>JAAKBH010000295.1:0-1385099 GCA_019776075.1 Amaranthus palmeri
ATTTTTTAAACCCAAAATATATTACACCTAATTTTCTATTATCATTATCATCATTTGAGTATCACCTACCTAAACGGGCCGACAAAAGTATTTATTGTTAGTTGGGTAAGTTTAAAACAATTTCTTTTGTCGTTATCAGGAATTTTTTCCCCAAATATAATGCTTCCATAAATCATACTCCCTCCGTTCCTTTTTGGTTTTTCCACCTTACTAAAACGGGTAGTTCCATAAGTTTTTCCACTTTAGAATACTTTCCAGGTTTGGAAAGTTTTCATCCCACTTTTACCCTTTTAAAACCCCACTTTCCTTACTTCACCACTACTATTTTAATTGTTTTCTCTCTCATACTTCCAATACAATCATTACATTACACTATTATTTAATTAGTTTTTCTCTCATAATTCCAATACAATCATTACTTTCCACTACTATATAATTAAAATAATACCCATTACCACCAAAGATTCCATTTTTCTTAATCTTGGTGAAAAACCCAAATAGGAACATCAAAAAGGAACGGAGGGAGTAGTTTCCAAAAATATATTAGTCCCCATAAAAAATTAATAAAAACAAAGTTATCTTAAAAATAGAGAGAACTATTGAGAATATATGATTTTATATGAAGCTAAAAATCACTGAAAACGTCAACAATGTTATCTTATGTGATCAATTTCAATTTATTTTAAAATTTTTATAATCAAATTTGTTTTTAATTATGAAAAATCACCAATAGTCCAAAATATACTAAAATCTGAAAAATTCTAAATCATCATATAAACTACTTTCGAAATATTGTTCCCCAATTCAATTAGATTTTTTTTATCTGATTTAGCGATATGTCAAGAGAATGATATTTTTTCCACATAGTATGTAACAATCGGGGGCAAGTATAGTATGAATAGAAGTGGAGGGCATGTGGAAATTTTGAAATGAATAAGACAATTTATTAATAAAAGCATAGAATAAGATCAATTTCAACTTATTTCCAAAAGTAAGCGCCTAAAACCCCAAAGCACATGTTCGGTGTTGTTCGCACTTATTAACTGCGAACAGAAAGAAACTGGTAAAAAAAGTCAACTAAGTTGTTCCCACTTACTAAGTTGTCTTCTTTAACTTTTTTTGACTTTGGAGAAAATGCTAGAAGAAAACAGTAGCAGGGTCAAAAAAGTCAACATTAGTTGTTCGAACAACTTCTTTGACTTGAAAAAAAAAAATCTTGTTCGCGCAACCCTGTTCCTCAGATTTGAAAGTTAGACGCTTATATTTGAAATAAAGTTGATTTTGATCTTATTTGGTGCTTTTTTTTTTTTGATAAATAATCTTACTTATTTCGAATTTTAGGGTATGTGACGTTATGGCTGAGATAAAGTGTAACTGAGTGTGATATCATCCTGTTATGTCTTCCACTTGAAGCCTTCAATTATTAGCACTCAACTACTTGTGCCTTTGATTCTACCATTGAAGGTTCTTTGGTACTTCACAATCCATCATGGATGATGTGGCTCATTTAAATTAAATAAATTATATTATATAATACGTCATTAATTTAATTGTTCATGCCGAATTTTTAGATTTTTAATATGGTATACTGCTACCTTTATCGCTTTTCAATAGAACAAAGCTAAAAGAAAAAAATGTGGTGGACTTAAAAAATAAGCGATGTCAATAATTTAATAATATAAATTACATTTTAATACATTTAATTAATTTAATTGTTTACGTCGAGTTTTCAGATTTTTAAAACAGCGTACAGACAAAAAACGTAAACTTAGCCACTCGCCTACGTTTGAAGAGAGTTGCATGATAGCAAAGCATACTTCTATATCAAAAAAAAAGGAGATTGCAAAATATGAGCCCATTGACTTGAAAATAACATGTAAATAAAATAAAAGACCCAAAATACACCAAAACTAACACCCAAAATTGGTATACTTCACATTGAGATTTTTTTATTTTTATTTTATTATTATTTTTTTTGTTTCTTGTGTGTTCATTTAGTAAATAAATACTTTTTGATTCAAAGTGGATTACAATAAGCACATAAATTTACTACCTTTCATTACCACATTTTCTTCTTTTTGGTATCTTCTGAATATAAACGAGTAACAACAATATCAAAATCTTAATCTTAATAATAAAAGCGGAAATCAAACCGATACTCAGCCCAGGTCGACGATGATCGATAAACAGGTTCAACTTGGTAGGGTTTCTATCAATGTGAGAAAATGAATTGCAAGTAAGGCACAAAAACAGTACAATTAATTGTGTCTAATCCCCATATAGACCTCTTCACAATGTACAGTTTTCTAATGGAAATCAGAATACAGTTCTAGAAAATGAAAAAAAAAAGAAAAAAGAATAAACAAGAGATGGCAGTCCCTTCCTAGAGACCAAAAATTCAAAGCAAAAGCTCCTACAGACATCGTGAGTATGCGTCGTGAATTGAAATCAAGCGAAACTTGAAGGAGGAAACGGAAGCGAAAAAGTTTTAGCTCGACTACAGATATATGCTTTTCGCTCAATCCAACAAGTCGGTTTCGTATGGAGAAATTTCAAGTTCTTACTCGGTGTTTGTGACCCTAGCATGCCACTCCATGAAGCCTTCTTCGAGGGCTTTCCGCATCCATGGGTGTCGGCAGCACTCTAAGGCTTCGGGTATTGTTAGCCATTTCCTCTGCCGAGTGCTCTGTTCAGGCCAATGCTCGAGCTCTTCCTTCACGAGTAATGCAAACATAGCGGCCTTGCATAAGCCTTCTGGACTAAAATCATCTTGCAGAGTTTTGCTCTTAAAGTCGTAGTAACCCACACAATCCTGTAAATGAAAAGAACCCTTTTCAAAAACTATATTTGTTATAGCTAGAACGTAAAATAGCCGAAAATACACAGCAGGTTGAATGATTTTTTATAAACAAACTGGAGATAGTATTTTTTTTTCTAAAGACCACACAATCAATACATAGTTTGATTCGATAATAAATTTAGAACTCGATAATAAACGAAAATTAGAAACAGGGTTTTCAAGTTTACAAGATAGTTTGATTCATAGTGTAAAAATATTGTCGGGGTAATGGTCATGAAATGGATTTTGCGGTCAATATGGGTGCTTGTCAATACAGCCTATATTAGAGGAAATAGACATTTGATAGAACAATTTAAACGAACTATCGGCACTAAGGAACAACATAGACGATAAAAAAAATAAAGAACAATTAATATAACGAGGAAAAATAGGACACAAAAGTTCTTTACAGAAAAACTATTTCGATTCGTAACAATAAAATGTTAAAGCATAGAACAGGAATTTTAACATGTAATATATTCGATTGTGCAAAATTGTAAACAACATAACATTCTGAACAAAAAATTTCTCACCAATAAGTCACCTTTCACACCAGCCTCTTCTATTGCTTCACGCCTCGCTGCCTCTTCAACGGTTTCATCATTTTCCCAGCCACCCTACATTTCATTATCGAGCAAAATATCAGCTAACGGAACACATGGGAAAATGATTTTCCATGCTGATGTGCATAATTAGCAATCAAGTCTCACATTTTCCTGGCCCGTTTAAGTTTCTCTGACCCAACCCGGTCCGGTCTGTCCTGTTAAGAAATCACCCTCCCTGCCCCGTTGAACACCTCTATTTCACATACAACTAATCCGTACCAGATGCAGGTAACGTTCTACGTATCACCACCCATCTTTAGACGCAGAAACAATTACTTGGTTACACAGAGGGGGCGTGGTAAACAAACATTAATCCAAGAAAAGGAGGATCCGATCAAATGTTACTTGGACTCTTCATTTTGGATCACGTACCTGTGTCTGATCCTTGAGGCACGGACATTAACATGGCACTTAGACACTTCATTTAGGCATAAAATTGAACATTTAGAAGTATCCAATACTTGGACATGTACTGGTCTCCGACGTAAGTACCCGAGTCCAAGTAAACTAGGTTCGAGCAACATACAGAAAATGCAAGGTAACATTAATCCACAACCAACTGACTCACATCACAAAAAATGTTCAGTAATAACAATTAGGTAAGGTGAAATAGTTTCATCCAACAAGAAAGAAACGTATGATGGTATAAACAACGACTACCACTCTTCTCAGTCACTCAAGAGTTTGTATTTTACATATTGAGACTTAAATCTTAGAGGTTGGTTTTTGATTTCAAGTTTCCAATGAGGCCACCACAACACCCCTGAATATTCTTCATTGCTCGCACGAAGAAAGAACATAATACTCGTATCTGACCCGATATTAGATCCTAAGTGACCAATTACATCTTATTACGTAAGTCATTTAAAAGGCAGAATGGAACCAGGGTGTTTGGTTATGACGCGCACATCCCCTTACCATATAAACTATCTCAAGTTTGGGTTAATTGCTAAGAATTATTTAATCAACACTTAATCAAACCATTACTGTTTAATTGAGCACTATGGTACCGCCGAATAATTTTAACCACAAATGTGACCGTTAATGGTGGGAAAAAGGCGAATGCATCAATACGTATAGCAACAAGAAGCAAGAGCCAGGCCAGCAAGGAGCAAGGACCAGGGAGTAGGGCGTGGTGAAGCAGACTCGGTGGCAATGGAACAGAGAGTCAATTTATTGAGAGAATAGTAATTTTTAAATTTCTTGATTTCTTTCCTTTTTTTTGGCAAATATTTTGTTCCTGTCATATCATATCCCCTATTCTATTTGATTCCTTTCCTTTTCTTTAGTAGTCCATATAAAAGATCATTTCATCAAATTCACTTCAAATCATATTCCGGAGACCCCAGCTTCAGTCTATCATAAAGCCAGAACTTTATTGAGCACAAAAATTACGAGCAAAAGCAGAAAAGTAAAGAAAATCTCATCAGCCTAGTGTTGCCTAGTAAGCTATGCACATCCCATCCGTAACAAATTTAGAAAAGAGATTTCCGACAAACTTTTGCTTCACTAAAGCAAAACACGTTGTAAAATTTACACATTGAGGATCATTGTTTACGGGATATTAGTTAATAAAGTAATGCTAGATCAATGTTCAGACCTGGCTACTATAGCAAAACATGCAAAAAACGAAAAAATCATAAATTAAAAAGACGAACAGAATGAGATGGGCTAGATGGCCATTTGCAAAGAACGTTAAGTAGATGTTCGGTTTTGAATTTGGAATAATCAGAGCTTGAAAGAACTTTTTAAGCTAAAATCCAACAATTAGGTTAATTTTCCACCCCGCCCTGTGAATCTTTTTGCACATAACTTTTGTATATGAAATGAGCAATGAAAGTTGTTTTAAAAACACTGAGATAAACAGAATCACATCTCGGAAAAGAGGCCATGTTCCTAGTTACTCTAAAAATATGCATCACCCACACTTTTCCGCAACACAAATAAATTCATACTGGTAGATATCACCACAATATAATACAAGGAAAAAAAACTTGATGATCCAACTCAGTTATAAGCATATACCCAATTACCCAACTACCCAACAACTATTTCATATCAATTACCGTTTCCCCACCAATATCATCTAGAGACAGGTGATTCAAATTGCAAATTGTACCCATTCTTAAACCCAACTCCGTCATTGTGACTTACAACAGGATACAGTAATTTCTCTATCTTCTTTAGGGGCTAAATCCCCTGGAATTTGCTAAAGGTGCAACCAGAAAATCAATCTAATAGTAATAAAAGTAGTAAGCAACAAATGTCAATATGGTACCTTAGGAAACAAAAGACCGGGTCCACTAGTTGAGTTGATCATAAGTACTTCCACAATCTTCTCAGATTCTGCTCCATCACTTTCATCACAACTTCTATATCTAAAGGGGATACACCTGCAAATAAACTTCTCGTAAATTTTCCACGAGAATAAAGTTGTTCATAGTTCGAAAAAAAGATCTAAGGGACTGTAAAAGGGGAAGTACAATATCTTTTTTCCTCCTTTAGGAAATACAAAATTTGGCTTATCTAAAGAAAAACCATATAAACCACTTAATAAAAAACCAAACCATTATGCAATGCTTACAAACAAGTATAACCACTATTTGGGTAACTAATCCGTCTTCTAGCACTGATTTTTTCTGCCACTATGACCTTCTACCCGAAAAGAATAACAACTTGCAACAGTCTCGCCACTTATTCAAACTCATATAGGTTGAAGACGTGAAAACCTACGCCACTAAAACCCCTACACAACCGGATTAAACTCAATCGATATTACATCTAAACAACATGCTTGGAGTCACAATTCACAATATGTTTTGCTAACATCATAAGAGCAAACACAATCAATCAACATAACACAATAATTTACTTTTATATACAATCAAGCTTCAATCTACAAATCCAACCTCAAGCCCAGATCTTGCAAATGCACAATACCCTAGCCCATTCAGCCTAAGTACCCAACCAAGAAAATCATATAAACCCAATAGCAAGACCAATTTTAGCAATGAAAAAAATGCATAGCACAGCACTTATAAGATTTAAGACCCCATTTTCTCCACATTTTACCATGTATTATATCCATTTCATTAACAAAATCGAACAGTAAAATAGAGATGATAGACCATTCAACAATTGTTTTGCAACATGAATTATATAATCATTCCAAAAATATAACAATGCCCACAATCCCATATCCAATAAATAATCAACATTAAATAAGGAAAATTAAATGGAAATCAAGATTTACAAAAAATAAGGTCGATTTACTAAAAAAAATCATAATCATATCAATTAAATACAACAATAATGAAAATAATGAATGGGATTGAGAAAGAAACCCTGCAACAAGACGACAACCATCTTCATAGCGTTGTTGAAGACGACCAGTTCGAGCAACCAATTCAGACATGTTTCCTCCTTTCTCACAAACTCCAAAAGAACCCATTTTCAACAATGAATCTCATATCTAAACCCACTTTTGAAAATCAATCAAAAAGTACAGATTACTCCTTAAATTAATTAATAAATGAATCATTCAATTTCAAGAAAAACCCAGAAATACCCATGAATTAATTTTAACTAAAATTTGATTTTGAATGCAATAAAACATTGTTGTACATAATTTTTTAAAAAAATGAAGGATGAATGAGAGGATACTACAGTTTATTATTGTTCTATTCGCGGTTCTTTCGCAGAAAGAGAGAGGAAAAAGGAAATTACAACTGAAAACAAAAAAGGGTAGGGATGGATGATGTGATGTCGGTTACAATCAAATTACATTGTGGAAAGTAAAGGTGGAAGAAAGATGAGGGTAGGGTTGATTAGGGCCAGGGTATGGGCCGGGTTGATTAGGGCCAGTGTAATGGGCCGGGTTGATTAGGGCCAGGGTATGGGCCGGGTTGATTAGGGCCAGGGTAATGGGCCGGGTTGATAGAGAAAATTGAGAGATTCAGGAAACTTTGAATCAACTAAGTGAAGCGACGGACCTCAAAACAAACAGTTCATATCCTTATTTTTTCATTAATAATTTGTATTAATTGGACTATTTAGTTTATATATTTAATTAATGCTTCTCTTGAAAAGAATGTCTCTTATAACAATTTGTGAAATAAAAAATATAAAAAAATATAGGCATGCAATACTCATTTCCCAAAATAAGCACGAATCTTTCAGAGCTGAGGTTTGGAGTATAAAGAAGGGTGGTAAAAAAAGTCAAGTTTTATAGTAACAACAAACAAAGATTTAGATTTTTTTTTATCAGGTCTTTATAGTAACAGTCAACAAATGAGACTTAGTTAAACAAGGTTAAACTTAGTTGTTACTAACAGAGAACAAACGTTTGACCCTGTTTGACCAGTTAATACTCCATCCGTTCCTTTTTGATGTTTCTATTTGGGTTTTTCATCAAGATTAAGAAAAATGGATCTTTGGTGGTAGTGGGTATTATTTTAATTATATAGTTTTAGGAAGTAGTGATTATATTGGAAGTATTTGAGAAAAAATAATTAAATAATAGTGTAATGTAATGATTGTATTAGAAGTATGAGAGAGAAAATAATTAAATAGTAGTGTGAAGTAGAAAAAGTGGGTTTTTAAGGGGTAAAAGTGGGATGAAAACTTTCCAAAAATGGAAAGTATTCTAAAGTGGAAAAACTTATGGAACTACCCGTTTTAGTAAAGTGGAAAAACAAAAAGGAACTGAGGGAGTACCTTTTTCGCTGTTACTTTTAGCGTATAGAGAGCTTAACTTTTTTTAACAGCTAATTTTTTTCGTTGTTTGTAACAGCAAACAACCTCAAACCTCAACTTTGTGAAATTCGTGCTTATTTGGGAAATAAGTTTATCCCATGCTTATTTTAAGATATTTTTATATTATTTTGCTTAAATGATTTAAATTTTCGAGATTCAGATTGGTTCTAAATCAATATTGCTCCAAGACATGGGCATGAGAAGGGTTGACATATAAGCAACACATACATGGCTCTGCACGACACTTACTGTGTTACGAGATATTGTTTGGTGAATTTGAGTACGGTAAGGGCACGACTTGTTTCTATTGGTGAACTATTGAATTACGACTCGACACGATGTCATGTCACACAGTAAAAATTTTAGACTCGACACGACTTGTTTCCAGTGTATAAATGCGTTTAGTGTGAAAGATTTTTGTAGGGTTAAAATCTAATAGCTGTAACACCCCGAGATTTTCAGAAGTCATTAATTAATAATTTAATAACTTTTGGGAATTTTATAATTATATTAATTAATTCTGAACCAGTTTAATAAATTTCTTTTATATAGAATTAAATATTAACATACGTTTATATTAAAATAAAATTACGATTTCTAAAATAAAAAGATTCGAATCAAACTATTAGTATATTTGAATGCGTGAGCACATGAAAGTGAGTTTCTTAAGTGAGCATTTCTAGTAGGTGAATCCAATAATAATAATAATAATAATAATAATAATAATAATAATAATAATAATACCCATTATAAGTCATGAAACCCTAAATACTCAAGGAGCCGTCACTCTTTCATTTTCAAAGAGACAAACTTGTATTTCCTCTCCCTTTCACTCACCTTGAACTACTCCTTTCTCCCTCACCTTTGAGAAAGCCGAAAGCCACCCATGAACAGCCACCACCGCAGCCGCGCCCTTCCTCCACCAGCTCAGCTGCAGCCACCCAGCCAAGCCGCCAGCAACCGCCAGCAGCTATGGCTGCGAAACCCCCCAGAACCGGCGTTTTTGGTGCCCAGAACAGCAGCCTAGTGCTGCGTCTTTCTTCGCCCACCACTGCAGCCGCTGGCTGCCTTTGCCGCCACCACTGACACTTGCTCCTCCCTTGTCACCACCTCTCACACTAGACACTTGGTATCTCACCCCTCTTTTCCTATTTCCTCTTTGTAAGCTATCTAAATACATCCTTCTCTTTAAATCTTATTCTTAGTATTGCAAGTTATATGAATGTTGATGTTCTTATGAAATTAATTGTTGTTTATGCTCAAATGTGATTGTGGTAAAGAGTCATGAGTTTGAGTTTGAGTTTGAAATAGTTGAGTTAGGGTTATATTAAGATGAATTTAAAAGTAGTATTTTGGGTGAATTAATGAATCTCGGCTTAAATTAAGTTATATCTTGACAAAATTTAAAGTGGGTAAGTATTACAAAGTGTGATTTGAACTTGAATAAGTTAGAGTTGGATGAATTTAAAAGTAGTATGTACTACTTTTGTGGTTTAGATGGTGTTTTATTAATTTAAAAATCTAGTGTAAGCTTTACTTATATGACATTAATCATTGTGGTATGACTAGTATTGTTAATAACCATTGTTGTAGAGTAAATGATAATAATAATTACTAAGAAAAATTAAGGTCGTGATTGTCATTAATGAAAGTATTGTCATGGTTATAGTCGTTTGATGAGGTGGTTAGTTTTGAGTTTGGTTGTTATATTGAGATGTTCAATTGTGTTGCTATGTTTTGTGACTTTGACCCAAGTTATACGAATAGTTATTAATTCGTCAAGCTACAAATTTAACTTACACTTAATTGTTACTCTAAAATCCTTGGAAATATAATAGATCGCTACTACCGTGAGTGATATGATGGTTATTAAGTGTAATGTCATACATTACGTGTTCTTAAACTTTTCGATGAATAGTTTGACTATAACGCACAAGCGTACGGTTGTGACTCTTTCACTTGAACATATCTTGATATAAACTTGACTAGAATACGATGTTATAGTTCGATTGGGATTGATGGCATGGTTCATGTGTGAACATGGGTTGAATTTATTGCATAAGTGCGTTTAGAATGCGTATTAACTTGAATCGAAACTTGTTTGGCTAATTGTGTAGTTGAATGAAGTCAGTGCTTCTTAAATGATGTGAAATAGGCTTATTAGTCTTACTGTTAACGTGTATAGGTGCCCGGTTCATAAGAGGGGTTTAAGAACCTCCTTCGAAGTGACTTTTGCGACTTATTATCTTGCAGTTGCAGGTAAGTACACGCAGTAGCTAATTCTTGTATCTTGCATATGTTTTCTCTGCGTAGTAATATTATATGAGCTATGTTGGATATGAACTGCTATTAGATATTAGTAAGCTAGTGCTACAAGTGGGAATCAGCTGTAGACATAGTAGAGAATGAGTTCTGATATCGCAAGATTAGAATGTTGGATTGTATGAGATTGAAATGGGAATAAGTCTCGTTATTTGAAGAGACATTAAGTTGGATATTTATTGTGACTCCACTGGATTGGTACCCCAGATGGATTAGTTCCCGGAGGCATTGACCGTCTATATATGGTCGCTGTACGGGGGTATGATCATACTTTGCCATTGGGCGCCGGCATGGCCGTCACCGTCCTTGGCTGAGGTGTTGCCATGTGGGTCTTGCAAACCCCAATATGGTGGCCTCTAGTCACATAAGAGGATATACAAAAGTAATTGAAGAGATAGAAGACGGTGAAGATATTGAGAAGTATATTGAATTGAGAAATAGGTGGAGTAGAGGCTTACACGTTTGGATACCTTCCTCACCTTGCTTTGTCGAAATTGTTTATTGGTTACGTATGCATAATTTATTGTTAGTTACTGACGTGTATTGTTTGTTTCCTTGTTGATGGCTTGTCTTTGATGGCCCTGCTATGACACGTTGGTTTATGACCTTACGTTGAGCAGTAGGGGTATCAGAGATAGCACTTGCAGGTTTTTTTTTGGAGTTTCTTTGCATTGCATACGGGGGGATTGAGTGAGAATCTTGACACGTGCCATGTTCTAACTAATTTTGACGCTTCACGTGTTTTGAATTGTAATTGAGTATGTTTTTGGTTTGAGGCGTGCCCTCCTTTTGATGTAATTTGTTCCGCTGCAAAGATTTATTTCGTTTTATATTTCGTTAAAGTATCTTGAATGGCTTGTATAGCTGGTTATATTTTTGGAAAACCCAAGTGTTTACATGGGAACCACGATCCATGCTTAGCATGTCGACAGAGGTTTTGGCGATGATCATTCCGCCGTGATTTTGTTGCAAGGCTATTAATGTCTCTTCTCATGATGGTTTATTGTCTGTTTGATTCTTTTGGTGCGTTAAAATTCAAGGCAGATGCTGCCGAAATTTTCGTAGAATTTTGTTTGAAAGTTTTTCTAAAAACTCTTTAATCAAACTTCAATTATCTTTTTATTCTCTTTTATTTTGTTTTAAACGTAACACCCAAATTTCCTCCGTTCTCTTTCGTTTTTGGTTCCGTTCTGAGGGTCGGGAATTTAGGGTTGTTACAATAGCATTCACAAATTTTCCACCGTGTCCATGTAAATTCAAATTTCCACCAAAATGCATTTTAATTTGATCATCAACAATAGTACAACAAAAGATCACCTTCAAAAGCACCATTTAGTGTATCTTATTCAATCATTCATAGGAATTATAATCAGGATTTGGAGAGGAAAAGAAGGCGAAAACTCATATCCATAAAAGAGAGTGCCACAAAAGAGTCCATCAACTCGAAATAGATGAATTCATAGAAAAAACTCAGTAATCAAAAACATATAAATAAATAAAATACATAAAAAAATTTAGATAAAAACAAATAAAAGAATGTTATGTAAAAACTAAAAGCACTTGTGACTCAATGAATAGACCGTTTGCATATTGAGCAGAAAGTTTGGAGTTCAATCTCTATTGGGCGCAAGTATCTGCTGGGGGGGTTTCTTGACTGCATGCTTTTACTCCCTCCTTGAGAGGAATATCATATGTATGTTTTGTCCGTATCTTTCAGGAAAAGAAAAACCCACTCAGACTCTGCCTTTTGTGAATACTGCGAGCGTCCTTTTACCTTTACATACCTTATCTAAATGCCTTGAATATATAAATTCAAATCCTTTTTGTTAAATGATATAAGAACCTCCAAATTTAGCATAACCGAGTTGTTTAGACATACATCCGCTAGCATTGAGCCATATGACTCAATCTAAGTATCCCTAATAAGTGACACACAAATCAAGCCGATGATTCGAATGTATATATAAATACATAATTCTCGACTAGCCATTTCAACGCATTAGTAACTATCGATTATGCCTTTCGCCGAAGAATAAGTCCCCAAGATAGCGCTGATAACACCGAACACAATAATCGTAGAGCTTATTATCACCTGAAGGTAGGAGGGTGTAACATCAATGGTTAATCAAATACACTAATAGTTCTGTATTGTGAAGTCCATGACTAAGTAAAGCATCATGAATTCTCTTAACTACAAAAAAAGTGATATTGGGCGACAATCAAAGTGTAGCACAAACTATTGGAAAGAATGGCCCATACATCGGGCCACAAACAAATTTTGTCATTATGAGTGTTGCCCATGTAAATAAATTTGGGCGTCAAATATGAGTTTGTAGTCCAAGGTGTTTGACTATAGGGTCATGATTTATTTGTCGCTCATATTGCACC
Source organism: Amaranthus palmeri (assembly GCA_019776075.1). Taxonomy (NCBI): domain Eukaryota; kingdom Viridiplantae; phylum Streptophyta; class Magnoliopsida; order Caryophyllales; family Amaranthaceae; genus Amaranthus; species Amaranthus palmeri. The sequence goes on from JAAKBH010000295.1 coordinate 12,910, forward strand.
TTGTGCGTCAAATTCTTGTGGCCCAATACTCAATTTAATTATAGCTCGAGATTGATTTTTTCGCCCAATTGACACCTTAGCATCATTATTTTGTGGTCCAAAGTTCAATATTATTTGTCACCCATGATTAATACTTTGGGCATAAGCGTGGTTTTGTCCCTATATAATACCACGGGCAACAAGTATTTTGTGGCCCAAAGATCCCAAAACATTTGTTGATGCCCAAGAGTGTACATTGTGCCCAAACTTTGTATTGTCCCCAACATAAAGTATGTGCCACAAGGTTATTTTATCGCCCATAACTTACTTTATCTTAATCTAACGTCATTTTTCTTGTAGTTAAGCTGGACTTATTGTGAATGTCAATATATCATTGGCGAAATACAGAGTGCACACACTTCATAAGCCAAGGATGTATACCATCCCAAAACCATATGATAATGAGAAAATGGACTCCAATAACTTATAAAATGTGCACACTATTTTTAATCTGTCGAACTGAGATAAGTAATTTAAATCAAACCTGCATCTTTGTTGCCTTCTTGCCCACAATTTTTAAGAAGCTTATTGCAGGAAACATCACACACTGCACTAGCAAGGGTGTTTAATCAGATGAATATGGGATAAGATTAGAATTTATATTTATATATAAAAAAAAGTCTCAAGTCCTTTTTTTAACAAAGAAGAATAGGGTTAGGGTACAAATGTTTCACTAATTCTCTATTGAAACCGTCTTACTGTGAGACAATTTTAATTGAGTCAGTCAAACTATTTAAATAAAAATCACATTCTGTACAAGTGGAAATTCAGGTTTCATTGTTTTTCTTTGTATGTTTTTTACTACTGAGCCTTTTGTATGGACCTATCTCACGGTGAGACAGTTTCATACAAAATGAGTTGTAGATGTTTAAGGTTAAGACTTTTTTGCCATTTTGTAATCAAAATTTTAGCTCTACAAACATTGTTGAATGTTTCTAAGTAACTTCAACATAATCCAAATAGAGTTGTAATGGTAGAAAAAATTGTGTACTCTCTATCTATTCAGGTGCTCTCTTGAGAGACCGCCTTTTGTAAAGGCGACTTTCAAAAGTACAACCCAATTCTATATTTAGAGTTGCGATAATATATATGTGGAATTGGACTGGACTTTTGAGAGCCGTCTTTATTAAAGACAGTCTCAAGTAAGAATGTGTGCTATTTATTAAGGGCATGAGCGACCTACCACTAGTATGCTCAAAAGTGAACCGATCAATGCCATTAGAAGACCTGCATAAAAGCCAATAAAATGAATGAGTAGCACAATTTACACTCACTATCCCATGTCAAATCACAATCAAACAAAGATAAGATCAAGGTTGTTAGGATCAGGATTCTACGTAGGATCGTTAACTGAGTAGGATCAAAATTGGTAAAATCATAGCGTAGGATCGAGTGATCCTACAAATACGTATTAGTATGCTTTGAATCCCAGTATGAAGTACTTACTGAAAAACGGAACAAGGAAAGCTACGCAAAGTGTAGAAACAACGAGACTGGTCCGTAATGTGAAGAAACACCAGTTGCTATTAGCCATACGGGGAGGTAACAACTCTTCTAAGCCTCGAGCTAGAGGGTTTAACAATAATGCATATGTGTCTTCATGTCAAGGAACCAAATAAGAATTTAAATGTTCTTTTTACTGATGGATCTTTTGTATGGACTCGTCTCACGTGTGAAAGTCTCATACAAGAGGGTCTGATACTTTATTACACCCCATCAATGGGGTATAAGACCTGATCTTAAATTTCCACTTGAAATGAGGTGTGTATGGAATTCGAACTCGTAAAATTCATCATGTTGGTTTCTCTTAGACTATTACCATATAAGGGAGCAACCGACCAAATCAACCAAAAGCGTAGGTTTATGGTGTCGCCCCAAAATGCTACATATTCTATCAATGTATAATATATATTAGACATAAAAAAGACATTATAATTATATGTAAAAAGGATATTTTGTAAAAGGGTTGATCACCTGCACAAAAAATAGAGAAAATTTAGAAAATCCCTTTAGTTGAGTTGATTATTAGTCAATCGAAAAGATATAGAAGTACATTAATGTTGGGATGAGGTGTCCCACATCGACAAATTGAAGATGGGGTGCACACTTTATAAGCTATTAGAGACCTTCTTCCCATCGCCATATGGTTTTGGGATGAATGAAGTGTGTGCACCTCATGTTTTCCCCGATAATTGCTGGCATTCACAATAAGTTCAGTCTAATTTAACAATTAAGTTTAAGACCCATTACTTACAGTTGTCCAAAGTGCAATATTAGCAGCAACAGAATGCTTTGGCATGTTTAGAGTGATTTGGGACAATGTGCCTTGGCCAAACATGAGATATCCCATAACAGCAACACTTCCATAAATCACAACACACACAGAAAAACTGCAAAAACGGATAGAACCAGCTCAACCAAATGTTTAAGATGATAGTTAAGACCAAAAATATGTTATATCATGCCCCCTCACATGAGTGGGCCCTTTGGGCTAGAATTGTGGATGCAGCACAAGTACTCAATAACTACTCATCACCATACTTGGCGCTAATAATCCCACTTAGAAGAAGGGCAATGAGATTCGAACCCTAATAGCCACTGTCATATGAATCATAAAAAGCGAATTATGGTCGGTTTTGGGCTATTTTAGGATCATTTTGAGTGAATCGCGAATCTAAAAAACGAATTAATTGGCGAATCATGTACACTGCTAATAGCATATCAAGAAACCAACTCAGCGAAAAGCTTAAGTTGATCTTTATTGTACTAAAATCAACCGAACCACACTTTGACTCATTCAAATTTTCTAATTACTTTCGCTTCAAATTGATTTAGTAGTATCTTTATTGATTTCAATATAAATAGTAGCTCGTTTTTACTAATTATAACTGATTTGTCGTTTTAGCTTAATAATAAATATCATGAGTTAAGACTTTGTACCTGATCATCAGTGCTGCTGTAAATTGTTTCTTGTTAGCCATTGATTGATAGATGTTCGGGAAAACTGAATGACCCGAATAACAGAATCCATACACACCGATAGCAAAGGGCATTCCGCTCCAATTCACAACTTTTGCTGAGTGGCGAAAACCAATGTCATCGACCACTCCAAGAAGCGCAACACAAACCACAATCAACACTGTCGTAATAGCGCCACCGGCTTCAAAGAACATAAAAACACAACATTATGTGTTATTATGTGTTCATGATCTTAGTTTACAACAGTTTGCCTAGGTGCACCTAAGACTAGCGCTTTGGGCAAACAATGAGTTGGGCACTTTGATAGGGCTAGGCGAGGTGATCCTTAAGGCAAGCGCCTTTTAATACCTAAAGGCATGTGACCCAGAGCGCCTTAGAGACGCTTTTTGGTCTTAGCCTGAAAAGAAGATTATTTGATGCGAACAGAACACCCATCACGTATGTTATATATTCTTTTTATTCTTTTCTGTTTATCAGTTCTTTCTGTTAGAGTATATAACATATCCTGAGGCCTCAACCAAAAGCTTAAACTGATGGTTGAGGTCCTAAGATATGTTATATACTGTTTCTAGGATTCTTGATTTATTTTTCATTGGATTTTGAGGTGCAAGCTAGCACCTACGATTCACGTGGTACCTAGAGCTTAGGCTCTAGGAACCCTTAATGCCTTGAAGCGCCCCCCTCTTGTATAAGACTGTCTCACCGGGAAATGCGTTCATACAAAAGGTCCATCATACCAAAAGTTTCTATTATTGAGCTATTTAACCCAAGTACGAGGCCTGTCTCACGACGAGACCGTAAGTTCATGACATCGGATCATAGTAAAACATACTACCTGAAAGGTAAGAGATCACGCGTAGATCCTTCAACCACACCGTTGGTAGTACAATTAGGGCAGTTAGCAATGCAAACAAATGTGTTGGGTCAAGGTGAAAACTACCCCAATGTAAGGCTGCCTCAGGGAATAGCCGAGAAAGATTGTCGCCCTCCAAAATAATGAACTCCACACAATACGACTGCGCAAAATATCAAGATAGTTGACGAACTTTGAGGGCATATTGTAAGATAATCATTTAGAATTAGCATCTTTTACTTACGTATAGCTCCACATACAACGTAATCTGTAAGAAAAACAACGGAAAATTAATAGAGAATTGTCAAGCTTATAACTCATTAACACAATATTACTAGTACAAAACTCACTGATAGAAATAGACGCCCATATTTCCCGAATGCAGCTTCCCCAATGTCCGGAAAAGTTGTAATTCCCGGTCTACTTTCAAAGCAATGTCTCATAAGGGAAGCTGTATAACAACATACTATAGCAAAGAGGAATAGGAAAACAAGGCTAAGCCAGCCAGCTTCTTTAATTGTATACGGAGTAGATAGAAGCCCGATTCCAGCCATAACATTTAACCCTATAGGAAAACAAGCGTAGAAAAAACTTAACTAGGAAACGCTGCATATAAGCGTATATGGTCATGTATAGACATTCCAAGTACTAAAAAAACATATAACATGTGTTCTAAGTAGTTGTTAGTTGTGGGTAGTTATAGTTATAGACTTATAGTTGTACAATTATAGTTTTGATGTTCTAAAACCAGCTGCATGCGCGACTAATCGCTACTCAAACTTTTATTTTGCCTAACAATGACACTTTTTAATAGAAGTGTTTACCTTTATCAAACCACACAGGGGTGGAGCAAAGAGTATATGGGCCATATTTACTTATTGATGTCTAGTAAATTGAGGCCCTTCATCAACCATTAACGGTAAAATAGGAACTAAATTTTTCGCAAATATATAACGTTGATAGATTTTGAACCCCTTACCAAATCATGGAAGACACATCACAAACTGAGCTACACTTGACTGGTTAACTATAAGGAGTTATAACAAGTTTTTTTTATATACAAGGCCTCTGTTTTCTGGAGGCCCTAGGCGGTGGGACACTTGGAATGGCCCTAGAACCGTGGCCCTAGAACCGTCCCTTAACCACAAATAACTTTCTTGAACTACTACATCAAACACGTCCATAAATATACAACTCAAATTCTGAAGGGAGAAAGTAGTATTTTAACTTTATCAAATCACTAATATCGTTCTTAAACTGCTACGTTAAACACGTCCAAAATGATATAATGAATGGAGAAAGCAAGAATATGGTAGGCTTTATAAAATATTCTTACCATTGAATACAGTTTGAGTAAAGGTACATCCTTGACCAATTGGTAGTTCACCAAGATCTTCATGTAAAGATTTCAAAGAAGATATTCTTGATGAAACTTTAGACAATGTTTCATACTCTTCTTCCTTGTATTTGTTATCATACTCCGAAAGCAAAGGGGCTTTGTTTCCATCAATATCTATGCTACTTTTGCTAAGCATGCTTGGAGTCCGACCAAGCAGTGCGAAGCCGGGGGATGCAGCAAGCGTATATGAGTCTGTCGTCTCTCTGTCAAAAACATCAGCATTTTAAAGGGATAACAACAACGACATTACACCACCCCGATATATGTAGTTATAATGACTTCTGTCTAGGCGAGGTAAGGGGAGTTAGATGTGCACTACCTTTACCCTTTTTTGTTTTTGATCGACCCTTAATTGATATACACCATTTACAATTTCACTTAAGCGCATATGATTTAATGAAACATTTTCCATCACAATCCTAAAACCAAAGAAGTATGGCATATGACATAAATTTTCTAAATATGGCAATGAGGTAATCTCAGGAGGACAACCCAAAAAGGCAAGTGGCTAATTTCATGAGGATTGAGGGAATATCAAACAATACTTAGCATGGGATAAGTATTGGATTAAGCTAATGAAAGTACTAGAGGATTGATGCACACCAACATACAATAACAATGTCCTAGACTTGATCCCAACAATATGGGACAATGGTAAGCACTCAACAATTACATAAAACAATACATATCGGCGGGTGTTTGGCAAATTAGCTTATTGAGCAATTTTAGCTTATTTTGATATAAATAGAGGGTTGGGTGGTCAAACCAGCTAATGCTAGTGTTTGGTGATTTAGCTGGTTGAAATAAGTTATTAATACGAATAAGCTGTTTTTGAACAAGCTGCTTATAGCAGTGGGTTCAAAATCAGCTGGTTAGATCGGTTAATAAAGTCAACTGGTCAAATCGGCCACTATAACTAGCTATCAGACATTTGCCAAACACTCTCATTGTGAAAATTATTATCTTGAAGTAATTTTTTGTAGAAACATAGAACTAAGCCACACTTAGTTGTGCAAAAATGTTTCTAGACATTAGCACTCAACTACAAGAAAATAGTACCCACATAAATACAAGTCTAGATGAAAGCATCAATTTTTCACATAAAATCTTGGAAAAGTATATCCTTTTTATAAGAATACTTGCTAGCTATAGGAGTATAGGTCAAAGAATCCAAAATTTTAAGAGCAACCATCCTCAAAACAGCTATTGGACCCATATATGAGGAACGTCTCACAGTGAAACTAAAACCCTCTCACACATGAAATTCTGAAATTTAATGCACAACAACAATAACATTGCATAACCCTTGATTCAAATGAACCAATATATTAGTTCAAAGAGTCATTCACATGATGGACTTTTCTTCAACATTTATTTCTTATATACAAAAACAATGCCCAATTTATTCAACATTAGTACATACCAAGCCATTAATGCATCATCATCAACCTACCCAGTATTTTCCGCTCATAGAAAACTATGGACAGGGTCTGAGGAGAAAAGGACGGCAGCAAACTCATATTCATAAAGGAGAGCACGACCAACAGCAGTCACCAACCCATTAATGCATTATGCATCTAATGTAACTATTATAAACAAACATATACATGCATTTTTGAAAAAATAGTAAAATTACCTGAAACTTTGAGGCCAATTTTGAGAAGTAAAAGTTTCATAATCATCCTCATTATCAACAACATTATCATCCTCTTCATCATCACTAAGAAAAACCCCATTAATATCAACATTATAATCTTCTAAATCATTCTCATCTTCCATTGAAAACTGGATATCATCTTTCACTTTTTCCTCCATAACCACTGAAAATTAATGAAATTACTCAACAACCCAAAAAAATTAAGCACCCAAAAAACTTTTATAATAGGAAAGATTGAATCTTTATTGTTACCTAGGAAAAAAAAGAAGAAAATGGGTATTAATAGAAAGAAGAGAACTTTGGCAAAGAAACAGAAAAAACAGAGGTGGTGGGTATATATATTTATGATGGTAATTGGTAATGGTGATGACAAAATTGCAAATGCCAAAATGTGATAAAAACAAAGGAAAAATTACCCAGAATAATACGACCTTTCACCTATTTTTCAAGAATAATACGAACTTTCATTTAACCATCAATAATACGAACTTTGACATGTATTTTCCAGTGGTATACCTTACCTGTTTACAATCGGTTCTACAGGTCAAATTATGACCGTTGCTTCTCACAACATGTTGAGGAAGACCAAAAAAGGTTGTGCAGACATGTTCCTCGACATGTTGTGAGAAGCAACGGTCATAATTTGACCTGTAGAACCGGTTGTAAACAGGTAAGGTATACCACTGGAAAATACATGTCAAAATTCGTATTATTGGTGGTTAATTGAAAGTTCGTATTATTCGTGAGAAATAGGTGAAAGGTCGTATTATTCTGAGTAATTTTTCCAAAAACAAATTAAATTAATAAATTTAAATTATGAAAAACTCTTTAATATTTATAATTATGAATTACAATGTTGTACTTGTGATAAATTAAAGATGGTGTATACTTGTATAATTTTGAGATGATATTGCCCTGACTTGTGTACACCTTATTTTCACTTATTATTTACTGACGTTCATAATAAGTCTTATATACGCTAACATATTGTATATGTACAAAACCTCTTTTAGATGATATTGTTCTGACTTGTAAAGTGTGTACACCTTATTTTTATTGATTATTTACCGACATTCATAATAAATCTTATGCACGCTGATATATTATATATATGTACAAAACCTCTAAATTAGTAGATTAAGAAATGTAAATTAAAAAGATAATAATTTTATAAATGGACAAATTGGGGAAAAGAGATTTTTATGGAGGTTCCTTGAGAAAGAGGTGATTATTTAGTTTGATTGGTGAGTATTTGTTTAGGATGGACATGCAAGTTTGTATTTTTGCTCTGTTTTTATAACTTGGGACTACAACCTACAACAAACTATTGTCTACAAGTGTGAGGTGCCTTGTTTTCTTTGTATATTTTTCTAAATATTAAAAATATATGAAGAAAAACATTCCCCATATGTGGAGGAAAACTTATTTATGTCATTATGTGTATTGTTGGTGATTTATTGAATAAATTTAGTTTGTAATTATTTATTCACATAAGATGGTGTGTGTAGGAACATGACCTTTAATCTCAAGACCCTGAAAGAATAACACAAACGTTTGTAGGATGATTTACCTTGCAGAACGATAAAGGAACACAAATACATGCGTGTAGAATGATAAAGGAATCAGTAAGTCTCATGGGAGACGGTCTATTCTATAGACGAAATCCATGAAGGCCAGCCCAAAATATAACATAGTATATTTGGGGTTATAATAAATTATTTGGGTTATAATAACTTATATTTGGGGTTATAGAATAGTATATTCGAGATTATAATACCTTACATTTAGGATTATAACATAATATAATTGATATTATAATAAAAAAATCAATTAAGGGAAATGGGTTGGCCCAATTTTATGATCTATCCTATAGACCGTCTCTTGTGAGATTTTGTGTAAAGGAATACAAATACGTGCAGGACGGTTAATCCTGCAGAATGACAAAAGAACTAAAACAGACTAGAACTTAGTAGGGTTTTATTAAAAATAAAAAACTCTTTTTTATCTAACTCTTTTTTTTTTTTTTTTTTACCTTTTTATTAATAAAAATAAAAAAAGTTGAACAAGTCACTTCTAACTAACTTAAGCAGACTAGAACCTAGTAGGGTTTTAGCTTTCATCTCCATTAATGAATCCTTCACCATTATCAAGCTTCAATTCTCCTTGACAAATTTCTTGTCTTTTACCCTATTTAGTTTCCCCCTTTTTGCTTCCTCTTTCTAAGCATTTCCCATGAACTGAAAATCCCAATTCCCACCTCTTCAAAAACCCTTCAATAATTCAATAAATTTGTCATTTTCTGCAACTTGTAAGGTGCCACCCATAAAATCAAATTACCCAACAAAAATCCCTCAAAACGGCGGGTTGTATTATCCGCAGAAGCCATAAGCTTGGCAAAGTTTCAGCTTATGAAGCCATAGCTATGGCGCTTTCTGCTAATGCTTTCTCTTCTAAAGCTTCTTATTATCCTCCCCTTTTATGGGTTTGTTCTCATCATCGCTCTCCTTCGTGGGTTGTTCCATTTCATACTCGTTTCTTCCGTTCCAGCAGAAAATGGTCAGTTTCTTTTTTCCTCCATTTTCACTTGTATTTGCTGGTTTGGTTATTACTATTAGTATTAAATGGTGGTGTTGAGAATGGATTTTTTTGTTAAAATGTGTTGTTATTCTCATGGTAAGTAAGCTTTTATATTTGAGTGATTATGGATGGTTGGAAAAAATTAGAATAACTTAAGCATAATGATAAACATTGTAAGTTGGTTTATCTGGAGAAGTAGGGTCGGGGAGGGCGGGTTAAAAGACAGACCAATACCCTCATCACGAGTATTGTTGGGCATATGACACAAAAATCCAGCTGAATTTGTTGGGATGAGTTATCCCGCATTGACATATTGAAAATGGTGTGCACACTTTATAAGCTATTGATACCTTCTTCCCATTGCCATATGGTTTTGGGATAGTTAATATCTCCGACTTATGAAGTGCGTGTATTTCATATTTTCCCCGATAATTGATGGCATTCACAATAAGTTCAGCTCAATCTAACAGAATTTGATTTTACTAATAACCAAACAGGGCAATGTAGACTTTGTTGGCTGATCTTTTTGATAAATATCTAATGGGTTGGTATTATTTTGGATGTTATGTGTGCTGATTTGGTATTTTGAAGTGTATTTCGAGTTTTTGGGTTGGGCTTTAGGAGTACTATTTTTATCATTTGAGAACCTTTCTGTTTTTGTTAGAGTAGTATATCCTGAAATGGTGCGTAGTATTGCATCATCTATTTTGTAGCTCAGCTACCTGAATACAATGGATGAATGGAGTAGTTTTGATATTAGCTAGACAAAATGACATTAACTTGATTGAAGTTGAGAAGATTTTCGAGGGTGGCACACTGGCATTGTTGGTGGCAAAATTAAAGAGCACAATTGAGATAGTGATACTATATGGATCAACATGTAGGGCTTTCAGGAAATATTATTGCCAGAAGATGATATAGTTAAATGTGGATGCTCAAATGGATATATGGTCATACTTTGAAGGTGAGGTAGTGAAAAGAAGACATAAAAAAGTTTTGATCTAGAGGTTAAGATGGGTGAGAATCGTGTAAGGGGTTCGCAAATGTGCAACGACTTAGTGTTGGCAAACCAATAAGGAGCTTAAGGATTTAAAAAGGTGACGAAGACCAAAAATGAATTGGATGGTTTGAGTGAAAAAAGATATAAAAAATATAATATTACAGTTTGGGATGATAGATGATGGGTAGAAATGGGGAAGGTGAGCTTATGTGGACATCCACGGGTATTGATGTATGGTTCATGTACTTGACTTTAATTCTTGGGTATTGAGGCTTTGGTACTGTTGTTGTGGCAACATAGTGGTAGCTAAGTCGAGTGTTGTTACCTTACAGGAAAAGAATGTCAATTATGAATAAGTCTATTGGCTAGTAATCTAGAAGTAATTGTGGTATTTGGTTTCCAACTTAGTGATGGGACGCTGTCATTGGGTCATGCCGTGTCATGCCTTCATGCCTACGTGGTTCAATGATGAGGCCTAGTCTTGACCTAGCCACATGACCTAAGCACAGAGTACGTGACTTGGGTTGTGTGTACTTGTGTTGTGTTTCAAAAAGTTTAGTGACATTTCTTTATCAATCAAGTTGCTTGTTTGAAAGGTTTAGGTCCTCATTACTATGAAAGTAGGTCATGTTTGTCCTTAAAACAAAAATACTACAATGCCAAAACCTAAATCCAACAACATAGGATTGAAACAAAACCACGTTCTCTAAAGGTTGGATACGCTTTAGAAATGATGGTCTTGCACAAGCTTTACTGTTGAGTATCTATTTGATTGTGCTATTTTGGCATTGCTCACATATGCTATTGATGTTTTATCAAAACTCTCTAAGAGGGTAGATACACTTTAGAAATGATGGTCCAACCTACTATGCTTTGTATTATCTCCGTTATTTAGATATTCGTCATTAGTTTACAGGGAGGATATGCGACATCGTCCCATACAATACAAGCGTTCAGAAGATGATGAAATCCTAACCGTCATGGAGTTAAAACATCCCGAATCAATGTTTTCAACTGGGCCATATGCAAACTCAATAAAAACTAATGGTGTGCACTCTATCTCCATGTATACTTTATTTTGGCCGCTGGCAGTGCAAATTTCTCTGTTATAGTTTGTTCCCAGAAGACTGTATTTCTTTTTTTTTTTGTTGTTTATGTACTTTAGCGCATATTATAAGACTCATAAAACAACAAGGATGCTATAGCCCTTATGCCAACTTATAGGTTGAGTACATGAACTAACACAAATCAACTTGGCATATCTATAATCTTATAAGATATGCATCTCAACTAACTTTATCTTCCTACAATGATATGGGTGAAAGTTCGATTTGTTGATTGGTTTTCAAGTGTGGTATGGTTATCTTAAGATACACATTTCAATTATCTAATGTTTTCATTTAAATTCTTTTCTTTTCTTACGTCTTCATTTTGTACCTAATATGTGCTACTCCAAGCCGACTTGGACTCTTGGAGTGGTTGCCTACGGAGTGGTATCATGGGTTAAGCCAGTTGTGACCAACAAGGATGTTGGAACTTATGGGGGTTCAAATGTAATGGATTGGATTTGAAGCCATTACAAGGTTAATTGGACTGTGTCCCACATTGGTTGTATAGGCAACTAATGTGAGTTTTATAGACTAAATGAGCTCTATCACGTACTAGGGAAGTCTTTGGGTGAGTTCTCTTGTTTATTCTATAACAAAGGTATTGTTGGCTGAAGATTGTACATTGAAAAATCAACAAGTGCTTCCCTTTGTGAAACTTATCTCATAGCATTTCAACCTCCGCTTTATATAAACGAGTTCCAACTTATAATAAAGATTTCTTTTGAGATGTACATAGATCATTTTAAAATGTGCCTGGTTTGATAAAGCGACATTCCTGGATGGAGTATCCTTTTCCATTGTGAGATAAAAATCCCACACTTTCTGTTTTCTCACCTCTTGCAATTTGTCATTTAGGAATGACTTTGAGGCCAAGGAAATATGAAGAATCTTCCCAACCAACGATGGTTAGACTCCCTGACAAAGCACTTTGGATTCAACAGACTTTGTCTGTTAAAAATAGTAAAATGATGTATAGACAAAGTGCAAAAGAGCCGGAAGTATCACCGCCCAAGGACACATTACAGAATTGTGGTCAGAACTCTGTTGGTGAGAGCATTAACCCAAGTTCTGGGTTTACTGGCATATCTTCTGCTACAGCATCCCACTGTTTTGCTACTTCTGCTGTCGACGTAGAAGACCATTTTGATCACACTAAGGAGGAAATAGGTGAAGAACTACATGAATCTGATGGTAGTGTTTTCTTTTTGGTTTAATGCGTGTTTATCCTCTGAACCATAGAATTCACAATAGCTAACAACATACCTGTTTATCTTGAACAGATGTCTCTAGAAAAGCCCCTTGTCTTAATGGCTTATCATCAAAAAATGATTTATCCAATATAAACTTATCTGATGAATGGAGTAATTTAACTCTGAAGTCCGCACCTGGGAATAATCAATTGCTCACGGAGTCAAAAACGGCCGTGTCTGCCAATGGCCTGTCCTCGGTGAAAGAATTGCATGTTCTTCAGGAAACAGATGATTTGAATGAGAATTCTATTTTACTTGATCTAAATGATGCTCAATCTGATGAGCAACAAACACTTCAGAGGAGGCTGTGCAGTATCTTTGACGAAGTTCTTGTAGTTGATAATGTCCTGACGGCTAGGAAAGTTGTGCATTTACTTACACATGAACACAGGCATCGTGTACATGCATGTGATACCGAGGTATCTTTGCTGCTACAAAAACTTTTTTCATTTGTGAAGGGCGTTTTTGGTTTTGTTGAGAGGATTGCTTTTCTGTAATTCTTTTAATCTGAATGTGATTAATCATCATGATTGGTGTTCTTGTTGGAAGTGACACCAAACAAATTTTTAGGGAGATCAATGGAGAATTTTCTGAAAATTCAGAAGGTGTGAATGGAAATTTCATTTCATTTAAAAAATATTCTTGATGTTCTACCTTATATGAAAAATTCCAAAGTCAGCGGTGCCGAGGCCCCAATCAGACCCCACAGATGATGTGCACCTGCTTGTTGGGAAAAGGGAGTTCTTATCTCTGTAAAGACTCTAGTACATATAATCTTGTTGATGTCTACTCTCTACGGCTGCATGCTTTGGAACCAGTAGAAGGGCAGTAGAAATTCTAGTGTAATTGCATGGCAGTTTGGTCTTTTTGATGTCTATAGTCTGTATCCAACTTTTCAATGTGTTTGTTTGAAAATTTTCAATGCATGATTTATCATTTATACATTATTGTATGATGATAGGTTTCCAAGATTGATGTAAAGCTCGAAACACCTGTAGATCATGGGCAGATAATCTGCTTCAGTATTTATTCAGGGAAAGACGTCGATTATGGAAATGGGAAAAATTGTATATGGGTAGACGTTCTAGATGGAGGAGGCAAGGATATATTGCTTGAATTTGCTCCATTCTTTGAAGACTCGTCAATAAAGAAGGTGAGGTATCTTTAAGAATCCTGGATCTATACTTTGGGTGTTGGCACCAGGGATCGGTTTTTAAAAGTGTGCTCAGTTGCTTACTCAATACTTATTCAGCTTTGAAGCAAATTATGTCACTCTAGTGTATGCCTCTTTGGTCCGTCACCAATGCCTGTCAATATATGATTGATATATAATGTTTTTACAGGCACATTCCAGTTATTAAATCAATGTTGATATGCAAGTGTAGTAGTTGTAGACTAACTATTAGTGCTCTAGACTCTAGTTTCTGAATGAGGCAACACTTATGGTGGGCGTCTCAACTATAGGGCTCGACGTGTCTTCTCTTGAGCTCTAACGAGGCTTTGTTATGTTCCTATGACTCGTGACAACTTCATATGGCTTTAGTTCATTTCTTTATCTTGATCTTCGCTATCAACTCAAGCTCCCAATGAGGCCCTAAATTAATTTCATCCCTTTAGTACATAGCAAACCACAAGAAATCGGCATTTTTGCTCTGAACGCATCCTTAGCTCAAAATTATCACATATACATAGAGCAAGCACCTCTAAACCTTGATTGAATTAGGAGTCACATATAAGAGCTATAAAATAGCACTCATCACTGACCTTACTACATATAACATGTAATAATGTTTCTTTCAACCTTATATTATGATAGTAACTACTTTGCCAGGATATTAGACTTGTTGCTGTCTTTGATTGATTTTTGGTTTTATTATGTAGGTGTGGCACAATTACAGCTTTGATTGCCATGTTATAGAGAACTATGGGATTAAGCTTTCTGGATTCCATGCTGATACAATGCACATGGCTCGATTGTGGGATTCTTCAAGACGGACTGATGGTGGGTACTCCCTTGAAGCACTTACAAGTAATCCCAATGTCATGTCTGAGAATAAGGTGTCCCTAAATGAAGATCTAATGGGAAAAGTTTCAATGAAAACCATATTTGGCAAGAGAAAGATAAAAAAAGATGGTTCTTTGGGGAAAACTATCACTCTTCCATCAGTTGAGGAGCTGCAAAGAGAAGAAAGGCAACCATGGATATGCTATTCTTCATTAGATTCCATCAGTACTTTGAAACTTTATGAGAGCCTGAAGTCAAAGTTATCAAAAATGCTATGGATAATGGATGGTAAATGTATGGGAAATATGCTTGGTTTCTATGAGAACTATTGGAAGCCATTTGGTGAACTTCTTGTGCAAATGGAAACTGAAGGTATGCTAGTTGACCGAGCATATCTCTCGGAGGTGGAGAAAGTGGCTATCGTTCAGCAAGAAGTGGCTGCTGATCGTTTTCGAAATTGGGCTTCTAAATACTGCAGCGATGCTATGTATATGAATGTAGGAAGTGACACACAATTGAGAACACTTCTTTTTGGTGGCATGTGCAACAGGTATTTGTTGTTTTGACTCCATCATCATCTCTTGTTGTATCTTTTAAAATATTTGCAGAATAAATTTTATCCTTTGAATGCCATGAGTTTTTTTTCTTGTCAATCCCATCAATTTGTTATATGCTGGACTGGGTACCTTATCTCGTTTGCCTTTTGTGTAGACATTTGAAATGTTTTTGCTGTGTAGTTTC
Source organism: Amaranthus palmeri (assembly GCA_019776075.1). Classification (NCBI taxonomy): domain Eukaryota; kingdom Viridiplantae; phylum Streptophyta; class Magnoliopsida; order Caryophyllales; family Amaranthaceae; genus Amaranthus; species Amaranthus palmeri. The sequence continues at coordinate 28,519 of JAAKBH010000295.1, forward strand.
TTTTGCCGTACCATTTTATAATTTGCACCAAATAATAATGTTTATTTTAAAAAAATTTTCTGGAATTATTGCAAATGTGACCTATAGAATTGAGCGTGGGTGGCAAAATAGAGAGCAGTTTATGGAATATTAAATGATCGAGGTATGCGCTTCAAGTTAAGGGACGAGTTTTATCGAACGACAATTAGACCAACTCTATGATATGGATCAGAATATTGGGCTTTTAGAAAGGATCATAGTAGGAAGATAGAAGTAGCGGAAATGCAAATACATTAAAGGATGAGTGGGCATACTTTGAGGGATAGAATTCAAAACGGAAGTATAAGAAAGAGTTTAGGAGTTGTAAATATTGAGGAAAGAGATGAAAGAGAATTATTTTAGATGGTTTGGACATGCCAAAGACGGGATATTATTGAGCCAATAAGGAACATATAAAGTTGGAATTCGGGAGACTTAAAAAAAGGGTAAGGAAGACCGAAAATGACTTGGAGGACATGAGTGGAAAAAGACATGACGGATCTAGATTTACAAATTGAGATAGTAGAAAATTGTAATGAATGGAAAAGATGTGAGGATAAATTGAAAGTACCAATGTTATAGTACCTATTTACGAAAAAAAAAACCTCAAAGAAAATGGGATGCATACGGGAAATTAAACTTATGAGCCACACCATGAAGTCCTGGAAACGAGTGATTGATTAGCATCGCATATGCTTTTGAGAACCACTTTGGTTTTATGTAAGGTTGATTATTTTATGGAAGTTATCATCGGTGGCAACAAATGAATTGTTACTGATGATATCTCACGTTGCTTTTTTGTTGTTTATGTCGCCAACCCTGTATATCTCGACTTATTTAAGATGGTAATAATAGATTTTTTTGCAAAAATCTTTAGGATTTGGAGCCTTTTGTTATCTTGGTTGGCATCAACTTATTTTTTGTAATTGTTACAGGAAGAACCAAAACGAATCTCTCCCAACCGAGAGAAAGTTTAAGATCCCAAATATTGATAACGTTATTGAAGAAGGAAAGAAGACTGCAAAAAAGTTTCGTGACATTACATTGCATAAAATTGGCGATACTATAAAAACTGACTTTTTTGCTCCAAGTGGTTGGCCATCGGTGAGCGGAGATGCCTTAAAAGCTATTGCTGGGAAAGTATCTGCAGAATATGATTTTGCAGGTGATGCCTTTGAAGATCTACTGGTTGATGAATCACATAACCCAGGAAAAAAAGACATCGACCTTTCTGCTTACGGAACAGCTTATGATGCTTTTGGAAGAGGAAAAGAGGGGATGGAGGCATGTCATGCTATTGCTGCCTTGATTGAAATTTGTTCTATTGATTCATTGATATCAAACTTCATTCTTCCTTTACAGGTAGATGCTCCCCGTCTCCCCCTCAACTTTTCATGCATGTGTGTTTTGTCCTCACGTGCGAGTGTGTATATATATGATACATACATATATATGATTATATGTAGTCATGCTAGAAGAAAATGCAAACAATGCTTAAATATCTTGCCAGATCCCATAAGCCCTCGACTAAAACATGGCATGTCATGTCTAGTAAACATATTTGTGCTTAAAGCTTAGTTCATCGTTAGGCTCTTGTAAGTCTTGATGTTGAATGTTGATTCGTGGTCTTGGCATCTGTTCACCCAATTTGCACTACGCCCTTTACTTTTTACCTGTTAGTAACCTTCATGGGTCATGCAGTCAGTCATGATTGTAGCGTATTTTTAAGGTTTAGTGTCTACTAACAGCTTACTCAGACACACTGGAGTATGCACACATAAACATGGACTTGAAGCTTATGTAGTAGGGTATTCGATTAGAGGGCTCGGAAGAACAAATTCTATTGAAGCAGTAAAGAAGAAACTGAAACGGGGTTATAATGTTAGATTGTAACTGTAAGTGAAGAAATCATCACATTTGAAAGCTTGCTCAAAACGAGGTTATAGCACAAATTTAATCTAGAAGAACATGCGTACCATAATCTTCCTCTTTGCCTTCTCATGCATCACAATAAATTGTTGGATATGCTTGATTGGAGTTAAAACATTCTGATCTTTGAGCCAGTTCTTACTCAAGATCTGGAAGCTAAGTCTGAACATTTGTCCTATGCATCTCAGGGAAGTCATGTGTCTGGGAGAAACAAGCGTATTCATTGCTCATTGAACATAAATACAGAAACTGGCCGCTTGTCTGCTAGGAGACCAAACTTACAGGTACATAATTTTCTGAGATAACAGCTTGCAGCATAAGTAAACTGCGAACATTTTTGTTGAATTTATGGAGATACACAGTGCATTAATATTACATTCCTGCTCTGTAAGTACAGCTTGGTTATGTAGTTTATGTCATTCTGTTTTCATACATCGCTAGGAGTGATTATACAGTACCACATAAGCTAAACTTCTAAAATATGTGTTTGGAAAAATTATCAGAAAGCACCTAATGAAATTTTTCTTTCCAAAAAGTACCTGATAACAAAAGATGACGGTCAACTAACAGAAGTGGTTAGTTGGTACTCTTTGGAATATAAAAAATTTTATTAGGTATTTTTTGGTAAAACTTTTTTTATTAGGTACTTCTGGGTAATTATTCCTATGTGTGTTTGGAATACTGATAAATTTTTTTGCCGCCCATCAGAATCAACCTGCTTTAGAGAAAGACCGATACAAGATTCGCCAAGCATTTGTTGCTGCCCCTGGAAACTCACTTATTGTTGCTGATTATGGGCAGGTTTGTTTACTGCCTTTTAATGCTTCACTTATCTATATACTATTAAAAACGTTCCTAATCATGATATAGATTTAATTGTTCTGCCCTTATCATAGCTTGAACTAAGGATTCTTGCACATCTAGCGGACTGTAAGAGTATGAAAGAAGCATTTGAAGCTGGTGGAGATTTCCATTCAAGAACTGCCATGAATATGTATCCATATATTCGGGAAGCAGTTCAACGAAAAGAAGTACTTCTTGAATGGCATCCTCAACCCGGTCAAGAAAAGCCTCCTGTTCCTCTCCTTAAGGTACATAAAAATGTTGGCTCTTGTCCTTGTAATGAAAATTGCAATAGAGGGTTTGATATGTGATGGACGAGCTAGAATGATCCATTTGAAGAGTCGTGAGACATGTTGATTTGGTCCATTTGGAAATGACATGGGCCGTTTAAGCTAGGTTGTGAAGAATTATTTTTACATCTCTTTTGTAAATTACTATTCTTTTTGTTTCTACGTATAGCAACATTCTGTTACCCAAATGCTTTTTTTTTACAAATGTTTTGGGGTGGGGGGGGGGGGGGGGTCAAATGTACGCAACCTTTCCCTTGTTAGAGATAACATACTAACATAGAGGTTGTTTTCGGTTGACCCTTGGTAGCGAACATCATTTGCAACTTCACATCATATAAATAAATAAAATGCACATGATTTGATGAGTCATTTTAATTTAGTGCATCTTAATTTTAAACCCGCGAACTACTAATCTTTGACCCAATGGAAATAAGGGACCTTTTTGTTTCTAGGTAATCTTCCAATATTATGATTCCGTTAAACTTGATTTCTTATGAAATCTCCAATTTGCAAATTGCAGGATGCTTTTGGCTCTGAAAGAAGGAAAGCAAAGATGCTCAATTTTTCCATCGCTTATGGGAAAACTCCAATCGGACTTGCTAAAGACTGGAAGGTATCTTCTCCTCTTCCTGCTAAATTTTGTAGCAACCGAGTATGTTAATGTTCTTTTTCCTGTAGCAACTTACTGAGTTTTGCTTTAAACGGTGTCTTGCTGATTTTGAAACTGTCGTATGTTTACTCTTTAGTAAAATTGTGCTTTTCTGCTTTAGGTTTCTGTCACAGAAGCAAAAGAAACTGTCGATTTATGGTATAAAGAACGCCAGGAGGTTTTGAGATGGCAAGAAGCACGGAAAAAAGAAGCTGCAAAACATGGATGTGTTCACACCCTGCTAGGGAGAGCTCGTCGCTTCCCTTCAATGGCTGAAGCTTCTAAACCTCAAAAAAGTCATATTGAGCGAGCTGCTATTAACACGCCTGTGCAGGTCTCTTTTTACCCCTTCCTTTCTTACCTTTGATTCTCATATGCTCTTGCTTTACGACCTTATGTTCGGAAACTTTTCAAATAATTTATGTAGGGAAGTGCTGCTGATGTTGCCATGTGTGCCATGCTGGAATTAGACAGAAATAAACAGCTGAAAGAACTTGGTTGGAAATTGCTTTTGCAGGTTTAGTTGATTTGTCCCTTCACTCCCGCCTTTCCCCTCTCTTCCCTGTTGACCTTTCCCTATTCGTCTGCATTTACCTTACTAGCACCGGTCACCCACTTCAGATATGTTGAAAGAAGACGAAATACTCTCACAATCTTCAGTTTGTGCACTTGTCTAAAATAATGATTCGCTGATTCCCTCAAATAATTTTCAAGATTTCACACGCACATGCTAACGCACACGACACACAAACTTATTAAAAGCTAGGCTGAGGGAAGGGGTAAGCTAGGTGGGACCAGGTGAGAATCGAATCCAGAACCTTACCCGAGGAAGTGACACTTGCTCATACTAAGACAAGACCCATTCTCTCAAATGCTACCTTTGTTTTTCTAATAGCTACACTTCTCACTATTATGTAAGAGCACTTTGGGAGAACTGGTATTAAAATAATGAGGATAATATATTTTGCATTTGCGTAATTACCGAATTTTGTCTATTTTTTAATGGACCCAAAGATTTGTAGTTCTTTGGTTTGAGAATAAAAAAGACTATAGTAAATTGACTCGTTAAATCATGCCCACGTCTTATTTTTGTAAAGTTAATGGTGTTTGTAATCAATGGTCATTTCTAACTTATTAGAAAGATAAGGTTGCGTGTCTATTTAATGGCTATTTTCTCCAAGTTTCGCGCTGAAAAATTACTCGATTGTAACTAACCAAATTCTCATTTAGTTTCGAGTATGGCTCGTGTAATGAACTATATTTTAGTGGATTATAAGGCTCATTATGTTTTCTGAAAGCAGGTTCACGATGAAGTGATATTGGAAGGACCTTCAGAATCAGCAGAAACAGCAAAAGCAATAGTAGTCGAATGCATGTCGAAACCCTTTGACGGAAAAAACATTCTTACAGTCGAGCTTTCCGTAGATGCTAAATGCGCTCAAAACTGGTATGCTGCCAAATAAGGACCCATCTGTTTTTCTCTCGGATTGATTTATGGTTCCACAGAACCGTCGACAGGATTCAGGTACCCAGCCAAATATTTATTGACTGCTAAAACGAGACGCGCCTATTCGAAACATGTGATACTTGGGGCCATTTTGTGTGCTAGTTGTCCCAGTGGTATTTTTTCGTCAGGCGCAGCACTCGGAGCATTACCAGCTGATTGTCCATGTTTGGATATTGCTGATGAAAACGAGTTTAATCAGAAATTGTACAGCGTGCTTAGATAGCATACAAACGCCAGAGCGAATGAGGAGTGTGAGGCTTGAGTTCCCCTTTTTTCGGGCATCGTGTAAATTTGCCTTTTGTATACTATAGAAGATGGAAGGAAACCTGTTTCGGCAAATGGTTTATCCTGCGGTTATTCGACCTGTTTTGTGAAAAGTATGTAGCTTTTCCTACCCCTTGTTTTTGCTTCCTTTGTTCGTTATGGCATACCGAAATATCTAATATTATGTTTGTGGTTAAGCAAATCAAATTTCGTTTCGTTTGGTTTCGGTTTATATCAAAATGAAGCTGTGAAGATTGAACTCGTAGTCATTGGGGTGTAGCTTATGAGGATAGATAGCTCTCACTTGAAGCCCTAATCCATATTCATTATCGTATCGAGCCACTATCTAACTTGGATCAATGGTCATTGGTGTATAGCTTAAGAGGATAGATAGCTCACTTGACTCGGTTTTAATAATGACCGGTTGTTGTAATAGCGGGCCATTAACATTCAAGATAAGGAAAGTCAACCAAGTCAAAAAGACAATCTAATAGTTGCCCCTTATTAGTAACATCGGGGATTATTAGGCTGAGTTTTTAACCCATTTTAGTAATTGTCTGCTGTTAGTAACAATAAAAGATTTCATTCCTTAGGACTTAAACTTGAATTAAAAGTTGCTTATTTTAAAAATAAAATTTTCCAAATGCACTTTGAGCTATGACGTAAGCGACATGGGCACAACCTAACATAACTTGTGCGATAATAACACATGATACGCTCATGGGCAACCCATCTTGTTTATAATATTGGTTTAGCTTAAGTGAATGGACGAGTTAGAAATAGGGGCAACGAGAATCAAACTGAATTTACATAGAAAATACTGATTTAGCTTAAGTGAATGGACGAGTGTTGAGACGAGCATACTACATCTGGACAATAAAAAGTGTACTTAGTTAACTTAGTGTAAGGTACACTACTCATACTAGACAGTAGACAATACATGTAAAGCGTTTAAACTTTGAACTTGAAACACAACATATAGTAGCTATAAATTCCAACTCAAAAAGAGCCACTACAAGTGACAAGACTATGAAAAGTCGGTCGAAGTAGAAAATGAGAACTACTAAACTACTGTTCCATCTCTTTAAATTTATCCTTTTTTTATATTCAAATTTTTTTTGATCAGATGGGACAAATCCTAAAGGATGATCAGTTTGTTGTACAGTATAGGATAAAGGGTGTAGAATATTTTTTATTTTTGGATGATTTTAGGAATTAGTTCCAATTGCTCAAAATGAGGTGTGTTTTTGTTTGGGTGAATTTGGTAAGATTCTATAGCATGTGGCTGTTATAACCGATAAGTGTCGATATGCCATTAAAATTCAAAGGTGAGTATTCAAGACATGCCCACAATTTTAAAGGTAATACTTCTAAGAAGGAATAAGATGGCTATTGGGACCCACAATGTCTTTACTCTTGACCTTTAGATACCTTCAAAAGCCCTCTTACAACTTTCAAGTTACAACTACTAAAACTATACTACTATGTGAAGCAGGGCCGTTTCTGGTCATATGTAAAGTAGACATTTGTCTAGGGTTCAGAGTTAGAAAGGGCCCTAAAATTAGAAAATGTTAGTTAATGAAGTAGACATTTAAAAATTTGCAATTTATGAGTAGTTTTTTTTATCATTTAAGAATTATATGCCACGCTTATGGTTTTAATGCTAATTATAGGGTCCATCTCTGTTATTTTTCCAACTACTCGTTAAAGTTCAAAATCGACCCTCCATAAAGAGGGCCCATTTCTTTCAATTTGCCTAGGGCCCATATAATGCTAGAAACGATACTGATTTGAAGCAAAGAGAAAATTATTGTTTTTTAAGAAAAAAGTAGGTGATGATAATGAATGAAAAGATAGAATGAATTGTGTGGTTGAAATTAAATGAGAGTTAAAATGTATGGATGAGATTAAAAGAAAGTGATAGGCCATAATCCAAAATGAGAAATAATGCGAATTAAGTAAGACAGACTAAAATGAAAAATGCTGCAAACTATTGAACTAAATGGGCTGGAGGGAATAATAATCATTCTGTTTGAGTGACTGTGGCTTTTTTATTTTGAATAATAATTTTTGTTATTTGGAGCTAAGTTAATTGCTAGATTATTACATAATTTTTTCAAATAATATTAATAATTCATTAAAGGAGTTTTTTTTGAGTGACATTACAGAGAGTTTTTTTAAATTTTATTTGGAAAGCTAATAGCTTAAAACCTGTGCTACGTATGAACACCACACACTTGAATAAATACATAATTTATATCATAAAAATAGAGAAATAATCAATAATATCCCTTTGTTATATCACTTTATTAATGATACTCTTGTGTTTTTTTAATCCCAATGGTACTCCCACCTTTTTGAGCTAATTATTAACTTGACAATGTTCACCTTTTTTCCATGAAATTAACGTTAAATGTCATTTAAAAGCAAGAGAAATTATCAATGGTACCCCTATATTATAGCACTTTGTCATTGATACCCCTGCTTTATATTCAACTACAATCAGCCACTATATAATCAACTATCACCTACCAAATACTCCCTCCGTTTCCAAATATTCTTCCCATACTTTTTGCACAGTTTTCAAAGTAAATTTTGAGTTAAAATATCTCTAATTACGCATCATAAAAAATTATAAAAAATATATAATAAAAAAGTATACATAAAGTGATAAAGACGAATCTAACGAAATCTCACATGAATATATTTTGTCTTCTATATATATCTTAAAAATATTAATCAAAATTTTTTTTCAAAGTAAAATATTCTAAATGAGAAGAACATTAAAAAATGAGTACATCCTAACATAAGTAAAGCATTATTTGAGCAAAAGCTCCAAATAAATTAGGGCCAAAGATTCAAAATAACAAGATTAGATAAAAAATCCATACATTCACACTTCTTTCTTTTCCCATAAGAGGCAAAAAAATAAAACAACGCTTCCCTTTCCCCAGGACCCCAATCCCCACAACACGACGCCACCTTTTTTCTTCTTCTGTCTCGTTTCCTCATATAAAACCATTTCGATAGGCCAAAACCAACTGATAACAACTCCCTAATCCTACACAGGAGAGAGAAAATCTTACCACTTTACCATTCCACTCTTCGGGTGGTTCTCAGCATTTCCATTTTCTCTCTCTTCTCTCCCTATCTTCTCCTGCACACTTCGGTTTTTGAGGTTTTGATTACTGATTCATTGTTCATCAATGGCGCTTCAATCGGCGCCGAAGCTGTTGTACTCTTCGCCTTCGGTTTTTTCAGTCAGTGAGCGTCTTGTTTTCGCTGATTTTGTCGGTCTTTCGAAGAAGCGTTCTCGTCGTCGGAGAATCGTTGGAGGTTCTAGAAACTTACTGGCCTTTTCTGCTATTTCTTCGACTGTTAAGGCGGTGGTTGATGTTGATCGTTTTAATCGCAATGATTCCGTTTCCAGTACAGAGTCTACGTCTTCTAGTAGCTTTGACCAACAGGTTTATTATTATTGTTAGCTAGTACTTCTTATTTTCTTTGGAGTTTCTGCACTGTTTTAGCTGTTCGATCAATTTTTTAAGTGAAGTAACCACAATCTCTACTAATAGACTAATAAATTTACGCTCCAAAAATTATGAAATTAAAAATAATAATCATGTTATAAATAGATGATTTTTTTTTTAAAGGAATTGCACATTTTTTTCTAAATTCAAGCTATTCAATTAAAATATGAAATAGGAGAAAAATAATTTGTATATTATAATTTGTACTTCATGAGATATCAAAATCTAAGATATAGCTAAAGTAAAAAAGATAATCAAGTTCTTGAATCAATTTAGACTCTAGAGCATATGATGCATTTTGCTAGAGAGGTGTTCAAATAGTTGCAAGTCCTACATAGTGAACTAAAGTAAAACCTCAAGAAAACTCTAGTTTTTTAGATTATCGTTATAATTTTTGATCATCATATCCCTTGTTTTATTTTTTAAATAACCTATCCAAAAGAAGTACAATGTAACAATGATATATGTGATGTAAAGATTTATACTTATATGACATTCAGTGTTCCTGACATTTCCATACTTGTATTATAATATCTATAAAAATAGAAATTTATGGACTTAAAAAATAAGTGTAAAAATGATTTTCTTTGATTTGGTTTTCTCATCACCAATTAATCACTATAAGCTTATGCATTGATATTCAAAGTAATGAGGGCAAATAACTAGCATTGATGGACAATGCATATTTCAAAATGATATTTTTTTTCATTGACGCTTATTGTCAATTGTAATTATTTATACTTTCTCCGTTCCAAAATACTCGCTACATTTTGATTTTGTGCACTATTCATCGTTTAAGCTTATTTTACATATTGCGACTAATGTGTAAGTAATAATATAGTCAAGTGGGATCTTGTTTGAATCGTCTAATTGCATACTTTCATAATATTAAATTTTTATAATTTTTAGATAAGTGTAGTTTAAGATATTAATGATTAAAATTGTGCATTGGATTGTGTAAAAAAGAGAAATGTAGCAAGTATTATGGAACGGATGAAGTATTAAGGAGTTATTTTGACTTTTAGAGCTCAATACTCTTTTAAGTACTTCTAAAAAGATAGAGGCTTGGAGTCTCCAAACCAAAAAATCTAGCTCCTTACCTATAAGAACTCTATTTTGAAATATTTTTCAATAGATACCAAAGTGAGAATTTTTATCTTTTCAAATATGTTTCTATTTTTTGGATTGCATTTCTCCATAGTTGTTTTTAGTTCAATGTGATATACTTTGTTTCTCTCTTCATCTGGACTATCAGTTGAGATGGTCAATGTTGCTAATTGTTGAAATGTACCTATCGACTTGCATTAGCAATTAAGTTCATTTTGGCTTCCTACTAATTTGTAGATGAATGAGTCCACATTGAACGACACCATTACGAAGTAGGAGTCACTAGTATTGTAGCGGTCAATTAAATCTTCTTATATATGGATGTGCTGTTGTAGCTTTGATGATGATGGGTAAGAATTTGGAAGAATGATGTAGTTTTTTTTTCATCTTTTTATTTGATTTGTGAAGACACTGATGAAGTTGATTCGTCGTTCACTTGCTTAATGCGTCACCATCCACCATTGATGAATCTACAAAATTAAGTGTGCACATATGGTTTTGGGATGACATATATCTCATTGGCTTGTGAAGTGTGTACACCTTGTATTTTCCTCGATATTTGCTGGCATTCACAATAAGTCCAGCCTAATTTAACATGGTATCAGAGCCAACGTGATAAGAGTTCACGGGTTCGAATCTCAACCACCCCTCATTTAAGTGGAATATTTAGCACCAGGTATGAGGAGAGCCTGTGTTGCATCCACACTTCTACGCTTCTAGCCCAAAGGCTCTTATGTGAGGGGGTGTGTTAGAGTATATAACATATTCTGGGGCCTCAACCATCAGCTTAAGCTTTTGGTTGAGTTGGTTCTTTTAACATTGAGTAAGAAATATAAAAGGGATGTGAAAGATGCTACATGATTTCAAAGTTGTAATGAATGATCCTATAAATAAATTAAGGTAAAAGATAATATTAAAAAAGGCTCTAGAGTCTAGATCCCAAAGTGTTGTTGTATAGTGATAGCATATTGGTGTAGCATAGCAGTATATGTTAATTGTCATGGAATTTTTGCAATTTTTTTACTATGAAGCTTTGTTTTTATTTATTATTATTTTTTAATTTCTTACTAATATCTATTGGTATTAAATATACTTTTCAATTAGTATTAAATATTAATATTAAAACTAATGATAAAATCATGCCTTGATTGGCGTGTTTATGTTAATTTGACGCCATGTAATCATAGTTTTTAGCTATGAGACATAATCTTTACAAGGGACTAAATTTAGCATTACACTCTTCGATCATAAGATTTTTGAAGTATATTAGTAACTGGAGTAGCAGTTTTAGTTCATTTTGAATAATTTTCTCTCAATTTTGTCCGGAATAGAATTGAGACTTTGACATTGATGTTATAGATACTTTTTGTTGGTGTTGGCCGTGGGGGAGGGTTGTGGATTAATTTGTATTATTGCTTCTCTCCTTTTAACTTTCATATTTTCCAGGTTGTAAATTTGGAGGATATACTTGCAGAAAGAGGAGCTTGCGGTGTTGGTTTTATCGCAAATTTAGATAATAAGGGGTCACACCAAATAGTCAAGGATGCCCTTACTGCTCTTGGTTGCATGGAGCATCGAGGGGGATGTGGATCAGATAATGATTCAGGTGATGGTTCAGGAGTTATGACTGCAATTCCCTGGGATCTCTTTGATGATTGGGCAAAAGACCAAGGTATTGCACCCTTTGATCGGTCAAACACTGGTGTTGGAATGGTATTTTTACCTAAAGATGATCTCCTTGCAGAAGAAGCCAAAAAAGGTAAAAAGACTTGATGCTGTAGGCCTTGTTTTGGTAAATGACTTTTGACTTTTGGCTTTTGGTTGGTCAAAAAGACAAAACTACGTATTTGGTAAATGACTTTTTAGCCGGGCAAAATGAAAAGGCTATCTTTGTAAGTTTTTTTCAATAACTTTTGGCTTGTTGCCTACTTTTCCTCTAACAAGTCAAACACTTAATTTTACCAAACATTTCGTGGACTTATTTAGCTAGCTTAAAAGCCAACCAAAACCGCTAACACTTTTAGTTGGTCAAATAAGCCAGCAACCAACGACCATTTGCCAAACAACCCACAATCTTATTTCTTTGAAATTCTTATATTTCATGTTTTTGGGATGGGAAAGAGTATACTGGTATAAAGTTGTATGGAAACAGTTAGAAATATCTTATACTTTCTTTTGTAGAACATTAATCTGTTTTCTTGGGCTTTGAATTAATCATAAACCAATTGGCATGATTCATTTATATTATATGTGAAATAAAATGTGGATCTGAGTGTCTAGTGATGTTTTGTGTAATAAAATTTTTACATGATAATGCACAAGTCGGACATTGATTTGCATACAGAGTAAATTTAGCATTGAATGAAAAATTTTCGCATACTAAGCATCTTTACTTCTTTTTGCTTTCATAATGATTTCTGTGGATGCTGCTCTTTTTAGTCATCCATTTTACTTTTGGTCTTGCTTAAAGATACGGAGGCATTAAAGTTTCTACAATCTCACTTATTTTTGCAGTTGTTCTAAAAATTTTTGCTCAAGAGGGTCTTGAGGTGATTGGATGGAGGTCTGTTCCCACAAATGTTTCTGTTGTCGGTCGGAATGCTAAAGAAACTATGCCCAACATACAACAAGTTTTTGTTAGAGATATTAAAAATGATAGTGTTGATGATATTGAAAGAGAGCTCTACATTTGTCGGAAATTGATAGAAAGAGCTGCGAGTTATGAACCCTGGGCGACCGACCTTTATTTTTGCTCTTTGTCTAATCAGACTATTATTTACAAGGGAATGCTTCGTTCAGAGGTTCTTGGGATGTTTTACTATGATCTTCAGAATGAAAGTTACTCATCACCATTTGCTATTTACCATCGAAGGTATAGCACAAACACTAGTCCTAGGTGGCCACTTGCCCAGCCAATGAGGTTTCTCGGTCATAATGGGGAGATCAATACCATACAGGTGGACTTTTGAGTCTTCATTTGAGTTAAATATGACCAAATTTCAATTCTTTAATCATCAATAACGAAATGTGCGATTCTTATTCAGGGAAACTTGAACTGGATGCGTTCTCGAGAGACTTCATTACAGTCGCCTGTTTGGCGTGGCCGTGAAAATGAAATTCGTCCTTATGGAAATCCCAAGGCATCTGATTCTGCCAATCTTGATAGTGCAGCAGAGGTAGTTTACTTTTCTTTTCTGTAGGTGATATACATTTTCTATAGATGATATACACAGAGTTGAAAACCTTTTATTAAAATATTTCCAACTTTCAAGGGTCAAATGATATTTTTTTCCGCAAAGCGAACTCATGCTTGCAACACATGCAAATGTATGCTATAAGAGCACTTTTAATACCAAAGCAAGAGTCATTATTGTTTGATTCCCATGTCATAATAGTCCCTGAGAAAATTTATAAAAACATTTTTGGGGGTACTTATAGGCAAGCCCATGAGGCATCATTTGGCACCTGACTGATGTATTCTTTGGGGAGGTAGGCAATGTAACTGTATCAGGAGAATGAAGTGAAAAGTTCTTTTAGATATTCCCCCTTTGTTTTCTTTTCTTGCATTTTTCCAAGAGGAAGACTGAACACTGAAGTTTTTCAGATTGTATACTAAGACCAACTTATGCATTCATGGGCATTCCTGCTGATCCATTAGTTTATTTTTTACTTTATATATCACCCTGATGCTGTTGTTTCACGAGTTTCGCTGTTTGATGTTGATAGAGGAATTTAGGAAGTAAGAGGGGTTTTGAAATTTTGTTGTTTTACTCCGCTAATCTCCGTCGATAGTCTATTGGCAAGCTGGAGTGTACCCTAACTATGTTTTCCCTTCTCTTTTCTCTGTTCTCTTTTTCCTCTGCAGTTGCTGATAAGAAGTGGTCGTGCTCCAGAGGAAGCATTAATGATCCTTGTCCCAGAGGCATATAAGAACCATCCAACCTTGTCTATCAAATACCCTGAGGTGATTCTTTTACGAGCTGAAGTTAATTTTCTCTTGATATATGTTGATTTGCGCGAATGCATGTGAAGTGGCTTTAGATACAAGAACTATTGGGGCATATTTAGTTTGTTGGATTTCGATGTACAATCAAACAAAAATTTGAATCTTTTCTTACACAACTTTAGTAAGGTATGTTTTGTGTTTAGTTGGCACACTGTAACTCTTTCTTTTCTAATCCTTGTTTTTAGGTTGCGGACTTCTATGATTACTACAAGGGGCAGATGGAAGCTTGGGATGGACCTGCCTTGCTTTTATTTAGGTGAATTGGTGCTAAATTTAGTTCATTATTGAATGTGCGTCTTAAGAGTTCATTGTAATAGTTGAGTTGAAATTATGGACACATGCCTGTGTTTGATACTATTACCTCAGGCCATGTAACATAGTTCACTCATAGATTTGAGGCCTTTGTCCCTGTGGAAATGGCAAAAGATACAGGCATGGATTGCTGTTGTGTTTTATCGACCATCAATCTTTGCCACTTATTGGATTGGAGGTGGTAAATCTAACTGATTTGGGCCAATTTTATCTTTGGGGGGGGGGGGGGGGGGAGTGGGCAGCTTGCCATCTGCATTATTTCACTGTTGAAAGAACTAAAGTATTGAATACTGGAACTGAGATTTGAGACATTTGACCAAGTGGCAAGGAACAAGCTTTTGCTTGTTTTGTCTTGTAAACTTTGTAAAAGGTAGGATAGTTAACTGATTGAATTGTAGAGTTAAGCCTTTTGAAATTTTTTTATAGTATGTTTTGTGAAATAATCTTTTCTTTTTTAAACTGTATATCTACCACAAAAGAATGAACCTTGGGTTGAATGGCCAACATTTTATATTGTGAAGTTCCAATTGATTGACTTGAGAGTTGAGGGTTGAGAGTTGAAATTTTTGGAATTATTTCATTAGTTCAGATAAGCATTTTGGTTTCTTCTGGGTTGTGATTTTGCAATGATGTTTCTTGTTGCAAGGCTCTTATGCATTTCTTAGATATTTCTAGTTGTAGATGATGTTTGCTATAAGGTCGTTTGGGAATAAACCTTCTTTTACAAGAGTTAGGTTTCACATATCCAACCCCCTAACCCACCTAGGCAGGAGGGTTGGTAGCAGCCACTCGATGACACTAAGTTCAAGAATGAAAATGCATGCGTTAGATGCTTTGGATCTCAAAAGGCTGAGTTTTGTTTGACTGACTTGACAATTTGGAAGTTTTGATATTGAAATCATTCTTCTTGTGTTTCCTTGACTAAACTATATTTTCATTTTATGTTGTTGTCAATGTCTCGTAGTGATGGAAAAACTGTTGGTGCTTGTCTTGATCGAAATGGTCTTCGTCCGGCTAGATACTGGCGCACTGTAGACAATGTTGTCTATGTTGCATCTGAGGTATCCCTTCTCAGTGCTATCTTCTTTCTTTTTCTGGTCTCATAGACCCTGAGATTTTTAGGAATTGAGATAGCTTGTTGTATTTTCAAGTTTGTTGCTTATGAAGGATCAATAAAGTGGAGCTGGTGGCAATTTGCTATATATCTGTGTTATTTAGTGGTTGGAGTCTTAGTGTCAGATCGTGCTTTTCGCAATTTTTTTGCATTTCCTTTTCGGTCCTTTGATAAGTAATAAAAATTTGCATTAAAAGTTCCCTAGAGTTTGTAGTTTAAGTTTGTTTATTTCGAAGAACCAATAAGTGGAGCTGATGGCAATCTGGTATATATCTGTGTTATTTAGTGGTTGCAGTTCTTAGTGTCAGACCATGCTTTTCATGATTTTTTCATTTTTTCCTTTGGTAGGTAATAAAAATTGTATTAAAAGGTCACTAGGGCAGTGGTATCAACCCAAACAGCACATAAAGTTGTGATTGAAATCCAAAATTTCAACTTTCAAGGAGACTTACAAGTTACTTATCTCTTATATGTAATTTTATTGGCTAATACACTACTCAATCTTTAGCTCCATGAAGAATATCTCTAGAAAATTAAGGGCGCATAACTTATACTCATTGAGGCCACTTGAATTACACTATACAAGATTCCTCAGATATGTGAGCTCTTGGATTGTTGAGTTACTAATCTCTTGTATCAAAATCTATTGGCATATTTAAGTGGTGTTCATGGGTTGCTTATGCTTATCTATGTATATTTCACCAAGAAATTGATTCTTCCGGGTCCTATCCTCATGTAGGCTTATTATCTTGAGTATATTCAACAAAGACATTAATTCTTCCAGGTCTTATCCTCATATAGGTGGGAGTTCTGCCAATGGATGAATCCAAAGTTACAATGAAAGGCCGTTTAGGACCTGGGATGATGATATCAGTTGATCTTCGTAGTGGTCAGGTTTGTACATTTAACTACATTGCAATTGCTTGATGATGAAATTGTAATTTCTTGGTTGTATCTTACTAATTTTCAACAAATGCCAGTGGATATTTTTCATTTTGAACTGTTCTTTGAAAAAATCAAATTGGTTGCTACTTGCTTGAATGTTGTTTTACATTTTCTGATTATGTGTTCCTACTTTTTCTTTCATTCTGCTTTACAGTTCTGATTCTGGAATTTTTATAAAAATTTTTTTATTGATAATATCTCTTCATGATAAAAGAAT
Source organism: Amaranthus palmeri (assembly GCA_019776075.1). Taxonomy (NCBI): domain Eukaryota; kingdom Viridiplantae; phylum Streptophyta; class Magnoliopsida; order Caryophyllales; family Amaranthaceae; genus Amaranthus; species Amaranthus palmeri. Next base: position 45,250 of record JAAKBH010000295.1, read on the forward strand.
GAAAGAAAAAGAATAGTTTCCTGACTCTTGTCTACTAAACAGTTTGCTGTATGTTCAAATTTTGTGAATAGATTTGCCCAATGAATGGATACTTAATAATACATCACTTGTATCTACTTTTCTTATTTCCTGGAACTTTATGTTTTTGGTGGTATACAATACTCTTGGAAAAATTCTTCTCTAGAAAATAATCTACATGTATAACTATGCGGCATGATGACTGCATTTACTTACGAATTTGAGTGATTATGGTGGATTTGTTTCTATTTGAGTGTTCAATTTGGTTTCTTTTTAAAAAATGACTCATGCCTTTTCCTTTGTGAGTGAATTCGTCTTGTTAGTGTAGTTTTATTTTGCCATTTGATATCTATTAAGGAAGTCTCAATTGAAACTCATTGACGCTTTGCTAGCTGTTTAGCAAGAGTTACACAGTTGCTTCAGCCATTTATTCTTGTGGATTGAAACTGCAGGTTTCTGAGAATACTGAGGTCAAGAAACGAGTAGCATCATCCAATCCTTATGGAAAGTGGGTGAAGGAAAATATGCGTTTATTGAAGGCTGAAAACTTTCTTTCAGGAGCAGTTTTAGAAAACGATATGATATTAAGATACCAACAGTAAGTTTTTTGTAATTATACTGAATAAATTTCTTTGGTGTGCTGGGCATAAGACCTGAGTGGTAGTTTTTGTTTTTAGATAATCTCAATAATTCTCCCCTTTTGATGTGCAAGTTCCTTTATCACTAAGTTATGTTATAATCTACTTGTATGGACTAAGAACTTTCTGTTTTCTGGCGTATGAAAGTGGATATACTAAATCATATATTTTTCATGGTGAACTGATGACTAGTAACTACCCATCAACAATGTTCCAGACTTGAACATCGCCTAAAGATTGTTTTATTGATGGCAGCGGCAAGGGCGCCTTTCAGGATTATTATTGTGTCAAAATTGGGAATCTCAGTCAAATATCAATTTAGTTGATTGACCGAATTTGTTTTGTTTTTTGTTTGCCAATTATCAAATAATGTTTCTAATATGAACTTGGCGAATTGGCTATATATATGTCATGTGACCGTGGAAGGATCTTGGACAGATCAATAACCATATAATGGTTGCAATTTATATTTAACTATTACTCCTTCCGTTCCATAAAGTTGTTCCTATTTGTTATTTTGGGTTGCTACATTTGTTGTTCTCATAAAGAATCTTTTTATTTACATCATTAATTTTGGAAAAATTTTACCTTGTTCATCTCATTTTAATATTTTAATAAAGTTTATGCTCCCCACAGATCTTCCACTAACTTTATTTAACATTTTTATATTCCTTATGGTCCTTACATGTTTCCCACTAACTTTATAAAAATATTTTCATAATAGTTGTGGTCTCATAATTTTTTCCTCTTTCTTTAAATAACTTTTTAAAATTTATGATCCCCTCTTTTCCTTATTCCCTGTGAGAACTTCTTTAAGGAATGGAGGGAGAAGGTTATTTGAGTAAACCTGGGCTCATGTTCTATGGTCTGCTTGCTGCTGCATGATACTATGACACAGTATCCACTAACCATCTCTATTGCATGGAAAAAAGTGGTTCTATGACCATATTTGCTGACTCGCCATCATGACTGCTTTTGAGATGTTAAACCATCTACCTGTTTGCCACTTTTTCGTTGCACTTGTAATATGTGGTAAAACTTCACTGACATGCTGACTGCTGAGAGGCTTAGAAAGTTTGTGAAGCAGATTTCCCTCTTTCCAGGGGCAGAGATATGAACAATTAAGGTTTTAGAATACTGATTCTTGAAGTTTTATTAAACTTAATCCATGCTGTAGGAAGTGATTTGCTTGCATCTGTATCAATTATGATTTTGTGCACAAACTAGTGAGATTTTCTTGTATGTTCAGTGGTGCTCTTAAGCTGCCTGACTTGCTTTCCAGTTTTTCCCTGCTAGTACTGAAATTTCTTAGAGTACTTCTATGCTGTTTTTTGTCTATGGGCTGATGATGATGTCTTCTGCATAAATGAAGTTTTGATAGGCAGTTCTTAGATGTATTATACAACTCAGTGGCCTGAGATGTTTCAAAGAGAACAAATTAATGAGGGTATTTTAAAACAAATAAAAGATTTAAAGCACATGCTTTTCAGCCTCGGTCCATGTCCTGAGCGCTGGTCCATTTCCACTGACTGACATATCCATCTCTTGATGAAGTCTGAACAACTTGAAAATTTGGATGATTGTTTTTTTGTTGAATTAAATGCGTTTACATTGTTCTTGATTTTTTTTAAATGCTCTTCTTAACAGGGCATTTGGTTATTCGAGCGAGGATGTCCAAATGGTTATTGAAAGTATGGCTTCCCAAGGAAAAGAGCCAACATTTTGTATGGGAGATGATATCCCTTTGGCTGTCATGTCTCAGAAGGCACATATGCTTTATGATTATTTCAAGCAACGATTTGCCCAGGTTTGCTTTGTGAAGCTTTTAAACAAATTTGGACACTTGTTGATCATGTGATACGGCACAAATCTAAGGATATTTTTAAGTGAGCGTAACAATTTGGTAGTGGATGTAGAGAAAAAAAGTAAGAATAAGGGTCAGCTCATCCCTCATTTCCATTCTGAGGCTCCAGACCTTGCTACATCAAGTCATCAAATGAGCCCTAGCACTTTATGCAATTAATTTTATCTTTTGTAAATAATTCTTTTTCAGATAATAATGTGCGCTTTGGTCTTGGTTGACTCTTCCCTAAAGTTACCACTGAAATTAATTGTTTTTAGTGAGACAAAATTGTGTTAATGTACTGGACCGAGGAAACAAAAAGTTTGATGAAACTAAATTCATGAAGTTTATATTTGGGACTTCCCAAAAAGACAAAAAATAGTAATAAGTCAGGGACAGAGACTTTAATACATGTATGAATCATCTAATTTCTTTGATTTTTACTCTTTAGCTTGCAAGTAGTTGTGTGTGACGTCATGCTTATCTGAGAGATGGATACTTTCACAAGAAATGCACTATAAAAAGAACTATTGTATCCTTTAATGGGATTTTCTTATGATTATAATTGGAATCTTACTATGCAGTTCACCTTTCTTTTCTATAGGTTACTAATCCAGCTATTGATCCTTTGAGGGAAGGATTAGTCATGTCACTTGAGGTCAACATTGGTAAGCGTGGGAATATATTGGAGGTTGGACCTGAAAATGCTTCACAGGTTTGTCAGTGTCATTATCCTCACTGCTAATTCGAATGTTCGGGTTTATTGCATTGATGGGCTCGTCATTATCCTCACTCCTTTCTATGGTTTAGGTTAGTTTGCCCAGTCCTGTACTAAATGAAGGGGAGCTGGAAGCTTTAAAAAGTGATCCCTTGCTTAAGGCCCAAGTACTGCCAACTTTTTTTGACATAAGGAAAGGAGTCGAAGGCTCTTTAGAGAAAAGACTTAATCGTTTATGTGAAGCTGCTGATGAAGCTGTTAGAAATGGTTCCCAGCTGCTTGTTCTCTCCGACCGTTCTGATGATTTGGTATGCTCTTTTGCTCTGAGCACCTTTGGCATTTTTGTAACTCTTCATTCCCTTGACGAGTGAGAACACCAGTTCTGGGCCTTGTTAAGATATGTCTGCTGGCTAAACTTTGTCCCTACATTAACGATAGCCCATTTGCTTGGCTTCTTCAAGCCGAGTTGGACATGATAAACAGTGAAGACTAGCGAGACTAGCATTGTTTTTATCTGCTGGCCAAATGAACAATCCTATCATGACTGCCTCATCCCTCCAATCTTTGGCCTATTGCCGGATGACTGATCATAGAATTGAGGTTCACATAATGATAACAAATGTCCCTATTCTGAGCTTTTTATCTGTCTTTGTCATCCTGTAACGCTGAACATTAAACCCAGCCTTTGCATGACTTGTTAATTTGATGATACGATTCCCTTATTCTTGTGGTTTTCATAAAATAGGGAAATTTAAGTCAGTAAATGCATGTAATTATGTTTTAGGGTAACAAAGATAAAAAATGAAAGACAATGAAAGAAAATCTGTAGGTGAATGATAGGAATAAATAGGAACACTGTAGGAGCAGATGTCAGAACATATTAATAGAATAAATATAGAAGTTGGGACGATAAATATTTCTTTTTTTTTAAGTGCACCGCATCTTCCTGCTATGTGCGAGTTTCTGGGAGAAATGGTGCAATTAGGTAAAAGTATAAAGTATAAACCATCTGTAGTACAAGACTACAAATTCAATGATGGCCTTCACTACTTTGCCATCTAATAGTAAAGTTGAGTTTTGCTCTCTACTTCACACGTGTTTTTTGCATTACTGTCTTATGCGCTGCAAAACCCCTCAGCCCTATTTAAAAGAACATTTCCCCCATGAGGATCTAATCTGGGAAAAATCCCTGGGAGATGATGCTACAGTCACTGCTCTCGTACCTGATTCTCATAAGCATTGGTAGCTTGAGATGTGTATTTGTATGTTTGTTTGTTGGCATAGGAATCAATGTCTTCATGCTTTTTAAAAAGTTTTACTGTTATTTTTCCTCCAGGAAGCAACTCGGCCTGCCATCCCGATACTCCTTGCTGTTGGTGCTGTCCACCAGCATTTAATTCAAAATGGCTTGAGGATGTATACTTCTATTGTGGCTGAAACTGCTCAGTGTTTCAGTACCCATCAGTTCGCTTGTTTGATTGGATACGGCGCAAGGTCTGTTTTTATTTTTGCTTTTGAAACTTGGTTATGCTTTCCTTTCCTTGGAAACATTGTGGCCTCCAGAGGCACAACCCTTGAAAATGAGAGAACCACATCCCTCTAGAAACCTTCAGTCATTCAGATTAGACTGTACGGCTGTACTTGAAGTAATAACCACTCTAAAACCTCAACTAAGAAACAAGGGCAATGAGTATTGTGAATGTGTCGATGACAGGATTTAAGGAATCATCCAAAAGCTTGAAGTCCATCAAAGTTTTATGTTTGTGCCTCTCTTTTGCTTTGAATATTGAAAAATTTTAATGCAATATCTGGTGACAATTCCTTCATGGTTTTGCGATTGAAGGTTGGATGGTAAATTAAGCATGTTTGTACTTTGTACCCTGTGAAGGAAATCTTTAAATTTAAGAGGCAGAAGTGAGAGCAAAGAAGTAGTAATCTGTATGCTCAAATAAATATTATTAGGGACACAATTCACTTGGTGAAATGTCAACTAATGGATGAAGCCTTGATGCCTAAATGTGTATGACTTGTTTTCATGAGCTATGCCAATGCCATTCACAATGTTATGTTGCTTCAATGAACTGCCATTGTGGGACTTCCTTAAATTAGGGCAATGGTATAAAATTAGGATGCTGATATAAATTTAGGATGATATAAGAAAAGGATGTATTAGCTAGTTCATTATCTCAAAATTTAATGTTGCAGGGTGCGGCCTAAGTACTTTGGTATAAATTTGATAACAGGTTAATGTTGAATCTTACCCGTATCAAAACTAGAAGAACTTATTGGGAATGTTCCTTTTTTGTTTTTTCAGTTTTAAGCTGGGTGTTTTCCCTTAACTTAGCTATTTGAAAGGCATTGACGGTAATGTATGGATCATTTTGCAGTGCCATTTGCCCGTACTTGGCATTGGAGACATGTAGGCAATGGCGCTTAAGCAATAAAACTGTGAATTTGATGCGAACTGGGAAAATGCCCACAGTTACTATTGAGCAAGCACAAAAGAATTTTTGCAAGGTTTGTGAATTTCTTATGATATGCTACTTCTTCCCAACCCGGAATGAGATGCCTAAGCTTTTTTTGTCTTTTGTATCCATAGATGTTGTTGCTAAACTTTACATAGCTTTCATCTTCCACTCTTTACCTGCCCCTTGGGTTTAAATCCTCATATCCCTCCAGTTGGACTGCTTACCCCTACTGACATTGTTAAGATAGAATCAATTGAATCGATCAAGTGAAAGAATTCTACTTTTTGCTACTACTAAGACTATGTTAAAACGTCATTTCAAAAAAAAAGACTATGTTAAAACTATTTTCTTATGAATGGCAAATATTTTTTTTATTAAAAACAGTCCGGGTTTATTATAATGGCTGTTCAAGAAATTAAGTTTCAGGAGGCCAATTATGAAATCAAAGAGGGATAGAAGTGGTTTTATTATAATGGAAGTTCATAATTTTTTTAGATATGGATACAAACAATTAAAGAGTTTAGAATATGTTCATCCAGAGAGTGCAGTTGGAGTATTCCTTTCTAAATAATAAAAAAGATAAAAAAAAATAGATTGTTAGAATGTTAGTGTGCTAGACTGGAAGTGTTGGGTGGTTAAAGCCCATGAAGTATATTGTTCTAAAGAAACTAATGGCTTTCTTAGAAAAGGTTCAGAGATAGTTATTTAATAGCTGTAAGAATTGTTCATATCTCCTGTATTACATCTAAAAGAGACTTTTTTTTAAGTTTTTCATTGTTATTACTAGGTTCAGCCTCAGGTTGATTACATATGACCCCAAACCAGCGTTTGGGAGCCACTTAGTGGCATTGGGGGTGATGGAATGCTTTAACTTTCGGCATGATATTGTAAGCTAGATATTATGTTTAAGGTCTTATGGACTCATTAAATTTGTATAGTACAAATTGCAAAATTTGGTGTCACAATATGCTCCCATGGCTAGAACCCCGATTGACACCTTAAGTGGGTCTTGACTCTAATCATGTAAAGCATAGTTAACTTCTTTTAACCAATTGATGCTATAGCTAACTAGCAGCAGTAACCTCCCCCCTCCTCAAAAAAGGAAAAAAGAATGATGGATTGATTGTCATTAATTCTTATTTAATAAAATTGTTTCATGTTGCTTGTAGGCTGTTAAATCTGGTCTGCTGAAGATTCTTTCAAAAATGGGTATCTCACTGCTTTCTAGGTTTGTGTTTCGTAACTTCTACTCTTCTAGTTTCAATATTATTACTTTCTTGTGGTCTGTTCCCCTTCCTTTTCCCTGGTGGTCCTTAAAATTTTCCGCAATTCCAAATGAATTGAGTTTTGCTCTCACTTCATACTGTAGTTACTGTGGGGCTCAAATATTTGAGATATATGGATTGGGAAAAGATGTTGTGGATATAGCTTTCAGAGGGAGTGTCTCTAGCATTGGTGGATTGACTCTTGATGAGGTAAGCTTTAGTTTCTGATGGATCTGTATATAATTCTTATAGTTCATTATATGTTTATCTTATAGTATGACATTCATGCATTTGACAGCATGCATATGGAATAGTCATTGTTACTTAAAACGAAATTCGATACGATACAAGAAACGAAATATGGAACAACAAACGCTAATTTAGAATTTGGGAAACTTAGGTAGAATTTTTAGTTCACAACAAAAATAAAAGGAGTTAAAAAAAAGGTTTTGGCGCTAAATGTTTTGGGGTTTGAAAAAAAAGGCACGTAGTTTCGGATTTAATGTAGCGTTTTGGAAACGAAGGTTCCTAAACGGAATTTGGAGGGAAGTTTCCGGATTCTTGTAACTATGAGAATGGTTATTATGTGCTAATTAAATAACACACACCAATTTAGATGGATTTGCTTTTACCCAGCTGTTTGAATTTATTTGATTTCTGATTTCACGACTTAGCTTGCTTTCCCTTTTTCGAACGGATTATTTATCCTCAAAAGCTCTTGTATAAAAGGATAAACTATACAATCAATGAAGAAAATAACAGAGGAAGTATATTGGAGAAAATTTTTGATCCAAAATTTTAAATCTTTGGACTCATCAGTAATTGGGTAACTGTAGTTTTAAATTTATCATCATAATAACAAGCTTTCGGGCACACGATACTCATGCACAATGTTAGATTGATCTTGGTTGTCCCTGTCCATATTTAATAAATAACTGCTGATGAAGGTATATTGGTAGTGTGTGGAGACATAGAGATACTTTTAGCAACTGTATTCTATATCTATAGTAATAAAAAAGTGCCTTAGCTTTACATGCATAAATCTAGCTTTATGATGAGCATGTTCTTAAGATAACAATTGGTGATAATTGCTGGTTTGTGTTAAGATGATTACAGTCCATGGTTAATTTGACTTTTCTGCTGTATTCTTTTCTGTAGCTTGCACGAGAGACATTGTCGTTTTGGGTGAAGGCGTTTTCCGAGGATACAGCCAAAAGATTGGAGAATTTCGGATTCATACAATTTAGGCCTGGAGGTATTGCTTGCTTGCTGTTGTTTAGTTGTGCGTGTTCGGTGTTCCTGAGTTTGACTAGATAATGGCATGGTGTTTTGTCACTGGTTTTCCTATTTGAGTGATGAAACTTTGCACTTGACTAACTAGTGTTTTGAATTTTGAAGTGTATGGCCACAAAAGTAACAAATAGTTTTTTTTTTTTTTTTGTTTTGTTTTGGTTTTTTTTTCTCTGTTTACTCATATGGGTGTTATCAGGTATGAGTCATATTCTAGGTTAGACTTGTCAGCTTTCATGATGTTTGCATGCGTAGGGGCGGTTGTAAGGGCGTGTGGGGTGCCGGACCGCACAAGGCTCCCAAAATTAAGGGCATCATATATTGAAAAAATACGAAGTGAATCAGTAACTTAGAGTTGAAAAATTGGTAAGCTTTTTATATTAAGTGCATTGTATTGAGTTCAGACCCCATGAACTTAATTTTTGGAAAATGGGCATGCTATTTACTACTTATTATCCTCCCAAGATGATACCTTGACCCTCTTAATTTTATGTCTCCTCAAAACATGGCTAAATGACTAAATCCTCAAGCAACTCTTCAGTCCTCATTATGTCTCTTTAATTCTTTAAGATCCAACTATATTGTATCGTTTTTGAAATATTTGGGTTTGTTTTCATACATCTACTTTATATTTTTATCATGTTAATATCTTACATAAATGACTATGTGGGACTGCTTTTTGTTGCTTGTTGAAAAGGTATACTCTAGTTTGTATTGTAAATTCTAGGTTTGATTTTTTTTAAAAATGAAATTGCTCATTAAAAATAGTTAACAGAGGGCCCAATTTTTTAGAAAAGGAACATACAAACATGGCCTCCGTTATTTTTGCTCCGCCCTTGGACATAGGGAGCTGGGATGTTGGCAACTTAGCATATAGCTAGAGTTGGGTGCCCGTGACTAGTCATTTGTATAGATATATTTGGAATAGTAGAAAACGTTTGCATGGCCTTTTTAACCAACATATAAATGTTTCAAGTTGACTTTTTTATTGGTTCGTCGTTCGTGTTCCTATTCTGATTTTATGTATACTTACAATCTCATGTTTCAGATGTTTCTTTTCTCTCTTTTTACACGTTTCATCTGTTAATGTCCTTCGAAAGTGCTGGGGTGAACATTTAAGTGTCGCATAAAGATCCCTTAATCCTTGTTGGAGTGTCAAGTGTCCGCCAGTATCAGCTATGATGAAAAGTCTGAGTTGATGGTTCTTATTTACTCAATATTCTGAAAGTATTTGCAGCTTGAACAACTTTAAAATAAATTAAATTATCTTGTTAACAGAAAAATCTTCAGAAATACTATCAACGTTTACAATTTTTTTGATTAATGCCTCTGGATTTACTCAGAATAATCCCACTCCCGTGGTTTTCATTTTCTCCAAACACAAATATATGATTGTGTTCGGAAGGTTCATGTTATGTTACCCTTTTAACATAATGGTTTTGAATAACTTATTCTAGAAGGCCTTGCTGGCTGCTGCATTGCTGCTTTGTTTTGTGAGGGTCAGGGAGTTTATGACTTTATATTATAGTCACTAAATAGATTCTTGGGGTTTTGAGAAGTTATCTAGTATATGTGTTCAAATCTTTTGGATTATTTCCTTGTCTATATTTAAAAATTGATTGTTTACTTGCTACTCCCTCTTTCACATATGTTTATTCTGATTCATCCCACTTAGTTTGCACCATTTTTTTGGGAATGGTCTTGCTCCCTCTCTTTAATCTCATCCGCAAACTCATTCTCTCTCTTCATCAGTTCATCTAGTATTCTCATCCACTTGTGTTTTGTCTTATTCTCCAACTACAAAGTAATATTCCAACTTCAAATAAAAGGTTAATTTCTCAAAGGGAAAGAAGCAGTATTTTACAATGCCACCTTTGCGCTTGTGTAATTTAAATGGAAAAGGTGTTGACATGACTATACAGTACAGGTCTTGGGCCGTAATCCCAATCCTGGTTCTGTATTTCTAAAATAATGTTTCTTTTTGCTTGATTTTTCTCTATACTTCATATTAGAATATCGGAACATGATCTTCCTAATGTAAATATGTTTGACTCTGCTATTTAATATTTTATTATTTTGTTGCTGTGAAGCAATCAAACAGGGGTTTATACATAAAAATTACCCTTTTAGCTCATTTAAGTCTTCATTTTGTCTACTTGGATGTTGAAAAATGTTGTGTGATTTCTGACTTTGTTTTTCTGTTCCAAAGGGGAATATCACGTAAACAATCCAGAGATGTCAAAGTTGCTGCACAAAGCTGTCCGCAACAAAAGTGAAAGTGCTTATGCAGTTTATCAACAGCATTTGGCTAGCAGACCTGTCAGCGTGAGTTTTTATTTAGCCGTTATTGACATAGAAGTAATCTTGCATCTCATTCTGATTGCCTAATTTTTACTGATAAAAGTACTATTTTACTCATACTGTACAAGAGGAATGCGCTTATAGTATTTCTCTTGTTTAGTTTACTGTTGTCTTAATTCAGTTTGTTAGATTTTCAGTCTATATATCGGCTCCTGGTTTCTCTGTTGTTCCAGCAAGGGGTTCATGGCTATTGATTGCGGAGCCAGGGTTTTTTCTTGTATTCTTATCACTTGCTTCACTGTTAGACTTTATAGTTAGAGCATCTTGAGAGCTTGTATGTTGTATCTGAATCTTCTGATTTGAGAATTGAACTAATTCGCATAATAAATCTGTCATTGTGTTGACTAATTATATCCCGTTTCTTAAAACTTCTTTACTTAACCTTGTAATAGTTCCTGTGGCTATAAGATTCCAATTAGAGAGCTAATTTTTGCGTCAAATTAGGACTAATATTCTTATTTTTGTTGCTTGCTCCTGTATTCATGAACACCATTCTCCCACCAGGGATAAGTGATGGATGTTTGTCTTGTGACTATTCACGGTTTTGGAGAAAATAGCTATAGAGTGGAGCTTTACTAAAATAGCATGTTCCTTTTGTTAGGTGCTTCGTGATCTTTTGGAGTTCACAAGTGACCGGGCACCAATCCCTATTGGTAGAGTGGAACCTGCTACGTCTATTGTTGAACGCTTTTGCACCGGTGGGATGTCTCTTGGAGCTATCTCTAGGGAAACTCATGAAGCAATCGCCATTGCAATGAATAGGTTGGGTGGGAAATCTAACTCAGGAGAAGGTGGTGAGGTATTCAGTGTCTTCTATAAAATCTTCTCTTACCCATCTTTTTCCTCTTATTGTGAATATCATTTTCTCCAGTGTTTGGATCGTTGTTAGTGATGGTATAAGTTTTTCTCAGGATCCAATCAGATGGCGCCCCCTCACAGATGTCGTTGATGGGTATTCTCCTACCCTTCCTCATCTAAAAGGTCTTCAAAATGGGGATACTGCAACCAGTGCCATCAAGCAGGTAATTTGATATTACTTGCGGTTTAGTTAGTTCCTTGCGTCTTGTCGTAGCTATCAAAGTTTTCTGATTGCTTCAGATGAGCATCTGTGGAGTCCCAAAATTTAGATATAATTTCATACAGATTCTTGATTCTGTTCTTATGGAAAGTTGACACTCGATTTTTGAATAATGAGAGTTTTTGATCTTTTTTCAGGTTGCATCTGGACGTTTTGGTGTTACTCCGAAATTTTTGGTTAATGCCGATCAATTGGAAATCAAAATTGCACAGGGTGCGAAGCCTGGTGAAGGGGGCCAGTTGCCTGGGAAGAAAGTTAGTGCATATATTGCCCGACTGAGGAACTCAAAACCCGGTGTTCCTCTTATTTCTCCGCCACCTCATCATGACATTTATTCTATAGAAGATCTTGCACAGTTAATTTATGACCTTCATCAGGTAAAAAGCCTATGTGTGAGATCATAGAAATTCCCCATGTGATAAATGTAGCTGTTGCTAATTGTGGAAATTAAACAGATTAATCCAAAAGCCAAGGTATCAGTGAAACTCGTCGCAGAAGCTGGTATTGGCACAGTAGCTTCTGGTGTAGCCAAGGGTAATGCTGACATTATCCAGGTATTTGAGTCTTTTTTTGTACCTTCATTTAACATAGTTGCCTTCCTCTGCCTCATAGGTGACTATTAACCGCTTTTTCAATTTTCTTTTCTTCTCTGTTGCTTGTTGTATCTGTTACTATAAAGGTCAAATGCTTTGATTTACAAGTATCAAATATTAGTTCACTTTTGTTGAACTGGTATGGTCACTAGTAACGTTTAGTTTGTAGTGAATAGTGATAACGTTTATAGAGTAATTCATGTGCAATATTTCAACCGATTCTGTCACCTTTCAGCTTCCATACATCGTATAAATTGTGAATGGTGGGTCTTATTGTGAGAATTCTTTCTGGATATATCAATATTTATGTCTTGCTTGCATGTCAGCTTCCATATATATCAATGTTTAACTTTGAAATGGTCATTCATAAGATTTATTTTGAATCTGAAGCATTGGATCCTAACTGCAAGAAGTTTTCTTGCAAATGAATGTTCCTTCTTTTTTTTATTATGGTGTTGCATGAACTTCTAATAGATTATTTTTGTTATTACTTGATATTAGAGGCCCAATTTAAGAGCTATTTGGTCATGTTGATTTACAAAAATTGATGATCCTTTACTCATGGCTTTTGGGATGCTAGAATTGTGTTTACAGAAATCCTTTATTGGGACATGCGTATGTTTTTTTTTTTTTCCAGTTTTGCAATGCACTCAACTTGCTGCTGATTGATTTACAGGTATCAGGACATGATGGTGGAACTGGAGCCAGCCCAATAAGTTCTATTAAGCATGCCGGTGGTCCTTGGGAACTTGGACTAACAGAAACCCACCAGGTTTGTGTAGCAAAAATGTCACAAAGAGTACCTTATTGGCTATAATATCTTTAATAATATATTTCTGAAAATATATTTCAGACCCTTCTTGCAAATGGACTTAGAGAAAGGGTCATTCTTAGAGTGGATGGAGGATTAAAAAGTGGGGTTGATGTCATGATGGCTGCGGCAATGGGTGCCGATGAGTATGGTTTTGGTTCCTTGGCAATGATAGCTACTGGTTGTGTAATGGCTCGCATTTGCCACACGAACAATTGTCCTGTTGGTGTTGCTAGCCAGGTATATAGAGCGTTTTGTTATAAATTTTATAATCGCCTTTTTGTCCTGTGGTTGTCTTTCTAATGTGTTTATTCTTGCATAAATTACTCAGAGAGAAGAACTACGTGCCCGGTTTCCTGGTGTACCTGGTGATCTTGTGAACTACTTTTTATATGTTGCTGAGGAGGTAATTAACCTTTTGCCTGATGCTTAAGCTTCTGAGCTCTAAGAATTTTCTGTAATTGGTGGGACATGTGCTGGTTTTGCTTTTATAGGATTGATAAAGTAGCTGGACAGTGGTCAAAGTTTGAAAGCAAGCTTGCCTAGTCCTTATCTTATGCAATAACTTTTTTTAAAAAAATGAATTTCAGGTAAGAGGGATCTTGGCACAGCTGGGCTTTGAGAAGTTGGATGATATAATTGGGAGAACAGAGGTTTTAAAACCAAGAGACATCTCTTTGATGAAAACCCAACATCTTGATCTCGGCTATATACTCTCTGTATGTCCTTATTTATCTAGCTGATAATCTGTATCTCTTATAGCATGTTTTATTTTCCTTCTTACTGGAGCGAAATCCTTCCTGTCTATTTTCAGAGTGTTGGTCTACCAAATTTGAGCAGCACTGCCATCAGGAACCAGGAAGTTCATACCAACGGGCCTGTGCTGGATGATAGAATACTTATGGATCCTGAGGTAAGTTTTAGCCAAAGAGATTAACATCTAAATAATGAAATTGAAATATATTATTAATTACTTTTGGTCCGACCAGCTTGTCAATTTTTCATGTTCGATTCAAATGTGTTGTCTTTTATGTTGATACTGCAGTTGCTGCTGTATTGTTCGTATTTTCTTTTATTGGTCCGACCAGTTTGTTTGACTTTGGCACATTTTTTTATTACCTAGCTTGCTACTTGGGAGAAAAAGCTTTGTAGCTAATTTACCAGATAGGATAACTGTTAATGTTTGGGTATGCAACAGGCTATTCTTTCGAGGCTCAGTTTTGTGTAGATAGTCTTTATGCTGATATATCTCACGTCTATCATTTCACGGTTGGACTACTTACATAGTGAAAAAGAAATGCTCATTTGTTTCCCATGTTATAACTCACTTTCCTATTTTTGGTTCCCTTATATAATGTCTTTCTGTATAATCACTGTGCTAATATGCTGGTGGTTCAATAACCCACTCATTAATCTACATGGATACCTTTTTATGGACAGTAAGTTTGGTGGAGCATTGTCTTGTAAGTGCATTGAGACAAACGTAACTATGATGGTTGTATTGAAAGATTGCAAAAATGAAGTGTGACAGACCTAGTGAGAGGAAGAATTATCTGTATATGGAATTAGACCTCATTAATGTAATTATGTAAATGACTGTATGTTCTGCTTACCCGTCTTCATTTGCGAATGTGACAATACTTCCTTTTATGAACAAAGGTTTTCAAATATATCATCTGCATTAATTGAAAGGTTAATCTTTGCTTGAAGGTGAACCTGCTATATAAAGTTCGTCCTTAAGGGCATAGCTCACCTTACAATTTTTGGGGGAGAATCTGATAATTAAATTAAATAAATCAAGATTATACCGTGATTGCAATTTTCAGAGATGAAAAAGTGAGCCTATACACGCTGGAAAAAGATTTAGCAATGGTCACTCATCTCCTTGCCTCACGATTATGTTGCAAAGACTTTCTCCTTGAGTGTCTGTCACAGAAACACAAAACAAGTTGGATTGTTTTGGATTAATTTGAGTTTCATTCTTGATTCTCTGGCTTGTAAGTTGGTTAGAATTGTCATCTGTCGAAATATTTGGATGTTTGAAGGCATAGAAGCTGTTCTTGATGAGTTCTTAGAATTGATACATTAATATGTCAATGGTTCTATTGCTATTGCTTATCTGGGCAAAATTTTAACATTCTTTCTCTGATATCCTTACAGATTATGGATGCTATTGAGAATGAAAAGATTGTCAATAAAACAGTTCAGATTTTCAATGTGGACCGTGCTGTTTGTGGCCGTATAGCAGGTGTTATTGCCAAGAAATATGGTGACACTGGTTTTGCTGGGCAGTTGAATATAACGTAAGATATCTCTTTGTAATGAAAAATTGTTTAGCTGAAGAGTTGCCTTTCATTCCTCTACTTTTATTCCTTTGAAAACCTTCAGAGCATCCAACCTTCTTCCCATGCAGCTTTACAGGGAGTGCTGGCCAATCTTTTGCTGTCTTTTTGACACCTGGAATGAATATCCGCCTTGTTGGAGAAGCTAATGACTATGTAGGAAAGGTATGGCTATTCAATTCACTGTTATTCTCGAACTTAACTTCATTATAGGAGAATCTGCAGCGAGCTCTAAAATTCTCATTTTAATTGAATCATTTATGTTCCTTATATAATATATTTACTGGCCAATTGTTGTTATTCATGAGTTCGTGTAGTTTCTGATTTATACAACCGTTTCATGTAAACAAGCAGGTTTTCTTAGAACTTTATGGAGTACATTTTTCTAAATTCAAACTGCTTTGAGAAATTAGACTGGTACCATTCTGTTAAATTTGAAAAGGTCAAGATTACAAGTTTATACACCCTTGGTAAAGTTGTGGTTTTATACTCGATATGTTTCAAATACTTCAGTAATCAACTTAAGCATAGAGCTGTTGAGACTATTACACTTGAACTAATTTATGATCTCCAAAATTGAGCAACAATGCCAAAGATTTAATCCCAAAATATGTGATTTGCAACGTGAACCAATACTAATCGAAATCGTCATGAGAGATCATCAGTGACTAGTGGCTAGCTGAGGAGAAGCAGGCTGAAAAGCTAGATCATAGTTGTCAGACGGGTCAAAATCCATATTTAATAAGAAAATTTTGAAAGCTATGGCGGGCATTCTAGGCTTCTAGCCATCTGCCCCTGTGGGTAACAAAAGTTATTCCTCTGTCCCTCTAAGGATATTATCAAAGAGGCCCTTTGGGTAACAAAAGTTATTCCTCTGTCCCTCTAAGGATATTATCAAAGAGGAAAGTTGTCTTTTTTTCAAGGAAATGTGACTCTATCACCCACTTATCCTGTATCCTTCATCTCTATCTTACAACATGGCCAACAATTTGGATTGTATTTATATCCTATATGGATTTCCAATTGGTATGTTAACAATTGAGTATTTGCAGGGCATGGCTGGAGGTGAGGTGGTAGTTACTCCTGCCGAAAATCCTGGATTCTGCCCGGAAGATGCTACAATTGTTGGGAATACATGTCTATATGGAGCAACTGGAGGTCAATTTTTTGTTAGAGGTAAAGCTGGGGAACGTTTTGCTGTAAGGAATTCACTTGCTGAGGCTGTTGTTGAGGGTACCGGTGACCACTGTTGTGAATACATGACTGGTGGTTGTGTTGTCGTACTTGGAAAGTAAGTACTCCCTCTGTCCCATTAAAATTGCAGCATTTTCCATTTTGGTCCGTCCCACTTAATTTGCAACATTTCTATTTTTGGATAATGGCCCACAACTTTCTTTTAATCTCATCCATACATTATAACTCTCTTTTAATTTCATCCACACAATTCATTCTCTCTCTTCATTTATTACCACTTTCTTAACATTTACCCACTTTCTCTTTGATGCAAATCAAAGAGGACGGAGGGAGTAGTCTATTTGACTAGTACTTTATGAGTAGCACAGATAATGAAAGACACTTTTCTTATCTTTTACTTTCATTAAATTTGGCAGAGTTGGTAGAAATGTTGCTGCTGGTATGACTGGAGGTCTGGTATATATACTTGATGAAGATGATACTCTCATTCCGAAGGTTATATTTCATTTCTGAAATCATTTTCTAATTTATATATATAATTGCAGACGGATACATATATTTCCATGTCAATAGACATAAAATATTTCTTGCTTTGTCATTCTATTCTTTACGGTTGAAACTGATTAAAAAACCTGATGCTGGCTTATCTATATAGCTTGGATCAATACTCTGTTTGACTCTATTGTGCCCCCTTTTTAGTTTGAAGTTGCTTGTGAATTTTATATTCTGATTGCTGCATGTACTATTACAAACAGGTAAACAAGGAAATTGTAAAAATTCAGCGAGTGACAGCTCCTGTTGGGCAGATGCAACTAAAGAGCCTTATTGAAGCTCATGTTGTAAGTAATTTACTTGAATTGTTGAAGCTTCATGCAATAACGACATGTATAATATTTGTCATCCAAAACCTTGTAGTCTTCCCATGATTCTCATGCATTAGCAATTTAGCATCCAGTTTACCTCTTGTCTAACCTTGGTTTTTCATAATTCTTCCAAGATTTGAAAGTTCACCCAGGCTTAAATTAGATCATTGCCTAACAACCTTGAATTTATGAAAGATAATGTGCCCGTGCTTTTAATTTATGTTAGTCTGTTTCATCCTCTTGTGAAGTTCGTCTTACAATGGACATTACTAATAAAAATCAACAGATCCACTACATTTTTTATATTTTTCTTAAATGCCGAGCTATTTTCTTTTTCCTATAGAAAAACGATCATCGTAATTGTTTCACAAGTACTATGTTACTGTAGGAATCATGACCTTATAATGAATTTTAACACAATGTTATTGAGGAAACTGCTTTTACATACGTCTAAACGAAAGACAATGACAAGGTTTATATGTGCATTATTATTCTGGAATACACATGGAGAAAGAGACATACTCCATAAGTATATGGCTTATGTCATGGCTCTTCATTTAGATTAGTTTGTAGTCAGTAGTCAATTTGTTCTAGTGATGGAAATTTAAAGTTAAATCATGTTATTAATGATAAAGTATTGATTGATGTAATTACTATAGATCTTTTTTTGGTGTGAAAGGATTGTAAATTTACTTGCAACAAATGTAGCATCCACGTTTAATAAGATACAACTAACCTCCTAATTGTATAGGAAAAAACTGGAAGTACCAAAGGTGCTGCTATTTTGAAGGAATGGGACAAATATCTGCCACTCTTTTGGCAGTTGGTTCCACCTAGTGAAGAAGACACCCCTGAGGCTTCTGCAATGTTCGACCAGAAGACTACTGAGGCCACTTTACAGTCTGCATAGAGAAACTGCTGAAATACATCACGACGTCTGCCTAAACATGTCCAGATTCATACTATGACTCTTTGCAAATAGTATTTGGATCCAGAGAAGCTTGGAGTTGAAGAGCCTCTATTTCCCCTTTTGTTGAATGTATAGGGATCAATTATGGAGCTCGTCTATCACAAAACCCCATACTTCAGCTGAATTCTACTGGCACGAGATGAAGGTCTTCATTATCTCGACTTGGGACCTGATCCATTCATGAATGTCTTCTATAAGGAGAACTGTATATAACGCAACTGTAAATTCTCGTACTTGAATACTCCCTTATTTCTTGGATGTTACTTTCTTGAGATCTCTTCTGAGTTCTTAAAGGTTCACATGATCATGTTTGGATCATTGCTATTCGTTACTGATTATTATTGGCCTGCAGACAGACCAGTGCTATGTGTAATTTATGGATAACTTGTGCAGATGCTTAATAATTTGAATCAATATATTGCTGATTTCTAATCACGAAACTGCCATGATATGTCTAAATTTAATGGTGTGCATGAAACAATTGCCGAGTCGGCTTAACAAAACTCGAATTGAGCCAAAGCTTAGGACGAGTTTTCACCATGTTGAACTTCAGTAGCCATCAAGTCATTGATATAATTCCATAATCAATTTTCTGCTTCCTAATTATTTATTACATTTTGTTATTACGTTATTTGATTTGATTATATCATTTAATTTTTTTGTGCAAGGAATGTCTAAATACACTTAGTTTACAATATGTTAGTATGCACTATTTCTTAATCTTTCATTCATAAGTCCGCTTCAGCTTCACTTAGTTACACTTTCTAACTCACATTCATTAAGGTTAAGGTTAGTTCAAACTAGTTAAGGATACACTAATCCATACAAAACAATTTGAGAATATTAACACTAAATATGATTGTACGAATTATATGGAATTTCATTTAATTATGGTTTTCGTATACATCAAAAATAAATAATTGTATGTTCTATTTTTTAAAATTTAACTCATAACAAACTATTATGTATCACATTATTTTATTAAATTTGACGTATATGCTCATTATGTCGAAGTTTAAAATTTTTATTGTGTACGATAAAAATGCAAATTCTTTAATTTAACTCAAAATTCTTTGGAATCAAAGTGTTTTATATGGTTGAAGAATTGAAAAGTGAGATTTTTATTATATCTTTGATAATTTTTTTTTTTTTGAAGAATCCCTCTTTGATAAATTTGGAGAATACTCTAATTGATAAAAAATAAAATAATACTTTTACGTTGAAAGAATAACTTTCACTCTTTTAATGTAAAAGATTAAACGTTCGTTGCCAAAAAGATTAAATTTCCTTATGAGATTTTCAGTGTGACCTCCAATAAAAAAAGTAAAACAATATATTTTATTTTAAATATTAATATTACTCGCACACCAAAAAAAAAATGAATAAAAAAACATAAAAAAAAATCTGCTAATCAAATTACTTTTTTGCACAATAAACTTATTACTCCTAATTTGTATTTTATTCTTAATATATATATAAATTAAAACATAATTAGATGAGGTCTTGTTTGATTCATCTTAATGTAAAATTATTAATATCTACTTTTTATAATATTTTATTATGTCTTATAAAAAATATTAAACATTAAATATATGTATTGTATAGCGAAAAAATAAATATTTAATAAGTATTTCAAAGAAGGAGACAAACTTTTTAAATTAAATGACTATTTTTAGAGGAAGAGAATAGAATGTCTTTTCTATTACTCTTTTCATTTCTTTTTATTCTTCCCAATTTATTTTTTACATAATTTTCAATGCAAATTTTAAATTTTAATCTTTAAATATACATAATAAAAAATTAAAAAAAATATATACATAATAAAAAAGTATAGACGAATCTAACGAGATCTCACGTGATATATTCTAAATATATATGTCAAAAAGACAAAAATATTAATTAAAATTTCTCTTTTCTTATGGTGTGAAATATTATAAACAGGAAGAACATTTGAAAATAAACAGAATACTAGTATTTTTAATAATAAAGTAACAAAAAGATAATCATTACAGTTCTAATCAAAATTCTGCAGATGAAGCTAAAAAAAATAATACACATAAATAAAAAACTAAATAGTGGTGGAAAAAACAAGGTTAGGATGAAGATCAAGCAATAATTTATTAGAAGGACAAAAGGCCAAACAAAAAAGAAGACCCAATAGCAAAACAGGAACAAATAGAACCATCAATGGTGGCGGTGGAAGCGGTGGCAGAAAAAGTGGCAACACCGCTAGAACCGCCGTTATAACCACCATCACCATCACCATTATTGCTGATCTACTACAATAACTCATCCAATATCCCAAACTTTATTTTTTAGAGAAAATGAAGTAATGTTTTTTTCCTAATATAGTATATATAATAATATTATATTGTAGGAGGAATATTCAATATATAGTAACTAATAACTAGTTCTAATAAGAAGGGTTGTACTTGTTTTGATTATTGGGTAGACGGAGAGAATGTGAAAGATAAATTATCATAAAGTACATAATTTTTGTGTATTACACTGTCCTCTCGAAATTGCATCAAAGAGAAATAGAGTTATTTTTTAAAAAAATGTAGTAACAAATAATGAGAATAAATTGTGTTGATGAAATTAAAAGAGAGTTAAAATATATAGATGATATTAAAAGAAAGTAGTGGGTCATTGTCCAAATATAAAAATGATGCAAATTGAGTGGGACGGACAAAATAGAAAATGATATAAATTTAATGGGACAGAGAGAGTATTTGTTTTTCAACTCAATTACAGTCGCTATTAAAAGTTCAATCTGTTTAGAATATACTCCCTCCAAATCATTTTAGATGTCCCATTTGGGTTTTCACGGTTATTAAGGGTGGTGTGGAGTCCATTAAAAAGGTGGTATTTGGGTATTTTAATTGATTAAATTAATTGTAAAGGTGGTAATTGGGTATTGTCGTATTGGGAATTGGAAAAGTGGGGGTGTTTAGGTAAAAAAAAAAAAGATAAACAAAAAGGAAATAGGACAATTGATATGAATTTACCAAATAAGGAAATGGGACAACCAAATGATTCGGAGAGAGTATTATTTATGAATAGAAATTTGATTAAAATTTTTGAAATACATGTAAAGAGGGTCGGCCCTAAGGGTTGTAGAAGGTTCATACAAGTTATAAGTTGCAAAGAAAAAAGGTTTCAATATGTTATTTCGCCAGGGTCCAAAATACGTAGGGCCAACCCTATATGTTATTAAAACTTAAAATTTACATTTTAAACTGTGCAAAAAGTAAATAAGAAAAAAAAAAATAATAATAATAATAATAATAATAATAAAAAGAATAATAAAGGTTGTAGTAGTACTTGTTCTTTATTGAAAATGGTTTAAGTTCAGCTCATCTTGTGGGATTTGACTCTTGGGTTGCTCTTACTGCTAAGTAGTACAATTTTTGTGTGTTTTTTTGAAAATATTCAAAGAATTTTAAAGAGATGAAGTTATTAGGAGAAGAAAGAGGGAGCTGGTGAATTAAATGAATGTGTTGTTGGCATAACAAGAGAAAGGGTCAAATTTTAACATTATAATTGTCTGTTCTTTTTCGGGTCGATGAACTCTTTGACTGTGCTCTCCTTTATAGGTACGTATTGTTATCGTTCTTCCCTCCTCAAAATAAAAAATATTGCAAATTAAATAATACAGTATTCGCGAGCTTTTGCTTTTTTATATAGTGATAAATGATGATTATGTTTTTACTATTCTTAGTTTTTAGTTTCTAGAAGATGTACTCCATTCAATTGACCTAACTATTTTAGGTAGCCAATACCCACAATCTCAAAAGGCCATTGATTATGCTACTAATTTTTGTTAACTCATTTTCACCAATCTATTTCATTTACTTTTCCCATCATCTTTCTTCCAACGTATGTCATTTTCATTCTCCATATGATCGTATCTTATATATAAAAGGCTCGAAAATCATCATCATCATCATCATACCCAGTGTTCCCGCACATAGATACTCTATGGTCAGGGTCCGGGGAAGGAAGGTCGACGACGTCTCATACCCTGAAGGAGAGGGCGGTCATAAGAGTCCTTCGGCTCTATAATAGTCTTCACGGATAAGACTTGCAAAAAACTGAAACCTACATCTTACACCCACGTTAGCCAAACATAAGGATCATTTATAAATTTACAAACGATACATGTAAAAGAGGCAGTGAATAGCGACGACAAAAGACACAAAACAGTAACAAACAAGTCTAGTAATCTAGGACGTGAATAAGACACAAAAAGGCTCGAAAATTATCAAGTTGCACAATTTAAGAGTTTTTTCAGATGATATTTATTTATCGCTAAAAAATAACATGTCTTTTTATCTCGACCAATATTTATTTCTACCATTAAGCATTTTTGACTAGCAATATATTTATAGTTAAATTGAGTAAATTAGTAAACATGATATATTGCATAATATATTGTTGACATTTTCTATAATTATAGAGTTAATTTATACATATATGATATAATTGTTATAATTGAGTGTTTTTACTGCATAATATTTTTGACTTTATTTTTTTTAATATCATATTTATAGATATTGATGCTAAAAAAACCGTACAATGTTCGGATTTTTCCACGAGTATGGTATGATTTGAGTTGAGTTGACAAGAGGGAAACGGAACGTGATGTGCTTGAAGCCAAGGAGACGGCCAATTGGGAAAGCAATGTTGGTGTTTTATTTTTGTCCCCAAAATATGAAGTTTTCAAGCCATGAAATATCAAGTAGTTACTTGTCTCTTGACTTTGCCTACTTTCTTGAACATTTATTTTACTCTTGATTAATTTCCAATGTATTTGGTCATTTTGAAATTTTCAATAAATTACCATTATAAATTAGATTGAGTTCTTTGTTCAAGTTATGTGGTCAAATTCTGTTAAGTTAGGTTGGACTTATTGTAAATACCAGCAATTATCGGGAAAAAACGAGGTGCACACACTTCATAAGCCAAGGAGATATATGTCATCCCAAAACCATATGGCAATGGGAAGAAAGTCTCCAATAGCTTATAAAATGTGCACATCATTTTCAATTTGTCGATGTGGGATAACTCATCCCAACAATTTCGAATTATATAATTCAGATCAGTTTAATATCGGGATCAGACGTTCACGTGAGTTTTTATATAATTATAAATCTATTTTTGAAGTCAGGTCAAAGTCAAGTTTGATAATAAAGTCACTTAGTCGAGTAGATATCAAATCCTCAAATAAACACTCATATTGTTTGACAACAAGAAGAGGTAGGGATTAGGGGTGTCAAACAGATCAGGTTGGGTCATTTTCAGGTTCGGGTCATATATAAATGGGTCACTAGAGCACTGACCCGAACCTGACCTGTTTATTTATATGGGTCAAAAATTGAAACCCCGACCTGATCTGTAGCAGGTCGGGTCAACCTGATAATTACCCATTTAACCTACTAATATCCTTCGGGTTAATTGGGTCATTTGACCCATAACTTCAGTTGACCCATTTGACCTGCTAATAACCCATTTAAACATTAACAATTCATTAAAAAAGATGCTTCAAAGTTTAACTTTACAGTATACATCATTCATCATATTCATAACAAGATGCTACAGATCAATTTCTACAAATCATATAAGTATTCAAAATGGTTGCATGAATAAAAAATATGTCTTCTTCTTCTTCAACTTTAATCCTCATTTCAACATGTTCAGGTTCACTGGTACTGCTACTGGTACCTTTGAAAAAAAATAAAAAATAAAAAGAGTTTAAACTTCTAGCATAGATTGTATATAAACACAAAAGAAACTAAATAAACACAGAACAAATCGAAAAATTAAAAGACAAACAAAGATAAACAATAAACATTAAACAAATCGAAAATTTACAGTATAAACAAAGACAAACAAAGATAAACGAACACAAAATCTAACATAATCAAACACATAATCGAACATAATCAAACACAAACGAACACAAAATCGAACATAATCAAACACACAATAGAACACAAAAACAAACACAAACTGGAACATAATCGAATGAAAAATCAAACACAAAAAAACTTAAATAAAAATCGAACTACAAAAATAAAAGAGTAAGAGAAAGAAATAATTCTTGCCTTGGATTGTTGAGGTAGATTCAAGAGTATAAGTGAATTGAAGATGGTGAGAAAGAAGAAGAATGACTGGAGATGGTGAGAAACAGAGAAAGAATAGAGATGGTGAGAAATGAGAAAGAATGGAGATGGTGAGATGAGAAGATGCACCGTCACTTATTGGAATGAGTTAGGGTTTCTTAAGTTGGAATGAGTAAGCAATGCATATATATGAGAAAGGACTAAGTTGATTCGGGTTATTAGGGATTTAGGGTTTAATATGGGCTTGGGCTTATGGCATATTTTAATATATATTTTTTTATATATATAAATATTAATGGGTTAATATCAGATAATATGGGTCGACCTGACCTGATTGACCCATTTAATAAATGGGTCAAACAGGTATTTTTCGGGTTTAAGAATTCAACCTGAACCTAACCCATTTAATAAACAGATCAGGTCGGGTTGACCCATTTAATTAATTGGGTCAGAAATCTATACCCAAACCCGTTAATTTCGGGTCGGTTTCAGATCAGGTTAGCAGGTCGGCTCAGCTTTTGCCAGCCCTAGTAGGGATACACATACACTAGCACCTAGCAAATAGTGTATTGTCCCCAAGAGATCTTAAATTTTTGTGGTGTTATCATACCCACGGTACTAATTTAATTTGATGAGAATAAACTTTGGGTGTGTGTAGGTGGGGTTACGTTTTTACTTTTTAGTGGGGATTCTTTAGATAATAAAATTGATAACTTTTAAATTTATAATCTAGAAAATTTTCTAAGATATGAGACTGTTTTACTATGAGACGGAGTCCATACAATCAGTTTATTAAAGTTATAAATTATCAATTTAAGACTAAAACATACATTAAATCAATGCAATAAAGATGGCCTCACTGTAAATATATCTCATATTAGAATTAATCTCAAAAAAATCAGGTGCTCTTTTGAGAGACCATCTTTTGTAAAGACGACTCTCAAAAGTATAGCTCAAATTTATATTAAGAGCTGTAACAATATATATATATATATATATATATATATATATATATATATATATATATATATATATATATATATATATATATATATATATATATATATATATATATATATATATATATATATATATATATATATATATATATATATATATATATATATATATATATATATATATATATATATTTAGAATTGGACTGGGCTTTTGAGAGCCGTCTTTACAAAAAACGGTCTCAAGTAAGAATTTGTGCAAAAAAAAATTACCTTTATAATCGGGTATGCTTTGGTTTACCTTTAATTGGTTCGGTCCACAAGTTTAATTTTGGGCTACTTTTGAAAATTTAGATCTCGTTATAAAGGATATTGTGGTTTCTACTGATTAACTTTCAATTGAAATTAATTCTTTTAAATTTAAATTCATTTTAATTAATTCAACAAAAATTTTTGTGAGAGAATGTCTCTTTAAAAGGCGGCCCTCTCACAACCTGATCAATAGATTCTTAAAAAATTTACTTGTTGCTCGTGTTTATAATATGTGAAGATAGTGATTATGACATGTGAAGTAGGTGTTTGATAGTATGGAAGTAGATACTTATTATGTTATGTATATAGGTGTTTAATATCTTGCCAAGTATGTGTTCATGATATGTAATTTAGGTGTTTATCTTTTCCGTAAATATTTCACATATCATAAACACCTTCTTTACATACCATAAATTTTGTGTTTACTGTAGTACTAGTAGGTAAGTGTTTTTGGTACGTGAAGTAAATGTCTATGGCATGTCAAGTGTTTACGATATCAGTATATCAAGCAAGCGTTTATTTGTTTTCGTATTTTTTTAAAATTTGAGCCAGCCCTAAAAGATGGTCTCGCAAAAAAATTCTCTTTCATTAAATCTAACGGTTGTATTGGAATATATCTCAAAAAACATTTAACATCACAATTCTTTAATCTCGGGATCAATAAAATCATCATATTTATTTATATTTAGCTTATATTGTTAATTTTTTTTGATGCGCTTGTATTGTTATTTTATTAGTAAATTTATACACTTTATGTTTCATTAAAATTGCTACATTTTTTTCTTTCTTTTAGGAAAATATACAATTTAATTGAAATAGAGTAATTTAAATATTTTATAGACTAGTCACTAACTCACTATGAATACATTGGCATTTGCTCCTGCTTTTGAAGAAGGGACAGCAGCACTCCTTTCAGCTTTTCAAAGTTTATCTTATTGCTTCCGCCCATCTGTTACAAATTTACAATGAAATATATATTTAATATATGTTGTAAAAGATTATTAATAAAAAAAAAAACTTAATTCAGAGTGAATTAGATATGAAATTTCTAAAGTTTAATTTTGCATTTAAATTCACTACAACATAATTTGCTTTTAGTGGGATATATTTAACGACATTTAATTTAAATATCGCAATTTCATATTTCTTATAGTATATATAGAGGATTTAGTGACATTTATTAGACCATTTAGCAGTATAATAAAAAGTCGCGCTAAAGCTTTTTGCGACGTAAGGTATAGTGACATTTCTACAAATGTCACTGTAGACTATAGCGACAATTACATATATATATATATATATATATATATATATATATATATATATATATATATATATATATATATATATATATATATATATATATATATATATATATATAGGGTCAAGTTCCAGTGAGAACCAAGCTTATATGAGAACTGTGAGAACCAAACTCTATAATAAAAATGTGTTACTTTTTACGGAAAATGTGTTACTTTTGGACAAAAAAATGTTACTTTTGTTTTATAAAAAAGTTGTTACTTTTTAGCATAAAAAGTGTTACTTTCAGGAAAAATAATTTTTAAAAAGTAACACGTTTTTTCCGAAAAGCAACACATTTTTATGTAAAAAGTAACACCTTTTTAAGATTTTTTTTTTTTCAGAATTTTTTTTCTAAAAGTAACACTTTTTTGTCTAATAGTAGCATAAAAAACAGTAACACCTTTTTTGCCTAAAAGTAACACATTTTTAGTAAAAAGTAACAATTTTTTGTAACGTAAATTGGTTCTCACGGTTCTCATATATGGATGGTTCTCACTGGAACTTCTTCCTATATATATATATATATATATATATATATATATATATATATATATATATATATATATATATATATATATATATATATATATATATATATATATATATATATATATATATATATATATATATATATATATATATATATATCACCAAAGACCAAATAAAGTGTCGCTAAATCACAATCTAATGAAACTTAATAAAAACCTATAATTATTAAATTTGTTGTAGTGTAGGAACTATCAATTAGGGTCTTGAGAGAGATAGAAAACATCAATTCATACTCATTTAGGGAGAGTGCAACCAACATTTATCTTCAAACTAGAGGTGTTCAAAACAGATTCGATGACCCGATAGACACCCAACTATATAACCGAACCGATTTGACCCGACTTAAAAATATATGGATCTACAATTTTGCAAAAACCAATGTGAACACAAAACCCAATTTTAAACCGACCCGAAACACCTAACCCTAAATCAACCCGATGACCCGAATGAACATCTCTACCGCAAACAAAAATACAATTTGCCAAAAGGAAAATAAAAAATAAAAAATAAACTCTACTTACCCATAAATGTAAATTGTAAAATGATCTTCCACCAAAAGATTGGAAAGAAGAAACATGAATAATAAAATGACCATTTATTTCAAGCAATTGAAGCACTTCAGATATTATTATTGTTTCCAATTTTGCTGATATTTGTATCACCATTTCTTTATTATCAACTTTACTCATACTAATTGAACACCACGACGTCGTTTCCTTAATTATCTCATTTTTTGATTCCTTAATTAAATCTCCAACATTTTCTTGTAGGCTTGAAATTTTTGATAAAATGAGTTTCTTTTTATGAGTAAGATTCTCTATTTCTTTTTGTAATTCCGGGATATACTCCAGTACTCTTGTTACCGTTGCTGGAATGCTTTGTTTTTTCTGTAACAATTATTAATTAATTAAAATTAAATAATGTAATTAATCAGCACATGAAATAATGTCAAGAAACCAATTCAAATTAAAATTATAGTCTATAGTGGCACGTTGTATACTCTAACACGCCCCCTTATACAAGAGTTTATTGGGCTAGAAGTGTGGATGCGCACATGCGCTGAGGGGTGGTTGAGATTCGAACCCATGACATGTTATCACGTTGGCTCTGATACCATGTCATGGAATCAACTCAACCAAAAGCTTAATCTGATGGTTGAGGCCTCAGGATATGTTATGTACTCTAATACGCCCCCTCACACAAGAGCCCATTGGGCTAGAAGTGTGGATGCGCACATGCGCTGAGGGGTAGTTGAGATTCGAACCCATGAACTTTTATACATTGGCTCTGATACCATGTCATGGAACCAACTCAACCAAAAGCTTATGCTGATGGTTGAGGCCCCATGATATGTTATATACTCTAACAAATAATGGCGTTATAATCTTAATCGACAATAATATAATATGCTTTATTCGGCTCTATCTAATTATTGCTTAAGCAAATACGAGAATAAATTATAGTCATGATGTATATTGTATAATATATTGCTGTATATTTTCATAACATCAAAATTTCATAATATTTACTTACGTATAATTTTAATTTAGATATAAACCATGCCATTGAACAATAAAAGTAATTAGATGATGCAAGTAAAGTAACTATTGCTAGAATTTTTTTTTATGTAACAAATTTTTAAGCATGAAACAAATTAAATGTATAAAGTAATTAGTGCGTCTTAATTTTAACACTATGGGACTAAAGATAATTCATTATTGTTTTAAATGATTATTCTTTATTGGCTTATTAAATAATGCTAATTAATAAACTTATAATTTATACATTTATAAATTAACTTTTATGCAAGATAGCTCGAGATTATAGATCAAAATCTCACGTAGTCTAAATCTTTTTATTAAAATTTAAAATCGTATAGCCAAATATTAAACCGTGTAATAGTGATGGATAACTTCATTCAACATACATACGAATATGAATGTTCGATCCACCTGATACTAATATCTAAAATTCGACAGTATAAAATAAGATAATTAAATTAATTACATACCCTTTGATCAATTGGGGGAAGCAAAGCACGTAAGGAAGAATACAAGTTGTTAATCTTCTTTCTTCGATCTCTTTCACTTGCATTATGATTAAGCTTCTTAGTTAATATTGGATTATCACAATAATTAGTAGAACTTGTACCTTGTGGCGATTCGCTTCGTTTAATTTGATCATTATCATTAGATTGATCTTGATTATTCGGATAATTTTGAATTAATTGAGATAGTTGTGAATAGTCAGGAATAAATGTACAATTATCTAATGCAAAATTATCAAATACATGATTAGTCTCTAATTCTATGGGATAATCATAATCCCATCCCAAATTAGGGCTTAATAATGGAGACATAGCCAACATTTTTTTTAAAATGTTTTTTGAAATAGGAGATTGACTTTCTTAAGGGTATGATTAGGTTTTTTTGGGGGGTTTACTTTTTTTGGTAAGGGGCAAATGAGTTAAGCTCTCTATATATAGTATGAGGATGGAGAGGTGTTTAAAAAATACTAAGTTTTTTTTTTTTTTTTTTATATCCCCAAGATAAAGATAATACTACCAAAAGTGCTTGTGGCTTAATGGATAGAGCATCTGCATGTGGAACAGAAGGTTTGGAGTTCGACTCCTATTGGGCGCTGGTATCATTTAGGGGGGTTTCTTGACTGCGTGCATCTCTCTTTACTCCCTCCTTGGGAGAATGAGTATGATTTGTCCGCATCTTTCAAGAAAAAGAAAAAACCCCCACCTAAACCCTGCCTTGTGCGAGATACTAGCTAGGAGTGACCTTTAATTTATATATACATAAATTTTTATGGTTTTGATAGCCCAACTAATATAAATTATTTAGCATATAAACTCATTACTATGAAAATATTCTTTTATTAATTAAGACGGTCTCTCATGAAAATAGCGCAATGTATTATCTATGTATTCATCATATACATGTATATTTAATTTATTAGTCCAATTGGAACGTGCATGTCCTGTGTATGCTCGTGCCCTAATATTTTATTAATTAAGATAAGATGTAATTTACTTTCTAGCATCTAGTGTCATTATCGAATATTTGAGGCTATAGTTGCTCATCCAAAATTATATTTAATTTATTTATTATGACTTGTTTAATTATTTGTTTAATATTTGAGTAATATGAAGTTATGACTATATTATGAAATTAACGTCAAATAGATGGTGTTGAAAGATACTCGCTTCGTTCCTTTTTGTTTTTCCACCTTACTAAAACGGGCAGTTCTATAAGTTTTTCCACTTTAGAATACTTTCTATTTTTGGATAGTTTTTATCCCACTTTTACCCCTTAAAACCTCGCTTTCCTTACTTCACACTACTATTTAATTATTTTCTCTCTCATACTTCCAATACAATCATTATACTCCCTCTGTTTCCTAATGTTCTTCCCATTTAGAATATTCTATTTTGGAAAGAGAAATTTGATTAAGATTTTTAAGACATATATAGAAGACAAAATATATCCATGTAAGATCTCGTTAGATTCGTCTTAATGTATACTTTTTTATTATATATTTTTTATAATTTTTTATGGTGCGTATTTAGAGATATTTAGGCTCAAAATTTACATTGAAAACTGCGCAAAAAATATGGGAAGAACATTTGGAAACGGAGGGAGTATTACACTATTATTTAATTATTTTTTCTCTCCATACTTCCAATAAAATCATTACTTCCTACTACTATATAATTATAATAATACCCACTACCACCAAAGATTCCACTTTTTTTAATTTTGGTGAAAAACTCAAATAGAAACATCAAAAAGGAACGGAGGAAGTAAAATTATTTGAATCTTGATCATATCCACCATTAAGAATCATCCAACGAGAAATTTGCAAAAAAAAAAAAAATTCAATTTACCGTTTGATTTAATGTTTTCATTCAAAATTTTGGTTTTGATTTAAATGAAAATCAAACTTTGATTTTTAACTAAATCAACGATATTATACACGTAATTGTACTGAAGGGTAAACTAGTTTTATACAAAAATGTAATAACTTTAATGGTAAATTATTTTTAAAGGTGGAAAAAAAATTGAATGCATCAAGACATAACTAATAGAAGTTAATATAATTATATGAATTGCTTACATAAATGCAAAATTCTTATGTATAAGGGTGTGATAAGACGCAGACTTGCGGAGTTCACTTTAGTCGCACTCGGTTCATCAACTGCAGAATCTTATTTTTTTCCTTTTCGAGCAGGGGACTCTTTGATCGTGCTCTCCTTTGTGAGTATGATTTGTCGCCGTCCTTCCCTCCCTAAACTCTAACTATAATTTCATATAGACGAGATATATTAATTATGATGATGATGATGCTTACAATTTACATAAATGCAAAATTACCCGTTGTTGAAGTTTTTACACTACCTACACTAGTGCACAACTAAAATTCATTAAATTAGTGCACTTTTTCTTATATAAAAAATTTTAAAAATAAATAATAAAGACATATTGACCTCTATATCTACTTGCTATTATGATAATTATATTAATATTTCAAAGTACAATTTGACATTTAATAGAGTATTAAATATTATAATCATGATAATTTAAATACAAAAAGATTCTTTTGGACACCAATGATCTCAACATTATTCGAGTTTGCTACATAGTGGGATGCATGCATTCTAGGTAGCTTACTTCTTTTTCTAATTTCTAATTTTTTTATTATTATTATTTTTATTTGAATAGATTACAAAAAAGTATTTAAGGGCACTAAATTAAATTAAGGGCACGTAAACCGCTCGTGCCATGGTGTAGTATAGAGTACACTGAAAGCAACTTATCCTACTTGGCCTACCGTAGGGCTCGTGCCTCCCTAAACTTATTTAATTCTTAATTTTGTACTATCTTATTTGAAATCGTCGTCATCATCATCAAACCCAATATCCTGTTCGAGAGTAGGGTCTGGGTGAGGAAAGTTGACGGAGAATCTGTATTTGTACTCCCTTCACAGAGAGGACTAGAGGAAAACGGTCAATTTTACCCCCAAATAGAAGAAAATCAGCATATAGACAATATGGGTGTTAACGTTATCTCGAGATAACGTACACCTGTTTGCAGCGAAAAATTAAGTCTACATATGATAGCATAACTTAAAAACATTATCTTATTTGAGGTAATATTATGTTTTTTTATTTCAATTAAGCATATGAATTTAAATTCTTTAAAATTGCCAATGCTCAAGAAGTCGGAAATAGTTATTGATTTTGATTAAGAAATCATTATAGCCCTGTAAATTACTTAATGTTATGTTTGGAAATAGAGATTTTATTTAAATGTATAGATTTGTTTCCAATTTATCTTTAACAAATAAAATAGAATTCAAATATGGAAATAAGGATTTGTGAATGACTTCTCAAATCTTGTCATTCTCAAATTTTTCATGAATGACTCTTATGACTGCCCTTTCCTTCTGGGTATGAGACGCCGTCGACCTTCTTTCCCCGGACCCTGACCATATAGTATCTATATGTGCGAGAACACTGGGTATGATGATGATTTTATAATTAAAATCTACAATTTAAAATGAAATGTTTGCCCTCAAATACAACCTAAATGAATCAAAAATAATCTGATGCTCAATGCTAGAATTAGCGTGCAGCGAATTTTGTGACAAACGTGTGAGTTGTGACAAAAAAAATAGTTAGCGACAGATGTAGCCTTATTCAATATATTGTCAACTTACAGCATTTAACAAGTTATATCTTTAAATCTGTTAATAATTAGGTCTATTAGTTAAGTTGTTTAAAATATTATTATGTGACAATATTGTCCCAAATTCAAACCTTATTATCAATATTTTTTTAAAAAAATATTTAATACATTAACATAATTTGAAACTAATCAAAGTCATGTGTTAACACAAACTAGAGGTCCAAAAAATTAAGCGTGTCACGCATCACAAAGGTCTTATAGAGACAAAGTTTACCCTACAATTAAGAGTCGTACAAACATGTAACCTTTATTGTCATACAATGACACATGAACTATACCTTCTAGATGAGTTACATGCATCTTTATAGCTTAATCAGCTAAAAATAGATGATTGGATGATCAAACCATTTAACGTTATTTAGTTGATAAAAACTTGATGTCATGAAATTAACTATTCTACGACTAGTTTCTCACTCCAATGAGTTCAAAATTAGCTGGTCAAATGTGTTTATAAATTAGTTAGTCAAAAATTTATAGTTCCAAGAAATATCATATATATAATATATGTTACAAAAGAGCTTTTTAGGCTACATTGTGGATGCAACAGATGTCCTTCTTATACAAAGTATTTAATATTGCACTTTTCAGTCAAATGAAATTCAAACTTGTGACCTAAGCTTCTGATATTATGTTAAGAAACAACTTAACTAAAAAATAATTAAAACAGAATCATTTAATTAATCACTAGAATCAACTATTAACTATTTTTCGAACTCATGGTACCGAATCAATATTAGTAGTGTCAAGAAACACCAATATCACAAGCGAACACATAAAATTCTAAATTAATTGAGTTCATATTATGGCCAACCCAAATTCCATAAAATTGAAGTTTAATTCAATACAATGTACAAAACAGTTGCTAATGCGGTTAGCATTACATTCATCTGCAGGTTAATGTATATACTAAATATACTAAACTAACTATGATCGAGATTTGATCGAAAAAAGTTTAGAATGGACTTGGTCTACGCTAATATTAGTGTGAATCGAATCTTACACTCTAGTCTCTATTTTACTCTATTTCACTCCACACTTTCACTTTATACTCTCATACTTCATCCATTTCATTCTTATACTTAAAAAAATTAAAATAAAACAATAAAAAATTAAAAATTAAAATTAAAATTTAAAAAATCAAAATTTTAAAAATAAAAATTTTAAAAACTAAAAAAAACTAAAAGTTTTCTAAAAATTAAAATTTAAAATAAAAAAACAAACAAAGAGTAAACATTAAAAAAATAAAATTAAAAAATTTCGAAACATAAAAATTTAAAAATGTAAAAAATTAGGTTTTTTTCCATTTACTTTGAAATATGTAATGAAGAGTGAAAAGGGTAGGAATAAGAGTCTTAAAACTTGATCCACACTATTTTAGCGTGAACCAAGTCCAAAAAAATAAAATTCTCGATTGAACTTATCCAGTTAGAGCAAATATCGTCAATGATACAAAAATATTATCTATATACATAAGCACGCATTTGCCTGGAAGTATTTACATTTCAATTTAAAATGAACAAAAAATAGAATATGGATCATATATATAAGCAATATAATAAATCTTGATCGTACTCTATATATTTCACTTATCAGGACCGTCTTTTAAATTTTAGGGTCCTTACTCGTGTCAATTTGATCTTAAAAACCTCTGAATTTGAGAAAAGAAAAAAAAACACTTGTATATCATGATAAAATTTTTCCATTTATTAAAATATTAATATTTAATTTTTTATTATTTGATTACTTTCGTGTAAAATAGTATACATATGTTCGCGGTAATTGAAACAAAAAATCAAATAAATACAAAAATAGATTTTCATCAAGGCCCATTAATAACACGCTCCTGTGCTGTAGACCGCTTTGTATCTGCTAATCGACGGTCATGACTCATATCGCTCATACAAGTTAGGATCAGGGTGCGAAAAGCTTGACTGAGTCAGACCAAACCCTTATCAAAAGCGATAATAATAAAAGAGAATATTGATAATAAATCAATTGAAGTGATGAAATGGCAGGCATAATCAGCAATCAGCATCAATTATAATAGGAAGTTTGGGTGATGATAAGCACAAGGCAAAATGCAACAAAATCACCATTATTACGACGGGAAGGAAGAGCAGCAGCGACGGGGGTGGCGGCAACGTCGACGGCAACATTTGAGGCAAAACAAGCAAACATAAAGCTGTTATCATCATACCCATTATCGATCTATATCCACTCTTTACGTATATATTGTGTTTCATCTTCAAATTAATAAAATAAAATATATAATATAATTACAATATGAACAAAATAATAAAATAAAATATATAAATGATTAAAGATGTGGAAATGATATAATGTTTTTAATGACTAAGCTAAAGAGAGGATTTTTGGGTATATTTATATGGAAAGATGGTTTAATATGAAAGGAAGATTATATATATATATATATATATATAGTTATTAGGGGTGAATTGAGGATACTTTTATAGATTGTGAAATATTTATTATTGCTGTCTAGGCGACAAAGCTACAAAATAAAAGTTAAGGGGTTCGAAAAATAAATTTCAAGGTGAACTGTAGGCTGGGTCGGTTTTGTCTTGTCGGTATGTATACTGAACCAACTCGAATGTGATTTCATACTTTTATTAGACAATTCAATATTCCCTCCGAATTAATTTAGATGTTCCATTTGGGTTTTTACGGTTATTAAGGGTGGTATGGGATCCATTAAAAATGTTGGGTATTTTAATTGATTAAATTAATTGTCAAGGTGGTAGTTGGGGTATTGGAAGTAATAAAAGTAGGGGTATTTAGGTAAAAAAAGATAGACAAAAAAAAAAAATGAGACAATTGATATGAATTTGCCAAATTAGGAAATGAGACAATTAAAAAGATTCGGAGGGAGTATTAGTTAATACTAATATTTTGAAGTAAATAACTCGAGCTATGTCTAAGCAAGTGACAACTCGTCTTGTATGAGACTATTTTACCACTAAATGGACTATACATTCAGTCCATTATTCTAATTGATCACTTTAAAATTATAAATAATTATTATAATACGTTATACTATAAGACAGTCTTATTTAAGAATTTTTGAACAAGTAAATGGTTAGATGTATAACGTTGTAGGTGATGGGGTCCAGAAGAAATAAAGGTGAAGAAAAAATGTGGGGGAATGAAGTGGTGAAATGTGGACCAAATGGTGATCAAATTGTGTTGAGATATCTTTTCGTTGTTTGTTGTCTGCTAAAATTTAAGATGTCTTGATACAAGTAACCAATAATGCATGTGTGTTACGACATGGGTTTTGGTTGACTCATGTATTACATGCGTCTTGGACGGTCTTTGTATTCAGGGTCGGCTCTAAGGATGGGCAAAAGGGGCCGTCGTCTACTAAAGCCCCATATAAAAAAGCAAAATTAATAATCATAAAAGTACATAAATTATAAATTGTAAAGAAAAAGAGCTTTAATATGCTATTTCGTCCAAGGTCCCCAAATACATAGGGTCGGCCGTGTTTGTATTGTGCTTTCCTAATATTACTACTTTCTTTTTTCAACATCTTTTGGTTTGCACGAAATTACCTTCAATTGGTGCCGGCTTTTCTTGTATTGTTACGTTCAAGGTTATATGTACCATCCCATGTAAGATACTTCCTTCGTTCCAAAATACTCGCTACATTTTGATTTTGTGCACTATTCATCGTTCAAGCTTATTTTACATTTTGCGACTAATGTGTAAGAAAAAATATAGTCAAGTGGGATCTTGTTTGAGTCGTCTAATCGCATGCTTTCATACTATTAAATTTATAATTTTTAGATAAGTGTAGTTTAAGATATTAATGATCAAAATTATGCATTGGATTGCGTAAAAAAGTGAAATGTAGCAAGTATTATGGAACGGAGGAAGAAGTTGCATTGTGCCACTATTACTTACTTTCTCTGTTCTATAATACTTGTTGGCTGTTGCATATTTAGTAGCTTACTTAATTCGTCTATTTTAAAATACTTGCTACACACTCAGTAGCAAGTATTATGGAACAGAGGAAGTATTTGTTAGGTCGTGATAATGCATTACATAGGGGTGTTTGGCAATTGGTTGTTGGCTGTTGATTTTTTATGTTGGCTTGTTTAACCGGTTGGAAATGTTGAATGTTTTTTTTGTTGGTTTTTAAATTAGCTGAAAAAGCTAACTATTTATAGAGATATTTGGTAAATTTAAATATTTCACTAGTCTAATCGTAATGTATACTCAATTAATTTCTTAATCACTTTACCTAAGGTATATGAGACTATTTGACCGGATTAAGAAGTATTTCTCTTGATCATGGCAGCCCTCCTTTTATTTATGATCAACAATTACTATGCATCAATAAAATAAATGTGGGTTTTTTATATATTAATTAAAA
Organism: Amaranthus palmeri; assembly: GCA_019776075.1. NCBI lineage: Eukaryota > Viridiplantae > Streptophyta > Magnoliopsida > Caryophyllales > Amaranthaceae > Amaranthus > Amaranthus palmeri. The sequence goes on from JAAKBH010000295.1 coordinate 83,098, forward strand.
TATGAGATATTTATTATATCAGGGAGGAAATATATAAGATCTTTTATTTTTAATTTTCTAAAATAAATTAATTATTTGAAGAATTACTCAAATAGAAAAATATGTACTTCTTCCTATTTTAATTACTTGCACCCATTTTGAATTTGTCTCAATTCATCACTATTCACCACACGCTCTTTTTCATATACCGTGTTTAATCTATAAATTGAAATAACATATTCATATGAGATGTTATTTGAATCGTCTCGATCCAAATTGAATTGATTTTCAGTTTCTATAATTTTTTAATATTCGTAATTAAAAGTGTAATTGAATGTAAGTAAATAAATCAAAATTATGATATATATATATATAAAATTATGAAAAAAATTCAAATAAACAAGGCTTGGAAATTTCATGTGTATTTTACCCCACCCAACTATTACCTAATTTGGAAAATCACAATACAGAATATTCTTTGCTTAATAAAAAAATAATATTAAACCCACAAGTTACATGCACCTGATTTTCATTTGAAAAGATATATGATTTTATAGAAAACATAAAATTACATCATATAAATGCATTTTTCTTGAAAAGTTTACTCCAACAAGCAAGGCACTAATCCATAAATATGTCCTTTTTTCATTTTTCATTTTGAAAACATACATGCAATACCGATTGTAAGAACATGTACACTAAATAATTGTGTGTTGGTTGGTTGATCAAACAACTTAAAAATGTGTTTGGTAAATGACTTTAAAGCTACTGAAAAACTGATTTTTAATTCAAAATAAAAAGCTGCTCTAGGTAGCTTTTTTGGTTGGCTTTTGGCTTGTTGACTCACTTTATATCTAATAGACAGCTACCAGACAATACTTAGAGATAATATAAAGAGTAAAATTATATTGTAGCATCATCATTATCATATTCAGTATATTCCGTTCATAGAAACTATGTCTAAGGTCTGGGGAGGGAAGGACGGCGGCAACTCATACCCATAGGGGAGAGCACGGTAAAAAAGAATCCCCGGCTCGAGAAAGAATAAGACAAGAGTCTAAATTTGCAACTAATTATGAGACCGAGTGCGGCTACAACGAACTTCACAAGCCTGGATTAAACAGCTTTAATGACGACACATATTAAAATAAAATAAGAAAAAATAATTAAATGGGACAAAAGTGTATTGATGATTATTATGTTAGATTGTTATTACTTTAATTATTTTACAATAATAAAGGGTGTGGCTGCATTCATTTAACCTAATTAACTTTGTTTAACTTAAACCTACTTAATTGACCTCAAGCTTGTTATGTCACCTACCTTTTTATTCATTCTAGGTCTTTTTTGATTTTACGGTTCCATCTTATTAACTTTTTAAGTCTACCCACATTATTGAAAATCAAATTTTATAATGTAGTATGTATTATTTTTTTAATAACCATTTTAATCAATTAATTATTTTTGCGCTTTTATTTTTCCCGATCTATTTGATATTTAAACAAAATAAAGTTTAATTAGTCTCATAATATATACTTCATAATATTCGATAGTTATCTATAAATATTCCTAAATTAAAAGACACTTACATCATCAACTCATAAAAAGCTTATATGTCAACTTTTCATGATGAAATTTTTCATCCAATTTATACTTAATTTATGAGTAATATACTTTTTGTCTACATTTAAGATATAACTATCTTTTTGTAAGTTATAATTATATTATTTATTTAAAGTTCGGTATTTTTTGCATTGTTTAGATTTTAAATTTTATTGAAATTATTATGTTTTCTATATTATAATTTTACGCATGTTATTAATAGTTAGAAAATTTAGTATAGAGGAAAAATATATTTATTAATTTGTTAGCAGAAAATGGGGTCTCATTAAATCCATAATTATTATGTATTGTCTAAGTAGTAACTAATCATTTTCTCTTAATATTCCATGAACTGAATTTTCACAATTAATTTTTAAATAAAAAAAATACAATGCATACAACTTTGTGAAATGAAATGTGATTTAATTGCTTCAAATTACTTTTTTTAATATATATAAATATAAATATAACAAAAAAAAATAAATAAAATTGTGCATCTTATGAACATGTCTAAAAGGATTAATCTCCTTATCTCAAAAAAAAGGATTAATCTCCTTCTCAGATCCTAATCATCCTCACATTGCCTGAATTTGTCGCGTCTAATCCTTTCATATATAGTTAGACGTTAGTCATGTTCCACCATTTTTTTTCATTTTCTTATGAAAAATACTATTCAAAATATTTAATTTATTAGATTGTTACCTAGCTAGTTAGTCAATAATTAATCAACTTGTTCATATCATCTTCACCTTTTCTAGAAATCATCTTATCAAAAATCATTTTCATGAGAAAGCATGCTATACAATATAAATCTTAATTATTTTCCTAATTGTTTGATTGAAGTTGTGTGATAAAAAATTATTTATTACTACAAACATATATGTCGAGGTAAAAGTGTTTATTTGGGTGAGTTTATTTTGGGTTAGATTTTTCTGGTTGGTAAAATCAAATTTTTTATTCACATGATTTTTTGTAATTTTATATTTAGTTAGAAGTAGGATCAAAGCCAAATTCGATTACACATTCAGGTAAATACCGGATCGTCATGTCTGTTTTAATTTATATGTTTTGATTGAACACCTATATTATTTGTAATATTTTTATTAGCTAGTATTATTCTCATTATTTTCTTTAACTGTTTTCAATATATTTTTTTCTCATTTCTCTCACTTTTAATCATATCTACAACAATTTAACAGTCTTTCTACTAATTTATCAATTGTTATGTTGTTGCTATGAAGTTAATAAACAAATGTACCCACCACTATTTTGAGTATTTTTGACACAAAAGACAATTATACAAATCTAGTTACATATACATTGCACCAAGTTAACTAATTAGTTGTAGACATGGAGTATGATTTTATTAGAGATGACAAACAAAAAATTGAACGTGATATGCTTGGTGAATAAGAGCCCAAACACACCATTATAATTATATTAGTAGAAATTATGTAACAAGATTTTCAACAATATGATGTATTACTAATATTTATGTCTCTTGACTTTGCCCTAGCATAGCCGGTTTATGTATGAGTATTTTTTTAAGTGTCTGATATGTATAGCTATGTGTGAGTTTTGGTTAGTTTAAGCCATTTAATTGAGTATCAATACGTCATTTTACCTATATGTACTTGTTCAACTTTAATTTGAGTGCTTTCTCAAGTAATACAACTAATTTTTGTATAAACCGCAAAGGAGGGGAGGAAATTCGGGTGTTACATTTTTATTATAAGGTAGGCTAGCTAAAAGAAGGGGAAGGTTAAAAGATAATCAAACTTAAAACGTTTTCTAAAAAAGTTAGTATTTACAGTTCAACTAAAACAAACTCGATTTTAATTCTCGGTCATACGAATTCATGATTTATCATTGGTGGCTTACTAATTTCCTACATGGCTACAACCATGAATGAATTATAAACAAATAATTAAGATTTAAAATTTTTTTAAGAAAAATAAAAGGGAAATTCCACGTGGTAACCCTGAGGTTTTGGGTTTTCCACGTGCTAACCAAAACTTTTAAAAAAATCCACGCGGTAACCCTAAGGTTTACCAAATTGTTCCACCATGACTATTTCGCACATAAAACATTAGGAAAACATTAGCAAACGTTAATTTCGCACCTTTGAGGCTGTTGTACGCCTATTTATGCGATTCACCATTTCAAATACCATCAGTTTCAACCTTTTTCTCCAAAATATAAACCCTAACTCTACCATCTTTGGATTTGGGGAAAAAAAATTATGATTTGGGTGAAAGATGGTAGAGTTGGAGTTTATGTTTTGGTAAAAAAGTTGAAACTAATGACATTTGAAATGATAACCTTAAAGCTTCGAAATCAATGTTTGCTAAACGTTTTTATGTGCAAAAAGGTTACAATGGAACAATTATGCAAACCTCATGGTTAACGCGTGAATTTTTTAAAGTTTTGGTTACCACATGAAAAACCCAAAATCTTAAGATTACCACATGGAATTTTTCAAAATAAAAAATATAGCAAACATACATATAAGATTTTTTATTTTTAAATTTTTTCTTGAGAAAAATAAAATTGGGATGAAATGAAAGGAAAAAAAATCATCTTCGTTTTTTCGACTTCTTCACTAAACCTAATAGGCTTACTTCAGTCTCAGTCTCAGTCTCAGAAGACACAAACGCTCTTTCTTGGTTAATCTCCATTAATTATCCTCCATTCCAATCTCCATTACTGCCTGAAACTTGTCCTTCCATATCCTCAAACCTCCATTACTGTCCAACAAGAAGAAGTGAAGTACCACAATTATCCATTACTAATCAACAAGAACAAATACAAACAAATTCAAGAAGTTTTCACGACGATGTTAATGGTGATGAAGAGAATAGGATCTTCATTCTTTACTACACATCTTCGTGGTTCTTCATTTTCTCATACTGGTACTTTCTCTTTCTATTTCCCCCTGTTTTACCAATCTTCTATTGAACGATTTCATTGCCAAAGTTATGATTATCGTCAATTGATTATTCAATGTAATTTAGGGTTTACTAAAATTGATGATGCCCTTTATCTGTTTCGTCAATTGAAATCGTTACATCCTCCGCCTTCCATCATTGATTTTAATCTATTGTTTACTACCATGTTGAAGATGAAACCGTTTCCCCCTTTTTCTACTGTTATTTCTCTTTCTAGGGAGCTTTATTTGTCAGAAATCCGTCCAGATTTGTTTTCGCTTAACATATTAGCTAATTGTTTCTGTCGATTAGGCTATGTAGATTATGGGTTCTCGATACTTGCCATTATCATTAAGTTAGGACATGAAGCTAATATGGTTACCTTCAATACTTTACTAAATGGTCTTATTCGGTCTCATCGATTCCATCAAGCGGATTTGTTGCTGGATAAAATTATCTACCTTGGCTTTCAAGCTACCATTGTTACTTATGGAGCTATGTTTAAAGGTCTTTGTAAAGTAGGAAACAATGGTGGTGCTCTTCGTTTACTTAGTAAAATGGAATGTCATGGACATTGTATCCCTGATATTGTCATATATAGTACTATTATAGATAGTTTGTGTAAAGATCAACTTTTACCACAAGCTCTCAACCTCTTTGCTAAGATGAAAAAGAAGGGCATTTTCCCGGACATCATTACATGGGCTTCCTTACTTCATGGATTTTGTGAAGCTGGACAATTGGATGAGGCAATGGAGTTGATAGATAAAATGGTGACTGAAGGGGTGTCTCCAAATATTGTCACCTATAATACTCTACTAGATGGCTTATGTAAAGTTGGACAACTTAGAAAGGCAATAGATGTGTTTTTATCTCTCACATCTAAAAGATTAAAGCCAGATTTACATACTTACACCATAATGATTAGAGGACTTTGTAAAGGGGGTTTAATTGGTGAAGCATATGAGCTTTTCAAGAAAATGGAGGATGATGGATGTTCTCCGGATGCGTGTGCCATGAACACGATAATCACGGGATTATTTAAAGCTAATCATCTTAGCAAGGTTTTTGAGCTTGCAAATCTTATGACTAACAAACACTTCAAGGCTAATGCTACCACAACTTCATTGTTTCAAGGTTTATTAACTCATGACGATGTTAGTGATGCACAAAAGGAATTAATTGTACAAATTTTGAGATAATAATGTATGTAATTCAATTTGAATTTTTAACCATGATTATATTTTGATGGATCTAAGACTCTGACATTGTTGTTCGACATTATTGCATAATGTTCATCCTCAGTTGTTCACTACCAATCTACCATGATCTTAGCAATGGAGTTGATGGATAAAATGGTGAGTGTGAGTGAAGGGGTGTCTCCTAATATTGTCACCTATAATACTCTAATAAGTGGCTTATGTAAAGTTGAACATCTTAGAAAAGGAATAGATGTGTTTTTATCTCTCACATCTGAAAGATTAACACCATGTTTACATACTTAAGACTATAATGATTAGAGGACTTTGTAAAGGGGGTTTAATTGGTGAAGCATATGAGCTCTTCAAGAAAATGGAGAATGATGGATGTTCTTCGGATGCGCTTGCCATGAACACGATAATCATGGGATTTTTTAATGCTAATCATCTTAGCAAGGTTTTTGAGGTAGTAAATCTTATGACTAACAAACAATTCAAGACTAATGCTACCAGAAGTCTACAACTTCATTGTTTCAAATTTTATTAAGTTGTGACAATGTTAGTGATTCACAAAAGGAATTTGTTGTACAAATTTAGAGATCTAACAATGTATGTAATTCAATTTGAATTTTTAACCATGATTTTACTTTGTTAAGGCTCTGACATTGTTCAACTTTATTGCATTATGTTTATGCTCAGTTGCTCACTACATGAATTTCAATTTCTTGTTTGATAATGTTGTTACTTGTTAATATCTTTACTTTTGCTTTATTGAAGTTAAAGTACACATTCTTTTGGCTTTCTCCTAATGTGTCGTTAAAGTGTTTCCCCTCAAACCACATAGTCTAGTTGCTAAAAGTATTGCACTCTATCTTCTCGTTTCACTATGCTAATACACAATATTCAAAAGATTTCTTGAAGATGGTCTTAGAGACGTAGGTACATTGCTTTACCCCTAAACTTTTGATGTCTCTTCTTTTTAGTGAGATATGAGATAGCAACCCAATTTGTAGGTGAGGGCTTAGCAACCCAATTTGTATGCTTGTAAGATCGTTTGCCTTGGGTTTAATTCAAGCTTGTTCGTATATTGTGAATGGGAAAATTTGAAAACAAAGTTGAGATATTACATGAATGATGAATTGAATGGTAGCTTTTAGTAGAAAAAACCTTCTATCATTCTTACTTCTTGATGGATTGATATATTATGGTTATTTCGTCAAAATTCTCAAGAATCTTAAGTATTTTAGGAAGTGTTTAGCCATGTTTGATCGTTAGAGACGAGTGTTTTTAGCCATCTTTGTTATTGTTCCAAAGAAAGAAGTGCACAGAGCCAAGGCAAGAGTTTTCTGCTTCTGATATTTTGTGGAAGTGTTGATGACTGGTAAATTTTTCAAATCTTTTGTGCTTAGGGGATGAAGGAAGTTGGTATTTTCTTGGGAAATTAATTATATGGTGTCAAATATCAGAAAGGAATCTGTTCAGATAGTTTCACGTGAAACTTTGAAAGAGCTCTTGGATTTAGAGACTTGGAGTAATAATGAGGAACTGTATAAGAACAGATTTGGAGACTTTCTGCTTAAGGGTGTTAGAATGCAATTCTCTTGAAAAGGAGGTTTGATTTAAACTTTTAAAGGCATTCATCCTTTGTTTCTTTTCAATGGAAGTGAGTGATTTGTTGCATTGTGGTTTTTGTATGGACTTTTAACTTGACCGGGATATGATTTAATAATGTAAATGTCTTTTTTGCCTAAACCAATACAAATATCTCTTGTTTTCGAAGTATTGAAGGCATGGTTATTTTGTTCATCTGTTGCAATGTCGGAAATCATCATATACCACGTGGACTACTAAAGTTTAAAGGGATATGAGTCTTTTTCTTGAAAGGATGTGATAGGGTTTTGAAATGCCTATCAGTCTATATGTTGGGGATCCAGACAAACAAGGGATATGTTTTTTGTTCTCATACTTGTATTTGAAGCCCTAGAGTAATGAGTTTTATGTGAAAATATTGCATGAAGCTGTTTTAGTACCCAACAGATTGGTGGTTATGACAAGTAAAGCTGATAATTCCTTGTGATACTGTTCAGTAAATATTATGTCACCCACTATTCAAGTTAGGTAGTTGCACACATAGGCAAATGGATGTACAGGCTGTTAGATTACTGACTGAATGAAAATAAAATTTTTTTCTTACAGCATTGATTTGGGGAGTACTTCTGAGCTCTGGGTCTTGAGCAATAGCTGTAAAAAGGATAGTCCTGTGACAATCTAAATGTCATCCCCATGGTACAATATGTAACAACCGTTCTTTCAACTTTGTAGATATGGCCGACAATGAAGAGCTTGGAGGAACTTGAACTAGATAATCTCATGTGGAATTTGCAGGTACGATTCTCTAGAGTTCTTTGCTAGTCATTCCAGGTTTTGCTGTAAAGAGGAAATATTTGTTAATCATCTTCTCCGCTTAACGGATCTTGTATTTTATTCCTTATGTGGCTCTACACTTCTCATTGCAGGACTGGAGTTAAGAACTCTTTTGATGGCAATTGTCACAGATGTTCATTGAGTGAGTGTCCAAGCAAAGACGAGGAACACAGAAAAACTTAACGTAAGGGTCATCTATGTAAATATGTAATATTTGTTTTGCATTGGCTCTTTGATGGTCTTTTAATTTGTGTTGCTTTTCTTTTCTGATTTAATATAGCCAAGGAATAAGTAACTTATAGAGTTTTTGTTAATACGGTATACAATGCTAACAAATTTGTTTTTCTGTATTCATTGATGTTATGATGTTATTTTTGTCAGAAACTCATAGTATTGCTATTGGCCATGGAGGAGTTGGTGCGCCTCTTATTGAGTTGGCTCGTTCCGAAGCTGAAGTGAGTACATTATTACCCATCATATCTTCATTATTGATAAAAGTATGAACTATGACCTTGTGCTCTAGTGGCTTACCCTCCACGAGTTTTGTATAGTCATTGTTACATTTTGGAGACATTATTTTGCAATGTATTTGCTCATGGTGAGAGTTTTTATTGTCATGAGGGTTCCATTCTATGTTACTTGGACTCGGGTACTGATGTCGGATACTGGCACGTGTCCAATTGCCGGATACACGTCTAAATATTCAATGTTACGCAGTGTCTAAATGTCATACCAATGTCCGAACATCAAGGATTGGGCAGGTATGTAAAGAAAAATGAAGAGTGCGAGTAACATAGGTTGCTGTATAAGCTGTGATTTTGTATAGATCTCATGGGTTGTGGTTTTGTGGACATGGGTTTTATCTTGTTTTCTTTTTTCTTTTTTTAATGTGTGTGTGTATGAATAGATTTCATGGGTAATGTTTTTTGATCCTGAGTTTTTGACAGTTTGTTTTAGCTCCTTCCCTTAATATCCCTTCAGTATATCTTGTTCACCTATTAAAAAAATTGAACTATTGATGTCTTGTAGGATGTTCATGAAGCTGCTACTGGAGCTCTTTGGAACCTTGCCTTCAACCATTGTCTGCGGATTATAGAAGAAGGTGGTGTTCGTGTCCTTGTTCATCTCCGTTTCTCTTCTGTGTCGAAGATGTCGACGTTTATGGATGCATTGGCATCAGCATATATGTTTGATGGAAGGTAAGTATCTAAACTTTGTTTGCTATGTTTACATAAGTGTTGAGTTATGTTGAATTTGCCTTCTTGATATGTGGGAACTAATGGTATTTCATCAAGATTTGTGGGGAAAACATCTACCTTATCTCAAACTTGAATCAAAATGACTATTAATTCTTGCACGACCATGTTGCATGACTATAGGTGTTCAAAGCTGATATGTTGACTTGATTTTTAACCGACCTACCTTGTAACCGAATTCGATTTCAACCCGACTTCAATAAATTTTTAACTATGCAAAAACCAATGTGAGCACAATACCCAATTTTGAATCAATTTAAAGCACCCAATTCCATAATTTCCTTTGTTGGATTATTTATTTACTTTATTTGTATATAACTTTTTGGAATTACAACTCGGACATTATATTCAAATTACAAAAGAAATTAATCTAAAAAATGTCAATTAAAATGACAAATGTGACCCATTGATCATGCTCAAAGTCATTTTGCCCTCTACAAATGGCTATGATTAAAATGCTAGTTTTTTTTCTAATAACTCAAATGTAGAATTTTTAAAAGTTAATCACTAAAAGGTGAGTTTTTTAGTTTTGACTTTTCCAAAATTAATAATACAAAGAGATCAAAATCTAAATTTTGCTGTTCTTCTAGAAGTACATCTGCCTTTGATTTTGTATCAAGAATTGCAGTTGATCTCCGTTTAAGTTTCCATAATTCTTTACATTTATTCCTTCCATCTGTGACAATTGACAAACATGACATGTTAATTAATTAAAATATATATTTGAACTTATTACCATTAATTATAAAGAAAATAGAATAAAAAATAATTACATTCCTTTTCTGGCAACAAAATTTATTCTTCTTACTAAAATCATGACCATTACTTAACACCTACCTTTACCTCATTATTACTATTTTTTAAATAAAAGTAGATAAAATTATAGTTTAGTTTATCAATTAGATTCGAGGTTAGATTCTATGAATCAGAATTTATGAGCAAAATAAAATAAAAAATTATTATTGTGCAACCATGATCTATAGAGCATAGTATATGAAAATAACATAATTTTTTTTTGATAAATTTAGAAATTAGTTTTTCAGTATTGAGACCAAAAAATTTTTACAAATTATAATTGTTAGATATTGACCCAAAACAAAAAATAGCGGAAAAATAGTATTGTGTAACTCAAATTTATTGACATAAAACTCAAAATTTACCAACTTGTTAGAAAATAAATTGTATCAATCGAATTCAATTAGATATCTAAATACTATTAAGATTTAACAGATCTAAATCGTATATTATCATGATAATAATAGAATGTTTTAATGGAAGAATGAACATATTTAAAGGGAGAATTTAGGAGATGTAAACATTAAAAAAAAGATGAAATTGAATCGTTTAAATGATTTGGGCATGAGCAGAGACTAGACATTAAGCGAATCGATAAAAAAGATAGAAAGTTAAAAGCTCGGAAAACTAAAATTGTAATTTCTTAGAAGAGTCGTCGTCATCATCATCCTACTCAGTGTATCCCGTTTATAGAAAAACTATGAGCAGGGTTTAGAGAGGGAAGAACGGCGACAACTCATATCCTCAAATGAGAGCGCGATCAAAAAGCAGTCCCCTGCCTCTTAGAGACGGAGAGAGTAATAATCGACCAAAAACTTAATTTTAAAATTAAAGTCTTAAAAATTTCCAATCAAATATGAACAAATATATTATCCTAAAGTCTAGAAAGATGAAAAAAATGCTTACCAACAAATGTATAGTGTGAAAAGCTCTTCCATTGAAGGATTGAAAAGAGGAAACATGTTGAATAAGATAACCACCCTTCTCTACTTGCATTAGAACTTCAGATAATGATATTCTTTCCAAGGTTGATATTTGGATTATCATTTCTTTATCACTCATTTTATTTACTGAAACTGAATATTTTGATGATGATTTTTCTTCAATATTATTTCTTATTTTTCCATTCTTTTCTTTTATAAATTCCATTGAATTTCTTTGTGAAAATGAAGATTCTGATAATAAGAGCTCTTCTTTTTTCTGTGTTAAATCCTTCACTTCTTTTTGTAGTTCTGGTATGTACTTTAATACCCTTGAAACTGTTGCAGGAATACTTAGTTTTTTCTGTAGAAAAACAAAACTTGGAATTAATAACAAATTGTCAATGAACCAACTAAATTAAATGCTTAAGTTGATATTTGAAAACCCACAATATATTATATACTCTAATATGCAGTCTAGCCGTTTGGTCTAGAAGTGGATGCAATACAAATTTTCCTCATACCCGACGCTAAATATTCCTCTGTATAAGTGGTGGGTGAGATTTGAACCTATAACCCTTCTTGTCATGTTGGCTCTGATACCATATCAATGACCAATTTAACCATAGGCTTAAACTGATGGTTGAGACTCCAAAATATATAATTTCAAGCAATCTCTAATCATCATCATCATCCTACCCATTGTATTCCGCTCATAGAAAACTATGAACAGGGTCTAGGGAGGGAAGGACGATGGCAGCTCATACCCATAAAGGAGAGCGCGGCCCAAGAAGTCCCCGGCTCGAGAAAGATTAAGATACGTTCCTATATTGTCTTCTCTCTAATAATTTATTTAAATAAAATACTTACCATATGATCAGTTGAGGGAAGCAAAGCCCGTAAAGAGGAATACAGACCATTGATCTTCTTCCTCCTATCTCTCTCACTTGCATTATGGTTCATTTTTCTATCCGTCGCCACGGCTACACCACCACCACCACCACCATGATCAGCTGAGCTTGTACTCGGGGGCGATTCGCTTTGCTTAACATGATGATCATCATGATCTTTAACTTGAACTTGTGAGCAATAAAAATCAGGAAGAAATATGTTGTCTAAGTCAAAATCTCCAAAGGCTTCATTTGATCCTATTTCAAGAGGAATAGGGTATTCACATGGTACAAAAGGACACATTTTTCTTAGAAGCTTAGGTCTTTTTAGGGGTTTGATATCTTGTGAAAGACTAAAGTGTTCAAGTGAAGTTGGGTTTATATAACTTAGATTACTTGAAAATTGTTAAAAATGATATTCATAACTCTTAAAAATATATATATAAGAAAATAAAAAAAATATTAATTATATCGTTTCATATGGAAACTTGTGAAGTATTATATATATAAGAAAATAAAAAAAATATTAATTATAAGAAAATAAGGAAAATCTCTTACAAAAAAAAAAAGTCTTTAACTATTAGGTTAAATAATTGTCTTGAACAATATAATCAATGCTTATACAAAGCTCTTAGTGTCGCATATATCGTACTTCCTCCGTTCTATTATACTTATTTTGTTTTGATTTTTTACGCAATCTAATGCGTTATTTTAATCTACATATTGAAGTATGCATAACTAAAAATTATATTGAATTATGCATAACTATATTTTTTCTTATATATTAGCTGTAATATATAACATAAACTTAAACGATGGATTTTAACAATGATCGTAATATAGCAAGTATTTCAAAATTGAGCACGTATATAAAATATACTTAGTGATATATTAATTACTTGGACCCATTATGCATCACAATCAAGTAATTAAAGTTAATTTAGTTAAAGTGTGCGTGAGTGCTTAGCATGAAATGAAAGTGTGATGACTATGCTTTTAGGCTTAATTAAGTGTGGTTAAGGTCATTAATTAATTATCTAAAATTGATTAGTGGTTTAATTAAGAGTGAGATTTGTATTTTATATTATGATGAAGTGTGTTATGTAGTAGATGTACACGTGGTTTCCTCAAGTTTTCATGCTTAATTATATATTTTTAATACATGTGGCATTGTTAATTATATTTTTATTTTAAATACCAAAAAAAGTAGTCCAATTGGCAATAAGATTATAGACTTTTGGTTATTGGGCCTTATCTCTTAAGAGTATTTGTTAGGCCTTTTTTGTATGGATCTTTTGTATTTTGTTTGTTTCATTTCATACCTAAGTTTAATTTGTCTTGTAATGACTTTACTTAATAAAGCATGTTTATAAATTTATAGATTATATGGGTATGAGCTGTTTATGTTTCCTCCTCAGATCCTGACCATAGTTTGTCTATGAGTGTGATACACTGGATATGATGATCATAAGGAGAATTATATATTAATTTATTATAAACCCAAAAGGCCTAAACCTCTCAATTCTGATTATTGCGAGTTATTCATATATCTTTCTTGACGCGTATACTTCGTTTACTAGAGTAATAAGGGATGGAGCAAATAATATAACGGTACTATTTATTCATAGAAATGTATCACAATTACTTTCCAAAATGATGTCGCAAATTTTATCCAACATAAGGTTTCCCAAGTTTTTTCAAATGAAGTTTAGAACTATTTCAAAAAATTATCACAGTTTTTAAACACAAGCATCAATTTTTTTAAAAAAATGTCATTAATTTAATCCCAAAGAAGTCAAAAATATTTTACGAAAGTGTCTTAAGTGTTTTTATGATAAAATATCGCTAATTCATTATAAAAAAATGCACAAATTTTGCTAATGAAGTATCACAAATTCTTGCACAACGTTGTCCCAATAATTTTCCATCTGACACAAAACTCACAAAAAGAGTCGGAAACTTTTGTTCAAAAGTGTCACAAAATTCTTTGCCCAGTAGTGTGGAAACATCATTAATGAAAGTGCAAAATTTTTACTAAAAAGTGTCACAAAATTAGAAGTCCCAAAATATTACTACAAGTGTCAAAAAATTATCAAAAAAAAGTGTCAAAAAATTATCAAAAAAAAAGTGTCAAAAAATTATCAAAAAAAAGTGTCATTAATTATCAACAAAATGTGTCACAAAAATTATATCAAAAAAGAGTCACAAAAGGTTTAGAAATGCGTGCAATAAAATTTAAAAGAAGTGTCAAAAAATTTTTGTTAAAAAGTGTCACAAATGTAATGTCACAAATGTTTAAAGGAAAGTCTCACAAAATTGTAACCATGAAAGTGTCACAAAATTTTAAACCTAGAAATGTCACAAATTTTTTTTTTTTTTAGGATCACAAAATTTTAATATTAAAAGTGCACAAAATTTTAAACCTTAAAAGTGTCACAAAATTGTAACAATAAAAGTGTTACAATATTTTAAACATTAAAAGTGTCACAAAATTTTAATCTCAAAAGTGTCACAAATTCTAAAACTTTAAACCTAGAAAGTGTCACAAAATTTCATTAAAAAGTGTCACACGTGTTTTTTTTGGAAAGTGTAACAAAATATTAAACCTAGAAAGTGTCACAAAATTTCATTAAAAAGTGTCACACGTGTTTTTTTGGAAAGTGTCAAAAAATATTAAACCTAGAAATTGTCACCAAATTTTAAACATAGAAAGTGTCAAAAATTTTAAACCAAGAAAGTGTCACAAAAATTTATATCTTAGAAGTGTCACAAAATCACCTTAAAAGTGTCAAAAAATTTTGAACTTTAAAAGTGTCACGAAATTTTAATCTTAAAAGTGTCACAAAATTTTAAATCCTAAAAGTGTCAATAAATTTTAAACTGCAAAGTGTCACAACATTTTAAACATATAAAGTGTCACAAAATATTGTACATACAAAGTGTCACAAAATTTCATTAAAAGTGTCACACGGGTTTTTTTGGAAAGCGTCACCAAATATTAAACCTAGAAAGTGTCACAAAATTTTATACCTAGAAAGTGTCACAAAATATTAAACCTAGAAAGTGTCACAAAATTTTAAACATAGAAAGTGTCACAAATTTTAAACCTAGAAAGTGTCACAAAAATTTATATTTTAAAAGTGTCACAAAATTACCTTGAAAGTGTCAAAAAATTTTAAACCTTGAAAGTGTTGCAAAATTTAAATCTTAAAAGTGTCACAAAATTTTAAACCTTAAAAGTGTCAAAAAATTTTAAACTGCAAAGTGTCACAAAATTTTAAACATATAAAGTGTCACAAAATATTGAACATACATAGTGTCACAAAATTTCATTAAAAAGCGTCACACTAGTTTTTTTTGGAAAGTGTCACAAAATATTAAACCTAGAAAGTGTCACAAAATTTTATACCTAGAAAGTGTCACAAAATTTTAAACATAGAAAGTGTCACAAAATTTTAAAAACAGAAAGTGTCACAAAAATTTTATCTTAAAAGTGTCACAAAATTTTAAACATATAAAGTGTCACTAAATTTTAAAAACAGAAAGTGTCACAAAAATTTTATCTTAAAAGTGTCTCAAAATTACCTTGAAAGTGTCAAAAAATTTTAATCCTTGAAAGTGTCACAAAATTTTAAAATATTAAAAGTGTGACAAAATTTTAAACCTCAAAAGTGTCAATAAATTTTAACCTGCAAAGTGTCACAAAATTTTAAACCGAAGAAAGTGTCACAAAATTATAAATATATAAAGTGTCACAAAATATTTAAACCTAGAAAGTGTCGCAAAATTTTATATCTTAAAAGTGTCACAAAATTGTATCCTTTAAAGTGTCACAAACTTTTTAAACTTTGAAAGTGTCACAAAATTTTAAACCTAATAAAGTGTCACAAAATTTTTAACCTAATAAAGTGTGGCAATTTTTTTTATAAAAAGTGTCAAAACAGTCTTGGAAAAAAAAGCGTCAAAAAAGTTTTAAGGCAATGTATCTCTAATAAGTGCACAAATATTTGAAGTAAATGTGTCACAAATTATTTTAACAAAAACGTCACTAGCATGTACGCAAAAAAGGTGAGACGTACTTTTACACGGTAAGTGTAACGAAGTAAATGTCACAAACTTCTCATCAATAAATTGTTTCAAAATTTTTACCTAAATAGTGCAACGGAACTTTACCAAAAATGGTGAAAAATATAATCTTATAAAGTGTCACAAACAGTTTATGAATTAGGATTGTGAAATTTTACTCATAAGGGTCACAAATTTACAGGGATAAAATGACACAAATTTTTTTTTGAGAAAGTACACAATCTATTTTTCCAAGAAACGCAAACTTTTATTCAAAATTGAGTCACAAATATCTACCGAAAGAGTGTCAAACTATTTACTAAAAAAGTGTCACAAACTTTATGCAATAAAGTCAAAGAGGCATTTTGTGCAAAAATTATCACAAAACATTTACAAAAATAAGCATCACAAAATAATTATGAAACAAGTACCCAAAATACTTTCCAAAAAAAGTTTCAAGAATATTTAAGAAAAGTGTCACAATTTTAAAAAAAAGTTTACAATATTTGATATGAAATAAGTGTCACAAAATTGTTACGAAAAAATTGTCATTATATTTAACCAATAGACTGTCACAATTTTTATGAAATCATCGTCCAAGACTGTGACCATGTAATTGTCAATTTTAACCTGTCACAAAATGTGTACGAAATTAATGTCACTAATATTTACGAAAAAAGGTCAAAATGTTTTCTATAAAAAACCCCTCATAAACTTTTTACCTAAAAAGTGTCACAATTATGATACTGCATTCTTATGAATTATGATACTATTGGCCATTGGATGTTGATGGTATCGATAGAAATAGCCACAAAGTGAAAACAACATTTATTTTCTCAGATAGTACACCATTCGGTTTTTGTATATCGTTTGGATTACTCTTTACATACAACTAGTTGTACAAACTCCAGTTCCATAAATAGTCTCAAGCCTTAATTCATCTTGATTGTTGCTGGTAGATACGAGTGATACCCTTTCTTAGGTATCTACACCTATTCTTTGTGCTACCTGGATTCAAAAATATCCGTTTAGTTGAAATAGATGTAGATCTCATTGGAATTTGAACGAGCATAGGGCTGAACTAAATTTGGTCTAAAAAACGAAAATCAAATCGGACCAAATCGTAATTTGAGTATTTGGTCTGGTCTACGGTCTAAATGGTCTGGTCTGTTTTTTTTTTAAAAAAAAATACGGTTTTATGGTCTGGTCTCGGTTTTTAAATTTTTCGAACCTGGCCAAACCGTTGTAGAACGTTTGGTCCGGTCCGGGCCGGGCCGGAACTTATGGTTTTGTCTGATTTTAGTTTCAGAACAGACCAAATCGGACCGTGTGCACCCCTACACGAGCATTTGATAATAGATATTAACGAATATAAATTAATACGAGAGCAAATTTCCAAAAAGGGCTAAATTATTTTATATGTTAGTATAAGGATTAACGATCCAAAATTCGTGAGTTAGAAAGACGCTTCATGTTAATCATTTGTTCTTGTTGGCTCTAAAAGCTGAGTTAGCACATTATCTAAAATCGTTATCATAAACCTCTAATCGTGTTCATTCGGTTAATCGGGTTGATTTCTAATCGGTTTAAAGTCAGGTCTTTTGTATGTTGCTTTTTGCACAATTATAAATTCATTTTTCAAATCAGGTTGAATCAGATTCGGTAACGTTAGTCTCTTTTGAACGCCCCGTTTAATCTACTTTGCCTTTCATTTCAAACTCAACATGAGCGTACCTCTTTAAAAGAATGAACATCGCAACCCCAAAGCCAAGCGTCACAGCCTGCATCTCTTGCACCCCATATATCGTTTCTCCGATCATCACCGACATGAACAGCATCCTCCGGATTTACTCCTACAAGATCACACGCCTTCAGAAATATAATCGGGTTTGGCTTCTCTGCTGCAACCTGTTCTCAACATTTCACGCAGAAATCGATTTAGAATCAGTACGATGAACACATCCAAGAAGAAAATAGTGCACACGAAAGCCTCTTACTTCAGCTGAAACAGCAACTGCATCGAACCAGTCTTCGCAATTCAGAGCCCTTAATAAAGGTCTTAATCGCGTATCAAAGTTTGAGACGATGGCTACTCGTACACCCTTATTTCGTAGAGCCCGAAACACATTCCCTGCATTCGGGTCACAAAGCTTCCACGCCTTGAAACAAAAACCAACATCAGCACAAATAACCCATGTATGAACCAACAGTTACTAGGAAACAAGTCAAATTCCTTGCGAGAGACAATAAGTTTTGAACACTCGATATATATTGTCAAGGAACCATCTCAACCAAAAGTTTAAGCAGATGGTTGAGGCCCCAGTACGAGAATCTTTTAGGCTAGAAGTATGGATGCAACACGACCCTCCTCATACCTGGTACTGAATATTCCACTTTAAATGAAGGGTGGTTAAGATTCGAATCCGTAACCTATTCACGCTGGCTTCTAATACCATATCATAGATACATCTCAACCAAAAGTTTGAGCTTATGGTTGAGGCCCCAAGATATGTTATAAACTAACATATATCAATGCTAATCAGTAATAATCAGTTTTATTGTAAAATTAGACTAGTTCCTTAGAGAGACAAGAAGCTTTTAATTAACTTATAAAAGGTAGAGGTAAAGGAGCTTCTCGGTATCCCGCACAAGGCAGATCTTTTAATTAACTTATGAATGTTATATTAAGCTACCTTCTCAGTCATATAGTAGTTATATAGCTCTTCAAAATACTGGTTGTCTGAACAACCAGTGGAAAAAGATACAATGTATTGCCAGAATGGTCTACCATCATCAACATATCTGCATAAGGAGTGTTGCTACAATTAGATGTTAGTTTTTTTGCGGCGAAAATCAAACCTAAAAAATTTGGAGCCCTGTACAAAACATTTATTTTACGTCTTGTCTGTAATTAAGACCAAATCGGACAGTGTGCAAAACATTTATTTTACGTCTTATCCAGATAATTTTTAATAGCAAATATCATCTCGTACGGAAGCGTTTAATCATAAATCAAAAAAAAAGAAAAGAAAAAGATGTAATGAAACCTGAGACTAGATCTTCTCCAAGGTTGCTCATAAGCCCATGTGTATCTACTCAAAATCTCATTTTCTGAATACTTCACTCCATATTTCTCCCCTATTTGCCTATATATCTGCATCCAACAATATTGATTTCTTAAGTTAAGCCCACAATGTTCTATACTCTATCACAACCGGTACCATATGTTCTGGTGCCGACCCTAGATATTTTGGGGCTTAGGCAAAATGATACATTGGGGTTTTTTCCTTTGCAATTTATAATCTATGTAGACATTCTAAAATGAATTATTTTATTTTTTTGACTTGGGCCCTGAGCGACGGCCCCGCTTGCCTACCCTTAAAGTCGGCCCTGCAAAATGGGTAAATAGAGATAATTTCTCAATTGATGGGTTTATATTTTGATCGTGGTAAACTTAAGAACTTTTATGATACAACCGTGCTACGGTGATATTGCCTTATTTTTCGCTATATAAATTTTACACACTTGGATAACGGTCGGGCTTAAGCAACTATGGCCTATGGGCCAGGTTGGATAAGGCCCTTTAAAATATGGGCTTTAAATGGGTCGGGCTTTCAAAGCTCGATCCGGCCCATTTTTAATACTAAAAATTATTTTATTCCCATTTATACAATTAAGTTATCATTTATAATAATTAGATTGAAAAAATATTAATAATTTCATTGACATTGTCATTTATAATATTTAAATTATACATTAATTATATATATTATTTACAAAGGCCTGTTTTTAGCCCTTATTGAACCATTTTATAGCCTGCTTCATCCCATTTCGTCCCAACCCTTACAAAGTCCTTCTAAAAACGAACCGGATAAGTGCTCCAAATGGAAACCCGCCCATTGAACACCCCCACCAAATACCAATTTCAAAACAACAATCAATACATATCAAGAATCAAAATCAATTAATCAGCAATTCTTCCCCATCTTAAAGCCACTAACTACCACTTTGAAGACAGTTTGTCTCATGTATTGCTCAGCTCACATCACAGCAGCTTAAGAGAAGACGAAGGCAGTGGGAATATTTTGTATTGTATTTCTTGTGAAGTACTCCTCATACATCATGAATATATACAGCAAAAGAAGTGCTACAACATTCTGGAAAGAAAACAAAAATAACAAAAAGAGGACAGCTGTCACAAGTGCATTGGAGAGCTGATTTGTTTGTTGTAACAAACTTTCGCAGAGAATGTTGTGGGGATCAGCAGCTGGGCAGTGGCCTTAATACACTTATTAAACAAAACCCAATAAATTTCAAAATTCGACACCAATATTTCTCGATAATCTAAAAAATACATGCTAAAAATGATTAAAACACCCTTTTCCATATGAAACTTGATATCAAATTTTTAAAATCAAATTAATACGAATAGTAATTGTAAGATCAAAGAAAATGCAAATACCTTAGAAGTAGATTGAGCAGGAAGAAGAAGAGTCCCAAAAGCATCAACAAATAAAGCTTTATGAGTAAAATTACCACCATTACCATACAATGATTTCCTATAATTTTCATAATCTTTTGACCAAAACCCATTTCCCATTTCTGGGTATACT
The DNA here is from genome assembly GCA_019776075.1 of Amaranthus palmeri. Taxonomy (NCBI): domain Eukaryota; kingdom Viridiplantae; phylum Streptophyta; class Magnoliopsida; order Caryophyllales; family Amaranthaceae; genus Amaranthus; species Amaranthus palmeri. Next base: position 103,768 of record JAAKBH010000295.1, read on the forward strand.
GCTTTTGATGATGATACTGAGTATGTTTTCTGGGTAATTTTGTTATTTTTGCTTCTTTTTAGTATCTGGGTAACTATTTTGTTTCTTAACATACCCATTTTTGCAGATATTTTTTGTTCTAAAAGGTTTAGTACTTTGTATTAGTAGTAGTACTAATCACATTATATTATATAAAGTCTAAAGAAGGAAAATTGGGGATTTTATATATTTTTCTGGTTTGAATGATTGCTGATTTTGGGATTGGTTTTTGATTTATAACGAAACAGGAAAAGGATGGCGAACTGAAGGAAACAAGCAAGGTGTAAGGAGGGATGTAAAAATAATACTCTCTCTGACTCTTTTTTATTGTCCCGTTTGCATGAGCACGATTATTAAAGATTGTACGGAAATCACCTAAAAGTGACTGGTTGAGTGGTTGTGGTATTTTAAGTGATTATATTAATTGTAAAGGTGGTAGTTGCCGTTAGGGTGTTGTAAGTGGTAAAACGTAAGAGTGGGGTATTTTGGAGATTACTTGTGTGAACATGGGGCATTTAGAAAAAAGATTGACAAAAAAAATATGACAATTAATATGAATTTGTCAAATAAGAAAATGCGATAATATAAAAGACGTGGAGGGAGTATGGTTTCAAAAATAAGTACGTGGTCTTTTATTTGTAAAAATATTACAATAATGCCATTTAGTTTGTCGATTATAGTCCATATAGTCTCATGGTGAAGGTGTTCAAGACAGATAATTAAATTCGATTTTGCTCAATTTCTAAAATGAATTTACAATGATATAAAATAAATGTGGATACGTATAAGATTTAAGTTATGCCGATAGTCTGAATAAACACCTTTTATACATATCTCACTCAAAGTATATTATATAGTGATGTTAATTTTAATGGGACTGGAAATATTATTTGATATATTTAATTTTTTTGATCGGGATAAGGGTGAATAATCTCTAAATGTCGCAAGTCGTGATTAGAATCAAAATTTTGTTACAAAGGTGAAAGAAAAAGGAAAAATGAAGAATAGTAGGTAAGTTTATTTCATCAACTAGACCCAATAAACGGATTTATATTAATTTAATAACAATAAATAAGGGAGTTTATTTTCATCAAATCGAGCAAAGTTTGCACCTTCGCTTTGTATTATTTAAGATCCTCATAATATAGCTATTCAAACAACAAAGGCTAGCTATTCTACAAATTTGTTCAAGAAGAGAGTTAACTGCACACATGTCCGATATACATATTTATCCTTATATTATTATTATGGGTTATAGTCCTTATACAAGCCTACCAGGACCGGCCCTAAATTTTTAGGGTCCGGGCGGAAAGATTATTTATGGGCCCCTAAACTATTGAATACATAGAAAAATTCGAACCTTCTCACTAATCAAAAACTAAAATTTTTAATTAGTCCAAGACGTAGGCACGTCTTACCCTTGCTTAGGGTCGGCCCTGAAGCCCGCATAGGGCAAAATGACAGAACCAAACCACAAATTTCCATCTTTCTCCACCACTTCACTAACAAACTTCAATGTACCACTAGTATCCTCCAAAACTTGTAACACATTACCATTTTCATCTATTTTTAGAGCCAAACCAATTGCTCTTAATCTAACAAAAACTTTAACTAATTCAACCCCATTAAATGGGAGTTTAACAATAGTATTTCCTATAAAAGGAAATGAAAGAATCCACTTCAAAAACTTTCCTCTTTTAGAATAAAGTCCAACCCAATATTCCCCTTGTGAATTTCTCTTTATATTGTCAGGATAACCAGAAAGTTCAGCTAAAAGTTCAGTTTTTCCTGCTTTCTGGGTGTTTTCAAGCCAATATTTGATGATTTTACAAGAAGTTGTCTCAACAAGTAGAAGAAATTTCCCATGTTTGTCTAAGGATACTCCATTTGGGAATGTTAAGTTGTCTAGAAGCTTCCTTGCTTGTTTTGTTTTTGGGTTGTATGTTAGAAGCCTTCCTGACTTATCATTGCTTAGAATCAATGACATATATTTCCTGCAAACAAACTATTTTTAGAGGTGTTCAAAACAGACCCGATAAGCCGATTGATACCCGACTTTATAATCGAACCCAATTTCACCCGACTTAAAAATTGATCTATAATTATGTAAAAACCAATGTGAACACAAAACCCGATTTTGAACCGACCTGAAAAACCTGACCCGAAATCAACCCGATGACCCGAATGAACACCTCTGCTCATTTTATTTGCTAACTTATTTGCATGTATTAAAAGTCCGTCTTGTATAAGACTGTCTCAAGGTGAGATGATTTTAAATTAAGAAGCTTATAAGTAAAAAGCTTTTATTATTGGGCTATTTAACCCAAGTATAAGGCATGTCTCACGGTGAGAACCTCTCATACAAAAATAATTTGTGTATTATGTTTTGGAAAAATTACCTAGAATAATCCGAACTTTTCATGATTTTCCTATAATAATCTCACCTATTGATTAACCACGAATAATCTCAATTTTAGAGGGTATTTCCCTAGAGTAAACCCGGTAACCAGATGACTTGTTACAACAAATTTTATTTTTTAATAAAAAGATAAATTAAAATAAAATATCGAAAAAAATATTTAAAAAATTTCTGATTTTTTTAATAGTCCAGAATTTTTATGTGAATTTTCAAAATTCTTCTCTAATTTTACATTGATTTTCAATTTTCTTTTTTTTGGTAAATTACCTACCATAGCAGATCATTAAGTTACCCAAGCTTACTCTAGGCAAATATCCCTGAAATTGAGATTATTCACAATTAATCAATAGATGAAATTATTGTAGGAAAATCATAAAAAGGTTCGATTATTGAAAATCAATAATTGAGATTCAAGACAACGTTTTAAATTAAATTACTATTATAATTATTGACTCTAAAAACTAATCACTACATGACTCCAATGATATATACAACTTGTTTTATATGAGACTGTTTCATCGTTGGACTATTCATATAATTAGTCATTTTTTAATTCATCACTTTGAAATTATAAGTGATTACTTAAACACGCTGAATATACATGAGTAAATCCAATAAATATGGTTTCACCAAGAGACCGTCTCATTTAAGAATTTATGTTCTTAAACAAAACGGTCTCATGATAAGTCCATCTCTATTAGGTTGATCCACGTACATTAACGTGTTAAAAAGATTATTTACGATTTTAAAGTGATCAGTTACAAAAAAAGGATAATTATATGGATTCGTTTAATGATGAGAAGGTCTCATATAAGACAAGCCGAAGAAGTAGTGAGATGTAGAGTTACCTTCTAGGATAAAGAGTACTGCTAGAAGTAAAGTAAACAATACCAGTCTTCTGATCAATGTCCAGCCCATTAGTAAACCCTAATGGTACACCTTCAACTTCTGTTACTAATGGAGTAGCAAGCCCACTATTTGGGCCCACAACTAATAGGCCCAAGTATGCATCAGCTATGAACAGTTCCCCTGTCCTTTCATTGAAGCGTAGGCCCAATGGGCGTCCGCATTTATGTTCTGTTTCTTCGTGATTCGATCGATTCTGACACTCATCCCTGTAACCAAACCGTAGAAAATGAATATGCAAAAAAGTAGAAAAAAACCGAATGATGGTAAACTTTTGGAAATAATTCCCGAGTTTTATTCATTGAAGCGTAGGCCCAATGTGCGTCCGCATTTATGTTCTGTTTCTTTGTGATTGGATCAATTTTGACACTCATCCCTATTACCAAACCGTAGAAAATGAATAAGCAAAAAAATAAAAAAAATTCGAATAATGGTTAACTTTTGGAAATATTTCCCAAATTTTGTTGCATAGAAGCGTAGGCACAATTGTCGTCCGCATTTATGTTCTGTTTCTTTGTTCGCAACTCTAACAGCGAACAGCTCCAAACCACAGCTTTGGAAAAAAACTGTTTACTTTGGAAATTATTTTCAAAAAATTATCATCATTCGAATTTTTTTTTGCTTATTCATTTCAAATTTTCGGCCCTTGCAAGGCCCAATTTTATGAATAGTTTCAAACATAAATTGTTATTTTTAGACGGTCTCACTAAAAAACGGCTAGGATTGTTGAAAATAGACTCAATGATTCGACATTCTTTTGATCTTGTAACCGAATTCGATTTGACCTAACTTTAAAAAATGATCTATAATTATGTAAAAAGCAGCTTAGACAAAAGAACTGACATTGAACCAACCCGAAATATTTGATCCAAAATCGATCTAATGACCTGAATCAACATTTATAGGTTACACAGCCGAAACTCATTCAAATTATGAGAATATAATTTCTTATTTTGAGGTTGTGTTACTGAGAAATCTTACCAGAGTTGTTGATAATTTGATTAAAGTTTGAATAGACTACTTTGTTTAAAGAATGTGCTAGACTTCATAAATATATGTTTTCAGTTTTATTGTAAATTGTTAATGAGTAAATTGTAAATTGTAAATTGCTAGACTTCATAATAATAGTAGTTTTTAAGTTCATCGCAAGAATAGGCCGCATTGACTAAAATCATGCGTTTCTACTGAATTTTTTTTTTGACCATAACTAAAACCAAAACCGTATTTTGTAACTACTTCCTCCATTCCATTATACTTGTTATATTTTATTTTTTACGTATTTCAATGTGTTATTTTGTTTATTTATATCTTGAATCATACAAATCTAAAAATTATAAAAATTTAATATTTTAAAAGTTGCGATTAGACGATACAAACAAGATCTCACTTGACTATATTATCACTTATACATTATAGTCGCAATATATAAAATAAGTTTGAACAATAAATAGTGCACATAATCGAAATATAGCAAGTATTTCAAAACGGGGAAGTATGAATGAGGGAGAAGAAGCAAATTAGTTGGATATCGCATTCATGATTAGATTCATTTGAGAGTGATGGTTTGTTAAATTTCACCAAAATTAGGTTATCTTTACAAACGTGTCTCTACTACTTACACCTTACATCATGCATGAACTATTTTTATGGTCACTTCAAATTATAACCAATTAATAATTACTTGAATAAGCATTTATGATAATTATTCGCACGGCCGGCCCTAAGCAAGTGCAAGGCGTGCCTACGCCTAGGGCCCCTCATCATAAATTTGAGTTTTCAATTAGTGTTAAGGTTTGAACATTTCTATATATACAATAGTTTAAGGGCCCATAAATACTCTTTCGCTCCGGGCCCCTAAAAACCTAGGGCCGGCCCTGATTATTCCCTCATGTCAACAATTTTATCCTTTTATTTTTATAAAAAATAAGAAATAGAACAAAGTAAGGTAAAGTAGTGGAATATTTTAAAATAATAGAAAGAATATATATAATAAAAATAATGCAGTCATATCTAAAAATAAAAATAGAATAAATCTATTAAAACACACTGAAACAAAAATAAAGCAAATCAAATAAAAAGAAAATTATTTTTTGTCTAACAATTACGCTTAACGCAACGTAATTGGTACGAATTAGTTTTAGAATTAGTGATTTCTTTTGCCTATAAAATTTAAATACTCTAGCTTCTAAAACTCGCCCATGAAATATTCTATTTTTCATGCATGGTGTAACTTTTAAATATTTAACAATAAAATTGATACAAAACATTTTATTCATTAAGATAAAATATATTCCTAAATTTCACTCTAAATTAAGACTAGGTATTAAAGTATTAGTCCTTATTTATTGTCATGACATTAAAAAAATTTTAATTCTTCTCACCAATTTACCATCTACCTAAATCAAGACCTACACTCAAGCATGTTCCCATACTCCTATTGTACCCATTAATCCCTTTTTTCGCTATTCACTTATCACTCTTAATTTGTTTTTTATTCTTAAATTATAACTTAAAATGTAGTTATGTCGAATCTTATGTGATTCGTCTCAATACAAGGGTTATTAATATCAACTTTTTTTTCTCTCAAAAAAATCAATTTTTTATAATTTTTAGCTAAACTAATTAAAAATATTAAGGGTTAAAAATTTGTCTCGACAAATGTAAAAAACTTAATAAAATTAATGGGTTAAATAGAAGATAGTTTTATTTATTTATTTATTAGATAAGGTGTGGCATAATGGAGATTTAAGGATCGAATATTATTCTCGCTACTTTAATTCATTAATAATATTGGCTCACCTTCACATAATTTTTTTTTTTATTTATTATGTTTATTCATTTATTTAATTTTTTGGAGAAGCTTTTCCATCCCATCATCATCATCCTACCCAGTATATCCCGCTCATAGAAAATCTATGTACATGATTTGAGAAGGGAAGAACGCGACAACTTATACCAATAAAGAAGAGCACGGTCAAAGGAGTCCCTAGCTCGAGAAAGATAAAGAGAAGTATCTACACGAGAATAGAGAAAAAAAATACACCTTAGAGAAGAAGTAAAGGCAAAATCGACCCAACGGCGTAGAAGAGGGTCCCACTTAATAATCCGGCCATCGGAAACACCAGCATACGGCCCATCTCCGGCAGGATCAAACGTGAAACTTTCGGGGCCGAAAGCGCCTTCTATTGAGAAAACATCTAATGACTTGGAAATTTTTGAGCCATTAATTTCGTTGATGTAACGAAAATATGTGGTGATAAGTAAGGCACAAATGAGAACTATTGTGGAATACGTTAAAATTTTCATTTTATCATTAAAATTTATTTATATGATGATAAAATGATTTTTTTTAAAAAAAATTTTTGGATGTTGTTGAAGGTAAAAAGAAGAGCACAAAGAATTTGTCCAAATAAAATATGTTGTAGTTGTTATATGAATTCTAACATTTATAAGTAATTATGTATATTTTTCCATCTTATTGGGACACTTGGTCCTCTAATATGGGATAGAGTTTTACTGAAATAATCATTGTTATTCGGAAAAATTGTCCAGAATAATTCTATTTATTGTTTGTCGGTTGTGAATAATCTCTACTATATATTGATTATTTGCTGACAACACCCAATTATACATTTTACTCGGCTATTATATAGATACCTACCACCGAAGAGGAGTAGGGTAAGACCAACAAAAAACATAAGGGGAAAGAAAAAGTGAGAGTAACGGCAAGTAGATACCTACAGTAGTTAGTAGCCGGTTAAAACGTGGAAGGGGTGCTGTCAGCAAATAATATACAAAGGTTGGATTATTTAGAAATAATCAATAGTATGGATTATTCACAACAGACGGACAATAGATGAGATAAACCTGGACAATTTTTCCTTATTACTATTTATTGTTCACCTTTTTATTGATCTATACTAAATTTATTAACTATAAGTTTTTTATTACTTAATTATTTATAATATATGAAAAAATATCTTTGATTGATTATATGGAAATTACCTTTTAAAAATATATTTTCCGTAAATTTTTGAAATGTTTTGAGTATTTTGAGTAATAACAAAGTGAAACAATTTTGTAACGGGGAATTAGATTTCTAAATTCTAATACCCATATGCGTAGGTATACCAAACATTGTAAAGTTTGTTTTAGTGCATTTGTAGCTTATACGCAACTTAGTTAGATGAGCTAAAAAATATTTATGGGGCAAAATAAGTAAAACATTAAAAAAATTAATTGTGAAATACAAATTTAATGTTTAGTGATTTTGCGAATTACACTCTAGATTTTTTTTTGTGAATTACAGTCACCATATTTCAATTTTGAGTTTTGACCAGTATTCAGGCCAGATGACCGGAATTAATGACCAACCACCATGTCATTACTTCTTGATAAATAAAGAAAAAGATATTAGAAAATATTCAATTCTAGGGTTGGAGTTTGTTGGCAAAATGAGATGAAAGCTAGCTAATTGCCTAATTTTAAACAAAAGCAGGAAAATTTGTCTTAATTATTTCTCCAAGAGAAAGAGCACCAAATTAATTAAGCAAATATTTTAAGAAATTAGTTAAGCAAATATTTTAAGAAATTAGGTTCATGATAAATTGGGGTTTATTTTTGATTTCGCTCTCTTGGAAGGCCTTTCTCAAGCAGGGGACTCTTTGATCGCACTTTCTTTATAGGTATGAGTTGGCGTTGCTATTCCCTCCCCAGACCCTGAGCATAGTTTTTATGAGCGGGATATACCGGGTATGATGATGATGATGATGATTAATCTTTGAAAGAGATAGTTAGTTGAACTTCCTCAAGTTTTAATAGTCCTACATGGATAAATTAGTAAACAAAGAGGAGCTAACATCAATAATTCAATTCAAAATATTAATTATCTGATGAATATATTCTGATAAATTTGCTACATTTCTCTTAAAATATTTGTAGCATATAAAAAGAAAAATGTGATGTATTCTATTTAAAGGAGGAATATTTAAAATGACTTTACAAATTAATATTGTTAGATTTTGCCTTAAAAGAATAAAATATATATGAAAATTAAGTTCTTGTGAATATTTTCGACATATTTATTTATCAACACTATCATGAATTTAATACATTAAAAGTTTTTGATAACTACAACTATTGAAGTACCGTAAAAATATATATGTATTTTTCATTTTCTTATTTCATTTATGGATGCACCCTCTAAATGAGAGAGACAACAACCTACATAAAATATGAATCAAAATTAAATATTTATGCAAGATTAATTACTCTATTGTAAAATTTGAATTATTGACATTATTTATGCTAATTAAAAATAATTAGATATTTAAATAATTTAGTTAATTTGGAGTTATCCCAATAAAATTAAACTTAATATTTTATTTGATAAATCAAATTTCAAATAGAATCTATTTGAGTAGTTATCATTGTGTACTCACATGCATTGCTTTCAAAACTATGACCAAAAGAATCTTCATAACATGCACTAATCCAAAGAATCTTAAAGGAGCCAAAAAGGTTTAATCTTGATAGCATTTATGCACTAATTCATATTAGAATAACAAGATATAATCATGATTTTATTTATTTTTTATTTTTTAAGATTGCTTGTGCAATTCTAGTTGTTCTCTTGTGAAAATGTTGTCACTCATTGCTAGAATTTAAAAAATGGGTCTGGACAATTCAAACAAGAAGAAGTAGTTCACTCATAAACCCAAAAAAGGTTCACTACTAAAATCAATTGGTTATAAAGTGATGTATACTCTTTTCTTTCTCTGATGTGGGACAACTCACATGTGGGTAGCACATGGGCACTTCCACACTCATATCTAGTTTCTTTATGCAAGGCTCCTACATGTTTGGGATAAAACCGACCACATTACTCTAGTTTCCATGTGAAAGGAGTACGAGAATGAATTGTCCGTCACCTTCGTCCTTCACCCAGACCCTACTTCCGAGCGGGACATTAGATATAATGATGATGATGATTCATGATTTTATAAATTAATTCAAAAATTAAGTACACATTTTAATTATCGACAAAACCGCTTTGAGATCTAGGAGGTCGGGGAAAAACAAATATTATAAACTCCTAATTATTAAATATACAGCAAGGTAAAATCGACATTTTTTATTATGGCTCCTGAGATTTGGGATATGTTGCTTTATGTTTTTCTAATATTTTTAAACGGGTTTGGAACATATATCTCACTTGTCCTATTATAGGGCCGGCCCTAATTATTTTGCAAATTCTAATTTGACTATTTCTATATAATAAATTAATAATACAATAATTATATATATAGTTGCGAGAAAATGCACCTTAATGAAGAAGTGAAGGCAAATTCCACCCATCGCCGTTGACGTTGAACCCACTTCACAATCCGACTGTCGGAAACACCAGCATACGGGCCTTGACCGGCCGCATCAAAGGCTAAACTTTCCGGTCCGAAAGCGGTTTCTATCGGAAGAGTTTGTAATAATTTTGGACTTATTATCTTCTTGGTGTAACGAAAATTATATGTAGTATTGAGTAAAGAAAAAATTAGGACAATTATTGAAGCTATAACAAATTTTGAGGATTTCATTTTTCTTGTATTAGATAGAGAGCTAAGAAAAGAAAGGTGGAGGTTCAATATATATGTAAATGAATATGTTGTTTTTTAGTAGGCAAAAGTGATACTCCCTTTTTTTTTTTACTCCCTCTGTTTTTAAAAGGTTGTTCACTATAGATTTTTCACACAAATTAATTAAGAAAACTAAAATCTTTATAGTAAGTGGATAATATTTTAATTAAATAGTAGTGTGAAGTTATGATTGTATTGGTATTATGAGAGAGAAAAACATTTAAAATAAAGAAAAAAGAAAATTATCATTGTCATTAATATAAAGAGTATATTCGGGGAAAATGGGAGGGATTATGAGGATATATTTGAGAAAAAAGATTTTCATAAATGTAAAGTATTTTAAAATGGACAAATATTTAAAATTACCTGTATAGTAAGGCAGACAAACATAAAAAACGGATGGAGTATATATGATGATGATGTATATAAGTTTGTCTTCAACTTCCTTTTTGGTTGAAATGAAATAAATTTTTTTAGATTTGAGTGATAGTTGGGTGTTACAAAGATTATGAAAATTGAAGCAAATAGAAGTATATATATAATATATATCATCATTGATGACCTAAGTTTTATCAATTTTATTACTCCCACCGTTTTTTTTTTCTTACTATTTACTTTTTGCACAGTTTTTAATGCAAATTTTAAACGTTATTTATCTCTAAATATACATAATAAAAAATTATAAAAAAACACATAATAAAAAAGTATACATTAAGACGATGCTAACGAGATCTCATATGGATATATTTTATCTTCTAAATGTGTCAAAATATTAACTAAATTTCTCCCTCCTTAAAATAGAATATTCTAAATAGGAAGAATATTTGAGAACCGAGAGAGTGCAATATTACAGGGGTTACAATCAAATTAAATATTATTGAATTGTTTATATTTTATAATCTGTTAGGATCTATAATTAGTAACATTACTAACTACTCCATTTTAGGGGAAGTTAATAGGATAAATGGAGATTAATAATCCCAACTTTGCGTGATCTGCTCAAAACAATCCCAACTTTCGTATATTTTCTAATATCCCTAACTTTACCACTTTGTTGCTCAGGACATACCCTTTAATATAGTGACCGGTTATAACAGGTAAATCACCTCTTATTACCCATGCTTTTTAATCTCCATTAGAAAATATGCGAAAGTTGGGATTGTGTTGAGCGGATCATGCAAAGTTGGGATTATTAATCTCCATTTATCCTTCTTATTTCCATGACAAAAGAGGTGATTTACAGGTTATAACCGGTTACCATATTAAAGGGTATGGCCTGAGCAACAAAGTGGCAAAGTTAGGGATATTAGAAAATATGCAAAAGTTGGGATTGTTTTGAGCGGATCACGCAAAATTGGGATTATTAATCTCCATTTATCCAAGTTAATATTAATATTTCTTGATTGAAGAATCACAAGTACATACGATGTTTAGTCTGTTATTAAGGTATATTAACTTTTATGTTTTTGATACCATAATAATTTGTGATATTTAATTATTTTGAATTTAATCGATAAATATTTTAAATCAAAAATAAGAAATAGACAAAAAAGAAAAAATTTTGGATAATTTTTAAAAATATAATAATACTAGTATAAAAACTTTTGCAATGCACAAATTTGTTTATACTTACAAAATATATATAAATAATATCAAATAATAATGCAAGAAATTATATTAGTAAATTTACCAAATGCATAGCTTTTTTGCCATAAAAGAAAAATTTTGGAAAATTTTTTGAAGTAATAAGAAATTTACTTCGATGATTTTATTTGATTCTATCAAAGAGGGCTAGGAAAAGAAATAGAGGTACAATATATGAAATGACAATTTTTTGGTTAGGTATGAGGCCAAAGGCATTTATATGAAGAAAACGATGATATCGGTATAGCGTGGATTATTGAACACCCATCTCTATATGTTTGTTGAACTAATTCAGTAATTATTTTTTTATTTTTATTTATTACATATATAATTTAATGTTAATATAGATTTTAATCAAATGATTTGAATCATAATCTAGATAGATTTGAATTTAAATTCTCTTTCAATAAGATCGAAGTAAATAAGATCAAATGTTAGATATGGTAGTAAACAAAACAAGAATGAGGACAATTGTTGAAGCTAGGAAATATGCAGGGTCAGTCCTAAGGATGCGCAAGAGGGATCGTCGCCTGGGGCCTCATGTCAAAAAAGCAAAATTACTAATCGTAAAAGGTCAAATATAAGTTATAAATTGCAAAAGTAGACGACCCTGATGTACTACTTCACCCAAAACCTCCAAATGTCTAGGGCCGACCTTGAAAATATGGAAGGTGGTGGTTAAATACATATGTTAGAAGTAAACAAAAACGATTGTTGTTTGGTAGACCGTAGACCTAAGGGATTTATATGATGATGAATGGTGTATATGAGTTTGTCTTCACTTTCTTTTGGTAGGAAGAGATAAATATGAGTAGAGTATTATTCAATATGTCATGACACGGGTCATTTGATTAATAATTTTGTTAATATTGAATTGTACAAACAAGACAACATATAAATATGACTATTCAGTCTCATTTTATACTCAGTATTGTAAATTCACCCTTATTATATACCAAGAATATAAATATGATAGGATATATGATATGCAATAAATTATAACCTAAATCTTTTCAACTTATTAATATTTTGTACAAGTACAACATTTGATTGTCATTAACTACCACCTACCTAAGCAATAGTTCGAGAAGTCGGATCTACACAACTTTATCTTTGTTAGCAAATAGCATTTTCAATTATACATGAGTAAAAAGGCACATAATTTAATAATCAATCTAAATTTATTTCATTATACGCCGAATCGAAAAACTATAAATCAGTACAATTCGGGCCATATTAGTGGTACAATCTCCCATTCTAGATTATTACATATGCATATAAACTACATGGCCTAATACTTATTAGTGATCCAAATTGTAAACCCAAATAGAAGGCATCATAACAGAACCAATCCACAATTTTCCATTCCTCTCATCTACTTCACTAGCATACCTCACTTTCTTCCCTTGAGCATCTTCCAAAACTTTGATCACTTGTCCTTGTTCACTCAATTTCACGGCAATCGCGTGGTGCCCTCCGACAAACAAAGCGTGAAGTTTTTGTACAACACTAGGCGGGACCTTAATCAGCGCGTTCCTGAACCAAACGTTTCTAAGCATCCAATCAGCCAAAACGGTTTTCTTAGCATGTATTGCAACCCAAAACTCACCGTTTTGGTTTCTCCTTACATTGTCGGGATAGCCAGGCAGCTCGATGAAAGTGTCAAGTCGACCTGCATTGGGACCCTTAAGCCAGTATCTTAGGATCCTACACGCTCTAGTTTCTGCTACGAGAACAAATGAACGGTCTTGGCTTAAGGCCACTCCGTTTGCAAAGGCTAGATCGCGGACTAGGACAGTTGTTTGTTTGGTTAATTTGTTATACTTGATGAATCTTCCTGTCTTATCTCCGCTTAGAATTGAATGCATGAAATGCCTACATAGAAGAACAATACATTCATGGATTCATATGGCAATTTACATCACTAAGACACAAATGAATTAGGCCCCATCAAGCATAACCAAGGAAAGACTTGATGCTATATGTGAATTTAAATACAAGTGTCAAGGAAACAACTCAACTAAAAGCATAAGTTGATGGTTATAGCCAGGATATATGTTACACACTCTGAATCGACACGTCCCCTCAATTCTTTAGGCTAAAAAAGTGTGGATACAGTACAAATTTTCCTCATACGTGAAGCTAAATATATGAACTCGTGACCTTCTGTCAAATTGGCTCTGATACCATGTCAAGTAATCAATTCAACCAAAAGCTTAAATTGATGGTTGTAGCCCATAATATGTTATATACTCTACCGGTTGGGATCAAGTTCAAACAAGCAAGTTCGAGCGTTGAGCTAGCACAAGCGCACAAGAATCAGAGGGTGTGATCAGCTAATTGTTTTAACTTAAGATTAGTTATAAGCTAATTAAGGCACTCTAGGGTGACTTAATGTAAGTTATGCTAACCAAAATTTCAAAATTTTTGTTCTGTTTGTAGCAATATAGAACACATATCTTTATGTCATAAGGAACCAAGGTACAAGCTACTACCAAATATTCAACATAGATGCATACCTTCTACGAAGTTTCGTGCTCGAATCAGTGAAGTAGATGATATCCTCGTCTTCATCAATGTCCATGTCGTTGGTGAAGTATAGGGGCTCGCCTTCAGCCTCATCCACAACCAACGAGGCCAAACCTCCTTCAGACCCGACTTTGTGAAGACCTAAGTAAGCATCAGCAATATAAAGATCTCCGCTTTTTTGCTCAAATTTTAGACCCAATGGTCGTCCACATATATGTTCCAATTCTGGCGCAAATGGGCGCGTACACTCCTTTCTTCAAATACAAAAAAAACAAACGAGGATGAGAATCGATAAGTTAAGAGTTTTTCAGGTCAAATGCAGCAATATTAGTGGTGCAGAAGAGTGATTCTAATGAGCATGCTAAACGTCTTAGCATAATTCCATATTCCATCAAGACTTTTCAAAACAACCAATCGAGTCTTTTTTGAGTCCAATGAGTCAGGATTCGAGATATTATTATCATTATATTTTTGTTGGTTTGTTGCTATAACATTTTTACGAGTACGGTATAACCCGGAAAAAGGAGAAAAGTAGGTAAAAATTATATTTAGATTCTTTTCCAAAAGTAGTACTCTTATCAGGGTCGTCCCATTCATTTTTAGGCCCTAGAGCAAAAGATAGAAAATGGTCCCCTAAAGACTTAATGTCTAATGCATAATATAATCCACCTTTTGTTTATTATGTTAATATTTAAACTGCTTTATAAAAAAAAGCACTAAAACCTCATAATACTCGGCAAAAAATGTAAGTTATAAATAAATTTAATTCATATTAATATAACTTATATACATAAAAATAAGCTTTTTGGGCTTCAAAAATACGGGACCCTGAGCAGTAGCCCGCTTTGCCATTGCTAATCGACCGCCCGACTCCTATAAATTCACCCCATTATTAACTATTGTCCATTTATTTGCCTCTAATAATAAGTTATTGCACAAAAATTGTACCACCATATTTAAGAAACATTAGACACAAATTTATAACAAAATCTGGCCGACCTAACCTTGTCAAACACACACGCACAAGTATATTCAATACTCATGGAAATTATAAGAAATATCGAATTTCAACTATCAGTTTGAACTTTTAGTTTAATTGTTTTTTTGACATACTCCTTTTGGAGTTTGCTACAAGTTTAATGTTTATCCATCTCACTTAATTTTACCCCTTTTTCATCCAAATTTTAATACTTCCTCCAATTCATTTCAGTTGCTCCATTTACTTTTGACTCTTAATATGATTAAATAAGATTTATGAAAAGTTGATATGAATAATCATTGCATTGAGACGAATCAAACAAAATCTCACGTAACTATATTTTAACTTATTAACTTATAGAATAAGAAAGGATAAGAAAAAAATAAAATTAAGGGGTGTTTGGTGTGAACTTTTTCAAATTAAGTAAGGGATTCAATTGCCTTTAATCTATATATTTTGTATTTTGTTTGGTATGATATTATGTTAACCCAATCTCTCTCGAGGATAATAAATACCCTTATTTTGTTACCACCAATTATATCAAGTAACGAACACAAAATCTCACAAGAGACGGTCTATAGGATAGACCACAAAATTGGGCCAGCCCATTTCCCTTAACTGATTTTTTTTATTATAATATCAATTATATTATGTTATAATCCTAAATGTAAGGTATTATAACCTCGAATATACTATTCTATAACCCCAAATATAAGTTATTATAACCCCAAATAATTTATTATAACCCCAAATATACTATGTTATATTTTGGGCCGAGCTTCATGGATTCCGTCTATAGAATAGACCGTCTCCCATGAGACTTACTGAGTAACGAATTCTCTAACTATGACCAATTAAGCGTTTCCCTTATATTTTTTCATATCAAACAACATATAACTGCAACTCATACCTGTACCCTTACTCCAGTTTATCATTTCCTTTCCATTAGATTTTACATTCCCATACCAAACACCCATAAAAGGAATTGCTGAATTAAAACAAAACAAACCAAAATAAAAAATACCGCAAATTAAATGAAACGGAAAATACCTAGAAGAAGAGGTGAAAGCAAAAGGAACCCATGAAGAGGAAGAAGAATCCCACTTAAGAATGGTACCATCAGCAACACCAGTATAGGGACCCACACCAGAAGGGTCAAAAGCCAAGCTCTCAGGTCCAAAAGCAGAGGGCAATGAAATATTCTCAGAAAGATGAAGAAGGTTATGGGAATCTATTGATAATGGAAGAGGGGATAATAATGGAGGAAGGTAAAGAGCTATTAGTGTTGATAATGCTAAAAGTGCTGATGCTGTCAACACCATATCTGAACTTTTACTCATTTTTTTGGGTATGCTTGGTTTTGGGTAGGTTGTGGATTGTGGATTT
The DNA here is from genome assembly GCA_019776075.1 of Amaranthus palmeri. Taxonomy (NCBI): domain Eukaryota; kingdom Viridiplantae; phylum Streptophyta; class Magnoliopsida; order Caryophyllales; family Amaranthaceae; genus Amaranthus; species Amaranthus palmeri. The sequence continues at coordinate 120,278 of JAAKBH010000295.1, forward strand.
GTGGGTGGTTTGAGTAGGAACAATTGGAGTACTAGACTAGGAAATAATAATCCGTTCTTATTGAATTGCATCATACTCTTTCCGTTTCAATTGACTCGTCTTATTTGACTTTTCAAAGATTTTAAGGAAATGAAAAAGGGTTGAGTGGGGTCCATTAGAAAGGTGGTAGTTGGGTATTTTAATTGATTGAATTAACTATAAAGGTGGTAGTGGGGTATTGGGAATTGAAAAAAGGGTATTTAGGTAAGAAAAGGTTAGCCAAAAAAGGAAATGAGACAAGTAGTATGAAAATGCCAAATAAGGAAATGGGATAAGTAAACTGAAACGGAGGGGGTATTTTTTTGTCGTGTTTTTTTTTATGGGTATGAGTTGTTATTGGTCTTTTATCCTCAGATTTTGTTTATTATTTTCTATGAGCGGGATATATTGGGGATGATGATGATGATGATATCTTTTAATTGCATTAAAGTGGAATTAGTGTATTTTTAAGAAAGTGGTAATAAATGAAAAGAGGGAATGAATTGTGTGGATGAAATTAAAAGAGAATTGAGATGTGTGAATGAGATTATAAGAAAGAGGTGGGTCATTGTCCAGAAATAAAAATAATTAAAATTAAATGGGACGGACCAACATAAAAAATGGTGCAAATTCAATGAGACACAAGGACTAGGGAGTAAGGAATGAAGAGATAATTAGAAAGTGGTAATAAACAAATAGAGAGGATGAATCGTGTGTATGGAATTAAAAAAGAGTTAAAATGTGTGGATGAGATTAAAAGAAAGTGATAGGTCATTGTTTAAAAATAAAAATAATATAAATCAAATGGAACGAATTAAAATAAAAAATAATGTAAATTCAATGGGAGCATAGAGTATACGGATGAAGAGATAATCAGATTTTGTTAAGTGGTGGTAAATGACTCTATTCTGTAGCTGATTTGGCTTGTTTACCAAATCTTGATTATTTTCCTATCACTCTTTTGTGGATGAAGTGTGAAATTGGTATTGGGTAGGCTTTTTTGTAATTAATCCAAAATTAAGTACTTTTGTGTCATATTTGCCATATTTGATTTTTACGTAATTTAATGTGTTATTTTGCTCATTCATATATCAAATTATTCCCATTTTAAAAAATTATAAAAACTTAATATTATGAAAGTATGTCATTAGACAATCCAAACAAGATCTCACTTGAGTATATTTCTTCTTGCACATTAGCCGGAATATATAAAATAAGATTGAAGATAAACAATGTTAGAAACTCTTATGCAGCGAGTATTTCAGAACGGAGGACGTATCATTTGATTTTAAAAGCTCTAACATTGTTAAGTTAAATAATGTAATTTCAATGGGATAGCGAGGGTATTAGGATTCAATCAAATATACCTCTGGTTTTAAGATTTATTGGACTCACTCCAAATCCAACTCTAATTTAGATTTGGGTTTTATTTTTTTAGATTCAATGGGTATAGATCTGGATCTAGGTTCAACTCTAAAAAAATATACTTCCTCCGTATTTAATTATTTGCAACTTTGGGGTCCTTCACGGACTCCTAGGCAAAACTTTTAGTAGTGTATTAAATAAGATTAATGAAGTTAATGGGGTGGGATTATAGTATTATAATATTAAAAAGTAAGAAAGAGTATTAAAAAGTATGAGAGAGAGTATTAAAAAGTAAGAGAGAGTATAAAAAAGTAAGAGAGAGATAATAAAAAAGTAATAAAAAACTTTCTATAAATGGTAAAAAAAAAAAGAAAGTTGCAAATAATAGTATACGCCATTTTTAGTAAAAGTTGCAAATAACCAAATACGGAGGAAGTATTATATTTCTAAGGTTCTCAAACCTAAATAAACCTGACTAGAACAAGGTTTAAACTCGAATTCATACCCACCCTAAACATAAACACGGTCTAGACCTACCTTAAACTTAAAACTGAACAGTCCAACTTATACAAATTATAAAATAGGCTCTTTGTTTGGAGTAGTCTCATCCAGAAACGATCTCTCATAAAAATAATTCTATATTTGACCTAATAAATCCATTATACACCAATTAGACATTATGAAAGTAAAAAATAATGTATTAACCAAATTAGACTATGTGGATACAACCCAACTCAACCCAACCCAATAATCGGTCTTGTAATCAAGTTTGGGTATACATTGCCATCCTCTATTTGACAATAAACAACGAAAAAATAAGTAGTGTATGAATTTCTCATGGGCTGGTCCATCACTTTATTACCTATATTCAATTGAATTTAGTTCGAGTCCATTATTTAGCCTTATAGAAAAGCAAAAAAAAAAAACACAAATTCTTGCGAGAGACCATCTTTTTAATTGGGTTGGACCATTAGGGAAAATATATAGTGAATGTAGGCAATAAGCTTTAATGGATTGGGCATGAGAGATGTCTCTCAAAAAGACGGTCTTTAAGGAGACTGGCTTAATAGATTGGGAAAAAAAACACTTCTGACTTAATGGATAGAGCATCTGCATGTAGAGTAGAATGTTTGGAGTTCTACCCCTACTAGGCATAGGTATCATTTGCGAGGTTTTTGACTGCGCGCATCTTTCTCTACTACCTCCTTGGGATACGAGTATGATTTGTCCGCATATTTTAAAAGAAAGAAAAACCCCCCACTGTGCGCATCTCTCTTTACTACCTCCTACTCAGCCTAAATGTCTCATTTTGTACTATTCACTCATTAGTCATCACTATTAATTTGTATTTTACTCTTAATCTTTCAGTTAAAACATAGTCATGTGGAATCTTGTTTGATTCGTCTTAATACAAGAATTATTAATATCAAATTTTTATAATTTTTAATTCAGAATAATTTGAGATATTAATGGTTAAAATGTTGTCTCGGCAAGTGTGAAAAAACTAAATGGAACATTTAGGCTGCATAGTAGGGAGTATATAGGAATTTGTCTATGTTATTTTGTCAAGCATGCAATAAAAACCAAAATCAACTTCCATAAAAAGGGTCTATTTTCATAAAATGCCGAGAACGATATTATCTGCCCATTTGGTAGGTGGTAATAAACGATGATAATATATAAGAACGAAAAACTAGTGTAATTTTGGTTGAAAAGTCTCATAGTTACCTTGATGGTCATGCTTGTCCAAATTCAATCATCTTATTTTCTTCATAAAATTCATTCCAATGCATTACTATTGGTAGAGGTAGTATTAGGTGGTAATGAAAATTGTTAAACAAAAAAACTTTTTCGTGATCAAAATTTCATTACCCTGTAAATGATACAAAACTTTTGATAAAATTTTACACTATAAATCATTCTCATTACCACAATTTAAACCAGTAACCAAACGAGGCGTATAAGAACATGTCAAAATTCCAATATTGACTTAAAGATCATCATTGTTAATCAAAGCATAATCACAAATTAGTGGGAAAAAAATTGCATTACCATAAATAAATCATGATCTTCACATAACCATAACTTTAGCAATAAGCTTTGCATATACAGGTTGTGAAGATATTCATAAGATTTATTTGCTAAAAACATACTCCCACCTATTCAGCTTAAATGTCCCATTTGCTTTTTGCACTCTATCCAATGCACTTATTCGATCGTTAATATCTATAATTGTGTATAATCAAAAATTATGAAAAGTTGATATAAATAATCCTTGCATTAAGACGAATCAAACAAGATCTCACTTGACTATGTTTTAACTTATAGATTAATAATAAAATGCAAATTAAGAGTAAGAGATGAACAGTGCCCAAAAAGCAAATGTCCCATTTGAGCTGAATAGGAGGGAGTATTATTTTTTTGACAGCCTTAACATGGATCTTATCCAACTCATAATCAAAATGTCAGAATATTGTACTTTTATATAGACAATTTTTCTTGGTACTACAATTAAATAACACTAATCCAGATTGGATTATGCTAATTGTCTCCTATACAGATTAACAATTATGAATCAACAAATCTAAACAAAAAATTCACTAAATACCGATATTCCCGCGTTGTAAAGATTTTTTCAAAAAATCAAACTGATATTCCCGCGTTATAGAGATCTAAGAAAAACCACGTTTTAAGCCGTTGAAGGGAAATATCATATGCTTCCGGCCGGCCGGTATTTGGCGTTATGATGACTGCATCAACATACTGTCTATGCAAGCTTGATGGGTGTTAAAATGAATTATATCGAAAACAATCTTAATTTATATTTCTAAACGGATAAAATTACGAATAATCTAACTACTCAATAAATACTGCCAAGGTAAAACCCTAAATAGGAACCACTTAATTACATCGAACAAAAATTAAATTACATTTATGTTCAGTGTAAGATGTATACAGGTTTTCATTAGTTTGATCAACACCTCTCTTTCTATCCCCCAACCCTTCATAATATACATCTCTCCTTATCATCTCTACAAACCCTAATAGCAAAGGGTGAATATAAAAAATTGAAGGCTAAATAGAAAAATAAATGGATCTAATTTGATCAGAGTCACATGATTCGCTGATTTCCTCGTGAATCTCAAATCAGAAAGTGAATCATGGTCGATTTTGGGCAATTTTAGGCCATAATGAGTGAATCCCGAAAAAGCGTATATATGATCGGTTTTAGGCTTTGGGAAATTCCGAGTGAATTGCGATTTTTAAAAACGAATTAGCCAGTGAGTTATGTAAAATGAAATCGATTAAACTACCCGAGAAGATAAGAGGATAATGCCCTAAATTATTAGACCACAGTGGTAAGATCATTGTATCTAGGTCTAGTTCTATCGGGCGAGAGTCCGTCTTCCATGGATTTTCTCTTGCTATTGTTTTGTTGTTGATGTACCTGTACTTGTGTTTGTTGCGGCTGTTCTTGTTGAATTGGATGACGCTCTTCGTTTTTTTGTTTCGGTTCTTGTTCTTGTTCTTGTTGTGGTGGAGGCGGAGGTGGTGGTTGATCGATGGGTATTGGCTCCGGTTTTTGACAATCTTCAAGCAATTGCTGCTGTTGTTTCCCGTATTTGGCTCTCAACATGTGAGGTTTGAGCCGATTTACATCAGACAACCGCATGGGCTTAAGGAAGAATTCTTCCGCGCCTTCCTCCAAGCATCTGATACATCGAAACAGTTTCGATTTGCTCAGTAATCCCATTTCTAAGACATAATCAAGAGCCAAATTGTTCTTGCTGTCAAGGAACCAACTCGCTGTCAAGGAACCAACTCAACCAAAAGCTAAAGCTGATGATTGAAAGCCCAGGATATATTATATACTCTCCTCATACCCGGCGCTAAATATTTCACTTCAAATGGGAGGTAGTTGAAATTTGAAATTGTGACCTCTTATCACGTTGGCTTATGATATCAACTTAAACTGATGGTTAAAACCCCAAGATATGTTATACACTCTAAACACTTTTAAGGTACACGAAAACAAATTCTATAGAACTATTTATCAGAACTTTCCGTTCTTGGTCATCGAGATGAAATCAACAGTTTTAAGATAGTCCAAAAACAAGGTTGCATCGCATAGCATTAGCCACATCGTAAAGGTTATCAAAAAACCAAACCAATATTCCCCCATAGCAAAGGTGTAATAAAACCATGATTTTGGGCTTTTCAAGAACTATTCCTTACGTTTGGGCAATTTGACATTACCATAACCACATTGGCGTGTCGCTACAGCAAACGCCACTATTACCGCATTTTTACACTACGATAATGAATCAATTCTCGAAAGACATTCTATAATTATGTCGTTTCTTAGTACTTGTAAATTACCTGGTGATTCTAGAAGGGACATTCTCAGATGACATTATAACTACTGGAATGTTTTTCAGTGATGAGGATTCCTGCAGAATTGAATACTGATTGTTAGTCTTGGACCATTAACCATCACCAAAATCGTATATGTCGTTTCGAGCATATTTTGAGGCTTCATACATATCATTATGTTCGAAAACACCAGCAAAAAAACCGCAAAGAAACAACCTGATGAAAGTACAACAAATCATACAAATTCGAACCCTCAAAAGCAAAAGTCTGGAAGCCTAGACGAGAGCCACTTGATGACATTAGTTTGATGGAATGTTACATTTATTGAATCATAAAAACATTTTATCAAATAAGAGCGGGAAAGCTCGAAATTCGCAATTACTTGAATTACCCCTTCAATAACCCTCTTCGTTACCAAATTCGGGGTGAATCTAGAATACTAATACAGCTGTGAACACTCACTCTCAACATATATACTAGAGCAACTCGGCTATTTCTCTTTTATGTTATATGTTAATACACAATTCAATATTAATATGATATTTAATCAAATATCTTGGGTCATGGTCTATGTAGGCCCGTACCTAGATTTCCATATCATAGGCAGACTCGAATCTAGATTCCCTACCCATTTGTACATACTCCTTGAGAATAACAAAGATCATTACTTCTTCATCATCCCACTATCCCCCTTCATTATCAAATTCTCAATTGCAAAGGCGAATTCAAAATACTAGTACAGCTTCGAACACTCACTCTCTAAATATATGCTGAAGCAACTCGACAGTTAATACATAATTTAGTATTTATATGACTATTAATCAAATAACCCGAGTCATGGTCTATGCAGGCATTTACCTAGCTTACCCTATCATGTCTTAGGCAGACTCGGATCTAGATTTCCCTGCCCATTTGTACATAGTCCTAAAGACTGGTAAAAACAAGACTCATTCTATGTTCTACTTATTCTAATTATTCAACAAAATATTCAAACTTATAAAAGAAAAAAAATTAAAAAAACCCAAAATCAAATTTGGGTGGATCAAATAGTACTAGAATATCTTATCTCAAATCTTTCTTCCCAAAAAAGTAAAGCAAAAAGATTTAAAAACCCTAAAAATAAAAAAGGGAACAAGTCAACCAAATAGCAGAACAAAATCAGAGTATGGCAAAATTGGTAGTCCCCTAATAAAAGAAATTCTCATTACATACTAAAATGGGTAAAATAAAAAGGAATTTTTCTAAAGATCACATAAATATTTTATTTTTTAGGAGTAAAAAGAATATGAATATTTGATCCTTAGTGGGAAGGACAGTCAAAAAAGGTAATAAATACAAAATTACATAAAAGAAAAAAAAAAAAAAAAAAAAAAAAAAAAAAAAAAAAGTGGTAAAAGAATGAATGAAGAATACCTTGACTTTCTTTAGCAAATCATAGCCAGTCATTCCAGGCATACAATAGTCTGTAATAATAAGATTCACTTCTACTTCCTGAAAATAAATTCCCCCAAAAAATTATTAATTTGTATAACAATTATAAGAAATTCACAATAAATGGGATAAAAGTCAATATATGGCATATCCTTTATATTTGTTACTGACAGTGATATTCGACATTAAATGGGATAAAAAGTGAAATATTCGACTTTAGATATGAGCATATATATACGTTGCATTCACAATTCTAGCTAAGTTAAGGTTCGGGACTGTCTAAGTTATGGCTCAGGTTATCGATCTAAAAAGCCTATTAATATTGAATTGTGAATATTCTTATTATACAATAGATACAATCGGGTGTGAGTATTTCAGAACGGAGAAAAATTAGTAGAAATGCAAGATTGACTCTTTGGCTCACCTCCCATCCTATAATCGTCATCAACCCAGTATCCCGCAAGAGTTATCTCACCCTATACTTACTAGCATTTTAAAATTGGCCCTACTAGATAGAATACTAAAGATTATCTATATTCTATCAGTTTAAGCTTTTGGTTGAATTTCATTACCTGATGACTATCAGGAGAAACTGAAGGAGGTTGTTCTTGCCAACCCAGAAATTCTAAAGCTTTACTACCAGAATCAACTGTTGTAACTGCAAAAATCATGTAAAAAATTATTAATCCCACACTAAAAACTTAAAAAGATTAATTCTTTACAATAAGTCTACCCAAAAAATACAAAAAAAAATAAAAAAAAATAAAAAAAATAAAAAGTTTGCATCTTTATACCTTGGTAAGAAGAACTCTTGAGAAGCCTTTCAATAAGCTTTCTATCAATTAAACTATCATCAACAGCTAAAACATGAAACTGAGGTTCAGCTGCCATTCCCATTTTTAGACCAAATTAAAACACAAAAATAAAAAAAACCCAAATCAAATTTTATGAAAATTTCTTGAATTAATCAAAATAATTTGAGGATCCAATAAAAAATAATTGGAAAAAATAAAAAAAGTTAGTATCTTTTTAACAAATGATTCTTTTAATTGTTGATAATGGTGGTGGGATTGATGAGTGTTGAAAAATGAAGAGGGAAATAGAAGAAAAGAAAATGGGATATTGGGTTTTTCTGTTGATATAAGACCCACCAAAAACACCAAAATCCCACAAAGTAAGATCTCACCAGATTTGGGTTACAGGATTTTCCTCTCAAATTTCAAGATTTTTTTTCTTTGTCAAGTGGGTTTTTCAATTACTAGTTAGCTAAGCAAATCAATGCCATTAAACAAAGAAAGTAAAATTAAAAAAATATTATTTTAGGTCCAGTCTTGTCTCAGTTGGAATGTAAATAGATAGGTGCTTTCTTGAGAAACCGTCTTTTGTTAAGACGAAGCACAGTCTAAATCTATATTTAGAGTTGTAATAATATATATTTAGAACTGTATTGGGTTTTTAAAAGCCGTCTTTACAAAAGACAGTCTCAAGTAAGAATTTGTGATAAATAAATCAATCTAACCGGAGGAATTTGTTTAGTTGTTAGAGTAAAATGAAAAAAAATAAACGAATTCTCAAAAACTAATTAAATGAAACAAACTAAAACAAAAATGATTACACAGTCGAGAAATAAAGAAAGTAATTAAATATTTTTATTATATTAATGGGATTTAAGCATAATAATTGTAATGTGGAGGTGGAAAAGGTTTGTTAATTTATGTGAGCATACAAATCTTTTTTTTTAACAAATCTAGATTACTACTTCATGTTTTAAAAAAATGGAAAAATAAAAGGAGAGTTTCATATGATGAAGAAGAAAAAGAAAATATTTCCTCCTATTATTCATCAGTTTTATTGATTTTTTTCACTATTTACTTATCATTTTTAATTTGTATTTTATTCTTAATCTATAAGTTAAAACATAGTCATGTAGGATATTGTTTGATTCGTCTCAATACAAAGATTATTAATATCTACTTTTTATAATTTTTAATCAAAAACAACTAGAGATATAAAAAGTTAAAATGTTGTCTCGACAAGTATGAAAAAAAAACTCAAATGGAACTAATAGGCTGAATAGAAGGTAGTAGGAGAAAATAGTGATTGGTGGAAGAAGGGGCCCACCAAAATCCTGAAAAGGATACAGGTGATGTAAGAAATGGTGGGTTTTTGGTAAGGCATGAAATGATTTGGAGGTTTTTACCATATCTTGAGCAGGTGGAGTGGAGGAGTGGTACAAACACAACCCAATTTCTTTTGATTCCCTTTTAAGATTTGTTTCCCATGCCCATCTCTACTCCTCACTATTCCCCTATTCTATTTATCCCATAACATTTACATGCCATACTTCTTAATAGTTTCTCCGTTCTATAATACTTGCTAATGATACTAACATTTTTCCACACAATATGTCACACTCATTAGCAAGTATTATGGAACGGAGGAAGTATACAAAAAGATTGGATAACGGTTGTCTGTCACTTTTTCTCATTTTGATGCTGTTTTTTGAGCGAAATATTAGGATGATGAAGCTACTTGGTTTTGTAGTGTTACAAAACCACTAGATTAGTAATATGCTACATTTTTCAAATATTTTCACATTAACATGGGAAATAACAACATAATGCAACAATTTCAAATTTTCAATGAAACATAAGATTAGTACTACTAGTATATTAGGTAAAGATAAAAGTAAAGGACATTCTTAGTATTGCGCATAAAAAAGTATTTGGGTGGAGTTTTTTTCCATAAAGATACGGACGAACCATATTTGTTTCCCTCAAGGAAGAAGTAAAGAGGATGCGTGCAGTAACGAAATCCCCCAACTGATACATGTGCTCAGTACGGATCGAACCACAAACCTTCTACTCAACTTGCAGATGCTATATCTATTGAGCCACGAGTATTTTTGGTAATAGTAATATATTAGAATCGAATTAATACAAAGTCCTAATTATTGAAATACTATTATATAAATAACAAAACTATGCATTATTTTGTATAATAGTGCAATATCATTTTAATTTTGACTGCTAATTTATTGTGTTTTAAGTTTAAAAAATAACAAAACTATGCATTATTTTGTATTTTGCATTCTTAACAATTTTAGTATCAAATCATTTAAAAGAAATAAATAAATGAATAAAATGAAACTCAATAAAGTTTGAAAAAAATATGTGTGACTTTTTATTTTGAAGTGGAAGGAAAGAGACTAAAAGGTTACCAATTTTCTAAAAATAAATAAATAAATGCTTTACGAAGAAAAATCAAAATTACAAAAAAAAAAAAAAATTGAACAATTAATCTTGGTCTAATATTTTGATCCCATTCACATGGTAGAGTCCAATTAACCAAAAGACTGAATCTTGCGTACATTTTATACAACCTTAAATATAGTCATTGATTGGTCAAGTTTATGTTGTATATTACGACTAATGTTAAAGTAAAAATATAGTCAAATAAGATTTTGTTTGAATTATCTAAGACTAATAGCATATATACTTTCATAATATTAACTTTATAATTTTTAAATGTGTATAGTTTAAAATATAAATGAACAAAATAACACATAAGATTACGTAAAAAGTTAAATATAGCAAGTATAATAAAATAGAGGAATTACTTGGAACGCCATTTTTTAAACAGTACATATATTGAGAAAAGTATTATACATGGTAAATAAAAAATTAATCAAAAAAATTAAACTATAATAATTTAATACTATATTTCTTTAATTGGTTGTTAAACTTTTTCTAGCTAATATGTCTATTTAGTATTTAAATCATTAATTTTAATATATAATTTATCACTATTTTAATATATTTTAAAATATAAGTTTTATTTGCACATATTACAAAATTTCCCTAGTCAAAATAAGTTGCTTCTTAGAGATTAAACTCAACTCCCCAGAAGTAAACATGACATGATTCACTTTAAAAAAATAAAAAATAAAAATAGATTAGAATTAATTAGTTAAATAATTACCCACAAGTACTACTACACATGACTTACTTAAAAAATATGCTAACAATTGGTTGTGTTCAATGTATTTGGATTTTATGAACATGCTCAAAACATACAACATAATCACAATTCCTTAAGATAATCTTCTTTGGAAAAGATATTAGATGCACAACTTGCAATTCTTTTTTAACAATTTAATTTAAATATATTTATAAATGGTTTTTCTTTCCTTCTTTAGAGAATATATCAATCCGATTTCTACAAATTGAAATAATATACTTCCTCTGTTCCATATTAGTTGCACCATTTGCTTTTTCACACTCCCCGATGTACGAATTAAATCATTAATATTTCTAGTTATACATATCGAAAAATTATAAAAACTCAAAATTAATAAACTTTGAATCGAGACGATTCAAACAAGATCTCATACGACTATGTTTTAACTTTTAGATTACCGACAATATAAAAGTCAATTTGGTTAATGAATAAAAACGAAGTCAACAATGTTGCAACTAAAAAAGAAGGGAGGAAGTAAATATATGTTATTAATTATCTTTAGATTTGGTCCCAACAATAATGGTTATTACTTATTAGGTAGCACTCACCGCTACTTGCATAAAATCTATTTTTGGTGCAAGTTGGATTTTACGTTTTTATTAGCGTAATTTTACTTATTTTTAGTTCGTTCAATAAATTTGTATTAATATACAAAGTTTAAATTTTAACATCAAATAATGTGTAAAACATAAAACAATTAAAATTTAATTTTTTAACTACGAAAGTGAAAATTTTAATTAATTCATGTTTTGTATAAGATCGTTTCATCGTGAGACGGACCCATAAAAGAAGCCCAAGTTCTTTATATTTTTTAAAAAAATAAAATTTGTTAAACTTAAACAGTAACTGTTATAATTTACTCTAAACTACTTTTAAATTTTTTTTAATAAAGTAGAATTGTCAGCCCCCATCTCATGATGAAACGATCTTAATAAAGAAATTATCTAATTAATTTAGTTGATCTATTTAACTCAAAATTTATATTGTCTCACAATGACACCATACTAAATTACTAATATCTAGTTTTTATAATTTTTTTATAATTTTTAATTATACAAAATTATCGGTATTAAATATCGAGTTAACACATTAGCAAACGTTTAAGACATTTAAAATAAAATAGCGGCAATACTATTTAGTAATATACCAAAAAATCATCCAATAATATTTACTTGAAAGTACGCTGTAATATAAGTAAAATTAAAGGTATTTCCTATTTTCCTTTAAAAATATTTTAAGTGCTCTAACCTAAATTGGCCAAATCCATACCTAATTTAATTATCCTGAATTTTCTATTTTTAAGAACAATATATTCCTCCCTTCCACCATTAAGTTAATATTTGCTTTCTAACTTTATTAATATTAATATACTACTTCAACCCTTGATATAATTAATTTTGATTATGTTTAACAATTTAAGTTATAGATTAAAACTAAAATTAAAACTAAAATTAAAGCTACTTCAACCCTTGATATTAATATTATGTTTATTAATATTAATATACTACTTCTAAATTTATGAATATATATAATTTTTATATCACAAATTCTTGCTATAGACCGTTTATAGCATAGACGGGTAAATATGGGTCAACCTATTTGTTAAATGAGTAACTGAATAGTCATGTCAGCCATTGGGCTGAGCTACTAGGAGAGTCGTCTATGCCATAGAAGGTTTCTCAGGAGACCTTTTATTTTATGTATCTTCAATTCTATTTTAGGTGGATAGTTTACTCGTAAACAGAGTTTTTTGTTTTCACTATCAAAGATGCTTAAAATGAACAAAGGGAATACCAAACTTTCTGGTCCTGTTTAATTAGAGTGCAAGTTCATCAAAGTATAGTGCTTCATCTGTTTAAGATCAAAGAGAATCTTTTGCCTTCAAAGGAATTAAATCCATTATGGCTAAGTCACTAGGGCAACATGCATGATGTAAGCAGACACGTCTTTGAGGGTGTGCGAGGTGATCGACCGCACAAGACCTCTCTGTCTCCCACATATGAAAAAGTTAATTATAAAAGAAATATATTAAATTTACTAATAAAATAAATATTTTAGCTATAAATAAGGCGCAAATTAAAAATTTTGCGATCTCTATATTTTCAAGACGGCTCTGGATGTAAGGATTTCATTTTTTTTCTTATTTAATTATTGATTTAGAAATGTACTAATATTAGATAATTATGGCCAAACTTAACAAATAGTGGTTGAAAATTTTCAATTTTATTTTTGTCATAAATTAGATTTAAATTTCATCACTAATAAAATCAATATTGAAACAATTATCCAGAGTATACTAAATTTTCACTGATTTTCCTACAATATAATCGTATGAATAATCTCAATTTTGAAATCACGTACCCAGAAACATTATATTGCTGAAACAGTGGCGTGTTTTTGTAGGTTGATTGCTAAAAATAAATAGAAAAATAAAACAAAAATTCAGACATATTAAAAATAAAAGATAAAATCAAAAATAAATTTACCATATTTCTCTTTTTAATTTTACTAGAACTATCTTTTATATTATATTATTTAATTTTGTTTTTACTTTTTTTTTTTACACAAAATAACTAGTTTTAGAGGTCATATGTTATCTTGGTGCACTCTTAGCACGCAAACACCCAATATAGTTAGAACTATTCATGATTAATCAAAATTAGAATTATTGTAGGAAATTTAGTAAAAAAAATTGAATTATTTTGAATAACTTTTCCTATTTAATAAATAAAAGCAAAAGAAAAATGAGTTTATGCCAAATTGAGGCGCATAAATAATGTGTTTGAGTTCATACTTATCCAATTTAAAAATGTCAAAAATCATCAAATTTAATTCAAATTATTCAAAAATTACAAAATAAAAAAATTAATTGAAATAAAAAGTAAAAATACTATAATTATAATTATGAAGATGATAGAATTGGTGACCACTAAATAACCATGCTTTAACAAATCCACCTCATGCATGGATAATTGCATATGCAATTTAGACAGCATGTGCTCTTTTGAGAGACCGTCTTTTGTAAAGACGACTTTCAAAAGTTCAGCCCAAATCTATATCTAGAGTTGTAACAATATATATTTAGAATTGAACTGGCCGCTTTTAAAAGTCGTCTTTACAAAAGACGATCTCAAGTAAGAATATGCGTTTAGACAAAGGTTAAAACTTAAAACACAAGACCAAAAGAAATGGAATATTTGGCACGTATAAGAAAGGAACGGGACATCCTTGTTTCTTTTTTATTCTTGATCATTGCCACCCTACCAATTACCATTTTCACGGACCAACAAATCTTTCCCTTGATCTTGTCTCCTTTAACTAATTATATAGGTATCTAAAGAAATTAACTGATACTTCCTCCGTTCTGTAATACTTGCTTCTGATAGTGATAATATGTTCGCATACAATATGTCACACTCAGTAGCAACTATTATGGAATGGAGGAAGTATAAGTGAATGGTAAGCTAGTCTGGTTGTATGATTCTGACGACTTATAAGTAATTAATAATATTTTTATTTAGGAAAGTTTACCTAGGATAATTCAAGTTTTTCGGGATTTTTCTACAATAAGCACGTATATTTATAAATTAACTATGAATAATCTCAAATTTAGGAGTATTTACCTAGAGTAAAATTAAATAACCTGATGACTTTCTATAGTAGGTAATTTACCGAAAATAAATTGAAAATTAATTTAAGATTAGAGAAAAAATATAAAAATTTACATAAAAAATTCTACATATAATTAAAAAATTATAGTTTTTTTACATTTTTTCGATATTTTATTTTAATTTATCTTTTTTTTGTTGAAAAAAAGCTTGTTATAACAAGCCATCCGATCATTGTGTTTAATCTAGAAAATATTTCTTAAAGTTGGGATTATTCAAGGTTAATCAAGAATGATTTTAAGAAATATGTGAATGTGTGTAAATTTATTTTAGAAATTTTTGTCATAATTGAATATTCTTTTTCCATGGTCAACCATGGTAAAATAATTTGCTATAATTACGAAAGTAAACACTCTCATGCAATGAGCAAGAAAGAATATTTCAAAAAAGCCACTTTAATTTTACAATAAGTTAAGAAAATTTACTTATTTCAATATGTTGACAATAAAAATTAACTTTTAATTTCATAGTAGGAGAAAAACCTTATGTTAAAAAGGAAGACAATAACGAAAACCTACGTAATAGATCATCATATAGAAGTACAACTTATGGAGTAGTTGGTTTTAACTATCAATTTAAATGTTTAATTTCCAGTTGATTGTTTGATATGATATTCATTTTAAGTCAAAGTGATGAAAGATCACGATTACGACTCTCATCCATCTTTCATTTCTAATACAATATATATATATAGCTTGTTTTAAATTGTTTGAATATATATTGACTACAAAATCCTTTTTTTAGGAAAAATGACACTAATAATCCAATCTTTCACAAATCTGCTGTAAATAATCTTACCTTTGGATTATTTTCTAATAATCGAACATTTGTCATACATTTGCCCAGTGCCCACAACATACCATTACTAATAATAGGTACAAAATATTAAATTATTAATATTAATTTTTTTTAATCATACTTCTTATTTGATATATGATGCATGTGAATAAATATTTTTCTTTCGTGAGACTAGCGATTAGGCAAAAAAATATCAACAACAAATATATATTTAGGTAGAAAGGATTTTTTTTTAATAAAAAATTCAAAGCTTTTCGTCTCCATTCTTTAAACCGTATACTCCCTCCGTCCCATTGATTTTGCATCATTTTTCAATTTGATTCGTCCCACTTAATTTGTATCATTTTCTTTTTTGGATAGTGGCCCGACACTTTCTTTTAATCTCATCCATACATTTTAACCCTTTTCTAATATCATCCACACATTTCATTCTCACTCCTCATTTATTACCACTTTCTTAAAAATACACAATTTTCTCTTTGGTGCAATTTTAAAAGGACGGAGTAATATTTTATTGTCAACTTTTAATAGCCACCTATGCAACAAGTCTAATTTAGCGTTTGGATGTTCCGGACGATTTTGTTGATTTATACTCGTATTGTAACTTCATCATTGTAAGTCCTTTAATTGTGACTTTGTAAGTTTTAAGCTTAATTTTTTTTAAATATACTGATATCAACGACATCATTATTTTGAATAAATTGCAAAAGGAAAAGGACTTCAATATGCTTTTTCGCTTAGACTCCAAAATATCTAGAGTCGGCCCTACATGATGCTCGTAGCTATTTTAAAAACATTACAACTTTTATCATTCTAAATCATATATCTACAATCTACATTATTCACATCTACTGCATAATACATATAATAACTAGCTAGCTACTTAAACAATCAACAGCTACCATCACAACTATTTTGCGTGGAATATAATATTATTACAAAATTTTTAAATGAGACATTATATATCTATTAAGCTGACTCATCTACATTTAATATATGTTATATTAATCACTTAAAAATCTTTAATAAATTAATTATATAAACTCATTTTATAATAAGACAGTCTCTTACAAGACGAGTTGTAACCTTAATGTTGCCATGGTGGCAAGAGAAGTTGTAGGTGACTAGGTGTAAAGTTAAGTAATGCAAAGTATTATGAAATGAAAAAAGGGCGTTTCAACCGGAATTAATGGCATAGGCGTTTCGAAACCGTTTCAAAACGTTGGCGTTTTGGAAATAGAAACATAATTTATACGCAAATCATGAAGTTGGCAAATTAGATCAAGGAATCAACAACTCACGAATTATTTAATTAAAAAACTATTGTTTTAGGATCAAATGTTTGATGCATATAATTTGATGTTATTATATACGTATAATATATCGATTAACACATACTCACTCGGTTTTGAAATACTCGTTATTCTTAATATTGTTTATTTTTAATTATTTTTATATATTGTGAGTAATATATACAACAAATATATTCAAGTGAGATTTTATTTGAATTGCATACTTACATATTTTCATAATATGAATTTTTCATAATTCAGTTATGCGTACGTAATTTAGGATCACATTGAATTATATAACAAGTATAATTGTTAGTATTTAGAGTATATAAATATCGTGAAATCTCAACCATCAGCTTAAGTTTTTGGCATGGTATAAGAAGCCAGTGTGACAAGAGGTCACGAGTTCGAATCTCGATAACTCCTCTTTTAAAGTGAAATATTTAGCGTTTGGTATGAAAAGGGTCAAAAATACTGACATCGTATGTTACATTAATAATTAATATACAATACACGAGATTGTTTACAAGTGAATTTGATAAAAAAAAATTTATTCATACTTATTTTAAAGACGTGTATTAGTATAATGAATAATAACTTATTAATGATAGAAGATAAATCACAATGGCCTAATTAATATCCTGAACAAACATAAATAAAACACAAAAAAAAAAATCATCAAGAATTATCTTGGCCGGCACGCCTATATATAAATGGTTATTCGCCCAATCGTCTTATTCCATATTAATATCACAAATTCTTACTTGAGACCATTTTTTGTAAAGATGATTCTCAAAAAGCCCAGTCCAATTCTAAATACATATTGTAACAACCCTAAATATAGATTTAGGCTGAATTTTTGAGAATCGTCTTTATAAAAGACGAACTCTCAAGAAAGCACCTGAATTAATATTAAATAAATATATACTCCATTATATTTACTATCCTACCAATAATTGTGATTACAATTTTATATGATCAAAAGAAGTGTGAAATACAAAGAATTACTTCAAGGAATGATTGGCATATGGTTTGGTACATAATGTTGAGTATTTGATTAAACTATATTATATTTTAATTTGTCAAGATACGTATCTTATACCAAAATTTTAATTATGATTTATGGGTGGCAGTTGGAGTTCTTGTAGTAGTTGTAGCTCAACTCTTGTTGAATTCATGCATGAAGAGAAGGAGATGAAGAAAGGTGATAAGTGTTGCAATTTTGTTAGAGTTTAGAACATACTATAGGGATTAAGATCTTAACTATAGTTGAGATTGTGGTTGAGTTATTTTCTTGACATGGTATCAGAGCCAACGTGACAATAGGTTACGGATTCGAATCTTAACCAAACCTGCATTTAAAGTGGAATATCAAGGAACAAATTAAACTCAAATTGATGGCTGAAGCCTTATGATATGTTATACCGAAAACAAGCAAAAACCACAATATTTTGAAAATTTGCATGAAAAATTTTAAATGATAAAAAAATAAGAATTTTTTTCAAAATTTTTAATATATTTTTCGAAATTTTATTTTAATTTGTTTTTTAAATAAAACTTGCTATAACAGTTCAACGGATTACCTAAGTTTACTCAAGGCAAATACCTCTAAAGCTGAGATAATTCATGATTAATCAATAGGTAAGATTAATGTAGGAAAATGATGAAAGAGTTGAATTATTCTATGTAATTTTTCCGAGAATAAATAACATATAAATGTAGTGTTTGGGAAGAAGTATTTTCTTTCAAATTAAGGATTTCAATTATGAAATCATAAATGAAGAATTTGAAAATGATAAGGCGTAGGTAGTCATTCTCAAATTCTCAGCTTTAACTACTTTAAAAACAATAGTAGAATTTGATCCAAATCCAAATTTAAAAATTTTTTATTTGTCAAACAATAACTTCGAGTCAATTCCAAATTTCCAAATATAATCATCATTTCCAAATATAATCATCATTCCCAAACATAAAAAAAAGAATTTGAAAATGATAAGGCTTAGATAGTCATTCTCAAATTCTCAGCTTTAACTACTTTAAAAAACAATAGTAGAATTTAATCCAAATTTAAATTTGAAAATTTTTGATTTGTCAAACCATAAATTCGAATCAATTCCGAATTTTCAAATGAAATCACTATTCCCAAATAAAGAATAAAGAGATTTAACACGATAACTTTATAAAAGATATGTTGCATTTTCAATAGGACAGACGGGTTATTTAGGTAGGAGAAGATGAAAACAAAGTGCAAACCCACTGGCACTCCAAGTCCAACGAACAAGTAACTGTGGCCTTAGCATAGCTTGTCGGGTCACAATGTATAAGTAGGTGCCCTTTGAACCTTTTTAAGGGTATCAAATCTTTCAATTGGATCTCTTTCTCCTAATTTTATTGAGTACTTGTTTTCACGTGTACCTAATTTTTGCTTTTTTTTTTAAAATAAAGCACACCCATATTTTAAATTATAGATGAATATTAAGAGAAAAATTATAAATTATGTGGGCTATAGGTTAATTATATAGCTATTAAAAAAATTGTAAAGACACATAAATAAAAGTATACAAATATATGTAACTTTAAGAATTCTTTTTAGGGTTTATTTTGTAAATTAATATTTTAATCACTTTATTATCTTTAAAGCCTTATTATTGTGTATTTGTTTTTTTTGTTTGAAACTATATTGTAGTTTATAGGTTATAGAAAAATTATAGTATTTTAAACTTATTTACGTTTTCAAAATATTATGGGGGCTATATATAGGTTAATTATATAACAATTCTTTTTAGGGTTTATTTTGTAAATTAATATTACTGTGTATTCTTTTTGTTTGAAACTATATTGTAGTTCATAGTTTTTATAAATTTGCTTGAAATATTATATTTTTGAAATTAAAAGCTACATAAATTTTAAATTAGAGTTTCTTAATATTTCAAATTTATATTTATATATACTTTTATACTAATAATTTCGTGTATTGCACGAGTTTTTATACTAGTATAATACTATTTTATAAAGTTTTGTATGAGACATATATACGAGCTCATGGAATAAACATATATCTCTAATTGGTTATTTTAAAATTATAAGTGATCGTTTTAAGATTCCACTTTCAGAATATAATTGGTTATTATAAGATTGTAAGTGATTATTCTAAGGTTAAGTGATTATTTCAAAACTGAAAATATACATTGGACTAGCCCTATAAAGATGGTTTCTCCGTGAGTCCGTGACACTGTTGAGAATTTGTCAAAAATTAACATTAAAAAAATTAAAGGAGACTATCGTTGTTTGACTTTTCAAGGTCATTTGAAATGAAATTCAAAGCAAATAAGCCCAAGCAGATGTTAAATTGTGCAGTTCACAAAGTCATATCAAGGTAATATTATTATTATTATGAATTTGAATTTCATTTATAACATATTTATGGCTTTCAAAAATAAAAATTATTTATGGATCTAGTATGATATTTTTATCCCTTAATTATAACTTCTAAAGAGATAGGTGTAAAAGTTAATTAGGCATGGTATCAGTAAGAAAAAAAACCAAAAGAGAAGTAATATTAATATAATTATTTTTCGCCAAAATAATAATATAGCAAATAATTTAAAACAGTTAAGTAAAAAAGTGTATCAAATATAATAAAACAGAATAATATGATTTTTTTTGAAAAATCTACTTTATAGAATAACAGAATGGTAAGTCTCATGGGAGACGGTCTATTCTATAGACGGAATCCATGAAGCCCAACCCAAAATATAACATAGTATATTTAGGGTTATAATAAATTATTTGGGGTTATAATAATATTTGGGGTTATAGAATAATAGTATATTCGAGATTATAATACCTTACATTTAGGATTATAACATAATATAATTGATATTATAATAAAAAAAATCAGTTAAGGGAAATGGGCTGGCCCAATTGTGTGGTCTATCCTATAGATCGTCTCTTGTGAGATTTTGTGATAACAGAAAGTCTCCTAAAAAACCGTCTATGGCATAAACAACACTCTCAGCAGCCCAACCCATTACCAAAATCAGTTTTCTATATTTTCAACCTTTGCTAATACCCTTCCTCGTAGCCCACAATATTGACCCGTATTTTAAATGTTGGCCCATATCATAGTACTAATCAATCCCAATAGTTGTTGGACCAAATGGTTGGGCCTCCTCCTTAAGAATTTGTTCATGAGACTTGACATACTCCACCCTCCTAACGGCCCATTTACTTATTGATTTTAAACAGCATAAAATGTATCATATTATTCCTGCGATAATGAAACATTAATCATAGAAAAATGTGTTTATAAATATCCATTATTTACCGCATAATATCACATTTCTCAATGGTAATGCATGAGAGTGAATTTTGTGAAGAAAATGAGATGATTGGATCAGATTAAACAAGTCCATTAAATTTTGTCAGAATGTCAGTTAATTTTCCTATCAAAATTCTACTACTCCCTCCATTCTTTTAAGTTTGTCCACATTACTATAAGGAGCAGTTTCAAAAGTTTGTCCTATTTAGAATACTTTCCTATTTTGGAAAGTTTTTATCTTTCATATACTCTCTTTATTCCTCATTTAACCCTCATTTTTCTCTCATAATACTAATATAATCATTGATTCACACCACTATTCTAGTAAAAAAAAAGAGAAAATTATAAAAAACCACCTTATCTATACACTCTTTTTTAAAAAACTACCTTATATAAAAATTTTTGCAAAAAACTACCTTATATAATACAATCTTTGCAAAAGACTACCTTCTACTCAATTTCGTTAGTTGACCGGCATAATTAACGGTTGACTTCCACATGCCTGTCACGTGCGCAATTAGAAACTCACCTTCTCCTTCATTGAAATGTTAAGTAACGGGAATAGAACACCAAAAAATCCCAATAATTATACCGGTCAACTAATGATATTGAGTAATAGGTAGTCTTTTGAAAAGAATTGTATTACATAAGGTAGTTTTTTTGCAAAATTTTTTATATAAGGTAGTTTTTTAAAAAAGAGGGTATAGATAAAGTGGTTTTTTATAATTTTCTCTACAAAAAATAACCACTATCTACAAAGATTCCACCTTTCTTAATTTGTGTGAAGTTTTCAAATAGGACAATAAAAAAAAACGGAGGGAGTAACTTTATATACAATTCTTACATTTTAATACCGACTACCAAATAGTTCATAACTGAAGTGATATGTTTTCTTATGCAGTGGGTCATACATTTTACAAATTGTTGTTTAAGACCATCTCGCTAGGAGACATACCATATACATAAGCTAAATACTAAATAGCTAACTAAAATAAATTTATAAACAAAATATTAACATTAACTTCTTATTTTGAAAACGTCTCACACAACGCCTAATATAAATCAAGCAAGTGCGTGAAACCAATGAGGCACACATTAAAATCGTGGGTTTAATAAAGAAATTAAATGTTGAAACAAAAATGTCATGATCAAAAAATATAAAAATTGGTATAAAGCCAATTTTTTTTTTTAAATAATGGTATAAAGCCAATTTTGTCAATTACAAAAATCTTAATTCCACAACAAGCTCGCCTAATATAAATCAAGCAAGTGCGTGAAACCAATGAGGCACACATTAAAATCGTGGGTTTAATAAAGAAATTAAATGTTGAAACAAAAATGTCATGATCAAAAAATATAAAAATTGGTATAAAGCCAATTTTTTTTTTTTTTTTTTTTTTTTAAATAATGGTATAAAGCCAATTTTGTCAATTACAAAAATCTTAATTCCACAACAAGCTCAATCAATGTGAAGATCCCCACACAAAAAATAAAAAAAAATCCATTTCACATCATATAATTATCCGTACCGAAAACAAGCAAACACGAGTAAGTAAGAGTACGTCCACTCTTCCCTCAAAAAAAAAAAAAAAGAGTACGTCCACTCTTATAAATAAAGAAATAAAGAAAAATAGATCAAAAATTAAGAGAATTGACTAAAGAACATTAAAATTTAAAAGATACTAAAAAACAATAAATTTTGGATTCACCCTTGACCCTTGTGAAGGAAATAATTTTTGTAAAAGGTTTGCGCTGATTCAATTAAAGTCATCTCAAGTTGAGATGTCCTAAATAAAAAATTAGTAAAAGGTAGAAAGTTTCTACATTTTATGAAAAAGTGAGAAATATATGGATCACATGAACAATAACTTATTTTTTCTCTTACTTTCACCTTAATTTGTTACCCTATATTCTAGTGTAACTCCAATTTTAATTAAAGATGAATAGATGATAAATACTTATCATTCCAAGTTTCATGCTCTTAGACTCACCAATCGCATGATTATAAAAAAAAATTAAATTAAATCTAATTAAATTATATTTTCAAATATATCATACATGTAAAATAATTATATTTTTAATTATCATGTTAAGAATCCAACTGGATAGTTGGAGAAGAGGTGTTCTAAGAATGTTTGGAAAAGTTTCAGGTATACTATTTCTGATTGGGCTAATTTTTGACACTCTAACTTGATTTTTAATTTTTTATACATATGTTAATTATGGGACGAGTTGAATTATATTCTGTTGTTTTGATTAATCTGATCAATTTTAGCAAAATTCATCGGTTTTTTTAGCCTATTGATCGGTTAATTATCCAAAAACATAGTAGTATTTGATAATAACTTTTAAGCAAAAATATTGACCGTTAAGACAAAATAAAAAATAAATTTGGTCACTTTTTATTACTTTAAGCTAATTGGTCTTTCAAATAAACAATTAATAACCAATAACAAATTTTATTCCAATTTTAAAATTTAAATGATAATTGACTAATCCAATTAGTTTAATAAAAAAACAATAAATGCTATAAAAAGGTCAAATAAGTAACAACAAACAACCATTATTATCATCTCAATTAGTTTCGTCCAAGGCAAGGTTCGAAAAGAGTGGGAAAAAAAACTGATCAATATCCTCATTACAAAAATATCATAATCGAAGAGAGGCTATCAACTCAATTATCGAATCACAATTAACGACCAATACCTAGTTCTCGAACATCCTTATCATTAAATTAAAGGAAAAATTGACATTAATAATCCAACTTTTCACTCATTCGAATAATCACACCTTTTGATTATTTTTTCTAGTAATCCAACATTTGTGATAAATTTACCTACAACATACCTTATTAGTTATTACTAATAATGCATAATAATAGATTATGTTGCTAGCAAACTATTATAAATGTTAGATTATTCACAGCGAACTAAGGACAAACATTAAATTATTAAAAAATAATAATCAAAAAGCTTAAATTATTTACAGCAGATAAACAAAAAATCGAATTATTATATCAATTTTTCCTAAATTAAACAACTGCTAACTTTGCTTTGCTTGTGTTTCTATATAAAATGTCCATTCTTTATGTCTTTCATTCATAAATCATAATACAAGTATACAACCACTTTACCCCATCCTCACTTTCAAGAATGAAAAATAGCCATTCAAACCTTAAAGTGGGTCCCACCAACATAAGGTGATGTGGGCCCACAATAAATGTAGCACACGCAGATTACTTTATACCATTGCACATGGTAGCGCAGCCATGTTATGTTGTCTGTCCCAACTCCTACTGTCCCCCTCCCCTTCATTTTCATCTTCTTCTAAGCATCTCTATTTTCTAGAATCTCTCTTTCTCTCTCTACCTCCTTTCTCATACACTTTCTCTCTCTAAAAGTTCCTTTCAAATCCCTAATTCCATCTACGCTACCTTTGTCTCCTGCTTCAGGTTTTCTCGTCTTTCTCTAACCTCTTCTAATTTTGGTTTTTTGTTGATTATTTTGGCGTTTTTCGGTTGATTTTATGTGTAATTGATGTGGAAATTTTGATTTTGGATGATTATTTTTATATTTTTGTTGTTGTCAATTTTGGTTTGTGGTTGTGGTGTGATGATTATTTTGAATTTTTGTTGATGATTGATGAACCCTAAGAGTGTAAATTTATTGTTTATGGAAGATCGAAAGACACTTAGTTCATTTCATCTTTAAATAATTAAAGGAAAAGAAGAAGGATCAATAAAATTGAATGAAACAGGAACAAAAAACAAAAGAGATTAGACAAGAATAAATGAATTTAAGAAAGTAAGTTGTGTTCAAGTAAACTACCCTTGCAATTACTGTCCAGAATTAATTTTGTTGCGGAAAGTAAGTTGTGTTCAGAAGCTGGAACATATAGGAGGACATTATCAAGAGTGAGCTAATTTCGACATATCAGAAAGAAAGTAAATTGTGTTTAAGTAAACAGCTCCTGTATTAGACTCCTTGTGAGAAATTGTGGATGGTTCTCCATTTGAAATTTTGATTATACGATTGTGAAGGAAAGGAAACGCTCTAGTTAGAAGGCTTCTGCTCTAGGATCATGAATTCGAATTTCTTTTTCAAGATCAGAATGGTGACTCCAGCATAGGTGGTGTCAAATTCTTCCTTGAAGATAAGTGTTTGGCGAGGGAAGCAACTTCACTAGTTGATCTCTGACTTGGAGGTAGAGTAGCTATGCTGACAGAACTGGAAGAGCTTTAATAGGTGCCTTGAGTGTTATCCGAACCTCTGCCTCCTCTACTGTTTCTACCTCATTCCATTTTCCTTCTGTTCTTCCTCTATTATGTCTGTTTTTTTTCTTGTTTTTTCCTACTGGGAGAGAGATTTCCGTCCAAGATAGCCTACAATAATCCAACATCTATCACTTAGATGTCTTGTTCTTTGACAGTCACTACAGCTGTCAAAGCTCTTTCTTAACATGACAAGGTTTTCAGACTGTTTCTTGGAGGGTTTTAATAGTCTATTTGGTTCTCTTCTTATCGTAACTCATTGCAAGCCTCATCAACTGAGGGCAATGGTGGTATTATAAGCAAGTAGCTTCTATAAATATTGTATTATAAGACTCATCTAAGTTATTTAAGATTTGTATTAAAGAAAATTTTGACTTCTCTATTAGGATTATTAAAAGTAGAAAAAACATTGAGAGAGTTAAGTTTTTCCCACAAAGACCTCATGTGTATGTAGTATTCTTAGTTTTAAGAGGCGCGACACGCACAGAGGCGCAAAAGGTCCTATTTTACGAGGTGCGAGCTTTTATTCAAGTTGTTGCCAACAAATTCATTTTCAATTAGCATGATTGATTTCTTATTGGATTCAAAAGCATTGTTTTTGATCCAAGATATAAAAGAAAGCAAGAACAAGATATAAAAGCATTGAGTAGAAATTTGAGAATCACGGGAAAGGAGAATATCACTAAAATTTCTTAGTTCTGTCTTACAAAACAATATAGAACTATATACAGTTAAAGGAAGGCAATAGCTAAGAACAGAAAGAGAGTCGTTACAAGCATTAATCAATAATGAGTGAACTTACAAATTATAGCTTTGTAGACATTTAAGAATAGTGGCCGGCTTGGCCGCCATTGTTTTACTATTTGTTAGGAAAATATTCTTTACTAACTTGTAGGAAAACTATAGAGGAGATGTCTTTTGCTCAAATGGAGAATTAAAAAAATCTTACATCAGATGGAGAGAATATAATGGGATGACTAGGCTTTATCATGGACACCATGTCTCAATATATGCTTTGATTAATCTATCTAATTTGATTTTCGTTTGTGTTGCATTGCTACAACATAATAGGAGTACGTTTGTAGTGAGGTTGAAATTAATGAAGGTTTTTCTAAATAGATTTTTAATTATCTAAACTTTTACCCTTCAAATGGATTTATTTGATTTTTTTTGGAAGGAAACAAAACATAATGGATGGATCATTTTTGCAATTAATACATTTATCCCAAACTATGTTGAATCTTTTACTGTCTTGAAATGCTTGGACTTTAACCCATCTTAGAAAGGATAGCGATATTCACAGTACAAGTTTGCTATACTTTAATGATTCAAGCTTGATAATGAAATGGTTTGAATTGTAAATCTCATTGCTGTTTTTTACTAACACAAAATCTTAAATTCACCTTGGTCCTTGAGTACCCACTTGACACTTTAATTTGGACCAGAAGTTGAGAGTTTTCCTTTTTTTCCCCATAAAATTGCGCTTTTAGACGCTTGGACGCCTACTTGTGTCAGGTTTGAGCTGTCAAGTTTGAATAATAAAGGCTTTCATACCAACTATTTGCATGTTTCTTGATAATTTCCAATTGCAACATGTTCTTCGGTACTTTCTTATCAATTCTTTTGCATATATGGTCTCAATTCTCAAAATGAAAGGATGGTAACATGTTCTATATGTGGTCTAGATTTTTAAATGAAAAGATGGTAAAATGGTCTATATGCTATGATAATATTATTGTTTTAATGAAATATTACCAATGGTTTCTGTTGTCCCGCGGTTACATTTATATCAATGGCAATTGTTTGATATTATGAATGAGCTTCAACTCTTTCGCTGTGTTTACTTTAAAAGTTCAAGTTCACCTACTTCTTGCAATGTAAATACAATCATTTTATGCTATAATATCCAGGGCAATGCCATTGATTTGAGCTTGTTATACTTCAAACCTAGCATACTGGAGAAACAGCTGTGCTAGTGGCAAATATGTCAGGTGTGGAGGGCAGACATCCCTCTAATCAAGATCTGCAAATGGTATGTGTAGATGTGAATTACTAGAGTTTTTGATTTTGTGATGTTCCTTTTGCTATGTTGGACTTTATGGGATCCTGTTTCTAATTGAAGCCTTAGATTATGTTTTGGGATAACACTTGAGGAAGTTGTTTTCCTTTTAAAACTTTTCTTGGAATGGTTTAATTTATAACATATGTAAAAAGGTTTCTTCTCTTCAATTCCCGTCCTTTCATTTCCCTTCTCCTTTTCTATTGAAGGGATCTCACCCTTGTATTACCACCCGTTCTTTTTCTCCATTTTCTCTTATAATTTTGATGTTTCACAAGACAACTTTTGTCATCATAGTGCTGCATGGGCGATGTGGATTCAATTCTCTAAATTCTTTATCCCTCAATTTACTTATTTTCCTATTTTCGTACTTGGCTTATGATTAGTAGCAGGGTTTGAGTTTCCTTTTCCATTTCTCTTCTTTCCAATTTTTGTTAAGACTTTTGCAAACTCATTTAATTGATTAAAAGAGTAGCAACAATTATTGAGACTGACCCAATTTTGCAATGGCAGGTAAAAAATCTTATAGAACGATGTCTTCAATTACATATGAGCAGGAAAGAAGTTGTGAGTGTGCTCTCTAGAGAAGCAAATGTGATGCCGAGCATTACTGAACTTTGTAATCTTTCTGATTGTCCCTCTTTTAAGTTAACTATTTTGCTTTTCAGAGTAAGAATTATGGAAAGATGTACAATTAAGAAGAAGGGGTATTTTTTAAATAATAAATCTGCACTATGTAAGTTGGCTTCTATTTTAGCTATCATATATAATGATAGTTGGGATAAAGGTTCTGGCATTTTTTTGTTGTGTGTTGTATATGATATATAATGAGGTTACCATTTTGCTATTTCCAAGCTCCAAGTCACTTAATTCTAAAAAGCATTGGCACAGTGCATAACTGCGCAGCGCCGCCAAACTAAACAGGCAAGAGTGAGCTTTTTTCAATTTTTAAATGTTCCTTATGCATCCTTTTGTGCTTGAAGCTGTACCACGCGCCTATAGTGGCACAGCCTCTGTTCGCCTTGTGCATTGTACGAGTATATGTCCCTTGTGTAGGAGAGGGTTTATACCTTAGGTGATACAAATATGAGAGTTGAAGCCTAGAACAAACAGAGATCTAATTATCCTTTTGCTTATTAGATAGCTTTTCTCCCCACCAAACAAACCACCACTGTGCATGATTTCAGGTGTTTGTGTCTGATGTTGCTGACATGCTTTCATGTTTTGCCTTGCAGTATGGCAGCGGCTTGAAGAAGAGAACCAGGAATTCTTTGAGGTTTATCATATTCGATTGGCACTGAAAGAGCAGATACAGCGATTTAATGAACTGTTAAAGCAGCAGGCAATGCTGATGGGGAAGATTCAAACTACTGGAGTTTCTCCTATGCCAGTTTCGAATGGATCACGTGTGGCACAATGTAAGTCTATCCTAGGGACTTAATATTTAGGGACTTCCATATCGGTTTGCTCATTGTTGATTTGAAAAATATGATTGCTTTCTGTTTACCTGTATATATTTGGTGTAATATTCCAAATAGAAATATGGGGCAGAGGGAAGGTAAGAGATGCTTGACATGGAGACAATTCAATTGATGAAAGTCTACTTATTGAAATACATGAATCAACTAGGCAAGTTTTGACAACAATGAGTTTGCAGATACTTTTGTTTTAGTTTCATATGGGTTCTGGAAATATGTATGTATTGTCGCTAAGACAATCTAGATAATAGGATATGAGGGTGTCTCATCAACTGTATTTAGGAATTCTCAGTTTAACATCACTGGTTTATGATGAGGTTTATCTACCTCTTTAGCTCCATAAATTGACTCAATGTTATTCATGTTCTTTTTCTTGTGATGATTATCACTATTTTTTTTTTAATGGTTAACTTGGTTACAAAAACCACACTGAGTATCAAACAAAATGTGTTTGTGCATGTCTCAACAGTCCAACAGAATGCTGGCTGCTATGCTATTGATCACACAGGACCATCAATGAGACCAGAGAGCTTACCAAATCCTATCGCTCCGAGTTTATCGACATTCACTAATGGTGTCTCACCCATGCAAACACCTAAAGTTTTCAATTTGTCTACTCCAGCCAGGGCAATGGATTGCTTACCTGATACGCTTCATGTCCAGAACTCTAATTCCATGAGGTTGATGCATGGATTGAATGGTGGGATCGTTAAATCAGAAAGCGGTTATCCTTCTGATCCTACCATTTTCTATGATGCTGATCCTAATCTCGGTGAAGCGCATGGCACCTTGGAAGATGCATCTATGGCAACCTTTAGTGGTTTAGATGCAAGCTCGCAGCCAATGAATGAAACGCTGCTGGGTGTCAATGGTTCTTTTGGGCAATTGGGTCAAATTCCTAAAGTGTTTAGTCTTCCTGATCTTGTTTATTCTTGTAAGGATTTTCTTGTCTTCTATTTTAGTGTATCAATGGGATGAAGTATAAAATCTTGATTTCAAATTATTGTTAAAGGATGCCATAAATCTCTAATGAATATGTTCCCTTGGACAGCTGTACTAGAGACCTATAATCCGACCTTCATGACAGAAACAGAGAATTTTGATTCCCAAGACAGGGGTGAAATTCCTGGTAAGTGACTTTACTAATCTTAATTTTTAGTTTCTGCTTCTGTAGGTTGCAAATTTTTTTAACATATGTGGTTTAACAGAAGACAACAAGGTGGCTATGACAAAGAACTATAGTAACTATGAAGATTTTGGAAGTGAGTGATTTAATTTTATTGGTAAGATGTTCCTTGGTTATGAAAGAACTAAATTTCTCTTGCATGTATTTGATGAATGATGTGTTTTATTAATGCTTTGGTGTCTATATTTCTCTTTTGAATGTTACATTTGGTGTAGCTTCTGTTTCTTATCAATGACCTTGCAAGTCTTGCCTTCTTGAAGTTATGTAATTTTCTCTTGTTTGATAGATTATGGATTGCCTCTGAGGTGGAACAACAATTATAATGCCAGAGCCTTATGGGGGAGAGTTGTACTTGGACTAATCATTAAAGACACTCCTGTGATGTGAGTATTGGGTCCCAGAATGACTGTGAGACTCTTTGGGTTGGTTTTCCAATAACATGAGAAATGTGCTGATACTTTAATGTGTATACTACGTCTAATTCTATTAGTATGCCAACCGAAGTCATGAAATAAGAAATGAGGTTATGTAGGTATATTTGATTTTCTCACAAGTTTCTTGGTGCCTTCTCCAAGTACATGAAGTACCACTATTGTGCTGAGAGTGACGGCAAGGAGTTATCCATAATTAGTTTTATTTTTTTGGCATCATGCAACCGCAGAATACCTATAGAAATGTACGGAAGTCTATTGGACATCTGTTATAACAATACTATTAGTGAGTCCTACTGGTAGGCCTTTAAGAAGGATCGTGTTAAAAGACGGGTTGGTTTTGTGGAGATCGAGTGTTGGGCAATGAGAAGTGTATGGAATTCAAAAGCAACTATATTGCTCCGTTTTAGAGGACTTAACCTAATTTGATGGTTTTACGTCTTAGTATTGTTTCGTTTTTTACATTTGCTTCAGAGGACTTTGTTACTTTATGATATTTTTTTCTTGATTTAATAATGAAGTGCTTATCTAGAAAAAACTTACCTACTATGTAATTCTAATTTATTGCTTAAAATAAGTGCTAATCCTCATGAATTTTTCGATATCCTTTTGGGAGTGCAAAGCTTTTCTTTTTTTAAAGCGCGTGATATGATACTTAATTACTTATATACTCAGCTAACTTGTTTTTCTTCTGCTTCAGGTTAGTATGTTACTCAAACGGACATTTATATGTACAGAAGAATTTAGGGATGGTCCAAGTCTTTTGCAGATTGTATTACTTTTTCGTGAAGGTACATAAGTTGTGTGCTTTGTTCGATTTGTAGGAACGAGAAACCCTTTGGGTTTATTAGTGTGTTTGTTACAAAAAGTAATTTTTAGGAAGCTAGAATGGGTGAATCGTGATTGTAGTAGCGCTTTGATTCCTAATTTGGATTTTGTTTAATAATATGCTTGATCGAATTTTGTGTTGGAACTTTGGTACTCTTGAGTCTTGAGTGATAGTGATATCATTATAGTAGGAAGTTTTACATGTTTGTTAGAGCATCACTTTTTCTGTTATTTCCGGATAAGGGGTAACAGGCAGACGTCGTTTATGATATTATCAGGATTGATTTTCCGACACAATCTCTTTTTCATTGGGCACGTCAAGTTGTCAACCTTGGACGGAGTCAAACCCGGATCGAGCTTATCATGGTTTGCTCTGTGCCGGAAAACCTGCAAACTTCCTGTCAATGTGAGCTGAAACCTAACAATCTGAAAAGTTAAGTCACCGCTTGAGATATAGAACTATAGAAGCTGAGGTGTGAGCTGGGCTCGAGACTGAATTGAACTGGAGTTTGAAATTGAAATATCGTTTTAGAGCTTTTCATGAATAATTATTGGTAAATATTAATCCTAAATATCCTAATTATTGGTAAAAATTAATCCTAAATAACCTAATTATTGGTAAAAATTAACCCTAAATATCGTTTCGGGGCTTGAGACTAATTTGTACACCAAATTTCCGATTAAAATAATTTTTTGCTTATTAAATACTTAAAATAGGAGTATAATTTTATGCCAAGTATTCCTCAAAAAAATTTTATGCCAAGTATATTAATAATAAGAAATTGCACCACTAAATTTTATGCTGATTAAATGCTTAAAAATTCTCCCTTCAATTCTATTTAGTTGTCACATTTTCTTATTTGGCAAATTCATATCAATTGTCATAAATTTTTTTTGTCAATCTTTTTTTTACCTAAATACCCTTGTTTACACAAGTAATGTTCAAAATACCCCTACTTTTACTACTTACAATACCCCTACTATCACCTTTACAATTAATATAATCATTTAAAATACCCAACTATTCACTTTTTAATGGACTCCACACCACCCTTAATAACCGTGCCCAAGCAAATGGGACATCTATTAGATCTGTTTAGTTGACACTCAAATCGAGCTATGGCTGAGCTTAAAATGCTTTCAAGTTGCAAGTCATCTTAGCTCATAACACCCTTAATAATGTTAATCATGTTTTACATATTCCATTATAATAAAAAACCAAAGAACAATAAATCTTTCGTCGTTTGATATTATTGTGATAATCATAGTTCAACCTGCTCTGCCTAAAACCCTAAGCATGATTTATGTTGTACAAAGCACAATATGTTGCCCTTACATCTTGTAGTTTATATACTCTACAAAAGGCAAACAAGTCCCACTGAAATTACAGTACTGAGCACTAACACCTTAGAACAGCACAAACAATAGGTAGCAAGCTAGTCGTCAAACTCGACAATCTTCACAACTGACGAGTCCCCGACCTTCTGAAAGACGACCACCTTGTCCTTAGGTCTCAGCAATCCCAGTACCTTGCCGTGGTGCAAAGCTAGCTTCAATACCGACTCTTCACTTACGACACCTAAGTGAGCCTGGAGAATATAACGATACAAAATCAACGTTTCGAGAACTTTCAAGTCTCGGAAAAATCAGCAAAAACTTTAACGTTACTTACTTGAACTAAAATTTAGTACACTATTCTTGACTAAAAATGACTTCTTTTCATGTTATACAATTGAAAACTAGAATTTCCATATTTATGTTCAGAATGGTCAGAAGAACAAGAAGGGGTGAATTCAAGATACTAGTATATAGTGGGCCAAACACTCATCTTTACATGGCTAATGAACTAAACTTGGCTGCCATACATGCTACAAAATCCAATATTAGTAGTATGATTTTAATCAAATGACCCCGGCCACGATCCGCCCTTGATAGAAGGGTGAATAATAAATCAAATTTCTTAATTTTAACTATAAATAGAAGCACAAATTCAGGTAGACCAGAATCCCACAAAATTTGCTTAGGGAGAAAAAAGTTGAAATTTCTTACAGATTCAGTGCTTGCTAGGATAGGGAAAACTCCTCGAACGCCAAGCAACTGCCGAGCCTAAACACGAAAAACAAACACAGGGGAAGCAAAACCCGCGAAAATTTAATGACACACAGAGGAAAAGGCCTGAAAAGGTAGTATAGCGGATACTTATTTCAAAGAAATATAGCTACCTGCATTGAACCAGTGAGTCTCCATTTCACAGAATTAGAGCTCACACGAGGGGTGACGATCGCAAAGATAGGGATCGGTGGCCTATATTTAGCAATCAACCTATTGAACGAGAAAAACGAGAATAAATTGAGCTAGAATGTTTCATCGACACCAAAAAAATTGGGTTTCCGAAAGATTATGTATGCACCTTGCTGCTGCTCCAGATGATGTGAACACGGCAATCATAGCAGCTTGTACTTTAACGGCAATCCGAGCCTAGAAAAGGAATAGGTTAGATTATAATTTTTCCATGATTTAATTGGAGAACGTTATATTAGGCTGGACTTATTGTGAATGCCAGCATATCTGTGGAATTACAAGGTGCACACACTTCATAAACCAAGGAGACATTTATCAACCCAAAACCATATGGCAACGGGAAGAAGCGCTCCAATAACTTATATTGTGTGACTTTAATTTGTTGATGTGAGATAAACCATCTCAACAGAGAAAAATATTTAAATTCATACAAAAAAATATATATATATAGACAGTGACGACTATTTTTGCATAGTTGAATAGGATTTAAAGGGAGAGAACTTTCAAAGATGTGTGGACAAGAATTAAAGAAAGAAGTGGAGAGAGTAGCCAAAACAAAAATGTTGCAAAGTAAAAAAGACGGGCCCAAAATAGAATTGTTGGCAAACTCATAGGAACAGAGGGAGTAATAACGTGAACAAAAGTTTAATACCGCTGAAGAAGCAACAGACTCGGGATGTGACAATGGTTCTCCAGCGTACTTGACAATACGCTTGTAGTTTAATGCTTGATTGTACACATATTCAGCCTGCGGAAAGTAGATGTTTGAAGCCATTAGCCATCAAATCAATTATTTATAAAAATTAAGGTGATAGTCGACTGGCCTCAGCGCAGATTTTCCTGACAGTTTTAATAGCTTCAACAGGATACAGACCGCCAAATGTCTCTCCACCTAACAATATACCATCAGCGCCTGAAGAAAGCACCCAGAGTCGAGAAAAAGTGAATTAGTACAGAAATAATATTTAGGCGACAACCTGAAGCGTCAAGGGGACACTAACCATCTAAAACAGCGTTGGCAACATCAGTCGCTTCTGCTCGAGTAGGCCTCAGATTGCCCGCCATACTATCGACTACTCGGGTGATAATGAGAGGTTTCCCTGCCATATTACATCTATAGGCAGCAGATTTTTGAAACAAGAAGACCTATAAAGAAACCCAAGCACTGATCAAAATACAGCGTGGAACTGACTCGTTCTATAGCTAGTATAAATCTGTACAAGAATGAGTGAGTAATGAACTAGCTGCAAGCCAGTGAGCTTATACCACGTA
This sequence comes from Amaranthus palmeri, assembly GCA_019776075.1. Taxonomy (NCBI): domain Eukaryota; kingdom Viridiplantae; phylum Streptophyta; class Magnoliopsida; order Caryophyllales; family Amaranthaceae; genus Amaranthus; species Amaranthus palmeri. The sequence goes on from JAAKBH010000295.1 coordinate 155,390, forward strand.
AAGAATTAATGTTTATGAAGGCACCCAGAATATACGGAACTTTCATTAACAGATAAACAATAAACACGGACCTTCTCAGGAGGAAGGTCAATTCCTAGATTTCCTCGAGCAAGGATCACACCATCTGATTCTTTCAAAATCTCATCAAAATGCTTCAACCCCTGAAAATGTTGCACGACAGGAAACGAAAAATGGGACCAAGCTATCAGATGATCATAATCGAAAAATTGAACATTGGATGGTAATGATGGTATACAGTCCATCCACTAACCTCCACCGTTTCAACTTTAGCAAATATTTGGGTTCCATGAAGATTTTGAGCTGCGAGAAATGCTCTGACCTGGTAGAGAAAAGTAAAATATTACGATGATGAGATACGATAACACAATAACAAGGCACAACGAGAGCATCAATGAAACACAGGTTAGCTAACTGAAAAAGAAACTAACCTGACGAATATCATCAGCATGACGTGTATAGTGCAAGGAGATGATATCGATATTATTGTGAGATCCCCAAGTGGAAATAATCTGTTATGATGAGATAATTCTCATGAAGTGAAAGGAACGCAGATATATACAATCCAAAAGAAGTTGCAACACTACGCTTATTGTATTCCTGCAAATAATTTTTGCATGGAACTGAATGTTTTTCGTATTGATCCTTCAACTTTATAACGATCATATAGCGTAGACTCGAATTAACCATGTGTAAAGTTGAGCACATGTCACAAACATCGATATATATGAAATAATATCAACTTGAAGAAAAGGATATATGTCAAGGTACCAACTCAACCAAAAGCTTAAGCTAATGGTTGAGGCCCTAGATCTTATATACATGCCTGCTCACATGAACGCCCTTTGGGATAGAAGTGTGGATGCAGCACACACCCTTCTCATACCTAATGCGAAATATTCTACTTGAATTTGAGGGGTGGTTGAGATTCGAACTCGTGACTTCTTGTCACGCTGCCATTGGATACCATGTCAAGGAACCAACTCAACCAAAAGCTTAAGCTGATGGTTAAGGCTCCAAAATATCTTATATACTCTAACGGTATAGTCATAAAATGAGAAAAAGTACCTCTTTATCAACATCAGTCAGAGTAGGCAAATTGACTTGGACCCTTGAAATGTGCAAGTTAAAGTTGAAACCTGTCAACTTAGCACTGTTCTTCACCTGACATATGATATCCGCACCATTTGTCTCTGATACCTGCAGAAGAAATGTCGTAAACATCAATGAGGAACACATAAGAAAAAGATGATTTACTTAATACCACAATGCAGTTATCACCTCAAGCCATACAGAGGTGGTTTCACTTCCTGTGAAGAGATATTGTCCGATGAAAACAGTGTCGCCTTTCTTCACTTCCTGCACATGAAAAATTGACAAGGACCCACATATATTAGAAAGAAAAACAGCAGATTTCCGATAGATGATATATTTAAAAACACACGAAAAAATTGTGAGCAGAGCTAAGGGCTCATACCTTTGCAAGTCCAGCATAGTTAATCGGCAAAACTTGTGCTGAGGGTTCTTTAGTGATATCTGGAGTGATTGTCACAAGATCATCAGCTTTCAGCTCGATTGGATTTCCAGTTTTATTGGAAATCAGGATTTCAGGGCCCACGGTATCGAGCATAACCTGCAAGGCTCTTGATTACATTTTTTTCTCACTTGAATAAGTACATAAATCAAGCGTCCGGATTATGAACTTTTACAGAAGATTCACTTACAGCACACAGTTTGTTAACATTTCTGGAAGCAATCCTCAAATTATCAACGATCGCTTGATGGTAATCGATGTCACAGCAAGAGAAATCAAATCGTGCAACTATCACAACAAAAACAAGGAAGCTATGAAGTAAACACTAAAACAAGTAGCTCTACTGATATTTTTAAAGCATAGATAAAGCTCACATCAAAATTTACCTGACATTCCGGCTTTTAGACAAGCCTCAATAGTTTCAACGGATTGGGATTTTGGTCCAAGGGTTGCCATAACTTTGGTCAATGACGGAGAGTCATCCTGTACGTGAATGGTAAAGATTTAACAATTACAGCTCCATAGAATGGTGTATGATCGATCATGTCTAATAGAAATTCAAACATGCTAGAAATTACAAAGGAACACATTGTTGATGTCAAAATCAGTTTTCTAGCTCTTGCTAGAAGCAATTTTCACAATGCATTATATAACTTGATCTTTCTCGAGTTGAGGATTCTTTGTGCGCACTCCTTTATGGGTATGAGTTTCCGCCTTTCTTCCCTCCCTAGACCCTGCTCATAGTTTTTAATGGGCGGGATAAACGGGTATGATGATGATGAAGAATTTTCATGTCATCAAAGAGTCTCACGGAACTTTACTACCTCGAATTGAAGAAAAACAATAGAAAGATAGCAAAAGTGACTTTATATACAAGTGTTACCCATTCAACACTGAACAATGACATTCATAGGCTTATGCAGGACCACTCTTCTAATTGTCTAGTCCTGAAAAACAACCCTATCCATAAAAACAAACACAATGTAACATCAAATTACCCATTCAGCACAATGCTTTTAACGAAATTCAAGCCACTAAGCCCCGAGGCCCTTGAGAGATTACCTCTCATTGTTAAGGAACTACCCACTTGCAATCCTGTATCGAAGAAATCGAGAGTGTGTATCCAACAAATAGTCTAATGAGCTACTCCAGCTACTACCAATTGGTTTTAGAATAAAAACCCATCAATCCTATCTATGGTTAGACTCTTTGTTGGATTTACAGGTGTAGCTAGTAGGTTCAACAACAACCTTATCAACCCTTGAATTTACGAAATCCCTTCAAACGTCGAAAGATTTGAAAGGAAAATGCTAATTTTGTTCCTTTCCCTTCTTCATCCCGTCTTGTATGAGACGGTCTCACGGTAAGACGACCTCAAAACAATAAGCCCACAAACTAAAAGCTTCTATTATTAGGGTATTTAACCCAAATATGAGACATATCTCACGGTGAGACCGTCTTATACAATAATTTGTGTCCCTTTTAAACAAACACCCTAGACTTCCCCTATATTCCATCCTCTTGCTTTCACTTCCCTCTTTTCCCCATTATGTCATTTCCTTATCCTCTTAAATTCTTATCCTAACAAAGTGTCAATTTTAGTTCCATTATAACCCCAATGTGGAAAAAAACAATAAACCCCTTTGAAACCTTCCAATAAATGATGGCAACTATTATACAAGAATAATACTATTTAAAAACCCAAAACTTTGTTAACAAAAAAAAAAAAACCCAAAACTTCAATCCCCTTTACAATCTCACTGAAATTGTTTGGCTTTCTAAATTCAACAATCATTCCAAATATAGAAAAAAAAAAAACATACATCTTCTCATTAAAAAAACTCTGCATTTGCTCAAATAAAAGCACCATTTTTTGGTGCAAAAATCAATAAATTAGTGCAAAATCACACACAATTCAGCAAGATTCTCCTGAAAAAAAATACCCAACTCCCCAAAACAAAGAAAAATGAAAAAACAAGAAAAGGGTAGTAGAAAAATACTGATTTAGACGGAGTAAGAACAGAAGCAAGACGAACAGGCTCTTCAACAACCATTTGACCACCTTGCATTTTCTTCAGCTATGGAGGGTAAATAATCAATGGTTTCAACTGGGAAAGATGATAAGAATCAGAAAATAATCAAATTACAGAACTTTTTAGTTTTATTGAGCTGATTTATCATAAGATATAGTGAAGTTTAAGCTAAGAAAGTTGCCTGAATCTGAAACGGTCTATTATATGATCTTACACCTACTTCTTTGTGGAGTACTTCACTATAGTCTATAGAAGTGGTTAATAGATCCAAATAATCCAATAATTTATTCTTGGCCTCTTGGGAAATTCGTAGTCGTCGTACGTTTTCAACTTTTCCATGTAGTAGTTAAAATATTAATCTTTTGGTTAAATTAAGTGTTTACTTCGATTGAATTTTGAAATATGTGGTTAATTAATATGATTACGACGTTTGTCTTTTTGAAAAATGTCATTATTATATGTTGGCTAAAAATAGCGTGAAGTTAACATAAAAATCTCCATTTGTCTGTCACGTGAAAAAATTGAAAAGTCAAGCTTACCACATGAAGTAGATTTTAAAAAAAGTTTTATCTATCACATGAAAAAGCCGAAAATTCAAGATTATTATATGAAATATGCATTTGTCATTTTAAAATGTTTCAATTAATGTACAAATTAATTAATTTTTTAATAAAAAGTATTTTTAGATTTTATAGACATTATATTTTTTTATTAATTTTGTTATTCAATAAAATAATTTATTTTCATCGGTTTATCAATACTTTTATTTAGAGTATTTATAGGTTAGGTGGATAACAAGGTGCAATTACATAAATGCACCTTGAAGCGGTGCCCAAACAAAGCCCATGAGATTCATGCAACGGCCAACATTTTCATTATTCATGCATAATAAAACGACAAAATCAATTATTAATTGTACTTATTCTTCTCTTTAAACTTTTTAATTTAATTTTCAAGTTTTATTTATTTGAATAATACAACCTCCTATTCAGTTTAAATGTCGCATTCTCTTTTTTGGCACTATTTACTCATCACTCTTAATTTGTATTTTACTCTTAATCTATAAGTTAAAACATAGTCATGTGAGATCTTGTTTGAGTCATCTCAATACAAGGATTATTAATATCAAATGTTTATAATTTTTAATTAAGAATAATTTGAGATATTAAGGGTTAAAATGTTGTCTCGGTAAGTGTGAAAAAATTAAATGAGACATTTAGGCTGAATAGAATGGAGTATAAAATTAGAAGATGTTTAATTTTCAATAGGAGTATTATACTCTAGTATAAATATCAATAGAGAATCGAATTTTGTCTACTTTAAATATTTAGCATTAATTGGGATAAAAGATTTTGTGTTTGATTCTGATCTAATCTAATCTTTTTATTTTCTCGGTCTATCTTAAAATAAAAAAACATATAAATATAAATATTCAATCATCCATATTTAAAAATGAAATTATAAAGCACAAAGGATTTGCATTATTGGTAAAAATGATGAACATGATAGGAAAACTTATTGATTGGAGTAGCATGCATTCTTCACTAATGTACCTAATTTGATTAGAGAAAGTATTATATAGATTTGGTCTAGACTATTTTAATGTACATTGTACACTAATCATGAAAGGTATTAAAATAGTAAATATTTTTACTTGTCACAAATATCACTATACTTATTATTACTTTCTCCGTTTCATAATACTTGTTACATTTTGTTTTTAGGCACTATTTATCGTTTAAGCTTATTTTATATATTGCGGCTAATATGTAAAATAATATATTCAAGTGGGATCTTGTTTGAATCGTCTAATCGCATACTTTCACAATATAAACTTTTTATAATTTTTAAATTTGTATAATTCGACATATAAATGAACAAAATAGTATATTAAATTGCGTACAAATGTTAAATGTAGCAAGTATTATGGAGCGGGTGAAGTATTAAATTGGTGTGTACTAAAATAAGTAAATAACGTTAACCAAATTTATATAACTTTTTGACATTTCATGACGGAATCTAAAAAAAATTATAGTAGATTTTTAGAAATAAAAAATTGGAAGTGGAATTTTTCAACTTTCAGGGAAATTAAAGGCAAATTTGTTTTTCTATTAACATCAATAATAATAATAATAATAATAATAATAATAATAATAATAATAATAATAGTAATGATTACTTGAACAAAGGTTGATCAATCCTTAATTAATAATAGCTGCTTAGTTAGTTGAGTAGTGACGTGGCCTTCTTGGCTCCATTCGACGTGGGGATTCTTAATCCACAAAATTTTGGATAGGATCATCTTACTTGTTAGACGCGTCTTATTAGGTCGGTTTAATTACATTTTTTTTTACCAAAATTGACATTTTAAGTCATGAAATTTGACAATTTCAAGACTTAAAAGGTCAATTCCAATACTCAAAGACTAGTTTAGACTCAAAGATCAATTGCAATATTTAAAAGGAAAAATTGACATTAATAATCCAACCTTTTGTTCATCCACTGTGAATAATCCAACCTTTTGATTATTTTCTAATAATCCAACGTTTGCTCTTTGTTCGCCGTGAATAATTCAACTTTTATTTTAATATGCTAGCAACATACCCTATTGTTACCCATTATTAATAATATGGTATGTTGTGGGCAAATTTATCACAAAGGTTGGATTATTAGAAAATAATCAAAAGATGAGATTATTTATAGCGGATGAGTAAAAAGTTGGATTATTAATGTCAATTTTTCCTATTTAAAATTATCTTTCAACTTTAAAATAGGATGACTTAAACGTTGAAATTAATATTAAAAATTTTATAATTAATCTTTGAAGTCTTGAAATTGGCTTCTAAAGTCTAAGAATTATTCTTTTAAGTCTTGAAATTAATATGTCAATTTTTTTTGAAAATTTATTACACCTAGACTTGTTGCACGACATAGGCTATCTAACTGGGGAGTTTATGTTTTTAATTACAACAACTTTTCTATCACCAAGGTGTATATAGTAGTAAGTTTTTTATTTGATAAATTTACCTTGAATGTACAAGCTTTCAAAATAAGATTTATGTGTGTGTTTAGCAATTGGGACTGGAGCATAGTGTAAAAATACGATAAAGATCATAATTGTGGTAATAGGAGTGCTGCCAAATATCCGTCAAAATTAAACGATATCCCATAAATTGGGCAAAAATGTAGTTTTCTTGCACTTGATGACAACATGGGTAATATCGTTTTGGTAGTTTGAAAACATTGCAATGTCGCCGATACGATACAACGCAACCTTGGTTTTGCATTATGGTAGGAGAAAGTCTCGCACAAAATCTCACAAGAGACGGTCTATAGGATAGACCACAAAATTGGGCCAGCCCATTATCCCTTAACTGATTTTTTTATTATAACATCAATTATATTATGTTATAATCCTAAATGTAAGGTATTATAACCTCGAATATACTATTCTATAACCTCAAATATAAGTTATTATAACCCCAAATAATTTATTATATACTATGTTATATTTGGGCTGGGCTTCATGGATTCCGTCTATAGAATAGACCGTCTCCCATGAGACTTACTGAAGTCTCGGTTGCTCAATTACCATGACTTACGATCTGGTAGACATAAGTATTAACTAGACCTTTGTGACTTTGTCCCTTGTATCGATTGATAAATTTTCTTTTAAGTAGATTTAAAATATTAAAAAGCTTGAAAAATAGGACGGTAATTCTAAATTTATAGTGATTATTATGATAAAAAGTTAGATTTGATATTAAGATACTCCCTAGTTCCTTCAATTCACTACTAATGTATCATTTGCTTTATGCACTTTATCCAATGCACTTATTCAATCGTTAATATCTCTAATTGTGAATAATTAATAAATTATGGAAAGTTATTATAAATAATCCTTACATTGAGACGAATCAAACAAAATCTTACGGACTATGTTTTAACTTATAGATTAATAATATAATACAAATTAAAAATAAGAGATGAATAGTGCCCTAAAAACAAATAAAACGTTATGCTAAATTGGAGGGAGTATCATATCATATCATACAATACTATAAAATTGTTGGAAACTTACAAGTGTAGTGTTATCCTCTAAGGAGACACGACAAATGTAATTATTTTGGTGGATGATAGTTTATTATGTGACAATATTTACCTAAATTAGACTTTAATTATCTTTAAATTTAGAGCTAAATTAGGTATAGTAAAGAGTAATAATTTATTATAACATTTCTATATAACTCACCTAAAATTTAATATATTTAATTGAATGAAAAGGTGATGTATTCAGTAAATTTTTATATATATTTCATATTCATAAATTTGTGCATTGCACGAATTTTATACATAAATATATTGGTGGTCAGGACTAAAAATAGAAACTTAGCAAACTCGGATCAACATGAAAAATATAGAAAGAAATGGTAATGCATATTCCACCTAATTTCACTCAATTTCTTCCCCAATTCTCTTTAAATTAAACACCCACTTCTCAATTTCGACTCACAAATCTGTCATATTCTCAATTTCAATTTCAATTGACTCTCAAAACCCATTAAAATCTGTCATATGCTTCTTCTTCAACCATCATTCATCATTCGATAAGTGATAATTACCATTTGTGCATCTTCAATTAGACAATAACATCCATCATCTTGCTGCCATGGCGATGCCCTGGAGTATGACCCTTTGGATATCCAAAATGGTGTGGTTAGCACTTTACGGTTGGATTAGTTCTTGCTTAATCATTGCTGATGAAATTGCTGGTTCTCTTCGCTCCGGTGATATTGGCGCCTTCAATATCGGCTGATTTGCTGATCTTCCCCTTCTTTTTCTGGGTAATTCCATTTACTTTCGGGTATATCTGAATTTTATTTCTAGGATTCGTTTGAGGTTGAATTTTGGGTTTTGATTTATTGAATGTGTTTTTCTTCTGGGACTAGGGTTTTTATTCTTTGAGATTTTTATTACTTGATTTAATGTTGATTGAGTGTTAGAATTCACCCAAGAAAACTAAGTAAAATCAATGCAAGATTATCAAGAAAGAAAAGCACAAACAATAAAGAACACCAAGATTTTGGGAGGTGGAGAAAATCCCAATATCAATGTGATATTGGACTATAAAACTCCACTCTTTCTAACTACTAATGAGTATTATTGATGAATTGAATGTTGGAACAAGAGTTCCCTTGAATTGATCAACAATTGAGAATTGATCAATTTTCCCGAATCCTCTCACTAGAAACCCTAGAATTTGATCGTGGCTCTCAAGTCTCAACTCAATCCCAATGACTAATTATAAATGATTTACAATGTGTTAACTATGCATGAGTATACAATGCCTATATATAGGCTTTGGGACCTAAAGAACCAACATATGAAGCCTTTGAAGTAATATAGAACAAGCCGCATAAAACAGAATATCCCGCACATCTCGCTCGATCGGGTCGGGCGGTTCAGGGTGGGTCGAGCGCTAGGTCGAGCGGGAGATCAGAAAGCAGACAGAAGGTTCTGATCTGTTGCTCGACCACTCGAGCAGCTGTAGGGTCGAGCCATGGGTCGAGCGACCTCCAGTTTGCCCATACTTCATCATATACCACACACATGTATACAAAATCACTTGGGCTTTATTGAGTCACTAAATCCAACATTGAGGAATGTTAGTACAGTTGATTGAGCATACATTCCCATTTCCCACTCTATTAGTGACACTTTATATGTACTATTCTCACGGATTCACTATACCTTTAGGTTAATAACTCATGGACTAGACAAGTATTTTGTTACCTCAACATACATGGGACCTGATATATACTTGATTGCTGTAGGATTACACATATAAGGTGGATATTCTCTAAAATGGTAGAAGTAATATACTAATACTAGTATGATTATGTTGTTTATTGGGAACACCAATTATTGCTTAAGTTTTGGGTTTGTTATGTTTGTTTCATAGGAATATTGTTGAATCATGTTCTAGAGATTAGGGTGTTAGTTATGAAAGTTAATACGCTCTTATATGCTAAATTAGGATGTAAGTTGTGAATTATTAAGTCTTTTCTTTTCGAACTTTGGGTTTTGATCGAGAGAAATGGAGGAAATGAAGGAGAGTGATTTGGAACTTGGAAGGATTGAGGATCCATTGTTTGGATAGCAAAAAGGAAGGGGAGGGTTTGAAGGGAAAACATGGACAAACTTTGTTAAGAATACAATCTCTCCTAAAGTTGAAAGATTTAGAGGGAAGACACTCATGTTCCTTCCGCTTCCCTTTCCTTCTAAACAAACAAGGTGCGCTCTTCCTCCATACCCTCCCCTTCCTTTCCTTTCCCTCCTTTCTTTTCTCTCCTAATTTGCTATCCAAACGTAGTGTTATAGTCGCATTGTTTGATGTGTTAGCTACTTTTTACTAAAGCATAATGTGTGGTATTGGGGTCAATAACCGTTAATTTCTACCTTTTTGACTCACATTTCGTGGGGGTTAGTGATTTGAAACCCTGTCACTTGTAATTTGGGACGTTGTGCTATCCAGAACTGGTTTTAGAAACTAGTGTACCATGGCAATTTGCATGTTCATATTATATTTTTTAAGTGATGACTTATTAGTCGGTAATTGGGATCGGAAGCATTAGTTTTCGACCTAGCCCTATTTTTATTTGTTGCTGTAATAGCTTTTTGCTAGGAGTGAAGTTTCATAGCTTGAAAGCACTTTGTGAATCTAAACTCTCTCGATTGTGTTAATGTAATTTTGAGAGAAAAACAGGGATCTCCTTTTTTTTTTCTTTACGGAATTTCCTACTTTCTGCATTGCAGGTTGCTAGAAGAACCGTCTATTGTATTCCCCACCATCGGCTGCTTATGTAGTGAAATAGTGAAGTGAGGGGGTTGGACTCCTCTATGGTATTTGTAACTTAAATTTTCAAAATATAGGAGCAACTATTCAATAAGTACTATGATAGAACCATCTTGCTTTTCTAATTTGGGTGGTGCCATTCTTTGTGTTTTTTAAACTTCTCACGTGTAGGAATTTGACCTGTAAATGTATCTTTCTGTACCGTTCACTTACCCTAGAAAGTTGTTTTTTGTGTACCGTAACAAAGGGTTCGACTTTTTTCCCGTTACCCGAGGCACTCTAGTGGGTTCTCGAAGGGGCGTAAACTAGAAGGGATGTTCATACATTGCTGAAGCAAGGATGCTGATGAGCATTGTAAGTATGGGTTGAGAATCGACTGTTATGTTGAGTGATTGCCGTATTGCAAGTACCGAATGATTGTATATGGTGTCAACCCTTGGCTATTTTGAAAATTGGAGATGATATATATTGATGTAATGAGTATTGTATAGACAGATTGGGATGTGAACTCTTCTCTAGATGATTAATACTATTTTTGGTAATAATCCTTCGTTTAATCTCATTATCTTTCTTAATTTGATCCACAAATGAAATTTATGAGCGAGGATCATACCCGCGTAAGCATGAATCCCTAGTTCCTACCCGAGGATCTGAGTGCAAGACTCGGTTGGGGCTAGAAACGGATCGTATGGATTATGATCCAAGAAAACTAGAAAAGCATTGTATGCAGGAGTATGGAAGCGAAGGGGCGATTGAGAAGAATGTTGAGGTAAGGGCAACCAATAGGCTTGGTCGAGCAAACTGCAGGGGCCATGGTAGAAACTCGATAGGCAAATGCTCGGACGAGCACTATAAGTGCTTCATTTCATCCCAAGCAATGATGCCTGTTAGCCATATTTCTTGTGCTGTCTGAGTGAGGATCATACCTAAGCCAAGGACCAAGGTTCCATCAAACTCCCCGTTCCCCGTTCCCCAATTCCTATAATAGAGAGAGCCATATTATACTCAATGGGGAGGAGGGTTCGGAGGTAACTATTACGGTCCGTGGTAATAGGAATGAAAATTAGTGTAATTTTGGTTAAAAAATCTCTTGGCTACCTTGATGCCTTACTTATCCAACTTTAATCATCTCATTTCATAAAATTCATTTTGATATGTTATCCTTGAGAAAGTTGGTATTATGTGGTATTGGAAATAATTTGTAAACAAAAAAACGTTTTTTACTTAAAGTTTCATCACCATGGTAATGACAAGGAACTTTTGATGAATTTTTACACTATAATTCAATCTCATTACAACCATTTAGTACTATTAGTCAAACGGGTGGTTTGAGTATTGTTCTATTACATGTAGATTGCTACTTAGAGTGACAATTTACCTCAACATTGCTACTATAAATAGCGGTTTTGTATTATAACGCAAAAAAAGTTGCTTTTATTCTATGTGGATGGTATCAAAACTTATTTTTCCCTTTGGTCCAAAGTCGAATTTCAGTTGCTTGGGAGCATATTTTTTTGGAAAAAGTTTAATTTGGTATGGTTATTGCTCAGAGATTATATAGATCCTCCATATATAACTTAATTTCAAGGATTTTGTCTAATTTTGTAAGACTCAATGGATTTTGTCTATTTCAGATATATTTAGGCTCATTTTATAATCATTTGACAATTTTTAGACCTAGACTCAAACTATAAATCTATGTTAGACAATTTAAATCATAAAAAATAAAACAATAGAGTAAGAATATTTATATTAAGACTCATTTAAGACCTGCACCCAATAAATCCAATGCGTCCGAGCCTAAATTCAAAATGTTCCGATTAAACTTGACATCAATTCCGACTTATAAACATCCTTACCTAATTGTCAAGACTTTTATCTTTTAAGTACTAATGATTATTTACTTCATTCAAATTACTAATTAAATACTACTATTATTAATTTCTTTGCAGTTTGGTCTAAAAGAAACATAACAGTGTGTGCAATCTGTACTTTTTAAATTACTATTTCTGGTTATAAGACAGTCAAACACAAACCAGACATTAAAAAAAAGAACATTGGGAATACTTTTTTATTGAATAACTTTCAATTATTACACAATTTCACATGAAATTTCTTTAAAATCAAGCCAAATTCCAATGTCAATCCTCATTAATACTTAACCTAACTCCTTCTTTATTACTCCAAACTTCTAACTTCCATAAACACATTCATTTGATTGTCTCTTCTCACCTTCCTTCCTTCTTTTTCTTAACATTTTCCACAACATTTCTGACAAAAACAAGCAAAAAAATCTGCCAAAAATCCAAACTTTACATAATTATAGCCATTTTTATAAGATACCCAGAAAATGTTTCAATTGTCCCCTTAAAACCCAGAAATTATTTCTAGGGTTAAGTTCAATTTGATTCAATTAGGGTATTCTGCCTCTAGATCTTCCTTTTCTTCTTTCTTTTTCTGCTGAACATTATCCAGAACATAAAATTCAAATTTTGCATAATTATAGCCTTTTTTACAAGATACCCAGAAAAATATTAGATTTTCCCATCAAAACCCACAGATTATTTCTAGGGTTTGGTTTAATTTAATTCAATGGGGTGTTCAGCCTCTAAATTTGATACCCTTTTAGCGAAAGTCATTGAAGATCCTTCCTTTTCTCTTACTTCTCATACTTCTTCATCTTCCTCTTCAACTTCGAATTCGTTTGCTTCGACTAGTTCTTCTTTTTCGATTCCTAAACCTCGTTCTTTTTCAGCACCTTTAGTTCATCATCCTGCTGTTAAAAAAGGTGATTCTCATCATCTTGTTTCCCTCACTTCTTCCACTTATGGGTCTTTGATTTTAGTTGATACTCATCCAGCTTCTGGTAATAATGATGATTTTTCTGGGCATTCATCACCTGATTCTGTGATCAATACTTGGGAGCTTATGGAAGGACTTGAGGAAGAAGAAGAAAAAGGGTTTAACAATCATGATTCTTCTGGTAATGATTTAAGGCTTAAATCTTTGAATTCATGTGATTTAAAAGATGTCCATAAAATACCCAGTTTGAAATTAGGGTTAAATTTTACTGATTCTATCAAGAAATTGAGTGATTCCTATGTGTTTGTTGAAATGCCTCAAAGAAAAGTTGAAGATGAGATTGAGGAGCTAGATTCAAACTTAAATTCAAAACCTTTGTGGCAACTTTTGTCTGAAGAGTCACTTCTTTCTAAGATGGATCCTAATGTTGCTTCTAGTTATCAAAAAGCTTTATCATCTAAAAAATTGGGTTGTAATTCATCTAATTGGACGAATGATTCTGTGGATTTAAGTCCCTGTGTTACTAAAATTAAGAGTGTGGAATCTAGCCCATTGGTTTCTAAATCAGCTGAGGATTGTAATATTGGTAAAGTAGTCAGTTGTGAGGACAAAATTGTGCTTTATTTTACCAGTTTGAGAGGGATTAGGAAAACTTATGAAGATTGTTGTACTGTTAGATTGATACTTAGAGGGTTTAGAGTAATGGTGGATGAGAAAGACATATCTATGGATTCAAGTTATAGGAAGGAATTACAAAGTGCACTTGGTGGAAAGGCTTTTAGCTTGCCTCAACTCTTTGTTAGAGGGAAGCATATTGGAGGTGCTGATGTGGTAAAGGAAATGCATGAATCTGGAGAATTGGAGAGGCTTTTGGATGGATTTCCGATCCAAGATTGCGGATTTGTATGTGAAATGTGCGGTGATGCGAGGTTTGTTCCTTGTTCGAATTGTAATGGAAGCCGGAAGATCTTTCTAGAAGAAGAAGGACAAACAAGAAGGTGCCCCGACTGCAATGAGAACGGGTTAGTTCGATGCCCCGGTTGTTGCTCTTGAATAGAATGGTGCTTCCATTTTGGTTTGTTTTGCTTATTATTAAGAAGCTTGATCTGTTTCTCTGTAACTATGATTTATTCTTATATGTCAATGCCTAGGTCTTGATCATGTTCTATATCTTCTGTCATGTGATGCACGAAAACGTTACATTTTGTATTTGACCTTGGGTTTATTATACTGCAATTCATTGCGCGTATCTGGAGTTTGCATAATGTAATGTTGCAGAGAAATCTGATGAATTCTTGAATATGCTTCAATCTTTCTATCTTGATGTCTGTTTTATTGCACAACTCATAGCTGCATTTCATCTTCCCTATGTTCCTGAGTACCATAGTGCAAAGTTTCGTTATCGTTTGTGATCGCGGTCAGTGTAACATAATTCGCTTTTTGAGTTTGCGATTCGCACAAATTTGCCCAAAAATAGCCCAACCCGACCATAGTTCGGTTTTTTTTCGATTTGCAAGGAAATTCGCGAATCATGTGATACTGATCGCAGTAATGGATAAGCGCGGTTATTGTAAGGGCAAATATCATTTGAAAGCATGAGATACCCAAACGGTCCAAAGCGCTGTGCTTCAAACCTTTACACTGCTAATAGTGGTTCAGTTTTTCGAAAACCTTTACAACGCATCCAATGCGATGCGATGCTATCCTAAGCACACTTATCCTATAAGATTAATAAGCAGAAATACAGAATTGGTTAGTTGTGAGATGATCATTATTGTGTTTGTTAAAGCAACAATTGTTTGGTGAATGGTAATGGAAGGAGTTGAATAGTTTGCCAGATAAAAAGTTAAGCCTAAAAATGTCTCATTCTTTTGTTAGAGTGGTCCTATTTCATGCTTCAAGATTAGTGCCTGATGGGTCACTATACACCTGCCTGTTCATCATGACTTCTTGGCTTTGGTAGTGTATAGTGTATACTACTAGCTACCAGTTTCACATTATTCGCTAGTTGCCTCGTAAATTTCAGTTAGTAAAAAGCGAACTATTGTCGGTTCCGGGCTATTTTAGGATCGTTTTGAAGTGAAATGCGAATTCAAAAGGCGAACTAACTAGCGAATCATGTTTCACTGCTAACAACACACCAATAGCCCCATATGCATTACTTTTGGTGGTACACAACATGCTTGTCAAGCTGACTTAGTAACCCAGGTCATAAATTTCATTTAATTCTCTTCAACTACTGAAAATCTGAGTGGTTCATTGTAATTCCCTTCGATCTCGGTTTCTAGTGTGGGTATTTGATACGACAAACGCCAGGCATTACTTTAGGTCCGAAGTCTTTTCGCAACCAGTCGAAACTGCACATAGCAAGTGCTGCCTGCTGAGATTTAAGGGCAGGCAACTTTTCTTCTGAAAACACAGGTTACTACTTACTTGAGTCTATATCTTCTACCATTGTGCTTATTTGCTTTGTTTCTACTCGGGTTTTGTTAACCAAATTGCAGATTACTCCTCTATCCCACTGAAATCGCTACTTTTCAAGTCGAATATTGCAATTTCAGTGGGACGGATAGTGCAATAAATTTGTGATTAGAAGTTTGAAAAGATCAGAAATTCTGGATATTTGAAGTAGCTAAGCTGGTAAGTGGTAATAATGTTGTCTTGCATAGCTGCATTATGGTGGGGTATTTTTGCTGAGAAAAAAAGTGGCCTAGTGTGCTTAACTTGATATGACTGGAAGTCATGGTTTTGATATGAAAATCCTTGAGAATTTGAATTAAGTGGTCCTTATTGTACCTAAAGAACTAATGATTTCTTTTGATTGAGCATTGACTGTGTTTCATCTGCCCCTTTGTAAGAGCTTTTACTGTTACGTCGTACGATTGTTCGAGTGTTGGTGGTGGTGCTGGTGGCCGAGATGATGGTTTGTTGTACCATAGCTCTTGGAGATACTTGTTTGATTTTTTTACTACAAGGCAGGCTGATTGAAGAACTGGGCTCGTATTAGTAGTGGCGGAGGAAAAGGGTGTCACGATGGTCAAGTGACATTTCTTAAATTTGAAAACAAATGATAGAAATATAAAAGTAATAATGTCTATGGGGCTAAGTTGGTTGAATAATTAATTTATAACCATTAGGTCAGTGATTCTGACCTCGACAATTACATATACTTTCAAATGACATTATTTATTTTTTTCCTAGATTCGTCCCTGCGTGTTAGGGTTACTTGTGCAAGAGGTTTATTTTGGGGTTAATCTTTACGAATTAAGAGTATGCTTCCAATATTGAAAATGTTAACTAATTTGCTACACTTCCTATGTATGGACATAAATTCATATACTATCTAGTATATACTTATGTTATTTACAAACTTAATTATTTTTCCTCTTGTCCATGAGGTTATTATCCACTTTGTGCTTTCATTTAAGTAGAATAAAAGCAATATGGATAGAATTTATATTGCGTCCTAGAATCATCAATGTATATATTCACGATATTAACTAAAAGTAAAATCAACAAAACAAACAATACAAATGACTCTATTTGAGAACTTTTTTAACCCATAATTCGATGATCGTATTGAATATAATCTAACTACCTTAAGTTAAATCATTTGAAAGTGAATTGACCCAAATCATTTGCACCATTAAACAAAAAAATTCAACTAAACAATTACTTTTATTTATTTGAACTTTTCAATTTATCACTATAATAATAATTTTAAAATTTATATTCAATTAATTACATTCTAAATTATTTATCACACATGTATATTAACACCCAATTAAAATTGATATAAATTCAACCTATACCAATTTAATTGATCTTTAATTATAAACTCAAGTCCTCAATCCAACTTGATCAATTTATACCAATTTAATAGATTTTTAATTATAAACTCAAATCCTCAATCTAACTTGATCTAACCTATATTAGCCACTCAACTCGAATCCTCATCCCAACCCAATTTGACCTAATCCAACCCAAATGAAAGTAGAGCTTGAAAAAAAAAAGAAAAAATTTACCAAGAATAATCCAACACGTTTGTGATTTTTCTATAATAATCCCACCTATTGATTAACCATAATAATTCCAATTTTGAAGGATATTTGCTTTGAGTAAACTTAGGTAACCCGATGACCTGCTATAGTAGGTGATTAACCAAAAAAATAAATTGAAAATTAATTTAAAACCACATAAAAATTTTAAATAATAAAAAAATTATATATTTTTTTTAACAATTTTTAGATATTATTATCGACATTTTATTTTAATTTATCTTTTTTTTTGGATATTATTCTAGGTAATTTTTGAAAACAAAAATCAAAAAACACACTTTTGTACACTTCATCTAGATACATTCATGAATAGCCCACTAAAATCAAAAATAAATTACCCTCTTGTATTTTCTCTTTTCCCCAAAACCCCAATTCCATTGAAAAATTAAACCTCTACGCAACAATGGAGGTTGATGGAGAAATTAATGGGGAGGCAGCAGGAAGATGTCTTGCTAGCTTCATTGACGACGGTACTGTTGAAAGCCACCGGTACTATCTGGCTCGAAAAACAACTCTTCAGATGCTGAAAGATAGAGGATATTTAGTACCCAATTCTGAACTTGAATTAACTCTTCAGGATTTCCGCAACATTTATGGCCCTAAACCCGACCCTGATCGCCTCCGTATCTCCACTGCCCTAGTTTTAGATGAGGCCAAAAAGGTACTCTCTATTCTGGGTTTTGCTTAATTTGTGCTAATTTTTGATTATTTTAATTTTGGGTCAATGTTTTTAATTTTTTGTTCCTTTTTTGTAAACATATAGCGATACATGTTGAAAATTTTCTGGGTAGCTTATTTTGTGCTGATTTTTTGATGATTTTAACAATTGAGTCAAATTATTTGATAATTTTGTTCCCTTTTAGTGAATTTATCACCATGTAGGTTTAATATTTTCTGGGTTTTTCTTATTTTGTTCTAATTTGCTAGTTTTGTTCACTGTTTAGTGTTATTGCCTAACCTTTCATTGCTCTGGTATTTTGTGGGTTTGTACATTGATGTATTTGGGCTATTTTTGTTCTCTTTTTGTGAATATATAGCTCTAAATGTATACCATTTTCTGGTTTTACTTATTGTGTGCTTGTTTGTTATTTTTCATATTGTTTAGTGCTATACTGTTATTGCATTTCTATTGGTTTGACATTTTGTGGTTTTGTAAACTTTTCATTTGTTTGCATGTGCCTTATACTTGGAGGAGATCACTGAGAATCATTCTTTATTCTTTTCTTTTTTTCAAAAATTATTGTGAATTTTTCTTTGTTGGGGAATACTATATTGTGAATTTGTTAAGGGTTAAAAGTTATGGATTTTCTTGCTGGGTATTATCTGAAGTTTTCGGGAGTTTTAGAGATTGTTATACTCATATAAGAACTCAGTTGTCCCACTTATTCTGCTACATTTCCGTTTCCAATGTGAAGGAGGAAATACTTGCTAATTGGTATGTTAGTATGGATGTTTTGTGTGAATATATGGGCGATACTACATTGGGCTGTTATTGGTGATTGATCGAAATGATGGAATTATTTTGATTGCTTGAACTTTCGAGTCTTTTCTTGTGGTTTAGTCTTTATCATTCACCTAAATGTCACTTCATTTGTGATTTTAACTCTTAGTTGTGCATTAACAAATGCTTGTAAACTATGTTGAGAATGCTTTACTGCTTGATATTTTTGATGGATCTCTGCAAAAGCATAGTCAATATTCTCTATTTCTTGTACTATGATTTGGCCCTTAGTAGGTCAGCATATTGAAATTACCCATAGTTGCACACTATGACGTGAAACAAAATGAAGAGTCTGAGTAACATAGGTTGCACAGGTTGTCATGTGATTGTTATTCCGTCGAATTTAATGAAATGGGTGAAGTATATAACTCGAGAAGTCTTTCATGTATTCTTCTCACCGGTCAGCATTTGTCTGCTCCTACTGAATAACAATGCACAACCCATTTGATAATATGTCCTTTACTTTAATTTCAGGTCCTGGTGATTTTCGTTGGGCCTCAGTTAGTCAAAGTGAACACTATACGTGGTATTGCAGCTCAGATTGTTAACCGGGAAAGTTTGAGTGGCTTGATTCTGATATTACAAAGCAGAATAACAAACCAGGCTCAGAAAGCTTTGGATGACTTGCGATTCAAAGTTGAGATATTTCAAGTAAGTATGTGTAGTAAGGTTGTCCTTCATGCTGGTTTTAGCCCCTTGAGTTTATTCCATTGTGTATTCTTGGAGCTCACTGTCCCGTTCTGTTTCATGTATCTTCATCCGTGGAAGCAATGTATGGATTGACTGACGGTATAAGTTATGTCTAAATATATTTTGTTATATAGCTTCCTTGTACTGTTTTCAGATAACTGATTTGCTCGTGAATATCACAAGGCATGTTTTGAAACCAAAGCATGAAGTTCTAACCCCCAAAGAGAAAGAGAAGCTCTTGAAGAAATACAATTTGGAAGATAAGCAGGTAAGAAGCTTATTTTTTTGGGAAGTTTGCTCTATTAATAAAGATATTCTTTGCAACAAAATTTGGATTTTATAAAGCATGCCACTATTTGATTTTGAAGTTTGAATTGTGAACTTAAAACACTATGATCTTGGCCCTATTTAAGTAGGGATGGCAAAAATGGCGGGTGCAGGTCCCCCCTCACCCCTCCCCCATACCGATACCGATACCCTTACCCTCCTAAAATTTTTATACTCATCACCTACCAATACTCATGACGGGTGAATTTTTCATACACATGCTTGTCCACCTCAATATGTATTCAAACCCATCCCGATCCACTATGGTCAACTGGGTACACCCAACCTGTATACTTTATAACACGTCTAGGGAAAATTTAAATGTTGACCCCTCAATGATTGCCTATATATATATATCCTATATGAATCATGAATTGAGTGGTTGCCTATCTATTGCTTTTTTTTTCTTTTGCCATTTTTGTGAAAAAAAAAAGATGTTTTGAGAAATGCATATAGACTATCTCAGACCAATTTCATGTGGCCTGCTATTTTCTTTTTCAAACCATATTGTGCATGGAGAAGCATCAATGTCTTAACTACATTGGTTTGTGGATCAGAGGCCTTAAACATCCAAAGACATTAGTCAAAATGTCAAGTTATTTGTCCATCTTTTCTGATATATTGATGTGAAATATGCTTATCACCGAGGCTGAGATAAAAACTAGTTATCTTCATGTTTTATGTTCCGATCCACGAAGCAACAATTTGTTAAAATATTTAGAAGTTGAGCTCTAGAGTATTGTAGGATATCCACTGTCATCGGAAATTTGCATTCTACGTGTAAAACTTGACATTGATATTCGCTCGTTCCAATTATGCTCTTAAGGTTAATTGTTTTAGCCAAAAATGAGATGATTGGGAATTAGCCCAAGAGAGCTAGAAGAGTAGGAGAGGAAATATAGTAATAGGGCTCATCAAAATACTTTTATTAATAAAGATGTTGTGCTTTTTTTGAATGTTAATGCTAAATCTTACGGAGGGCGATTCCAAAGCTATCTATCAATGTTTCTTTTGGATTATCGAGTACATGGTTTTATTATTAATGAGTTCTTTTCCCTATTACCCCAGCTTCCTCGAATGTCGGTGAAGGACGCAATAGCACGATATTATGGACTCGAGAGGGGACAAGTACTGAAAGTGGTGTACAGTGGTGAGATCACACAGTCTCATGTCACTTATCGTTGTGTATGGTAATGGCAATGGAACATATTTCCGTTTTCTAATCCTTTTCTGTGTTTAGGCCTTAGTAGTTTTGGTCTCGAACATGTAACTTCCCGTTGTGTATGGTAATGGTGATTGAAGATAAGTCTGGTTTTCATCCTATCCTAATGTTTAGGTCTTGGTACTTTTCAATATCGAATTTTGTCAAACAAATATTGTTCGATGATGTTGATTGTTGAATATTTTGAACTCGAACTATTCAAGAATCTTGACTTGTGATCTACCAATTTCTATAATGTCTTGCTAGAACTTTGGCCTTTTTGCTGATGTACTGCTTTTTGTTAAGTTATACTTCCTCTGTTCCTTAATACTTGCTAGTGACAGAGATATTTTTCCACACAACATGTCGCAATCAGGTGTAAAAATTTGTATGATCAATTGGAGCAAGTCAATTCGACATTGTTCTACGGTTGTAGCGAGTCAAGTGAACTAACTCATAGCTTAGAGTCGGATTGTCAAACTTTTAAGAGATTGTTGCACTGTTTAAATAAATTCAAATTAAGAAAATTAAGTTTTTCCATCTTATCATTTATTCATTTTCAATCTTATTATGACTAAAATTTCATTGGTATTACACCCAAAAGTATATCACCATCCATAAGTGGCAATCTTATGTCCAACGCCATCATTTAACTATCAGTTATTTATCCAATTACATCCATGCACAACATGTAGCAAATTAAAAGGAAAAAGATTGTATGACATCCAAGCACTAAGTATATATAACATAAGAATAAGAGGAGTCGAGAATGAAGATGAATAGATGATAGTTGCAGTTTGAAATTAGACTCCAAACGAAATTTCCGCTCGTCTCACTTCTTCCGACTCACAGCTGCAGCGATTCCTCCAACGACAAGTCCCACAGCAGTGGCTGTTATGCCTATCCCGATGACACCATCTGCATTAAATAGAACGAGAAACCAATAAAAAAAAAAACTTCATATGAGGAGAAAATTTCTAACCGATTGGTTATTGATGCTAAATGCTACTAATGAGAATGATTTACAGTCTTAATTTTCAAGAAATGTACCATGTTATTTCCATGTTGATAAAACTTTGATCATAAAAAGGTTTTTTCGTTTACAATTTCCATTATTACTTTTCAAATGATGATGCATTTGAATGAATTTGCGAAGAAAATGGGAAACAAGACGATTATACATGTCTGGTGATTTTCTTATCAAACTTCCACCAACTTTTATTACTATTCCCACCAATTAATACTGATAACTAAACGTGTTGTAAATAGTATTTGGGAAGTGGAGGATCAAAGTTCTTACCTCTGGCAATTCTGTCTTCAACATGTTTCTTCAGAGTTAATGCCTGCCTCCAGTCAGGTGCAATCTGAGAAAGGAAAGAATGAAACACACATCAGTCACTCAATCAAGGGTGATCAAGAAAAAACGACATAGAAGGGAAAAGAAATGAAAACATAAATACATTTTTGTATCAATTCTACAACATTAAATTAGAAATGAACCTCCAGACATTGTTCCACAAGTTGCCTACTTCTTGAAAAATCACCACTTCTGTAGTACCCCACAGCGAGCAGATAGATTTTTTCTCTCTTTTCAAGAGGACTAGTGCTAGTTTTGGATAGTGATGCTGCAAAAAAAAAAATATATGCGAACTTCAATCTTCTTTTTATACCATTTTCGAAAAACAAGGGGAAGCAGAAGTTGGACGAGGGGGACTCAAGATGAAGGTATGCACTATAAACCCTAGGTTTGAATCACCAATCACCAGAATGGCCAGCCTATCAAGAAAATTAATTCAATTCAATTCTTTAGATCAATTTGCTTATTTACACAATATATACAAAAAACTGGATAGACATCATCATCATACCCATTGTTCCCGCACATAGATAAAAATCTATGGTCAGGGTCCGGAAAAAAAAAAAAAAATTGGATAGACAAGACACTAAAACGGACAAAGGCGAGTTCGTTGATGTAATCTTGTTGTTAAGAATAGCAAAATGTAGCATGAGATTATAAGGCATAGGAAAATTTACTTTTAAAAATCCGACCTTTGGGCTGTTCTCTTCTAAAAATCCGACCTTTTGATTATTTTTTAAAAATCCGACCTTTGGGCTCCATTTTCATCTAAAGTACATACCCATTTCTTAACCTGGACAACCGGTTAATATGTTTTTATAAAAAAAGAGAAATTCAAAAATAAAAACCCTAATTGCTATAAAGTGGTCTTCATCTTCATTTGTGGTCTTCATCTTCATTTTCAACCATGGAACCATTGAAAGAATTTCCTTTTTATGTTAATGATGTAATTGTTATGAAATTGTATCTTGAAATGTAAGGATTATTGCTAATGAAATAAAGATTTTGTCAAACTTAGATCATTCATCTTCATTACTTAATAATAGTTGATTCATACATTTGTACATAATTTTTTTTCCTAACTATCACAAACTCTTCATCTTCAATAGAAATTCCATTGAAAGAATTTCTTTTTTTTCAAACTTCTTTTCCTTGACTTTTACATGTTCTTCTTAGTTTAACTTTAAGATACCTAAATCAATTTTCAATTTCTAAGTTTCCTTTTGTTTTCCTTTAAATTTTAGTGGGATTTTTCCTAATCTATCTGATTTTCCTTTCAATTTTAGTGGGATTTTTCCTAATTTAATTTTCAATCCCTAACTTTAAGATACCTAAATCTCATTTTCCCTAATTTATCTCCTTTGTTTTGATTATCTTCTTATTACCTTTCATATTTTTTTTTAACTTAGGGAGACAATCACCATCTCCCTCTATCCATTCATCCCTCAATCAATTAATTATGGTAAAGGAAAATCCATCAATGCATTCTAACTTGGATTGTTTCCTTCATTGCAATACTTCTGTTGTTTCTTCACAATCCCTTCCCAAGGTTTGTTTTCTTTAACATTTTAGATCTGGGTTTTTTTGGGTTATTATTAATCATTATCTAATTTGAATCATACTCCTATTTTTTAAAATTTGCAGTCAGAGATTGGAAGCTGAATAAACTATGGCATCCATGGGAAAGAGAAGGAGGAAGTAAATGAGGGAAGCTAATTAATGGGTTAGCTGAGTAGTTTTTTAAAATCAACCGGTCACCGGTCAAATTGTACTTTAGATGAAAATGGAGGCTAAAGGTCGGATTTTTAAAAAATAATCGAAAGGTCGGATTTTTAGAAGAGAACAACCCAAAGGTCGGATTTTTAAAAGTAAATTTTCCTAAGGCATAAGAAATTTTATTTCGTAGAATTGTGATTCACCATGTTAGTCCATTTAGTTGTTTGTCTCAAAAAAGAGCACCTCAATGTTACAGATTGTATACAAGTGAATAACTGATAATTTTTGTTATATGCTAGAACTTTTTTGTTGATCTAAATTCTAAATAGAATATGGGTATAGATCTAAAATATTATGTTTCTCCAAAAGTTGGTCCTTTAGGAGCAGGAGAAATGGCGAATAGCTTCTTAGGTTTATTGATCATTCTAATACTGATGATATCATTCTGTGGGCTGCATATGAACTAGTAAGTGGTAAGCATGTGAATGCGGAATACAGGCCCTAGAATGTATAAACTATGTTAGGCATACAAGCAAATGAAGATACTAAGAGAAAATTCCTGGGTGAACAACATTCTCCACCATGGTTCCAATTCCAAAGCTTACCATAAGCGCTTACAAAATTCATTTGATCCTCCCTCAATGAATATACTGAAGCCCAGAAATCACCCATAAGTCTACACTTTTGCTTGTAACATCAACATCAGTCATTTGTCACCTTCACTGACCATTCCAAGGATAAAAGCAGGAAACTATGGTCAAAGGCCTTATCCAAACTACGCAGGCAATCAAGCCTCACCTTAAGGTAAAATGAGCGTAAACTCTTTCTTAATCTACTCTCCTCTTAGTCTGACTTAAAAAGAATCCAAACTCTTTCTTAAGGTAAAAATATCAAGCACAAATGACTTAAAAAGAATTCATGTCAATAACAAGACCAAAATACCTTCAACCATGGCTATCCCACGCTGCACATCCTCAGGACGCCTAGAATGAACAAGGGCCCATGACAACCTCATTATACATTCACTTTTCTGTTCTTCACTAGCATTTGCAGCCTCTGCAACCTCCCGTTCAAGTCCCTGAAAGTAGCCAAACAGCCATTGTAAACTATACTACTTCCCTAGGTTGTAGGAGGGAGAGGGGATATGTTCTCAAGATAAACTTCAACGCCTATTCAACATTTAAGATAGCAAGAAGTTGAGTTTCAAATAACCAACCCAATTTTATATTATAAACAATGCTAAACAATCATAAAATACTCTTAATAAGTTATTATGTTCACAAAACTTATCAAAAATGCTTGTTCAAACCAAATAGCTCAATAAAATTGCACTTGCACACTCAAGACCAAATGGCTAGTATTCCTATTACATAAGCATATATGTTCAGGTAAATATCATATAACAATATTCCTAAAAGCCAGCAGACGGCACGATGATTGGAGGCATAGACACTTCATCCCAGGAAGAACTTACTTAAAAAATTGACAATATAGGTAGTAATAGGTTTGTTAGACACTACCAAAAGAAAACTGCAATATTAATCGCTCAAAAATTTCAACGGTAAATACACTAGTACAGCTTAAGAATTGCCACAAAACAATTGAAATGCCATGTATTTTTTCCAGAAAAAATTCACGAGCAAAAGCATAAAGGTAAACAGAAACCTCACATCATACCATAGATTTTCCGACCACTTTATTTGCATATTATATGATAAATATTTGCATCTTTATCGATCAATTTACAATTTTGCATCATCAAGTAAGTTTTGGATTCAACAACTAGGCCAAATACGCAATGAAAAGAAACAATGCGCTGATATTAAAGGAATCGAATAGAGAAAGCGGAATAACATGAACCCTAGAATTAGTATTACATTAAGAAAAAAAAAAGGGAAACGCTTACAGAAATAGTCTCAGGATCACACCATGGAATTTGATCACCATTGCCGAAGAAATTACCAATGGATTCAAAGAATTGTCCAATCTTAGCATCCATAATTTTATCCGAATACTACAAAACCTAATTAGAAGATAAACTTGTATAATTGAGTGAATAAGAATGACAAATTGATATAGAACGTCAGGAATTGAGGATTAATGTTGAGAATTTGACAAAAAAGACGAGGCTTTGTTTTCGCTGTAACCCAGGCAATTAAGCAAGATTCAACTATTTTTCGCCTATTTTTGCCCATTGTTTTTTAACGGTATTTCAAGGTTCAAAATGTATTTCAAATGACGAATTTTAAATTATGGATTTGAGTTATGACTTATTATAAGTGGTTGCACGTATACGGCTATCTGAGATTTGTTAAAATTATGTCTTTGATACTAATTTATGAGCCTATTGAGATTCCGATAAAGAGGAGAAAACTAAGAAAGAAAATGATTAGTTGTGAAGTAGCGATTATCGAACCTAAAACCTTACCTAAGGAAATTATTTTATGTTGAATTTTTATAACCTTAACTTGACCTATTAACTTATTTTAGACCTATTTAGATCTTGAATTATGTACTGAAGTATAAGTTTAAGTTTGATTGGACCTAACCTAAACTCAATCTTTGAGCTATGTCATAAGATGAAAGTGGGATGTACTAGCATGTGATCTGCCCAAGCATGATACGACATAACACGACACTGTTCATGTCACGATAAAATTAGATTCAAAGGGTGGCCTAATACAACACAATTTTCATGATAACACCTCATTTTTGAGTGCATAAGCACGAAACATTATACAACAAATGCTATTCAAGACGAAATTTAACACAATATAATTTAACATAAGACATGACAAGCACGATACATAAACGCTCCGACACAATACTATTTCCATGTCTTACTCTATCCAATTCACAAGTCACAACCATTCCAAATTGTCATCAACACATCCTATCCGAAGTACTCCGCTCATAAAACTATAGACAGAATCTAAAAAGGAAGAACGACGACAACTCTTAGAAAAGCACGGCCAAAAAAAGTCTTCCGACTCGAAAAAGATTCAATTTCTTTCTTATTGAGCAATACGCGATTAAGAAATTGACTTGTCAACGCTAAGTCGGTAACTAATTCACCAACACTATAAAAACCCAACGTCATATTTCCCTCAGAAAAACTACTCCGTCAATTTAGGAATTAGGGCTTTTCAACGAATTTGCAATTCCAATTCTTGAATTGTGTGTGGTAATTAAAATCGAGAGCAAAAACAAGGAAAGTAGGAAACCATGATTGAAGTGGTATTGAAAAGACAGGTTGGGGAAGAAAGTACGAGTGAAGTGCAACGAAGATGACACCATTGGCGACCTCAAGAAGCTTGTAGCAGCTCAAACTGGTACTCGCTCCGAAAAGATCAGAATTCAGAAGTGGTATACAATTTACAAAGATCATATCACTTTGAAGGATTACGAAATTCATGATGGCATGGGTCTTGAACTCTACTACAATTGACATCTATCTTTCTGGTCATCCTCGTTTCTTCTTTTTTTGTTTGGATGTGAAATTTCATGTTAATTTCTGTGTTTTTCCTTTTTATTGATTGTTTTTTTTTGTTGCTGGATTTCTTTGTTGTTGATTAATGAACAATTCCTCTATCAATTAATGAAGGATGTGGATTATTTTTTGTAATTACAGTTTTCTGTTGTTTGTGAATTGTAATCAGTGTCATCCTTTGTTTTGAACCTTTAACAATGTCTTCAAATCGAAGTTTAAATTGATGTTTATTGGAATGATTTATCTGCTTTTGGACAATGAAACCGGAAAAAAATAGGTCTTGAAACTTGAAAAGATGAAATTTCTCTTGTCTTGATAGATACACAATGAGAAAGAAAGCACAAGCAGCAACAAAAAATTTTATATTCATATCATAAGTTCATAACCGATCACAGCAGGTAATTGGCACCCCTTTCCATACAAACTAGAAAGGCAGTCTTATTACAAATATTGACAGACAGCCTAGAAATCAACTCTGATTTACACTTAACAAGTTACTTCCCCTGCATTTGGTGGGGATTAACAGTCCAAACTCTAAACAAAATAAACGAAAGTTCTGTAGTAATTATGAGAACAATCGAGTCCCCTTTTGTCCTCTACTATTGGTCGGGTTGACTTGTGGATTGTGATAAGTGATAACTTATTAGTTATTTCATTCCTCTAGTGGAAAACCTCCTACTAGTCACGGTGAATGCTTGGATAAAGGTTGAGGATAAGATTAGTATCACAATTTTATTTCAAATCCCCAACTTTCCCCATTCGCAGATAGATGGGAAAGTTTACAACCTTCTCATTTTTCCCATCATTCAACCAAGCTTGCTTGAACTTTTCGATCAGCTCATCCGTTAACTTCTCTTCCCCTCTCTCCTTGGCAGCATTGTACGCTGACCATGACCTTATGTATGCAAAAAAGTCCTCCAATCTCATAATTTTCTCGGCCTTGAACTCAAACGGGCCAGTATGGCTCAACCCATCAACAGGCTCAAAAGGGAAATCAATACTCCTGTATTTGTCATCCACAGCACTTGTCGTCTCATGCCACCCTGGACCTGCAAAACCCTTGTAAAAGGGCCAGAAGACAGCGTCCACCTCCTCGTTCACTTCAGGGGTAGTATAGCACCAGGCTGCAATAACCCCATTGGGTTTCTTTAAGGCCCATTTGACTACCTCGTAGAACTTGGTAAGGTCGAACCAGTGCATTGCTTGGGCAACAGTTATCAAGTCGATGCTGGATTCAGGTGCTATCTTTTCCTCCACATCACTGAAAGAGAGTACTCGAGGAGTCTCGTAGTACTTGACATTAGGGAGTTTAGGTGCGCAGTCTAATTGTGTTGCATGAACGTCAGTGCCCACAACATTCTTGAAGCGCTCAGCTAGCTGATAATTGGAAATTATACTAGAGTCAATAAGAGTGTAAGAACTAGTGAAAAATCCTTCACTTTCAACTTATCAGCTAATGAAAAACAGGTAAATTTGTAGAAATTAACTCGAGAAAACTTCGACCTTCGAACAACTTAGATCCCTTGCTTTACATTAGTTGCATTATTGTTGGGCTTTAGGGAAAATTGGAATAACAAAAACAAATACTAGGACATTGTACTCATTGAAAATTAAGACAGTACTGGCTCCCTGCATCTAAACACAATTACCCAAAGTAATCAGTAGATCTGTAAGATCATACACCATATTTTTTACACTTCATAGCAGAAAATAAACCTAAGTTTACTTGAACATGTGCAAGGTATATAATTGCGCACTAACACCAGAAAACCCCTAGTTTCATTTACAGTAGTTTTACACCGCAAAACTTCAAAAGATTATAAGATAAGCATAACCATAAAACAACTTATCATGCCTTAGCTCGAATCATATCCTTTTGAGACAAAAATTTGAAAGTAAAACAAAAACCCTATTCCAAAAACCCTAAAACCTGCTATATTTCCCTCATGTTTAGAATTAGCAAGGAAAACGAAATGATCGAGTGAACAGAAACATGCTTCATAGCCTCAAGAAACTTTCTATTTTCCACCTTCAAAAAGATTCACACCAAGTCAAGAAATCGATAAATGCGCAAGTTAATTGTAGGCGAGTGAAGAAAATCTACACCAATTAGCGATTACAATCTAGCAATTCGTAATTAAATTGCGTACATGCCAATTGCCATAAGATGTGAAATCAATCAATAATGTAAGGTGCAAATTGGGAATTTGGATCTGAACAACTGAAATTGAAGAAAGAGAGAGAGAGAGAAAAGGAGAAGACGTACAGAAGGAATGGCTTGACCTGTTCCGGTGCCGACATCCCAAGCAAGAAGATGAGAAGGAGTGTGAGATGCTATGAAATCGAAAAGTTGTGGTGGGTATGATGGTCTTCCACCTGAATACTGCGAGGCATTGTAACTTGGTTTTGGTAATGAACCCGTCCCCGCCATTTTTCCTTCAAGACTCAAGAGTGTATAGCTTTGATTTATATATAGGTAGGCTATGGCGGATCTAGATTGACGTCATGCCTCATGTAATGCTGAGGTTATAGCTAAAGGACAAGGTGCTATTTTCTTTGACTTTGACCTGCAATCTACTAACAAAATATTGACTTAAACACTTATACTACCTCCGTTCCAAAATACTTACAATATTTGCCTTTTTTACGTAGTTTAATGCACTAATTCAATTTTTAATATCTATAATTATGTATAATATAAAATTATAAAAATTTGATATTAATAATCTTTACGTCGAGACGAATCAAATAAGATCTCACTTGACTATGTTTTTACTTATAAATTACTTATTAATCACAAATTAAGGGACACAAATGAATAGTGCTTATTTTTGGTATGTTGCACTATATTGAAACGGAGGAACTATTAAAAAGCACTTTAGTTCATCATCATCATACCCAGTGTATCCCGTTCAGAGAACATTTAATATCGACCCATCAAAAGTAGGTTTATTAAAAGATAATCAGAAGTTAGAATTATTACAGCGGATTGGTGAAAGGTTAAATTGTTTTTTTAGTTTGAAAGGTTAAATTGTTAATGTTAATTAGTTCTATATTATTTAGGGCTGACAAAAGTTGACTCGACCTGCTAACTCGACCGGAACCTAACCCGAAATAAGTGGGTATGGGTTGGGACTTTTGACCCAATTAATTAAATATTTTAATTTCGAGTTAAATCAATAAGTATAAGCTAAACTTAGTTCATTTAATATTTTCTTATTTTTCACAGTATATACAAAATAAACAACAAAAAATCCATAAAATTAAAATTAAAGCCTAAAAAAGTTAGATTTAAAACAACATTAAAAACCTTAAAACGAAATCAGGTCAACTTGATCTGTTCCAAGTCGGGTCAAGGTTGTGATTTTCGACCCAATTAACTAAATGGGTTGGGTCTGGGTCAAGGGTTTTCTGACCTGTTTATATATGACCTGAATCTCAACCCGACCCAACCTAATTTGTTTGACAGACCTAATATTATTTATAACTCATATTGAGATATCATTTGCTTTGTGTACTCTATTTGATGCATCAATTCAATTCTATGTATCCATAATTAATTTAATTATACACATCATTCAAAATTATAAAAAATTGAAACAAATAGAATTTTATATTAAGACGAACCAAATAAAATTTCATCTAATAACATAATTTATAGATTAGAATTAAAATATTTAGAGTAATTAATAAATCATTAAAAAATCAATGAAAAGGAAATCTTATTAACACAATGTATATATTTTGTTTATTTTTCACCTATATATACCACAAGCCCTACCAGACTACCAGTTACCATTAGTCTGTTTACACAACAAGCAGCACATCAAGAAATTGTAGACAAAAATGGCGATGACACCAATTCCCAGTGACACATTCAAGGTTGGATTTATTGGAGCTGGAAAAATGGCGGAAAGTATCGCTAAAGGTATTGTTAACTCTGGCATTTTGCCCCCTTCCCGTATCCGAACCGCTCACCTCAATCCCCAACGCCGCGAAGTTTTTCAATCATTCGGCGTTTCCGTTTCCGATCACAATCATCAGGTTTCTTTCGTTCATTGTTTAATTTTAGTATAACCTTATTTTGTTGTCCTCAAATTTTACAATTCTGTACGCAATTGTTTTTTGAATGATTTTCAGTTTATATGATCCACAACTCTAGGTTATGTTTGTGTAGTTATTAGCGTTTGCAATGTCAATGAGTTGAGCATTTTGTGTTAAATTAGTGATTTTTAATTTAAAACCCCTAAATGTGTTGTTTGCTATCTACAGGTTGTGGAAGATTGTGACGTGGTTATTTTCTCAGTAAAACCTCAAATTGGTAATTTTCCATGGATTTTATGCTTTGTAGTAGTAAATTACTGATGTTCTGGTGCTTTTAGCTGAGAATTACATTTTTCATTCACTGCATTTATCTATTTGACATGGAAAAAATGAGACTTTCTGAGATTGCGAGAACAAATCTTGAATGCGGAAGGATATTTTGTATTGGTTGGACGAATATGTGTTGTCATTTTTTCTTGGTCGTCCGATTAGTTTCAGAAAAACTTTTAAGTAAGAACTCCAAGTAGACAATGTATAGAAGAAGAGAAAAATGATTTGAATTATCAAATGAGACCGACAGAGTACATATAGTTAGCTATATGAATTGCAATATCTGCTATTGGACTACCTATTCATTTATTGTGATATGGTGCAGTCAAGGATGTGGTATTACAGTTGAGACCAAAGTTTTCGGAAAAGCAGTTGCTGGTATCAGTTGTTGCTGGGACAAAATTGAAGGACTTGAAGGTATCTTATGGATTTACTAAATACTATGGTGTTTATGTTTATTTAAAGAATATTTTTTTTAGACTTCCGAGTGAAACAAAAAACTTCTTATAATCTGTGATGGCCCATGTTTTATATAGTGTGCCTAGGTGCAGCTGAGCTGCTAAATGGCACTGGCGAGGCGTTTTAAGTAATGTGCGCTTCAGGCTCAAAAGTGCTATAAGGCATTATCATCAACCTGTTTTGCGTGTAGGACTTTTATATTTAAGGATTGTGAGGCGCAGACCTCATGTCTAGCCATTTGCACCTGGTCTCTAAGACCCCATCAACCCTATCACCTTCTTGCGCCTCAAGTAATTGAGGCTTTTTTAAACCTTGGTAAATGAAGATATCTTGGAAATTATGACCTAGAATTGCATTAGGTGTCTGCTGTAGTTCACTTGGATTGTGTCTGTTTCTCTTTAAGTAGTATCTAGTGTATTTTTGCATTGAACTTTGATTCTTGTCTTCTGCTTGATGTATTATCTTCTGTAGGAATGGTCGGGGCAGAATCGTTTTATCAGGGTGATGCCTAATACTCCTGCTGCTGTCGGAACAGCTGCATCAGGTTTGCTTACATGTTTTGGTGTCGTTTTCCGCTATTAGCTTTGCGATCTATTGGGTGACGATTCTTGTTTCAATGTTGGTATGTTGAGGCCTTGAGGGAACCTGCTTCTATTTTCTTTCTCTTTCTGTCTGTATCGTGCTGATTAAAAGAACTAGGAAAACTTTATTGTAGCATACATATCTTAAGACATATATTCTTGAGATATCAAATTGTGGTTTCTTCTATATCAAAATAAGTCCTCAAAAGCTAAAAACCAATGCTTGACTGCTTTATCAAGCTCTACTAGTAAACTAAAGTGTTGACTGAGAGCCTGTTATCCTAGATTATTTTAAGTGCAATTATAATAAGTTAAATCTAGTTTTATTAAGTCGGGGAAGACATACCCTTGGTCTTTAAGTTTTTCTAGAAGTTAACTCTTTAGTCTTAACTCTGTTGCTGCACGATTGTTATCTTATTATTCCTTGGTTGTATGTGGATTGTGTTTATAGTGATAAGTGTTGGGGGAGGTACTGCAACCGAAGAAGATATTGAACTTATAGCGAGATTATTCGGATCTATTGGCAAGGTCTGGAAAGCAGAAGAGAAGTTATTTGATGCAATAACTGGTCTTAGGTATGTCAATATTCAGAATTTCATGAACCTTGAACTTAAATGAGTATAGGATACGGAGTACCCAATCATCAATTGAAGCTTATGTCAGTTTTCTTATAACTTTAGAGTTTAGCCAAAGATTTATTTTCCGAAATCCCAAAACTGAACTATTTTGTCTTGAAATTTGTAGTGGAAGTGGGCCAGCATATATATTTCTGGCCATTGAAGCCTTGGCCGATGGAGGAGTTGCTGCAGGTCTGCCACGAGAACTGGCCAAGGGTTTAGCTACTCAGACTGTAAGTTCCTCCCTCTTTTTTGCAATAGCTTGACCTTGCAATCTGGGGTTTGGTGTCAAATGTTTCTATTTTTTTTAGTATTGGTATTGCTTCAATGAGTACTAGAACCACCATTTAGCACCAACAACCAAACGGCAAATGGGCCATAAATAAACATGTTTGAGAAAAAAAGGAAAGGAGAAGACGGCCAGGAATAGCAGGATTTCTTTTCTTTTAGTTTAGGCACTATCTTATTGTTTCTGATATGAATATGACCAAAGTCTATGCTTTACAGGTTCTTGGAGCAGCAACGATGGTGGCAAACAGTGGGAAGCATCCTGCTCAGCTCAAAGATGATGTTGCATCACCTGGAGGCACAACAATTGCCGGCATTCATGAATTGGAAAAAGGCGGGTTTCGAGGCACCTTGATTAATGCTGTTGTGGCAGCTGCAAATCGTGGCAGAGAACTTTCTCAGGGCTAACTTTATCGAGGATACATCTATCATAATTTGTTTGTTAGCAGCAGGTAGTCGATCAAAACTCGTAAGGCCTTCAATCTTCATCGAAATGTTGTATAGTTACACTTTCTCATAGTTATATGCTACATGAGCAAGTTCGCACATTATTTTTCGGGGAATGCAAGGAGTTTTTACACCTGCATATCTCATGTTATGCAAAACA
This sequence comes from Amaranthus palmeri, assembly GCA_019776075.1. Taxonomy (NCBI): domain Eukaryota; kingdom Viridiplantae; phylum Streptophyta; class Magnoliopsida; order Caryophyllales; family Amaranthaceae; genus Amaranthus; species Amaranthus palmeri. The sequence continues at coordinate 189,899 of JAAKBH010000295.1, forward strand.
TTAGCAAATTTTGTTTTCCTTTACATATAAAATGGTAATCGCTCATATGGATATATGGATACATTGAATAATGTTTGTTTCTGTTGGTTGGTCAATGAATCTAGGGGAAGGATCAATCAAACAAACCGAAAGACCCGCCTTCGAAACTTGCTGTGCAACAGCAAGTCCAGCAGGCCCACCTCCTACAACAGCAAGATCTACCAATTTGCCCTTTAATGTGTCATATGAAGGCAATTCAAATTCTAGGGTTTCCTTCTTAGTCTCAGGAACAAGCTCCAAAAGAGTGCTACTACTAGCTTTAACTATTCCAATTTTGCACCATTTTTTATAGGGTTTTCTTGTATAGTGCTTATGAACCTTTAAAACACTCAAATTAGACCATTTCTCAGAAAACCCTTGTAATATAGGGTTACAAATCTCAAATTTGCTATGAATTTTAAGCAAAGTACCCATTTATTTTACCAAAAAAGTTAAAAAGGGCAATAATCCCAATTGGGTATCTTCCAAATCCTCAATAACACTCAAAAAAAATGGAGAAAAAAACTCATGAAAAAAAACTAACAGAAGTGAAAGTAAAACCCCATTTCATAAACAAAATGATATAGAGAAAAATGCATAATTAAAAATCAAAACTTGGATTGAAAGATGGTATTTTATGAATATTTACCAGATAATGAAGATTAGTTATCCTTGATTATGGAATTTGGGGTGTCACTTTTCAAGTTTCCACCATGAAAAGGCAAAAGATAAATATATATATGTAAGAAAGTTGGATGACTTCCCCGGTGTGCACCTTGTGTCAGTTGTGTGGCCCTTGCCTCAGCATGCACAAGTGGATTTTTATGATGTTATATTTTTAAGGATTATTTACCGACAACAGCCACCAAGTTTCCTCAATTTCAAATAAACAGCCTTAAATTTCGTTTAATTTGCATTATTCGATAGAGGGGATTGAAATTTAACGGATTGATCCAAAAAAGGTAAAAAATGGGTTTTTACCGGTAATTTAGTGGATTGGCTGTGTCGATATCACATTTTGTAAGTTGGTGGCTGTAGTTGGTAAAAAACAAAGTTTGAGGCTGTTTATTTGAAATTGAGGAAAGTTGGTGGCTGTTGTTGGTAAATAACCCTATTTTTAATGCTTGCTGTTTCATTTAATTTGGATTATTTGATAAATACTACTCCGTTCTCTTTGATTTACATTAAAGAGGAAATGAGTTATTTTTAAGAAAGTGGCAATAAATAAAGAGAGAGAATGAATTGTGTGGATAAAATTAAAAGAGTGGTAAAATGTGTGGATGAGATTAATAGAAAGTGGTGGGGCATAGTCTAAAAATAGTTTTGATGTAAATTAAGTGGGACGGACCAAAATGAAAAATGCTGCAAATTAAATGGGACGGAGGGGGTAATTATGTAAATATTAAGTGGAGTAATTAACTAGTGAACTTTATTTCAAAAAGTTAATAAGTGGACTTGTTAATAGAAATGACGAGTATGTGATTGAGATAAAAAATCATCACGAAACCCATCATCTAAAGAAGAAATGACAAAATAAATAAGACAACGTTCAGCTCATCAACCCTAATAAAAGTTTGGTGCAATTGAAACAAAACGAGTTTTGTTGGGATCTGGAGTAAAGCTAAAGAATTTCCTATAAGTCGAGAAGTGGCGTTTATCCTTACTATACAAAATGATAATCAAACCATAGTCACATAGTGAAAAGAAAAACTTATAATCGTAAGATCAACTCATAATTCTTGCCGACCATTATTTTATTATTAATATTTATTTCTAGGACAGTTACCGAAAATCTTTTGTTTTTATTATGAAAGTAACAGAAAATCTTAATTAGGTGGGCAAAATTTAATAGGCGTTTCAAAGTTAAGGTTAAGCACACGTTAAAATGAAGGTTGATTAATGATTTATGTGTTTGACTGTGTACCACATGCCACTTGTGGATCAGTCATTGGATGATTTTAGCTTGGTGCTAATACACGTGGTGGGATTTTAAAGGTATGCATGTTAGACTGCGCGGGAACATTGGGTATGATGATGATGATGATGATGATGATGATGCATGTTAGACTATATCAAAACAATGAAAAGGTCTCAGTAAATAACGGTTATTTGTGAGGTTCATAAATCACCCTTATATGGTAGGACGTGATAGGATGAGTGTTTTGTTATTTTAATTTATCTTTTTTAATTTTGTTTATTTTAATATTATTCCTTTTGTCTTTTTGTGGTGATTTACAAATCACGGTTATTGATTAGAAATTTTTGCAAAACAATTACTTCCTCCGTCTCATTTAATTTGCATCATTTTCTATTTTATCCGTCCCACTTAATTTACATCATTTCTATTTTTGGGAGGTGACCCACTACTTTCTTTTAATCTTATCCATACTTTGTAACTCTCTTAATTTCTTCCACATAATCAAAGAGGACAGAGGGAATATGTAAGAGTACACTTCCTCGGTTGCAAGATTTGATTTTATTCAACAGTTTAATATACTAATTTAATTTAACCAATTGGTAATAGTGTCTTTTTTTAGTTAATTTGTTAAGCCAACTATTATAAAATTGCGATTGATGTCGTTGTTAGTTATTATTCAAAAAAAAAAGTTATCATGAGTTTGTTTAGCAAATGCCTGTTGGTCGGTGATGGTTGCTAAATTTATAGGTTGGTTTGACCAATCATACTCATTGATGATAAGACAACAATTTAAGTTTACTGTTTTAGTCGGTTGTTATGGAAATGTTAGATATATACTCCCTCCGTTCCAGTTTACTTGTCCCATTTCCTTTTTTGGCAATTCCTCATTACTTGTCCCATTTCCTTTTTTGGCTATTTTTTTTTACCTAAATACCCCCACTTTTCCAATTCCCAATACTCCACTATCAACTTTACAATTAATTTAATTAATTAAATACCCAACTACCACCTTTTCCAATGGACCCCACTACTACCTTAATATCCGTGTTTGGTCAAATGGGACAAGTAAACTGGACCGGAGGGAGTATTATTTGTTGGCATTAGTTAGTTAATTATTATGTCATTTTCTTGTTTTATTAGGAGTATTATGATTCCTTAATAAAATAGCGTATGAACATGGCATTCTTAAAAAATAATAAAGCAAAAGAAAGTGGAAGAAAAGATAAGAACTAATCTATTTCTCCTAATTATGTCATTTTCTTATAGTTAATTATTAGAATATTTCCTAATTTTGTTAAACTCAAATAGATTTATATTGTGTATGAAACGGGCATTTTATTTAAATACGCTATAAAGATGACTAGGAGAAAAGAAAGATTCAATGAAAATCGATTACACAATTAATCTTAAAATTTAATACTCACTCTAACTGAAATTACAAGATTCATTCTAAAACGGAATTTCTTAGAAAAGGAATAAATGCAACAAAATAGGGATAAAGATTAAAGATAGAGAAGATTTAACACTAATTAGTCTTTATTAATCCAAGGATACACACCAATCAATTAAAAAAATTGAAAAGAATTACAAAAATATTAACACAAAATAACCAATGATTTATCATACACATGATAAATATAATTGAAAATATATTACATATATCATGATATTTTCTATATAAATATACATAATAAAAGAATAATATCCAAATACTCCACACAATACAATAAGATTATCAAGAGATGATATTTTAGCAGCAACATGCTTCACAAATCCAACAGCAACATAGGCCAGCCAAACTGAAATAATTAAAAACATATTAATAATTTAATTTATTAAATTATAAAAACAAAAAAAATTGAAATGCAAAATACATTATAATTAATGATCTAAAAAGTTTCAAAATCTTAAAACTACATAAAAAATAATTTAATTATTCAAAATAAGTTGATAATTAATTATACAGAAAAAGAAATAATTAATTAAACATACCATCCTTCAAGGAAACCTTTCTTGCCTCTATTCTTAGTACCAAACCAACTTTTCTTCTTCATTTTTCCTTCGGGCGGTGCTAGAGTTGGATAACCTATTATAATTTATAATCGAAATTAAATAAATTTCAACTCAAAAACGATAAAAGTTAATGTCTAAAAAACATATTGCGAATATAAAAAAATTACCAGCCGGAGGGACATTGTCGAAGTTTTCTTGTTGTTGGTGTTGTTGTTGTTGAGTTTTTGTGTTGCTCATTTTCAATAATAAAGTGATTGTAGTATTAGGTTTTGTTGATATTCAATAGAAGTTAATCTTTAAATGAGAAATTAAAATAACTTGAATGTGAGTATATATAAGCAAAGGAACTAAAAAAAAAAGAATTTTCCAATGAAGCTTCCAAGTACACATACGTTTATTGGCATTATACACGTTTCTTTCTAAAAGCAATTTTAAAAATAAGCTTAGTTGTTAAAAAAAATACGTGTATCTGTATATAAATCAGATTAATATTTAGGCGGTATTTTGTAATTGGTTGTTGGCTGTTGACTTTTTAATTGACTTGTTTGACAAGTTGAAAATGTTGGTTATCTTAATTGTCTTTTAAGTTAGCTGAAAAGTCAACTGTTTGTGAAGATATATGATATATTTGAGTATTGATTGTTAGCTGTTGGCTGTCCAACAAGCCAAAAACCAACCAAAAAACTAATTGAATAATTTTTTCATTTTGGTTTAAAAATCAGCTTTTGATCTGTTTTAAAATTAATTATTTACCAAATACTCTTTTTTGTATGTTTAACCAACCAAAACACTAAGCCAAAATCCAAATACCAAAAACCCTTTATGCTATGTTTGGGAATAAGAATTTTATTTGAAAATTTGGAATTGACTCAAATTTATTGTTTGGCAAATTAAAAATTTACAATTTTAGATTTGAATCAAATTCACTATGATTATAAAAGTGGTTAAAAACGAGAATTTAAGAATGGCTTTTCAAACGTTGTCATTCTCAAATTCTTAATTAATAAATCCATAATTGAAATCTACAATCCGAAATAAAATGGACATTCCCAAATGCAACCTAAATATGTTTCACGTTGTACACGGTTAGGTGGCCAAGTTCAAGATATAGCTGGGATTTACACGACTTCTAACACGTGGCACGTCCTTATGGGTTAAGAAATCTGTTGAAAGTCAAAATTATGCGTTGGCCAATGGAATTGGTCAAACTTCAATATATCCAATACTCCATCGCCAAATCATACCCGACTTTGTTATCAATTTTGATATTACTTCTTGCTTTCTGATTAAGTTACATTATTTTATGTTTCTTTTCTTGATAAGTAATTGCTCTTATAGAGACTTATCCAAAAAAATCAAATTATATATTCATAATATTTATAAAAATATCATTAAATTGCGAATCGATAATTATTCTTTCTAGATTATCAAAAAAATGTGTTTAATAAGGCAAGAATTCACGTCAATATTATTACATAGCAGAACTCATACAGATTTAATTAACACATATATTAATTACGTTAGGTATACTTATTAAAAAAAAAAGCTACATTAGCTATATTGTTTCATAATGTCGTCAATTGACATCATTAAACAAACATATCAACCCCTATGTTCTAGCCATTGGCCATTATTACAAACTAGCTATAAAATTTATGCAATTCAACTTTGTAAACCAAAAGAGAATTTACTCAAAATTTTAAAATTACTTCATTCAATTTCTCTGTATTTTAATATGTCATAATAAAAAGTTTTTCTTTTGTTTTATATTCTTTTTGGACTTTTTATGTGTTTGTAACTCTACGAGGCAGGTACGAATCTTTATCTTTATCATCTTGGAGCCGGGGGACTCCTTTTGGCCGTGCTCTCCTTCACGGGTATGAGTTGCCGCCGTCCTTCCCTCCCCAGACCCTGCTCATAGTTCTCTATGAGCGGGATATACTGGGTAGGATGATGATGATGATGATGATGAATAAAAAGTTATACATTGTAAAGGAATTCTTTATTCAAAATCGTATTATCATTAAACGGCTTAATATTAGCTGACCCAATTCTAATTTATTAAAAAAACACTTTTAATATTTTTTTTCTCTAAAAATGACGACAGTAATCTACCAAATTAAGGTTAAGTCAATTATTTTTATGAACATAAATAATGTGCTGCTTATATTTGATACCTCAGATTTAGCTTGAAAAGGAATTGATAAACTACTATAATTTCAACAAGATACATTTTCTTTTCATGAGAGCTCATTTGCTAAGAACTTTACAGTTAAACATGCTTGGTGGGGAGCAATCTTAGGACGGGTGACCTCCTGGGAAGTTTTCTCGGGTGCGCACGAGTGAGCCAAAGTACGCTGAAAAGACTAGTGTTGGTCTATAAGGCAAGTCTACAGTCTCCATGAGTAGTCACGGGCGATCTGAGGAGTCAGAGTGTTACATAAATGGGCTCGTCTCGACGTGAGAGACTTGCTTGAGATGATTGAGTAATCAGTACTCATCCTTTGGGCTGGTTCTGGGCTGTGGGCCATGGTTAGCAATCTTTGATTTGTATTTGGGGTGGGTGATTATTAAACTTTCAAAACTGAGCCCAAAAGGTTAACATATTAGTTTCCATTATGTTGGCTAAACATTTTTTGGAGTTTAAAGTCCATAGTGTTAAATTTTCGCCTTCAAATATTAGCCCAATAAAATGTAAATCCCATTAGTTTCTAACTTTCTATTACACGATTTTAGTTTAAGATGATGTCATAGTAAGATAAATTCAACTTGACTAAAGTTCGATTACATTAATCACCGTTTATGGCAAAGATGACTCTCCCAACAGTCCAGCCTAATGATTTTAAATTTAATAATAAGGCTGATGAGTAATCAGTTACTTATTTTGCAAAATTGATTGACCTATATTTACCAGTCTATACTATAGACAGTCTTAGCAAGAATTTGTGAAATTAATTATAAACTACTTAATACTTAATGTGTCAATTTAAATATTAAAACTACACTATGAATATTAGAATGCACATTTTTAAATTAAATATTTGAACTACTTATATTAATTTGTCTTACCTTAAGATGGTCCATAGAAGAGTTGATTTCCTTGTTGCAATAATTAAAAGATTAGGATTGATAGTTGTGACTAATGCAAATTATTTCCTCTATTTGTTTAATTTCCACTATAAAGTGATTTAGCGATACTTTATATGGTTTTTAATGCATATGTAATTGTTACTATAGTCTATAGTGATATTTATGAGAAATATCACTAGATCCTATGTTGTAAAAATCTTTAGTGTGATTTTTTATTATGCTGTTAAAGGGTTTAATAAATGTCACTAAACCCTCTCTATATATATATATATTAAAAACTTAAAGTAGCAATATATCCCACTAAAAGAAAATTATATTGTAGTGTATGATTGTTTTAATCGTTAAAAGGAATTAACCAGGGGTAGCGACCTACAAACTTAATAAGAATCATAGGTTTACTTAATAATCAAAGATCTTTCTTTCTATCCTTGTAAATTATAATAGTGGTTCAATTATATATTTTGTCTATATTATTAATACCTCTTTTATCCTATTTTATGTAGGAAACTCCCTTTACCCTTGTTTAAAAAATTAAGGAAGTTGACGTTGAAGATATCACATCACCAAGACAGGGCGATCCTAAAGGTGGGCAAAAGGGGCCGTCACTCAGGGTCGTTCCGTGCTAAAAAAGCAAAATTAATAGTTGTAGAAGGGTCTTTAAAAGTTATAAATTGCAAAGAAAATAGACTCTAATATGCCATTTTGCCTAGAGTCTTAAAATATCTAGGGTCAGTCCTGCACTAAGAACATAAAAGTATTAGTTCACTTAATGTAGAAGCCAAGTGAGTACCTTTAATTGTGTGGATTAGACAAGTATAATGTGTTGGAAATAGGAGCATCATTGTTTATGCTTGATTTACTCTTTTTTTTGTGATTAGACTTTGATCAAACAAGTCTTACAAATAGCCGGTGGGATTTTGGACCCGCAAGTTAGCTTAATAGAAGTACCTCATTGTTTGATCGATGAAATAAGTTGACCCATCTAACACATCATGCATGCATGCATTCACATTATTTTACATTGCATAATACTTTCTTTTTTTTTTTTTGAGAAAACATTGCATAATACTTTTATGTGTCTAATCAAATTTGTCTCATAGGTATTTGGTGGATAAATTAAGAAAAATGAGTCAATCAGTGATTTATGTGAAAATGAGATATATACATGAATAATGGGTGTTTGGCAAATCAGCTTATTGAGCAATTTTAGTTATTTTGGTATAAATAGAGAGTTGGGTGGTCAAACCAGCTAATACTAGTATTTGATGAATTAGCTGGTTGAAGCAACTTATTAATACGAATAAGCTGTTTTAGAACAAGATGCTTATAGCAACGAATTCAAAATCAATTCATCAAATCAACCACTATAATCAGCTATCAGCTACCAGCTATTAACCATTTGTCAAACACCCTCAATATTTAAAGATAATTTAGATAGGAGGACACAAAATTGAAGAAAGAATGTTAGTTATGGTCAAATATTAAAAAATGGGCAATTTATAATCGAATAGAATAAAAAGAAACAGAAAGTAAAATAAATTTTGTGGGACAAAAAAGTATTTCACGTTATTATATTTTTATAATTGAATAATAGTAATACTTTATCACACCATGAAGTATGTAATTGTTGTATACCAAAAAAATATAGTTGAGGCTTGAGGGGGGAATATTGAGGGTGGTATTAAATGGTGGTAATGGGAATGATTTATAGTGTAAATTTTCATCAAAACTTTCATGTCATTCCTATGGTAATGAAACTTTGATCACAAAAAAGTTTTTTTGTTCACAAATTTTCATTACCTCCTAATACCACCTCTCTCATTGGTAATGCATTGGAATGAATTTTATGAACAAAATGAGATGATTGAAGGTTGTCAAGCATGGCCATCAAGATAGCAAAAAATTTTTTTAACTAAAATTACACTAGTTTTTCATTTCCATTGACACGATTTATTACCATCTATCAAACGGGCCGATGTTTATGTTTAGAATTAGGAATTTTGCATGGCTAAATAAATAAATAAATAAAATAAAGAGGGGTAGACATAGACGAGAAATATGCGGAAAAGAGAGGAAGTGTGAAATGTAGGTCATGGCTCAATAAAACCCCATCTTGATTTGACTACACAATCCCATGCTTATAGCTCTCTCACTCATCTTCATTTTAGTAGCATTTAGCTTTTAGCATTTAGTACTTAACTACATTTAGACACTCTAATTACTTTTACGGCCTGTTTGGTGGGTGGTAATAAATGGTGGTAATGAGAATGAGAAATTAGTGTAATTTTGGTTGAAAAATATATCGTGGTTATTATTTTGATGGTCATGCTTATCCAACTTCAATCATCTCATTTTTTTCATATAATTCAATTCAATGCATTACCATTGGAAAATGTGGCATTAGGTGGTAATAAAAATATGTAAAAAAAAAAACTTATTTTTATCAAAATTTCATTATTATGGGAATGACATGAAACGTTTGATGAATTTTTACACTATAAATCATTTCTAATACCACCAACCAAATTGTAATGATATAAAACTTTTGACGAAATTTTACACTATAAAATAGAATATTTCATTAGAATTTATATTAATCACAAAATTATTCACATTATCATTATTTATTACCAACAATCAAATGGACCGTCAAAACAATCACTCTCATTGTTGCAATACACTATAATTACTTGTCAAAAAAATTAATTAAAGTCGTGTATGTGAATCAACTGATAAAATTGTTCAAATAATTGTCGTCTAGATATACTTCTTTTCCATCCATTTTCATTTTTTGCAATGTGTTACTTTCACGGTTTCACCCTTTATTTAGTTTTTTGTTTCCTTTACCATCTTTTTAATTTTATCAAAATTCAATTTTAATTTCTATATTTTTTACAGGTTAGGTTAGAAGAGAGCAACAATTTCGCTACTACTCTTTTGTCCCTTTAATTAGACATCTTTAAAAATTAAATTAAATTATTTGAATAATATTAAAACAAAATTTAAATATAAAAAATTAAAAGAATAGGGTGAAAAATGATGACATATTTAGGGTCGGGCGGAGTACGTATATTGAGTGCAGATATAATTGCATGTGAAAATCAGTGCCTCATAACAACCATTTTATTCTGTCATTTAGTCACGTTACCCATCACATTATTCAGACCATCAAAACGCAACACAACACTGCCACTGCCAATCTTATGCTTAGTCTCACTTGTCTGCCTGTCACCCATACTAATAATTCTTCGTTCTGAAATATTTGCTATATTTTGATTACAAATGCTTAGAGTCGATCTTGAGAATTCAGAGGCTAAAGGCGAAAAATAATTTATAGGCTCTAATTATCCGCTTTTTGGTTGCAGATAATCGTGTATTTATAATTCAATAATTAGTACTCCCTCCGTTTCTTCTTAATTGTCCACTTTGCCTTTGGAACGGATTTTAAGAGTGGTGTGGTAGTGGGGTATTTTTATTGATTATAATAATTGAAAAGGTGGTAGTGGGGTATTTTAAGTGAATATAATAATTGAAAAGGTGGTAGTGGGGTATTTTAAGTGATTATTATAATTGAAAAGGTGGTAGGTGGGGTATTATTAAATAATATAAGTTGGGGTAGTTGAGGGTATTTAGGTAAAAAGTTTTGCCAAAAATAGAAAGTGGACAAGTAAAGAGACTTTACCAAATAAGGAAAGTGGACAATTAAAAAGAAACGGAGGGAGTATATAAATAAGGAAATCATTATCAATATTAACACTTTGATTTGGTTAAATGCACATTTTAATTACACAAGATCTCAAGTTTGATGCATATAAAGAAAAAAATTGTCTATATTTTTCGTGGGTCCTGTGCACAGGTCTTTCTTGCGCTTGCCTAGGGACGGCCTTGTGAACGCTATTCATTGTTCAAGCTTATTTCACATATTGCGGTTAATGTTAGTGTAAAAATATAGTCAAGTGGGAATTTCTTTGAATCGTCTCTAATAGCATATTTTTATAATATTAACTTCATTACAGTTTTTAATGTGTACAAGTCAACATATAAATGAACAAAATAATATGTTAAGTGGTGTAAAAAGTCAAATATAGCAAGTATAATGAAAGAGAAAAAGTATTTTTTTATAAAAAGGTGTCCAAAATGATCCTATTTATTATACATACATGCTATGAATAATCACAATTAGGAGTATTAAGTTAATTCTAAATCAAAGAGAATTAGAGTTAGACCGGAGAAAAGCATAAGGAGGAAGAAGACTTGGGTGCGGTTACTAGAAATCTAAAATAGTCAGTTAAAATATGAAAATAATAAGTGTTGTCAGTAAAAATATATACAAAGATTAGATTATTTAGAAAAAATCAATACAGAGATTATTCACAATAAACAGATAATAATTAAGTTAGCTTATTCAGACATTTTTATTTTAATTTTTACACTTTGATTCTTTATACATTAAATTATGCAAATTATAAAATGCTATTTTGTATGTTAGTGTGTAAATCATAATTGAAACACAATTCACATTTTCTATTAATTATGATTTTCTTATAGATTAACCGCAATATATAATATAGTAATCCAATACCCATATAATAGATACTTTCTTCGTTCCATAATACTTGTTACATTTAACTTTTTTACGCAATTCATTTTACTATTTTGTTTATTTATATGTCGATATTATACACATTTAAAAATTACTAAAAGTTTATATTATGAAAGTATGCGATTAGACGATTCAAAAAGATCCCAATCAACTATATTATTACTCACATATTTGCCGCAATATATAAAATAAGCTTAAACGATGAATAATACCTAAAAACAAAATATAGCAAGTATTTCGGAACACCCGAAGTATTTTAGAAGGGATGAAGTAGTGACATTGTTGCTCAGCTACCTATTTATGACAAAAGTTTTTGTTTTTCCAGTTTTAACACCTGGAGTATTCCTATTTTCTCCTAGGCGACAACAAAGAGCCACTTATTATTTTCCTTAATTATTTAAAAATCTCCACATAAGTACTAGTATAATTTATATAGATAAGAGTAGGTAAATATATATTTAAAACAAACCTGGTAATTTGATATTCACCCGATCTTGAATTTGGATTCGATTTGAACTAACTTCACAATGAACTTAAATAATACTATAAAAAACAAAGTGGGCATAAGACCCAATTTCAAATCGACTTAAAACACCTAACACGAAATCGATCCGACGACCCATATAAACCCCTAAGAGAATAGTGAGTGAATTAATTAACATTTAAAATGAACTGTTTCTTGATATAGTTGTTAGGAAATACTCACATTTGAGACAGGATCTCGCATCGATAAAATAATGAGTTGTTGACTTGCATATATAATAGGTGAGCTAATCTTCCTACTACCATATGGTTTTGGGAAACAATGAACCTCACAGAGCCGTGTATGCGCAAGTCAAAGGTCTTGACCCGTGGGTTTGTATAGGCCCGAGCGAGCTCACGGGTGTCTCGTGTCCATATATACGAGTGAGCCATGGTGAGATTATGTGACGAATTGTTACGACCTAATAATAATGTTGGAAACCAATGTGACAACAGGTGCTCTCTTAAAGACTGTCTTTTGTAACGACGACTCTCAAAAGCCCAGCCTAAATCCATATTTAGAGTTGTAACAATATATATTTAGAATTGGATTGGGCTTTTGAGAGCCGTCTTTTGAGCTGGCATTTTGAGAGCCGTCTTTACGGTAATTTGTGATGTGCCAAATGTTGTAGGGGGCAATTGAAGTGGATCAGGATGACCCATGAAGGGTCAGATCATTCATGGGTCTCCTCCTTTCTATCACAAATTCACAATTCAAATGCTCATTTTGGCTTGTATAGTCATTTCATTTCTATCTCATCTTTTCAATCTTAACCCTTTCCTTCCCTGTGCTGCCTCTTCCTTTATTCCTTTTTTTCACCATATTTATGAGTTTCTCAAATATTTTAATTTCAATCTGTTTTTTCTTTCCCTAATAAATTAGTTATTTAAGAAATGTTTGTTAAAATGTAGGTAAATTATTGTGAGAGACGATATCTTTGAGAAAGTATCTCTAGTTGGGTCGGCCCATAAAGGAAAATATAGAATACGATTGCAGTAAGCTTTGATGAACCAGGCCTGTGAGACGTCTCTCAGAGAGATTGTTTCTCAAGAAACTGGCTGTAAAATTAAATATTGATTGTTGGTTGTTTATTAAAAAAAAATATGTCAACAAATCAAAAACGAATAAAAAACTAAAAGAATTAGTCTTTTCATTTTTAGCTGGTTGAAAAATCCATATTCAGATACATTTTTTGGCTTATGGATTTTGGCCAACCAAAATTTAAAAGTCAGAATCCAATGAAAAACTTAACACAAATATAATATAACGATTGACACTCAAAATGTTTTTTTATTTAAAAGAATGGAAAAGTACTTTATCCGTTCCATAATACTTGCTACTGATAGTGATATTTTTTCACACAACTTAGTAACAAGTATTATAAAACGGAGGAAGTATTAGCATGATTGGTTAAAATCAAAATAAGACAACTTCTCAATGTGGAGATAATGACTAGTCATAAACTAACACTCTTTGTAAGGGTTGTAAGGATCCAAGGAATGCCACAAATCTTGATAATCCGACTCAACAAGTTAAGTTTTTCTTCATGTCAAAGTGTCATTATCTTGATAGAGTTTGCTTATCTTGGTTGGTGGGATGTCCATAATCCATACAAAAGGAACTTTAACAAGTATATCTTTGTGACTAATACAATACCCTTTCTCTAATACCTCTATCTCTTCTAAATCATATATCAGTTAGCAGATCCGTCTTGAACAATTTGGGGGCCCTGTGCAAAATTTATATTTTGTGCCTTAATTATAGTAAATATATTGATTTTTCTTAATAAATTTAACATATTTTTTTTGATTAACTTTTTTCGTATATTGGAGAAAGATGCGGTCGATCACCTCGCACATCCTCAAAGACCCCTCTGTCAGTTAGAGAGCAAATATTCCTTTTTCAGATAAGATTTTCTAGGTTCAATTCTTATTTAGCATTTTTCTTCTCTTAATTTACCCTGTAAGTCATTAAAGAAAAGAAAAGAAAATACTCCAGATTTCCCAAAGATTAAGGATATATCGTTTTATTTATTATTAATATGATACTATAATCATATTTCTCTGTTCTGAAATACTCTCCCGATTGTGACATTAGACATGTTATTAATATCATTATCAGTAGCAAGTATAATGGAACGGTGAGTATAACACTAATGTCATGTAAATATACTCTAATTTTTTATTTAGAATTTTTTAGTGAATTACCTACTATAGCAGGTTATCGGGTTACTCGAGTTTACTCTAGAAAAATGCCTCTCAAAATTGAAATTATTCATGGTTAATCGATATGTGAGATTATTATAGAAAAATCATAAATAGCTTGGATTTTCATAAAATTTAAACTTTCATGCCATTGAGAGTGAAATAAATAGTGGGGCCAAAGGATATTATATGGAATAGATTTGATTCATAGAAATTGCAAAATTAAGGTGCAACTTGGTTTTAAAAGGACCCTCCATGCTTGATTAAAATGAAGAAATCATCAATAATTTTTATAATATTGCTTTCAAAACTCTTAACAACTTTTATAGACCCCAATTAATTATTTAGGAGACACTACTTTCTAGGTGTTGGCCCTTTATGTTTACTCATTAGTGGTAAGGTAATATAATTAAGATTAATTAATGTCCTAATCAAGATGATTAAATTGCCCCATTACTTATTTTTAATCTTTTCCATTTTCAGAATTTTTGTAAATTTAATCATTATTTAATGCTTTATGCCTACTTTCCTAAAAAGAACAATACTAATATAGTGATTCCCCATGTATTTTCCTTAATTTGTAGTACAAATTTATGTATCAAAATCATGCTCTAAAGTTTTTTTTTTTTTTCATATTTTAGGTATTTTTTTTATAATTAACAATTACATAATACTAATATAGGGAAAGGTATTAATTTTACTACAGATGAAAATTAAATCTTATCGCAAGGTAGTAGAAAAATCACGAAACAACTACGTCAAATCTAATATTCTAAAAAAAATTAATTATAAGGTTACGTAATTACTCTAACAATTTAATTTGGTATATGGACTTCTAACAAATTTTTATGTCACTATCATATATAAAAGAAATAGCATGTTTATTGGCAATTACTTATTTCTTTTTTAATAAATGTCATTTTCATTTTAGATTTACTCTATTATTGGATCCTCCTTTATCACATTTTTTTAAGTTTATTTGATTAACAAGGGTAAATGATTTTTTGATGCCTTCAAGAATACCTATGTAAAGTTTAAAAAAATAAATTATATTGACATTAAATTAGTGTCTACCACTTAATTAATATCTATGTATTATTAAATCTCACAATTATTTTATTAAATTTTGTATTTACTAGATAATAATCATTTATTATAGCCTCAAAGTAATCATTTATAATCAAAAGATAATTACTGACATATTTTTAAAAGTATTTACCGAATACATAACTTTTATCTATTCAATTGAACATGTTAAATTTTAAATCAGCCGGTTTCCTAAGAGACCGTCTCTTTGAGTGACACCTTTCAGACCCAGTCTATTAGAGCTTAATTTTTACTTTTATTTTATATTTTCTTCTATGGGCGACCCAATCAAAGATGATCTCTCAAAAAGACCATTTATCTCAAGAATTTGTGGTTTTAAATTAGGTAAATAGAATTACTAATTACTATACTAAAATTCATACAAAAACTCAACCTAATTTGCTTCAATTTTAAACAAAAATATCATATTCTAAAATAGATTTGATCAACTATCATCAACTAATATAATTTTATTTGTCAAAACTCTTAAAAGACGACAGTTCTCATCCACTTGACTTGAATTAGTTATCCTCATATATTGAATCACATTGTAATATTGGAATGAGTTGACTTAATTGGTTATTTCCATTGAATGACATTATTGTTATTTTCATTGAGTTGACTTTTTCCCATTGTATGGGATTGTAATATTGGAATGAGTTGACTTAATTTTCACCATCACAATTGGAAAAACTAATGGGTGGTATTGAAATTGGTGATATTGATGTAAAATTATGTCCTTTACAATAAAAACACACCCAAATATAGTAGTGTTGTTTGATTTATTGCCACTTATTGTAAGAAATTAGTTGCCATTCTTCCTCCAATATAGTAAAAACATGATCACATCAAATCACTAGCTCACTAACTTCAAATGGAGCAAGAAAGAGTGCCAAAGCTAGAGAGAAATATGCCCAACTAAGTTATGTCTACCTAGTGATCCAATGCTTATAATTATTAAGTTTAGGTTGACTTTGGTCACCTATTATGCTTGCGGCTAGTTGTTTTTCTATGCTTGGCTAACGTGTGTGTAAGATGCGGGAGCTTGGGTATTTGCAAGTTCTTATCGTTGAAGACTCTTCTTGAGCCGAAGGACTCTTTTGACCGCCCTCTCCTTATGGGTATGAGACGCCGTTGAGTCTCCTTCCCCATACCCTGACCATAGATCTATCTATGTGCGGGAATATTGGGTATGATGATGATGATAATGAGGTTGACTTTGGACTTGGACTAATATAAATATTTGTTAGTTTGTTACTCCTTCGGTTTCTTTTCAAATGTTCCGTTTGGTTTTTTAACACTATTCATCATTTATTCTTAATTTGTATTTTGTTGTTAATCTATAAGTTAAAATATAGTCAAATAAGATCTTATTTGATTTGTTCCAACATAAGGTATATTAAGAACTAGTTTTTATAATTATTAACTATGCACGATTAGAGATATTAAAGCTAATATTAGTACATCGGAAAATGTGTCTAAAACAAATGGTACATTTGAAAGAAAATAAATAGACTATGTTATAGTATTTATATGATGCGATTGAAATTTCAAGATATTTTAATTTGATCGATAGTAAAAACTGAATGATTTAAAAAAATGAATCGATATAAAAACATTTAGAATACTTTGCACAAGTTGGTTTGGGCCTGCTCGTGTTATTTATCCACCAATTTGTTTACTTCAATCGTATATATTATTACTCGTTTCATAATCCTTGCAACTGAGGTCACATATAATGTGGAATAATGTTACTATCAATAGCAAGTATTATGAAACGGAGGAAGTATGTTGCAATATGATTCAAATATGTCCCATAAATATGGACCATGATCTATCTCTAGGAAAGAGCTAGCATTCGAATTTGTAGAGAAATTTTATCTTTATTATTATTAGGAAAAACCAACTTTAGTAATCTAACTTTTCACTAATTCGCTGTGAATAATTCTAACTTTAAATTGTTTTTAAATAAATTAATAATTCGCTATGAATAAAACCATTTAGCTATTAAATAGTGATAGTAAATGTAAAACACATCCTATAATTTTTATGTTCGTACCCTTTTAGACAAATTATTACTCCATTAAGTGGTTTATTTATTAAAAAAAGAAAAAATAAAAAAAGGAAGTAGTAACAAAAAAGGAAGGAGGAAAAAACAAAGGAGGAAAAAAAGATTGAGTGCCGGGAAGAAAGGCATAGGCAAAGGCATAGGCATAAGATGGTGAAAAGACAAGTCAGACGTCAAATCGAAGGGTCAAGAAATCATAAGACAGTCATTGTGGGAGCTGCCAAAGTAGAAATCATTTGTGTTGTCAATCCATCATATTTTTCTGTCTTTTTTTTTTAAAAAAAAAATTGATATAAATAATCCAATTTTTTGTTCATCGTGTGAATAAGGGAGGTTCTGAATATGTTCAGCATGTTCCACCGCACAGGGCCTTAAAAAATTTAGAGGCCTCAATATTAACTTACTGAATACGGAGTACTATATATATATGAAGTATATATTTGTCTAAAGATACAAAATTGATAAAAACATATCATAATTTTCGAAATTGCACAGGGTCTTCAAAATTTTTTTAAACTTTTGCTCCACCACTGGCCGTGAATAATCCAACTTTTTTTATTATTTTCTTATACTCTAACGTTTGTCCTTAGTTCGCTGTGAATAATCCAATTTTTATTATAGTTTGCTAGCAATATACTCTATTATTACCCATTATTAGTAATACGGTATGTTGTGGGTAAATTAATCACAAAGGTTGAATTAGTATAAAATAATCAAAAGAAGGAATTATTCATATAGCGAATGAGTGAAAAGTTGGATTATTAATGTCAATTTTTCATTTTTTTACTTTTCTTTTTACATTCTCCTATTGTTTTAATTTGCTCCGGTAAATTATCTTATTTATTTATTTTTTTAACATAATTCTATTTATTTTTCATCGTTTTTACGTTATATATATATATATATATTTTTCTTTATAAATAGTATTTAAATCATGTCATTTCCATGGTAATGAAATTTTGATCATAAAAAAGTTTTTTTGTTCACAATTTTCATTACCTCCTAATACCACCTCTTCCATTGGTAATGCATTGGAATGAATTTTATAAACAAAATGAGATGATTGAAAGTTGTCAAGTATGACCATCAAGATAGCCAAAAGATTTTTTAACCAAAATTAACACTAGTTTTTCATTCCCATTGCCACGATTTATTACCACCTACCAAACGGGCCGTAAAAGTTATTATTTTGAAAATATGCAATTAGACGATTCAAACAAGATCCCACTTGAATATATTTTTACTTACACATTAGTCACAATATATAAAATACGCTTAAACGGCGAATACTGCTCATAATCAAAATGTTGCGAGTATTTTAGAGTGTAAAAAGTATTAGTTACTCCTTTTGACGAGTATTTGAAGGATTCACCACACCCATTTGAAAAGGGAAAAAACCCGTTATTACTACAATTCTACTAGTATGTTTTAAATGGAACCCTATTCACCCTTTTGTCCCCTTGAAGCCAGATTTTGCAGATTGGTGTAACTTGTCCCTTTAGCTTTTCAAGAATCAAGACCTACGCCTACTGCTTATCTTAACATTTTTTTTTTCTAAAAATGAGATACTCTTAATTATCTTTTTGTTATGAATACTAAATTTATACAAATTATAAATGATTAATGAATATTGTAAAGGAACCAACTCAATTAAAAGTTTAAGCTGATGGTTGAGGCCCCAGGATATGTTATATACTCGAACACACCCCGTCACACGAGAGCCCTTTAGGCTAGAATTGTGGATGCAGCACATGTCCTCCTCATACATGGCGCTAAATTTTTCTACTTTTAAATAAGGGGTGATTGAGTTTCGAACCTGTGACCTGTTGTCATTCTGGCTCTGATACCATATAAGAGAATAAAAGAATGAATTGAAAGCTTAAATGTTTACAAAGGGGAAGTAGCTATATATGTACTACACCAAAGGAAAAGAAAAATAGAAACTAAAACAATATTATAACTGAATATCTCTAAAATCAGTTATGATGGTTTAACAAATATAAAGTCAAAAGTAAAATGAAAAACCGTCACATAAAAGTAACAAATGTAATTGTAGAAAATAAAAATAAGATTTTCAATTATATAGAATTGAACATTTTAATGAGAAAAAAATGTCACATAAATAATAATAATAATAAGGAAAATTTGATTTTAAAGGTTCAAACTTTGCCTCATTTGCTTTTAAAGGTTCGAACTTTCGTTTATCCTAGAAAGGTTCGAACTTTGGGGGTCATCTTCATTTAAAGGTTTTTATGGGTTTTTTTTTGTTGATTTTGGATTGATTATGGGTTTTCATGGGTAAAAAACCCATAATCAACCAAGAATCAACCCAGAAAAACCCATAAAAACCCATAATCAATCCAAAATCAATCCAAAATCAACTCAAAAAAACCCATAAAAACCTTTAAATGAAGATGACCCCCAAAGTTCGAACCTTTCTAGGATAAACTAAAGTTCAAACCTTTAAACGCAAATGAGACAAAATTCGAACCTTTAAAATCAATTTTTCCTAATAATAATAATAATAATAATAATAATAATAATAATAATAATAATAATAATAATAATAATAATTGTGAGAATGAAAATAGACAATTTCAATAAATGTTTTAAAATTAATAAAAAAATAAATTCAAATTCTAATGTATAAAAATTTATTGACATTAGCCTACAAGGTGGAAGTAATAATATTAATTAGGAGCTCCTTGGTTGCTATTGAAATTGAATTCTTATGAGAATTTATAATTCATAAATTTACTTCACTTGAAATTGGACTATGTTGTTTAGTTGACTATGAAAATATAACGCATAATTAAGGGAAATTAAACTTGTTTATTAGCTACATATAATTAATGTATACTTCATAACAAGTTAAACTTTGAGAACTATATAATATGGGCGCAATGTACAATTTTATTAATTACTCTTTCATTATTTTTATTTATTACGGTCGTCAAATTTTTTGAATTTATTTAATTTTGATATTTTTTTGAAATTGAAAATTAATTTAGATAAATATAACACCAAAAATGATGACTCTTTCATTATTTTATTTATTACGGTCATCAAATTTTTCTTACAATAATTTTTGTTGTTTTAATTAAACTTTTTTCCTCTATCCCATACATAAATAAAAAAAAGTTACTCCCTCCGTTCTTAAAAGATTGTCCACTACGAGTTTTCCACAAAATTACGAAAACTAAAATATTTGTATTAATATTATGAGAGAGACATTTTAAATTAAGGATAAAACAAACAAAAAAAGAAATTATCATTGTCATTAATATAAAGAGAGTATACTTGGGGAAAATATGAGGAATTATGACGGTATATTAGCTAAAAAAGTTCGAAAAATAGAAAGTAATCTAAAATACCCGTTATAGTAGGGTAGACAAACATAAAATAACGGAGAGAGTATTATAATTATTTATCTCCTTCCAGCCGACTATTCCATCATGAACCCATTTCGATTTCTCTTCATTTCTCTCTCTAAAAAAATCAACAATATTTAAATTAAATAAATAAAACATATAAACAAACCTCATCTTATTTCCTTTTCTCTTCTTCAACCATGAAACTTAAACTATACACCATTCCTATTTTCATCTATTAATCTTTATCTTTCTTTCAAATTCTCATAATATTCTTTACCAATTTTATCCAAACCCTAAAAACCAAAAAATAAAAAAAAAAAATAAAATAAAATGAGCATAGATGAGGAATCATTGAGATCTCTATCGTTGGATTATCTAAACTTACTAATCAACGGTCAAGCTTTCAGCGATGTAACCTTCAGTGTAGAAGGGCGTTTAGTACACGCGCATCGTTGTATTTTAGCAGCGCGTAGTTTATTTTTCAGAAAGTTTTTCTGTCGGTCGGATCAACCCGGTGGGTTAGACCCGAGAGTAATGGGTCAAGTATCATCCCCACGGGCGGATAATGGGCCGGGTACGACCCAAGTAATACCGGTAAATTCAGTCGGGTATGAAGTGTTTATGTTGTTAGTACAGTTTTTGTATAGTGGACAAGTTTCAATTGTTCCTCAAAAACATGAACCTCGTCCTAATTGTGGTGAAAGAGCTTGTTGGCATACACATTGTACCTCAGCCGTTGATCTTGCTCTTGATACATTATCTGCCGCTAGATCTTTTGGTGTTGAACAACTTGCTTTGCTCACTCAGGTTCTTTATTCATTTTTTTTAATAATTATATTCATCATAATATATCATTACCTAATGTATCCCGCTCGTAGATAACTTTGATTAGGGTCTGGAGAAAGAAAAACGATGGTATCTCATACCCATAGAGGAGAGTGCGATCAAAGAGTCCCTCAACTCGAGATTTTTTCATAATTAAATTAAATTTTTTAAATTTTTAAATGAGACAAAATTTTAAATTTTTAAAATTTTTAAATGAGACGATCTTATAATGAGTCCATCTCTATTAGGCTGGTTCATATATATTTAGTATTTTTAAAATGCTCGTTTTATAATGTTTAAGTGATCAATTACAAAAATAGACAATTTATATAAATTCGTCTAAGCTAGACGGTCTCATACAAGACATGCCGAAACAAGAAACTATATATATATATTATATTTATAAATAAGGAAAAACGCATATGAATAAACAATTTTTTGTTAATTTCCCTACAATAAAATTGTAAGCGAATCTTTTTTTTTTCGTACGTATGCAAAAGAGAAATGGAGCAATAATCGATCCATTTTTAATATAGAGGATTTGAAACTTTGTCATAATGGGGAACGGATTGGACTAATTTATTATTTAGTTCATTTAATTTACTCTTAATTCCTAGATTATTAGGATTATTAATTATTAATTCACATTTGAATCTTATAATATGTGTGTCATTGGGTTGAATAAGAAGTGATGGGTGAGGTAAGAACTTTTTTTGGCCATTTAAAAAAAAATCTTCTAAAAAAATAATATTACAAGAATATGATATTTTTAGGATGGTTTATGTTTCTTTCATTTCGAAAAAAAGAGTTTGGTTTTGGTAAAAATCAGTAGAACAAAAAGTCTACTATATACTTACCAAAATTAGATCTTATGATCCCTAGTTGGTTATCTTCTTCTACTAGTATATAATAATTGAAGTATTAATGATTAGTGTTCCGTCTCACTTCATTTGCATTATTTATTATTTTATTTTCTCTAACTAATATTAATATTATTTTTATATTTTAACTCTACTTATTTTTATGGGAAATTATCAATGGTATTCCTAAATTTTTGCACTTTATCAATGGTATCGTTAAGTTTTTTCAATTATCAATGGCATCCTCGTGTTATAGATGCCTAGAGTGTTTTACAATCGTTACCTTTTCTAATTTTTTCCGTCCAAAATTGTTCAAAACCGTTAACTTTTTATTTTTTTCTATTATTTTTTCAATTTAAAACACTAAAAAAAAAGAAAAAGAAAAAAGTTAGCGATTTTGGATGGAAAAAATTAGAAAAGGTTACGATTGTAACTTGTAAAACAGTCATTAACACGAGGGTACAATTGATAATCGAAAAAATTTTAGAATCTCAATGATAAAATGCAAAAACTTAGGGACACCATTGATAATTTTCCTAATTTTATTTATATATAGTAATTTTATTTTTAATACTTCTATTTATTATTAATAGACATTTTTTGTTCTTTGTAACATTTCAATCACTATTTGATCATAATTGAAAAGGGTTTTCATTTTAGTCAAAGTCTTTTCTTGCAAAACATTACTAGTACTTTCTTCATTTGGGGGACAAAATTTAACTGATTTCTTGCAAAACATTTACTTTCTTCATTTGGGGCATCTTAGTGTCTAAACTCTAATATGGTAATCCTACTCATGTTTACACAACCTTGAATTAATTTTTTTTACAATTAAAAGGAATATATTAACTCGTAAAATAATTTAAAATTCAATTATTCATTCGATAAAAATACAAAAGCTTCATCTCGCTTTTGTTAATAACAAATTCAAAAGAGCAAAGAATTAGAATTTAGAATTTAGAAGTATTATATTTCTGAATTTGCTATGTATTAAAATTAAAAGGGTAAATAGGTCATATTTTCGTTCTTGTATGAATATTTTTCCGTATATCAAGCTAACAATATTGGGTGTTTTTTTAACCGGGTATATAGTAGATTGTGAGCTTTCAATTATCGACTTAAACATACTTGATACATTTGGTCGGATTAGTATATTGACATTTTCAAACCAAAATTCAGACTCTAAAAACTTAAACAAAATCTACAATAATGTATGTTCCTTGCATAAATTTTCTTTCTCATCATAACTTTAATTATAAAATCATTTTTTTGAGGATTTTTACTTAAGCTTGAATTTTAATTTTTGAATAAATTCAATTAAACCAACATTAGTGATTTATTATATATATTTGTATAATTAAAGTTTTATATTGTAGAAAATTAACTTAATTTGTATTTCCTTTCGAAAAAAAACTTAATTTGTATTTGAATTTTAATTTGTAGAAGCAATTGGCTAGTATGGTGGAGAAGGCATCAATTGAGGATGTAATGAAAGTATTAATAGCATCAAGGAAGCAAGATATGCACCAATTATGGACTACTTGTTCCCACTTGGTAGCAAAATCAGGGTTACCCGCTGAAATACTAGCCAAACACCTTCCGATCGACGTAGTTGCGAAAATCGAGGAGCTCCGATTAAAATCCTCGATATCAAGACGGAGCGCGCTCATGCCGCACTACCCTCACTACCACCACTTCCATCCAGATCTTGGACTTTCGTCCCCAACGGATCAGGAAGACCACAAGATCCGTCGGATGAGACGAGCACTTGACTCGTCCGATGTTGAGTTAGTAAAACTCATGGTAATGGGCGAGGGTCTCAATTTAGATGAGGCGCTCGCCCTACACTATGCGGTAGAAAATTGTAGTCGTGAAGTAGTTAAGGCCTTGCTCGAACTTGGGGCCGGGGATGTTAATTACCCGGCTGGCCCTACGGGTAAAACCCCACTTCATATTGCGGCCGAAATGGTTTCTCCGGATATGGTTGCGGTTTTGTTGGATCACCATGCAGACCCGAATGTTGGAACCGTGGATAATGTCACCCCATTGGATATCCTTAGGTCTTTGACCTCGGATTTTCTCTTTAAAGGAGCGATTCCAGGGTTAGCCCATATTGAGCCTAACAAACTTCGACTTTGTTTGGAGCTTGTGCAAAATGCTGCTATGGTAATCTCTAGAGAGGAAGCAAATGACAACAACAATAATAACAATAACAATAACAATAATAGTAATGCTTCGTTGGCCTCGATTTACGTGCCAATCGGAGGCGATGAAGAACATACTACTAGTAGTAATAGTGGAAACCTTTGTATTGATTCAAGGATGGTTTATTTGAATTTAGGAGGTGTAGGCTCGACCGCCATGGGAGATCATCATCATCACGACCAGGATGGTAATCATACAAATCAGAGAAATTCGACATCGATTTATCATCATCACCATCACCATCACCAACATCATCATCATGAGTATTGAAGTTATAATTTTTCAATAGATTTTATTCTTAGTATTACGGAAAAAAATGTACTCCTTTTATCTTAGAATTTATCAAAATTTTATTTTTGTTCGCTTTATATTGAAAAGGTTTCACTGCTTTTTTTTTTATTCTCATTTAAAATTTTTTAAAATATTATTAATATAATTTAAAAATTTTTAATTTACCTAACAATTAATTAGTTATTGATATTTACATTGTCAATCCTTCAATACAAATAGCAAACTTATAGTGAGGAAGTAATTATTATTTATATTATTATAATATAAGAAAACCTTAAGACAAAGGTTAACAAATGAATATGATACAAAATATTACAAGGGTTCCATTTAATTAGGATTGGAGCTAGGGATGATATGTTTTATAATTTAAAATGTAACATAAAGTAAAAAATATAAATAATGTACTCAATATATTTTGTTGCTTCTATTTGAAATTGACTTATATTTTCGTTAATTAAGAAAACATTGAGCGTTTATTATTATTATTATTATTATTATTATTATTATTATTATTATTATTATTATTATTATTATTATTATTATTATTATTATTATTATTATTATCATTATTATTATTATTATTATTTTATTATTATTATTATTATTATTATTATTATTATTATTAACTGTATATATATATTTATGTAGATGTAGGATCAAATAAGAAGGATTTTAAAATGAGAAGGATGAGAAGAATTTTTGTTTGATTTTGATTGGTTATTATATATATAAAAAACGATACTATGTTATAAAGTTAGAATATTTTATTAATTTTGTCATAGTTATTCATTGTATGCTTTTCTTTTCTTCTTTAATTTTCGGTCACTCATATTTTCTTCCATAAATTTTGTTCTTTCCTTATCCAAAAAAAAATATATAAATATGTGTATATGATGCTAAATTTTAAATATATATAAATTCATGTTAAAATCTATTTGATATCAAAATGTAACTCATTTTCTTCCTACTAAATTCCATTAATTTGATAATTTCCATTTTTAAGTATTAGTAAATTCTAGTTATATTTTTAATTTTTTTCATGAGAGTTGATTTATTTTCTAATTTTAATTTACCTTTTATTACTAAATTTTTTTATTACCTTATCCACTAATTTGTTTTTTTTTTTTAGAGTTAATAAAAAAACGACTACGAAAATAGGCTGAGGTCTTACTAACCCGTTAGATTTGCACATGTTTAGGGCTACCTATATTTGAAAACCCTAGCTTTAGGTCTCTCCACAACCTATATTTTATGTTTAGGAAGTACCTAATTATGTTAGGGGTATTTGTTAATTACTAATTAGTACTATCATCAACAAAAGTTAGTGTATATATAATTATTATAAACTCAAATTGTTCCTTTCATTCAGAAATTTATACTTAAACTGTTTATATGTCTAAAAACAGTACAAATACATATTTCACAAAATGATTAGTTCATTAATATATTAATAATAAATGAAATTTCTTTGACTTTTATAACTCCAAGAAAATGGGAATTTTTGAATGCATGCACCTAGATGACTTCTATCTTGATTCATATTGGATGAATCTCTTTTACATGTGTTTTAATTATTCCTTTTGATCATTATTTTAATTTATTTTATACTCTCCATATTGATGCCTAGGCATACTACTAGCTATTAGTTGATCAAATTTGTATTTTTTTTTTAATAACATGGCTGATCAAGAGAAGGGGAGAGTAAAGTGAAATCGAACGAAAATTTATACTTTTTTCATTTCCTTTTGTTTGTCTACTTTACTTTTTACGTATTTGACGTAAGTTTTGAGCTTAGATATTTTGTAATACGCATAATAAAAATTATACAATTATATATTAAAATTCTTTGCATTAAAACGAATCTAACAAGATTCCACATGAATATATTTTGTCTTGAATATATATACTTCAAAAATCAAATTTAAATTTCTCTCATGAAGTGAAAAAACTTAATGGACAAATAAAAAACTTTGTTTTGAAAAGCGATTTTGTAGGAATGTCAAATGTGTGTTTTTTGCCTTGAAAAATTACTCATATCTTAAATGGATTTTGTTACCATGGGGGTTTTTTTTTTTTTTTAAATTGTTACCATGGGTTTTAAAGCTTAATAAGTAGCTTGTTGGTAGAATATACTACTATATTATTATGCAGCTAAAGGATTCAATAAATGTCACTGTAGTTTATAGTTGTATTAATGAGAAATGTGACTAAATCCTATGTCGCGAAAAACATTAGTATGATTATTATTATACTGATAAAGAGTCTAATAAATATCACTAATTCCATTATATATACTATTAGAAATTTGAAATAGTGACATTTAAATTAAATATCGTTAAAAATATCCTACTAAAAGCAAATTATATATAACACAAAAGATTGAATTTTGTGTATGATATTAAAAATGAGCAAAAATATGAATGAATGATAATATAAAAAGTAATAATGACCATTTTCAAATAAAATATAGCAAATTAACATAAAACATAAAAAAAATATAGCAAAATATGAAGAATGTAAAAAGTTGAATTTGTTATTCTGTAAAGTTTCCAAAAAAAAAAAAGTTGATCTGGGTCCTTTAAAAAATGACAATAGGAATAATTGAAGGTAGAGTTTTCTGTGTTTACAGTAAATAGTATTGTTGGGAAAGCTGCTTACACAGTTGCTTAAAGATGGTATAACTTTCCATTTGACCAAATTCAATTACTTTATGTATTTTAGTTATTTTGGCTTTTGACTTTTGGCTGTTTGGTTGATTAAACAGTTTATAAACAGCGACGGAGAATATAACGTTCAAGTCCAACAACAAATGTTTATAAAACATATATCAATAGCAGCAAACATAATTAGATTTCAAATCGAATAATACTTATACGGATCTAATCAAGAAACAACTTAATTCAGCCAAAAACTATTAACAACAGCTATTTGTCGAACATAGTCAGAACAACATAATTCAAGTTATTATTTTGGCTAGTGACGCTTAAATGAAATCAAATCCTTAACTTTTTGTTATATGATTAAATCCTCATAAGTTTGTATCGTGTCAATAAAATTAAAATATAATTAAGTTGAAATGACCTAAATCTTTAATCTATAGACTACGATAGCGTAACGAAAAAGTTGGGAAAATGCACAAGAACAAAACGAGTATTAATTAGCATACGAATGATGTTCTGTTGTCATGTTATAAATAAGGTTTAGAACATGAGTTTGTATCGTTGTAAGTTGGTAGCTAGTAGCTGGTAATGAATTGTGGTGACTAATTCGATCATTAAGAGCGGCTTGTTTAAAAATTTTATAATAATAAGTGATTTTAACAAACTAATTTACGAAACTCTAGGATTACATGGTTTAACCACCCAACCCCTTATTTAGAAAAAATAAGCTAAAATTGCCTAAAAAGTTATTCTACATAACAACTTCATAACAAGGTGTTTGACAGCAAAATAGCTATTTGGACAATTATTGGTTAACACGAATAGATAATTGAGTATCGAATCATCTTATACTAGTGTTTGGTGAATTAGTTTGTTAAAACAACTTTTTGTTATCAATAAGCAACTTTTGAAGAAGTTGCTCCTAGCACCGTGTTCAAAATTAGTTGGTCAAGCTAGTTGATAAAATCAGATGATCAAATTGACATCATAAATCATTTATCAGTTATCAGTTTTTAGTCATTTGCAAAACAAACCAATATATTTTGAGTAAAAAAGCGTTTGATTACAGACAAAAATCAATATTCATCTTAATCTCTGATTTATAGAGTTTGAAACATTTACATCTGTGTTAGAGTTTTTTTTGGGGATAATATATAGTAAATTCAATGAGATAAAAGAATTTGTATTTATTTATTATATTAGTTAGACCTTAGCTTATAATAATAATAATAATAATAATAATAATAATAATAATTATTATTATTATTATTATTAAATGTTTTAATATAAGATTGATATTTCTCCACGTCGTTTAATAGAGTAAAAATTCAAAGTGGGACACTTTCATATTTTAAAGAATTTTTTGCAACATCATTGATGTATGTTTTGACATGGTGATCGAGCTACTTGATCTTATAGTATTATTATATTATTTTATATAATCAAAGAAAATGCATATATATATATTTTATATGTTTCAATTGAATCAAGCATATCTACACCTTTCGTTGTCTCAAAAAGAAAAAAGTCATTACTTAAGTTTATTAATTAATATATTGATTAATATATTATTTAATTATATGATGTGGTTACGTTATAATCTTCTTCGAGTCAGGGACTTCCTTTCGCCGCGCTTTTCTTTATGGGTATGAACTGCCGCCGTCCTTCCCTCCCCAGACACTTTTCTTTATAAATAAACGCAATTAAAGGTTTAATTGTCCCTGATTTTCCCTGATTTGATTGTCCCTGATTTTCAGTTATACAACATTAATTTCGTTATTGATTTTGACTTCGAGTTTTTAAACTCACTTGACATAATATCTTATATTTAAATTCGTCACTTACTACTATATTTAGAAATTGCTTACTTTAATGGTTAATTTAGTTGATATATTTAAGGCAAACATAATATAAAAATTAAATTTTTCACAAAGTGTTGGATTATTAACTAATTACTAATTAAGGAGTGAGAATTTGAATTAAACGTACAAGAAAAAGAATTCTAAGATTTCGACAAAGTAAATAGCTTTCAAGGTATTATAAATTTATATATTATTTTATGTGTCGACTAAAAGCGTTTGTGGCTCAATGGATAGAGTATATGTATGTGGAGCAGAAAGTTTGGAATTTGGGTATGATTTGTCCGCATTTTTCTGAAAAAAGAAAAACCAGCCCTGCCTTATGCGGAATACCGAAAATTAAATATCCTTTACCCTTTATCTGTCGATCAAACAAGTTATTAGTGCATAGGATATTTGATTAATAATTATCTTTTGTAAGTTTTTTATATGTTCCCACATGACACCCTCCTCACTTTACGACTATATTATGTTAACCAATTCTTGATTATAATAAGATTATGTGTCAATAAATTATCATTTTTGTGTGGATTAGGTTGTTTCATTTATTTTGTGTATTTTTCTTTCACAAATTCTTGCTATAGACCGTCTATAGTATAAACGAGTAAATATAGGCTAGCCCATTTTGCAAAATAAGTAACTGATTAGTCATAGGCTTTATTTTTAAATTTAAAATCATTGGGCGGGGTTGTTGGGAGAGCCGTCTTTGCCATAGACGGTCTCTCAGGAGATCTGTCGTCTTTCTTTTTTGTAATGAATCTATTATTCTATTAATCTCCTTTATAAAATTGTTCACTTTCACTTATCTTTTAAACCCACATGACATATCCATCTTATTCACAATTTGTATATCACAAAGTCTTGTAAGATATGGTCTCTTTATTGGGTTGGCACATTATGGAAAATGTAGAGTAAATATAAATAACAAATTTTAATGAATTGGGCATGAGAGACGTCTCTCAGAAAGACGGTCTCTCAGGAGACTAGCTGTTTAATTAAAGAGTTTGTAAATAGCGAGTAAGGGCCGGGTTTGGCCCAACTACCTAACGACCTTTCCATAATTGGAAATAACCTAGAAACTTAGATTATGTCCACTTATATGATGTCGGTATCCTTAATTCCACAATATAATAATGAAATATAATTACTCATATTGGATAAAATTTGTTTGGAACATGACGTATACCCTTAAGTTTTTTTTTTTTTTTTTTTTTTTTTTTTTTTTTTGAAAATACCCTCAAGTTTAGTTTGATGCAAATACTCAAAATATTATAGAAATATCTAAATATTGCTTAATACATTAATTATGGGCAAGAAATCTCATTGCTTATAAAAGAATGTGTTTTGTTTTTCAATAAGGTTGTGACGTGTCAACTCAATAACTAAGGTAATAAAATAAATCTCATCACTTATAAAGAAAATTATTATAAGAGTGTTAAATTATTGGTTTTTCAAACATATGTATCATGTTTATAGGTTTAGATAATATAACACTTGTATGAGACTGACTCACCATGAAACGAGTCCATATAAGCAATCCAATTAATGTTTTTACTAAAAAAATTTGTTTTTTTTTTCATTTTTTTAACTAAATATTAGGCTAGCTCATATTAAGACATTTCACAATGAGACGGTCTTAATAAAAAATTTACACAATAAAATTATTAACTATTTAAAATTTAGTATAACAAAAGTAAAAGGACAGGAACCAATATCTTATCAACCCAACCCACTCACCAGGAAATTGTTCATCCTTAATCCTTATTATTTCATTTGGGTACAAATGAATCACTTAGTTTTTAGAGTAAAAATGACACATATCATATTAAATACTTCCATAAAATATAGTTTAGATGTTCTTCAAGAATTTGTGTGAACAAATCATGTAGATTGATCAGAAAATTCAGGGGAGGTTCTAAGCATGTTCGACCGTATATGACCCCGAAAAATTGAGGGCCTTAATTTTCGATCCGCCCCTGAGAAAATGTCTCAATCTTTCTTGATAAGGAAAATTTCTGTGCATTGCTTCCTTGTATCCTCTGGACTGGTCACTGAGAAATGAAAAAACATACATTCAGTTGACACGAACACTCGATTGTATGAGCGTGGAAGTATTCGAGTAAAAACATGTTGAGGACGGACTATCAACAAAAATGGGGGTTTGTTTGCAAATAGTTGTTGGCTGGTTTGATCAGAAGGAAGTATTGAATGATTTCCTAGCTGATAAGCCAACTATTTGAGTTAGTAGGTTTTTGGGTTTCGCCTTGCAAATGTCATTTATTAAACATTTTTTTGCGTTTTTGATCAACTAAAAGGCCAAAAGCTTAAAAGCAAACCGAAAAATTGGGGTTTATTTGGCAAATAATTGTTGGCTGGTTTGATCAGGTGAAAGTGTTGAATGATTTTCTAGCTTATAAGGCAACTGTTTACGCAACAACTATGGAGATGTTTAGTGAGAATGTTGTTGATTTTTTTGGGTTTTGTCTTGCAAATATCATTTATCAAACACTTTTCTTGATGTTTGCCCAACTAAACAGCGAAAAGCTAAAAGTTAACCAAAAAGTACAAAAAAAAGTCATTTACGAAATGCACTCAGACGGAATGACATCATCATCATCATCCTACCCAGTGTTTCCCGTCCATAAAGAACTATAGACAGGGTTTGGAGAGGGAAGGACGACGACAACTCATACCCATAAAGGAGAGCACGACCAAAAGGAGTCCCCCGGCATGACAAATAACAAAAAATAAATGAATAGCTCACCTGTATGCCCTATAGTCCTTTCCGACACGAAAATTTCATGATCATTTCCACCCTGCAAACAAAAGCCAAAACCCAGTGTTATAGTACCATCTTAACAGTGAAGATCAAGGGATTATCTCAGGCGTATCAACGGAAAAAGAATAGTCTTCGTTGGCTTATACGGTGAGTGAAGATCGAGAATATGCTTTCACAGGCAGTGTTATAGCACCATCTTAACAGTGAATCTACCTTCACTTAGCATGATATGATGATAAAACGCAACATACAGTACGCTAACACCAACAGAATATCTATGGTTCTAAAGAAGCACCAACTCCTGAACGAGGTAGGATTGAAACGGAATAATAGCGTCTTCCACCCATGATTCAAAGACTTTAAACTCGATGTAGATCCATTACTAGAACCTTATACTACTAGTAAATGATTAAACAGCGCAAACAACACAATCAAATGACACCACAGAGTATGTATGAAACAAGATTAGCCAGGAGATACGATCCAAATTGTCGGAAACAAAATAGATGCATTTAAAATCAAGAAACTATGAAAATTAAAAAGCGAACACCTCACCTCAAATGTTTTGTCACCAAAAAAGTGAATCTCGGTGAAATCCTCAAGGTACCGTAAGCAATATGTCTTATCCCAACCTTTTGGAAATACCTGTAAAATGCAAAGGCTTAGATAGGAATTTTACAAATTTTTGTGGGAGACAGTCTCACCTTGAGACGTTCCACATATGAGTTGAATAGCCCAACTAATTCAATTATTAGCATATGGGCTCCTTGTTTTGAGGTCGTCTTACCAAGAGATGGTCTCTCACAACAATAGCTCAAGGAATTTATATTCACTAATTACTTTCACCACATAAATGGTCGAGTATCACTTACATCAAAGCTTATTTGTCCTCCTATTGAAAATGTCAAATTATAGTGACCAAATTTCTCGCGCAACACATTCACCATGGTTGATCGTATTTTATGGACCTGTATAAGTAGTTGTAATTATCATACTCAAAATCTATAAAGTTGCATGACCTCAAATATGAGAGAACGAATGACCGAAAATTTAACGTATGTAGTTACAAACCTTATCATACTTTTCAAAGTCGTCTCTTTCTTCTTGGCTACAATTTCTACCAATTGGTGAAACATTAAGCATTCCATTTCGAAACTCAATGAATGTTCCCCTGCAGTAATTGATGGGCGAATTTAGTGAACAAAAAGATATAATCGAAATACGATGATTCAAGCGACTAATCCCATACCTTTTTATAGGAATATCTATATCTGCAATGTACTTGAGCGTAAAATTGATAAACTCCTGAAACCAGATTTGGCAAAATCACTAAATTGGCAAGGGAAGTGGCCATATATTAATAATAAAGGGCTAAGATATGTCTAACCAACTATATTTTCTCAAATTAAACGCCATCTTGAAGAGTTGTGATGTTCTTCACATGATAATCAAGGGGTTTTAGAAACTAGCCCCATTTTCCGTCAAACATATACAATTTAAACATGTTCTCAGCTAGAAACCTCATATGGCCGCATGTCCGCACATATACCATTGTACAATGAATCCAAATTCTTTGGAAGTTCATAAATTCTTACCTTGAGCTTTTCTTCTCCAAGATGCTGTTTCAGGCTCTGCAACATTATAAACTCATTTAGACATAGGACAATTACTAAAAAAATCATATCATATACATATAATAGGAAACATAAATGTTATGAAGATCTTTTATCATATAAAAATTCATTTTCTATTCTTGTTTGATTGGATTTGAGCACGATTATGCAGGAAATGTCGGGTAGGCTTCCTTTTGATGGAGTTCTGTCACGAAATTTTTTCATGGGAATCATATCACCTAAGCTCGATTGGTTAGGAGGTAAAGTATAACACAAGGCTAATGGTATAAAAGTCGATCCATGTCCCAAAAGAAAATTATAAAGGATGAGAGTTCTTGATTGTCTCTAACATCCAATACCAAAGTACACACTAATGAGTCTTATCCAGGTACATACATGACTATGAATAGACTAATCTAATTTCATAAACTCAAGACTTCAATACGGAACTTTTGTGTTCAGAAGAAAGCTATCTAAGGTAGATTATTTTTTCAACAGGGAATGTTTTTCACAAACTCTTTTGTAAACCAAAGTAGTAAGCATTGAAAATGTTAAAATTAGTCTTTAAGCCATTTGAATTTCATCAAAAACACTACAAGTTTTGATACTTACCATGATACCAATCTCCACACCACCTTTATAAGCCACAAGTCCATTCTCCGCAAAAACGTAATCATAGTCGTTAATAACTGTGAAAATAAAACAAAAATGATGGCGTTCAGAAGAACTAAGGTTAAAGCAATATTTCTAAATGCATTGGTTAAAAAATAGAGTTAAGATAAAAGGGTCATAAATACAAAAGAATTAAAATGCTCAACTTACTAGTACTTAACAACGACAATGCAAAAGCCTAAATCCCATCAAAAGGGGTTGGATAAAATAGAATTATGATATAATCCTAGGCATCATTCACATAATTTCACACCCTCCATACATTCCTATCTCTTCTATATAGACCTCTAGACCTAAATCTCTCATAGTCTTCCTCGCTATTCTCCCTCTTCCGTTACAAAATCTTTGTGGTTCTAGCCTTTCAACTTTCGTAATGCTTGTTTCATACTTCATTGCACATGCCTATTACTTTCAATGTTTTCTATTTCCCGTCCCTTCCTTATGTACTCATTTCAATTTTTACGACCCTTAAACAGTCATCACTTTAAAATTTAAAGTTTGGTCACATTAGAGCAACCATTGTAGATGACTAAAAATAGAAAGTTCATAGAAAATAAGAAGGATCGGTGAAGCTAACCTGATTTTCCAAGTTGCTCTGATATCTTAATTAGGTCAGATCCTCCAACAACACCAACCGCAACAACCTGTAAAAACACATGGATTTAAGATTATACCCATTAAAGTTTTCAATTATTCCTTTTATTATTACTGAAATACAATGTTGAGAAAGCGAACAGTTAAGAATGTACCTTTCGTAATTCTTTCATATATTCTAACATCTCCGAAGTTACTCCCTATCACAGAAAAGTCAAATTAGGCAAAACTTAATCAAAAAGTGTTAAACACAAATTCCAAGTCCAAAGCATTTAATTCAAAGTCTGATTCAAAAAAATTATCTTGTTTACAGCAAACAACTCAGTCTCATAAAAAGTACGAAAAATCTGCAAACTAATTTAACAAAACCATTGATTGGAGTTTGGACTGTATAAGGATATAACAGGAAATAACTAACCTTTCTAGGAGCTGTAAGTGTTCCATCAACATCAAACAATGCAATTATAGCAGGCTTAGCAGCCATTTCGAGCAATGCAGTTTGTCTACATCAGAGAAATTTCAAGCAATGAGCTTCAACCGTCATAAGTTGCTATTAATTAAATTATCGCAATAAACTTCTATCGACAAAAATCAAAGTCAAGCATCAATGCACCTTGAATAACGTGCATTATAACAGCAAACATACTTCCCGAGGCAATATAATAATGCTACAAATAAGACTCCCTGATCGAATTCAAGATCACCCAAGGTTTTTAGGGGAGCAAAAACTAGCTAACCCCACATATCTAGTTACTAGTGATCTAAGACATCAGTATAGCTTCTTAGTGGAAACTAAGAGATCATTTTCGTCGATCGACTCGCTACACTCATATCATAGGTATAAATGCTTCTTTCTTAGCTTATTTAAGGGCATATGGAGTATGAATAATGAGTTATGACGACCAAGAAAACTTGATGAGGATTGAACTATAGGTAATGTCCTACATACATCCTATGGCATACCAAACTTCTCTCAAAAAGTTCTATCACAACTTTTATGAAAAATATTTCACCAATTTTGTGAAGTAGAAGTATTAGATCACACTTCAGAGGTTTATATCATTCATTAATCATTATCATTTTTCACATTCTCCATAACTCATTTCACTTGCATTTACAAGTTTAGTACAAGAGATTATACATGGACGACCATTAGCACTGACCTATTGGTTCATGTAGTCAGATCCCAAGTTTTTTACGACTACGCTTTAACATTGTTGAGGTTCATGTTAGTCCATTATCCTCCTTCTCTCACATTTTCACTACTCAATTAGTTCAAGCAAACATCCCCAAAAATAGCTATAGAAATTGCAAGATAACTTTAGGTTTTATAAACACTAACCAATTACATTCCTGATTCCAAATCAATCAAATTGTCTAAATCGAATAAGAATTTATTTATATATCATATATCTCCATAATTATACTTCTACAAAGCAAATCAAAGTCAATCAAATACATCAAAAATACTTGGTACCCAAAATCAGTTATATTTTCAACATTACACACAAATTTTATAACACAACTAACAACATCAATCACATTCAAAGAACTAAATATGGAGTAATAAGTAATAGCTTTACCCAAATACAAATATTCAACAAATTCTCATCAAAATTACATCATGGGTATTGGGTACCCATTTAACTGGATTAATTCAAACTTCCTTGACTCAATCAAAATAAAATAATCATAAAATTACGGAAAACCCATCATAACCAACATTCAAAATCGGAATGAATGAACAAATCATAAGACTAAAATTTCATTTCATACCTGGTAAAAGAAGAGATCTGAAGATGGAGCAGAGAAAAGATAATGGTTGAACAGATCTAAAGAAGAAGAGTCAATAAGAATGAGAAATGGTAAAGGATTTGAATAGAAGCAAAGGAAAAAATGAGAAGATTGAGTGTGATTGAAGATTTGTGGAAGATCAGGATAAGTATAGTAGAGTAGTAGTTGGTTTTGTTCCACTACTACAACTGGGTCTTGGAAATGGTGATTGGAAATGGCTGTTTAAATTCTAGATATTTTGGCCAAAATCTCAATACCGCATAATTTTTACATTTTAGTAATTCATCCGTTCTATATTAATTGCAATATATCAAGCAAAATTACACTATTTAATATTTATTCATCATTTTTTTAATTTGCGATTAATTTTTAATATAAATTCTTGTGAGAGATGGTCTCTTTTGGTCTCTTTGAAAGACCATCTTTAATTGGGTAATCTCTAATTGGGTTGGCTCATTAGAGAAAATTTAGGGTAAATGTAGGCAATAGGCTTAAATGGATTTGGTTTGAGAGACGTCTCTTAAAAAGACGGTCTCTCAGAAGACTAGCTGAATTTTTAATCTATAAATTTCATGTGCGGGCTACCCGCCAGACTCGACCCACCCGGCTCGAAAATGGGCGGGCATGGACAACGTTTTTTAAAAAAAATTCTAAGTTTGGATGGATAATATCCGCCCGCCAAAATAAGTGGGCGGCTCGCGACGCCAAAAGAATCCCTGCGGGTATACCCGCCCGCCCTGTAACACCCTTGAATTTCCGACCCCTTTGTACGAAATCAAAATCATGAAAGACGGAAGGAAATTCGGGTGTTAAAAAAAACAAAGAAAAGGAAAATAATTTAATATATTTATAAAATATCCAAAAGTGATTATAATAATTATAATTAATGACGTTATAAAAATGACGGGGTGTTACATGCCCGCTAAGTTTATATATTAATTATTACATAATTAACTCTATTGCTATGAAACTAGTAGTCGAGTGTCTAGTACTACTAGTCCACTAGACTACTATATACCCAACTTTAGTAATTAGAGTCTATAATCATTTTAATATATTTTTTTTTAATTTATTATGATTCGAGAGGTATATGTCTGGACTTCGTAGACTGTAGTAAGATAAATCGATGGTGGAATGTTTTTGTTGGATTATTGAACATAATATTTATATTCATGTAATTTGAGTATTTTGAGACTTTTTATGTAATTTAAGTTTTTTTGGATAATGAATTGTATTTTAATTGTTATAAAAACTTAATTGTAATTTTTATATAATAAATACCCGCCTATCTGCGGGTCCCGCCCGCTTTAAAAATGGGCGGGTAGAAAATATGCTCACAAACGCGCGATGGCTTTTGAATATTTTAGCCCGCGGGTAGATTTTTTAGGTACTACCGTCCGTTACCCGCCCAAACCCGCTCATGAAAACCTATAGTTGATATATAGTTCAGTAAAATCTTGTTTGATTTGTCTCATTGCAAATATTATTAATGTCAAATTTTTTATATTTTTTATTTTACATAATTAAAGATATTAAGAATTAAATTAGTGCACTAAATTGCATTAAAAAACAAATGTTGCTAGTAAATTGAGACTGAAGGAGTATATCAATAATTGACACTTTTATACTACAATTTTGTTTTCTTATTCTTTACACAATTATTAAAAAATAATTTTAAAAAAAAAAGTCCAGAATAATCTCACCTATTGTTCATCTGTTGTGAATAATTTCTATTATTGATTATTTTAAATAATTCAACACTTGTATATAATTTGCTGACAGCACCCTTTTTCACATTTTAACCAACTATTATATGTATCTACCAAGTACCATCAAAGCGAGGAGTAGGGTGAGACCAACGAAAAAATATAAGCGGAAAGAAGAAGTGAGTGTAACGACTAGAAGGTATCTACAGTAGGCGATTAAAATATAAAATGGAGTGTTGTCAGCAAATAATAAACAAAGGTTGGATTATTTAAAAATAATCAATAGTAGGATTATTTACAGCAGATGGGCAATGTATGAGATTATTTTGGACAATTAATCCTAAAACAAAATTACTATATTGAATTTTATTTTAGTTTAAGAAAAAATATCTTTTTAAGTATTTAAAACAATAATTTTTATTGAATATAAATTATTATATAAATTAATATTTTCACCATGAAATAATCTCTAAATAATTACTTTAAAATTGTAATTGATCACTTTAAGAGTATAAATAATAACTTTAACGCTATAAAAAATCATCACTTATCACTTTAAAAATAAAAAATATTCATGTGACACGCTGATTCAATTAAAATGGCCTGATCGTGAAACCATTTCATATGAGTATGAGTATATGCTTCTACTGTTCCGAAATACTCGCTACATTTTGATTTTAAATATTACGACTAATGTGTAACTAAAAATATAATCGCATACTTTCATAATATGAAATATTTATAATTTTTAGATAAGTGTAGTTTAAGATATTAATGATCAAAATTGTATATTGAATTGCGTAAAAAAGTGAAATGTAGCAAGTATTATCAACGGATGAAGTATAAAAGTACGTAAAGTCTTCCTCGTCATTCCTATCGTAGTTCGTAGACTTTTTGCAGTCAATAATAACACGTCTCATCAATGTCAGGCTACCCGCACAACGCTCCCGGCTCCGGCTACGGTCAACCTTACGGCGCTCCACCACCATATCAATCTCAACCATACGGATCACACCAACCACCAACGGCTCAACCCTACGCCGCGCCACCCTCTCACGGCTCCAAACCTGATAATAAACCCCCTAAAGATACCCACACACAACCATACGGGGCCCCGCCCCATCCACAATCACATGGGTACGGTGCACCGGGTCATGGGCCGTCGGGTTACCCTCCAAGTTCAAGCCCATTTGCGTCGTTGTTACCGTCCACTTTTCCACCGGGTACTGACCCGACTGTGGTAGCGTGTTTTCAAGTAGCGGATCAAGATGGGAGTGGTTTGATCGATGATAAGGAACTTCAAAGGGCTTTGTCTTCTTATAATCAGAGTTTTAGTCTTCGTACTGTTCATCTTCTTATGTATCTCTTTACTTCCTCAAATTCCCGCAAAATTGGTTCGTTTCTCGTCATTCTTCTCTTCCTTTTTTATCGTTAAGATTCATCTAATGCTTTAATTTGTCTGATTTTTAGATTGTTTGGGTTGAATTCTCCATTTTTTAATTTTATGATCTTATTAGTTCTGATTCTTATATTGATTGATTTTCTTTAACTTATTTTTCCTTAAATTATCTGATTATTGATTTGAATTTTTGTAATAGAATGTCAAAATTGTTGTAAATTGCTGCAAAACAAAGAAAATGTCGTATGATAATTTAGGAGTGAGTTCAAATTTGGGTTTTATGGGGATCTTAATTAGTCAACGCCCGCTCGTATATTGTTGGGATAATATGTACTTACTCTACTAATTGTGATATTTTCCGACATAATATGTCACACAAAGATACTTGATGGAATTGAAATAATGTAGCTTTCTAGGTTGGGTCTATATTGGCCAATGTTTGGTAAATGAAAATTTTGTCTGATTTTGTTTTTAATTGAGGTGTGGCTTTTGACTTGTAAAACTTGTCTTGCCCTATTTTTCAATTGCTTTTTTATCGAACATTTCGATTAACAATTTACGATTCGTTTGGTAGTCGGTATTAAATGGTTAG
The DNA here is from genome assembly GCA_019776075.1 of Amaranthus palmeri. NCBI lineage: Eukaryota > Viridiplantae > Streptophyta > Magnoliopsida > Caryophyllales > Amaranthaceae > Amaranthus > Amaranthus palmeri. The sequence continues at coordinate 230,645 of JAAKBH010000295.1, forward strand.
AATGGTAATAAAATTTTGTGTGATTTTGTTGTGAAAATCTCATGAAAAGTTCATGATCATGCATGCTTGTTATGCTTCCATCATTTCATTTTATTCACAAAATTTATAACAATGCATTGCTATTAGGAGAAATAGTATGTAATGAAAAGTTATGAAAATAAAAAACTTTTTATTATCAATTTTTCGGTTCCAAGTGAATGAGATTATACATATTATGAAAATTTATACTACAAATTATTTTCATTATTGGTATTTAGTAGGAGTATTAACAACCAAATGGGCTGTTAGTTGTTAAACAAGTCTACCGAACCACCTAAGCTAAGATCCAATAACAAACAATCATTTATCGAACAACCCCTCATTAGGAGAATTTCAATCCTTGTTTCTTCTGGGAAGTCATTTTGGGTGTATGAACATTGAATTATAAAATCACCTTTCATCTATCTCTTTTGTACAATAGTACAACGTTCTAGTCTTAAAGGATTTATGATTTAGGATGGGAAACAATAACATTTTATTATCTCAGTGTCACCGTAAAGGTCCATCTAGGCACGAAATCATGTGTATTTCTCATTTATATAAGTTTCAAATGGTGTTTGTTACTAAGGGACAATCGTCAATCACCTCTGTTTACTAACAAAGGTAAGATTAAGTACCTCTAATCTCTCAAATCCCGCCTTAGTGGGAGCCAGTGGTAATTGCAATTTCGTTTTCAGTTTGTATTAAAGATTAGATGTTGGAAATTTGAGATTTATTCTTTGAGATTAGATTAGATGTGCTCTAGTATTTGTGATCTATTGAACAGCTTTGACCCTTTGGTTCAGATTAGATGTCTAATAAGTAATAAGGGTTCAGATTAGGGTTCATATTAGGGTCTTTTTTTAGACCCTTTAATCTCACTCAAAAAATAAACTTTTTAGGATATGGTTCTAGACCCTTAACTTAATATCAGGGTCTGGGTCTGGACCCTACCCTAAAATTAGGGTCCGGGTCCAGACCCGACCCTTACCCTTAAATGCCCATCCCTAGGAGCCACTAAATAGAATTGGGGTAAAAGAATGTTGTATAAATTAGTCCCTCTTAAGTTTCATGTGTCTGTGCAGGTCCCAAGGAATTTACTGTTCTGTTCTACAGCCTGCAATCCTGGAGGGTATAATGCTAAATCTTCAAATAATGATTAATTGATAATTGTGTAATTTTATAGAGAAGCATTATTGATTGTTGGTTAATGGGTACTCTCCTGTCCAGGAAATATTTGAACGATATGATAGAGATAGGAGTGGCAAGATAGACGTTACAGAGCTGCGTGATGCACTGTATGGCCTTGGCTTCTCTGTTTCTCCTGTAATATTGGATTTGCTTGTCTCTAAGTTTGATAAGACTGGGGGAAAGACCAAGGCCATTGAATATGATAACTTCATCGAGTAAGTAACTACTTTTCAATGCTCTGTTTCATTGTATGTTGGAAATACTTTACATGTGAGACAAGATCCCACATCGTTAAAATTGTGGGTTGTTGACTTGCATATATAGTGGATGAGCAAGTCAACGCTCTTGACTCGTGGGTTTGTGGGCCCAAGCCCATGGGTTTCCCGTGTCCACACGAGCGGGCCACGGTGAGATTATATGATGAATTGTCACAGCCAAATATTGTTGTAGATTATGAATGTTTCAAAGATTTCATATGAATATATTCTCTAACAGTTTTAAATGTGTTTTGCCTGTGCTGCAGGTGCTGCCTCACTGTGAAGGTAACCTTTGTTCTTACTTTTATCTCTTTACTGTTGGTTACATCTTACATTGTTAGAGTATATATCGTATCATGGGGCCTTAACCATCATTTTAAACTTTTGGTTGAGTTGGTTTTTCGAGAAACACTATAATCGGGGGATTCTAGTCATGGCCCGAGTTACTTGACTTATGAAAACCTAATAATATTGATTTGTGTAACATTTAACACAAATAATAGTAATCTAATTGGTTTAGCACACATACTGTGGTGAATATTTGGCCCACTTTATACGAGTAGTAGTATTTTAGATTCGTTCTATATTACTTGCAACATTACAAGATAATGCAAAGATTATTAATATCAAAGTTTTATAATTTTTTTTTACATAAAAAAGATATTAATTATTAAATTAATACATACTGTGGAAAGTCAAATGGTGCAAGTATATTGGAATCGGAGGAAGTATATTTTCCCTTTTCCTGACATACAATAGTTTATGGCCTTTATGCATTTACTGTCAATTTATGTTCAGAATGAATCTATCTGCATGAATTTGAAATGACATTCCCTTTTTGTTTTTACACTGGTAAAGTTTTGTATATTAGACCTTCTAAACCTTGTTTAGGTGAGAGCTGTCTAGTGGCATTGAGGCAATGAAATTTTGTTTAAACTGAAAGTTCGGTTTACATAAAAAATAGAACTGAACTAAAACCGGAAAGTAATATTCAAATGTTGAGAGTCGGAAGGGTTTCTTATAGCACTCAGCATAGTGTAATAAATGTACGATCGTGATAACGAAACATTAATACGGTAAGGTAAGTGATACGGTTATTGTAACACCTAAATATCGGTTGAAATCATAAGACATCCCTCGATTCGGCCCGAAAGGCGAATTTTTTACACCTTTACAACGCGAGAAATATCAGTTTGTTTATTTTAAAAACCTTTACAACGCGGCTGATGCGATGCGATGGCACTCAGTTATTAGCTCAGCCCAGTGTCACATGATTCGTTAATCTCCCTGCGAATTAGGTTATGTTTCAGCGGTAGGTTAGCAAATTGAGAATGTTATATAATGTGGTGGGTAAATCATGATTGGCAGGGTCTAACCGAGAAGTTCAAGGAGAAGGACAAGAATTACAGCGGCTCAGCGAGTTTCGCTTATGAGGAATTCATGCTCACTGTTCTACCCTTTCTAATTGCATAAAGGATAGATAGCCAAGACCTATTCATTCATTGTAATATACTTCTACTTTAATCATTGATGTATGTAAATCTCATGCTTTCAAGCTTGGATCTAGTGCTCAATGTGTGAATATATAACACTGTTTTTAGTCTACATCATGTATAGTTTGAAGACCCTTTAGAGTCGAGGGACTCTCTGAACGCACTTTTCTATGGGTATGAGATGTCTATCTTTCCTCTCCAGACCCTAATCGTAGTTTGTCTATGAGTAGGATACATCGGGTATGATGATGATGTATAATTTGATTTCTGTTTTCTTGATCATATATACTAAATCTTTGTTCAATATTTACATGCTCGTAAATCGTAATACTAGCTACCGGAGGTACTTTGGAAATGGTAAGATGTTCTCATAATCTTTGACACCGGAGGTACTTTAGAAATGGTTGAATGTTCTCGTAATCTTAGCTACCGGAGTTACATTTGAAATTAAATTTTTTAAAATTTTTTTAATCAGAGTAGTAAAATTAGGAAAATATGCATTCTTATATGAAAATATTTAATTATTTTTTATTGTCGATATATCTATAGTTGTGTAGTTATGTCCTAATTTACTTAAAGAATTATTGAATTTCATTCATTTTGTATCCGTATTTTTTTTAATTCACACGATAGCGATGTAATAATGTTCTTTATAATTGTATATCCGTGTAATAGAATATTACAATATATTGGCAATCAATAGCTACATAGTTAGTTTTTCGCTAGTTGCATTTATAAAATTAGCAAAATTTATTAAAAAATAAGAAGAAATGGAGACCAAAATGATTTATTATATCCAAATGGAAAATTTTTTATTTTTACTTTCCTCAGTTTATAGTAATACAATAAATAAAAATACCAATTGTATAATAATAATGTTTTTGCGAAATAGATATTCATATATAAAAGGGATACTTTCATATAATTAACATGATGTTATTATGAAAGTACTCCTTTCACAATAACATTGTTAAGAGAAAGTATTCCATGTAGACATTTCTTTGAAGTTGTAGATTTTTTTGGTCGCGCTCTTTTTTATGTGTATGAGTTGTCGTTGTTTTTCTCTTCTTAAACCCTGATCATAATTTTCTATGAATAGAATACACTGAGTAAGATGATAATAATGAATTATGCAAGTACAGTACCCCGAAAACCAAATTGGGCAATATAAATAAAAGATTTAATAACTCGAAATATAAGGAAAAAATGAACTATAATGGGAGCATTCCATGAGACACATGTGATGTGTCTATAAATTTCAATGGATGGAGTATATATTTTACAATAATAATATATAATATGCACTAATTAATATTATAAAAAAGAAACATTCTTGACTAGTTAATAACCATTGAAAAAGATTTTAATATGGAGTTAAACTGAATCAAAGTGTTAGCTAGCTTCTTGCAAATGCAAAGTATTCTACACAAAAAATGAAAATTGTCTAATATTGTTATAAAGAAAATTATATAGTAAATATAGTGAAGAATTCTACTTCTCTGCTTTGATTTAGTCAATTTTATACCAACAATATTGATTATAAAGGTGGGTTGGCTAAAAGCCTAAAATTACCCATAATACCAAAATATAATATGGTGTTTGATAATTAATTGTTGATTGTTGACTGTTGGCTGATTTACTTAACCTGTTTGACCAGCTTGTATTATTGTATCATTAGATTTTTCTCTATATGTTAAGCCAGTCGTATAAATCAACAATTATGAAGATGTTTAATAAAAATTGTATGTAGCTATTAGTTGTTTATTAGGAAAAAAGTAGGTCTAAATATCAAAAATCAATAAAAAAAAGATATATAGAAAATTTTAACTTTAGTTAACTAAGAAATCATTTATTTAACACATGTTTAGTTGTTTGATCAATCAATAAGACAAAAATCAAAATTTAAATAAAAGTCATGTTTCAAACACACCGATGTCGATGGTATATTACCTCCAATAAAAATTAAGCTATATTAGCCCTCTGTCCCATATCCTGTTTTATTCTGTTTTGGGGTAAAATTAAGCTAGATTACGAGTATAGATTGTCCGTCAACTTCCCTCACCAAGACTCTGCTCTCGAGCGGGATATTAAATTTGATGATGATGAGGATTAGCCCTCTTTCCCTAGGTTACAAGCAAAGGGGTTATTGATCCTTGTTAAGTTGTTAAAGGAAGAGCTTCTAAAAAGTTGTTAAAAAGGAAGAGAGAGGAAGAAAGATAGTGTTACTTATAGCTTACAATCTTCTCTTGTGAAGGAAAGTATGTTCAACAATTAGTTGTATTTTTATTTTTATTTTTATTGGAGAAATAAAAGGGGTGAAGAATGTTTCCAATGTGATTAGCATGGAAACCTTTATCTTCAACTTAACTCATTGGATCTATACTAAAGTCTTCATATTGATCCTAAACTTTTAGTATACTATTCCTCTAAGTTTTGAAACTAAAAGGAATAAATATTTTAATATTGTTATTATTGTCTCTCATTTTCTGGGGTAAAATTGACTGTTTTCTTCTAGACTCTAGTATTTCCTCTCAAGGGAGTACGGATATGAGTTGTCCGTCACCTTTCCTTACCCAAACCCTGTTTTCGAGCGGGATATCGGATTGATAATGATGATTGTTATTTCTTCAAATTTATATCAAAATTATTTTTCATGGGTTTTAATGAAGGATGAGCATATATGTTTCAACTTTGATTTTTAGGTTTATGAAAAAATTATGAACAATTAATAGTAACTTTTTTAGCTCAAAAAAAATTAATAGAAACTTTTTAAATTACTTGTTGAAAATAATTTACCTAGTTTCGTGTTTATTTCAATGAAAAAGGCTTTACTTCATAAGAGATGATCAAATATCAGTTAAATAATAATTTGAATTTCACAAGTAGTATATAATGGATGTGTTTGGCAAAATAGCTCGTTGGAAAATTTTAGCTTACTCTATTTAGGTTGAAAATGCTTTTTGTTATGAATCAACCAATTCACAACAACTTCTCCCACAGTGTGTCCAAAATCAACTAGTCGAATCGGTCTTTCTAATCAACCACTCAATCTCACCACAATTTTTTATATTGTTTGTCTTTCTAACTTTGCTATATTTCTGTTTTGGATAAGATCCCCACCAATTTTCTCTCAATTTTAGTCATATTCATACAATTTAGTAATTCCAACCATTTTCTTAATACGTGTGACAAACACCTATTTGTACACATAGTTAGTCATTGTACAAACAAACAACAACAACTCTTGTAAAATACCGTCTTTCGGTGAAACGACTTCAAACCAAAAGATCCATATATTAAAAAATATTATTCAAACTAGTCAGCCAATGTATAAAGCGTCTCATAGTAAAACCATCGATATATAAACAAACATACTCTTAAATATTGTCACAATTACATTATTATGAAATTGTAATTCTAATCATAATCCTAAACCTAACCCATTGGCCATATATAGCCCATAAGAAAAGAATTCTTCTTCATTTCCCAATTTTGACCAAAAAACAAAAATTGTAATACAACACGCTCTTAACCATCATATTTGAAGTTTGACACTTTATTCTTTTCCACCAAATATATATCATAAGCTTACCAAAACTCCATGCATTCTTCCCATACTTTTACCATTCTATTTCTTTTTTTGCTTAACCTTTTTCATTTAAAAAAAATAAAAATAATACTAATAGAACAAATTTCATACCCTTGAAACTTTCACGAACTATTTCATCATCATCATACCCAGTGTATCCCGCTCATATAAACTATGTTCAGGGACAGACAGGAGTAAAAATAGAATATATACCCAACTTATCCTACAATACAATTTTTCTTATAGTATATAAGATGGTTTATCTTCAAAAGTTATGCAACTATCATGATCATCAAGATCATCATCATGATCATCATCATATGATAAGAAATGTTGATCAAGGGTTTCAAAGTATTATGATAATGAAGGAAGATTTAAGGTTAATTAAGAGAGTTAAATCTAAGCTTTTCTATCTTATTTGCCTTTGTTTTTTGTCTTGCAGCTTTATTTGGGTGTCTCAGATTTTTGGGTTTCCATTTTCTGTCTCATATATACTTCGTAAGTATAAATTTATTACTTGGGTAATTTCATAATATATTATATAACTTTATTATTACTTATTTTATTTTTCTATATTTTGTTGGTGATTTATCAGAAGCAGAGAATAATGTTTCGTGTAAGAATTATGAGTCTAAATCTCCTATTGCTTCTCCAGTTTCTAATGGTAAGTTTCCTATTGTTTCATCTTTTTGTCTTGTGCTTATCATATTGCGCGCAGTCAAGAAATCGCCCAACTGATACATGCATTTATTAGAGACTCCAAGTGCAGATGCTCTATCAGTTAAACTACAAGCGCTTTTGAAATTGTTTGACTCTTGATTATTAATGTCATTTACATATAAATTATTAAGAAAAACATAAATGCTAATATTAGCATCATGTGTTAATGTTAAATTGGGATGAAATTATCATTAATGTCAGCATATGACAATGGGTAGGAACGCTATTCTTCTCAAACTTACTATTCAGTTTTCAATCGAACTTTCGGTTTGGGAAAAAATAAGGTGCACATACTTAAAGGGGTTCTAAAATCGTATAACAATAGGAGAAAGGGCTCTGATGACTTAAAAAAAGTGCGTATCATTTTTAATTTATTAATGTGGGACAAACCATTCCAACAATTTAGGCGTGTTTAGCATGCTTAGCATCATTTGCACCATGACAATAGAAACGTTGCAATAATACGCTCATCTCTACATGCAAACTGAATTATTAAATCAATTCGATTGTCATTTTTCAGTATTACACATCACAACTCAATATCAATACAGTTTCTAATCAAACAACTTGGGCAGACCCAAACTTATATTCTCGGAAGACTAACTCCAATTCACTTCGAATTTCGAATGTAGGAACATTACATTGTGATCGAACCCACTTCCGAACAGACATATGTTACATGAAAGGAGACATAAGAACACAATCTTCCTCCTCATCAATCTTCTTATACAACCCAACAACAAATCAAGATCATCAAGAGGAAACAATCAAGCCTTATACTCGAAAATGGGAGCGAAACGTGATGAATCGAATCGACGAATTACATCTAATCTCAAAACCCAAATCATTGTCTAAATTTGATCACAAATGTGATGTTTTTCATGATGTTCCTGGTGTGTTCTTCTCAACAGGAGGTTATACAGGCAATGTATACCATGAATTTAATGATGGTATAATCCCTTTATACATAACTACACAACATTACAACAAACAAGTCATTTTTGTCATCCTAGAATACCATTCTTGGTGGTACACAAAATATGCTCATATACTTGCACAACTTTCTAACTATCCTCCTATAAATTTCGACTCGAATTCTAAGACACATTGCTTTAAGGAAGCGATTGTGGGTTTAAAGATACACGACGAGCTCACAATTGAATCATCGCTTATGGAACATGGCTCGAGCAAAGCTAAGAGTATTGTAGGGTTTCGAGAACTTTTGACTCGAGCATATGAGACACCAGATGATGAACGTGTTACAAGTCGTTACAAACTAAGGCCAAAAGGCCCAAAAATGGTCTTATTGTCTCGAGGTGGAACAAGATCTATAACAAACGAACATGCATTGGTAAAATTAGGTCAAAAAATCGGGTTTGATGTACAAATATTGAAGCCTAATCGAAAAACAGAGTTAGGTACTATATACAAAGCGATTAGTACTAGTGATGTTATGGTAGGAGTTCATGGAGCGGCCATGACACACTTCCTATTCCTTGAGCCTAAGCGCGTTTTGATACAAGTTATCCCCCTAGGGACAGACTGGCCATCCGAGACTTATTATGGTGAACCCGCGAGAAAAATGGGATTGAAGTACATTGGATACAAAATTCATCCTAGGGAAAGTTCATTGTATAGCAAGTATGATAAAGATGATCTTGTTTTGAGAGATCCAAATAGTGTGAATAATAAGGGGTGGGAGTATACTAAGAAAATTTATTTAGATGATCAAAAAGTGACCTTAGATCTTAAGAGATTTAAGAAGTTGTTAGTTCATGTTTATGATGATTATTTGAACAATTTGAAGATTTAAACAAACATTAGTGTCTTAAATTTTGATTACTTACCCTTAATTCATTTTTTCTTTAAGTAACTTGATTTGTAAAGCCATATTACTATGTATCATAAATTAGAAATATTATATATCATAAGTAATTAGTTAATAGCATCCACTCCTCATTTTTGCTCTCATTGAATGATTTATATACCTTCTTTTCAAGTAGCGGATTTACCAGGTTCCACCATAAAATGTATATCATACCGATTTTTTTTTGAAAAAAATATATAATTTGTTTTTTTTTTTTTTTTACATAATTATTCTAGTTAGTTTGAAGGATTGTTTAAAATTCTAAACTTACCATGCACTTTTATTATTATAAGTAATTTATTTAGATTTAAATAACCTACCATATATCTAGATTTGGTGGTCTAAACTAAATTTCATTAAATTTTCATAATTATTTCGACTATTTTATACCAATAACCAAATCAGCTGTAAAAATCCCAAAATAAAATAAAATAATATGCTTGCAAAATATAAATGAAGCACATAATGCATCACACATATATATAAATGCATATAGTATAATTCAATATAACATAAGAAAACATACATAAATGATGATAAAAAGAGTTGTTAATTGTGTTATTTATTACATAATATTGGCAAATAATACCAATTATTTAAATAGCCAACTTGTAGGGAAATGATATTAATTAGTAGATGCTTAATTATTATTATTATTATTATTAATTAAGCAATGATGAAGGGAAGAACATTCAGCAGGAACTCCTCATAGCAGAAACTTGCTTTTCCACACTCTGCTTTTGCATAGAAGGTCTCACTCAAACCCTGCCAAAAATAGAATTTTATTTTTATGAGGTCTTAATACTGACTGTTATATAATTTACTAATTTTCTCCCGAATCAGAAAATATTATGATAAAATTTAGGCCATTTTAGTATCATTAATTTTAAGCGAATTGCGAATTTAAAAAGCGAATCAGCATGGAATTTAAAGTTTATTAGGAGTATTAGTGTATTACCTTAACAGTGAGGCAGCACCTGTAAGACATAGAAAACAAGAAAAAAAAATGTATGAGTTACCAAGTAAATATATATATGGAAACCAATTAAAAAATATAACGCTATAGGGTGTAAATTAAAAATATTGATTACAAGATATATTTTTTGTTATTTTAAATCATCAAAAGGAAAATGAAATCTTATTGTCAATGTAATAAGACCATATTTTTAATCAGTTTGATAATAATAGTTAATTTGTTTAGTAAAAATGAAGTGATTTGAATTTTATTAAGAAATATATTAAGTAAAAATAAGAAAGATTAGATAACGAGAATAATACCTAAATTATTTACTCCATATGAAAGAAAAATATATATTGACCAATAAGTAATTGAGTATATAACATTATTCGAAGGTACAATCATAGTGCAAAAATATGGTCGCGCTAACGCTTAATAGATTTCACAATAATTTCGGATGACTTTGCGGTCAATACGTTCTATATTTTGGTCACAATAACTCAAATACCTTTATAATACGGTCGTAATATGGTGATGTTGTCTTATTTTTGCACTATGGCAGCAATCATAAAGTTAAAACTTTTGATTGAGTTATTTCTATGATTTGGTATCAGAGCTAACATGGTAGAAGGGTCACAGATTAAAATTCATCCACCACTCATTTCAAGTAGTTAATTTACTTAGCATCATGTATGACCGAATATTTAGCATCATGGCTGAAGACTCACAATACGGTATTTCAGCCTTGTTTTTGCACTATGGCTACAATTATATGTAAAGTTAAACTTTTAGTTAAATTGGTATCATGATTTGGTATCAGAGCCAACATGATCGACAAAAGGGTTACATACAAATTGAAACTCATCTACCACTCATTTTAATTAACTATTAATAAAAGAGTAGAGATGACTTACTCAATAAAGCTATCATATTGGAGAGAGCATCTATAATTATGGGTACGACCAGATTTGCTGAACTTAGCAGCAAGCAAATTGACAATAACAGGAGAAACCTGATACCCCAAGCAGCTCAATGCTTGCCCCAGCTCTGATGAATCAATACTTCCATTCCTGTTCCTATCAAACCTTTGGAACATTGCCTGTAGTTTTTATATAATAGTTTTTTTCATGATGAGAATTTTTAATAACACAAAATAAAGTACATCTTATGTCTCATTAAATTTGCAACAAATCACACGAAAAATATAATAAATTACTTAAATGTTGCGAAGACCCAAAAAAAAAAAAAAAAAAACTCGAAGCAAAGTGTGTGAAATGATGCAATTTTTAAAAAATGGGTATAATATTCCGTCTGAATCATGTTAGATGTTCTATTTGGGTTTCCACGGTTATTAAGGGTGGTGTGGAGTCCATTAAAAAGGTGGTTGTTGGTTATTTCAATTGATTAAATTAATTGTAAAGGTGGTAGTTGGTGTATTGAGAATCGGAAAAGTGGGGTAAAGGTGGTAGTTGGGTATTGGGATTAGTAAAAGTGGGAGTATTTAGGTAAAAAAAAATAGACAAAAAAGGAAATGGGACAATTAATATGAATTTGACAAATAAGAAAATAAGACATCTAAAATGATTCGGAGGGAGTATAAAAAAATAAAATGTAAAGGTTTATACTTACCCTCCAGGTTTGAAGACACTTCATCAGTGGGACAAATTCCTTAGGACCTGTTTAGAATTCTTGATGTTAGAAATAATAATAATAATAATATTAATTCCCTAAAACAATAATAATATTTAACCCTCATTAGAGTACTTTAAAAAATAAATATATATATAACCAAATATTAATTCACACATAATTCAAAATAAATACTCAATAGTCAATTTAATATCATTGTTGTTTTTTTTTGTTGATTCCTTCTTTAATCTTTATTGGATTAAAATTATTGTTTTTTTATAATTTAATGGTGTGAAATATTTAGGATATTTAGCGTGAGATACGAGAAATATTGAATTCACATTTGTAGTCTAAAGTAGTTGATTATTAATTAATTACATTAATAAAATGTGTTTTCACAAATCAACATCAGAATTTAGTTAGTATAGTTCTATATCGACTGAACTCCAACTATATTTGTTAGTTAGTCGATAAAAAATTTTAGTTTTTATATTAGTCGGAATAAAATTAGTCGGTAAAAAATTAATTAATTAATAAATAACCTACCAATCATCCTTTTGTTAGAGTGGGTGAACTCATACATAAGAAGGTGAACAGTCCTCATCCCAAAGCTATGACTGCAGTTAGACAATACAGCCTGTAACTCCCTATCATCAATGATTCCATTTCCATCCTTATCAATCTGGTTGTAGCACTGAACCATCTTTGGATCAGTGCCCGGCGGGAACGCCGAGGGCATGATGTCACAAAATACATCCTGCCCGAACACAGACATCGACGATGAATAAGAATTCATCGGCGGATTTTTGTGCATCATTCCGCTGCCATGCTGCATGGCCGAGCTGGAATGCCGCATGGCCGAGCTGGAATGCTGCACGGCCGGGCTGGAATGCAGCATGGCCGAGCCGGAATGGTGCATACCTCCGGATGAATGGTATGATTGGGATGATGATTGATACATTTGTTTTTGTGATCCATCATCACAATAGTCTTGGCGATAGGCTTGCATTTTTTTTTTTTGTGTGGGGGGTTTGTATATTTTAATTTGTTTGTGAATTGTGATACATAATATAAGCAATTTACAAGCTTTTTATAGCATAAAAAGTTTGGAATTTTATGGGAAACTTTTTTATTGTAAAATGCTTTAGTTGATTCTTTTTTTTTATTAATTATAAATATAAATATAATTAGAGGAATAAAAGAAGTGGAAGCTTTGCCATACTAGTTGATGTTTGAATTGACAATTTATACTATTTTTTTGTAAAAAAAAATGGGTAAGAAAAATATCCTACAGGTAAGAGAGAAGAGGTGAGGAGGGGAATATCATTATATCATCTTGAAAGCTGTGAGAATCAAACGGCGAAAGAAAATCTATTCACTGTTAGGTCAACACATATATTCTCTACTTATGCTTTCAATAGACTATAGATGGTGTTATCAACGAAAAATATTAATTGTTAATTAAAACTTTAATAATAGAATTATTATAGTAGTATTTCATATACACTAACGCCTTTTCATAGATATCTATATAATTAAATTTTGATGATGTACTATATATACATTATCAATTAGCATCTACTTGTTAGAGTGACCACATTTTTTTTGTGAGATTCGTTTATTTTTCAAAATCATCTCTATATACTGGATTCTGTATGTTTTTATCATGATGAAAAGGTATAGCATCTTCTATATATGGCATTGTCTCATCAACTTTCAGACTTATCCTCATCTCGAATATTAGACCTTTAACTTCATATATGCTTGTTCAAAGATTACTACCGTCTCCCTTGCTTTTTAAAATTTTATTTTAATTAGTACTTTTAACTTTTATCTCAATTCTAAAATGTAACAAATTAAATGGACAAAGAGTTACAATTCACATAATGACAACTTTTTTGTTAAAAAGTTACTTTTAATTTCTAATATGTTGTAGGTTATTATTTGGACTATGTTTTAATTAAAATGGGAGGTTTTTGCTCTTTAAGGATTTTATGTTTATGCCTTACACAAAATTGAAACCAAAATATCTGATAAATAAAAAATTTTCGAAAGTTAATTGTTCACGATGAAAAAACATTATACAACTATACAATGATTTTCCTGATTGAGATTTTTAACCACTTTGTTTAGTTTTAAAATTATTTTTAAGAAAATAATTGAGACATACACTCTTATATTGCATCAAAAAACATTATTTTGGATTGGTCCTCATTTTATATCATTTCTTTATTTGAAATTAAACCCCATAATTTTTTCAATCTAATTCGCACATTTAAACCTATTTTTATATCATCTATATATTTTAGGAAAAATTGTTTTTAAAAAGCCAACCTTTTGGCCATCTGCAAATAAAGAGTCAACGTTTTATTTATACAATAAAAAGACAACCTTTGTCTCATTTTTGCAAATAAAGAGTCAACGTTTCATTTATTCAATAAATTTAGAGTTGAAAACATACCTGCTATAGTGAATAAATGAAACGTTGACTCTTTATTTGCAAAAATGAGACAAAGGTTGTCTTTTTATTGAATAAATGAAACGTTGACTCTTTATTTGCAAATAGCCAAAAGGTTGGCTTTTTAGAAACAATTTTTCCTATATTTTAATCTCTCTTTATTTAATACTTCATTAATACACTAAAGGAACTACCCTTAAAATTTACTCATGTAATCTTTGTTGTAGAAGAGATAAAGTCTATCATTATACCACTACTCTAAAAGCAAAAGTCACAAAGGTACATGTACATCCACAATTTTTTTATTTTCACAAACTCGTGTATAAGATAGTCTTTTTGTGAAATGCACCCTACACATAGGTCAAATAGTCCAAAAATACAAATTATTCGCATATAAGCTTCTCGTTTAGAGCTTGTCTCACCAGGAGATAGTCTCACAAGGGTAACTCTTTTATTTTTGACCATTTGTTGAGCAAAATGCTCACCATTGTAGATGGTGTAATGGCCCAAAATATCTGTAGCTTCCACTCTAATATTTTTCATACACGAAGTTTTCTGAGCTTTACAGAACATAAACATAGCCCAACGTTCTAAAATATTGTGGAATAATTCTTATAATGCACCAATACCTGCTTTAGAAATCAGATGAATTCATTTGTGTTCATTTTTCTTCAACTAAAACTATCAATTAGTGTTCTACGAGAGGGTGCATAGTACATTCCACTAAATTAGCAAAATTGAAATTCAGAACAGCCATTAAGCATGTTAGATTAACCAAGAGTAACAAACAAAACAGTTGATGTTTCCCGTCAAAATTGTCAATTCTTCGAAAATTTCAACTAGGTATCGGAGCAAGTTTAGGAGATCTACATAAACTCTGCAATCTTAAAGACAAATAACTAACCATACAGAATAACCCACTGGCCACCGCGGTACCCACTTTGACAATTACCTAGCTGCTTGTACCTGTCCTTGCTCAAGAAGTTGGCCGACTAATTTGTATGTACGACTTGACAATGCTTTAGTGTGGTCTATAAGCTGCTCATACCTGCAAGACGGACAACCAAAGATATGGATAAATTTTAAAACTACGGTCCACTAAATAAATGAAAAGAGGATAGAGGGGGTTCGTCATTGGCAAGAAATTGTATTCTTACACATTAGGGTAATTGGGCTCCATCACTATGGTGCCCGACTTAGAGTCGATCTTGGCATCGAGCTTAGAAGAGCGTATGAGAGTCATGATCCACCTTTCCGCTTCCTCGAAGCTCAAATTCAATTTCTCAGCAAGGACCCTGACCAAATAAAACTTGCTTCAATTCAAAGGGAATGAATAGAGTTTGTCACTATTGATTTAGGTATTTCATATCGGTAAAATGTAAACTGAACTTGATTCTCCAACAGACATTCATAATTTCACTTAAATGTTGAACACAACATATCCAGAAACATAAGCTGCAGAAGTATTCAATAATAACACTTCATATTTTTACCTCGGACTCAATAAATAGAACCCTCAACTCCACAGGAAGATTCAAAGTATTTAAGGGAGTATAGATTACAACGCACGAAAAAAAATATATTTTCTTAAACATGGTGTAAAAGATCATAAAATACAAACATACCCCAAGTCAATGCGTTGATGTATCTTGCAATATGTTTCACAAATGAAAAGTCGTGCATTTTCAAGGAACTCGTCCCTTAGGGGCACAATAGTGTAGTTGCCTTCCTCGACACGTTTTCCAAGGAATGGATCATTTAGTATGACCTGTAAAAGGCAATGAAAATGTAAATGTAAGAAGTACTACAAAATAAAAAGAATAAGCGGTCCAAAAAAGATTTATAAATTACAATTCAAGTGAAGCTTGAAAATTAGAACATTTCAAAACCCTTTTTTGAAATTCTCATATAAATCGACTGTGTAAATGAAGAAAATACAAACTCAATTTGTGATTATAATCTATTCTACATTTCCACGCACTTTCATGAAAAACCATTAAGATAAGATTTAAACAACAAGAACAATGCTAAAGACTTGATCTATAAAAAAAGATTTAGACAATCAGAAAAAAATTCGCTCACTGGCCTCTGCCCCATTGTGTTGGTCCAATTTTCTATTTAATTTGTTTCAACTTTCATTTGAAAGTGTATATTTGTTATGCTATTCTAGACAATACATTTTTACTCCCAAGTTAATCAATTTTAATATTCCAACTAAATTACAATACTATCAATTTAAATTTTCCGACTAGATTACAATACTAATAGAAAAGAATCATTCGGTATAATCACACTCCTTCATATTTGTGAAACTTCAAGAACTCGAGAACAAACATGATAGCGAGAGTATATTTGTCATGCTATTCTAATTCTAGACTTAGCAAACATCTTATTATATTTAAGTTGCATGTGAAGACAAGTAGATACCTCCTGAGCATTTACAAGAAAGAAACTTGAGACATTGAAATTTTGACAAACACCACAAGCATTAATAAGCTAAAAAAATCATGTACGATTCATTAATTGTCACACTATTTTTCTTTTGCATCTTATCCTAACATTTGCAAAACAACAGGGAAGAAGCACTAGAAGATTGAAAAACCCCACAGGATTATAGAAGAGTAAGAAGTTTAGCCCAAAAGGAGTAGGATACTCACATCTTCACATTCTCTTAATTTCTTTTGAGCCTCATCGAAGTCATAGTTAACATAGACACTATACAAAAACTCTGTGATGGGATCTTTGTAAGGAGATTGTTCCTGCTGGATCACCTTAACAAAATCTTTAAACTGAGATCTTCTCCTTTTGTTAACAATGAACGCAGTAGCAAGATAACGCATTAGATGAGGAGCATTTGTTTGAATGGCACTGAGGTACCTGCAAGATACATAATTCATTTAATTAAAAGATAAATTTGTGAATTTGATAAATACGAAAACACTGTCACTATATGACAAAGAAACCTATAAGTACCATACTACCATTGCGCCTGTTACAAGCAGATACAAAAGTCAACAAAATAAATAAAACACAAAAAACACTCCTTATACCAAAGGCATATTCTAGAATGAAATCAGTCAGCACCAGGAATTCCAAAAGCACAAGAAAAGAAGGGAACTGAGATATGTTCAAAAAACGAAAGGACTAGAGACAAGTATGAGAGGCTTACTTATCCTGATTAAAAAGGTCAATTATTTGTGTTCGTCCATTATCATGGTTAAAGAAGATAAATAAGCTCCAGTGCATCAGCCATATTCTACTCTGCACTTGATTCAAAGGAGAGGTGAAAGCCTGCAACAAAACAAGATCATCAGCTAACACGACAAAAAAAAGGGTACCAATCAAATAAAAAATGAAAAAAAAAAACAGAAACAAGCCTTCGAATCTATTATCTCTTTCAAACGGTTAAGCTCTTCAAGGGCAATGTCCCAGTTTTGCATTAAAATTTCAGCTGCAAGTTTTCCCCACAAAGCACTGAGACTTCTTTCGCTACTGGTGCAAAGGGCTCTGTACTGATAGAGAAAATCAGCTGCTCCAGAATAGTTTCCACATTCAAATTGAAACTTTGCAAACTGATACAGCGCCTCAATCTGCTCTGGACCAATCTGATTGAAACCAACATTAATTAAGAATATGCTGAAATAATACAAAATTATATCACATAAATCACATGCATAATTGCCAAAAATTATCAAATACTATGTAAACTAATAATTTCAGTTATAAGCATTAAGCTGTTCAACTAAATAGTTAATTATATATATAAAAGCAGTCTACATATATGGGGAATAAAAAGAATTCCAGAGGCTCAAAGAGCATAAAAGAAATAGCAGATTCAGAGATTAAGCTACAATATCCAAAGGATTCTCCCTGAAAGCATGCAAAGTTGCTGGTGCATCGGTGCATAAAGGAGAAACAAAAGTTGGTTTGACATTTAAACTTTGACTACAACGGAACTCAGTACCATGAAAATGGTGCTCACTGTGTTCTTTCAAAAGGCACTAAAATTGAGATTCACAGATAAAAACAGTGATACTCCTATAAGATAATGGAAAGCTAACTCAATGCAAATATAGTGCTAATGTTCCAAACAAACCCCTTCCGAAACACTACATCAACCACCATCATTGCAACCTTCACCAGACAAAAGTGTCTTAGGCATATACTTTCTTCAACTCTTTTTACTCACAACATTCCCGCTCCACGCACTAAACTATCGTGTAACAGAAGAAATCACTCTACTGGTTCTTTTACTATTTATTTTGGTCATCATATTGAAATAGTTACATAACCAATTCAGACAAAGAAAATATAAAATAAAAAAGAGAAAAAACCAATAGAAATCAAAAAAATCAAATTAATTAAATATTTTCCATTGATGAAAACAAAAATTTAGGACAATTTCCCGTGAACTTGACCATAACAAGAACATGACAATTCTTAAGGTTGTCCCAACAAACAGTTCACTTATAGGCCGGGTGAAATTGAGTCCTCATAAAAAGAAAATTTTGAGCTGAGAACCCATTGGATCGGCCATCAAAAAGCACTGACAACTAGATAGGAAGATGCTCAAGAGCATTGAAGAAATTGACGGTTCAAAGAGAAAACTACAATGTCAAAAGGCTTCTCCCCAAAAACATGCAAAAAACCTGCTAATGGAGAAATGAGAAATCAAAGGTTTATAAACATCTTTTAATTTTCACAAATCAAGAAAGGCATATAGAGTGACATATCATAACGGAAAGCTGAATCGACTACCAGCACTATATTCCCCCAATAAAGCTCATTAGAAGGACTTCATCAATCAAAGTAGCAAGTCTTGTAACAGTCACAACTCACAAACACAATTGTCCAAAACATATATGCAGTATTTTTAAGTGAGCCATTACTCCAAAAATGCATTACGAAAGACAGATAATGACAGCAAAACATTGTAATATGATACTTAGTAGAAGTAGAAAGAAATACATTATTAGCAAAAAATTCAACTCCGACCAACTTTTACTTAATCAGAATAAATTTAACAAACATCTTAAACCCATAAAATGTTAAGAGTCCAAATACTCTTAGCGGGAGAGAGATTCCGAAATCTCTTGACCTCACCACTACGCACCTAAGCTAAGTCTTTGTTTAGTTGATAAAAGCTAATTTTTCCATGATCTTTTCCTAATTAAACAAAATACGTGAATGAACCCTTCGTTACTAACCAGGAAAATAAAAACATTTAATTCAACAAGTAGATGATAAAACAGCATCACCTACAATAGAAACAACATGCGAAAGCTTTAATCCAAAACATTGGGGTCGACTACAAGAACCAATACATCAACCCTAGTGGTGTTCCACATGAATTTCATAACAATGATAAATAGCACCATCCATAAATAAAACTATAAACAGCATGACAATCAATTGATATAGACAACAGAACATAACTACAATGTTTAAACCTGATAACGATCATTAAGCATCTGAAGATTATAAATTTTATCAGGTCGCAGTTCCTGAACTTTCTCCTCATTCTGAAGAAACGCAACCAAAGGAGCGGCACACTCCTCCAACGCCTTCAATCTCGCAACAACTTCAACTCTCCTATCGACCATCTCTAAACTCAAAACAGCAATAAATATTCTCAATCAAAAACAACATCAATCTAATACGGTAATACCAACAATTAAAACCCTAAGAGAGAAAAGGACAATAAGACAAACCTTGAGGAACGTCTTCGGTATGGTAAAGGCTCTTATGGATGTCCATGGCGTAATCGACCATATTAGTATTGTTAAGTAGATCGATTTTGGCTTTGAGTAGTTGATCCTCTGAGTATAATTGACGTTCTTGAAGGAATTCGAGTAAAGGAAATACTAGATGACGATCTAAGTGCGGCGCAATTCTTGGAGTAAGATCGTAGTTCGCCATTGTTGATTGATAATTAGGGTTTACGAAACTGTTTTCTGATTCTGTAAGAGCGGAGAGAGAGGGAGACGGGAGGATAACAGAATAAAGGGACTTCTGAAAAACACACACACAACAAAAGAAGTTATTTATTTTCAGGGGAATTCACGTGGTAATCCTGATGTGTTGGTTTTACCTGATAATTAAAATTTTTTTAAATATTCATATGGTAATTATGAAGTTTACCAAATTATTTCATCATGACCTTTTTGCATTTAAAATGTTAGCAAAACGTTAAGAAACATTAATTTCGAAGCTTTAAGGCTGTTGTAGGCTTATATATACGACTCACCATTTTTAATGTCCTCAATCTCAACCATTTTCCCCAAAATATAAACCCAAACTCTACCATCTTTGGATTTGAGGAAAAGAATATGATTTGGATGAAAAATGGTAGATTTGAGGATAATATTTTGGGAAAAAAAATTTAAACTGATGGCATTTCGAATGGTGAGTCGCATAAATATGCATACAACAGCCATAAATCTTCAAAAAATTAACGTTTGTTAACGTTTTTATGTGCAAAAAGATCATGATGTAACATTTACGTAAACCTCATGGTTACCGCGTGGATTTTTTTAAAGTTTTGGTTACCACGTGGAAAACCCAAAACCTCAGGGTTACCACGTGGAATTTCCATTATTTTTAAAAAACTTTGAATTTATCTAACTCGTCTCAAGCTGAGACAACCTCAATTAAGAATTAGTGTATTAACGTCTTAAAGTTATATATTTTAAATTTAAACTACCAAAGTTTTATTATTTATTGTGTTCAGGCTATATGACTGATTTCGTATTAATTGACTGCTAAATCTGATTTCACCTTTAACTTTCCCTAATCCCTTTCGACTGATCTTCATAAGGTTAACAATTAACTCATCTTAGCTACCCAACTCCCTTATTAATTTTATAAATAAATAAACACTAACCATTATAGTTACTTCTTTCCCTCTCATTTCTCTCCTCTTTCTAAAAAAAATCTAACCTTTATAGTTGGTTTGGGTCTATCATCAATCTTTTGGTTGATGGTAAGCTCCTAAACTTGTCTGTTTTAAGTGTTTAGAATATGATTAGAATAAGTATTTGTCCCCTCCCTACAAAAGAGTTAAAAAGGAAAATGACCTTCCCGGTATCCCGCACAAGGCAGGGTCCGAATAAGGAGTTTTTTTTTTCTTGAAAGATGTGGACAAATCATACCCGTACCCTCAAGGAGAGAGTAAAGAGAGATGCGCGCAGTCAAGAAACCCCCCAATTGATACCTGCGCCCAATAGGGGTGGAACCCCAAACCTTCTGCTCCACATGCAGATGTTCTATCCATTGAGCCACAAGCGCTTATGGTCCCTACAAAAGAGTTGTTCTACCCATTCATTGGGTTGATTCCACCAATATATTGGGTTTTGATATCTCTTTTCGTGAGACTTTGGAGTTATGAAGTTTGGTTTGTAATTGATTTGTGGGTAGAGATTCATGCGATGATGCAGCAGACACCAAAATTGCAATTACCATCAACTACATCAAATTCAATTCTATCTCAAGGCTACAATAGATCGAATGACCCCCTCGTAGAAGGTTGTGTCAAACAGCGATGTAGAAGAAGATGTTCAAAATTTTCAGATCTCATATACAACGATCGTAGTTTTGTTAATTTTGAATGAACTTTGGTTAAAGTTGTTATGTACTTGCTAATTTTTATCTCTGATTTAAATGTCGTATGACTTTTTATTAATGAATCATGTATTATTCAAAAAAAATCCATTACAGTTACTTCTTTGTCTAAAATTCCATTTGGCGAAAAATTCTAAACATCAAACTCTATTGCCATTGAAGATCCATAATCGCCCGCCAGTGATGTATGATCATCATTGTTGATAACTTTTGAGTTAATTTGGCTTTACTTTGAGTTTAGGGTTTTTGATTGTGACCGAAATTCAAATTTTTTTATTTTGGCTTTTTTAAAATTTCTCCCCATTACTTTATTTTAGGGTTTTTGAAATTGAAATTAATTGATATGTTAACTGTATGTATTTCAAATTTACAAATGTACATCTCTAATGACTCGGTGAAAGTAAAGATTTTATATGGTGGCAGTCTGTTAATGTAGGTAATACAATAACTTATGCTAATGAGTATGTACATATTCGAATTGTTGTACTTATGCTAATGACTCGGTGAAAGTAAATATTTTTGACCTTCAGTCTTTGTTTGTTGTTAGTAACAACAAACAAATGCAAGCTAAAAACAGTAAGTTTCCATCTTTGTTCATTGTTAGTGACAACGAACAAATGCGAGCTAAAAACAGTAAGTTCCCCTATTTCACTAGATTTTAGCTTTGTTCGTTGTTAGTAACAACGAACAAATGCGAGCTAAAAACAATAAATTCTTATCTTTCCTTTTTTTTTACTCTCTGCCTTTATTTACTGTTACTAAGTGCGAAAAACCCACAATCTTACGCCATGAAAAAAACTTCTTATATTGAAAAACACTAAAAGTATTTTTAATATATTTTTGCTTATTTATTTCAAATTTTCACAAATACGTGCCACCTCCCTTATTCTAGACTTGGAGACTGGAATAGCGAATTAAGCAATATATATATAAAAGGATGGCGGTAAATCATAAATAGTTTTTTTTTTTCCATGAACGCAAACCAATCCATCTTCAGTCTTCACAACCGTGCTCCAGCGAATTCTTCTTACGTTACGGTACTTTTTTTTCTCTCTTTCCTCACTTGCATTTTTTTGTCATCAATATGTGTCGATTTCTTCTTCTGTTGTTCAAATATATTGCTAGTTTTCAATTTATAATTGATAGATTTTTCAATTTTATTGTAATTAGTGAGTTAATACTTATTTGGTCATTTTTCTGTTTGTTCTTTGTTTTTCAATTTTTGTTGGTTAATATTTTTTCCATATAGGTTTTGGTCTTAGAGATGGAGAATTTTAAAGCTTAATAAATAAGCTAATTGGTGGAGTAGTGATTATGGTGCTTGATCGGATTTTGTTTATGTTCTTGCTGAATTTAAGTTGAAGGATCAATTACTTGATATTTCACGCAGTGATTATGTTGTGGATTCCTTAAGTTTGTTTGTGAATCGGTAGCAAATGGCAACGTATCGAGTCTATGCTCCTTATACTATATTACTATGTGATGATGGAATCTTACTGGTTTTAATTGATGTTTTAAGTTGAGTTCTTGCTAAGGTTCCTCCCTATAAATTAGGTGTGAATTGTGTTTGGTTTTTTGACCCATTCTCCTTAGGTTAATCAATCAATTTGAAGAAATACACTCTAATATAGTTTTGATTCACACAGGACAAAAGTTAATGAATCATTTAACTGTCAGCTATGTGTAATTGTGTATTGTGAAGTACAGTGTTTGAAATATAGGGTGTTTGAACTATAGGTAAAACAAATGAAATGAAAGCTATTTTAGGACTCCCACAAGTAAGAAACAAGATGATTAACACAACAATACCGATGGAAGAATGAACACACAATGTATGAGGTATTTTGGATACCTCCCCTCAACAAGTGTTTATTTT
The DNA here is from genome assembly GCA_019776075.1 of Amaranthus palmeri. Taxonomy (NCBI): domain Eukaryota; kingdom Viridiplantae; phylum Streptophyta; class Magnoliopsida; order Caryophyllales; family Amaranthaceae; genus Amaranthus; species Amaranthus palmeri. The sequence goes on from JAAKBH010000295.1 coordinate 254,321, forward strand.
ATAATTGGATTCAACAATGCAAGAATAAAATAACCTTTCCATTTGAAAACAAACTCAAGCTAAGAGATCACAAATACTAATGCAAAGAAAAGGAACTCTACTAGTATTCACCCTAACCCCTCTCTTTTGTATTAGCTGTTACTCACAATGTTGTGTGTGTATATTCTATAAATTCATAGGCTCTTTATATAGAAGGCCTACAACATTCTATAATCACACATTAACTCTGTTGATGTTTGGGTGACTCAAACTAGAGTTGAAATGTCGATAGATGAATCAAGATGATGGTCATTTTAGAAGGCAAATGTCGAGTAGGCCTTTTGTGGGATAAGGACTCCATACGAGTCGACTTACATTGCTGGATTGAAGTGCGTTTTTCCAGAGACTTACCCCGAGTGCGCTTCTATGGCAGATGGAAAACCTCCGACTCGGCTTTATGTTTGAATTTCTAGGTTTTGTGTCCAGTGTGTAACGCCGATTCGGTGTTTTCTCCCCTTTAAAGAAAGCCAAATCAGCTTTTTTAGCGTGTAGGTTATTTCTCATATTTGAATGGTTAAGGGTTTGTTACCCTAATTTCTCTTCCAAAGGGGTTTACTATATATACACCCCTTAATTAGGGTTAGGGTTTCATGGGAAACACCAGAGGGAAAGTGAGCCATTCTAGAGAGAATTCATTGATTCATCTTTATTTTATAGTGAAACTTTGATCTCGGTGCCCGTAGACGTAACGTTGATAGTGAACCACGTAAATTCTTGGTGTGTTTTTTTCTTATTGTTTGCGTTGAATTTTCATTGTTTTCTTTGTTGGTTTCAATTATTGCTTTCGCTTGTTGCACAACAAACTCAAGTACAATAAATCAGAGAAATAATGCACCCTTCATTGCACCCAAAACGTAAGAAAACTAACTATTGGACATCCAAGGCAAGCCGCTCGAACGAGCCAACAACCTGCTCGAAGAAGCGCCTTGGTTAGAAATTTCATTGATTGTTGCATCTGGCTTGCTTGAATGAGCCTTTATTCTACTCGAAAGAGCACGCAACTCGTGCATTCTCTGACAACTGCATCCATAATTCCTCAATCGAGCTACCTTCTTCCCATGCCTTGCCTCGTTCAAGACATGGTCTTGCATCCTTAGTGAAATTCCTTCATGCCTTGTTCAAAGCCTTTCTTACCTCGTCCAATGGATCTCATATACTCCACATTTTCACCTCATTTATCGACCCAAACCTCAACACACCACAATTTGACAAATCCATATCCTCCTCCAAAGTACAAGATAAAACATGTTCGATTATGGGTTCAAAATTATCTTCATTATTAGGAGTTTAGGTACTTTTTACCTTCTTATTTTAAATTTCATATGTTATCCCTTCACATTGTGTAGATTCTAGGAGTCATGTCACTGGCATTGAGACAATGTGACGTTGTTCTTAGGGTAAAATTCAAATCATTTTCTTACTTATTTGTGTGATAGAGTTTGTTAATATACTTGTGTAAACTTGACTGGAATTTGAATTCCATGTTTCCAATTTTTGACATATGTTTACTCAGTCTAAGAGGTAGAAGCTCAATTATGGTGCATCTCATAGACATTTTATGATTTTTAAACTTGCTCTTTTGGTGAACTAATCTGTTTGTGTGAATTATTTTACAGCTGCTGACACTAGTACCAGTATAAAACCAATGGAAAATAAAGGAGCTGCAACGACATCTGGTATTGGCTTCTGTCTTTTTGAACGTGTTAATGATTGAACTTCAGATCCTTCTAAATTGAATTATAAACTTGTTAATGGTTTAACCCAGTCACATCTAGAGTCCCTTTTTGACATCATTTTATGAGAAATCGTAGTAGTGGTATTTTTGAGATCATCTGTTTTTTTTTTGGTGGTGGTGGTTAAGCTTGTATGTATGTGATCAGTGTAGTGGACTAGTGGTAGTTAGGATGTGGAGGCAGCAACGTTGGTGCCTTTTTTATTTGATAGTTTTTCTGCTTTCCTGCGCACTGCTTAACGTGGTTTGTGAAATTGCTTAAATTTTAAAATTTTAAAATTAGTGTTTCATTTGCTTGGTGATTGCTGGTTTGTTGCATGTCTATCATAATGAATCTGTTAAGATATGACCTTCTATATTGAAAGAGGAGCTTGATCTGAAATTGGATGCATAGAGCATGGAGCATGAGCATGCCATTTTTATCTACATAACAACAATGTGAAGCCTAAATCCTAAGATATGGCCTTTTATGATCTTAAGATGTGACTGGGTTTTATTTAACTGGTTGCCACAAACTTAATGCTCACCCTCCTTTATTCAACATGAAATATATAGCAAAGATATTCATGTGATTTGCTTTTGCTTCATGTGTGGTTAGTTACTCACTTACTCTAGCATGATGTTCTAAAAAAATAATATTTCTTTCATTGATTGATCGTTATCAATTTTATTTTTCTTTTCTTTTATTTCTTTTCTCGTTCTTGCATTTTTGTTTTGATTATGTTTAAGGAGCTTTTAAATCTCAGAAATTGGTCAGAACAAAGGAGGAGCTGAATCTGAGAAGGCTCAACAGGATGTCGTTCTTATTCAGGACTCATTCTCTGTTGTAGATACTGCTCAATTCTCCGTCACAGATCCCCAATCTGTAAGCAAGGTTGTACGACAGGATGAACCTAGACATTCTGGTTATCCATCAACAGAAATTAGTATGGAGGCTACTATAAATCCTGAGGATGTGATAAGAGCTGGAGGTTTTGGTGCTAGAGATGATATAAGTAGTCTTCTCCCTGTTGCAAGTGACTCGACTGATTTTGAAGCTTCGTTGCTTGATGCGCGTGACTATGAAGAGCCCCAGGGTGAGCAACGTCGACCAGGCCTTGGCTGGAAGGAAGATAGAGTGTCATAATGAATATATTGTTTCAGGGAATATCTTTCAGATTTTCATCATGAACTTTCAACATGTAAGGTATGTTTGTTAAAAACCCAGTGTGTCTGTTTCTTATGGTATGTATTTTATTTCGCGTTACTTTTACTATTGAAAGCAATCTTTTGCGCGTCTTTTTCTGTGGATCAGTCAGAATCCCTTGCAGTAAACTCTACCTACTTTAGAAAAAAAATCTTGTTTTCTGTGTTGTAAAGTTATTAATTATTCTAACTTAGATTCTTAATAACTTATACAACTGAATTTCCCTCACTTATCTTCAAACTTACAAAAAAAATATGGGTGTCTTGTTCTAAATTGTTATGAAAGTGTATATAGGAAAAACAATAATGTACATCAATTAAGTTGTATTACTTTGTGAACCTGCAGATACTAGCCCTAAGGTGCTAAACCTTGTGAGACTATGTAGATAGATTATTTACTGACTCTGGCTTTCCCTTATTGCTGTTGGCCAATATCATGAAATGGATCTTCCTTTCTGAAAAATTTTTTGCCCCGGTGTCAGGATTGATAGAGGGTCATAGTTTAGTTTTCTTCGTGCGAAATCATCCCATCGATCTCCAAAATGAACTCGCCATCTCTCCAGAGTGTTGTAATGTGGAAGATATTGCTTTACTCCAAGCTTGAACATCTCACAGAATTCTAGTATACGTTTATTTTTTATTAAAATATTTTCTAGTTCGTCTGATCCAGTTGAAGATGGTATTGCAGATGATAGAAATGCAATAAGGTAGAAAACATCTTCTGCTGGGGTCACCAAAGATGTCCTGCCATTCCATCTGTCAAGCATAATACAGTATCTGTGTTAGTTTTCACACCAAGAAATGAATAGAAAGTAAAGCATAAACCACTTTAGTTTTTCCGCAAGGGAAAAACAGTAGTATCAGATGTATGGTTACCTAGACTGGTTGACAGGATAAATGAGGATTGGACCATTGCTGGTATCTGTGAGGATTCGACCAAATACCTCTGCTGCAAAACTGTATATCTTACTCTTAGGAACCATAAGATTTAACCAGGGATGAGGAACATCCCACAGTCCTTTTTCTCTGAGCTTTATCTCTGATAGGTGAACTCTATTTAGGAAATCCACATATGATGCTTCTGTCTGGAAAACTGTGTGGGGGATGAAGTTCAGTTTGGACAATAAAAATTCTGTTTCCTGCATTTGTAATGGAAGCGTTTAGGTTAAAAAAATGATTTCCATTTCCATACAAATATCATCAAAAGAAGTTAGTAGCAGCTAAAGATTCTAACCTGGTTTATGGTGTTCACATCCTCGAGATTGAAGTACTTTGCCATTTCGAGGCAGTAGAGAGTTTTTCCTTCTGAGCTGAATTGACTAGCCTGAAGAGGATATTTGGGACTGAAGGTAGATCTCCAGTTATTAACAAGACCTGTCCTGTTTTTTATGACAAATCCTTCAATATAATCAAATGAATTTTCTGATATTAGCGTTTCTTGATCCTTGGTGAATAATTTGAAATTCGAGTAAAGCACTCTAATCCATTTCACCTGTAAAATTGTCAAAAACGTATTTTTGATTACGATTATGTATGTTTGAATAGATTTAGCCTATAAATTATGGGATACCTACCATTTGCGGGGCTGGTTCTAGAGATATTCTTGCCCTAGTGATGATGCCAAACTGTCCTAGTCCCCCAAGAACACCGTAAAAGAGGTCAGCATTCTGTTTTGCTGAGCAGCTCACTACATCTCCCTTTCCTGCAATTTTAAAAAGAAAAAAGTTAATTTCCCGAAAAGGGCGTGGAATGTTTTTATTGGGCTATATGTGATGTTTTTTTGAACCTTCTATTGGAAAAATAGCCACATGTTATTCTATTATTTACTTTTTTTTGTTAAGTTACGTATAGCAAGTGTATTGAGAACTTACCAGTAATAACTTCCAGCTCGTGGACGTTGTCTATTTGAGGTCCATGTCTGAACGCTTGGCCACTAATCCCAGCGTTTGACAGGGTTCCACCTACGGTTAAATAAAGGTAGTCCGTCCACGTTTTAGGTGCTAATCCATATTTTAGGGTTTCATGCAGAATGTTTATCCACAAATCACCCCCGGAAACATCGACATAGGGTAGCTCCCCGGTTTGAACATGCATTTTTGGTTCGTGTAGAGATTGCATGCTGATGACTATGCCACCATGACTTTGTGATTGGCCTTGAAGTGAGTGGCCATTGCCTCTCGCAGTAATCGTGAGGTCTGGGTTATGGCCCATGTTGACGACATGTTTGATTGTTGTAGAAATGTCGGAGACTGTTTTAGGTGACAATACAGCCATTGGAAGGAAATGGTATCTATTGCCAAAGTCATTTGCTACGCGATTGGTATTATCGAAATCAAAGTGACCATTTAGATTCAATTTTTTAAGTGATGATATTAGGTCAAGTGAGCTTAAGTTTGTGAAATCTGGAGTCGCATGAGGATGGTAAGAACAAAGGTTGGTGTTATGGCCAGCTAAGCTCAGCAAGAGAACCAAGACAACTTTTGGAAGTAGCTCTGCACTTTGTCTAAAAAGCTTACATGACACCATTATTGTTAACTGGGATATTCAAATTTATTCTTATGTCTACGAGCTTAGAAGTTTTATGTGAGTGAAAGGAAGAAAGAGAGGTAGCTGAAATCTGGTGAATTCTTGGTTTTCTTTGTGAAGCAAAGGTAAAGAAGAGGGTGTGGAAGATATGCAGTGTGGGAGGGATTTAAAGGCAGTTTCTTGTGCTTGAGTCAAATGCGGTCACGTATGTTGTTTAGTGGTGGAAACTTCATTAAGACATTGACTTTTGCTTGCTGTTATGGTATTATTAATTATTTGTAGGCCATAATCCTGAACTTGGTGTGGCCGCTGGGTATGCTAAGTTGTTTTTAATTTCATGATAAAGCTAATTCCCTATGGGGTAAGAGGAAGAGAAAAATTAATCTTTTTGTACAGGAAAGGAAAAGTGTTCGACTACAAGGTCAACCCATAATTCTTATACTTTAAAAATCCTTTTATATACATATATACGTCTTTCTTGTTTTGATAGGGCCAATGATTTTTAGTTCTTTCATGGATTATAGTTACAAAATGACTTAATAAATTATGTCACTTCTTATTCATATGAAGTTGCACACAACGTTTGTTACCAATGATCAATTGGAAATAATCTCTTTGTTAGTGTTATCATTAACAAAAATAAGGTTGTGTACATTTGACCCTTTTAAACCTCACCCTAGGTGGGAGCCACTTGCTGACATTTCGATAATGATATTTATATATGTGTGTGTATACGTGTGTGTGTTTGTGTGTGTATATATATATATATATATATATATATATATATATATATATATATATATATATATATATATATATATATATATATATATATATATATATATATAGATTTAGGATCAAATAAGAAGGAGTCTCAAAATGAGAAGGATAAGAAGGAATCTAAAGCGTTGATCTTATTTATGAACGGTTGGATTTTACTACTGCATTTTTTCCTATTATGCACGCGGTTCAGGTTTTTTTTACCATTTTCTTTATACTTTTATTCGAACCGTTTAAGTGAAACTGGAAATGTTAATGAGATACTATGTTCTTAGAATAAGATACTATGTTAAGAATAAAGGGTACTATGATAATATATAGTTACTGTCTTCTCTTAATCTTATACAAGACATAGTAACTTTTAAAATGAACATAGTGATGAACCGACTGAAAATGTTAATGAGATACTATATTCTTAGAATAAGATACTATGTTCTGAATAAAGGTTACTATGATTATATATAGTTATTTTCCTCTCTTAATCTTATACAGAACATAGTAACCTTTAAAATGAACATAGTGACCTTCAATCATAACATAGTATCATTTTCTAAAGTGATTGTGATTTTCACGAAGAGAAAAGACGTTAAACAGGAGAGAGAGAACACGTGAGAGAAACTAATAATTTCACCCGTTAGATTTTTATAAGATCAATGGCTATAATTCTTTCTCATCCTTCTCATTTTGAGACCCCTTCTCAATGGATCCCTCCCCTATATATATATATATATATATATATATATATATATATATGTATATATATATATATATATGTATATATATATGTATGTATATATATATGTATATATATATATATATATATATATATATATATATATATATATATATATATATATATATATATCTATATATATATATATATATATATATATATATATATATATATATATATATATATATCCATTTATTCAGTTTTTTGTTTTATAATTTTTTTTGGGTTTGAGAGCTTCTTGTTTATCATATTTGAGTTTAGTAAGTAGAACTTGTGTCCTGATTTCCAAAATGTTAGCTGGTGTGGTTTAAAGGAACACTTTTTATAATGTTTGTTATTTTTTTTGCATTTCATGTGTGAGGTAATCGTGTTGGACTTTAGGCACAATGGTGGGATCTTGGCACTTATTTAAACCAAAAACAATTCTACTTACATACGTTAATTAGGTGTGATAGTTGCACAGTGAACAAGCATTTAAACTTGCCACTAATCGAGTACTTGTCTGAATGGTGCAACTTCTTTTTTTGTATACACTGGTTCATTTTGGACAACAAGTCAAGAACATTGGTTACTTATGTACAAATACGAATTAATTAGCAAGATTTGCAGTTTTGGCTTTGCTTATGAATATTAATGGTTAGATTTAGCACAAGCAACCAAAAGCTGTTAACCCAACTTTGATCTTTCACTTATCACAGGAGAAAAATATAGATTAGTTGATAATAGTTGATAACTGTAGTGTGAACTAATGAGAGCTGTCCCACACCAAATATGAGAAAAAAAAGGGAAAAAAAAAACTTTTATAGAATTCTTTCTTTATTTATATTTCAAGTGGAATTCCCCACCTACTTTAGCTATCAAGTCTTTGTTTGGTCTTTGCCCAGTCATCATTTTTTTTTTCTCTATTTTTATCTTATTAGTGGGATTGTAGTTTGTAGGGGGTTCAATTTTCAGTTAAAATAGGTTATCTATTTAAGTTACCTTGTCTGAACGAAATATCTTTGCATAAAATTTGGTGTATGGAAGTTACTAGCGTAAATATTTTCGTTTATTTGAATTTGCATCATTAATTTGAAAAGATCTCATAATTTTTTAGTCAACGACACAACTTAAGAGGATGGATGTAGTATAACTTAGGATAGACTCTTACATCAAAGGAATTTGTCGTTGGTAGGTAGTAATAAGAGATGGTACTCCATCTATCCCATAAAATTTATTACAATTTACTTTTAACTCGTCCCATGAAATTTGCAACAATTTTGTCTTTGGTTATGACCTGGTTATGACTTGTACTCTTTCTTTAATTTTCAATTCATTCTTTTATTTTGTTTGTTTTTATTTTATCTTATTAGGCCATGACAATTCGTCACATAATCTCACCGAGGCCACTCATGTGGACACGGGACACCCGTGGGCTCGGGCCTACAAACCCACGTGGATGAGCGTTGACTTGCACACACTTGGTGAGATTCATTGTTTTCCAAAACCATATAGTAATAGGAAGATTAGTTCATCCACTATATATGCAAGTCAAGAACCCTATTTTATCCATGTGGGATCTTATCTCGTATGTGAAGTATTTCCAAAATATCCATACATTTACCCCAACTCTCAAGTCCCAACTTAGTATTTTCCTCCCCAACCCTAAGAAAACACTCAATTTGTACTGGTAGTAATTCTTTCTCTGGATAGAGGGAGTAGTATTATTTAAGAAAGTGAATAAGAACAGTAGAATGTCATTCTAATAGTTTACCTAACTTTAGCCTTGCCCTTTTAGGGTAATGCAAATCCTACATGAGAGTCCTGTTTGTTGCCCCTCCCCCAGTTCCATATAAGGGAAAAAAATACCTGCATTACCAGGGTCCAAAAGTGGAAAGACATGTCTCATTGCAACTTGCAGTAGCACACTGTTTTGTGAAACTGATGCTTTTTACAGATTGTAAGTTTGATCGGAGAGCAATTGACGGAGTTGGCCCCTACTGAAGGAGCTCCTTGAAGGCTGGTCAGAGCTGGATTTGTGGGCCTTCTATTAGCCAGAATCTGATTCTCCTTCTAGTTGGCCACGTTTTTAATGGTATTAGCAATTCTTTTCACCATATTTCGTTTTATTAAATAATAAATACTTTTACTATTCATCTGTTTCTTCAAATTTGCTACGTAATCTTAGCAAGCTCTCACATAAAAACCCAAAAATGTAGCATATTCTATGAGACATGAGTATTTCCAATTTTCTATTGTGCTATTTATTTTATTAGGTTATCATAAATGTCATAAGAACCAAATAAAAATTCATTAGAACATATTCCTCCCTCCCAATTAGTTTAAGCCGTTGAATTTGTTTTTTTTAAGAACTTTATAACGCGTTCGATGCGATGTTATGTTGACTTTATTTTACACTGTGTTGAGCTATAATTCATGAGAGCTTTTAAGATTTAATGAGGCAAATTCATAAAGACAAAAGGAGTAATATAATAGCGAATGCCTTAAGTTGGGATTTTATTGATTTTAAGGAAATGAAATTTAATATGGTGTTTATATTGGAGGATTTTTATGATTATGTTATATATTCTAATACGCTCCCTCACACGAGAGCCCTTCGGGTTAGAAGTGTAGATGCAACACAGACTCTCCTCATACCTGAAGTATTTAATACTCCACTTAAATGAGGGGTGGTTGAGAGTCGAACCCGTGACCTTTTTGTCACGTTGGCTTCTGATGCCATGTTAAGGAACCAACTCAATCAAAAGCTTAAGCTGATAGTTGAAGCCCCAGAATGTTATATACTCTAACAGAATGTGCTGAGATCAGGACCTAAGTTCATGTGTAGTTGGATAGTACGCATTGAATTTAATGTAATAGTATCATAAGCTTGGAGAATATAGGCAGTGTATCCTTGTCTATGTAAAGTGGCAGCCGGTATCCTAATTCATCCAGTAATTGTCATCCTAATATTGAATAAGGTCTTATGCTCTCTTGTTAGTTGAATGTTGACTGTACTTAAGGGCAAAGTTGGTGGCTTTTTTGTCAAAACGAGCTTATTCTGCTAGAATATTTATTTGGTTAACAATTAGCCAACCAACTAGTCATCAAGTAATATTCAAATATACATAAAATCTTCAAATTGACTTAATTACCTTTCTTTCTCCCAAGCCAACACCTCAACATCTAAACTATTCTGTTTATGATAGCGTTTTGTGTGTATTGAGATATAGAAAAAAAATTCCGATGTAAGGATGAAAAATCTCTGCGGATAGGAGGAAGAGAGAATTGATTTTTCAGCTAGTTGGTAGATCAAATCCTTATCACAAGAGTAAAAGGAAAAATATTCAACTATATGTTATATTGATTCTAAGTACTTACAGAGTCATGATGTTTTTTCTCTTTGAAATAGAAATAAAAAGTTTCTCTCTTTAGTTTTGGCTTTACAAGAGTTCTATTTTGGTTATTTTAATGTGTTAGATGACTAATTGTCACATAAGAGTCTAGAGATTTATTATGCCCTTCAATTTTCTTAATTAATTTGGCTTTATTGTCACGTGAAGTTCACAAGGTTGTGCACTATAAGAAGAGCTTGGACCACTTCCACTATGAAGTACAATCAGCATCTATGATTTTAAAGCATTAGTTTTATTGAGGAAAACAAACATCCTTCATATTAAGGTCAATATTATCATTAAATGTGTTTTTGCTGATTTTTCTCTGTCAATTCCTTCTTTGAAATGTATGCTTTGATTGATCTTTTTTGTCCTTAAATCTTTTAGTTGGGGCCCCTACTCTGTGCTGTTTGTTAATTAGCCTAGTACTTCTATAAAATTTAGTGACATGAGAATCTTATTGAATTGGTATTCTTGGTACATCTCTTTTTACTAGAAGCCTGAGTTTTTGAACATTCTTCCCCCTCCATTATGCCAATGTGAAAATTGAAATATGTGTTATTCCGATTTGAGATGTATGTGAAGTATTTGAGTGCTCTATCTATCTTTGACTGTCAAGGAATGATTTAACACAGATGTTATGGCGAGAAACGCTTTTATGGACTTAGGGGTGTTTGGCACAAGGGAATGAGACATGCGAGACTTTAAGATGAGACTTTGAAGATCAAAAAGTCTTATCCCTTGTTTGTCATGATTGGGACTTGGAAGAAACAGATAAAATGAAAGTCTCAACTCAAATACCTCACCTCCTCAAGACATTTTTTTTGGAGACTTTCTTCCATTTTAATCTGATCATTCCCTATACCCATTCCCGTTAATCAAACAGACTTGGACTTGTTTTCAAGACAAAGTCTCATTCCCTCACCCCAAATCTCCATGCCAAACACCCCCTTGACACAACAATAAAATAGCGTGCACCAACCTTAATAAGTTGTTAGGCTAGTGGAGTGGAGATATAGTGTGGGTTGGTAAACAGAGGGGTCTTCGAGGGTGTGCGAGGTGATCGACCGCACAGGGCCCTTCTTTCTCCCGTATGTGAAAAAGTTAATCACGAAAAGAAATATGTTAAATTTATTGATAAAATATATTATATCAACTATAAATAAGACACAAAAAAATTAAGCACAAAGCCCTCAAATTTTCCAAGACGGCTTTGGTTGTAAAGACGAGATTATGAAATATGGGTCATCCCAAAAGTTATTTCGGGTTATCTAATAAATTGTTATTTTTGGGTAAACATTCTCTAACGTTAATTGGATTACTATCTAATAATGAGTTATCTTATCATGTTCAGTATTGTTTTGTATCTTTTGCTCCTCGGCCACATTTTTGAGCAGTCATTTTGAGTGTGAGTTGAAACATAATTATGTTATAAAATGCACGTTAGGTTTTTGTCTTGGCCTACCCATGTGTGTTCTTTGTTTGCTAAGATCTTATGACTTTGAGTACGTTTACATTTAGCCGAAATAATTGTAAACACATTGTTGGTGATTTTATGTGAATGCCATCATTTCAGTTTTGATATAAATTAAAATCATGATCAAATGTCCTCGCTTTCCTTCGGCTTATCACTTGTGTGTTTGAAGGTTTCAAACTTTTATGTTTCGAGGTAAACGCCTATTTAGTTCTTGTTTCCAGACTTGGCCTGATCATGAAATAATGAGTCTCTTCTAACTGCTTTATAACGAATTTTTAGATATGTAAAGTATCATGCACCTATCAACATCATTGTACAAATTCTATTTAATGTTCTAGAAAACTTCAGTAGTATAAAATAGATATTTTCTAAGTTAACAATTTTTTTTTATGTTCGCCTTTAAAGTATTGTGTCGGTGCCGTGTTTGTGACATTATGATCGCAATCACGATAATGATTGTAACTTTTTCCTATGAACCTGATACCCATTTCACGAGCTGTCTTTGGAGCAATTATTTTTCCTCACCTCCCTAGATTGTAAGCGGTTCTAGTGTTTCCTATATGCTTATTAAGAAGTTATTGCTATGACTTGGGGACAAAATTTGAACTGCATATTGTGTAATGTCACAGTGGAATGTGCTGTTGGGTAATGTAGAGATTATGTGTTACTCAATTAACTTGCCTTTTGTGTGATTAAATATGTTACTCACTTGTTTGGTATTGTGCTTGTTAGCTAACCCTTAATTTGCCGAGTACAAAAAAATGGAAAAGTTTCATTATTTGTTGAAACTAAATCTATTAGTTGGCATACATTTTTGTCATGGATGGCTTAACCCTCATCACTCTGAGTCGACTCTAATTCTATTGTCATAGAACAAGCTAACTCACCCAAAAAAACTTGTTTAGCAGGTGAGAGAGTTTAACTATTTGATAAATTCTATATTAGTTGCCCATACAATCGATGAGGACAAAGTTGCATAGAGTTAGAAAGAATGTATTTCTTATCATGGATTACAACCGAGTTGATTAAAGGAGTTGTTCGGCAAGCAAATTTTGGTTTGTTTGACAAGGTCTGTTGCGAATTAACCAATTTTCCTATAAGGTAATTAAATAATACACAAGTTTTTGTGACAGATCGTTTCTTGGCAAGATAACCTCAAAACAAGGAGCGCATAAGCTAATAATTATATTAATTGGTCTATTTGATCCATGTATTATATCTTACGATGAGATCATTTTGCGCAAGAATTTGTGAATCAATAGTCATAGTTGAATGAATGCTCTGTGTTTGGTGGGCCTTTCAAGTTGGGTCCAATCAAAAAAAGTTTTTTTTATCTAAGTAATACTCCATCCAAACCAATTTAGTTGTTCCATTTGGTTTTTTACACTATTCATCAGTCCCATTTAATTTGTATTCTATTCTTAATGTAACACCCATGTGGCCATGTTACACTTAATCCATAAGTTAAAACATAGTCATGTGGGATCTTGTTTGATTCGTCTCAATACAAAGATTTTTTTTATCAACTTTTCATAATTTTTATTTAAGCATAATTAGAGATATTAAAAGTTAAAATATTACCTCGACAAGTGCGTCCAAGCAAATGGCACAACTAAATTGGTCGGGAGGGAGTATATATTTCCACTGCCCATAAAAGTAATGAAACATTTATTTTGATTTTTGTCTTTTGTTGAGGTAGTTTTTTCTACTTTTTCTCACTGAATACATTTTACCTACCAAATTCTCATAAAACTTGTACTTGGAGTAATACTACAAACATAAGATGCTAGTACATGATTTTGTTTGGTTTGCTAAGGTTAATGATGTTTAATAGGATAATTAGCACTAAATTAATAAGGTTAATATGATTAATTTGATTTGCTAAGGTCAATGGCATGATTATGATTAATTTGATTTTGAAGCAGGAAAAAGGATGGTACTTTTAATATTAACAATAGGTTATGGAAATTGATAAGAGTAATAATGGGGATTGGATCTAGTGCTCATGCAACAATGGAGGACAAAATAAACTTTCAGCCAAAAGGCTATCTATCCTATTCTGCCTTTTGAGTCCTAGATTCCAAACTGTATGCTTTCTTTTCTAATTTAATTAATTAATCTTCATGTTCTATTAGATTGTTGCTCTCATTTTATACTATCTCCTATTCAGCCTAAATGTCCCATTTGTTTTTCGACACTATTCACACATCACTCTTAATTTGTATTTTACTCTTAATCTATAAGTCAAAATATAGTCATGTGGGATCTTGTTTAATTTGTCTCAATACAAGGATTATTAATACTCCCTCCGTTCCTATTTGATCTTCCTATTTGGGTTTTTCACAAAGATTAAGAAAAATGGAATCTTTGGTAGTAGTGGGTATTATTTTAATTATATAGTAGTGGGAAGTAATGATTGTATTGGAATTATGAGAGAAAAAATAATTAAATAGTAGTGTGAAGTAATGATTGTATTGGAAGTATGAGAGAGAAAATAATTAAATAATAGTGTGAAGTAAGAAAAGTGGGGTTTTAAGGGGTAAAAGTGAGATGAAAACTTTCCAAAAATAGAAAGTATTCTAAAGTGGAAGAACTTTTGAAACTGCCCGTTATAGTAAGGTGGAAGAACATAAAGGAACGGAGGGAGTATCAAAGTTTTATAATTTTTAATTAAGAATAATTTGAGATATTAAGAGTTAAAATGTTGCCTCGGCAAGTGTGAAAAACTAAATGGGACATTTAGGCTGAATAGGAGAGAGTATTATTTTTGTTTTGGAAATAGACTTAATACTTTTTGTAAAATTTCATTTATATATTTCAACTCTTTTTTAATATTATCTAAACAATTTAAAATCTTTCTTTTTATTCATTAATACTTATTTTCTCTTTGACGCTAAAAAGAGTATAAATAAGATAAAAAACCACATCACAGTTATTTAGAAATATAAGACTGTTTTTAGTTTTAAACTATCTCCAGACTCATTTTATACTCGATTATATTTGTCAAAAGTCTTATAAATGGTTTAGAAACTTGTCTCATTTTAAATGTCTCATAGTGAATTTTATTTAGTAAGACTTATTACTTAATAATACTAATGGATGAAATCCATTAAAAAAATAAAATTTGCTTTAGTTTGAGGTTGAAAACAGTAGGAGTAATAAATAGTAATGAGCTCATTCTCATGTGAGAATGACTTTAACAAAGAATAGTAATTTTTACAAAAGATATGGTAAAGATTTGTACCTCTTTTAAAGTCTTTTGTCTTTATTTTTTATTTTCATTATGTTTAATGTTGATTGTTAATTACAAAGTTTGTTTAATATTTTATTATTAATGCAAAAGATAAGATTACCTTCTTAGGATGCATGGATGGATTCTACAATCATTCTGTTTTCTCAAGGGAATGGAGATGTACCAAAGAACACAGACAAGAATCTATTTGGACTACTCATTTTAAAGATGTTTATGTAAGTAATTATTATATACAAGTAATTTATTAACCCTAAGCGTCATTGCTGAGGTTTTGGGTTGAATATAATATTTATCTAATTATTTCTAATCGTTTCCTTTTAAATTAATAACAAAGAGAAATATAATTTTTTTTAGGACAAACGTAGACATTCAGTGATAAATGAGGAGAGGGAGTAAATTGTGTCGATGTTTTTAAGAGTGTTAAATTAAAAGAATGAAATTAAAAGAAAATAGTATGTTATTGTCAAAAAATAGACTTGATTTAAAAAGTGTAGAACAATTAAAATAGCATATAACGCTAAATGAATGGGACAAATTAAGTATATTATGACACTTTTTTTTAACCATATGAATATTTTCATGTTTGTAGGGGAGAGTATTAACCAAATTGATATACTCCTAGGGTGTGTTTGGTAGGAGGGAATTAAGGTTATGGATTGGGAATTTGGGGTAAGATTATAAATTTACTTTTTTAATTTGAGGGGAATGAGAATTAACAAAGGTTGGGGATTGGGACTTAAGAAAGAAAAAGTCCCAAAAAAAGTCTTGGGAGGAGGGTGGTATCTTGGGAGGGGGTGGTATATTGGGTTGTTGAGACTTGTGTTAGATATAAAATGTCCTTTTTGCCATTAATGAAAGTGAAGAAACACATAGGGTTAAGGACAATTTTGTAAATATCACCATTTTGTCCAATTTCTTATTTTTTTTTATCATTTGCCAAATAAAAACATATGACATTTATTTTTATAGTCTCAATTCAAGTCTCATCCTAAAATCTCAATTCAAATCTCATTCAAAGTCTCTTAATTCTCATTCTCACCTGCCAAACATCCCTAATACATTAGATGGAAGGAGGAACATCCGTCTTCGTCTTGAGTGCATTCCTAAGTTGGAAGGAAGAGTAAACCGAATTAATAATTGATTTTTCATTGTTAAGTTTGATTTAGGATTGCAAATGGGAAATTACAATGAAAGAGTTTCTCATTAATTTACAAACTATTATTGTGAATATCACCACATGTAAAGAAGAGGAGAAAAACAGATCTAAAATTTCAAGTCATCGTGTCTGCTTCTAACACATCTAGTTTTTATATAGTAAAAAAATTTTCTAGTACATCGACATTTTGACCCCCCCCCTAATTCAAAATCATGGCTTCGCCCCTGCTTCCAAGAGCGAGAAACCGTTGAAACAAACCCAAATAATGCAACAAAAAACAAAGAAAAAAACAACATAAGTTTTGAAGAGTACCTTAAGGTACCCTCCTCCAAATTAAAAGATTTATATTCAATAATAATTCAGCAATTATATAAAGTTTATATAATTTCAAATTTATTCTCTAGAGTTTGGTTTGCACTTTCCTCACAATACAAGCACTCTTAGTCTCTTACGCTCACAAAGATTAAACAACCTAAAACACCGCTACCTGCATTCTCCATACTTTAAACCTTTATCCATAAACTCAAGACTCAAGAAGTCAAAGGAGACTCACATAGAAATCTCCAAAGTTTTAAGTTTTTATGCATGTAATTATGTAAATGCAATAACTAATAAAGTTAAGTTTTCACACTCTTTATTTGAGTGAGCGCATCCCATGCTCATTCGAGCAAAATGCAATATGAGCTTTTCATATCTAATTACTCGCACATTATATTGAATTTTAATCTATGTCTAAAATTAATTTAGATATATTTTCTATATTACATGTGATGTAAAATTTCTCAAAGTGAGTCTATACTCTATAGGCATTAAGCTATAAAGACCCCCCAAGCCACATTGAAATTGTAGAGTTTTAGTTCATGATGTCATGACTATGACTAAAATGCAAATAATTTATCCCACAATTCATCTAGAGAAAGAAATGTCCTCTCCTTGTAGCCTCTAGGGATCATTCTATGAGAATCTCCTTGATTATTTACTTATTTGCATCATTGCATGGCATGTGGCTTACAATTCTTATGATTGTTTGCACTACTTAACCAAAATGTCAAAGAAAGCTCAAAAAAAGCATTTGACAAAAGCTTTCTTTGCAGCAACTTGATACCAGGGTGCATTGCTATATGCTAGCTTAACTATTCAAAAAAATTACACCCTCGTATTCATTCTACTTGTTCCATTTACCTTTTTTACATATGCCGAGACAATATTTTAACCTTTAATATCTTTAATTGTGCATAATTAAAAATTATAAAAATTTGATGTTAATAATCTTTGTATTGAGACGAATAAAATAATTAAGATCCCACATGACTATTTTAACTTATAGATTAAGAGTAAAATACAAATTAAGAGTGATTAATGAATAGTAACCTAAAAATAAATGAGACTAGTATGAAGAATAGGAGGGAATATTTTGTTTAAAATGTCAAAATATTGCATTTGTTTGATAAATAATCATTAGGCTGAACCTAAAGTATTAACGGTCCGTTTGGTTAATGGTAATAATTGGTGGTAATGACTAATGAGAATGACTTGTAGTGTAAATTTACAAGATATTTATCACGTCATTAATTATCATGGTAATGAAAGTTTGATCATAAAATAGTTTTTTTTGTACACAATTTTTTTACCACCTGATAGCACATGTTTAACTCGTAATGTATTGGAATGAATTTCGTAAAAAAAATTAAGCTTGTTGAAGATAAATAACTATGACCATTAAAATCATCAAGAGATATTCTTACCAAAATTACACTAACATTATTTTACCATTCCCACCATTTAGTACCGGTTATCAAATGGGATGTAATTGATAGGTTCGTTGTTTAAATCACATTTTTAAGGCTTAAACCGCTATTATAGAAATAATCGGTAAAAAACTTAATTGTACTAATAAATTAAACCGCTATTATAGAAATAATCTCCGTCTTTTATTAATATTCAAAATTATATTAAATAACATATTTATGGAAAACATATATTATAACAAGCAAATTAATTTACTTTAGGAATAAAAAAACATATATTAAAGGCAAATCAATATATTTTTGTGTTAGTAGTCGTTCTTGTCTTTTATCTTCTAGACTTGTGCAATTGCAAAGAGGGCTAATTCTACCTATGTAGTATGAAGTTTTCTCGCATTAGTAAGTGAAAATAAGGTTGTCACGATTAAATGTAAGATGGTACAATTGAACTTGAATAAAACCAAATTTCATGATTATTCATTTTGAAAATTCAAAATTATTACATAAAATATCTTTAACATCATTCTTTAAAAATTAAACACAAAAATTCTATTATTATTATATCCATATAAATTTTTTAATTGTCATTATGAAATATTTCAAACATGTATGTATGTGAAAAAAGTTAGTAAAATATGGTGAATGATAAAACTAATTATAATTAAAGTTAAATTTGCTTCATCGAAGTGGGATTGTAGAATAGTAGAATAATAATGTTAATCCAATCCTACGATTCAAAATATAATTCCAATTAGGATTATATTAAATTCTTACTTTCTTTGTCCTATAATACTTCTATACAACATGTTACACTCAATAGCAACTAGCAAGTATTATAAAACGAAGGAAGTACATCGTGATCATTTTACTTGTCAACTGGATCGCTCTCATAATTTTATATTGTAGAATTGTCAGATTGTACATCATAATTGGAAGTAATTATGTGGTTGTTATTCCCCTTCTTGTCGTTCAGACTTAACGGCCAATTGCATGGGGTATAAATATCATCCATGTACCCTAGGTTTTCCACTTACTACATAAACCTACTAGGCTACTACTACTAGCTAGTAGCTACTATTATACTTCCTCCGTTCCAATTTAATTGCACCACACCCTCTTGGCACAAGAATTAAGGGCTGTCACATCAGGTCTGATGATATATGATTGATAGTGATGTGTGTGGTAGGAATAAAGTGATAATAAAATAATTGAAATAAAAAATTAATTAATGGAAGGTAGGTATTGGTTGTGGGTATATTAAATGATTAAAGAGATGATATATGATTGATGGTGATATGTGGGGTAGGAATAAAGTGATAATAAAATAAGATTATTCTTTGCCAAATATAGTAATGGTGCAAGTATTGTGAAACAGCCAAATAAGGTAAGTGTTGCAAGTATTTTGGAACGGAGGAAGTATACTTGCTACAACTATAAAAAATAATAATAATAATAATAATAATAATAATAATAATAATAATAATAATAATAATAATAATAATAATAATAATAATAATAATAATAATAATAATATATTGCTCTCATGCTTTTTCACTCCCATCAATTTTACCCCAATGACAATTGGCGAAAAATTAAAAAATATTATAGAAAAGTAGAAAAAATTTATGGATCAAAATTTAAAAAGTCTGACCAAAAATAAAAGTAGAGTAAATTTAATAGACAAACTAAAAAGAAAAGTGAGATAAATTTGTATGTGTTTGCATCAGCTTAAAGCTAAGTGATGATTTTTCTCCATAGTTAGGTCACTTTCTAAGCTTCCCACCTTGAGGCTTCAGCATAATACTCTCCTTAATAATGCATGGCACTTGATTTATAAATTATTATATAATGCTAAGTTTTTTCTAAGAGTTGTCAAGTATCTATAGGGTTGTTGTACCATTTCTATGCCCAACTTTGTAAGGCTATAACCTAGTGAAAGCTACTTACTCTTTGCCAATTTGCACACTTATTGTGTTCTTTAATTAGCACTACTCTCATGGAACTAATTAGTTACATCTTAAAATCAATGAATTAGCATTTGGTATACAAGAATCATTGATTATCATACTGTTGCGGGTTTTTCTTTTCACCTTATAAATTATAATATAACAGATTTAGTTTTTATTACCTACATAGTCACATAGACGATTAATTTCCTCTTTCTTCTTATCTATGAGAAATCTCTAGCTTACCCTCAAATCAAAAAAAAGACGAGGAATAAATTATGTTTATTGCTATTCATATTCTTATTACCTACATAAAAAATAGGAAATTCTTATTGCATATATGTTTATTGCTATTCAGTATTCACATTAAATCAACTACTATTTTCGTATCCAAAAATCAAATAGTTCTTATGTTTCTTTTAACTTGCAATAATATTGCTTATATGAGTAAAAATTATAAATATAAACTTATTAAAACTACATATCTAAACGAATCTAATAGGACTTCACATACTTATATTTTTATCAAAGAATAATTCAACAAAGAAATTCAAAACAACGCTAGAAAAATAGGGTAAGAATCAAAATTTTCAAATAAAAATAAATACATAAATTATTAGGAGTAGCTATCCCAAGTTATAATGGATATAAACTTGAAAACGAAATGAAACAACTTCTCTGAAAGCAATAGATCATGCCAACATTTCTATTTATGTACAGTATTATTAGGAGTATTTCTTTCCTTTATGAATTCTAATCAACATTCTTTTTCAGATTTTTCTGTCCTTAAAAATAAAAAATGAATATCAGTTGTTTTCACTGTCATATTCATTTATATGTCCACTTAATATTCATATTATGATAATATATACATCATATCAAGGCTTCAATGACTTCTGAGACTTACTGTAGAAATGATAAATATATGATAAAATTCGTATATAATTCAAAGTTCTAAGAATATACTTCATGTAACATCCAAGTGCAATGAGAAAGTTTTTCAATAGTAGTTACTACTAAGTACCTCGATCTGTTTGACTGTTCTAGAATATTTGCACCGTTTCGATTTGATGCAAGTATCAAGGAAATGATTAATTGATAGCAAAATATTATTATTATCCTTAAACAATGACAAAAGTAACTCGATCTTCTGAAACCTCATCACAGTTTAAGCATATAGAGTACACCCACGATCAGAAGCATACCCAGGATTATAACAATAGTAGGGCCATAGTACCTGCCCTATGTGTAGAGATTTCGTAAGTTTATTTGGTGGAACCTCTTACTTTACTTTTTGATTTTTTCAAATCACCTTCAGAATTTCAACATTTCTAATAACACTCTTATACCGCATTTAAGGTCTAGGACCACGACCATTGTTATCAGAGATACACAATGATGTTAAGCACTTTTCTAATTTCTATATCTGGAACATGACGAACATTTGACAATGTGCATACTGCATACTGTGCCTTCAAACATCCTTAACCTCACCGGTCCAATACTCACAATACTAAAATTATTGGTTTCCCATTAGCACCACTCTAGCTTAAACACTTTTCTTACATGAAAAATCAATGTCCATTGGGTGTGTTATACATATTAAGGTGAAATAAAAAGTCTATATATGATAAATAACAGTCTATGTAAGATAATATCCTACTTTGCCATCACATCTTGAATAGTATAAGTATACTATTATGACTGAACAACTAGCTAGCTTTATGTTCTGTAATTTTGCCCTAAAGACTTTATAATTAACTTACCTATTTATAACTAAAGTAAGGATTGGTAATAACCCATTTATAGTAGTTGATGAAAAGACATATACTAGAGCCTAGAGGGTGTCATAAGCCATTACACACAAGTATAAAGAGTGACAATCACTAATTCTACTAGTTGGTTTGGTGGAAGACAAGAAAGGAAATTTAAAAAGTGAAGAAATTCCGACCAAACATTGATCATTCCTCTATGATATCCCATTACCATGTGCATTATGCAACAAAGAAAAAGACCAATCATATGGCCATGGACTAGAGTAGTGAATTTAGCCATTAATGACTTAATTTACTTGGGATTAGTGGTGTTAATGGGTTAAAGCCTATCATGCAATTTCTCCATAGTTTTTGTGTCACTAAGGTTTTGTTCAATTTACCTTAAAAAAACAAGTATTTAATTAAAAAAATTAATTTTTATCAATAAAATCTAACTACAATCAATAAAAATCAGCTTTTATCAATAAAAATCAATTTAAATAGTAAAAACTAGTTTTTAGCTAATAATTAAGAGACAAAAGTCAGTTTAAGTAAGTTAAAATAAGCTTTGATAAGTAAAATTCAGTTGAAATCAATACAAGTCAATTTCAATTAGTACAATAAGTAAAATTCAGTAAAATTAGGTGAACTAAATAGGGCCTAATTACTTTGTTTGGTAAATGGTTAACTTATTTATAATCTTTGTGTTTAGAAAGGAATTCTAAATATTTCTATTACCACTATACCATTAAGTGACTCTCACCTAAACAACTATTCCTAATTACTATTGTTCGGTAAATGAGTAACTTATATTTCATTATCGATGTGTTTTGGATTGAATTGTAAAAAATTCAAGCACCATAGTATATTATGAGAATTTCACCTAGGCAAGATTTAAAGGGTTAAAAAAAGCAATGAAAACTTAATTTTGATTTGTCCTTAATAGCTAATACTATATACAACTTGACATAAATAAAAAGTGCACATAATCAAATAAACTACTTAATTAAATATAACTACAAATCTTTAATTCAATTAAAAAAAAATTAGACATAATTTATATGATAACCAAATTAAATGAATATATAACACAATAATCAATTGTTTAACCAACAAACGCATTGTTTATTTGTTATAGAATATGCAACTTTTACATATCTCCAATCAATGTATAGTCAAATTAACCACATTCATAAGGGCAGACCACTTTGATCCTTACCACACAAGGTTGTAATAACATGATTCATGCCTTCATGGGTTAACAATGTGCTAGTAAATGGACTATTTTTTTTTCATAGAATCTGAAACCAAATAATTATAAGTCTTTGACTTCATTGAAATAATAAATAACAAAAAAGAACAAAAACCTTGCGTGATTTATATTTGCCATCGTTTACAAAACTTATTTATGACAAACCAAACATACTCCAGCTCTAATTTTGTTTTAATCTCATTTTTATATTTAATTTTTATTAAATATCTTAAATTAGTCATTAAACTAAATATTTTAGGAAAATTTCACGTGATAACCTTGAGTTTTTGGCTTTTTCACGTGGTAGACAAACATGCTTTTGATCCGAATGGTGACCCCAAGCTTTCAACTTTTACATGTAATAGACGAAAGGTTAAGTTCTTAGTTAAATAAGTACTCATTTCGAACAAATTTTCAAATACTATGTTATTGAAAGTGATCATAAAGTCTGCTTTTAGAATAAAATATTGTCATGATGATTAATAATAACGTAAATTTAACAAAATCTTAATCTTTTGCCTATTAAATGGAAAAGTCAAAAGCGTAGGTCACCACACAAATTTTTAAAATATTTGTTTACCACGTGAAAAAGTTAAAATCTCAGAGTCACCATATGGAATACGGTAGTTGGCTTTTACATTGGCTTTTGGTTTGTTGATTTGTCAAACAATCAAAAAAAATGTTTAGTAAATAGAGCCAGCTGCAAAGCTGGCCAAAATAAAAAAGCTACTCCAGTTGTTTTTTTTTGTTGGCTTTTGGTTTATTAATTCGCCTTTTCTCTAATAAACAGTCAACAATCTATACCTAAATACCAAACATCAGCTAGCTTTTTTAGCTAACTTAGAAACCAACAAAAATAACCAACATTTTCAACTGATCAAACAAACCAATTAAAAAAGCCAACAATCAACAGCTAACTGCCAATAGCTAAACAACCCGATATAAAATATCCCAATATTTTAAGAGGAGAAATGTCTAATTTTAAAGGAAAATTAAAAAGATGGGAGGGAGAATAAAGAAAAGCTGACATAGGAGTTGGTGCAAGGCATAAATTGTCAACATTTGAACCAACCATATAGAAGCAGTCAGTCATTTCTTCCCCAGCCATGTTCTTTGGCAAATCAATAATCTAGTCTCCTACTATGGGCTATGGTAATGGCTAGTAGGGGGGGCTGATTGAGCAACTTCCCTGAGTATCTGCCATGTGTCAACTTGACAGTTAGGTTCATGTGTGTTAGGGAAGTTAATTGCATCATTCCATTTCATCTCTTTGGTCTTTTCATCTTATCTTATCTTCATCAAGATTTGCTCCCATCACTTCAGCTAATAAGTAAAAGTTTGGTCTTTCCTTGCATCATTAAGAATTAAGATAGTTGTATTACAACTAATAAGCTCTAACATTGATTTGCGTAATGTTGTGAAATTTTTTAAATTAGGTAACCGATAGGGGAGTCAGAGGTGATCATAGGGGGAGAAGTTGCTGCATGTATGTCCAAGTTCAAATATTTGGGGTTAGTGATTCATAATAACGGGAAGATTGATGGAGACATTACTAATCGTACAAGCGGATTGGGTTAGGTGGCGAGCAACATCCGGGGTGCTTTGTGCTAAAAATTTTTCAAGGAGATTAAAAGGTAAATTTTACCGCGTTGCAATTTGGCCGACGTTGTTACATGGGACAGAATGTTGGCCCGTAAAGAAGGGTTTTCGAACAAAGGATGAAAGTAACAGAGATGCGTATGCTGAGGTGGATGTGTGCATGTGTGGTAATACCATGATTGATATAGGATAAGAAACTAGGAGTTAAGGGAGAAGTTAAGAGTTGCACTAATCTCAGCAAAGATGCGAGAGAACAGGTTGAGATGGTTTGGGCATGGTAGAGAAGGACACATGACGCCCCAATAAGAAGAATCGAACGCATCATTGTAGAAGGCAAGAGAAGTCGAGGAAGACCTAGGAGAATGTGGGAGGAGCTGATTAAAAGTGACATGCATGAGCTCCACCTCTCCAAGAACCTGACCAGGGATAGGGGCAGGTGGCGGCGCTTTATCCACGTCCTAGATTACTAAACCCATACTTTTTGCCCTTTGTTTGTTTTTGTTTGTTGCCTTTATTTATCGCTCTTTTCCTTCTTCTGTTCTTTAACCTTTATTTTTAGCTATTTGTTTGTATTTCTATTTAACCTATTTGTAAGTTGCAGGTTTCTCTCTCTTGGAAGGCCATTCTCGAGCCGGATGACTCTTTGATCGCACTCTCCTTTATGTGTATGAGTTGATGGTGTTCTTCCCTCCCTAGATCCTAATCATAGATTTCTATGAGCGAAATACATTGGGTATGATGATGATTATAATTGAGTTTATCTGATTATAAATACAAACATAAGTATTATACAATCACGTGTATACCAAAGTATTGTTGAGTCAAAAACCAAATCATCCATTATGATGAGATATTTGAGCACTTGGCAGTGCAAGCTATGACTCGAATTGGCAAAGGATCTCATATGCCAAAAGTTTGAAATGAGAAAAAGTGGACAAAGTAAGAGGGATCGAGCAAAAGCTGTATTTTGATGTTTCACTCGATTGAACGGATATGTTGCTTGATCTAGCAAAACTATCAGAACCTGGTTTTTGTTTTTGCATGAATCATGAATGAATCATTTGAGATTTCTAGGTTGGACTTCCTAGATCTATTGGGCTTATAAAGGGGGCTCTATGGTCATAAGGACTTGGAAGTGCAAGCAACTTTGTTTGTTGGTTGTTAATCTTAAGAGAACACGTACTTCTATTTTGTGAGTAAACTCCATAGGAGTGTAACTAACTCAAGATAGTGACTAGAATATATGTAATCTTAATGTTAATTCTAAGTAATAAAAATCTTTTGATTGGGTGAAGGGTACCCATAAAGCGCTAGTCTTCTTGCTTCTCTTGCATTGTGTTACTTTATTGAGTCAGTTTACTTCTTTCATCTTCTTCCCTACTTGTGTCCGTATTCACAACGATAAGCATTCGAGAGGGATTGAGGATCCTTGGTGCTTGGTAAGTAATTCAAAATAGAGAATTTTTGTGGAGAAGATAAATGAAGATAAATGAAGATGAGAAGTTTTAGATTCCACTATTTGATAGGAGAATGAACTTTTTGGTGCAGAAAAGTTCGATTAAAGATCTTTTAGTGCAACAGGATATTGATCAGGCTCTTGAGAAATTAAAACCAACAAGTATGGCGAAGGAAAAGTGAGCCTCCGTGAAGAAGAGAGCAATGAGCACAATCTGACTTGTCATTTCCCCAGAAATCAAGTATAACTACAAGGAGACCGACCCCGATAAACGTTGGAAAACTTCCAAGCGGTATATGCTTCGAAGTCTTTAACAAATATACTTTGCTTAAGATGGACATTGTATCAATTCATAAAGGATGATGATACAAGCATATAAGATCACGTCAACACATCCAACCTTGAGTGCCAAATGTTGAATGCGGATGAAAAATTATCAGGTGAGGAGCAAACTTAGCTTCTGGCCTCTCTTAATTCCCAAAAGCTATATAACAATAGTGCAAACTTTGCTTATTTGGGAGGAAGGATCACTCTCGAACAAACATTGGTGGCACTGAAAGAAAACAATCGATTCATGGTGAAGGTTTGGGGAGCCGAATGGACATACGTACCCTTATAATAACAAATTGGTTGTTTCAAATTAATGTAAACATCATCGATAACTTCACAAAAATAAGAAACGCACATAATATAAGGTTCATTTTACTATAGTCTACTACAATTTAAAATCAAAAAAGCTATAGATAGTTGGCTCTATCAAGAATGGACATAGTACGCACTTGCACTACTCGGCCCACTAATTGACGAGATAAAAAGAATGGAGTGGATTATACCGAGTACAACTTCCAAGCACGAGCAAGCGACACTGAGGCAACTACAAAAATTGACGCTCATACAATCTAGTCCATCAGACCATCACAATTTATTACCACATCAAAAGGCTTCATTATTCAGTACATACAAGTAGTTTGTACACACAATGACCAGCCACAGGCCCACAGGATCTCCAACTACACTAAACTCATACTATACGCGTCAAGTCAAAAAAGATGTATACTAACAAGCAAAAAAAAAGGAAGGAGAAAAGCACACATTTCACAATGAAAACATACCACCCTGACCTTAAAATGGTCATCATGACGCAGCTTCAGCTGCAGATTTCAATTTCTTTGGGGGTGGATTTCCACCAGAAAGCACCACGTAAGAATAAAAGAGCAACATGAAGACACTGCAAGGTGCACAATGTGAGTGAACGAGAAATCAGAATTAACCATTGAAAAAGACGATAACAACACTTATATACCTCACTAAAGCATAGAGTCCTGTTGGAAACAATTTCTTTGTCTGCAAACAATGAAAAGTTCTATATTAATAAGAAAGCACCAACAAAAGCTACCTAACAAGGACACAAGAAATGTCACGTACCAGTGAGTAAGTTTGGAAGTTCTTATATAACAAGGTTGCTGCAAGAACTGGACAGCAAAATGAAAATGATGCACGAGTCAAACAGAAATTAAATATTATCAAGACTACCAAATTATCAAAACAGAATCTTAAAAATATATTTCATAGTTAGAAAGAGAAGAAAAAGAACAGCATGATTCGTATAATTCGTTTAGATTTATGTTTTGAATGTATAAATTGGTCTCAAAATAAAAGATTCTGTAGAGATGAATTACAGCATACATTCACACTCTTCAAGGAATTTTTCTTTTATCAAAAAGCATTTGTTTTTAGTAGAATTCTTTAGTATATTTTTAAAAATACTTCATGTGAGTTCAATAAAAGTAACAATAAAGAAATGAATGAATATATTATTTGGTAAGCTCGTTTAATGAATGGGTTATGGGGTTAATTAAGAAAAAATTTTCCATCCGGTTTACATCGGCATAAACACACGAACTCAATCAATAAGATGGTAATATCTATTTAAAAGAGATATAAGAGAATAAATTCCACCCTAAGTTTGTATATTTCAAGGCCTATTTGACTCAGGTATAGAAAATGTTTTAAACGAGATTTTGGAAGCCTTTAGATGAAAAGGAACAAATTAATATTAACACTAAGAAGCTAATTATCTGTGGTAATTCGGAAAGACAAATGCAAATCATTATGAGCTATGTTATTGATAGTTTTCATGGAGGATTTGCAAGAGCAAACATGATCATACTCATTTCACAAACATGATCATACTCATTTCACGCAACATTTTGAAGTAGAGAAATGTTCAATGCGAATGTTCAGAAAACATAAATGATGGCCTTTTTGTTTGTGCTAATCTAGAAAGGGTACACCACAATTAGGTTTATATTTGATTAACCTTTCATCATTCTATTGCTCCTTTACTCAAAAACATTCACTCAATAACTACCATAGATTAAGCCTAGCCAGTTATTTAAATTAAACTTACAATAGACTTTCTAGAACTTAATACATATTTAACATATAATAAAGGCTAATATTTTTACATAAAATTACATCGTCATTGCTACTCCGTGATTTTAAATCACGGTGTACATAACGGGGTTTCGCGAAACGATAAGCTCAAAGTCTATTATCAATTTGATCGTTAGCTAATGGAACAACCTCATTTAGTTCCATGGTGAGAAGTAATATAGTTGATACAAATACAGTGGGTGATAGGAAGAGAAAAAATACAATGAGAAACAAAGATTTTGGACTTGGGAAATATAGGGGAGCAGAGGTTCAGAAAAACTAATTTTATAATTGAACCAAACTGGAATTTAGGGATTGATAAATGTTTTCTTATTTGAGGTTTAAAATGAAAATGTTACTTGAATCCTTATTGTTGATTCCGTCCTCTTCCTCTCTGTTTCTTAACGCCTTTCAAAACAGCCCCTAACTGGTACAGAAGTACCATATATATGATTAACGTAAGGCATGTCAACTCAAGTTCAAGTCTACAAATATTGTCTTCTATTAATAAAGTAAATACAATCCATTAAAGATGAGAATGATGAGATACCCTAAATTCAACTAGTTCAAAAACCCAACCATGAGATACCCTAAATTCAAATGTAAAAGAACATAAGGTAAAGGTAAATAGTCCTCATCAAGCATTGCTTCAGGAAGACTGTTAAAAGCCTAGTGGAAGCCATTAGTATATCTGATATACTCTGGAGGCATGATGGACCACAATTTTTCTATGATGAAGTCTAAAAAAATAGAATGTTTTATATAAGAACAGAACTAATAACACAACCAATTAACACACCAATGTTTTCATCTTAGGTGCAATAAATATACCTGCTTGTCCAATAATAAATGGGAATGATGATTTCCCTTGCTTCCAAACCTTTAAACTAGTTGTACTAAATGCTAGAATGGAACCCCCAAACAGAACACCCGTGCTAAGAGTTGTCAAGTTCCTTGAAAACATAAAGCCAAAGAGTCCACCGGTGAGAATGAGGCCACCTGTTAACATTTAACAATCAACAATCAACAATCAACTTGCGATTCAATATCTTGCTTTATAACAAGAATGATAAACTCTGCCATGTTTTCTTAACTTGAGTTCAGTAACCAAAACCCATGCCTATTCATTTATCCTATAAACTAGAATTCTCATCAATCTTAAATAAACACCCACAAACACATGCATCACTGAACCATAAATTTAGGAAGAGCATTCAAACCCAATGTGCAAATTATTGGCAACGCTTAAGAGGGTTTAATTTACTTGTTGTCCTTACATCTACACATGCTACAGAAAATTTATGAGTAATACATACAAAGCCTATGAGATGCTGCATCTTCATATATATTGCAGTCTGCAGAAATGCATCAATTTAAAAGACCAAACACACGCTCACCAAATGGAATTCCAAAACAAAAGTCGTGAATCTTCGCAGTATTCTTCTTATCACCAACAACAGGATCTACAGGCCCATTGACGCTAACCTTGCCGTTACCATTAACATGCTCCTCTACCTTTGGATGCAACTTCTCCACCGGATTTACACTTGAGCTCGATATATCAGTCGTGTAGCTTATCTTCGGCATTGCGCCTGAATTCGAAGTTTCAGCATCATGTCCTTCAAGACTCATAATAACTGATAACTAAAAAAAAAAAAAACCATCCAACATCAGTACCCTTTCAAAAAATGTTTTGGACATTATTCTAATCATCAATGATAACAAAAATCAGAAGTTGAGCCCTATTCGCTTCACCTTATTTTTCCCCAACCAACTTGTTTTGGTGAACTAAACTTATTCTTTTAGGGGGTGTACTGTTTGGTGAAAAATATTTCTTTAATGGAAAATGCAAATGATGATTTATTTTGTTTTCAATCATAATTTTTTCTGAAATCTCATAACAATGCATGCTGATTGATCTCAAATGGTAACAATTATTTTTCACTTAGTCAAACGTTTTTCTTCAGCGTCTTACTGAAGCTTTCGCAAATCAAGTTATATGAAGTATATGGAATATTGATATTTTCAGGTGAAAAATATATCGACTAACTGATCAATTGCATATTAATTGGTAAAAAAAAACAAGCACCAGTAGCATATACATTTACTAGATATAAATTTGGTATCAACATCATAATGAGCATCAATTTTTCCAATTCCGCATATATTTTTCCTAGATTCACATATCAAATCATATTGATTGTTCCTCAAATGGTGATTATCAATTTTCAAAAAATAACATTGTTCGCACAACGAACAAAGTAATCAAGATTTTTTTGTAAAATATAGACAATATTAGGGTTTACGGAACTGCATAATGCGATAGTTTACCAATAAAATGCGAAAATCAAGGTTTTAATCGAGAGTTAATGTACCTTAGGACGATGAGTAAGAAACGAAAACGATCGGCGTTGCTGAATATGGAGATTGCTTCTGATAGAAGAAAAACATGATAATTGAGAAATTGTCGACGACATTTTTGCGAATTTGATTCAATGAAGATCGAAGGATGTTCTGATGAAATATGAAAAGGATGAAATCAGAAATGGGAATTGGAATTGGAATTTGCAAACAGGAACGATAAGTTTGACCAAATTGGAAGTTCTAACTTCTAAAGGGCTCGTGGTCGTTGAGCCGGCACATGCTCGGTCGTTTAAAAATTAAACCGTAAATTAAAAAAATCAAATCCCAATTTTAATATTTCGTCTAGTTTGTGGTCTAAACGGTCTAATTTTGTTTTTTCGAAAAATTTATTTATGGTGTAATTTCGGTTTTTTATTTTTTAAAATAGACCAAATCGCAAACGGTACTATGACCGAAAACTAAAATGTTAAAAAATTTCGAGATATAGTTATTTTTATATCGTAATATTAATATATACTTAAATCAATGATGCAATCAACAAATTACAAATTATTATATTTGTCGTCAGTAAATGTAATATATTTGCTTAAACACATGTTTATTTTGAAAAAATATAGAAATAACATCCGTAAGAGAGACTAGCCACTAAGCCATGGCTGAAACGGTTGGATCGAATCAATCAAGTGAGCCATAGACTCTTCTAAGCCGAGACCCCATACAAAAATTCTTGTAGTGTGCTCTTTTTGATCTCATCCGTATTTCGGAAAAAAAGCCCACAACCATTCAACGGAAGATAGAGTCCTAGGGTTTCAAACTTTCAATACAAAATCTTTCTCAACTGCCGAGGAGCCGACCAACAGCGGGATGCTTCTGGTCAATTCTTGGAGACCATACGAGAGAAAACAATTATAGAGTGATTTGATCGGTCCGATCTTGCAAAAAAATTCCAGACCGAAGTTTTTGTTTGGTCAATTGTAGTGTCAGACCATACCATACATGACCGTGTGCACTCCTAATTAGAACACACTTACAAAATCCTTAAAAATTATTTGATTTTGATATTAATAAATATATTTAAATATATACAAATATAAGACAAATATTCAAAAAGTGTAAATTATTTAAAAAGATGTAAAATATGTTGATATAAAAATAAAAGAAAAAATAATGTAGATCTCTCTCAAATTAAAAATATAGCAAAATTTATATAAAAACTAAAAAAAATATAGCAATAGTCTAAGAATGGAGAGTTTTATGCAAAAATACATAAATTAAATAAGAGTACAAAAAAACAACATAATTATTAAATAGACTATGAATTTAACTAAAATATAGGTGCAAGACCCCTGCTCATCATACAATGTATTTGTAATATTATTTTCAACATAATTACCTCATTTACCATGCATGATCTCATTTTCTAAATAATTTTCTCAAAATAACATCATAATTGTTCTAATTCCTAAAATATAGCAATTGATAAAATTAATATTAGAAAACCTTCTACAAAAGCTTTGTATTAACTTCAGTTTTTTTAAACCGTTATCATCAATTTATTTTCTTACTTAAAAGTTAAAATGATGAATTATGAAAGTAAAGTATTTTTATTTTGCATACTTTTATTTTACTTTTCACAAATTTTAAATAAAAAGTTTCACGGCGAGTCTATCTATATTAAATTCATCTAATTTACACTTATCGTCTTGAAATGATTATTTTTAAAGTTTTTAAAACGATCAATTTGAGAAATATACTGATTATATAATTAAGCGTCTTATGATACGACGTATCGAAGATCTCATTTAAAGGTCGCTACTTATTTTTTTGAAGGTAAGTACCGAAGCTAACAGGTTAGTCGAAAATCAAATGCATATTATCTTTTAACCGTGATATTTATTCTTCAAATTAATAAAAAAATTTACTCGTAATTTAAGTATTTTCTCATATAAAGGCCGTTACTTATTTTTTGAGGGTACGTACCAACGCTAATGTGTTAGATGAGAATCAAATGCATACTATCTTTGAACTGTGATATTTATTCTTCAAAATAATAAAATTTTTAACCGTAATTTTTCTTAGATATTTTTTTTAATCGTAATTTAAGTACTACTATTTTATTTCTGATTTTTTATTTATTTATTTACAACTCCAAAAAGTGAGCATGAATTTGGCGCTCATCTGAGTTGTTGTAGAAATAGACAAACCCCCCTTTTGAAAATAAAAAATCAGCAGGAGTAATTGAGTAAACTGTAAACCCTAGATTGTGCAATTGGAGCATGGGTGTGCGCACATCTCTTCAACTACTTCGTGCTTTTCGCTTCAACAGCAACGTTATTCATGGCCGCTCATATCTATCGTCTTCATCGATACTGGTATTTTAGACTATTTCCTCTGTTCTTACTTTTTATTAATGTAATGTAATGTAATAATGTAATATATCGTTGATTGAAGTTATTTGATTCTGCAGCATACTTGTTATCTTCAAATATCTAACTCCTGTTCATGTTAGATTATGTTTTAGTTCAGGGCACAATTTGAGTTGAAATACTGGCTTTTCCGGTGACGGAACAAAAATACACACTAATTTTACATTGAGCTTTCTATTTTATGTTTTTTTTTTAATTTTTTTTACTTTTTATTTATTTATTTATTTATTTTAATTTTGGGGCCTGAAAACAAGTAGCTAGAGTAGTCAAAGCCTCAAAGGTGGTCTAAACTAACATCAACTAACATTAGAGGCCATTTGGCACCTTGTACATGCCGAGACCCCTGGGTTTTACAGTTTTAGGACTATATTCTCATACCCATGTCCAACCTGGACACCTATGCAAGTGTACGACTTGCTATTTTATGAATTTATTTCAATATTTTGAACCAAAGTTGAAGTATCCAAGGGTCATACGCATTTCTGAGTGTCAACTGTGCGTCGCAGATATGTGGTGTTTAGTGAAGAGTCTGGACAACAAGGGTTTCTGAGTTATAATTGATTATGCAAAATGAATATGAAGGGTATGGATGATAACGGTTGATGTGGGTACCGAAAGAAAGCAGGATAAGGTTGATGTGAAATGAAGGAATTAGTTTGATAGCTTGCATATCTTTATGTTGAGGTTTTGAGGGATCTGGTGAAGTTTTAGAATTTGGTTTACTCAATGTAGACTATGAGCAGTTGTGACAAATAATTTTGTGAAATTTGGTGGGGAAATGATCAGAAAGGAACAAATAAACCAACCAACAAGATAATAACAAGTGTCAATAGCCACACAATTTATGCATTTTTAAGTTACACTTCTTCAGTCAACAGAACATCTAATTAATCTGTAATTCAACAATTGCATCAAACTATAACAACACTATCATTCCTTTTGGCTCGAAAGCTCACTTAATGTTTGTTTTGTCTAATCCTCACAATTTGAGGCACTGAACTAGCTCTTCCAAGTCCTAACTTATCATACAGGCCATCCATCTTAAAAACCTATACAAAAGAGAAATCTTCCTTGAAGATTACTCCCCTTCATATGGTGACCCTCCCTTTCTATCAATTTCTCTTATAGGCTACAAATTCACAGTTAACTTTCCGATTTGGCCTTTTAAAATCTCTATTGGAAAAACCCTTTTTGTCTCACAAACATGCTCGCGTTGCTCGCTCAAGCACAATCAACATTACTAGGCCTAATTTTCAAGTACATTGTACTCGTGCTTGCTCATCCAAAAACTAGCCTCCGATGCACTTTCTTGCTTTTTCTTGGTTGCTCCTTCAAGCTTTTGGATATGGTACTTGCTCCAACAAATGAAAATGATAAAAAGAAAGGATAAAATATTATTGACTTATTGTGTTATTACTTTTAGTAATATGCAGGGTTTAGTAAGGAGATAGTCGTACTTTTAATAATATTTTTGAGTGTATCAAATACATAGATGAAAAGAGTTCATCAAATCAAAATCCTTTACATTTGTATTAGATTGCAAGTCATACTTTGGAAATTGAGTTTTGTAAAGTTTCTACTTTCTATCTATGAGTAAACACTAAGTACTTACCTGATTCAAACCTTGGTTCTTTTACTTGCGTTGTGGAGAAGGTTTTGTGTAAACAGTTTTTGAACTTACTCCCTAGTACAGTGTGCACTTATTAGTCATTATCTAATCTATAAAAATTATGTTGGTCTAAAATATTTTTTTTGTTTAAAAAACAACATTTAGTTGCTTAGTGATTGACCCTCATTTTTTTCCTTAATAAAGTAAAAAAAAGAAACAAAGTATGTGAGATAACACAGGAAGCTCATTGATATTTTAAATGATTAAATCATGTGCCTTGTTATTTACATCTTACAAGTCACAATTAAAGGTTGATCGAAAATAACCTATTATTATTACATAGGTAAGGTTACATACATCTTGCGCTTAACACTTAGATTGGAGCTACTTGGTCCGTAGTGGCATTAGGACAAGGAATTGATAATTGTTCTTTCATTCATAATCTGATATTTATGGGATAATGTAAATGATAATTGTAATATGATATCTTAAGCTTTTCACCTTTCTCTTTGTGCTTATGCATCGGAACTTTTTTCTTTTGTACTTGAAAGAAAGTAATTTGTGATGCTAGAATAATTTTTGCCTTTAGTTGTTTGAATAATTTTTGCCTTAAGATGCAAAAGGAGTGTATAATGCATGTTGTTATATATGTGATACATATTCTTTGTTTTTTCAGCATCGGAAGACAAGTAAATGTATACAGTCCATTGGCCAACAAACGTTTCTTCTATCTACAATTGGTATGGTACGATGTCTTAGGGCCTGTTCTCTTCGTCTGATCTGATTGAATAAGTTCTGAATTTACTAAAGTCTGATCTGATCTGATCTGGTCTGATCTGGTCTGATTCAGTCTGATCTGATCTGAATCTTTCTGATCTGGTCTGGTCTGATCTGATCTGATCTGATCTGGTCTGGTCTGGTCTGATCTGATCTGATCTGGTCTGGTCTGATCTGGTCTGATCTGATCTGATCTGATTTCATAAAGTTATTATTATTATTATTATTATTATTATTACTTTTATATTATTATTTTTATTATTATTATTATTATTATTATTATAATAATAATTATTTTTTTTTGAAAAATTATAATAATAATTATTATTATTGTTTATATTATTATTATTATTATTATTATTATTTTTATTTTTTTTTGGCAAATATTATTATTATTATTATTATTATTATTATTATTGATATTATTATTATTATTATTATTATTATTATTATTATTATTATTACTATTAGTATCTAATTAAGAATTTAATTAATAAATACTAATATTAATTAATTAAAAAATAAATTAATAATAATGTCATTAACATTATTATAATTATTAAATAGTTATTTATATTATTATTATCTAATTAATTAATTAATTAAAAAAATATTGTTAATTAATAAATAAATTAACATAATAATATTATTACGTTATTTATATTATTAAAATTATTATTTATATATTTATTAATTATTATTTTATTAATTAAGTAATTAATTAATTAATATTAGTTATAATACTAAGTAATAAGTAACAATAATAATAATAATAATAATAATAATAATAATAATAATAATAATAATAATAATATATATAATAAATATTAATAATAATAATAATAT
The DNA here is from genome assembly GCA_019776075.1 of Amaranthus palmeri. Lineage (NCBI taxonomy): Eukaryota > Viridiplantae > Streptophyta > Magnoliopsida > Caryophyllales > Amaranthaceae > Amaranthus > Amaranthus palmeri. The sequence goes on from JAAKBH010000295.1 coordinate 290,786, forward strand.
TAACAATAATAATAATAATAATAATAATAATAATAATAATAATGGTATGGTCCGATCTGATCTGGTCTGATCTGATCTGATCTGATCTGATCTGATCTGATCTGGTCTGATCTGATTTGGTCTGGTCTGGTCTGATCTGAAACTTTCTGATCTGATCTGAATAGTTCTGATCTGGTCTGATCTGGTCTGATCTGGTCTGATCTGATCTGATCTGATTCCAATAAGAATAAGTAATAAGTCAAAAAAATAAGTTGAAGAGAACACCTTCTTAGCCTCCTTTAAATGGTCTTATTTGATAAACTAGGGATAATGTTGAATATTTTGGTAGAAAATTTTTTCAAAGCCTAAAATAGTTGTCCTTGGTTCGTTCTCGATGAAGGCAAAGAACTATTGGTCTTTGGTTTTAGATTATTATGCACTTTAGTTAAATGATCTACTACCTCTGTTAATTGTTTTCTGCAACTTTTGCCATTTTTGTCCGCTCAAGGTTATTTGCAACTTTCCTTTTTTAGTAAAAAATAACCAATTTAATTACCATCATTTTCTCTCTCCTTTAATCACCTATCCCATCATTTTCTCTCTCCTTCTTTTTCCTAAATTACCTATCCCTACTTCCTCTCTCTTTCTTTCTCTTACTTACCTATCCCTACTTCCATTATTTCTCTCTCCTATCTTACCTTTAATTACATTACCCCACATTCTCTAATTTTGCTTTAAGAAAAATTGCATTGGCAACCGCAATTTGTACTGCGGTTGCACAAAACAATTAACGGAGGTAGTATTACATTTTGTGCACTTCTTATTTTATGATATTGCATATGATGTTTGCCATCAAGGTTCAATCAAGGATAACCTTTTCTTTAAGTAGTGTAAGGTTTTGGACATTCAACTCCTCACGCTTAGGTGAGAGCTACATAATGACTTTGAGGTAGTGAAATGTTGTCTATGTAAGATACTTGTCCTTCATAAGTATTAGTTCAAAGTTTAATTTTTTCTCCCTTTCATTTTTGAGTTTCTCATACATTAATCAAATCTGTTCCAATTCTAGATGTAGAAAAGTAACGGAGTACTTGTCTAATGTGTTTGTATCATGTATTATAGGCGATTTCATTGTGTACCTTTAGTCTTGTTATATGCTTTGCAATGAAGCTTTGATAAATGACCTGCCAATTTAAGTGCAGTTAAAATTTAATTTTGGGCGTAGTAATTTGTGTTGGACTAGATAGCATTATTTAAGTTGGGTAGATATCATTTGTATCCAATTTACATATATCCTCTCACAGAAGAAGGAATTCATCCCTTCCAAGCCTTGTAGTTAGAGTTTAAATTGAAAATGGATTAAGCTTCTAGTGTGACATTTTAATCCCTCTCAAATGTCTGTGCTTTCTTTGTAGCTTAGGTTAGAAAAGCCTTTTAATTAACAAGCTGAGTTTTACATTAAAGAAAAGCCATCTTCACACTTTGTAGGTTTTTGGCCTTGTAAGATGGTTGAATTAAGAAGCATGCTGGGAAACTAGCATTATTTTCAATTGGAAAGCAACTATCCTTTATGGGATTCAGTACCATAAGAAAGCATAGCGTACCAAGTATTAGTACTGCTTAACTTTGATATAGGATTATCGGAGAGCCATCCTGAAAAGTTTGCTTGAGGGGGAGAGATCCCCTAGCCCCATATTTGACCAATGTGGGACGCAAATCAAATTTTATGAATTGAAAATTGCACTAGTATCTGATCCACCTGTGATCTGCAATTTATGCGCAAATGAGCTGTGTACAGAATTACGGATTGCAAATTTTTTTCCTTTTTTATGTGATTTAGTGAGGGGTTTTTCTACAAGGCTGTAGATTAGGATAGTACCTTGCTAAATGAATGGTTTTGAGAGGGGGAAAATGCTAATCTTATGGGAGAGTTTAGAAAGTAGAAGACATGAATATTAACTTCTGCAGTTCTTGATTGCAGTTGATACATCAGAGATTGAATGCGAGAAAATTGTTGATGGTGGAATTGACTGTGATAGACTTGTTGATGATGAAATCGAATGTGATAAACTTGTCGATGATGGAATTGAATGTGATAAACTTGTTGACGATGGAGCAGACAAGGAGAAATACTCTGCATTGCATGTCGCTGTAACACAACTTGCAAGTGAATTTGAGAAAGAATCCATGTTGTCTTTGTCAAACTTTTTTGTTCCTCGTTGTGCTTCAGTGATATCTACCGGGTCCTTAAAGCTTGACCTAGCACTTGGGATAGGAGGTTTACCTAAGGTATTTAGCTGAATTGATATTTCATTGTGGCATTTTTCTAAGTTCGATATGTTATAGGATGCTCCAATATACCTGATACCTATATCAGTAGGTGAAATCAATATACAAAAAGAGACAATTACTCTACTTGAACATGGAAGCTTTTGGGGGGTTTTGTAGGGGACAATTTTGTTACTATCCTCATTCTGCCGTTTTTCCTTTGGCTCTGTAAATCCATATCAGAATTTTATTTATTGTAGGGGAGAATTGTCGAGATTTATGGAAAGGAAGCTTCAGGAAAAACTACACTTGCTCTTCATGTGATCAAGGAAGCCCAGAAGCTTGGGGGTAAAAACGCTTCATTCTTTCCATTATTTTGCTTATGAAAATATTTAGTTTTATGCTTATTATTTTCCCTTCCATATTTAACAAGACCACCTGTTCACATGTTCTACTACTATATTTTTATGCATGGCATGTTTATTTTGTTTTGTTGGTTCTAATCGGAGCTTCTTGTGGAATCAATAATATTAAATCCTGAACAATTGCCCTGTTTAACCTTTATAATTTTTTGAGAGGCTCATTAATATTAATTTTTGTGTCTAAATCTTGTGATGTGGATATACGTTAAACTTATGTGATATCCTAAGTTTACAAGTGTCTATCACTGTTGCACCAACTTGCCTTTTTATATCTTTCAGCATACAACAGGTTAACTTCCTCAAAATCAGTTTCAGAGATAAAGGTGAATAGGTGATTGTGTAAGAGACACTGATTGTTGAACAGGTTCAAAGTGTGAAATTAGATACCTTAGGCTACATCCAACCTAGACGTAAAGTTGATGCCTTGATAGTATTTTATAAAGCATGGGGTCCATAGCTATGTTCAAGAACCTTTATATTCCAAACAAATGGAGTGTTGTAGCTTATTTTCTAGCGAAGTATCTGTTTTCTTCCTTTCTTGCATACAAGAAGTTGGGGTGGCATTACATGACAGTAATGAACTGTTCTTGTTCGTTTCTTGTTAGAGAAGCTTATAAGGGAGATATGGATTTAGACAAAGTGGTTAAAGTATAGGGAGCATTTACATGTTGTAATTAAATATTTTTCGGATGTAATCAGAGAAGCTTATATGTACTTGCTGAAGTGTTTATTTTAGGAAGATGTGAATAGTTGAGATGCGTTTGTAAACTTGAATGAATGAACATTTTTCCCAAAAATTTAAGTTCAAATAGAAGACATAAGAAACCATCTTGAAGATGTGGGTTTTACATGCAAAATAAGAGAAAACCGTTCATGTAGATTTGGATGTTGGTCCCATACATAGAAGGTTAGAAAATGCACTAGATAGAGAGTGGAAATTTGAAACTTTGAGGAGCTTGAAATAAGGGGCATATTGTATGCCTATGCCAATGATGGCCTAAATAACAAGATTGAAGAATGGTATGAAAAATTTGGATTTGGAGGAGCATGTGACAATAGATTAAAAGGAATGGAGAAGCAGGATATATATGGATGATCATTTAAATGATTTAAGTTGTAGATTAATATTAGATAGAGTCCAATAAAGGTACAAGTGTTGTAATGATTTTTCACTCTGACTTTTTGGGTCATGTAGCTGACCCCATATTTTGAGGTTAAGGGTCTCTCATTATTGTTGTTGGTGTCTTTAGATGTCATGTGAACTTGTAGAATATCTTTTTTATGATGTCTAATGAATACCATTCTTACAAACTCTTTCCCTAGCAGGCTATTGTGCATATCTTGATGCAGAAAATGCTTTGGACCCTAAACTTGCTGAAGCCATGGGTATCAATACGAAAAATCTGCTTGTATCTTGGCCTGATTCAGCTGAGAACATGCTTAGTGTAGTTGATAAATTAACCCGAAGTGGATCGTTAGATGTAATTGTGGTTGATAGTGTAAGTGATAAATTTCTTAATTGGCCTAGTTTAAGTTGAACAAGTTTATCCTTAGTTTGTAATCTATTTAAACTCTACAGCATTTCTGGAATTCCACTCTTAACTTGTCAATTCACGATAAGAGAGGATTACTTTTTACTGATCATGGACTCATGGTACTTGTATCTAATTTTAGGGTTTTGCAGGTCGCAGCTCTAGTTCCCCAGAGTGAGCTGGATGGTGATATTGGGACTGGTGAACCTGGTGTTCTGTCTACAATAATGACCAAGGCACTTAGAAGAATTCACTACTCATTATGTCGATCCAAAACACTTATAATATTTCTTAATCAGGTTTGATTCTCACGTGATTCTTCCCTTATCCAATTTTTTTTCTTCCACCCTTAAAAATGGTTGGCGTTTTGGCATGGAGATTAAAAATACCTGTAAAGAGTTTATAAAATTTTGGAAGTACATTATTAGGAAAAATGAGGAGAGCATTAAATAATGTAATAGAAAAAAAAAAAAGAAAGAGCGAGCCAATAATTCAATAATTGATATAGGTGCCCAAGCAATCTGGGGGTGGTGCATGTGCTGAATTTCCCTTGCCCCCTTTCTCGCTGTATTTTCCTTTTGGATATATTCCTTTTAGTAGATATGTAAATACTAATTTGTAGGACAATTTTATTAAGTCAGGTAAGATATAGTCCGACATCCAGTCAGGGCCTTGGTAAGAGGGGTGAGGCCACATCTGGCGGTAATGCTTTGGGATTCTATGCAGCTGTGCGTTTGAGAATTTCAAGAATTGGATTGTTGAAAACGGATGATGAGGTTAGATAATTAGTCATTGAATTCATTCTTTGGTTGCTTTGGATTCACGCATCTTCAATTTTTACTCCCTTTGCCCCCCACCACACACACTCACACAAAAGTGAGAGCTTTTCGGAGATTGTGGCAAAAAATAGGGGGAATAGGAGTACATTTTTCATTATTCACTATCAAACTTGGTCTTTGAACTATGTTCGTCACAAAATAACTTTAAACCTGTTCAAGTTTCAGAATTGTATCATTGTATGTACTAATGATTGGTAAGTGGGGATAGCAGATACTATTACATTGCTTATGCTCAATATCAATGTTTGTACTGTAGTCGCCTGTGAGTTGTGGTGCTAAAAACAAACTTTCCTAGGCTTACCTGCGCAAGTTTTGATATAGGACGCTCAGAGTAGGCTACTGTAAGTGAGTGTTTAACCCATTTCTTTTAAAAACCGGTTACAGTGTGTTTTCTTGATCTTTCACTACGCATTCGAAGTAGGTTACTAACCTCTGCTCAACATTAAATCTTATCGAGACACTCATATAAAAGTAAGAAATCAAGCAACTATAGAAATTGTATATCCATTTTGACTAAAAATAACTTTCAGCTGATGGAATTAGAAGTGTTTTTAATGTTCTGATCTCATCTTGTGTAATGATGCAACTTGCAAATAATTTTTGGTCTGTAGTTATGTTTATTGTACCGACTAGCCCTGCACCATTGACAAAACCCTGTAAATCTACAACATGTTTAGAAGTTTTCCTTGTCTGTCGCTGAACTTTTTTATCTGTATGTGGTGAAGGCAACTGGGCTCAAGATTTGCGTCCAAGTGATGAAAAATAAATTAGCACCAGGAATGAACAGTGCTGAATTGGGAATAGATTTCGGAAAAGGATTACACTTTGAACCCGAGGTCTTAGAATTGGCTCTTGAGCATGGGCTCGTTTTAAAGGAAGGAAATAGTTACTACATTGAGGGTGAAATCCTTAATAGTGAGCAGTCTGCTAAACGATATTTGGAAGAAAATGAGGCAGTTTTCCGAACTTTACTTAAGGAGTTAAGACATCGGTTATTTGACAGATTACCGAGAAAGAATCGTGATTAGTGATTACTAATACTACTCCTAGGTTTTTATCCTGTGATGTGCATGCTCTTCCATGCTTAGTATTACTGCAATGAGATCTACAGAGCTATATTGGTTATTCTATCTATTCATCGGAGCATGCAGTCGGATCCACAAATTTACAAATGTTTGTATGTCCAAGAACATCCCTACTGTCGGTATCGAAGCTGTTTCTTGCTGCAAACAAAAGAGGTCGACAAATTTTGTGTATATGGTGTACTCTGTTCGGTTGAGCTCTTTTCTCGATTCTCAACTCGCCTCTTTTCCTTAGTCTATTCTGTAATCATCAAACCAAAAACAAAAAACCTTTGTTTTTTAATACCTTTTTGAGAGTTGTACATTTTGAGCATTTGTAATTGTAGTATAGTATCCTCATAGCTTTAGATTTCAAAACTAGTTTTTTTGTTTGTTTTTCTTTTGACTATAAAGTCCATTTGGTTTGTAACAATCATGTGATATTTTTTCAATTTAGTTCAGTTCCGTTTAATGATTGAGTATTATCTATGTCATGGCAAGCCCATGCTTATGACATTCAAAGTTAATCAAAAATAATGATGAGACAATCAAACAAAATGATCTGTCTATTTATCTATCTATACCTATTATTAAAACAAAAGTCGTTTACATTATCATATTCCAAAGTGTTACTTTGTAGAAGAAAATTTTCCCTCAAATATAGGATAAAATATTTTATAATTATCGCATTCAAATTAAAAAAGTGATATACAATATAATAATAATGTACCCTTTTTTTTAAACTTTATATTAAATTAACAAAATTTAATATAAAGCGGGTATTACCTAGTATCTAATAAAGAAAAATTATACACCATCTATTACCTAAAATTCTGGTAGAAAGAAAAAATAATTTGTTAACATTCTGGAAATTGGATAAAATTGAACAAAGGGTATTAATCTTTTTAGATCTGTATCAATGACAACCCTATATTTTGGTGTTATTTCTGGTAGGTTATGGGTGTCTTGATGTTAATATAGCTAAAAATAACAATAATTTATGATCATTTGTTATCTGTTAATGATAAATTTTGGCTATATAATTCAAACAATCTTTTGCCATTACATATTGATGGTAAAAGCCTAATTAAACACAAGTTTTTTCTACCCAGGAATTCGAGCCTTGCTCTCGAATCCCTGGTGTCTACTCGATCAACGATCAACAATCAACAATCAACAACCATGAATCCTTTCTTTGTCCTCGGCCTTCTTTTAGTTGTTAATCTGCTACAATCAGGTTAGTTTCATTATTGCTATTGATAAAGTGCCAAAGCAAATATGATTTAAATTCGATTATCCGACTCATTAACTATGGTGAATGCAAGATATTAGTAAAGAACGGGTCAAATATATGCTCAATCAACTCGGTTGTCATTCTTATGTGATATGTGACACAATTCATTGTTAATATTTTTTTGTCAAATGACATGGGCCATAAGTTATAAAAATCAATGCACCCGAAAAAGTTTGACTCGTGATTAGAACCAACCCAAATCGAAAAAGTCAAATGATTAAGTGATCACCTGAAATGATCCCAATTCAAATGACCCAACTCAAATCCAATCTTAACAACCCATTTAAACCATTTTAACATGCATTTTTTAATATTTGGATAAAGTATTTATCTGTTTATTTGTTTTATTGAAATTTACAGAGGGTCAGAATGTTGGAATTTGCTACAAACCTGGAAAGAATGCAGCATCCCCATCAGAAGCTATAGCTCTAATCGAAAAACACAAAATTCCTCGAATTCGACTCTATGAACCGAACCAAGAGACAATGAAAGCCCTTAAGGGAAAAGACATTGAAGTTATGCTTGGTGTACCAAATGCTGAAATCATTCCCCTTTCACTTGATCCTACAGGTGCTGAATCGTGGGTACGAACTAACATTAAGGCTTACTTTCCCGATCTCAAAATCAAGTACCTTGTTGTCGGGGATGCAATTTCCGCGAACAATGATAACAACGGTAAATCCTACTTCCTCTTAGACACTTTAAACAACTTTCAAAAGGCGCTATCGAAAGAAGGGATGAACCACATTAAGCTCACTAGCTCATTTGACGTCTCAACACTTAAGAATCCATACAACGATCCACCATCCAATGTATCTTTTGTGTTCGAGACACAAGAATTCATCGATCCCATCCTAAAACTCTTATCAGACAACAACTCAACCATTCTAGTCGATATATACCCTTACTATGGTCGTATCCTTAACCCCAACATGTTATCACTCGACTCAGCACTCTTTAAGGGAACCGATGAAAATCTATTGTGTCGCCTCATGGATGACATGTATTCCGCCTTAGAGAAGGGCGGTTATAAATCGTTTGATATTGTTGTCGCTGAAACTGGTTGGCCGTCAGCTGGTGGAGTCGATGCTAGTGTCGAAAATCAAAAGACTTACATAACTAATTTGATTCAAAATGTCAAGAAAGGGTGTCCAAAAAGGCCTAATAAGCCTATTGATACTTATTTGTTTACCATGTTTGATGAGGATGTTCAAGAAGCACCTGAGATTGAGAGACATTTTGGTTTGTTTACACCTAACAAAGAATTGAAGTTTGAGCTTGTTGGAGGATTCAACTCTTAATTCAAAATGTGTATAAAAAATCTATACATACATGTAGATATTTTGTTGTTTGATTGTTTTTTGTGCAGAAATAGACCAAATATGTTTTTCATGTACCTTGTTGGAAATTTAGAATGATATACAAGTTTAGCCAAGTGTTTATACTAACGAGGAAGATTCAATGATGTCAACTGATAGCATTCAATTTATGCATAAAATTATATACTTAGAGAAACTAATGTAATGTATGTGTTGGTTTATTGGTAAAAGTTTTGCTATGTGAATGTATTGATCTAGATTCTGAATTCAGCCCTCCTTAAGCGTATTTTAAAAAATGTTTCGACATTATTTTATTTTGTTATAAATCTGCCCTTATTTATTTATTTATTTATTTATTTATTTATATTCGTCTCATTCACCATTCACGTGCAAAAAATGTGCGGAGGGAGTATTGCAATATAACTCTTAAGAAATTGTTCTCATGGTACCCGGAAACTTCACTGAAGTTTTGCTTGGATGTTTTGAGTCAATGCTCAATGGTCTTTCAAAAATTGTAATATTAATATTGACCAATTGACTATTGACTATTGACTCTTTCAATATTATTATTATTATTATTATTATTATTATTATTATTATTATACTCGCTAATTATAAAAGTTCTACTCATATATACAAGCAAGTCTTTTATGAAACTGTTACATATAGTTAGTTATCAAAAGCGTATGTGGCTCAGTGAATAGAATATATATATACAAACAAGTCTTTTATGAAACTGTTACATATAAGTGATGACTCTAAGATATAAAAAATAATCACTTTAAAATATGAGTAATCATTTTAAAACAGTAAATATACATTAAATCATCCCAATTAAAATAATCAAGATCAATCGAAAATCTAGGAATATAATTATTTAGGTAAAAATTAAATATTGTCTTTCATCATCATCATCAAACCCAATATCTCGCTGAGAGCAGGGTCTGAATGAGGGAAGTTGACGGACAATCTATATCCGTACTCTCTTTACAACAACAAATAAAGAAAAACGATCAATTTTATCTCAAACAGAAGAAACCTCATATAGATATTCATATTGTCTTTGTTAAAACAATTAGTATCACTTTTCTAATTAAGATGGTGGGTTTTATTATAGGAGCTTACTTGTAAGAAAAAATGGTAAATAAATAAATATATTTAGTTGGTAGGTTTGAAAGTAAACCAAAAAAAATATTATATATAGCACAGTTATTAGCAATTTATTAGCATTAATGACTTAATTCAACAATTTTAGTTCTTCTTCACTTCCCAGTTTTTTCTACTTACAACATTCACAATTCCAAAATCCCTAATTCACCGAACTCCGAACACCCAAAAAAATGGCGGAAAATCAACCTCAACCTAACCCTAGCCTTAATGAAAACTCAAGCTCTCAACAATGGCGGAGCCAGATTTCAGAATTACAAGGAAAGGTAGTGATGGTAACTGGAGCATCATCAGGTTTAGGTAGAGAATTTTGTCTTGATCTTGCGAAATCCGGTTGTAAAATCATCGCTGCTGCTCGCCGTAAAGATCGCCTTAAATCTCTTTGCGATCATATTAATTCTTTGTCATCTTCATCGTCTGGTGATAGTAATGGTGATTTGAGAGCAGTGGCTGTTGAATTGGATGTTGCTGCTGATGGAAAAACTATTGATGCGTCAGTTCAGAAAGGTTGGGAGGTTTTTGGCTGTATTCATGCTCTTGTTAATAATGCTGGTATTCGAGGTTGTCTTCTTTATCTTTTCTCTCTATTATAATTTGTGATTTTTATTGTTGATTATTTGTATCTATAAATTATAATGTATGACCTTTTCTTGAATGCATTAGCGTATATTCTTGTGAGGAATTTATCTAATCCTTGATCGATTGATTTTTATATTTGAATTTTCGCGGTAGAAGTATTTTTTTCTAAAAAATAAAAAGATACTCCGAATTTGTTGATCTGCTAGGTAGATTATTTTAAAAAAAATATCTTATCTGAGATTGATTGACTATTTATATTTGTGATTTTTGTGGTTTATATATTTACTTAAAGAATATTTAAATAAAAATTTGTTTTTATGCTAGATAAATTATATAAGGATCTTATCTTTATTTGATTGTTTATTAATGTTTTGAGGTTTTGTGGTATACTCCTTTTTGTTCTTATCAATAGAATTTTTGGATTTTGGTGTCAAATTTTGACTACGACTTCTCCCCAATGGATATGAAAAAACACATTTATATGAGATCTTGATTGATTTGTATCAAAATATAATTTCGAAATATCAACTTTTTGTATTTTTAAAGCTCGCAATTCAAATTATTCGATTTTGTGTTTGCATTGGGATTTGCCAAAAAAAAGTGAATGAAAAGAATAAAAGGAACAAAGGTAGTATATATTTTCTTAAAAAAAATATTAAAAAGGTATAATTTGTTGATATGCACTTATCCTTGTTGCATATTCCTTTTAACAGTATAAGTAACATGCCGTGATTTTTTGTTGTGGATTAAATTTGTTGAGAAAGAGGATGAGACTCATAAGATCACTAGGGATCAACAATATTCCATTAACTCAATGTCGTTAGGTGGTATTCACTTAGGTGCCTTAGGAAACTAAGGGAGTATATCAAAAGAGAAGTACATGTTTATTATAAGTGGCCCATGTTTGTGTATTTTGTAAGTTGAAGTTGTGGAATATTATGCTTGTTTGGGGTAGGAACAAGAATGTTTGGAGGGAAGCAATTTGATAGGAGTGTAGGAGTAAGTAAAGGGTAACAGTTTCAGATTAGGTGTTTATTGTTTCATTTTCTTGGTTTTGAAGGCTTATCAATGATAAAGGTTTTAGAGGTTCTTCTTAGAGTAATGATTCTCCAATTTTGAAAATTGGGGGAGTTTCGATATATTTAACACTTTTATTGGGCATGAAAGAACCTTTTTGGATGAATATACCTAGAAACTTGATCTAGTTTTGGAGGTTGATCGACAGCTTTTTCAGTGTTTAGGCATTAATCTCCAATTCCTCTAACATTAGGACTTAGGAGTATGTTGTATGGCACTATGGCAGTGATTATATTAGTTTCTCACAAAGAGAATTATCTTGCTAAATTACCACAACCACTTGAGGTTTTAGTACTACTATGAGTATATTTTACTGCAACCATATGAGATGCCATCACGTGTACATAATCCATAGACACAAAGTATCACAACTGTTCTAAATAACATTGGATTGAGGTCGTTTGATGTTTTTTAGTTCCTCGCTTTGAAGTCATTATATTTGACCTTCCTGGTTTTCTGAAGCTTCTTAGTATGTTGGAGAGGGTTGTATTATTTGGATCCTTTTGTTGGTTGTTTGTGATCTATACTGCCAAAGATAAAGCATTTAGGGAGCACATGTGAGAAGGAATTACAAGATATTCAGGAGTTTTTTTGGACACGAAACAAGACCTTTTTCTAAATGAATATACCTAAAAATTTTCATTTAGTTCTGGGGTTGGCCAAGAGTTTCTAATTGTTTGCCATCTCTAATTCCTATATCATTGGGACATAGGAGTATTTTCTATACAATTGATTAGTTGCTCAAAAAGAGAACTGTCCTGCTAAATTACCACAAGCACTTGAGGTTTTACCGTTTTATTACAACTATGAGTATATATTACCACCGCCGTATGAGTTGCCTTGCCACCTCACCTCCATAGTCCATACAATATATCACTGCTACTTTTCTAGAAACATGGGATTGCAAGTCATTTGATGTTTAGGTTCTCTCTTTATGAGCTATATTGCCAAAGTCAAAGCATTTAGAGGGAAGCAGCCCGTAGGTGGCTTTGAGGGGTTGTACAAGTAGGTCTTCTACCTTCCTCTCCCCTGCCAATAGATTTATATTACATTTTTTTCGAAGGAGTGAATATAAAATTGTGATCGTGATGACCATTTCTAACATTTTGTTGAGAATGTGAACTCAGAATTCTTTTGCAGTTTCACTAGCTCGTTGTATCTTCAATTTATATTTTCATATTGCAGGTAATGTGAGGTCTGCCTTAGATATCCGAGGAGGAATGGGATAATACTATGAAAACTAACTTGACTGGAGCATGGTTGGTTTCGAAGTCAGTATGCATTCGCATGCGAGATGCTAAAATTGGAGGATCAATTATCAATATATCTTCAATTGCTGGTCTTCACAGAGGCCATCTGCCTGGCTCTGCAGCATATACTGCATCAAAGGTTGCCCTAAATACATTGACGAAGGTATTGCTCTATTGCTATTTAACATGAGCCACTTTTCCAAGTACTCAACAAATGTCTTTCCTACTATTTTGCCATTATCATTCCAGCTACTTTTTCTTTGATGAGAAAATTTATATTAATGTAGCAAAAAAGGTACAACAATAGGGATGAGAAATCCCCAGAAAAAAAATACTTTCAACTACTTGAAATGAGATTTTCTCCTATGTTGAATGGCAAATGTATCAGAAACTTGAAGGGAAAATCCGTCAAAGTGACTATTTAAGAATCAACGCCTAGACCGCAGGACAGTGGCGGATCTAGGAAATATATTTAGTAAGGTCAAAATGCAATTAAAAAATTTAGTGCGATTTAGTAGTAAAATTTGTTAGAAAATATACAAATATCTCAAACTAACTAAAGGAAAATATCAATGTTTTGAGTTTTTAGTGGAAACAAAAGACCTCTAATTTTATTAAGTGGCTCCATTACTCCACACCTCACTTGTAAAACAATTTACTTGCATGTAGAAGCATACTATGGCAAACAGTCACAACTTAAATGAAACAATTGCTTCATTGTGCAACCCGTTTCCGATGAAACTTTACAGCATTATTGTGCCATGAGCAATTTGCTTGTATACGACCGTAGTTAGCCAGCGTTTGTAATTTGTAGGAACTAGGAACTTGATAAACAATTTTCTTTTTATTTTTTCTTTGATGTTTTGGGAGGAAGTTACTGCAGTCTGCAAGAGTCTGTTATCTAATGATGTGTGATGGTGCAGATGATGGCTCTGGAATTGGGGGTCTATAAGATTCGAGTTAATTCAATATCACCTGGATTGTTCAAGTCAGAGATCACTGAAAATCTTATGGAGAAGGACTGGCTTAACAAGGTCGCCCTGAAAACCGTTCCTCTGAGAACATTTGGCACCTCTGATCCCGCGTTAACTTCTGTAGTTCGCTACTTGATTCTTGACTCGTCAGAGTACGTAACTGGAAACATGTTCATTGTCGATGCTGGCGCCACTCTACCGGGTGTCCCTATTTTCTCGTCCCTCTAGGTACGTCTGGAAAATTTAAGCCTTTCCTATATTATCTACTTGCTAGGCTCATAATTACTGGTTACAAATATTATAAGCAGTCAATTTGTAGAAAAAAAATATCATTCTTGAAATGAAATATAAACTATATATTACTCTTGGCATAAACTTCCTTTGGTTATACTTAAAATCTGATGTCTATTGTAAGTGTGATTAACATTTATATATGAAAAGATAGCTCATTTTTTACTCCTTCTGTCCCTAAGAAATTATCGCACTTTCCATTTTAATTTGTCTCTTTGACTATGTAGCCTTTCTATTATTATAGATCAAGCTGATGTGTTTATTTTTTATATACCCCTAATTAATTGTCAATAAATTATAAGCCAAGCTGGCTAGCAATGTTAACAAAAAGTCTGAACAAAGTGGAGTACATATTCCTGCTAAAAACCAACATATGTTGATTCTGTTTGATTCTTAAATTCAAATTCCAATTGATTCTTAGAAATCTTTTTAGAAGACAACAATCAATGTAATGAAAGCAAAGTAAAGATAGTGGAATCATACCAAGAAATCAGCTAAGCTTTAGTAACTTTAATTTATCCTGATGCATGCAGGAATTGCTTCCTTCTTTTCATTATAAAGAAAAACTTATAGAGATAGTAATTGACAAAAAAATTCATCTATAATTAGTGATAAAAAAAATTACATATTAGGAACTCATTAGAAAAACCATAGAAGTGCAAAATATACTCATTTTTTCCTTGATTTTTCATTCATTTATTTAGCAGATTCATGAATGAAAAATAAACCATTATAATCCAACTCATTACAAAGTATGGAACCAAAAATGCCAAAGAAAAAAGTTTGGAATTATGTTAATTTTCTCCAAACACCAAGGGGGGTGGCTTGGAATCAAAATATCAAATTACCATGAAACCATCTTATGAAGTATTTAATAAACCTAATCTAATACTTCCATCTGTTTGTTTGAATTTGCTACCAATTATCATATATTACAAAAAAGTATCACTATTTATAGCAAACTCAATAAGACAGAAGGAATATTCTACTTTTATTAATAATTACCCTAAGTCACTCGTCTTCTTTGGTGCTTCCATGGCTAGCATGGGAGGTTGTGGCATCGGAGAGCTTACAATCACGGTAAAAAGTGTGTGGCTACGTCCAACATTTCTTTGCCATTCAACATCGTCTAATTCAAAGTCTTCTGAGATGGTACTCATTTTTGTTTTAAATTTGGCGTTTTCAACACACTTGACGATTTCAGGAATAATCTCTTGAGCTTCTTTTTCCTTGTACTCCTTGTACTTGCCCCATAGTACAGTATATAATCCTATCACAATCAATACAGCCCCAAGAACACTGCAATTGATCAAAAATCAATATAGAAACATAATATAAAGTTAGTGATTTATATAATTAATAAGTACATATTGTTACAAAGAATATACATACAAATGGACTATTGAAGATCACAAAATATTAAAGGTACTTTCGGTTAAAGTATACACAACTTTAGGGTAGCCTGGTAGGTAGTGCCATGACTAATTTCAGCATATGTCCTATTTTATTTGTATATGTGATATAATCACCTTAATCTTTTAAATTGATGCTTGAGCCTTTAAAATACAGAACTATTATATACTCTACAATACGACAGTTTTTTAGGTAAGAAATGTGTATGCCTTACTAGTGTTTGAGGTATGAGAGTGACGTTACGTATAAACTATTCTCAAAATCATGATCTTTTTAATCATGTCATAACTAATCAATAATTATATAAATAAAAACCTTTTTTATATTTTTACGATATAAATCACTATTTATCCTTTTTACTAAAGCCTGAATATTCGTTGGTTATTTTTTCTATAAGAGAAGTGTATTACCCTCCGGCATAAATCTTCTCGGCGAGAATATAAGAACCCATAAAAGCCACAATGATCATCATAAAAGGGCTAAAGCCAGTGACAAAAACGGGTCCTTTTTTCTCCATGACCACACCTTGTACATAATATGCAACTCCAGATGTTATTACACCCTGTAACATTCCAAAATTCATAAAATTCATTACGTATCAAAATAAAATATTGTTCAATATTATTTATATTTTTATATAATAAGTCATATTTTGGAAAATAAAATATGAAATAAGGGTAGAAAGTAATTACAGCATAAGCAGCAGCAAGAAGATTCATGTCCCAACCAATAGTCCATGCAGAGGGATTATGCTCCATGACAAAGGTGACAGCAATTGATTGCAAGGTACCCAAAAAACATACTAATGTTGCTAGTGAAAGTTGTGCTTTGTATTTCCTCATTGTTATTGCCTAAATTCAAATAAATCCCAATAACAATTAATTTAATCAAATAAAGTTTCTCAAAAATAATTCTTTAAAATATTAAAAGACCAATTATTATTGGAAATTACAATATCCATTAACCTTTATAATTGTAAAACAAAAAGTTAATTTGGATAAACAATTCATTCAAATTTTATGTTACCTGAAGAATAAAAAAAGCCGCCCATGCAAAGGTAGCTAAAACGAGATGAATAGAACCCATAATCCAGTCTCTATCTACCGCGGGTGCAACTCCAGCAACCGTGGTAAAAGAGATATGGGGAGGACGAGTATGAGGAGACCAAAACAAGTTGATGACATGACCTCTGTACAATGTCATCAACATAGCACCAACAATTGTTACTAAAGTTCCCACCACTTTGGCTATGCATCTCAGCCTTTTCAAGTCCACCTTCTCCATCCTAATTATAGCCATTTTTATTCCATCATAAAAACACAACTAATTAGTAACTTTAAATTAGATCCTTCACTATGTAATTGTAAAGTTCTTTAATATATGTTTCTTACAATTTTTATGATCGTATTTAGAGATATTGAAATACAAAATTTGGTTTGAAACGCGTTCAAAAAGTAAAGTGAACAAACAAAAATGAACGGAGAGTAGTTGATTAACATCCTTCGCAATACTAGCTCCTTCTGTTTCATGGAGTTTGCAATATTTATTTTCATGTAAAAGTATTTTATCGCAAAAATGTACTCCCTCCGTTCTTTTTTTATTGTCCTTTTTGAAGATTTCACTCAAATTAAGAAAGGTGAAATCTTTGTAGATAGTGGGTATTATTTTATTAAGAAAGGTGAAATCTTTATAGATAATGAGTATTATTTTATTAGGAAATGTGGAATCTTGGTAGATAGTGGGTATTATTTTATTAAAATAGTGGTGTGAATTGATAATTGTATTGGTATTATGAGAGAGAAATAAGGGTTAAATGAGGGATAATGAGAGTATATGGAAGATAAAAATTTTCCAAAATAGGAAAGTATTCTAAATAGGACAAACTTATGAAACTACCCGTTATGGTAATGTGGACAAACTTAAAAGAACAGAGGGAGTAGCAAATTTAATCGAACAAAGAATTAAAATAGTTTCACCAACTTGAGAATTTGTTACAATTAGACCTTATTGCATATACTTATAGTTAGTAGTACTTTATTTATTTAGCCAATAAAATAAATGATGAGGAGAATATCTAATTAAAAGTTAAAGCTAAAGTAGGTCTATTAATTATATTTAAAGACTTACTATAAATTAAACTAATTTTTAATGGAATGATCACACTTAATACCTGCATATGAAGGCTATGATGAATATCATGGCAGGAAGCATGTTGCTCATGGCACATGAGAAGGTTGTAGATGTGTATTTCAATCCCATATAGTAGAAATTGTTATCAATTACTGGTCTATAATTGAAATATAAAATACAAAAAATTAGACATAATATTAAAAATTCATGGTTAAATCAACTAATAAAAGAACATTTAATGATGAAGAAATTTACCCTAGAAGACCCAAAACAAAAATTTGTAAGAATATTGGAAATGTCATCTTTGGCCTAATTCCCCTGCATAAACAAACCATTAATTTGAAGATTTGTTGTAGCATACACAAAAGTCGAGATCTATTATCTATATCGTTATGAATTTGCTACCGATAGTTATAAGAGAAAATCTCATTTTCGTTAACAAAATCATAGAGTATTGAGAAAAATCTTGGTTGTATACGTTTCAAGAAGAAGGGAATAAGAAACCAAGAAAAAAATTCGTTGTTTTGAAGATTTGTTTTAGCTTACAAAAAAGTCGAGATCTATTACCAAGGAAGAAATCATTGATTCTGCGCTTTGTCTTAGCACAAAAGTTTATGTCTACTATCTTTGTCGTTATGAATTTGTTATCGATATGACATATCATTAGAGAAAATCTAATAATTTGTAACAAAATCATTGGAGCCAAGAGAATATAGAGGAAAATCGTAACTGTTCAAGATTAGTTATCGATACTGACATGTTATAAGAGAAAATATCATTATCATAACAAAAGCGTAAAGAGGGAGAGACGATAGAGAAAAATCGAGATGTATACCTCTCGAGAAGAAGGGCAAAAGGAGCAAGGACTAGAGTTGCGAAGGCGTGGCGATAAACGACAAGGACATAGTGGCTCATACCACCATTGAGGGAAACCTTAGTGACAATGTTCATCCCAGCATACCCAAATTGTAAGCAAATCATAGCTATGTATGGCTTGCTTTTCTCTATGAAACTATTGCTTTCCATTCCTTTAGTCTCCATTTTCTAATTGTTCTTTTTGTCTTAGTTTGTAGGATAAAGAATATTATGTGTTTTTTAAAACAAAAGAAAGATAAACTAGAAGTTAGTACAAAAAATTGTGTTTTCTTAAGGAAGAAGATGGAAAATGGCATGGTATATATAGGAAAATATGTAGCCACTTAAGCTTTTGCAATTATTGTAAGACTAGTATATAGTGTAGTTACATCATACAAGTATTTCATTACCATTAATTGGCCCCACTTAAATAGAAAAAAACACTATTTTTTTCAAAACATCACCATAGATGCCTTAAAAATGGTGATAATGTGGAATTCAAATTGTTATTATATATGATGAATATTAATAAAAAAAATTAATAATAAAAGTGTAGGGTGATTTTGTAAAAGATTTAATATAAAATCTATTTTGAAAATATTTTGTGTAAAGACATTAATATTGAAGATAAGTATGCTTCAATAAGAAACATCATTTATAATTGACATATAGGGCGCAAATGACTAGTAGCCGGAGCTATTGGTTAGTTTAACTAATTGAAAGTATTGACTGATAAGCTAGATATCTTTATTGGCTAACTTTTTATCAGAGAAAAAGTAAGTCAGATCTAAACACCATTGAAAAGCTATTATAAGTAACTTTTTTGTTTTATGGACACTAGTTTATCAGCTATTTACCCAACATTTTTTTGTATTTTGATTGTTTGACCAATCAAAACCCAAAAGCTAAAAGTTAGAAATCAATAAAAAACAATTTGTCAAATTCTTTTCATTTTTTGTTTTTGAAATAGTCAAATTCTTTTCATTTTAGCACACATGATTTTCTTATAGTTATTAGGTCATGAGTTCATAATGATTATTTTTCTTAATATCAAATTATTGCAATTTTAATTGTGTATAACCCTTGATATAAATGATATGAAAAACCCATTAAATTACAGAAAAAAGTGTCCAGATAAGAGTTAAAAAAAAGTAAATACTAATTATTTTTAAAAAAAATAATGAACCAAATTCGTAAGATTCTCCGGCCCTCTCACCACTTGAATGAAAGAGGGGCCCCATTGAGGATCTAATTGAATATTCTAGAGTTTTATTTTTAGTAAATTTTAGTTGTGTCTAGAAACTCTAGATGTGTTCAAAATAAATGCGACAATCTGATTTGATTTATCCGGAATTAAAAATAGATTTATAGTTATATAAAATCAATATGAATACAAGAAGTCAAGACTTGATTATAAATCGACTTGAAACATCTGACTCAAAATCATCCCAATTAAATCATTAAACAAAATACCATTGTGAGTTGGGATTGGGAGCACCAGCAGAGAGCAGACATAAAAAAGATTGACCATAAAAAATAGTGCTGAATTATCAATAAAGAAATATATGTCCAAAAATCATAGTTTCAAATTGCACCTCTTTTTTTGGCAAGCTTATGTCATAGATAAAGTCGACCTTCTACTAAGGAGTAAGTTTTACTCCCTCTCTTTCATTATACTGAATATGTCACCATCAATGGCGTATTTCAAAACGGAAAAAAATATGTAACTGTAGCAGTTGTATCGGATAAACTACTTTTGAATCGAGTTATTTTGAAATGGGATAGTTTTAAATCGTGTTAATTTAGAGTCGATTTCACGTTTTGAATCGAGTCATTTTTGAGTAGTATTTAGTGATAGTATTCCAAAATTAAAATCAAAATCAAGCATTTTGGATTTTTTTTTCTTAACAAATACTTCCTCCATTCTGAAATACTCACTATATTTGACTTATAAGTACTATTCACTGTTCGAGCTTATTTTTTTATATATAACGACTAATGTTAAGAAGAAATATAATTTAGTGGGATCTTGTTTGAATCGTCTAATTGCATACTTTCATAATATTAAATTTTTATAATTTTTAGATAAGTGTACTTTAAGATATTAATGATCAAAATTGTACATATGAACCCATTTAACAACTACATTGGTAATTAGACGATTAAATATCTAACAACTATAATTATACAACAACCGCTACCCCATGACAAAAATGAATCATGTCAATGAACCCATTTAACTAAAAGTATATTTTAATTTTTATGGCTAAAATATCTCACTAAAAAAAGAAAAAGAATTCAATAAGGTGCCTATCAAGATCATCAAATTATAAATTAAAAAGAATCACATGATAAATAATTCATATTCCCATCAAACAATTTTTACACGAAATAACTCATACACCTCATCTTGACTGATTTTAATTCATATTTCATGCATGATTAATTAACGATACCAGAATGATTAGAATTATTATAGCCAAAAGGCAAATATAAATGACTAATTAAACACGCAAATTGGGGTTTTCTCTTGTTTTTAGTGTCAATTAAAGTTATTTAAAAGATGACCTTTCTTTTTCATAAACTTTTCTATAAAGAATGACTTGATTATTTCTACAACAAAACCAAAATCAGTCTTAGTTTTAAAAGATTGGAGTCAGTTTTACTTATCGTTTATTTTGACCTTTGCTACATTTTACTTTTTGATGCTATATAATATATTGATTCATTTGGTAATATTTTTATTATATATAATAAACAATTTCAAAAAATTAATATTAATAATTTTTACATTAAGACTAATGAAACAAATTATCACTGATTATATTTTAACTTATAAATTAAAAATAAAATAAAAATAAAATCAATTGATGCATAGTGCTTAAAAAGTAACCGTTGCAAATTGTTATTGGCTGAGCGTAACAAATAGTAGTACATAACCGATTCCTCATATTTAAGCTTATTAGTCATATCTACTATACATAAAATTCGATTGAGGCTCGTTTAAAAAGTTAAATGTACGTAACATATTCTTATTCTTATAATAATAGAAAAATTGTTTTTAATTAGTCAAGGGTAAAGCTATAAGTAGGCAAAGATCAACTATAACCCCTCTTAAAAATCTATAAAACTAGTTTCTTTTTTATTTCCGATTTACAAATTAAATTATATTTGAGTGGCAAAATTTTTTGATCTCTTTGTCAACTAGCATAATAGCCAGAGTTGGTTAAATATTCGTGAACTCCTTGCAATTTATATTATGAAAATCATCTTAAAATTCACATAAAAAAAATACACATAATAATTTATTAAATAGAAATAATTTTGACTCCAACTATATCGTTAACAGCCAGTTTCCTGAGAGATTGTTTTTCTGAGAGTATCTCAGGCCCAATCCATTAAAGCTTATTGCCTACATTTACTCTACAAATTAAAGGTAAAGGTAAAGGACCTTCTCGGTATCCCGCACAAGGCAGGGTCCGAGTGGGGAGTTTTTGTTTTTCTTGAAGGATGCGGACAAATCATACCTATACCCCTAAGGAGGGAGTGAAGAGAGAAGCGCGCAGTCAAAAAACCTCCCAATTGATACCTGCGCCTCATAGGGGTCGAACCCCAAACCTTCCGCTCCACATGCAGATGCTCTATCCATTGAACCACAAGCGCTTTTGGTGCCTACATTTACTCTACATTTTCCCTAATGAGCCAACCCAATTATAGATAATCTCTCAAAAAGACCGTCTCTTACAAAAATTTGTGTATCGTTAAAACCAAAAAAAAATATCTAAAACAAAAACTCCGAATGGTCATTTTCTGAACCCAGAAACTAATCTTTAATAGAAGTTCAGTAGTTTTCATATTTACGCTTGAACCTAAATCGTTCTCCATTATTGAGGTGATTTAGCGACATTGATCTCATCCTTAGAGCTTTTTGGTCAAAGATTCATCAATCTAAGACTTATATAATTGAAACTTTTTCTAACAATCATTTACCTACTATTTTTATACTTTTTCTTAAAAAACCATTTCTTTTTTTCTTATCACTTACACTGTGCTCTTGTGTCCATCCTCAATACAATCAGGGCCGGCCCTAAGGGTGGGCAAAAGGGGCCGTCGCCCAAGGCCCCTTGTCAAAAAAGCAAAATTAATGGATGTAGAAGGTCCATAAAAGTTATAAATTGCAAAGGAAAAGAGCCTCAATATGTTATTTCGCCCAGGGCCCCTATATATTAAGGGTCGGCCCTGATTATACAATCAAGTGTATGTTAATTCAAAATAATTCTACTCGAAGTTTAAACTGATGGTGAAGCACGAGATGCATTATATGCACTAACAAGCACCCTCACATGAGAGCCTGTTAGGCTAGAAGCGTGGATACAGTACTATCCCTCCTCAAACCTGGTAATAAATATTCCACTTTAATTTAAATGAGGTGTGGTTGACATTTGAACCCATGACACGTAAGAATCTGATACCATATCAAGTAACTCAAAAAATAAATATTTAAGTTGATGGTTGAGGCCCTATAAATATATTATATACTTTGACATTAAGATATGAACTTTTCAAGGTCATAACCTGGGCTTACGTAAGCTATAACATGGGTCATTTGATTAAATACTATATTAATGTTAGTCGAATTAGTTCACCACGTATATAGACGTGCGTTTTTGGCTAAGCATGTATTAGATTATTGGATTCATCGTTGTGAATTATAATGAACTAGTAAAAATAGGAGGGGATCGTTAATTCATATGTACGAACGCTTCTCTTATCACACAATATTTTAGTTTTTACGAGCATACTTTTACGTACATTTATTTTTGAATCTGGTCTAAGTAAAATTTTAAATGAGAGTCACTTAATACATAGATAGTGTGATGCAAATGAGCTTTTCATTAAGCACTAAGTACAATTTGTTTACACTAAAAACACACTAACTCTTCAAATTTGGGCCCATTTGAAAGCAAAAGGTTTTGATTTATTGATAAAATGACGACAAAACATAATCCAATCAGAGTTGGCATAACACTTATTGTTGCTTCATGCTATCATTGCTTACTCAACACTATTCCTACTCGATCTACCCAAATTATCGGATCTTGAGTATTATCATGCATTTTTCATGCATGATCCTACGCGATATTTAGGTTTGAGTCTGTCTGACTGTTCTTACACGTGTCATTACTTATTAGCTGATCATTAAAACCAAAGATGAAAGACAGATCTTACGAGTCGATAGGGGCCCACTATTTTGTATAAAACTAAAATATTGTGGTTACGATAAAAGAATGTGATTTTGTAGTCAAAGAATATAATTGTTTAACAAGAGATTACGAGTTGAACTATAACCCCTCTTACTTTTTTATTTAGATAATAAATTTGACCCTCTTAAATATACGACTTAAGATCTGATTAAAACCCTTATTAATATTGAATTGTGCACTATATAACACTAGAAAATGAACATTAGATTGATTTAATATTCATATAGACTATAGAAACAAATGTCATCTCATTTAATACTAGTTGCAAATATTTTGTATAAAACTAAAATATTGTGTTTACGATAAAAGAATGTGATTTAGTAGTCAAAGAATATAATTGTTTAACAAGAGGTTACGAGTTGAACTATAACCCCTCTTACTTTTTTTTAGATAATAAATTTAACCCTCTTTAATATACAACTTAAGATCTGATTAAAACCCTTATTAATATTGAATTGTGCATTATATAACACCAGAAAATGAAATTAGATATTGATTTAGTATTCATATAGACTATAGAAATTAGAAATAAATGTCATCTCATTTAATACTGGCATTTTGAATTCGCCCCTATAA
This sequence comes from Amaranthus palmeri, assembly GCA_019776075.1. Taxonomy (NCBI): domain Eukaryota; kingdom Viridiplantae; phylum Streptophyta; class Magnoliopsida; order Caryophyllales; family Amaranthaceae; genus Amaranthus; species Amaranthus palmeri. Next base: position 315,076 of record JAAKBH010000295.1, read on the forward strand.
CCTACTCTATAGAAGTCGGTAAAGTATTTTTTTAATGCTAACCAATCACTTGGGGTAAAGATGATGTACACTTTTTACTCTTTACTCGTGCACTTCCTTGCCTTTTGGCTTTACAAAATATAAAGGAAGAAATGGACGAATGGAGTTTGTTCTTCCAATCCCAAATATTTTTGGTCAATCTGAAAAAGTTCAGATGATGTTGGACCATAATAGTATAAGGATTCCATTGGATAAAATCTATTTTAGACGTGATATTTTGCAAAAGAGACGGTCTATAGGATTGACCACAAAATTGAGTCAGCCCATTTTCCTTAATTGATTTTTTTATTATCATATCAGTTATATGTTATAATCCTAAATGTAAGGTATTATAACCTCGAATATACTATTCTATAACCTCAAATATAAGCTATTATAACCCCAAATAATTTATTATAACCCCAAATATACTATGTTATGTTTTGGGCTGGGCTTCATGGATTCCGTCTATAGAATAGACCGTCTCCCATGAGACTTACTATTTTGCAAAACTATCTTTTGGAGATAATCTGAATGCGCACATTTTTTTTTTTGTATCCACTCCTTGGAAGGGGCACGGGTCTAATTTGCCTCTTATCCTTCTCCTTCGATCTTAACTTGTGTGGAATATTGAGTTGCTGGCTCTAGCATACTTTTGCATCTTATTGACGAATAATTATATTTTAGAAACAAGATCATAACATACCCTGATTTCTAAATAGAATTATTGTCAAATACATGATACTCATAAAATTTTTTGGGTATCTTAGATATCCTTTCTTGATCAACAAAAGATTATATTTCGTTATTTAATCAGATAATAACAACTTAAATTATAATCATTTTAACACTTAATATGTTTGTCGCGTAAACTTTGCTTTCATTCTCAATAAAAAGCTCATAATTTTAAAGAGATTGAGAAAGCAAGTTAGTACATGACAAGTTTTCAAAGTGGACGTACATTAGACATTTCATAGCTATCTTCATTAAGTTATGGCAACAAGGGCCGGCCCAAGATAAGCGAAATAGAATATAGGGGCCCTTTTTCTTTGTAAAATCTAACCTTAGAGCCGGCCCTAGCAACAAAAAAGCAATTAACAATTTAATTTATTTTTGCTAAAATGGACTACAACAAATTAAACCCAATAGTCAATATTATTATTAGTGTTTCTAACATAGTAGCCAAGTCTAATTTAATAAGTAATCAGAATTATATGAATTTGTTTGATGATTAAAGAAAATTTTCTTTCACTTTAATGATAAAGATTCGATATTCTTCATTTATAGAATGTACTATTTGAAAAAATAAATATTCCTACTATCTTTAACTAATAAAAAATAAGGGGAAATTAGATTTAGAGAAAGACATCCAATTAATTATGTAAAACATTAGTAAGTAGACTTTTTGAGAGATTTTTGTGAGCATGTATCCTTCAACATGTGCTTAAAATGAACCCCCTTTAGAGCTCCATTCCAACAATTGTAGGAAATTTTTTTTTATTTTGAATTATCACCTATTATAATCTTTCACAGGATAATGGATGAGAATGAAATCTGAGAAAAAAAAATAAAATAATTAGAGTACGACAAACATGATCATAATCTTATCAGATTGATTTTCTATATAAATTACCTTAATATCATATATCGGTCGAATCGAGTCGGGGGACTCTGTTTGGTCGCGCTCTCCTGTATGGGTATGAGTTGCCGCCGTCATTTCCTCCCCATACCCTGCCCATAGTTTTCTATAAGCGGGATACACTGGGTAGGATGATGATGATCATATATCGATCGAATCATAGAATATCAACAATTAAATTGGTGGTAAAAATCCAATGTATGTCCTACAATGACATGGATCGGAGTAGATGATCTATTAGCCAACAAAACTTCCTATGAAAAAGATTTAGTTGTATACCTCTAGAGATTATGAACTTTCCCTTATAAGATCTCCTTATGATCTCCATTACTTTAGGGGCCAATAACCACATTCTAAGATCTTAAAGGAGGGACAAGGAGGCAAGTTATTTGATTGGTGTCATTTCCTATTACAAATGTGATACTACCAAATATACCTATGCATATAGATAAACTAGACCCCATAATATTGGGGGCAATTAAGGGGTTCAAAACAGACCCAGTAACCTGATAGACACCCGACTTTATAACTGAACCTGATCTTAAAAATAGATCTACAATTATGTAAACACAAAATCCGATTTTAAATCGACCCGATGACCCGAATGAACACATCCATGGGCAATAGTGTGTAGAAAATCATGATGAATCTTGCTCTGTCAATAGAATTTGCTTTATTTGACTTAGAAAACTATAGCGTAAAATAAGTTAATAGGGGCAAATTCAAAAAAACGGAATAATTTATCTTACATTTAGAATTGTAAAATTTTGTATAACTAATTGTTGTATTCAAAATACTAATGATATAAAGTAGATAAACATGATGGAAAGCAAAATCTTTTATTTCATCCTGTTTTAATTATTGATTGTTGAACTACATGTTATTGATAAGTATTATTGGTTGAGAATAGGCTTTTTGTGGTTTTTGATTGCATATTACTCTCAAGTCTCAACTCTAATTTCTACTAATTTTATATTTATTCGTACACAAAATCTTGATATAGTCGTCTATAGTATAGACGGGTGTAAATGGACCAACCCACAACTCAAAACACGTATCTGAATAGTCAATTGGTTATGGGGTGGACTGCTGAGAGTGTCGTCTATGCCATAGACGATCTCTCAGGAGACCTTCTGTTATTCGTATTAAGGGTTTAAGACTTCAAGCCATTAATTTTGAAATTCTAGGTTATTAGAGTAATCAAGTTTATATATTCAGAGATATAAGAGAAAAAAAATTAGGGTTTGGAAAATTATTGATCTATCTAAGTGTTTTGACAAGTATATTACCAATTGAGACGATCGGAAAAGAATTTAGTCTCAAAAATAGCTAGTCAATAATAATTGTTTGATTAAACCCCATATATAATTGTTAACTTAAACACAAAAAATGATAACTACTCTTGTGAGAGACGATTTTTTGAATAGACGACCACAAAACAAGAAGCCCTCATTCTTACTTTCTCTTTGATTAGCTGCGTCCGTGCTTTCTCCCTTGCTCTAGTCCCTTGTGTGTTTTGTTTATTATTTTTATTTTTTAAGTCTTATATTTGTATTACATGCGTATTGGATCTACTATGCGTCATTTTTCACCTTACGTGGCAGGTTTGTATCTTTATCTTCCTCAAGCCGGGGGACCTTTTTTTCGGCCGTGCTCTCTTTTAAGGGTATGAGTTGCCGCCGTTCTTCCCTCCCCAGACCCTGCCCATAGTTTTCTATGAGTGGGATATATGGGGTAGTATGATGATGATGAGTTATTTAACCCATATATTTAAATCGTTTCTCAAAAAGACAGTCTCTCACATCGATTTGTGAAAAATGATATATACTCCCCTCTCTTCCATGAAAATTGCCAATGGCAAACAGTGAACAAAGTTTCAAAAACCTTGAAGATTGTAGCATACATTTTCCAGTCTCCAATACATGTGGTGGTTACAAAGACATTGCTTCAATTGTTCTTCCCAGATTTCATTATTCTCTAAATTCATTGCTTCATTTTCATCATTTAATCATTCTTTTGAAAATCATAATCATAACCATAATCAATTTCTTTCTCTTCTAAACAATTTTCCTTCATCTCGCATTATTACCAAGCAAATCCATTCACAATTAACAACCAATGGTTTATTGAATAATTTGTCGAAATCGCATATCATATTTCTGTTCAATACCCTTTTGAGATGTTATACAATTGGGGAATTCCCATTAGAAGCGTTTTCTCTGTACAAACAAGCCCAGAATTCAACCACATTGTGTTCATACTTTGATAGTTTCACTTACTCTTTTTTAATTAAATCATGTGCTAATTTGAGTAATCGTTTTATGGGTTTTCAATTCCATGGTCTTGTTGTCAAATTGGGTTTTGATTCCCATGTTTATGTGCAGACTTCTTTGTTGAATATGTATATTGATTTTGGGTTGTTGAGTTATGCGTATAAAGTGTTTGATGAAATGCCTGAGAGAAATTTGGTTACTTGGAATGTGATGATTACTGGGTTAGTTAAATGGGGTTATCTTGAGGCTGCTCTTGCTTTGTTTAGGGAAATGCCTAGAAAGAATATTGTTTCTTGGACTGGTATGATTAATGGGTTTACCCGAACGAAGGATTATGTTGGAGCTATTTCATTGTTTCAGGAAATGATGGTAGTTGGAGGCATTATGCCAACTGAAGTAACTCTTATAGCCCTTTCTACTGCTATTTCTGAACTTGGTGATCTAAAAACTTGTCAATCAATTCATGCCTTTGGGGAGAAAAGTGGGTATAGTTCAAATGGTGGTCAGTTCACAAACTGTCTTATTGATACTTATGCTAAATGTGGGTGCATAAGTAGTGCATTGAAGATATTTGAGATGTTTGAAAGCAGAAGAAATGTTGTGTCTTGGACATCGATTATCGCTGGTTTCGCTATGCATGGAATGGCAAAAGAAGCCGGAGAGTTCCTTGAAAGAATGGAGAGTTCGGGCATTAGTCCGAACCGAGTTACTTTCTTGAGTGTTCTGAGTGCTTACAGTCACAGTGGATTGGTGGAAGAAGGGCTACAACTTTTCCGAAAGATCATGGATTGTGGGTTTATTGAATTAGATGTAAAACATTATGGATCAGTGATTGATATGTTGGGAAGAGCAGGCAAGTTAAAAGAAGCAGAAGAAATTGCTTGCCGAATTCCTAATAAGATTAGTAATGTCGTAATATGGAGAACACTCTTGGGAGCTTGCAACTTCCATGGTGATGTCGAGATTGCTGAGCGCGTATCAAGGAAGATACAGGAGATGGAACGGGAATATGGAGGTGACTATGTTTTGATGTCGAATATATTGACTGGTCGAGGAAAGTTCAATGAAGCAGAGAATATACGAGCATTGATGGATAGACGAAAAGTTCTGAAAAGTCCAGGTCGTAGTTCAGTTTAGCTTTCCATAGCTTTGTTACTGAAAACGACTTCATTCATGGATGTGGAAGCTAAACGCTGAACAAGCGAATGCGCAATGATAGGCCCCAAAGTTTATCGCATTCTAAGTGGGTGGGTTCGTCTTAAATTTAAAAGATCAACATAAATGTGCTAAAAATATTATTACAGGAATCACAAGGAATAAAACTTTTACATTGCAAAAGGCCAAATCCTCGATTAGTCATTAGATCCCGTTCTACCCGAGTACACAACATACACAACATTCTCAACGTCGAGGTAGGCCAAAAGATACATGTTAGCACACCATGTTACTGAGATCTCAACATGACGATAAAAAACCGGTTTTACAGGGATTTCTTAGCAACAGGAAGACCAGCTAAAAAAGAGTGTCTACAGAGTTTAAAAGGTCATAACTATTGGTACTGTACAAAACTGTGGAGGAGATGGATTATGTCAGTTCTATCACTCGTCTTATTCTATCGGCAGACATGCTCAAGTTGTCACCACATGATTGCCCGAGCCCATGAATGGAAGCATACATGAGTACGTCACGTACTTGACGCTGTCGATGAGAACCACAACAAAGATCCGAGACACGGTCTTTGATCTAATCACACCTTCTCCATCACCATCGCCAGCACCAGCTTCCCTGGGATCAACAAGAACAGACACAACCATTGACGAACTGGATTTGTTGCCCTGAAGTCCAGCATTCTCTCCGTGTGCCACATGCTCTTCAGAAGCGTTTAGCGTATGGGCATCAAGGGGAATAACATGATCATGGAGAATCCTTCTGTTCCTGGTTTTATTAGTGCGAGTAGAGTTCTTAAGGTGCTCCGAGGTGATATTAGCAATGGATGTAGCTGGAACTATTGCTCCAGGGGTGGGCGAGACGTCAAATTGGAAGACTTCAGTGCACATGCCAGAACTCAACATAGGACCTGCGTACGAGTAAAATGTGACAGCAGCTTTGTTAGCATCATATAAGACAAGAGGCAGAAACTAATAAGACTTGATGGAGTTGATCATTCAAATATGTGCATGTAAAACTAAGGAAAAATGTAATGCTATAGATAATGCACTATGAAACATGATACACAGCCTATGAGGCCTTGCTACTCGGAGTGTATAGGACCACCAGCTTTACTGGGTTGCATCGCATACAATGCATTGATTAGTAGTTGTACTCTTTACTGCAGATTGGACAAGAAGCTTCCTGCCGTTCTTAAAGACTATATAAGTCTCTAGCGTGCACAACAGAACACCACTAGAGACTGCTATTGAGACAGAACTAAAAAAATAATCATGTATGCTTACATCGAACAATGGCATCCCACATAAAGTAGAAAGTGGCTAGCAACTAAACAAGGGCTTCTACATAATTAAACACATGCACATAAATACTCATGGTCAAAAATATCACAACATCTATCACCACTGACATAGATTGTCGATCAAAGGGGCGGGGGGGGGGGGGGGGGTGTGATGAATTGGGTCAAAGGGTCCAAGGGAATTATCGACATTTTACTATTAGTTGGTCTTTTGATTTGTTAGTAACAACAGTTGTTATTTTTAGTATTTGCCGTTGGGCTTAGGCTATATATATAGAGCCAGCCTTGTAATGTTTAGATAGCTTTTGAATATCTGAATAATAAGGAATTGTCTTTTGGGAGTCATTGGGCAGACTCAAATTGTCCATTATTGTGTGTTTACTATCCAGTCTTGGGTCGGGTCTTGGCCGGTGTGTTACAGGGGAACTCCTGCAAGGGCTAAAACAAACAAAATATGCTATAGACTAAACTGAACAAATTCCTTTCAGTAATCCATACACATAATAAAGGTGTATATTTTTTATTTTCCAGGAGATGGGCTCTTGGATTTCAGAAAATCAGAATTGACATTTACCAAACCTTAAAAGACACAAATTTAATCTCATCTTAGTACATTCATCCAGAACAAATTCAATTGCAGAACAAAACTTAAGAAACACAAAGTTTGATCTCATTACCTGCAAGTCCCTCACGGAACCATTGTTGAAGCTTGCCATCAGATCCAGCTGGTGTAAACTCATTAGAAGAACCAGAGCCAAGTGCCCTTTGCCTTCCATTTTGATTTCTATCTAGATGAGGGTGTCTCCATTTATCGCTCCCAGGACCAGGAGTAGGATAAGGTGGATAACTACCATGAATAGCCAAGCTTGTTTCTTCACTAGGCTTATTTTCCTCAGCTGTACGAGACGCCATAGCTTTCTCACTAGCAAGAACCGAATGAATGATCAAGTTCCCATCAATCTTCACCAGTTTATCGTTCCTTGGAACATACAATGATGCTACCAGCTGCTCACTCGAATTCCCATTTATTCCAAAACAATCTGAGCTATTCGACTGCTGAAGTATTCTCCCATGACTACTACTAACTCTACTCTCCGAAACCCCCTCATGCTTATCAACCATAAATACACCTCCCTTTTGCACATGATCAAACCCATTACTAACCCCACCATACTTAACATTAACCAATGGCACAAGCCCTCCAAAGAGCAACATGAAAAACAACAACCCTAACAAGCTAACACTCGCAACCTTCTTCGTCTTCCCTTCACCCTTCTTCCCTTCTGATTTTTTATTAACCTTAGGAGCCGGGGCAGGCTGCTGTGGTTTAGTCAACCTAGGAATAGGAACCAACGGAACATGAGATCCTTGCGGCTTAACCATATAAGGCGCGTAAGGCATCCACGGATATGGCATCGGAGCCATAGGATACATCCCGGGAGGTGGTGGAGGGGTCGGGACCCCACCACCACCAGCCAATTGCTGTCTCAAACTCGCATTTTCCGCCATTATATAAGAAATCTTCCCATTCAATTCCGTAAGCATCGAATTCATTGATCTAACCTTATCCTCAAGTTCCTCTACATACTGTTTTTTCCTCTGCCTAGAAAGCTGTGCACTTTCCCTATTCCTCATTAACCTAGCTTTCCTCTTATCATCATTATCGTTACTACCTGCATCAATACTACCATTTTCCACCTCTGATGATGATGATTTCCTAAATTTATTAATTCTACCATCTTCAGTTTGTTCATTTTCATGTTCATGTTCTTTCTTCCTCTTAGAAATCAAACACTTACTTTTATAATTACTATCATTACTCTTTCCAACTATTTCTTCCACTTTAATCTGAGATAATTTAGCATTATTAACAAAACCAAATGAACTCGAAGAAACGTCACGATCACTAGAATTACCTGAATCACCACGACAACTCTGAGAAACTGCTGAATTACCAGAATCCGGTGAAGGACAGCTCAATTTCGCCCCAAAATTAGACTCCTCGGATGAAATTCCACCTTGATTAGCCTCAGGCGACGAACATTCATAAACCCTAGGTCTAGGGTTAGGGTTGCGGTCATGATTACCATCAAACTCACCGGAATGGCGAATCTCCGAATCATCATAAAGACCCGAATTAGAATTTTCTAAAGATGGATCATCCAACAGAAAACCATCGACGAATGTGAGATCATCGAGATTAAAATCACAGTCAACGTCAACGTCAACGTCAAAGGGATATTCTTCGCCATTGAATGGCAAGAACTCAGTAGAGAAAAGATTTGCATCTTCGATAGGAGGTGTGGGAAGCGGATATGGATTATGGGTCGGGTCGAATGAAATCGGGTTTTCCGCCATTGATGAATTTGATGAGAGTTGTTGAACTTAGAAGAAAAAAAGTAGAAAAAATATTATTAGTGGTTTTAAAAAAGAGGTTTATAACGAAGAATAAGAAAATGTGAGACAAGTGGATGGTTGTTTCCTATATACTTGTTCTATTCTACTACGCGCTTGACTTACTCACTCCCACACATTTGGAGCACTCTGTATTATCTGTCTCGAGAAAATTGCTATATTTTTGCGAAAACATTTTACATATAAAATCTCGAGTTCTTTGATTTTATTCATATGAATATTTTATTTTAAAAAAATTAAATGTGATTTTTTGTGAATATACGAATCAAAATAATTTTGTGTGGATATTATAAAAAAATCTTCAGAAAGAGAAAATTGTGAAATGAATTGATAAAGTTTGAGGAATAAAATTAGTAGAATTGGAAAAGTAAGGTTGGGTTTGATTGATTGTGGGATGCCAAGAGGAGATTTGTAAGATTGATTATCTTCGTTGATTTGATTTAATTGAAAGATATAATGTGATCAAATTTTAAATAATACTAGTATTATTTATTATCTTGATTTATTTGGATTAGATATCTTTTAATATGTTTACTTCTTAAAAGTTATTACGTAATAGTAGGAGAATAAGATAAACAGACAAATAGATGAAAAATTTATGAATGAAAGAAAACATATATAGAATCACTAAAATAGAAAAGGTTAATTCAAGACATTAAATGGAGTGATGGAAAATAGTTTAAATTATTTTTAATAGAATTATTTCATTTTGAAAAATATTTGATATATGTATTTGATTTGTCATTAATTCGAGATAAAAAATGTATTTGGATATTATTTGATATTCAACCTTGATTGTATACATGCAAAATAATAAATTTTCTTTTTTTTATTATGTACTTTCCGTTATTATTTACTTGCACCTAAATACTTTTTGCGCATTTCAATACGTTTGTCGCATTGTTTATATCTAGAGTTATAAATAAACAAAAATTATAAAAATTGATATTATGAAACTATGCCACAAAATGAATAAAATAATATCCAACATAAATATGTTTTATTTTTACGTACAATAGGTGCAATATGCAAAATATTTCAAATGATGAATATATAGTGAAAAAGTTCATTTTGGTGTAAATAAAAAGGAACGAAAGAAGTATAATTTGATATAAATACTCAAGATAATAAATTGAATAACGCAAAAAAATAAAATATCCCTCATGTTCATCTTAAGTGTCCTATTTACTTTATGTACTTTATCCAATGTACTTATTTGATCCTTAATATATCGAGTTATGTATGTCTAAAAATTATAAAAAGTTGATATTAATAATCTTTACATCAAAATGAATCAAATAAGATCCCATATAACTATATTTTAATTGATTAATAATAAAATGCAATTTAAGAGTGATAGATGAATAGTATCTAAAAAGTAAATGGGACACCTATGGTGGATAGGAGGGAGTATAATATAACAAAATATCATCATTATCGTACTCATTATTTTCCGCACAAGATATAATATAAAAAAAATATCTTCATATTAAATTGAGTACATGATTTTCACGAGGAATGGTATAATTAAAATGAAATGGAATATGTGGTGAAAAATTGAAGAAAATAATAATGAGAAAAAGGACCATAAGCGCGTGAGAAACAAACAATGGAAATGAGAGTGGAATAATACATTGAGAAGTTGTGAGAACGTGGAAAATACTTAAAAAGAAGATCAGGTCAGTAATGAAGCCGCGTGCATCTGGAAACTTCATCTTATCCACTCTTCTTTTCCGTTTCGTTACGCCACATTCTGTCCGTATATTACTTTTTGGGTTCGATTCGATATTTATTCGATATTATAGTTGAAATCAAATTTAATTTGATTTTAAAAGTGAATTTATAATAACGTAAATATTATTGTAGATACAAATTTGATTTTAAGATGCCCTGAAACATTAAATTTCAAATTTATTTTGGTTGTCCATATAAGAAAAATATTGATACTTTTTAGTTTGAAATTGATTTTTGGTTGGACTAAAAAGAAAAAAAAAGTAAATAATAGATAAGTAACAGGGTCGGCCTTAAATTTTTAGGAACCCCGAGCGAAAGATTATTTATGGGCCTTTAAACTGTAAAAACAAATATAAAACTAAAATAATAATACTAATAATAAAAGAAACGAGAGCAAGCAAGGATGGTGTATAGTTAAGTTGCCTAGGCATGGTTTTGTGTAGAAGGATGCAAATAAAAACAAACATTTTTATATTTCAGAAGGTCTTCTGAGAGACTGTGATCCATGGCAAAGACGCTTCTCCCAACAGTCCAGTCCAATGATTTTAAATTTAAAAATAAGGTTGATGACTAATCGGTTACTTATTTTACAAATGAATTGGTTCATATTTACCCATCTAATGCTATAGACGGTTTATAGCAATAATTTGTTTTTATATTTTTGTACTAAACTAATAGTTAAAAAAATCTTAGCATAAATATTAACGAAATATAATGAAGAGGATCATGATTTATCAAACAGATAGTGGCATGAATATGGAAGGATAATGATCAAGATGAGTTTTAATTGATAACTTATTGATAATATATATTTTATGCTCAACTAAACTATTTGTGAAGGTAAGTGGAGTGAAATATCATAGTCCCATCTTCCACTCAATTCGTCTTTTTTTTTTTTTTTTTTGAAAATCTAATCTAAAAAAAAACATTTTAATTAATAAGGATTTTTTTTTTAAATATATTATATTAATTAATAATTAATACATCACATATGTAAAGTTTTTCGCTAATTAATTAAGTTCTTAAAATGAAATATTCATCAAATTTTTTGATTTTTAAAGTACAAATACAACTTTTATGCTTGGCTAACGTGGATGTAAGATGCAGGTTTTCGGATTTTTGCAGGTCCTATCCTTGAAGACTCCTCTAGAGCCGAAGGACTCTTATGACCGCCCTCTCCTTATGGGTATGAGACGCCGTCGACCTTCCTTCCCTAGACCCTGGCCATAGAGTATCTATGTGCGGGAACACTGGGTATGATGATGATGATGATGATGAAATACAACTTTTAAAATTATAGGACAATGTTTCAAATCAAACAAATAAATATACATAATAGTTTTGAAATAAATGTAATACTCCATATCTATGGTTTGGACCTGAGTCTCACACGTCTGGGCCCAGGCTCTAATCTCAAGGACCCAATTCTGACCAGATCCTTAGAGTATAAAACTAAGCTGATCCAAACCCTCAAATTTAAGGTTAGGTTAAATCAAGACCCTTAGTTTTAAGATCAATGCTCATACCTAATCATGTTCGTTTCTGAAGGTAGTTATGAGGTACAACTGCCTAGGGTCCAACTTATGAAATGACCCAAATTGAGCTAATCGTTATAATTCAAATTTAGTATCTACAACTGCAAGTAGCTTCTAGCATGGATCGAGCTTATAGCACCAGGTTTCCTAGTTAAGTGCATGATGATACTACTAAACTACATAGTTGGAGAAAAATAATCGAAACTTTACTTATATAAGAACTTTTTTTCAGTCTAGGGCCCAAAAAATATCTGATACGACAATATATCTAATCGGATCGATTTCAATAGACTTTTAATAAATTAAATTAGAGTGATTAGAATTTTCAAATCATATCAAAATCAATGAAGGTAGGTCTACAAACGTCCTTTCATGCACATTATTAAAAAGGCAATAATTACGGGAAAAACATAATTATTCATGAAAAAAAAAGGAAGATTCAATGTTACAAGTAAAATAAAATTGAAAAGGAGGACGTATAAATGGAAGCCAATCTCCAAATTTTGTTCTCCTTTTTTGGGTGGGAAGTGGGAGATAAAGAACAAGAGTTTATCTCTTTCCCTCTCTATCTATTTGAATTGGATGCAAGTTTCTTCTTCGTAAACATTCAATTTTCCAATTTACCCATTACCCATTTACAATTTCTTTCCATAGTAGAAGAAACTTACAGTTTGATATTGTATAATTGTTTGATTTCTTAGGGTTATACAGAGATAGAACGATTTTTTGTCGTGGAATTCCTGTTTGTTTGATTGGTTTTGAATAAGTTTTTTGTTGTAATGGAATCTACTCAAGTTTTATCTAATGGGTTATTAGAGAAGGAAAAAGAGGACGTATTAGTCAACAATTACGTCTCTTTGGTTGACCCTTTTCTCATTGAAGCTCTTCAAAACCCTCGTCATCGTCTTACCAGTTGAGTTTCCCTTCTTATTACTGTTTAATTTTGCATTTGTTAGTTTAAATTTTCTTGATTTTGTAATTTGGGTTCGTGGGTAGTTGTTGAGTTTTTAGTTAATGTTGGGAATTTTGTGGGTGTTTTTGAGTTGAATTATGTTTGAATTTTGGTGGGTAGTTCAGGTTTGCTTTAGATCTGGTTGATTTATGGTTTTTGAAGGTTTGTAGCAAAAATTTGGTACCAGATTTCATTGACGGAATGCCATAAGGTGACGTTTGTTGGGTCGGATGTATGCAACCTTATGTTTGTTTAATGATAACAAAGAAATTTAGTATAGAGGAAACCTTGTATTGGTCTTCATTATTGGATGAGGATGTGTAATGAAAAATCTGAAAATTACAGTAGATTGGCTAAAGCATACTATTATGTGAAGTATGGGGATGGGCGGGAAATGTATCAAGCAAATTACGTGTTCGATAGATTGATTTTGTATATGCTGAACTATTGTTGTCATTGTTTTAGTAATAGTAGGTGAGGTTGTCTTTGATACATTGGCTATATATAGTGGTTATGTGGATTCAAATGGTGGGAGTTATAATTAGGCCGAGATGGTGTCTTGTTTAGGGTATGGATTGTGTGTGTTGTATGTATGTGACTTGACAAATATGAACGATTTCGAGGACTAGGTATTGTAACCATATATGTGTGCTTTAGTAATGTGAATGTCCTATGCTACATTGAATTAGGAGTTTAGGACCAAGAAATCGGGTTACCTTGAAAGAGGGAATACTAGTATGCTCGATGTATGTGGGTATAAATATGGGAAGAATTGTGGAGATAACACAGTTTAACTAGAGGGAAGCTATACAATAACACTTGAGACTTAAGTGAAGGATTATGGATTATGGGTAATAACTAACATGGGTTCACAATTTTGACAAGGGATTAGAAAAAGTTGTCCATTTAATAATTTTCTTAGGTTCGAGTTAGACAAGGATTTAATTTAAAATTTGAATGTGATATGCAAATACTTTAGTGTTTGTCATTAATTTTCTCCATATCTGTTTTTCTTGTTACTAGTGTACTTTATACATCCACGCTTTTGTTTTCCTATAATATTAACGGACTCGAAAATGTTTCTCATATCTTTACTTTTGATATTTGTTTCGGTCTTTTTTGGGTTGCGGGGCTGTAAAGGAGCTTGTAACACACCAATTTACCATATTTCTGTTTAGTAGTTTTCATTTGACCATACTTGTTGCTGTTGTGATGTGATCGGGACTATACGTCCTTCAAATTATTAATATCTCAAGTGCATGATATAGCGTAATATATTGGCAAGTATGACTCGAATTCAGAGATAGTGGGGCTATGTTAATGGTTTCTTAATTAATGGATCTGTTCAAGAGTGAATAATTTTTGATGTTTGGTGATACAAAACAATTAAAACTTGTAAATCAAAACTTAAACTACAACTAAGCATATGATAAATGAAGATGCAATGAATTGAAGAACATGGAACCAAGAACAAAACAAGAACAAACAAGATAATCAATATATAATAGGCAAAGCCTAGGCCTTCGTATTAAAATATTAGTCTTAGACTTCAATATTAGGTCATGGACATGAGTTATGGGGAAGAATGCATCATATGTACTAGTATTTTCGATTGAGCCACAATAGCTTCCTAAAACATATGCTTAACTACCTATACTCATGGAGCTAAGTATATTTTAAAACATAAAGCACACATTCAATAATTTCAACCAATATTGTGTATTTATCTATTCTCATGGAGATGAAATGATTTCTAAGCATAGATTATTGATGTAAATCAACTCTTGCCTTCATTCCAGCAATACTTCGATGATAGTATACCCAACTTAACCCATGAACCAAACATCCAAGTCAAAGGGGAATTAAACAAATAAATTATAGGGGTGATTTCTAACCTAAGTCAAAATAAAATTACTTATGATTGAAATGCTAAAACGAAATGAAAAGCATGAATTCAGGGTATGCAATTGATGATTCTAATGACTATGATCAAAACATAAAGCAACAAAACCTTAGTATAAAACATAGCTTAATTGATTTCATGATTGAACTAGAAATTTTCTTAGTAAATACATAGCTTAATTGATTTCATGATTGAACTTGAAAATAATCTAAGGAAGAACAAGAAATGGATGATGATCAATTCAAATAACTTCCATTGATGAACTTCATCAAAACTCATACATACTTTAAGTGTTTGATGAATTGCTTGAACCTATCTTCTATGCAATAATGTCCAAAGTCCAAACTAATCTTAAATAAACTTAGTACCAAATTGAACTACAAATTATGTGTTTTTATTGAAATTTGCTATAAGGATATGAAAGTACAAGGTAAATTCATGGAGAAAAGCTTCATAACTAAGTAAGAACAAAATTAAACAAGGAAAGCTTCAAAATAGACTTTAATGACTGCAATGTCCCTTGATATTCTTCTTCTCCTATAAGGACCCATGTAACAACTTGCAAAAAGCAAAATTCTCTGAGCTTCAAGAATGCTTGACTTGTTTGTGTGCAATGGCAAGAATCCGGACGTAATGTTTAAAATGGATTCGCTCGACCCGTTCATTCAAAGATGTAGTCAGTGTAATGAGGCTATGACTGGTTTGTTGTCTGTGTGGTGGTGGTGGGGGGGGTTAGACAAGATCAGAGGGGCCTCCTTGCACACGTTGAGAGTATCATTGTGGAAGGTCTGTGGTGCTCTGGGCTCAAGAGCCACCTCCAGTCCTCCACTCCAAAGAGATGGGAGGGGCAATTAATGAACCAGTTTTGGGAGGTTTAGGAGTGGAGGAGGATATCTACGTTACAGTCCACTTCAAGGCTCTTATTGTTTGGGTGGAATTGTGATTTAACTTTGCACATCTACTTTGTAGGCCAGATGTACTGCAAACGACATGATGAATTTTCTTGCCTCTTGTTGATTGGCTTTGACTCGGTTTAAAGAAGTGAAATACATGATATGTTTTCTTCTCATTTTTGTTCCTGTGAATGATAAGTTTCCATTTTGATTATCGTTTCAGTTTTGCGAATGGAACTCGACATTCAGAAGTTCTTGCAGATTCCCGAGAAGCTGCAATTTGAGTTTCAACATTTTCCTACTTCTTATTTACGGCTTGCAGTACACCGGGTTGCTCAGCATTATGGTCTGCAGACCATGGTATTGGACAATCTCACTGATGGGACTGGAACAAAGATTATGGTCATTAAAACAGCAGAGACCAAGTATCCATCTGTTTGTTTATCAGAAATACCTGCTAAGCAGTCGGAGAACAGCAAACCTAAGGGGGTTAAAATTGCTATAAGGCCTAGACCTTGTAGGACTTCTGGTGACGCATCTGACATGGGTCCTAAACGAAATTCAACGAGGAGTGTAGAAGAAAGGAAGGAGGAGTATGACAAGGCAAGAGCACGCATCTTTTGTGGTCCAAGCAGTCCCACGTCAGATGAACAGATGCCTCAGGTTTCAGCAGATGGAAAAGGATTGTGTCCAAGCAAGGATGAAAGTGGAGGATGCCAGAATCTCATCAATGAATTAGAAAATAATCTTGTTGTAAGAGATGTAGGAACAACTTCTCGAGTTGCTGCTATATTCAAAGACAGGGAAAAAGATCGTTCTGATCCAGATTATGACCGCAGTTATGACAGGTACACTTCAGTGCTGTTTTTCTGTGATTGCCTATTTGGTTTCATTTGTCATTCTACTTGTGATTGCCACTCTTAGATTAATCTCTGTTAGCTTTTTACTCACACTGTTGGTTAGAAAATATGTTAAAAGTAAATGTACGCAATAAGTCTGTTCATTGTGGGTTTTGAAGGGTGGTATGAAATTTAGTAAGATATTTGATTTTCAATGCTTTGAGCTTAGTTTTCTTGCAGCCAAATCAATTCCACTATCTAAAAATGTTAATCCATCCTATTGATCTATAAATTGTTGGATAACTGATAACATCCATAGGCTATGTTCTTTAGTTCTTTAGTCCTTGTTCTGTTTCTTATCCTCGCTTGTTTTGTTCTTTATACTGTTCTCATCTTATGTATATGAATGTGGTAAGTAATGTAGCTTCTGGTTTATGCCTTGAACTTTCATGTCACCTCTTTGATTACAATTTGAAAAGGGTAATGTTGCGTACGTTTGACCCCTCGAGAAGCCTCTTAGTGGCATTTAGTTAATGGAATAATGTTATGTTGTGTGCTGAATACTATATTCCCCTCCCCCGGTTTGTGTTAGAATCTGATGTTTATATTGATAGTTTATTCATGCTTTAGTTAGGTTAGATATGTAAATGGTAGTAGTGGGAGATGTCTATTTGTGAACAATAGGAGTACTTGTTTAATTCCATCCACCAAAGCATAACTTACAACATATTTATAGTGCAGTTCATTGTGGGCTAATATTGCAATTCATTTTCTAGATTGTTCTAACAAAACTAGCTTAACTTCCTACTTGCCAGATAATTCTACTAGTTACATTCATCTAGCTAGAATATTCTAGATAACTTTTTACCAAAATTTTTAGATTATTCCAACGCTCCCTCTAATCTAAATATTTTATGCTTCAAAAGTGTTGTCTTCTTATGTCCTTGCTGGTACTCTTGCGACCAAGCGTCCTCAAAATAATTACTTAGGTTCTTTGATATGTTTCTTGTTCTCGGTGCTCATGTCCACCATATTTCAAAACATCTTTCTTTGAAATATTTGTGTTATTGGTCCCATGTTACCAACCATATTTGCCAACGCTCTTGTCATTAGAAACCTTCTTAACTTTAGTCTTTTTACTGTTTTCTTCATCAAAAATGGCTTTCATCAATTTTCTTGGACCTACAATTTTTCCCGATATGACCAAATCTTTTCCTTACCCAACATTTAGCTTTTCCATTCAAGTAACAATCTCTATGAACCATGTGATCCTAATAATGGTTTCATTTTAATTTTCCAATAATCATAATTTTCACCCCAAAAAATTAGCGTGGGAAAATTTGCAATGTTATTGGGCATATGTTATCTTTCTTTAACAAGGTTTATATAGTTATGGTGTTTTTTTGTTGTAGTTATACAACTCTTGATACCAAATATTGGAAATAGTGGCTTATGAAAGTATTAGAATGGAGGAGAAAATATTATTTTAATGAAATTTGGTGTACTTAATTTATTTTTAATAACACCATTTTTTGCAAAATATTTTATTCTAGTCTTTAGTATTTTACATTTTGACTAGCATAAATCTATCTACTTTAGATTGGTTTTCTATATTTTGTCAATTATTTCAACACCTATTTTGAAAAATCTTGTACAATATATTAATCTGATTGAGTCATCGTTCATCTCCATTTCACCAACACATATTTTTTTTGAATTAATAGTGCACTACAATGTCGGTTAATGTTGCAATTCACTCTCTAGATAATTCTAATAAAACTAGCTTAAATTTCTACTAGCTTTATAGTAGATACTAGTTACATTCATGTAACTAGAAATACTTTAGATAGCTTTTTATTGAAATTTTTAGATTAGTTGACAGTTTGGAGGTGTTTGCATTTTTATTCAATTTTTAAGATTTTGACATTTGTAGGTATG
The DNA here is from genome assembly GCA_019776075.1 of Amaranthus palmeri. Lineage (NCBI taxonomy): Eukaryota > Viridiplantae > Streptophyta > Magnoliopsida > Caryophyllales > Amaranthaceae > Amaranthus > Amaranthus palmeri. The sequence goes on from JAAKBH010000295.1 coordinate 333,682, forward strand.
TTAAGAGCTTCCCTAATGGTCAGAGGATTTTACCTCCTTTTAGCATGCCAAAATTTCAGCCTCCCTTTGTGCAGTACGATGCTGCTTTTCCTCAAATGGCTCAGATTCCTCGAGCACAAACGGCCCTTAATTATGCTCCACCAGACCCAAGCATGAGTCATTATAGTGCAATGGGATTGAATCAAGCTTCGAGAGATGCTATTTATATGCAGTGGCCTAGTCCAACTATGATGTATGCACACTCATATGACCAATTCAGGCATTCCGTCTTCCAGGTAGGCTGCATTTCTGCTATTCGGTTCTTCTAACAATCGTCTGGGTTCTTGTTAGTTTGAGATTTTTATGCTGGTGGTAACTGGATATCTGTTTATATTTTCAATTTAGCAAACGCACGGCAAACCAATAAGCGCTTTAAGGCTCTTGCCTTTAAACGCTAAAAGGTGCTCTGAGGCTCTCGCCTCAAGTAATCACCTTCCCTAGCCCTATCAAGATACCAAACCCATCAAGATACAAAACCCATCGCCCATACGAGGCGCTAGCCTTAAGCGCTCCAAGGCGAGCTTTATAAAACTAAGCTCGGACAAAGGTTAGATGTTATAAGCCTACAATGTGTAGTTGTCTTCGTTGCAAAAAGCACAGTGATTGTTATTTTGCTATTCTTTATACATGCTTATTCATATTACATAATCTTTCTATCCCGGATGTATTGCAACATTCTATTGTCCCTATTTGTTAATCTGCAGGACATAATATGAACTTATACCTGTCTGAGACAACCGAAATATTTTATTTTATTTTTTTGTTTCGGGGGTACGCTAGAGAATCTTTACAGTCAAGGGAAATTTAACCCTTTTTATTGGTGGTGAGAATTAAACTCGTGTCACAAGGGTAAAAGACACAGCCAGCCTTGTATATCCTTAGGGTGAGAATCAATCTTTGGTGAATAATCATTTTGATGTTTGGAATGTTTTGGTTGCAGGCTCCTTTTTGTCGACAGCCTCTAAGCTTCGAGTACTCTCACAACCTCTGACGAGAAACGCACGATTGACGTCTTGTTTCAATTTGGTATATCATATTAGAATCATTTGTGGAGTTATACTAGTATGTTGCGAACTTAGTTTGTGCTCTACCTATATCGTATTTCCTTTGAGAATAGAACCTTATCTTGTTTCTTTCATCCGATACCGGATACCGGGGACTTAGCCATAAACTTAATTTAGCAGTGTATCTCGTATTTAAGTTGATTTATCATAGAATTCAGATCCGCCCAGTCGGTTTCTAGTTACAGGTGAGTCTGAGATCTAGGGAATTGGAAAAGTGAAGGTATTTAGGTAAAAAAAGGATAGCCAAAAAAGGAAATGGGACAAGTAATGAGGAATTGTCAAAAAAGGAAATGGGACAACTAAACTGGAACTGAGGGAGTATTGTGTCATAAAATTTGTCTTAGAACTGTCCAAAATAATGTTTTAGTGTGAATAAAATTTAGAAAAGTTTTCAATAACTGAAGTATTAGAGCTTACTTTCTAACCAAATGTCATAAAGTTTTTCCTATAGATGTATCAAAATTACTTTAAAAAAATTAAATAACTTAAACTGTTTGAAGTTATTTTAAATTATTATGAAAAGTTTCCAAAAAAGTATTAAAAATATTTTGCAAAACAAGTGTCACAATTTTCAAAAAAAATAAGTGTCACAAAAGTTTTAGTTATAAAGTGTCACAAAAGTTTTCAGTAAAAGTGGCACAAACAATATTGTAAAAGGTGTCACAAAATTATAAGAATAATGTCCAAAAATATTGTAGAATAAGTGTCACAAAAATATGAAGAATAAGTGTCACAAAAATATTTAAGAACAAGTGTCAAAAAAAATTTTAGAATAAATGTCACAAAATTTTTAAGAATAAGTGTCACAAAAATTTTAAAGTATGAGTGTCACACCAAATTTAAATAATAAGTGTCACAAAAATCTAAAGAACAAGTGTAACAAAATTTTTAAAATAAGTGTCACAAAAATTTTTATGAACATATGTCAAAAACTTTTAAGAATAAGTGTCACAAAAATTCAAAAATAAGTGTCACAAATATTTTGTAGAATAAATGTCACAAAAATTATTAAAGTGTCAAAAAATTTTAGAACAAATGTCACAAAAATTTAAAGAATAAATGTCACAAAAATTTAAAGAATAAGTGTCACAAAAAAGTTTTTATCAAGTGTCAAAAAATTACTAGAATAAGCGTCACACAATTTTAGGAATAAGTGTCACAAAATTTAAAAGATTAAGTGTCACAAAAATTTTAAACAACAAGTGTCAAAAATTTTTTAGAATAAGCGTCACAAAATTTTAGTAATAAACATTTTTAGAAAAAGTGTCAAAATATTTTTAAAATAAGTGTCACAAAAATTTAACGAATAAGTGTCACAAAAACATTTAAGAACAAGTGTCAAAAAATATTTACAATAAGTGTCACAAAATTTTAAGGATAAGTGTCACAAAATTTTAAGGATAAGTGTCACAAAAATATTTAAGAACAAGTGTCAAAAAATATTCACAATAAGTGTCACAAAATTTGAAGAATAAGTGTCACAAATAATTTTTGAAACATGTTCTTATTAATATAAGTATCATAAAAATCTAAAGAATAAGTGTCACAAAAATCTAAAGAATAAATGCCACAAAATATTAAAGAAGATGTGTCACAAAAATTTTTGACATCAAGTGTTAAAAATTTTTTAGAATAAGCGTCACAAAATTTTAAGAAAAAGTGTCACCAAAATTTAAAGAATAAGTGTCATAAAAATATTAAACAACAAGTGTCAAAATTTTTTTAGAATAAGCGTCACAAGATTTTAAAAATAAGTGTCACAACAAAATTTTTAGAATAAGCGTCACAAAATTTTAAAAATAAGTGTCACAACAATTTTAAGAAAAAGTGTCACAAAAATATTTAGAAAAATTGTCACAAAAATTTAAAAAATAAGTGTCACAAAATTTCAAAAATAAATGTCACAAAATTTTATAAAAAGTTGTCGCAAATATTTTGGTAAAGTGTCACGCATATGCACATATTTAAAATCAAAACGTTAGAAAAACTACGTATATTGTAACTAATATTTAATAAAAAGTGTCACAAATGTTTTGCTAATAAGTGTAATATGTTTTGTGAAAAAGTGTCAAATATTAATTTATAAAATAAGTTTCACAAAATAAGGCCAAAAGTGTCACAAAATATCAAAATAGTCACTGACATTTTGTAACAAAAGAGTTGAGCATATATTTGTAATAAAGTGTCATATACAATTTTGTAAAAATTTTGACACTAATAAATGTGTCACAAATATTTTTGACATAATTGTTTGATTCATAAATTGTCACGTTTAGTTAATGCTAACATATAACTTGCCATGTCCTAACAACATTGAGTTGTCTAATATAGCTGTTAGATAACGATATTTCTGTGATCATTCAACCTTCATTATAAAATTATTATTCGCTAAAATCTCGACAGTGTCATTATTGATGTTAAATAGTAATAACGAAAAAGAATATTAACATTAATTATCATAAAATATATTTGTCATTTTCAATGTGACGAAGTTTCATATACAAAGTTGTGTTTTTTTTATAGCAATTTTTCATATTCGATATCATTTACTTAAGTGGTAATCGAGAACAGAGGAAAACAAAGTCTATAATAATAAAAAATTAACATAAGACAAATATTATCATAAGCCCTATCAATAGCTTTTTTTTAGCTAAATTACATCAAGTTTTCTTTACTGTTTTTACCATTTAATACAAATAATCAAATGGACAGCGAGAGGTTTGGCTAATTTAGTTTAATACAGAAATAATAGATGATGATAAAAAAAGAAAACCTCTTGAAAGTTCGATTGTTTCTCATGAAATAATCCCTCTGTCCCTCGAGTAACATGTTCTATCGATTTTGCACCCATTTCTATTTCGACAATGTTTTAACTCTTTTTTTTAATCTCGTCCACAAAGTTCTTCTCTCTCTCCAATTTAACTTCTTATTTCAATGATTCACTTTTTTTTACCTTATTTTCCAATCCAATTCATTTTTTCATTAATATTTACCCGAAAACAGGTATTAAGATCTTCACCATTAAGTTTCTCTATTACTTATATTAAGATTTTGACACGTATTTTAGAATAAAAAATAAAATCTCAAAAATATCCCTGTTTTTCTCCATCTAGCAATTCTGCCCATTAGATTAAGTAATATACTCTCCACTACATTTAAGGTAATAAAAAGGATCCTAACTCCAAAAGCAGACGTCGCCGATAGAAGGGATAGAGGAAATAACAATAATGTCTATCATGATGAACTAATAGGACAGAACAGAAAAAACTCAAACACTAGAAGTAATGAGAATCACAGGTTTTTAACACTATTGAATGTCACGATTTACAAAATAGTACCCGTATTTTTGAATTTGCTACATTACGAAAATCAAATTAAAAACATTTTGTATGATTAGTAGCAAATTCAAACAAGGAACAACATCTACATGATACTATAGTCTACATCAACCAAAAACTACACTTAAAACTGTTACAATGGACTTAACGAAGGCTGTTAAATATACACTAATCACATACAGCTCGATTGTTGAGACCTCACGATTGATTTTATACTCTATCACTCGAGTTAATAAGCGACCAATCGCAGATAAAAACCCGAATTCAAAACTTTTTCCCCCTATTTTGACGGGTCTAATTAAGCTGCTATGATCAAGCAAAATAGTAATAATGGTACTAATAATTGAAGCTTAATTATGCCAATGATCAATAATCCCTGCAATTAATATATCATAATCATACCCAGTGCATCCCGCTCATAGAAAACTATGGTCAGAGTCTGAGGAATCCCCGCAATTAAAATTAACACTGCCGGCCAAATCAAACTTGAAATAACCCTGTCTCAAAGGGACTAATTAAAGACTAATTTGGCCATAATTAGAAACAACAATTAATTATAATCGGGTTTTGTCTGGGTCGGAGCATTTACCACTTCATGGTAATAAATCTAGACTCACTTTTCGCTCTCTTTTTCTCGACCTACCCAAACATAAAAAAATTTAACAATAATGACAAATTAACACCCATTTTCCAAAGTTAATCACAAAAACTATAATCCAAAGTCTTTTTTTTGGTCAATTTAATATTTGATTTTAAATATCAATCATCTCCAGTAGGAAATAAAGTAAGAACTTTCCTGCCATTGTTGACTGTTGCAGACTCCAAATCTTCAATAAACCCAGAATTATTCTGCATCATTCCGTTTCTATTTGGACCCGATTGGGCTTGTCTTGACAAAAATGGATGCTCAAATTGCCCATGACCACCGTTTTGACCCGACCCGAAATGACCCATTTGTCTATGGTGTTGGTATTGGGCTGTAACGGGTTGATGACCCGGCATCATCTGATGATGGTTCAGAGCTATGTAAGGCATAAAGTGTTCCGAATTCGGCCTAGCCCCGCCGCCTCCGCCTCCAGGCCCTTGTAAGAAATGGGGCGGAACAGGTGAACTAGCAAACAAATTATCAGTAGCAGAATCACCGGATCCTCCAAGCCCGTTTCCAGGCCCATTACCATTGTTAATTCCTTGCATTCGCTTAAGATACAATCTATACTTTTGTAAATGACTAGCAACATTTTCTCTGGTTAAACCATCAACACTCATCAACTGCATTATAGTCTTGGGAACAGCATTTTTTATACCCAAGTGGGCCACAGCATCAACAAATCTCTTATGAAGTTGTGGGGTCCACACAAGGCGGGGCCGTTTTAGGGTCCGCGCTGGCTCATCGGACCCACCACCACCAGAAGTTGATCCGCCTCCGCCGCCTTCACCGCCTCCGTTTAACTCGGCAGAAGATGAGTCAAACTCAGACGAGTTTGGATGCATATGAGGTGATGTAGACATGGGTATATTTCCATTGCTTCCATGGATTTGAATATCAAAAACTGAAGCAAGATCGGGTGTAATTAGGGTTTGAGATAGTGAAATTAATTCATCTGGAGATGGAAGTTGTTCTTCCCATTTTGAAAACCAATTTGAATCTTCTTCCCTCATTTTTCAAAATTCAACTCTCACCCAACAAAATTGAGGGGATTTCGGAAATGGGTATGGTTTAATTTTTGATTATGGTGGGAAAATGATGAAAAATAGTGAATATGAAAATTGAAATGGAGTAATTAGTTTAAAATGAAGAAGTATTTATAATAATTAAACCCATAACTACTCAAGAATCAAAATAGTAGTAGAATGAAAAATCAAAGAAAATAAAAAGAGAGAGAAAGTGGTGTAATGGGTGGTGGATGATGGAGGAGAGGTGTTCGAGGTGGATCTTGCTGCCTTTCAGCTTTTTAAATTATGGAAAATAATGCAAGAATATGAGGAGACTTTTCTTTCTTATCATTTTTATGGGTTTTATATTTTTCCGGGATTTGAGGGTCTTATTAATATTGTTTGCGTTTCACGATACTTGCTATCGAGTGTGATATGTTATGTGGGAAAATGTTACTATCAGTAGCAAATATTATACTTCACGGGGGATGTACAATTTTTGTCCCTTTGTGTCTCATTATTGAAACTTATCTTGTATTTGCTTTTTTACGCAATTTAATGTTAATTATTTTATTGAGACTTAATGAATAAAGTATTTGATGTTGAGCAATGAGCAGAAAGTTTGGGCCGACCTTTACTAAAGGTAAGGTATCAGTTGGGGTTTTCTTGACTGTGTGCATCCTTTGTACTCCCTCCTTAAGAGGAATAACCGAATAAGTATAGTTTGTCCGCATCTTTTAGGAAAAAAAAAAATCCACCCGAACCTGTCTTGTACGGGATACTGGAAATGTCAAGTGTAAAGCGGTCAACCGCCAGGGCCCCGTGTTTTTTAGGGCCCAAAAAACTTATTTTTATGTATTTAAGTGATATTAATTTGAATCAAATTTATACATAACTTACATTTTTTTGCTAAATAATATGAGTTTTTTTTGTAAAGTAGATTAAATATTAACAATAAAAAACAAAAGATGTATTATATTATGCGTTATGTCTTAAGTTTTTAGGGGCCCATTTTTATCTTTTACTCTGGGGCCCAAAAATGAACGAGGCGGCCCTGAGCTTTACCTTTACTTTTTTTTGTCTCTGCCTATAAAAATAATTAATATTGTCTTTATCTATAAAATTCTCTAACCTTATCTTTAATAAAAAAAAATACTTCCTCCAATTCACACAATAGAAGTAAAAAAAAAAACCCAACATAACCAACTTGAGGCGTGTAAAATTCATGCAATTTTTGATTGAATGGTGCGGAGATAAAATGAGATCAAAGGAAAATAAAGCTTTTGGTAATAATTGTACTATGAATAATAAAGGAGTAGGAAAAAAAGGTTACATATATAGATTGAGAGATCGAGATTAAGGATAAAAAATTAAGGAGGAAAGTTAGCTTTTTTTTGAGTGATAAAATAGAAAATTAGTTATAGTTTGTCTTTTAACACATTGCACTCAGGGTCGACTTTAGGGATTGACAAGAGAGGTTGTCGTCCAAGGCATCATGTCAAAAAAGTCAAATAATAATCATAGAAGAGTCTATTTTGGTGATAAATTGCAAAGGAAAAAGGCTTCAATATACTATTTCGCTCAGAGTCCTAAAATATCTAGAACCGACCCTAAATTTGCACCATTAATAATAAACACACATATAAAAAAATTAATTGAAATATTAAATTATGAGGATAGAATTAAAAACGAGAGAAAAAATGAGAAATAATACGTAAATAAAAATTTTAAAAATCATAAAGACGTTATTTGAAATGAAAATGTTGTAACTAAAGTTGAAAACAGGCTAAAACAGGGCAATCTCCTATTTTTTGAGGAGTAATTTGTAAGAAAAAAAATGAGGTGTTCATTCGGGCCATCGGGTTGATTTCGTGTTAGGTGTTTTGGGTCGATTTGAAATCGGGTATTTGTGTTCACAATGGTTTATACCTAATCGTAAATCTATTTTTTAAATCAAATTTGATTATAAAATCGGGTGTTTATCGAGTCTGTTTGGAACACTAATCGAAAAAATAAAAGGAAAATGCAAAGTTGGTCGCTTTGAGATTGTTTTTCTTTAAAGTTTTGTGATGGGCGAATCAAGTGGGGAGTTGTACTTAACTCCAATCGAATACTAAAGAATATAATTACATTAATATTCTAAGTGGGGCATCTAAAGAAATCATAATTTTCTTCTTTACTTTTTCTATTTGTTTAAAATGTTTAAAGTTTGCTATAGTTTGTTAAAATAAATTTATTATACTAATATTTAAACATAAACTCACTTTATTCCTCATTGTCTTATTCATAAATTAAACTCAATTTTTTTATTTATCATATCTATGAATGTCTTTCATCAACTTAAGTTAAAGCAAAAAATAATAAATAAATAAATAAATAAATAAATAAATAAATATAACAAACGCATTAACATAGAGACTAAAAAGCAAATCAGAAACCGAAGAAACAATCTAGGAAAAGCATTTTTTATTTTAATATACCAAATATTACTTTTCATTTTTTTTCTCTTCATTAAATATATTAAAATTACAACGCCTGTTTTACTTTATAATTAATTTTAAAAATGGAGGTAATATTATATTATTTTTAATTTTCCTTACTTTTAATATTTTTAATTTTTATGCTAAGTCACTTTATATGGTGGCCAATTTTGTCTTTTTGCATCCAATAGTTAGTGCTTTGACTAATATAATTTTGATTCGAAGCTTTTTAAGCTTGATTTATATTAAAATAGAAATTTTTAGATTCTATTTGTTGTCATGTGCTTAAACATAGAATTCACAAATTAAATAAAGGCATCCAAGAAACATTAGAGCTAATTTACCTAACTATATGTGAGATAATCCAAGTGATTAGTGTCTTCCAATGAACAACCTTCCAAACTAATTTTCAATTTTTTAAAATTTAAAAGTTTATCCAATAATTAAACTATTTGTATTGTGGTGTACAATTAATATATTAAAGCAAGTTGGGTCCGACCAATCAAATTATTAGGAATATTGAATATAAGTTTCTACTATATATTACAAAAGAATTACAGATTGATCTAATGACGAATGTCTTTTATTCATCTGATAGGAGTTTGATTATTACTATGCACATGAAAAAGATCAATTGACGCATATGTACTAAGCTCACCTAACTCAATTGCGGTCTAGAACTCCCTACCAGTATAAACAGGGCTGACCCTAGGTTTTTAGGGGTCCGGAGCGAAAAAGTGTTTATTGGCCCTTAAACTATTATAGAAAAGTTCGAACCTTAACACTAATTGAAAACTAACATTTATGAGGGGCCCTGGGCGTAGGCACGCCTTGCCCTTGCTTAGGATCGGCCCTGCCAGTATTATTCCCAAGCTCAAAATTGTTACTTTAAGAAAAAGAAAAAGAATAATCCGATAAAAAATATTACTTCTTACATAAAAAATGCTTTACATTTTTGAAAAAGTATTACTTTCCATACAAAAAACTTCTCAGAAAAACATTTTTTTAGAAAAGGTTGACGAATATGTTAAAAAGTTTTACTTTTCAGACAAAATGAGTTTTTTTTCAAAGAAATCTAAACAACTGGCAGTTATACTATTTAACAAAAACGTTATTTTTAAGAAATTATAATGCACTCAATTTTCATATAAGCTTGATTATCTTTATATATATATATATATATATATATATATATATATATATATATATATATATATATATATATATATATATATATATACATATATATATATATATATATATATATATATATATATATAATATATATATATATATATATATATATATATATATATATATATATATATATATATATATATATATATATATATATATATATATATATATATATATATATATATATATATATATATATATATATATATATATATATATATATATATATATATATATATATATATATATATATATATAGAAGTGGTAGAAAATGTGAGAAAAATACATAAGAATTCAACAATGAAAGGATATTTGGCACACTAAATGATTTGATTGTATTGGTCCCCATATTCTTACTTGATCAACATGGGAAAGACTTCTACGCCTAACTTGTGTGACTTTCTAAAAGTATATAGAATGGAGGCAAACAAATGGATTAAAAATTGATATTTTTGGAGTTTATTATTCTTTTTCATTTGTTGAAATGATGACTTTAAATGTCACTCACAAATAATCTTTTTGTTATTACTAATAATGATAAAATTTCGTACATTAAATTCCTTAAAACTTATCGGTCTAATTGTAAGTCACTCAATAATATTGAGATAATAAATTAAAATAGATTAAAGATTACAAAATCGATTCAAGAAAATAATGAAATATATGATGAAGATCACAGTCCTGAAAAAGGTTGATATGTTACATATATATTAAGGTTCAGACAGTTAGTCAGTAGCCAGTTGTAATAGGCTTATTTTATTTTCTTGTTTCTTGTTTCTTGGTTTAGTTCTATTAATAGCCTAAGTCTCTCTATATAAGAGACTCTCCATTGTACTCATTATAATTCAACAATACTGAATAATAAACACATACTGCATTATTCTATTCATTCCAAGTCTAAACACTTTCTGATCTCTAAATTGTATCATGGTACCAGAGCGGGACAATTGCCCCTAAATCTTTCTGTCCCAACCATTCTTATTCTTCCCTATCTTTTCTTTCTTCTTTCTTTTATTTCTTTCAAAACAGAAATGGCAACTAATCCTGATACAAAGCAAAGAACAGTATCTGTATCTTCTAGCAACGCAGATACTAACTCCTCTCTCACAACAATTGCAAATGATCCAACACAAAACCCAAGCAGCATATACTATTTGCATCCTTCTGATTCAGCGAGTAATAAACTTGTATCCATTGTTTTTGATGGCACATGCTACAGTGACTGGAAAAGATCCATGATGATTAGTCTAGAAGCCAAGAATAAAATCAGTTTCGTAGATGGGACTTTGCCTAAACCATCAGAAGGAACAACAGAGGAAAGGGCTTGGAGGAGATGTAATAACATGGTAACAGGATGGTTAATAGCATCATTAGAAAGGAACATAGCAAAAAGCATCATGTATTTCAAGACAGCTAGTGCTATATGGGCAAATCTTGAAGGTAGATTTGGAAACCCTTCTTCCTCACAAATGTATAGATTACAAGAACAGCTACATAATACCATTCAAGAACCAGGTATGAGTATTGCAGAATACTTCACTCGAGTCAAATCCCTATGGGATGAAATAGATGACCTTAGACCCTTGCCTATATGTGTTTGCAATCCATCAAACAACTTCATCAAGATCCAACAAGACCAAAGAATTCTAGCCTTTCTAATGAAACTTGATCAAGAATATGGTCAAGTGAGGTCTAATCTTCTCATGAACAAAGACTTGCCTGATGTGACGGAGGTTTATAGAATGCTCTTGCAAGAGGAGTCTCACAAAAGCATTAACAAAACAGCAACTACAATAGAGCCCATGGCTTTTGCAGCAGATAAATGGAAGAATGCACAAAACAAGAAGATACTAAACAATGGAAAGAAACCTTATTATTTTTGTGAGCATTGTAAAATTGCAGGGCACAGTATTGCTAGATGTTTCAAAGTCAATGGTTACCCAAATAAAGGCAAGCCCAATCAATTCAAGAAATATGCAGCACTTGTTAACAATGAAGAATCTGTGGAAGAAAATAGTGAAGGTAATCCCCTTGGATTAACAAATGAGCAATATAATAATCTGTTGACACTCCTTAACAGAAAGGATAATAATAGCCCAGCAGTGCCCCAAACAGAAAGCTCAGTAAATCTTGCAGGTATGCACTCTCTTACTACTAAACTTTGCAATGGAAAATGGATTATAGACAGTGGATCCACAGATCACATATGCAATGATATCACCTTGTTCATTAACATCAAAGATATATCAAGTTACAAGCATAGAATAACAACACCTGATGGTTCTTCTCATAAGGTTAACAAGAAAGGAAATATTCACCTAACTAAAAAATTATTTCTTAAAGATGTCTTATATGTGCCAGAATTCCATTTCAATTTGATTTCAGTACACAAAATATGTACAGATCTTGATACTAACATAATTTTTTCTCAAAATGTATGCTTCCTCCAGGACACATTAATGAACACCTCCATGCCTCTTGGTAGTCTTGAAAAAGGACTATACTATACTGCTTCAAACAAAAATATTGCTGTTGTAAAGAATAGTGATTGTCAGATGCAAGCCAGTGTTGTCACATCAAAAGCAACTCTAGACCTTGCAAAGCTATGGCATACACGACTAGGGCATGCTCCTTTTTCAAAGATCAAAGCCTTTTGTCCGGATATAGATGAGAAAAGCATCAAAGAAAACTTTATTTGTACCATATGTCCAGCCTCTAGGCAAGCTAGATTACCTTTTAATCATAGTTATATCAAGACTACTAAACCTTTTGACTTACTCCATGTAGACATTTGGGGTCCATATACACATAAGACACACAATGGCTGTACTTTTTTCTTAACTGTTGTTGATGATTTTAGTAGATTTACTTGGTTATATTTGCTTAAACATAAATCCGATTGTTTTGTTATGTTGCAACATCTTTTTGTTTTTATCCAAAATCAGTTTCATGTTTGTGTTAAAGCCGTTAGGAGTGATAATGCAAAGGAGCTATGTGAAGGTAATCTCTCTTCTCTTTTTCATAAATTAGGCATTGAGCATCAAAAATCTTGCAGCTATACACCCCAACAAAATGGGGTGGTAGAACGCAAACATAGGCACCTTTTGGAGACAGCAAGAGCCTTGTTTTTTCAGTCTAATCTCCCTCAATCCTTTTGGGGAGAGTGTGTTTTGTGTGCTGCCTACTTAATTAATCGCTTACCGCTATCTTCTTTAAAACACATTTCACCATATGAAAAAATTTTTGGGATAAAACCAAATAATACACACCTCAGATCCTTTGGTTGCTTGTGCTATGCTTCTACAATAAAACCAGGGCGTACTAAATTCGAAGCTAGAGCCAACCCTTGTGTCTTTATAGGGTACCCTCATGCTCAAAAAGCTTACAAAGTGTATGACCTTACCACCAAACAAACCCTTGTAACTAGAGATGTTGTTTTTTATGAAAAGTATTTCCCTTTTCATCAAAAGTCTCTTTTCAAATCTCCTTTTTCCTCCTTTTACTTACCTGCCCACACTTCCCCAAGCATACCCTATGACCTTACATTTCTTGATACTCCTATACACGTGATTCCTACTGCAGACCCCACTAATTCCACCTCTTTACCCCATACTGCAGACTCTACACCTATCTTGTCACATAACAATTTGCAATCTCCTTCTTCTTTGCCTTTATCTCAACCAGACATTCATCTTTCTCCACTTGCACCATCCACTGATTCCTCATCTAAATTTGATTACCCAGATACTGCTCCTCCTTATGAACACCAAGGTCCCACCCTAGACTCCACCACTCCACAACAACCTGACCTACGTAGATCTTTACGTTTAACAAAACCACCCGCACATCTATCTGATTACTTATGCAATGTTGTCTTTTTTTCTAATCTTCCTAACATTTCCCAAGTTTTCTTGTCTCAGCAGTGTCAATGGTCAGAACCAAAATCCTACAAGGAAGCAGTACAAGATCCTTTGTGGAAACATGCTATGCAAAAAGAACTTGATGCTTTGGCCCTCAACAATACTTGGGAACTCGTTTCTTTACCACAAGGCAAAAAAGCCATTGGTTCAAAGAGGGTATACAAGATTAAACTCAAGTCAGACGGGTCCTTGGAACGCTACAAGGCTAGACTTGTAGCTAAAGGTTATAATCAATTACATGGTGTGGACTTCCAGGAAACCTTCTCACCAGTGGTTCGCATGACTACTGTTAGATGCCTCATAGCAGTTGCTGTTAGTAGAAATTGGCAGATTTTTCAACTTGATGTGAATAACGCATTCTTGCATGGGGAGTTATATGAGGACGTATACATGAAGATTCCTGAAGGCCTTGATTCTCCTCCTAATCTTGTCTGCAAACTTAAAAAATCTCTCTATGGGCTCAAACAGGCTTCTAGACAATGGTTCTCAAGGCTTACTACTGAACTTTTTCATCAAGGCTATCATCAGTCCAAAAATGATTACTCTGTCTTTATCAAGAAAACTGATAATTCCCTCACTATTGTTGCTGTCTATGTCGATGACATACTCATTACTGGAGATCATCTTCCTCACATTCAATCTCTTAAGAGTCATCTTCACCGGATTTTTGGAATTAAAGATTTGGGACATCTCAATTACTTCCTGGGATTTGAAGTCACCTATGTCACTGACGGCCTTGTGTTAAGCCAGAAAAAGTTTACCACTGACCTTCTCGCTGACTCCGACATCACAACTTTCAAAAAGGTTGCTACCCCTCTCCCATTACACCTCAAACTCTACACTAATGATTCTCCTCTTCATTCCAACCCCACCAAATACAGATCCATTGTAGGAAAACTTAACTTTCTTACAAATACTCGGCCAGATCTTTCTTTTTCTGTTCAAGTTCTTAGCCAATTCATGCAAAATCCCACTGAAAACCATTTCAAAGCCTTACACCACACCCTCCATTATGTTGCTGCCACCTCCGGTCAAGGTCTTCTCCTCAAAGGCAGTGATTCCCTCACCCTCAAAGCCTACTCAGATTCTGATTGGGGGGCTTGCTTGGATACTAGACGTTCTGTCACAGGATACATGATTTTATTTGGCCATTCTCCTGTTAGCTGGAAGTCAAAGAAACAGTGTACTGTCTCTAAATCCTCATCTGAAGCCGAATACCGGGCTATGGCTGCTGTAGCTTCTGAGATCACCTGGCTAGTTCGCTTATTGGAAGACTTTGGGATGACAAACTTACGACCTGTCACCCTTGAGTGTGACAATAAATCTGCCATACAAATGGCTCAAAACCCCGTGCTCCACCATAGAACCAAGCACATAGCTATTGATTGCCACTTTACAAGGGAAAAAGTTCTTGAAGGCCTCCTTGAACTACGCTATATTCCTACACATGAACAACTAGCTGACGCCTTAACAAAGATTCTTCCTTCTCATCAACTCAACTACTTACTGTCCAAGCTTGGTCTAGTCTCCACCACCCCAAGCTTGAGGGGGGATGATGAAGATCACAGTCCTGAAAAAGGTTGATATGTTACATATATATTAAGGTTCAGACAGTTAGTCAGTAGCCAGTTGTAATAGGCTTATTTTATTTTCTTGTTTCTTGTTTCTTGGTTTAGTTCTATTAATAGCCTAAGTCTCTCTATATAAGAGACTCTCCATTGTACTCATTATAATTCAACAATACTGAATAATAAACACATACTGCATTATTCTATTCATTCCAAGTCTAAACACTTTCTGATCTCTAAATTGTATCAATATATAATACAATGATTTACTTAAAAGTAACAAATATTTGTCTTGGATTATTTTTGCATATCTTAATGTAATTAAATTAAATAAAAGTTCAATCAAAAGTATAGAAATAACAATAATTATATACAAAATGTAATTAATTATTCTAGGATTACAACAAAAGTTTTTGGCATAAATTTTTTCATCTTTGCCTAGTCAAATGTTTAGCATTAATTTTTATTTTACAAAATAATAAAAAAAATGAAAAAGAAGTTTTTTTTTAGTATATAAATTTTATGATAGTATGTTTTTGTTGTCAATTTTTCATTTGTCATGCATTATTCTTAAATTAATAAGAGTAATTATCTTGTGAGTTGACTCGGCGAAAATGACACAAATGCAAAGACTAGGAGTAGCTGTCAAACTTATAAGTTACGATACATCACATTTCCTCCCAAGATAATATTTTTATTAATTTTATATAAACCGTTGATGTATAAAAAGAGATATTTTTTTTTTGATCAAATGTATAAAAAGAGATATAGTTAAATTAAATCTTAATTAAATTATTTAATAGCATATTTTATATTATTAATTTTTTATAATTTTTAATTAAGTATATTTTAAGATATTAATGATCAAAATCAGGCATAAAAAGTGAAATATAATAAATTTAATACAACAAATGAAATATATAAGAAAATAGCATATTAATATATCTCTTTCTTATTCTTAAGGCTAACGTTGTATTGCAGGATTTGAGGTCTCATCAGCGGAAGGATCATTAGCACTTTCAGTAAATTGACAATCGTCCCCGATTACACCTATCTCCAGGTATTTTAAGTGTCTTTTACACTTTCTCGTTTCATTACCGATACCCCATGTTCACACAAGTAATGTCCAAAATACCCCCATTTTTACTACTTATAATACCCCTACTATATCACCTTTACAATTAATATAATCATTTACAATACCCTAACTACTCACTTTTTAATGGACTCCACACTATCCTTAATAATTGCGCCCAAGCAAATGAGACATCTAAATAGAATTGAAGGGAGTATTAATCTAAACAATCTTAAAATTATCCATTTTAAAGCATGCAATGGAGTTTGCAAAAGAAAAAAAAAGACTTTGTAGGAGTAAAGTAGTAGTGTTCATAAGGTTGTGTTAATGACTTGAAATAATGAAACATAAAATCATTGCATGCTTTTTCTTACAACATTTAATTTTGACCAATTTATAATGCCATGAAATTTTTTTCATGCACTAAAGTCATCATCTTTTATGAATTTGGGATTTATACCATTTTTATATATTGCAAGTTTATTGTATACTAGAAATATCTTAAATGATATTATTTGGTAGAGAAGATACTAGTCCATATGATACCAAAGATATAGTCTCGTCCATTCTAATCTGATGTCCTATTTAATTTTGTATATTTATTGATGCACTACTGTAATTTTGACTGATTTAATTAAAAAAAAATTGTATTTAAAAAATATTATTAGACCGATATGAACCTAGTCAATAATTAATCATAAATTATAATTAGAATTATGTTACCCCTAATCAATAATCCTTACCTAAAGCTTAAGACTTCCTAATCAAACTTTGGTAGTTTATACAACTTATTATCTTGATCCCCAACCCAATCAAAGATAAACAATGATTCTAACTCAAAATATAATTGTCCAAAATATGATCCAACTTGGTCCATACACCAAAATGTTCAAAAGGATATATATAAAATCCAATATGAATTCTTGTATGAGATGGTTTTATCATGAGATGCGCTTTATATATGGATTAAATATAACCAAATTAATACAAATTAATGGCATATCAATTCTTTGTCACTTAGTCATCTCACTGAAAAACAGACGTTCACAATGCTAAATATTCCACTTAAATGAGGGATGGTTGAGATTCGAACATGTGACCTCTTGTCACGTTGGCCTCTGATACCCTGTTAAGGAACCAACTCAACCAAAAACTTAAGCTAATAATGAGCCCCAGAATATGTTATATACTACTACCTCCTATTCAGCTCAAATGTCCCATTTGACTTTTTGGTACTATTCACTCATGACTCTTAATTTGTATTTTACTCTTAATCTATAAGTTAAAACATAGTCATGTGAGATCTTGTTTGATTCGTCTCAATACAAGGATTATTAATATCAAATTTTTTTAATTTTTATTTAAGAATATTTTGAGATATTAACGGTTAAAATGTTGCCTCGGCAAGTGTGAGAAAGTCAAATGGAACATTTAAGCTGAATAGGAGGGAGTATAACATACGGTAGGAGTTCAAAATACGTGGCTTAACTAATACGTTTACAAATGGGACCCCCTTATACGCATGATATATGAATGAGAGAGGGAGGAAAGGTTGTTGCTTTGGCACATCAATATTCAATATGTTCGACAAATGTATTTGTTTTGACTTGTGAGTTTTATTCTTCTATTTTCAAGTGCTCTTATATCTATTGATTTTATCTTGTAAATTTGCTATATTTACGTATTAAAAAAATATTATAAAGTTTAATTGATAATTAAAGGTCATCAAAAAAAACTTTATTTTGGTGATGTTCTAAAAGGAATTGTAGGCGGTAGATATATGTAATGCTAATATATTATACTTGCTATAATGACAAACTTATGTATAAAGAATAATTAATTTTTTCAAAACATATAACAGTTAAATAATTATAATATTGTTGTAATTAATTTATGTCAGTTGATATATTTTATTGAATATATTTAAATTTATAACAATAATATATATAATAATTAACAATTATATTATAATAATATATATCTTCATATTAACTACTATATTCATTACACCAGTTTTTATACTAATAATTAAACATTTCAAAAAAAATTTCTCACACAAGATTTTTGGTTTTAAAAGGGAGGTTTTGATATAAATACTATCTCCTTGTCAATACTCAAACAAATTGGTGTTTCTCCAAAATTAGAAAAAGCTAAATAAAAATGCTTTATAAAGAAAACATAATCATGAAATCCAATATTATCATTTGTCTTTTACACAAACAAGAATTGGCCATTGGGATGAATTGACATCATCCCTCAAAGAATATTACTACTAATCAATCAAACTATGATTGTCCTAGGGTTTTTACAAAGTAAGTGAAGCATATTAAATATATAATTAATATAGCAACCATATTTTCTTTTCTTTACCCAATCAAACACAAAGGTGGTTATTACTCCCTTGTTCATTCCCTTTCATATAATCGCATCTGATTGTGACATGTTGTGTAGAAAAATATTATAAATAAAAAAAGTACGATGCAAATTAAAAGAAGAGAAAGTTTTTTTATTTTAACTTTAAAATTTAGCTATCTATCTCTATCTTCAGGGCCGGCCGTAAGGGTGTGCAAGAGGGACCGTCGCTTAGGGTCCCATGTCAAAAAGGCAAAATTAAAGGTTGTAAAAAGATTCTATATAAGTGATTAATTGTAA
Organism: Amaranthus palmeri; assembly: GCA_019776075.1. Classification (NCBI taxonomy): domain Eukaryota; kingdom Viridiplantae; phylum Streptophyta; class Magnoliopsida; order Caryophyllales; family Amaranthaceae; genus Amaranthus; species Amaranthus palmeri. Next base: position 352,668 of record JAAKBH010000295.1, read on the forward strand.
AAGAAAAAGACCCTATTATGATATTTCGCCCAATATCCCGAAATACCTAGGATCAGCCCTGTCTCTCTCATATAAGTATATCCTTGGAGATCTTGTTTATTTGGTTTTTGGCATATGCATCATTAGCCGACACATTCCATATTTCATCATTAAAATCTAACCTAGTAGGTAAACCCCACAAATCATAATTATTATAAATAAATTAACAATAAGGATTTTGATTGTGGTCATTTTTCACATCAATATTTGAAAAGATCAAAGTAGACATCATTATTTTTGTTGATTTAATTAATAATAATCTTGAAAAGTATCTTAACTATGGAGTTGGAATAGTTGTAAACTTTAAATCAAAGTTGCATATAAGATTTCAAAAATTGAGAATTGTCTTAGTTGGTATAAGAATTATTTTTTACATGTCTGGTTAAAATTTTAATTCTTACTTAAGTTTCTTTTTTTTCTTATCCTACTCTGCAATCAAACAACATGAGTTGAAATTTAAATTTAAAACAAAGAACATAATTAGTTATTTAAATACCAAAGTTAAAACAAATGATCAAATAAGTAAGGAAAATTTTATGTGGTAACCATGAGGTTTTGGGTTTTCCACGTGGTAACCAAAACTTTTAAAAAAAGCCACTCAGTAACCTTGAGGTTTATGTAATTGTTCCACCGTGACCTTTTTGCACATAAAAACTTTAGCAAACGTAATTTTCAAAGCTTTAAGGCTGTTGTATGCATATTTATTCGACTCACCATTTCAAATGTCATTACTTTCAACATTTTCCCCTGAAACATAAACCTCAATTCTATCATCTTTTATCTAAATCATATTTTTCCCTTAAATCCAAAGATGGTAGAGTTAGAGTTTATATTTTGGGAGAAAAGATTGAAACTACTGACATTTGAAATGGCGAGTAGCATAATAGGTGTACAACAGCCTTAAAGCTTCAAAATTACGTTTTATGTGCAAAAAAGTCACAGTGGAACAATTTGGTAAACCTCAAGGTTACCACGTTAATTTTTTAAAAAGTTTTGGTTACGACAAGGAAAACCCGAAACCCCGGGTTACCACGTGAAATTTCCTAATAAGTAATTTGGAATTACAGCAAATCTTTGTATGAGACCATCTCATCGTGAGACGGGTCCATACAAACAGCCCATTAGTAAAAAAAACACAAAAAAAAAAAAAAACATAAAAAATTAAATTTTAACATGTATATGAATGGTTATTTGTTTTTAAATTATTTGGATTTACTCAACTGAAGCCGCCTCACAATGAAACAATCTCATTTTAAAAATAATGAATATATTTAAAAAAAGCCACATGTAAAATCACATAACTACCACATTAGATTTTTTGGGCCATTTTTATTAAATCAACATGGTAACATATCACCAACATGTAAATATGGTAACCAATAGAAACAAACTCACTTTTTTTTGAATATATAGAAACAAACTCACTTTTTCCTATATTGTTTAGTTGAAATTATTTTTGTTGAATTTATTTTTTATTTCCATCCCGAATTCTTTCTATTTTTGTACTTAGTAATTTTCATTTAAAGATTAAATTTTACTCCTATTATATTTTTAACTAACATATCTTATCAGTTGAGTGCCACATTGATTTTTTAATAACAAAATAAACAATTACATATATCAAGTCAAAAAATTGTGAATTAATTAACATTTCATTTAATTAATGATATCTTAAACTTTAAATGGCATACAAGGATTAGATAAGGGTTGGTGGGAGCCAAAAAGGGTACATCACCAAACTTTGATCTTGATCATTAACTAGTTGATTAAAACTTAACCATATTACAAAGTCTTATAATAATGTAGGATTTCTAAGTTTAATTATTGATTAATTGATTAATTAAAGAAAGTGGTTACACCTAGACACCAACCTAGTACAAAATTATACTTTCAAGATTCACTTGACGGAAAATAAGTACGTAGTAATTATTTTGCTGTTTTTCCTTTTTATGTTTGATTTGACGAAAAATGTTTGTATGTAAAATTTTTTTTACTATAAACTAACTTTAACGAAAACTTTGAATGATATTTTTTCTTGCTATGGAATATGAATAATTATATAAAGAGAAAAGTAGTAAATAGTTTTAAATAATAAAAATAAATACAATTTGAGGCTAAAGCATCTAAACAATTACATACATGTTTGATTTGCTTAAATCTCTTTATATAACTTGTATTTTTCTGTGAAGGGCTCTGTAGAAGGCGATATCAAAGAAAATCTCGATCATGTAAGAACAGAAGAGGGTCAATTGCGTGCGTGCGTGCTTGCGTATGTGTGAGAATCTTGTCCGATCATACATGCATAATGCAAAGAATGTGTGATAAGCGCTAAACAATTACCTCAAATTACCTGTCTAAAGATGTTTTTCATTTCACTATGGTAGAAGGGCATCTTGGAATCTCGAAATGAGTCAGTTACTCCGATTCATCGTGTTCATAATTTTTCGTGTAAACATCAATTAGTTAATTACTTCACTAATCATATGTTGATTAGACGGAGTTCATCTAAAACAAGATATTTAACTTAAAGAATTTAATGTGTTTTTCTCTATATTCAAACACAACAAACAGGCCGTGACGGAATTTGCAGCAAGGAAAACTACTTAGATTACCATGAACCCTAATGATAAAACAACGATTCAAGAAGATCGCAATCTCTAGCCATGTCGAGGAAAAGATCAGATCTTCCAATGAACTCTTGTGTTCATACAAAGGCATTATTGCATTTATAAAAGTATATATATCAAAGAGCAAAATTTCACCTACAAGACTGTATCACAACCATATTATAAAGGTTTTCAAGCTCGGACTTTGTATACGGTTGGCTAGTCCTCCCCCTATTCTTTTTTGATTGATTACATTTTTTATTTGGCCCCCTAAAATATGTTTTAATAATTTGGGGTTACATTTAGTGGCCACTCCATGAAAAATGTTCAAGTTCAAATTTTAGTCATGAGTCATGACAACGTTTTAACAATCTGCATTTACTACAAAAATCGTTTAGCAACAATTATTACCGTGACTATGATCGATATCGTATTTTTACAAGTTTGTGTTCAGCTAATTTTTCACAAGTTTGTGTTCAACTAATTTTTAATGGGCCTGACGCATAGATCCCTCTTACCCCCTTATAGGACCGGCCCTGATGCAATAACCAAGACGACTCGTACGAACTTTTAATGTTTACCAACACGATCTACAAGTAGTTCTTCTCATCAAGCACAACACTTCAATAAGATCACATGACGATTATATTCGTGTGCAACATGTACTTGTCGATGGGAAGATAACCAAGGGCGTATCTAGACCCGGGTTGGCAAGTGTTATGGCCCGGGTCATGAAAAATAAAGTAGTATGTTAAACTAATGTTCAGTGTTCGAACCCTTGATTTTCAATGCGTTTTGACAAAGGGATTTCCAGCTAATTACACCATGCCAATGAAAGGTCATGTAATATTAGCCCAGTTAATAAACTTTTTTTTCTGTAAGGTAACAGACCTAATACAAGTTAATATATTCCCATATTTCGCAATAATAACGAGGGTTCCATTATCTAGAAAAGTTACAACCAGAAATTAGGCAAATAAAAAAAAATGCCTAAATTATGATTGCAACCAGATTAGTAGAATCAATACAAGCCATTCTTCTATATATTTCATCTAAAACCACACAAATATACAACAAAAAATTATCACACAAAAAAATTCATAACAAATAAAAAATCAAGGGGAACAAAAATCAGGTTAAGATCGCGTGATTCAGTTAGGATTTGATTTCGGGTTCTGTCATCACTCGTTAGGTCCAGCAAGTTCAACCTGTTCAAATGATAAAGTCAGTCAGAGTTAGAGTCATAAACCCGGTACAACATGTTCAAATGATGAGTTCGAGTCATCAACCCAGTAGTGTATTGCTATGAGAGTTTTTCGGATATTTCTTTTTGGCGAAAAGTAATGCATGAACGGGCAAGTAAGACTTACGTGGGAATCAAGGGCGTGTTTTCTAGCGAGTATAATGGCAGCATTTCTGTCTCGTTCTGTTTCGAATGTCAAAACGTAGGAAACCCCCTTCCTTGCTTGCCAAAACAATGATTTCGAAGCTGCATTACCGCCTCCTCTTACGCCACATAACTGGGTCATGGTACGTAAAAGAAAAGATCGTGCATGAGTACAAATTATTGACATAAAAAATGACAGACTCGAAAGTAGTCATCAATCGTGTACCTGCATTGCGGTAGAATAAGACTCCCTAGTCTTATTTATCCATCCTCGACTGAGTTTTAGTCTCGATTTTCCCACGTTAAATACGTGAACAGAATGTGACGGATAATCTTGTCCATTCATCTGTGATATCACTACCTGTATGAATACAAACATGTCTCAGTAAGTAGATCGGCTTTCACAGTTATGCGTTCGTCACATTAAAGAGAGAACAAATCAGGATGCTGGTTTCTGACATAAAGGATGTCGTGATGAACCTAATAGTCATAGTCATAGTCAACAACCCGGTATCCCGCACAAGACAGGGTCTGGGTGGGAGAAGGAAAGCGGACAAATCATACCCGTGCCCCCTCCAAGGAGTGCGCAAGGAGAAATACGTGCATTCAAAATTCCCCCCAAAAGATAGGTAATGTTCACAAATGCAAATTAATATTTGAGGCCTCTTAAGTTAGGGGTTCTGTGTGGCCGGGAATTTTGCACATGCTCAGAATCACCCCAATTTTAGAAAGTTCTACATTTGCAATGCATGAATAGTGCTATGTGCTATCGACTATGAATCATAATTCAAATAGAGGAAAGGAATTACATACATGAAAATCAGCATTGGACTTCCGCTGAAGTGATTGCACATAGCTCGTCAATCCAGGGGCTGTAGCAGAAGTGAGAAAAATCGTATGAGCGAGAGACTATTTCAGTGTGTGCAAGCGGGTGTGTTGTATTGTGCGTAAGAAGGAAACCGAGAGAGGGGCAGAGAATACAAACCAGGATCAATGGCAGAAACTGTTGTCACAGAAATTGTCTGAGTATCAGAAACGATATCAGCTCGCAAAATTTTGCCCACGTCTAAAGGTTCAGGTGCGTAAATCGGTTTATTGGCACCTAGAAATGAGAAAAGTAGATAAGTAAGCAAAATGATCAACAAGATAGAGCGCTTCGGATGACACGAGTACACGACCGGACCGACAAAACCAAACAATATCATCGTCATCCCAATGAGTCCCAGAAAAACAAGGCGAATGATTTTGCAATACGTTCTTTTTCTATGCATGAAGCTTGAAATGCGATATAAGATTAGAACGACATCCACACTAACGGGAATGACAGTACGAAAGATTCGTACAAATGTAAGAAAAGCAAGAGATGCAAATCGTAAATAGTCACCTGCAATGGTTTCTTTATGGTCACTCTCAGACGATAGACGGTACCATTGAATTGAACATTTTGAAAGATCGGGAGCATTATTAGCACGAGGTCGGATCCTAATACATGAACCTAAGGTTTGAGCACCTTCAAGCTGGTACACACATAGTCTACTTTCCTCTGCTCTCTTGCTCATTGCTAACTGATAAGCAATGACAACAATAAGTCATGCAGATAGAAAACATCTTTAATATATAAATAAAAATCGGTTTTAATCACTACAAATCGGTTTAAATTTATAAATAAAAATCAGTTAAAATCAATAAATCATTCCCCTAAGTAAAAATTAGTATCAATCAGTAAAAATCAGTTGAGTCAGTATAAATCAGGTGAATTAAACAAGGCCTAAGTTGTGACATGAAATTGGAGAGTGTGAGCTATGTCTTCATTTTCGAAACAACGTTACCACTGAAAACATGATTTCCTTATTGCAGATTTGCAGTTGCCACAGAATACAAAAAATAGAGACGAAAACAAACAAAACCTCTTTTTGAAGCTTAGCAGAAAATATAGATTTCTCTCGTAGTTGAAGTCTAAGAGCTCGAAGCTCATGTTCCATGTCCATCACCTATGGAAGAGAAAACAAATTAGAAAACAATGATGAAAAGAATAAAATGGGGACCGAGCAGGAGAGGCGAGCTTCTCATTTGATAATATAAATGAGATTATAGATAGATAAACCATATTGTGTGAGAGTCCAACGGGACAAAACGCGCCCACACGTTTAAGCCTCAAAGGTGCCATTCAAGGTCTGTTCTCCGCAACTTGTTTTTAATTCAGTTCAACGTTTCACATTACTTTCGTTCTCGAAATGTGCCCACCATGAGTTTACAAAAAGAATCAATGTTTTAAACGAAAATAATGGATAAATTCGAAGAAAATTTGAAGGGTATCGGTAGTTTTATGTACATGTTGACATATGCACAAGTCATTTATCATTTGAATATAAAAAGAAATGCACTTTGGCATACCTTGCATGGTTGATGCATCATTTTGATTCGTCTAGCTTCCTGAACCTCCTCCACCAATTTCTCTACATCCTAACATTTGAAACAAATATATACAAACTTAACTTAAATCATCATCATCATCATCATCATCATACCCAATATCCCGCTCGAGAGCAGAGTCTGGGTGAGGGAAGTTGACGAACAATCCATAACCCGTACTCCTTTTATAGGGAGGATTAGAGGAAAGCGGAAAATTTTGCTAGATTTGAGATATTGTATTAGCATCTTTTCGGAAATTTCAATACTATATGTTAGAACTTCTGGCAATCATACTAATACAAGAACCCTTTACAAACCTGCTTTCCTGAATTTTGAGCTAGCTTTTCTTCTTCTTCAAGAGCCTCGCCAAACCTTTGTACTACGGCTCTAGCACTCTCGATTTCAGCACAAGCGAAGGATCTTTCCTGGCTTACCAATCTTTTAGCATCTTCTGAAGCCTAGAAATGACACCAAGAGAAACATCAGTGCCAGATCTTGATAGAGTATATATAACAAATCCCTCGTTGAATAAGTAGGAATAAGCACATAAGAAATAAACAGGACATCCAATTAAATCACCGGAGTTCCTGAATTGTTCGAATCCAAGCAGAAGGCTCAAATCGGAAACGAAAATGCAAGTAAAAAAGCTCCTTTGGGTCGGTTTGATATCAAATCATTTAGATTGTAATCAATACCTGCTTAAGAAAATTTGCTAGTTTCTTCACTTCAAACTTTTCTTGAATAAATTCTCCTTCTTGTTGTGTCAACTTGACCGCCAAAAGTTCCACCTGCAGAATAGAGTGTCTGTAAGATTTAATGTGTACTGTTAATTTTTGTGAAGTAGCATATGACGTTTGCTAACAAGGGTAAATCAGGAACTTCTTTGTTAGTCTTATCACTGGCAACGGTACGGTTGCGTACATCTGACCCCCCAAATGTACCACACTCAAAACAATTGCGAAAGCTAGAAGAGTTTTTCCAAATGCTTATCCTCTACACACAATATGAAGGCTTTAAAATGGACCATGCTCAATTCCTCTTCAAAACACTTCAAAATCCAAGTTTAGCAAAGGGTGCAACTTTCAGATACATGAAAATTCAATGAGCGGATAAGACTCCATGGTTCATGGTTTCACCATTCATGCTATGCCGTCAACTTTCGCTTAATAGTTGTCTAACAACGCATTAAATGAATCACATCAACATAACCATACGGAGTATATCCCAGTAGACCATACCCTTACCAAAGAAAATAAGGATGTTGCGGCTGGTGAGACCCTTGGCCCAAAATAAGGCATAAATGTATACCGGAATCAGAAGAAAGGATAAAGACTAACCAACGATATAGCTTGCTCAACTTCCTCCTTATTTATACCGGTCATGCATCCTTTCATCAACTCCAAAGCATCTCTAAGTTTTTTCAAAAGAACATGTCCTTCCAAAGAAGGTTTATCCCTAAGCTTCGCCTAAAAACCAAAAAAATGTTAATAATCACTTCCATCCCATCGACAGACAATGGCAAACAAAAGAAAAGAAACATGTATATAACCTCATCTGATAGCTTAGCAGCTGCAGACAAATTCTTATCAAATTTAGTTGCAAGATCTCTAACGGAAAGACGTTTGTGTTGCTCGGCTAACTGCTGAGTTTCTTGTACTACAACCTCCTTAAGAGGCGGAGAATCCGGATTACGCTTTGGCTCTTCTACAATTTCATTATTGGGTCCAATTTTATACTTCGGAAAACCATTTGCAGGAAAGCTAACATCAACCGAAACTGATAGAACCGAATCACTATGCAACTCATAATCAAGCTCAGGACTCACCCTAGTCATTGTAAATCAGGGTTCTGCACACAATTAAGCATCATTAACTAATACATTTGCAAAATCATAACCCTTTTTCTCCATCAAAATTACATACTAGATATCCTATGTCCTAACAATGTATACTTGCAAAATCTCATAACAAGGGTTTTGTAAATTTCCTCATTTATAGGCCAAGATTATGACAAATTACATGAAAAAAACTCATTAGTGCATGAAAATCATGGAAGGCTTTCACTTTCACCCATATAATAAGGGTTTGATTCTCGCTACCTGAGAGGTTAATTCCCCCGGCCCTTAACTTTAAAGGATACTCCGACCTTATATATGGGTAAAATCTGATAAATTTGTTATTGGGCTTGTAAACTACAAGATCAAAGAGTTGATTGCACACAGACCCGATAAGGTTCTATCCTAAAACCAACGGGTATTAGGAGGAGTAGCCCAAAGAGAAAGAGAAAACAGAATAATGATGTCAATGTGACCCAATATGTTTCTCATCTTATCTTTACAAAGTGCAAAATCATCATTCCAAACACTAAACAAAATGAAAAATACAGACATTCTTCATTTTAGAATAAACAAAACCACTTTAATGATGCACTTTGGTACTAATTAAATAAATATACAAAAAGTACTAAAGTTGCTAACTTGCAAAATGCAAATGTAAAACTTGAGAGCTAATTAATCTCCTTTATTCTTTTGGTTAAAAATATAATAGTCTTGTTAATCTTTTATTGCAAAGAAAGATCAAAGTTGGATCATCTCCATAACTACATGCATGATGCATACATAATACATTATCATCATCATCATACCCAATGTATCCCGCTCATAGAAATACATAATACATTACATACCCATAAAATACAGCCAGAATTAGCAGAACTCAGAAGTGTATTATTTTAGTATACAGTCAAACTCTAATTTTTTATTTTAACAAAAACTATAAATCAAAACAATTTGCATAGAACACATAAGATAAAAGTATAGAACACCAAAAACCATGAAAAAAAAAAATTAAAAACTTCAACTTTGGACAAAATGTGGATTAAAAATCACAAAAATAAAATAAAATGAGACTTACTTGAAGTTAATTTGTTTGACAAATGACAATGTAGGTATGAATATTTTAGCATACAAACTCTAATTATTTATTAAAAGACCCTTATTACTAAAAATAATTAGCATAAAACCCATGTTATAGAACACCCAAAATCATGAAAAAAGACTTGGAATTTCGGACAAAAATTAAATTAAAAACGAAAAATGCAATCAATTACCTGAACAATGTAGGAAGAATTAATAAATCATATATGAAAATTTAGCATACAAAAGAACTCTAATCATTTATTAAAAACCCTTATTACCAAAAAATAATTAGCATAAAACCCATATTATAAAACACCCAAAATCATCAAAAAGACATAAACTTTGGAGGAAAAAAAGTAAATTAAAAACCAAAAATTAAAAAAGATGACTTACTTGCAGTTAATTAGTTTAACAATGTAGGAAGATCATATATGTATGGATTATTTGCTAAATTAAATGGAAAATATTAATAAATAAATATGGATCAAAAAAAGGTGAAGAACCCAACAAAGGGGGTGGAAGAAGAAGAAGGATATAAATTGATAGAATTAGTAGTATAAAGTCTATAATGTAGTTGTAATGTAATGCTTTTTAGAAAGCAAAAGTGAAGAAGAGGAAAAAGGAAAAGGGTGTAATTGGTGGTTTTGTACAAGTCTAACAACTAAATAAAACTATGAAAACAACATAGAAATTAAAGGTCTTCATTCGGGTCATCGGGTTAATTTTGGATCAAGTGTTTCGGGTCGGTTTAAAATCGGATTTTTGCGTTCACATTGGTTTTTACATAATTGTATATCCATTTATAAGTCGGATCGAATCAAATTTCAGTTATAAAGTCGGGTGTCTATCAAGTCATCGGGTCTGTTTTGATAGAAATAGCCTTTGTTTGGTTATTTGCCACATTTGATTTTTTTTTTAACTCCATAAACATGTTATTTTAATTATTTATATATTTTATTAAATAAAATTATTTTTTTATTTTATAATTGTCCAATATGAATTGATCTAATACTCTATTAAGTTAAAAAAAACTTTTTTTATTACTTCAATTAATTATTTTAAAAAATACTTTAATTACACTGTTTATATGGACTCGTTTCATTGCCTTTAATTATCGCTCTTTACCTCCTTTTACTTTATCTTTATTTTTAGTTAGTTGTTGGTATTCTATTTATTCTATTAATAAGTTGCAGATTTCTCTCTCTTTACCTCTATGGGTATGAGTTGTCGTCGTTCTTCACTCCCAGACCTTGACCATAATTTTCTATGAACGGGATACACTGGGTATAATGATGATATGGACCCGTCTCATAGTGAGACGTTCTCATACAAAACGCGCTAATTAAATTATGTATAACTAAAAATCATAAAAATTAATATGTAATTAGACGATTCAAATACGATACTAAATTATATTTTTTTTCTTATACATTAACATCAATATGTAAAATAAATTTGAATATTAAATATTTTCGATAATCGTGGAATGAATTGCCTAAGTAGTGTTGGAAAATAAAAAAATTTCCAAAATGGTGCTCACCAAAATTTATTTCCCAAACTAGTGTTCATTAAGAAAAAAATTAATTAACTTAATCTATTTGATTGTGGTTTGGAAAGTTCCAAACCTATTAATTCTCTCCCAAGCAAAACTAAACTAAGACTAAATTTATTTTATGAAACCAAAAGTAATTGCTGATGTTAGTCTCAAACGAACCAAAGGACGACCCAAATCCCATCATTTACGGAACGAGATGGATGACTCGATACGAGAGAAGGTCACTTGTAGGCTGTAGCATTTGTCATAAAAAAGATCATAATAAAAAAAAGACGTTCTTCAAGGTATGTGTAATGTCAAAGTATTACATTATTTAATGTATTATTTTTTACATTAAAAACTCACTTGATTTTTTATGATAGATCACAAGGATGATGCTAACAACAGATCGACAAACATCTTTATTGATTTTGACTTTTGGAATAGTTAAGATTTTTGGTTGTAGGTTGAAGTGTTTTTTTGGGATATTTTACTCTTTCTGTAAGACTTGTGGGACTTTTTGAATTTGTTTGACGCGTATATTGGCTTGACAAAATATTTTTATCCTCTTGCAGGTTTGGAATTAACAAACCAAAAATATGTAGCTTAGTAAAACTATTTTATTATATGAACACCATTTTGGGAATTAAATTTTAAAGAACACCAAAGTTGGAATTATTTTATTTTTCAACCCCAATTAGGCAAATCACTCATAATCGTGATGTAATAAGTATTTGAGAAAGGAAGAAATATATTTGTCACAATCTCTCATTTTCATTGTTATTTCCTTTGTTGGGAAGATGATGGAAAACTATGTAACAAGAGAGAAAAGGAAAAGTATGGTGGAAAAGGAAAGGATTATTAAACAAAACATTAAGGCTGCTGGTTTATTCACGCGCTGGAGGGGTGGAGATTGGAGATGGTGGGCCCGGTTCTTTGCTTTGTAGCGTGCCTGCTGTCAGCTGCTCGTTAATCGACCAATAATTGATAGCTGATAGCTGATTGTCGATTGACGTTCACGTGATTGATTTTATTAAGTAGTTTGATCAGTTAATTTTGAACATGTTGTTACGAGTAGTGTGGTTGTTAATAGCTTATTTATAGCAATAAATTGTTTTAATTAACTTATTTACTGAACATTGACATTAAATAATTTTACTGTCTAATCTTTCTATTTGGATCAATATAGGAGTACTTTCTCCGTTCTGAAATACTTGTTATATTTCGATTATGGGCACTATTTATCGTTCAAGCTTAATTCATATATTGTGGATTTGTGGTCAATGTAAAAGTAAAAATATAATCATGTGGGGTTTTGTTTGAATCGTCTATTTACATATTTTCATAATATTAACTTTTTAATTTTTTAGATGTGTATAATTCAACATATAAATTAACAAAATAACACATTAAATTATATAAAAAGTCAAATATAACAAGTATAGTAGAGGAAGAAAGTATAACATAAAATGGTCTAATAAATTTTGCCAAAACTCCTTTAATTTGAGATGGAGATTAGGCATCTTCAAAGCTTTTGATGGGTCCACATATGCATAGACATAGAGGCTATGGATAGGGGTTTTAGTTGGAAAAGTTGCATTAATTTGTGATGGGGTTTTGTAGGGAAAATTAAAAGTACACAAGGTTTGAGACCGCTTATGATAAAGATGATTCTCTAAAATAGTCCAGTCTAATGTAGTTTTATTTTTTTATTTGAAATATTGAAAATTAAAAACTGATTTTATAATTGGACTAATACAAGACGAGTAGTCTATGATAAAGACCGTCTAGAGTAAAAATTTAGGTTAAAATTATATTTTAAATGACTAATCTCTTACAATTATGTTTATGCATAGAATTATGGGTTTGGTTAATTTTTTGGTTTAAGGCTGGTTTTGTGGGGAAAATAAAAGTGTATTGTAAATGACTAATCTTTAAACATAAATAATGTTTTATTAATTTATACTATAATTTGAGTCATATCGGTTTTAATATCCAAACATATAAGCTATCTTTTGATTTAAATATTCTCTTTTTTAGATTGTCAGTTAATTAATTCGCTAAATATTACATATATGTTCAAATAACTCAAAATATTTTATTTTTTCAAATGATTTTCATATTACAAACTACTCAAGTTGTGTTTCAAAATTTGAGTTAAATCCATTTTACTTAAGTGATGCAAAGTGATGTTTAATAAAATAATTCAACTATATGATGTATATTATATGTGCCACTTTTAACAAAATAATCCCTATTTTCTATGTGGGAGAAAAAGCTATTATTTCTATCAACCAATATTTTTTCCATGGACCATCAAAAGTGTAGTTGTCTTTTTAAGTACTTTATTATTATTTTTAATTTTATATTTTAATTTAAGTACTTTATTATTTAATTGTTAGTTGATAAAGAAACTAGCTATTTACATTTACAATATCCATATACCTACTTGAAACTAGAGAACAAGCAACTAACTTTGGACATATATGAACTCTTAATTGAAGATGAAACTTCCTTCATAATATAATATTATGATTTATAATGTAATATTAGCATTTGTCCAATTTGTAATCATTAGAGATTTTCTTTATTTGTAATTATATATATGCAATTAGCCTCTACTTATTGGAGATATACGATACCCCAGATTTAGCTTGAAAAGAAATTGATAGACTATTCATATCAACAAGATGTATCTTCTTTTCAAGGGAACTCATTTGCTAAGAACTCCACAGTTAAGCATGTTTGATGGGGAGCAATCTTAGGATGGGTGACCTCCTGGAAAATTTTCGGGCGCGCACGAGTGAGGCCAAAGTACGCTAAAAAGACTTACGTTGGTCTGTTGGGCTAGTCTACAGTCTGCATGGTGATCTGTTGGGTCAGGGTGTTACCAGGCCCGGTTCTAGGGGTAGGCAAGGTATGCCACTGCCTAGGGCCCATCAAATAAGGGGCCCAAATATATAGTATGTGACATTAATAATAAAAAAAATACTCCCTCCGTTTTCATTTGTTCTTCCCATTTGGAATCTGGGAAGAAACCAATATAAACTATAATTACAAAATAGATACTATGAGAGTTGAGTAAAATAATATAAAAAATAAAGGTTCTATTGATTAAAGTGTAAGTGTAATAATATCATTAAATTTCATTGGGTGTATGTAAAGTAAATGCATTGGGAATTAACATGTAAATTAATTTTTATAGATTAGAGTGTAAGTGTAATAATTTCATTGAATTCTATTGGTTACTAAAATAGAAAGATTCTAAATGAGAAGAACTTTTAAAAATTTCCAAATGGGGAAAGTGAGAAGAACATATGAAAACAGAGGGAGTATAATTTAGCATTAGCGTGCAACACGAAGCACACAAAACAGAGAAGTAAAGGAAAGAGTTGTCTTTTCGCACTTCCCACAGCAGTTTTCATTTTTCCAAAGTAAAATTAAATGGAAATGCCAAATGACTTCCATTTTTCAAAGAAAAGTAAATAGAATTTGAAAGGACAATAAGCCCAAGTATCTGAACTTCAATTACTATACTTTTAGAGGTTAGAATTCATGAAAGAGAAACAAAGAGAAAGAATTGGTAATCTTAATACTTATGAATTGCATTTGTCATTTCCCTCTCAAAAATCAATTTGCAATTCCCTCTCAAAAAAAAATCAATTTGCAATTTATATAGATCAAACATGTGGGGATTAAACAATTGAAATAAATCTGGTAAATATTTTGTCCTCTTTTTTAATTTTTGATTTTTATTTAATTTTTGTCCTCTTTATAATTTTTTGTTGATATTATATTCAATTCTGTTGTTGAGATTTTGATATTTTTTATCTTTGATTTTTTGGGTTTTAAATTCTACAATTTCATGGGTTTTATTTTTTGATTTGATTGTTGGGGACTTGGGGTCCTAGTCCTAGTTTCAATCGTCTAGGTTTTAATTTTGATATTTGTCTGGTTTCAATTTTTGGAAATTCTCTTCACTTTTTATGTTTTGGATTTTAATATTTTTTATTGGAGATTAATGTATGGCTTCCATTTTTATTTTTTTGATTGCCTGGGTTCTTAGTTTAAGATGTAATTTAATTTGTTTGGGTACTAATTGTAGCTAATGCACTTGATAAAATGAATATTATGAGGATGAAAAATCAAAAAGTGAAGCTAAGAGTTTTGGTTAATGCACTTTTTTGTAAGTTTTTTAAGATTGTAATATTTTGTAAACAACACATCTATATACTACAATTTATATGCTTTTTTTCTTAAATTTATTTTCTAGAATTATAACAGTAAGGGCCTCATTTTTCTAATTCGCCTAGGGCCCACACAATGTCAGGAACGGCACTGGGTGTTACATATACTGTATTAAATAGCTGGAGAGTTGGAGTAAGTAAGCATAAAGTTTAAAGAAATTACAAATAGAGATAATTTTATGATAAGACTATTTTTATAGGGTTGATCTATGTACATTTAATGTGTAAAGTATATGATGCTTCATTTAAATTAAATATTTTTCTAACACATATTTTCTTATACTTTTTAAGAAATAACCTGAAGTACAAATGACGTGAAAATCAAAAAAATAATAAGTTATTTTACGAAAAAGAGAAAAAAAATATGTAAATAAGAAAGAAAAAATTAACTTTACAGGTTAGTTTATTTAATATTAGGTAAGCTCATCATTATATAATACACATTCAAAGAGGTTGTTACAAACAACTTTTTTGTTCACGGCCTCACGGGTCACATGGTTTTCCCTTAAACACAAATGTGTCTTTTTGGTATTATACTTTATTGTGTGATCATAATATATATACTTCAAGATTTAATTATCTTAATTAAAATAATTAATTAAACACTTGATTAAGATTATCTTTTATCTACATTATCTTTAATATATATATATTCTAAAATAAACTTTTATTAAACTAAACTTAGTATTTTATTGGCATCACTAGTGGAAAAATTGACATTTGCTGCGGTTTTTTAGCCCTTATGGGCTGCGTATTTCAACCCCAGCCTTTATTGGAACAGCCCAAAATAATAATTAAGGGTTGCGGTCAAAATACGCAGCCTAAAATAAGGAAAGGGGCTGCGGACATGGGCCAAAACCGCAGCCCTTAAGTCATTTTAGGCAGTGGTACATGTTTGGAAAACATTACTTACCGATTTGGTAAACTACCCATCAAAAATAATGTAGATGATATACTAAAAATAGGGTAAATCAATAGGGCATATTAGAAAAACTAAAGTGTTAATTTTTTGGACGAAGAAAGTCTTTATACAAAATTATTTCCTTTTTCAAAAAGTATTTATATAATTAATTTTAGCATGTAATAAAGGCCTTTATAAATATAAAGTCCGCCCAAAAATTTCTATCAATCAGAGCTAGTTTAGATATGAGCTTACTTAAGGTTATAATACGGGTCATTTGATCAAAAACTCTATTGACTATTAATATTAAATTGTATAATATATTCTAGATATATACAAAAGAGATAAGTATTGTTCGGCCCAATCTATATTTATAGCAAAAGCCAAAAAAGTTAAAAAGGTTAAAAATATATATGAAGCAATACTAACAATATATAATCGAAAAATCAACAGGAGCAAACTAAAAGAACACAGTACACCACGAGTATTGAAACTTTGCCACTGCCAGAATTTTATCATTGCATACTAATATCATGAACTCGTTCCTAAATTGGTAACAAACTTATTGAAAAACAAAGGAAGTAGCACATAGAGTGTTCTTAAGACTTAAGATTGTATGTAACATCCGAATTTTCCTCCCATCCTTCATGATTTTTGGTTACGTTTAAGGGGTCGGATTTTTCGATCCCTTAAACGAAATCAAAAACCTTGAAAAACGGAAGGAAATTCGGGACGTACAAAACAAAGGTCACAAATGATACTCCCACATGCATAATCCACGAGCGGCTATCACATGCTATGTTATTGTTAGGTTTCAGGTGTTGACTACTCTCTTTTGTTCTATTCCTTCGTTTTATTCATAAAATACTTCCTTCCAATTTACAATTGGACAAATACTATATATAATAATTAAATACATTTACTCCATGATTTTTTAATTTTTAATATATACTTGACTTATATAGTAATATAATATATATGTATGAGTTTTTCAATTAAATTAAATATCGCAAGATTAAAAAAATAAACCGAGCATATTATTAATAGATATTATATTATATATTATAATCTTCTTAAATATAGCCATATAGGTAAAATCAAGGCGTTTTTTTGTATTGGTGTAACTATGGAATCCACTTAGGGCAAACTAATGGTTTGTATTCCTAATCGATAAAGAAATATAAACGTACGGGTACGTAAACCAGCCGAGAGATGACCGACTCAACACCGATGACCAAGGTCCATCATAACAAATTTAACCTTTTGCGACATTAAATTTAGCGGCATTAAAAAAATGTCATTATTAGCCTTCGCCTACTAGTAGCTCTCAAGTCTCAACACATATAATCTAAAACTACTATTTGCCAAATCATGTAAAAGTTGATGTTTTACCTTACAATGCACTTTTATAATTAATCGAGTAACTAACTTGTCTTTCAAATTTGTTGATCTCCAACATTGATAAGGAAATAAAAAATATAATTAAATACAATTAACAAACGGATTTTAAAATGTCATAAGAAATAGATTCGTTAAAAAACTACACACTCTATTTCTTGTTATAAGGAATTATAGCAAATAATATACATGATCAGCATATCAATAGAATTATAATATTCTCTCTAGATTTATTCGTAATACTTATTTATAACTAAAAATAATAGACTTAATGATTAGCCAAAAATAAGGAGGGATGTTGATCAATCATCAATCATGAGAGATTGTTGATGATCTCACCAATATCACCAACCAAATGACCCTCCAATCAATAAAATTAAATCAAAAAGTATAGCATGTATTAAAACTAATGGGGCTAATAAGAGTTTCACTATGTCACCCCACAAGCCACAATGGGTTGTGGGGTGTTTAGTCCTAGTTTTTCCTACTCCATAAATGCCATTTTTTTGTGTATTATAAATTTAATATATATATATATATAGTCATATCTTTTCATGATTAGTTAATTAGTAGATTAAAAATAAAGTAACATAGTATATTTATAAATTATTTTATAATATGTATAGCATGTATATGCCGAGAAAAGATGAGGATTAAAAGTGGGAGTAACATAGCGAGAACCAATCTCAGATCATTCCACTCAAAAAAAATATTAAATGCTCTAAACTAAGATAAAATTCAATTCCTATATATCTTTTTAAAATAGTACTCTTATTTGCAAAAGTAAGGAATTTTTCTTCTATAATTAATATGACTTATTCATGAAATAACATATATTTTATTGACTTCTATTTTGATTAAATGTCTTATTTTTTGACATTGTGCATCGATCAATTTGTATTTTGTTCTCAATTTATAAGTCAAAACTTAGTTAAATCTTAGTTGATTTATCTTGGTAAAGAAAATTGGTGTTCTAACGGTTGAGAAGCTTTATTAATTTGAAAAAAAATAAAGATTTATGAGAAACGTGATGAAATTTTAAGGTGTAATAACTTAAATGACGTAAAAGAGAAGTTGAATTATTTATGTTGGTTATATATTATATAGATACATATAATATATGAGATTATTTAAAACAATTGAAATATGAGTTTATTTTCAACATATCAACAATAAGTTAAAAATATTTCTTATAAATATCTATTTAATGGCAAAAAGTGTCAATTTAGAATCTAGATTGCACATTGGTTAGTTAAGGTATCTTATAACTTATAAGTATGTAATTAATGACTTAATTAACTACAAAAATCTTATTTAGTGTGATTAAAGTAAAACAAGCTTAAGTTAAACAAAAGTTAACATGGAGAATCATAATGAGTTAGTTCAGTGTTTATAAAGTTTTTTCTTTTCATCCTTATAATAGACTGATAGGGACTTGATTCCCATCAACTATAAGAATAATTAATTCGCCTTTTTTCGTACCTTTAAAAATTCTGTAGCCTACTCCAAATGAAAAAAAAATTAACATATTAAAGTGATATGACTCAAGTGATCTCTAAACTTAAGATGATCATTAAGAGCTTAGATTAGACGCCACTTATATGTCTTATCCCACTAATTATTCTATTAATTAGTATATCTTCCCTGGCTTGTCAATGGAATATATTAATTTTGTAACTAAAAATATATCATTATTACTAGCATATGGATATTGTACTTGGCCTTCCATATAAAAAAACAAAAAATTGTTAAAGGGGAAGGAAAAATTGTAATGCATGTAATTTAGAAGATGGAGTAATATTCTTTATGTTTTTTCATCAACATGAGTACATGACAATATAACACTCCCTCCACCCTCCTTTTTATCGTCCACTTTCTAGTGGGCACGCAAATTAAGAAAAATGGTAGTGGGGTATTTTAAGTGATTAAAATAATTGTAAAGGTAGTAGTTAGGATATTTAAGTGATTATAATAATCGAAAAGATGGTAGGTGGGGTATTTTAAATAATATAAGTTGGGATAATTTAGGGTATTTAGGTAAAAGAAATCTTTGCCAAAAATAGAAAGTGGGCAATTAGAGTGAACTGACCAAATAAGAAAAGTGGACAATAAAAAAGAAACGGATGGAGTATTAAATTTTTCTTTTTAATATATAATTTAAGGATATAAATTATAACATAAAATATAACGATATTTAATGCAGATTAGTGATCATCACTCACTATTAATATTTTTTATTCAAACTTGAAATTAATCATGAATATCGGATAACTTGTTGATAAAGGTTTTCAGCATCAATAAGTTCAATAACAATAGAAAATTCACAAAAAATAAATTTTATTTGCTTGAGAAAATAATCTTATTTGTATTTTCAATGTCTTAGTTTATTTTAATTACTACCTCCTATTCAGCCTAAATGTCTCATTTTCTTTTTTACCACTATTCACTCATCACTCTTAATTTGTATTCTACTCTTAATCTATAATTTAAAACATATTCATGTAGATCTTGTTTGATTCGTCTCAATACAAAAAATATTAATATCAATTTTTTTAATTTTTAATTAAAAATAATTTGAGATATTAAGGATTAAAATATTATCTCTACAAGTGTAAAAAACAAAATAAGACATTTAGGCTGAATATCAGAGAGTATTTTTTTGTGCTTGGTTCAATAAATATGCATGCATGTGTGAATTATGATATGTTACCAAACGGTATAAACAAGTCAAAGATTCTAAAAACAAAGCTTGACCAATTAACCTAGCTGTAAAAAGTCTATGAAACTAAAAGTAACTCACAAGGGATCCAATATGAGTAACAGACTAACAGTACAGTACATTGTTTGGGTGTCCAAAGCTGAAGAATGCCACATGGGTAGGACCCTTTTTATCTATATACTCGTCTGTTCTATTTAATTTGTCTATTTCTATTTTTGTACACGACTATGCCATTTCTTAATTAAAGGTTTGTTAGAGTTTATAACATATCTTGAGGCCTCAACCATTTTCTTGTATCTTCATTTATTTTTCAATAGAACATTTACATTTTTGGCATATAAAGTATACCGACTTTATCATCATCATCGTACCTTTGTGTTCAAGTCTATCGAGTACATATCTACATCTTCATCATCATCATCATCATACCTGAAGTATACCGACTTCCATCAATAGAACTATAGAAGTTATGATCATTTAATTTACATGTTTCATTTTGATCATCATTATCTTCAAGGGCGGTTTTTAGCCCATTTAAGAAGCCCGACAGCTAGCCCTCTAAAAACAGGGGCATCATATATTAACAAACTACTCATAGTTTATCAGTCAAGTATAGCTTAGTTGGTGACGTGTCTTCTTACAATAATGTTACTCCCTTCGAACCAATTTAGTTGTCACATTCCTTATTTGACAAATTCATATCAATTGTCACATTTCTTTTTTTTGTCAATCGTTTTTTACCTAAATACCCCACGTTCACACTAGTAAAGACCAAAATATCCCCACTTTTACTACTTATAATATTCCAACTACCACCTTTATAATTAATTTAATCAATTAAAATACCCTAACTACCACCTTTTTAATAGACCCTACACCATCCTTAATAACCGTGCCCAACCAAATGAAACAACTAAATTGATTCGAAGTGACTATTATATTAGTGAAAGGTTTAAAACCTACCCACATTAAATTTTGGTCCTTTTATTATCATTATTGATAAACGAAGGACTTAAATTTTCTAAACATCAAAAATAAATAGACTCCTATAATATTCTTTACTCTGCCCCAAATTATCTTTTATCATCATATCATCATCATCATACCCAGTATATCTCGCTCATAGAAAACTATAATCAGTGTATAGCGAGAAAGGACGACAGCAACTTATACCCATAAAAAAAAATGCGATAAATAAGTATCCCCGACTCTTTTATCATCATGTCTAAATTGAAGATAAATAAACGTTATAATGAAGATGGTTAGAATAGTGCATGGAAAATGCAAATCCTTGAAGCTAGGAGCAGCTGGCAGGTCCCATATTAATTGAATGAAAATAGGGTCGGGTCAGATATGGGCCAAGTTATGATGGCTAAGAAAAAGAAATAACTTCAATTACGGAGCATCAACATGAAGCTTTCCATACATCAATGAATGTCTTCCCATGTCTTGGCCGATCTTTTTGGCAATCATTTCTTTCATTTTACTCAATTCATTATTCAACAAATAGAAAAACAATTTAATAAAAATTTATGATAGTCTTAATATATAATAAAAAATAAAATACGTTGCGGGGAATTGAACTATGAACTGAAAGGTGACATACTTGTATTACTATATGTCTATATCTACTCAGCTAACACTTATAAGTATTGTCAATTGACAACATTGACATCACTTTGTATCCGCCGCTTGCCTTATACAAAGTAGTCACGAGTGCTGATCTCATAAAGTTGTAAAAGAAATAAACGATCTAGTAGTTACTTGACCAATATGTAGTGTACTCGGTCAATTAGAATCTAATAGACTGTATTTAATAATAAAGTAAATAAAACTATAATCTTCCTCAAAAAAAAAAAAAAAACTATAATCAATAACAAATACTCATATTTAGAAAAAGTGATTTTCGAATAACTATCGTAAATTAAAAATTAGAAAATAACAATTAACAAATGTTATCAACTTATATATAATATTGAATAATTTTTATTTCAACCTGTTGTTTTTGAGAGGGTATGTTCCATTTTAGCCTATTTTATTTTCATTAATTTATTAAGGCCGTCTTACCGTGAGACGATTTTAATTAGGTCAGCTCAAACTATTCATAAAAAAAATGCTTTTTGGACAAGTGTAAATTCAGATATTTTTTAATGTCTTTTACTAAAAAACTGTTTATATGAACTCATCTTACAATTACAATTAGACGGTTTCATACAAGACTTATTGTTTTATTTCTATTTAATCCCAACTTAACTCTACCCGTTTTTATTTGAGCTGGGCCCAAGCCCTAACCTACATTCGGCCCAGTACAATACTGGTCTTAATGACTAATGAGCATGCATAGTTTCTTCTAATATGGATGTAGAATAAAATTGAAAATTGAAAATTGAAAATTCAATTTTGTCTCGATTAGACTATATATTACTTTCTTTTCTTTGGGAAAGATTTTGTGTTTAATTTTCGGTATTTCAATTCCAAACCCTCGCCTTGTCCGATCAGCCTATTAGTAAATATCAATAATAAGTTAGATGTTACTTGTCAATTCTTGAGCTCTTCTTGTGATAGATACGATCTCAAAATAAAAAGTCCATAAGCAAAAATTTATATTATTGGACTTTTTGATCCAATTATGAAACTCATCTAACAGCTAGACCTTCTCATATAAGAATTTGTGTCATTTATTAGTTTATCACTAATAAATGTAAAAATAAACTCAATAAAATTGTAAGAAATTCAAAATATAATACTATAAAAGATACTAAAATGTTAAACTTCTAGCTTCATCGACTATAAATAAGAAAAGAGAAATTTTTTGGCAATCATCAAAGTATAAGTATAAAAATAATCTAATTAAATAGAAAATCAATTCATCAATTATTAATTTTAATTGTTAATTTTTTTCAAAATGTTTATAGAGTATTATATATATACTCCCTCCGTCTCTATGAGATAGTAGCAAAGAAAAAAATAGTGAGAATTAAAAAAGTGGTAATAATGAAGAGAGAAAATGAATTGTGTGAATGAAATTAAAAGAGAGTTAAAATGTATGGATGAGATTAAAAGAAAGTGGTGAGCCATAGTCCAAAAATAAAAATGCTGCAATTTAAGTGGGACAGATGAAAATAAAAAATGCTGCAAATTCATAGTAACAGAGGGAGTAAAGTTTTGATTTGTGAACCACCAGATTTGGTAGGAAATAGACAAGAGAAGAATGATTTAATTTGGGGTATCAACAAGTGTCAATATCTCATAGTGTCATACTCAATCCCATGGTTAAATCTTAACTGGTGTTGATGGATGCTACAAACTACAAGTACCAATCAACCTTTGATTCATCTATACAAACGTATTCTGATAAAAGTTTAACTATCAGTTTAAATTTTTGATTTAGCTGATTTTAGATACTTTTCTTTAATTCTACTGTTCTTTTGAGATTGTAATTAATAGCGTAGTATTCAGGACATTTTTGCTTATACTTCTTCCGTTTCATTATACTTGCTACCTTTTACATTTTACACAATCCAATATATTATTTTAATTTGTTACATCTAAAAATTATAAAAAGTTACATAATGAAAGTATGCGATTGGACAATTCAAGCAGGATCCCACTTGACTATATATATATATATTTTTTTTGAAGATCAAAGTGAGGCTTAGATTAATTAACTCAAATCAGAGAAAACAGAGTCCGCAATCCAAGGAGGACCGCCATTAAGCCAAACACTAGAACAAAAACCTGAGAAAGCCCATTTAGCTAATCTATGAGCTACATTATTGGCTATATTTTGACTATATTTTTACTTACATGCATATAAATTATAATATACATAAAATAAACTTGAACGATTAATGATACCTAAAATTAAATTTGTAGTAAGTATTTCAGAACGGAGAAAGTAATAAATATATCACTATCAGTAATAGTAAGAGAGCAAAGGCATGTGCAGGTGACAAACATGCATGTGTACAGCCCTTCATCACATGCATGCAATTGCATTGTCACACTTGCTTATTGGCTTATGTCCTTCAACCATAGGTGAATCTAAGTTTGAGTATTTTATTTATTTATATGTTTTTGATTGTTGGGGTTTTATATGACAATTCATCTATGTATTTTCTCGACATCGAAAGATTTTTTGGTCGCATTATTTTTTTTGATATGAGTTGTCGCCTTTCTTCACTCATCAAATCTTGATCATTCATATGAGCATGATATACTGAGTATGATAACGGCAATGATAGTGATGGTGATGGTAATGATGATGATAAATTGTGCTGTATATATAAGTGTTCGACTCATCCTATATGAATCTTTAAAGAGAAATAGTAGTCGAGTTAGTTTAGTAGAGTGATGACTTGAAACTCAATAGGTAGGTAGAGGTTAAAAGATGGGCCATCAAGGAACTTAATTTGTCATTGTACGTATAAGTCTATCTAGAATTATTAGATTATTAATAGTAGTACTAGTACTATTATATAATTACTTCGTTTTAAATTAGTTGTCCTGTTTTATTTTGGATCTAGTTGTTATAGAAGTACAATGAAGTTGCATTGTTTTCATAGTTGTAACTAAAAAATCAAGTATTAATTAAACACAAATTCTTACTTGAGACCGTCTTTTATAAAGACGGATCTCAAAAGCTCAGTCCAATTCTCAATATATATTGTTACAACTCTAAATATAGATTTGGACTGAACTTTTGAGAATTGTCTTTACAATAGACGGTCTCTCAAAAGAACGCCCATTAATTAATTAAATGCATTTGAGAAAAATTCAATATTATAAGTGGAAAATGATTTTATGGCTAACTCATAAATCACAATAGTAGTATTGAGCTAACTTGTGATGAGGTTGTAACTTGATAAAAAACAATGTGGGCATTTGGCAAATACCTAATATTTCCTCCTTTTATTGAAATTGCAATATTTTTCATTTTGGTATGTTTCTTTTAATTTGCATCATTTTTATTTTTGATAATGACCCATCGCTTTTTTTTAATTTCATCCATACATTTTAACTCTCTTTAAATTCCATTCACACAATTCATTTTTTTTCTTCTTGTTATTCTCAGTTCTTTAAAAATGACCCAACTTTTCTTTGATGCAAATCAAAGATGACAGAGAGACTAGTTGATTGCTAGCATTTGACCGAAATGACTGTTTTATTAATTAATTTAACCAGTTGATTTTAAACAAGTTAAAAGGAGCAATTTGTTAAAAGTATACCAACTAATTTGCTAACATTATCAAATATAGTTTCATCACACAATTTTTTATTTGTGTGAAACTAAAATTGCCTACCAAAAACCCCAAAAACCTTTCTAAGACTACCTCCATCCCTCATTATTTGCTATAACTATATGTTGTGACTTGTGAGAATAACAAAAAAATAACGTTTTATTAGAAAGAGCGACAAATATATAGTTGAGTAAATATATTACTTAAATAAGTGGATGAGAATTAAAAAAAAGGTAAATTATGAGAGGATGTTTGACAAATGACTGATAGCTGGTAGATGATAATTGATTATAGTGGCTGATTTGACCAGTTGATTTTATTAACTGGTCCGACCAGCTGATTTTAAACCCGATGCCATAAGCAGCTTATTCAAAAACAACTTATTCGTATTAATAAGTTGTTTCAACCAACTAATTCACCAAACACTAAAATTAGCTGATTTGACCGCTCAACCCTCTTTTTATATCAAAATAAGCTAAAAATACTCAATAACACCCCATAGTAAAAACTTATTGAATGGATGAAGAAAAATAAAATAGAAAGTTCATGACTTAAAAATGAAAATTCCACTAAACCTACTGCGGAAACAGTGGTTACCAACTTGTTTGACTAAAGAAGAAATCTCATAGACGCATATATTTATCTTAATTTTTTATCTTATTTTTTCAAATTAAATTTTTTTTTCTAAGGAACGGTATCTTAAATGAAAATACCTAATGTAGTGTTTGAAAATAAGTATCTCATTTCAAGTTATGAATTTTAATTATGAAATCATAAATAAAAAATTTGAGAATGACAGAGTTTGAATAGTCATTCTCAAATTCTCAACTTTGAGTACCGAGTTTAATCTAAATTCAAAGTTAAAAATTTTTAATTTGTCAAACAACGAATTTGAATTAATTTCAAATTTTCAAATAAAACTATCATTTACGAACATGATATAAATACATTTTCAAATTTTACCCATACATTACTCAATCGGGGAAAATAACTGTAGACGCAAAAGCGACGGTCGATTATATCTCATCGAACGGTATATAACTCATGATTAATTAAAAAGGAGGGAAAATATATCAGCCGTACGATCTAATTCCATCTCATTTATAAACCTCGACAAAGAAAGAGTTGATTGTTTTCTTACCAGTTACTACCCTCTTTTTGCTTACTCTTTTTCTTTCTTCTCACTCCACTTCGTCTTCAGTTACAGACTTACAACCTTACAGGTATCGATCTACATTCTAATTTGTTTTTTAGGTTTTGATTTCATATAGAATTTTCATGTTGTTTCTAAATTGGTGTCGATTTTGTTGGTTGATTCTGAGTTTGATTTGATTTGTTTTGGCATGATTTCTGGATTTCTGCGTAATTATGGAGGAATTTGTACTGAATTGTGATTTGAAGTGATTGTTCATCGGTTATTTGTTGTTTGATGTTTAGGCAATTGATTTGTAGTGGTATTTGATTGGTAATGGTGATAAAGTACAGTGCACTTATGATTTCCTTTAGATCTGGTGATTTGTTTGTATTTTATATTTACTTGATATGAAGATAAGAAGTTCTCTTTGCGCTAGATCTATTCTTTTTGAGTTGAGGATTTACATTTTTGAAAATCAAGTTTTGCTGGATGAGCCTTTGTAAGCAAATTTTGTAGAGTTTTTTGTGTTTTGAGTTGATCTTAGTGAAATTGTTCGATTCTGATCGGTTGGTTATGATTGAATCTTCATAACTGTAATTTGCCTGCATTTGTTTGATGTTTGTCCATTGTTGAGTTTGTTTATGCTTTAGATCTATACGATGCTTTCTTTCATTTTGTTGTCAAGTTGCTTTTTGTGAAACTATGATGAAGGAGATGCAAAATTGGCTTCTAATAGCTCATTGTTATTGAAATTTCTTTGTATATAAACTTGATAAGACTAACTTTTATGCCTGTCTAAATATAATGATGTGTCGGTGTGATGACTGATGTAGGATATTTTTGTATGGAATACTTAGATTACTGTCTAAAACCGTGCTAGTATAATTACTAGGACATTTTGTGTCTTATAGTTGTTAATTTATCTGCTTATAATGTGTGCATACTGCATATGTGTCGGTTGATTAAAAGAAAAAGATGTTAGCATTAGTATCTTACTACATACTTCATGTTACTGCCCAAATTTCGGTCAGTCTTAATGATTGTAAATGAAGTTCGTGTCTTATACTGTTTACCATGCCTAATGGATCTTTCATTCTACTGTTTGTACCGGTTGATTATAAGAAAATGATGTCTTCATTTAATAATTTTTATTACAGATGATATTTGTGTCTACATTTGTGTTCGGCTGAGTAGTCAGTCAGATGCTATGTCTGCATCTAATATACCATGCCTGTTTAAGTGTGTTTGTTTGGTAGTTGATGCCAATCACGTAGTAGTGATATGACCATTTCCTGGATAAATATCCTCAAGTGGACTGGTTTTGATGATTATTTTGAATTTATTTATCATTTTTGTGATTAGTACTTGGTTACATTAGTTTGCTTTCAGGACAGTGGGAACCTCAGCTATCCAAGTTTTAATGATTTGTGTTTTGATATAGGAAAAATGAGAGAAATCCTTCACATCCAAGGTGGTCAGTGCGGTAACCAGATTGGGTCTAAATTTTGGGAAGTTGTGTGTGACGAGCATGGTATTGACCCCACTGGAAGATATGTTGGTACATCAGACTTGCAATTGGAGCGTGTCAATGTCTACTATAATGAGGCTTCATGTGGAAGATTTGTTCCTCGTGCTGTGTTGATGGATCTTGAGCCGGGTACCATGGATGCTGTCAGAACCGGACCATATGGTCAAATCTTCCGCCCTGACAATTTTGTCTTTGGACAATCAGGTGCCGGTAACAATTGGGCTAAGGGTCATTACACTGAAGGTGCCGAGCTTATTGACTCTGTTCTTGATGTTGTGAGGAAGGAAGCTGAAAACTGTGACTGCCTGCAAGGTAACTGATTTGCTATCCTGGTCCACTTGGCCAAGATTCTTAGTTTATGAATTGTATGTTGGTTCCTTATGCTTCAACGTCTACTTACAATGCAGGATTTCAAGTGTGCCACTCTTTGGGTGGAGGAACCGGTTCTGGTATGGGTACCTTGTTGATCTCGAAGATTAGGGAGGAGTACCCTGACAGGATGATGCTTACTTTCTCAGTTTTCCCATCACCAAAGGTCTCAGACACAGTGGTTGAACCATACAATGCCACCCTTTCTGTTCATCAACTTGTTGAGAATGCAGATGAGTGTATGGTGTTGGACAACGAAGCACTTTATGACATTTGCTTCAGAACTCTCAAGCTTACCACACCTAGCTGTGAGTATTATTTTTCGTTTGATCTCGATTCCTTTCTGGGGAAATTGTTGGTATTTATGTTCAATTGTGATTGTGTCGGGGCTCTTTCTTTGGTTAATTTAGTATAAGTGCACAAATCCTCTTTTATCAGTGATGATATAAGAATTATTCCATATCCATGAATATTTACATATTGACTAATGTTGATGGCCATGGGTTATGTTTGTAACTTTGTTTCTTTAACATTTTGCCACTGCCAAGTTTTTTAAGTTTTTGCCTTCCTACTTTTCAATTTTTTTAATCATTGGTTTTTTGCTTGTAGATTTCTAAAGTCACTTCATGTTGATTTTGTTTGCAACTTTAAAATGCAATCTTGATTAGATTCATGGACTAATGTCACTTGTAAATTGTAATGCTATATGTTGTGTTTGTGTATAGTTTTAAGTTGATTTACTAATTTATTCATGTCATTTGGATGCAGTTGGCGATCTTAACCACTTGATCTCAGCCACCATGAGTGGTGTCACATGCTGTCTTCGATTCCCTGGTCAACTGAACTCTGACCTTCGCAAGCTTGCGGTTAACTTGATCCCCTTCCCCCGTCTCCACTTCTTCATGGTTGGGTTTGCCCCCTTGACCTCACGTGGATCCCAGCAGTATCGTGCCCTCACTGTCCCTGAACTCACTCAACAAATGTGGGATGCCAAGAACATGATGTGTGCTGCTGACCCTAGGCACGGAAGATACCTCACCGCCTCAGCCATGTTCCGAGGCAAGATGTCGACTAAGGAGGTAGATGAGCAAATGATAAACGTCCAGAACAAGAACTCATCCTACTTTGTTGAGTGGATCCCAAACAATGTGAAGTCCAGCGTTTGTGACATCCCACCTCGTGGTTTGACCATGGCCTCAACCTTCATCGGTAACTCTACTTCCATCCAAGAAATGTTCCGAAGGGTGAGTGAGCAGTTCACAGCTATGTTCAGGAGAAAGGCTTTCTTGCATTGGTACACTGGAGAAGGTATGGACGAGATGGAGTTCACCGAGGCTGAGAGCAACATGAACGATCTCGTATCTGAATACCAGCAGTACCAGGACGCTACTGCTGACGATGATGAAGAGTACGATGAAGACATTGAATCAGATCCAGAAAATGTTTAAGGAAAACTTCTAGCAAGTGATCTGCAGAAGCTTGGATAAAATGTGCAATGTCATTTTAAGTAATGTGTTTACATTTTGGATAGTGTGTGTGTATAATATGGGAAAAAGGGGCCGGTATATGAATGTGTTAGGGGGAAAGTATTTGGTCATGTTAAGTCTAAAATAGCTTTGAGATTTCTAGTATGTTGTCATATTTTTTATATTACCATGTTTTGATGTTGCTATGTCCAATTTACTTTCTTGGAGTAGTTTGATTTGATTTAATTACCTTTTGGTTGTCATACGTTACTTAATTTTTGCAATTTTATATTTTTTTTCCCAATAGATTTTAAGTTTTTAACATCTAAATCATTACTCTATGGTTCAATTTGTTATAATGTTTTTTGGTTGCAATATAAACTTCACCTTTTAATGTCATATTGTATCAATCTACATCACTTTAATATATATTTCTTTTAATTTGTTTATTTTATTTTGCTATAATTTTTTTCAATGGGAATGTATACATTGCTTTCTCTTATTTTCATTCACATATTTCAACTCTTTCAATATACAATTCAAAAGATTTTAAATACGGGTTGGAAATTGCTAGGAGGATGGGCTATGATCAGATTCATTTGGAGGGTGATGCTCTCAATGTTATTTCGGCTATCTCCAACAGAATAGTTGGTCGAGCTCCTATACACCTTATTTATGA
This sequence comes from Amaranthus palmeri, assembly GCA_019776075.1. Classification (NCBI taxonomy): domain Eukaryota; kingdom Viridiplantae; phylum Streptophyta; class Magnoliopsida; order Caryophyllales; family Amaranthaceae; genus Amaranthus; species Amaranthus palmeri. The sequence continues at coordinate 383,245 of JAAKBH010000295.1, forward strand.
CTCTATTATCTCCATGCTTGATTCCTTTGCTGATGTAAAATTTAGTTTTGCGCGTAGAGGGGGTAACACCGTTGCCCACATGGTAGCTAGATGGGAAACCGAATATGACCGCGAAAAAGTATGTATGGCCCCTTTTCCTGTTTGTCTTCGTACTTTGATTGAGCTCGATTTGAGCTAGTTATGAACAGGTTAACTTCAAAAAAAAAAAAGTTCTTTTAACGCAGAGAGGGTAAGCATGGAACTTGGATGTACAGAGATTAAATAGGATAATCAATTAATTAATCATTACTATAGAAGGAGGAAAATGGAGTCATTTTCAAAATTAAACAAAAGAAAAGGCTAGAAGTATGCCTTATATTTTACTACTCCCTCTTATACACCTTAAAATATTAATTATACTACTATTAATATATATGTTAATATATAGTCATGTGGGATCTTATTTGATTCATTTTGATGTAAAGTTTATTAATATCAGTTTTTCATAATTTTTAATTATGCATAATTAGATATATTAAAAGTTGAATTAGTACGTTGGATATATTATAAAGTAAAAGAAACACTTAATATATATAATAATTGAGAGTATTTTTTTCGAAATAAAGATAATTTCCTACATATAAGAAATTGTCTTTAACTATCAAATCAAACTATTTTCTTTGTATACTTTTTTTAAACTCTTTTCTAAGAGAACGAAAATGATGCACCAACTATGTCGAACAATCCTAGTCATAAGTTAGCTTAGTAAAGAACAAAAAATAGAAGGACCCGGTTAATAGTGGTCTTCCTCCATTGGGCCCCCATTTAGACTACTCAAAGCCCAAAAATGGGGATAAAATGATGTTTGGACCAAAAACCTTGTGAGTTTCTGTCCACTAATAAGGTTTTCACGAATTGTTGTAAGAGACGGTTTTTCTAAGAGACAACAGTGGATATAGACTAAATAGCCCAATTAATACAAATTAAAGAGAAAATAAGAATGTGGGCTTCTTATTTTAGTGTCAAATTTTAACTATGTTTTTCTTATCAATCTATATGAAAAAATATATTCATGTGGGATCTTGATAGATTCGTCTCAATACATACTTTCTAAATTTTAACGTTTTAGAATTTTCAAAAACTCACAATTTAAATCATTTCACTTTTAAGCTTACATTGAGATTTGTGAAAAAAATAAATAGGAGGAACAAATGAAAATGAACGAAGTAATGGTGTAATTGTAACATTCATCTTTAGGTTGGAGGTACATTAAAATCAAAATTAATTATGATGTAATAGTAACCTTTTTCTTTTGGTTCAAATGGTTGGTAATGTTAGATAGAACCAAAACTTAAGTCATAATTAACTTGGTTGAAATATAAACATCTATGTCTTTTCAAATTAAAGTATATAAAATATATCTCTTCCTTGATTTTATTCGTTTTACTTATGTTATTTTGTCCATTTAAATTAGCGTTAAAGAAAAATAAATATTTTTTAAAAAATATGAATTTTTGATAATGAAGAAAAATAAACATTTTTTAAAAAATAAGAATTTTTGATAATATTTGAAGAAAGATATTGAATTATATAAATGAATAAATGTTTTAGAGTTAATTCAATTTTATCATTTATTTATAATTTTATATGAGAAGATAAAATCCAAATGAAGGGAATTTAATGCAATTCATCATTTATAGATTTAATTTTTTTTAGAGTTAATTTATAATTTTAGTTCAATGCTAATAAGCACTTATATATATATATATATAATAATGATGAACTCATTTTTAGTTTATTTTTAAAATTTAAATTCAACACAATTAAGCAATTAACTATTTAGTAGTAGTATGATATATTAATGACTTAAAAATCGAATTTTATTTCAATGGAAGAGTAATTACTATTTTTTCAAATATCACTTGGATTTTTATTTAGTTATTTTTTCTTCCATTTTACCATGTAACAAAAATTAAAATTAAGTATGTATGTTCATGACTTGCATTGGTGGTCTAAGGAGTAGTGTTTGAAAATGAAGTGTGGATATAAAGTGTTTTTTCTTTGAGGTTGTTAGCCTCTTTTTTGACTGTTACTACTATCTACTACTCCCTTCGTTTCTTTTTGTTTTTCCACCTTATTAAAGCGGGCAGTTCCATAAGTTTTTCCACTTTAGAATAATTTCCATTTTTGGAAAGTTTTCATCCCACTTTTACCCTTTAAAACCCCACTTTCCTTACTTTACACTACTATTTGATTATTTTCTCTCTCATAATTCCAGTACAATTATTATATTACACTATTATTTAATTATTTTTTCTCTCATACTTCCAATACAATCATTATTTTCCACCACTTTATAATTAAAATAATACTCATTACCACCAAAGATTCTATTTTTCTTAATCTTGGTGAAAAACCCAAATAGGAACATCAAAAAGGAACGAATGGAGTATTGTATATTACTTCATTTGTTAATAACAACTACACTTGTAACTATTAGCATTTATATGCAACTACAACTACTTTAATTAAATATTTATTTTTTCCTAGATAAAAATAATTATAGATCTAAAAAATTAAAAAGGTGTATTTTTTGAATGAATTGAACAGTGTGCTTATTATCAAGAATTAAAATTTGAACGACGAATAATGTCAATGATCTAAAACAGACCACTCAAACGTCAAGTGATCACTAAATGGGCGAAAAATAAACTAGGCAACGGCATGGCGACGAATCCCTTGGCCCGTTGCCTTTCTGTTGGACTATTAGATGTCCATCTTGTAATACGGCTAGCAACTTCATTACATCCTTTAAAACAAAAGGTGATCGAAGACATTTTAGATAAAATAATTGAATCCAATTAAGACTTAAAGTTTACCAATAATCTACAAATTTATCTTTTACTTTTTCCATCCGTAATTTGATTCATTTTTTCATCTCATTCATGCATATCTTTTATTTTCCTGTAAATCTCACATTTTTTCACCCATTTAATTTATTTTTTAATTAATTTTTATCTTTGTTATAAATAATAGAGGACCCACGAAGCACATCACAATTAAAAGTCAAGGTCGACTTTGGGGTTCTTGGGCGAAATAGCACACTCGACCCCTTTTCCCTTCTAATTTATAACTTATATGGATCTTTTTTTTTGAAAGGAAAACTTATATGGATCTTCTACAACCATTAAGTTTACTTTTTTGACATAGACGACGACCCCTATTGCCCACCCATAAGGCCGATCCTGTTTAAAGTAAAATAAGTGAAGAAACAAAGAGCTCAATAAAGAATGTAGAATGATGTAAGTAGTAAGTCTTGAATTGAGTTCCGGATAGATATGAGTAGTTATGATTATGAGTAGTAAAGTGGGCAAAAAAACTAAAAGAAAAAAGAAAAAGAAAAAAAAAGTAGAAAAGGAAGTGTTGATCTAGTTGTAGTTAATGGGGGGGTTAGTGGTTAGTAGTAGTACTACTACTTGTTTGGTGTTACCAACATTCATTGTATAGTCGCATTCTCTACCATTCACCTGCCGTCCAAGTTGCAACCCCACACAAAACCGATAATTTAGGTTCGGATTTGCTTAGATCCGTTAGAGTATATAACATATCTTGACGTCTCAATTGAGTAGTTACAAATACAAATTATACTATCAATAGACTACATAATGAAGGTATTGGGCCTCCCTTGGCCCCATTGTAGCTTTACCAATGCTAATCACTATTAAGACTATGAGAATAAATACTCTCTATTCCATCGAGATGAATTCTAAAACTACTTTGTTCGACTCTATTTTCCCAAGCCCGAAATAGATCGGCGGGCTAATATCGATGTTGTGCATAGAGATATTTAGCGGGGGCGGATCGACCCAATCCATTTAATTTTTAACCAGTTCCGCCCCGACCCGGCCATTAAACACCTCTAATTGTGCACGGTCTAAAGTTCATACTCAAATTAAACATCTCCATAAAACTTCTCTTAATACCAACTAATCAAACAATTTATGAAAATTTGAAGTATGTAAAATAACTGTAAACAAAAATTAATTTCAAATGTACTTCCTCCGTTCTAAAAGTATAATATTTATTACTGAATGTAACATGTTGTATGGAAAAATGTCACTATCAAGCAAGTATTATGGGACGGCGGAAATAATTTGTTAGAATATTATTGAAACATTTATGAAAAACAATTTTTGTAAAATGATAAAAGTAGAATATTCCTTGTTGGAGGCTTTGAGCATTGGGAAACGGGGTCCAACCAATTTAATTTGATTGAAAATTTGGACAATAATATCTGACTTTTGTGAATTGCACGTGCGGAAAATTAAAGGTGCCAAGTGTCAATCATATGTGCCTTCTAATTTTCAATTCTTATCCTGTCAATCATACTACCTTAGTTTTTTGAGAAATTTAATTTTAAAAATCACATATTTTGCTCGTTGTCTTTTAAAAATCTCTTATTTTAATTATCTTTTTTTAAAAATCCGATCTTTATATTGCGTTTTCTTTTAAAAATTCGACTATTTGGTTCTTAATTTGTTTACTAATGAATTTTGCAAATAACTTAATGAGGTCAATCTTTAAAAGAAAACATAGTATAAAGGTCGAATTTTAAAAAATAATAGAAAAGTAGAATTTTTCAGAGATAACGAGCAAAATGTGGAATTTTTAAATTAAAATTTTTCTAGTTTTTTGTTTCTATTCTACTTATATTTGCATGCGATGTATACTTTTGTCATCAAATTTACCTTGTATTGTATGTATTTGCAGAAAATAAATAAAAAGAGATAAAAGGAAAAAATACGTTAAATATAATTTATTAATAACGAAAATTAAAGAAAAATGTATATGTTATGTTCAAAATAAAAATGACGTAAATTTGATTATATGAACCAAAAAGACAAATTTCATAAGACAAAAGAATAATTCATGGTGATTGTCAGATTACTTTTTAGTTGGCTTGTTTGACTAGCTAAAAATATTAACCATTTCTATTGCCTTATAGGTTAGAAAGACAGTTAGCTGTTTAGGGAGGTGGTTGATAAAATTACATTTTTAATGTTAGTTGTTTATTATAAGAAAAGTGAGCGAACAAGTCAAAAATCATTTAAAATAGCTAATACTTCCTCCGTTCCATAATACTTGCTACATTTTCCATTTTGGGAAATTTCATATTACTTGCTACATTTCCTTTTTAGTAAAAAACTAATCATTTAAAGTTATACCTACTTCTACTTTTATCCTACTCTATATCTAATTAATCCTATTTTTCTTTTTCATTTTTCAACAAATAATATTAAAAAATTCCAAAAAAGCAACTTTTCACCTACTACTCATCATTGCACAGTAACTCCTTAATATTTGTGCCCATGCAAATGTAGCAAGTAAATAAGAACGGAGGAAGTATAACCAGTATTTTTCTTTTGACTAAAGCCAACAAATTAACTATTTTTCAAATAATTTTGACTGATTGACCAACAAACAAAAATTTAAATTGCAATTTTTAATAAAACTTTAAACCAGCTTAGCATATAATAGGGAAAAATGTTATTTTACAAGTCCATATTTAAGCATATTATCCTTAAAAATTCTGAATTTAAATTGATATTTTTATTTTCCAAATTAAATAATTTAAGAAATTTGTTGTGAAATATGATGGGTGAAAGAACAAAAAAAATTAGTTGCAACTAAACAATGATGTTGGGGTCCCACCTAGTGGCAGATAAGTCTACCAACAACACTTGCAACTGCTATTAATGGAGATTAATTAATGAAGTAATTTGCTTTTCTTTACATTTTCTAAATCTTTAATTAATTGCTTCTTTTTAATGTTGTTCATAATTTACCCCTTCCTAATTAAAGATATTAGCATCTTAAGCATGCTTATTCTATATTTCCAACTCATAAATAACAAAAAAATTCAAATTTAGTTACATGTTTTTTAATTTTTTTCCTTTTTAAGATAGTTCACAACCCGCCCATCATATACATTCGTGTGAGCTTAATATTAACAATATCAAATTGATTACACGAATCAAAATAACTCAACAGAAAAGACCATCGTATACACGTAAAATGATAAATCAACTTAATAGATCATCAAAAAAAATAATTAGATAAATCAGCGTAAGAGATCATCGCTAACAAGTAACAGATGTCAGAAACTGCATATATATATATATATATATATATATATATATATATATATATATATATATATATATATATATATATATATATATATATATATATATATATATATAATTTTATTTTGGTTACATGTGTATGTGAGCTTTATCAGAATGGACATTATTTTTTTGTGCACAAATTTGATGTACCATTTAAGCTATGGAACAAAGAAATTATGTAGCAAACAGTCACTGAAACATAAGTTATATCAGGACTCTTTAACACTTATATGTTCAAATGACTGCTAAATCAAGTGCACAAGAAAGAAATTTTCCCGAGAGGCGGAGACCTTACGCCCTGCTAGAATGTCCGAACTGGGTGACCATTCGAGGATTCATCCATCGGAAATTTCGGAGCATGATGAAGCTCGAGCTTCTGCCACATTTACAATTGGCTAACTCTCGAAATAAACGCATGTCAGACAATGTGTAGGGGAAAACGTCGCCTCAATTTAACAAGCTGGTAGAGAAGTCTCGCGCAGATCATCTCCTTCCATTCGCCCAATTCCGGTTATTGCCAAATTTAGCATACGGATTTGGTTTCGAAAGCCCTTTCTTGGGCAGGTCATGTATCTCCATTACTTGTATGGTCCTCTGCCTCTTTGCTGTATCCGATAAGGAGAAAAAAGACAGTTTACAGTCAGAACGACTCAAAAGGAATTTGGTAATAATAGGTATTCGGGATATGAATATACCATTTTCGGCATGTTGATACCGCTCTTGGAGTTTCCTTTTTGTGGCTTCGAGTTTTTCTTGGCTGGCAATCTCGCTCGAGGATTGTGCTTTCTGATAGAACAGGCAACAAAGACGGGATTCAGCCATACGTACGAAAACTTGGGAACTTTTGAATGGTATAAAATTTTGTACCATTATATATAATATACCTCATGTTGAGGAGGTGGTCTCCTTTGGTCCAAGGGCTTCCTAAATTTCTGCTGAGGATTTGATTCTTTTACCATTTTCGACTCACCGACAGGTTTTATAGGTCTACCGGGGCCAGATTGTGTGTTCGGGGTCTTGCTTAGCTTTGGAAGAGGCTCGGGCCTTTTGGGTTGTTGCACCTTGTTATCCCTTGTGAGAGGAATCGCCTGTTTTGGAGGTTCTTCTCTCCGCTTTGGAGGGTCCTGTTTAGCCATAGCGGGCTTTCTTCCAACTTCTCGAACATCACGGTTCTTGTTGAATTCCCCACAGTTTCGAGGATCTGTAACACAATTACCCGATCATCATCATCGTGATTTTTTAAAGCGGGGAATGCACAAAAAGAAACCGAAACCAAAACGAAAACGTGTATAAGACTAGCCTAAAGGAGAGAAAGTTCGACTCACTTCCATCATCATCCATGCCATCGAAGAACTTCATATCATTCACGATGTCCACAAAAATAAGACATGTCAGTTCGAGATTAAAATAACCGATCATAAAGCAAGTAATTTGTAATCAAGGTATGGTGGCATCGACATAAACAATCGTACCTGTGAAAAATCCATAGCTTGCGTAGAGAAAAATGCTCCTTCATCGAGAGGAGGAGAAGGAAGCCCTTCCTCTTCATCAAGTGTGGATGGGTTAACAGAATCAGGAGTACCTCCTACACAAATAAAGGACGGAAAGATTAGTCGATATGTAAAATGTTGTGAATAGCGATACAAGAAACGAGAACAAGAACGCCTGTACAATCATATACTTCTATCACACAACAAACAATCGAGATGGTATAGACAGAATGATACCTGCAAGCTCTTGGGTGGCTTTCACCCACTCATCAACGAGAATCTTCCATCCACTGTGAACACAAAATTATCAAGTTGTAACACAATTAGCAAAGATTTATGAGTCAAGACGAAGACATTGCACTTAATGATCAGGAACAAAATCCGAACATCACATTGTGAATCAAGTTCATGTTCATTACTATTAGAGCATATAACATATCTTGGGGCCTCAATCATCAACTTACGTTAGAGTATGTTACCGCTAACTCATACTTACCGTGCTAAAAGGTCAGAGTCGCGTAATGTACCGAAGTTCATCACATAATAACTTTGCCATTGATTGCATCGGTCTTCAACTATCATATAGACAAAGATGGGTCTACTGGTGCATTTCGAGATATTTTTAACAAACATGACAAACTTAAAAAACGAAGCATTATCAATGATCAATCTAGTGGCAACAGTATTAGGCAACATGAAAAGCTTTTGAACAAGAACACCACTACAAATCATTCATTCACAATATCAAGATCTCAAGCAACACCAATATGTAATGGCCGATAAGACGATACACTAAGAGCAAAGTGTCATACTCTATTAATTGCCGAGCAAGTTGACGAATCTCCTTCGAATTATGTTTCCTAATCCGATTAACCGCCTTTCCGATTTCCGTTGTCTGAAATCAGCACAATTACTAAAATCAACACTCAATCCAAGCCAACTTAAAAATCATCAATCATACCCAGTATATCCCGCTCATAAGGATATGTGTAGGGTCTGGAAAGGGAAGACGGCAACCCATACCCATAAAGGAGGATGCGGTCAGAGAGTCTAACCCAACTTAAACATGAACAACAAAAAACAACCAAATGATCATGATCAAGAAATAAGTAAGCTCAAACCTTTAAGATATCAACAGTCAAAGCCATCAATTGCAACCTCCTTAATGAATCAAACAACACTGAATCAGACTGCCAAGAACAATTTCAACATGTAAGTTAGAAATCCATCACTTAAACTAAAAACCCATGTCAAATTCATCAACCAAAAACTCTAACAACAACAGTCTGTTATCCCAATGCCATTAAGTGGATCCCACCTGAGATTTGTAGGCTCGGATATGAGCAACCTTACCCTTATTAGTGATAACAAGAGGTTGTTTCCGATTGATCAACCGAAAACTCAACAATAATTATGTAATCTCTAACAATTAAGCTATTTCAACCCAAAAAAATACATAGCATAAATTAAACTAATAATTATAAAAAACCAACCTCATCTTTGTTATTAAGAAGTATATTTTTGATCCTAAAAACCTCTTCAATTACTCCATTAGTTTCTTCAATTTCATCAGTTAAAGCCTCAGCATCACCATAACTAAAATTACTTTCATGATTCAACAAATCCTCACCAAAAACAACTTGATCAATATGATCATAATTATCCCTAATTGTACTATTAACCTTACTTTCTTTACTTCCATCACCACCATTAACATGATGATTATCAACATCATGATTGAATTGATCAACCCCTTTAACATCATCAACCTCAGAAACAGCTAACTCAACTCGTTCACACCCTAAACACCGAGTCAATCTACATGTAAAGAGTAACTCAGCGATTCTTTCTCTCCTAACTCGGAACTCTTTCGGACAATCTGAGGCTGCCACCATTATTGAATGCTCAATGATATCAAATATATCAGAGTTTTTTGCTTTTCTGAAAAAATCCCTCCAATTATCAAGCCCATGACCATCTGATTTTGAGGTCATTTTTGATTGAATACTCACAAACCCAGATCTTATAAGCTTGTTTTAATCAATACCCAAATGTTAAAATTTCAAAATATCATTGCCCAGATGAACAAATTTTCAAAATGCGTGAAAATCAGGGGATTATTCGATCAAATCAGATTCTCACTAAAATATAATATACTCAATGGATTTCCGATTAGTAAATAAAAATCCCAGAAATTCAAACTTTCTACGCAATAAAATCGAATAAAAATTAAAAAGAAAACTATTTCCGAAAAAAACTCTGCTTTTTTCTTCGAATATGTGAAGAAGAAGTGATTTCTTGGGCGGGTGAACAACAAATGTAATCAATAGACTACCCTAAAATTAAAATTAAAATTAATTTAAAATTAAAATTAAAATTAATATTAGAAATTAGAAATTAAAATAAAAATTACAATACTTGATATATTTGATTTTAATTAGTATGGTCCTATTTGTTTTTGATAATTTGAGAAAGTTGGGTGTATAAGAGAAGAGAAACAAGAATCAATATTTTTTTTGTTGGGAAAATTTTACTACTTTTCCAAGGGAGGGTTGAATAAGAAATGTGATAATTAAAATATAAAATAAAAATGTGGAGAATTTGACAAAGAAGAGGAAAATGGGTGGAAGAGAGAAAGGTGTAGTATGTGTTTTATGACTAGTATACTATTTAGATTTTAGGAAATAAATTAATTAGGAGGTAGGAAATTAGAATTGAAATTGGCCCCTCTCTTTTGACTTATAATATCCTCTCTCTTAAAATAAACAAAAATATAACTTATAGAGTAATTTTAGATTATATTGATATAAATAGATGGTTAGGTGGTCAAACTAATTAATATTAGTATTGAGTGAATTAACTGGTTGAAACAACTTATTGATATGAATAAATAGTTTTTGAACAAGCTGCCTATAGTAACGGGTTTAAAATCAGCTAGTCAAATCAGTCACTATAATTAGCTATCAGCCATTTGCCAAACACCCTTAAAATTCTCTCTCTTAAAATTGTTAATTGTTTTCTAGTTTGGTCTTATTTTAGTTTAAAAGCAAGTTTTTACATAAATTATTAAATAATACGGTTTATGGAGAGGTAATTTTTATTGGGTTAATTTATGTATATTTAGTATATAAAAGTAATTATTTACTCTTTTAAATAATTAATAAGATAAATAATCTAATTACACGAACTTGTTTCATAATGAAACAATCTCATTAGATCCTTGCCCTATAATCAATAAAAGAATAATTTGTTGCCTTTTCTTTGTTTTAGTAAATAAAAATATTGTAATTATAAATTAAAAAGTTTGAAAAATGAAAAATGGGAATTAAAAAAAGGGATTTTGTTGTACTTAATCATAAGTCACAAAGGAAAAGGAAAGAAGAGAAGATCTATTGAGAAAGATAAGGAAAATATTGAAAGATATGGGAAAGAAACACAATCAATATTTAATACTCCTTCATATTCGACTTAAGTGTCTCATTTATTTTTGGAATACTATTCATTCGACTTAAGTGTCTCATTTATTAATCTATGTGTTAAAATAAGAGGGAGTAACTCATAGGGGTGTTCATCGGATTAAAGTCGGATTAAAACTATCATTATCAATATCATTATAAAATCGGATATCTGTCGGATTTTAAGATTTATTTTGACAATGACAAAAAGGTGATAGAGTATGAAGGATGAAGATTGAAAGGGAGGCAAGTCTTGGATGTAACTCATGTAAGGTAAAGGAATAGACAAATTTGTCAATTTTTCAATTTTTTTGGACTAAATTAAAAAACAATATTGAATTTTGGGTAAACTATTATTGGAATTTATATGTGGAGGTAGAGGCCTAGAACTAGAAGGTACTTTACCCTAAAAAACGAAGGTTCTCAATCTATTTTTTTCCTTGGATTTTTTACTCCACATTTAACTTTTGTGAGTGTTTTTTGTGTGATTTATTAATTTTATTGTTTTAATTTGATGTTAAAATTATAGATGCATAAATCAGTTTAATAAATAGCGTAAAAAGTAGTAATAAATATTAACTCTTGTTTGCATTTTGTTAATATAATTTATTTAGCTTGGGAATGATGCACATGTGATGTTTCACGGTATGTTATTTCTCTTTAACTTGAAATGCATTCCCAAAGAAAGATAGTCGACTCAGTGTAAAATATAACTAAATTTATTGTGCCTCAATACCATTAATAGTTATTTTTTATTTCTAATAAGTTATATATGAGCATTTATTTATTACTCGAACTGTTTTGGTTTGGAAACTAAGATTTTATGAGATTTGTTTGGTTATCTCGTTTCTCGCTGAAATAAAATGTATTCACAAAAAATGCACATAGAAAGAATAAAAAGATACAAAAACTAACCTTGATAGCACCAAATGACTTAATAAATATACTTTTCACTTTATTTTAATTATTTCTCGAGATGTTTCTTATTAAGAAAGATTTTTGTGTGTGGTTCATCTTTTTGGTTGGCATAAGATGCGTATAAGGGGCGGAGTAAAAATTGTTAAATTGTTTGAAGACTCTGTGCAATTTAATTATGTTTTTTCTAATAATTTTATATTTTTAAACACTATATTCCACCTTAAGGAGAGAGAAATTTGATTAATATTTTGACACATATTTACAAGATGAAATATATTCATGTGAAATCTCGTTAAATTCATCTTAATGTATACTTTTTCATTATGTATTTTTTATAATTTTTTATTATGTGTATTTAGAGATATATTGAGGTTTAAAATTTACTAAAATGTAATGTGCATAAAGTAAATGAAAAAAACAAAAAGAAACTGAGGGAGTATTTCGTACTCACTTAACAAATACTCCCTCTATCCCTCTGAATTAGCACCGTTTGACTCAAAAAACTCTCATATTTTTTGATCAAAAGGTGCTATCTCAGAGGGACAGAGGGAGTAATGTTATTTAAAAGTTTAGAGTAATCAAGAATGTAAAATCTTATACTAGTATTTGTAGGAGTATTAGTTATTTCTTCTATCACACTTAAGAAAGAATCCCAAGTCAGATGGGGTGGTGCCCCATTGGATGGAATTTGACCCTTCTAGTCAGGTAAACAAAAGGTATTAAAATTCCTGAATTATTATTCTATGGGCGGGTCACTAGTGGACTTGGCGGCTTCATTATCTTAACAAATACTCACTTTTTTAATTGTTTTTTTTTTTTAACTTTTACATGTTTACCAATATAGATACACAAATTCTTACATGAGACCGTCTATTGTAAAGACGGCTCTCAAAAGCTCAGTCCAATTCTAAATATATATTTTGTTACAACTCTATATATATTTGGGCTGGACTTTTGAAAGTCGTCTTTACAAAAGACGGTCTCTCAAGAGAGTACCTGAGACAGATTATGTTAGATGATAATATTTTAAATTGTGCTCATTAAAAATTATAAAATGTTTGATGTTAATAAATTTTACATTGGAATGAGTCAAACAAGATTTTACTTGATACTTAATGTTTTATTTTTATATTAAGAATAAAATACCAAGTGATCAATGAATAGTATCAGGGGTATGTTTTAAGATGTACTTTCTTGGTCTTGTATTTCTAGTTATATGTCGGTTGTGTTCAATAAATAAAAAAAGAGAATCTTTTTAACAAAAAAACTAAAATAACCCTAGATAATAAGTTGAGTTGAATGAAAAAATAAAAGAAAAAAAGAAAAAAGTAAGGAGAAAGTAGATATTTATGTACTTTATCAAAAATAGTTTTTTAGCAAGTAATATAAAATAATAGAGTAAAATGTGTATTAAGCATAAGAATTCTTTTATAAATATAATAGAACGGAAAAAGTATATTTAGATATTCGCAAATTTTTTCTTACTGACTTACCTTTTATTTTCTTTCTCATGATTTTATTTCTTTGGACTAGCGATACGCCCATCAACACAAAACGACTCGCCAAACATTGCAGTGGTCGGTAGGTAGTTACCATTTTGCGAGATTGGCACAACGCAACATCTGATTACCGAGTAACATTAGCATGCACTAACGAAAATTAGAATAAATATATATAAATATAAATTAAACCGTGTTGTCACATGCAACTCAACTTGTATTTTTGTACTGCGTTGAGTCACGAGCCATTGGTTGAGGGTGCACAACATAACAAATACACGACACACAGGCAGATTGCCCACTCTAGATGAACTATGGTACGTAATTTGGTACGACACGAATTTTATGTCTTGTCTATGAGTAGAGGTGTTTAATGGGCCGGGTCAAAATTTAAATGGGTTGGGTCATGTCAAATGTTAAACCGGGCGGAGCAGGTCAAGCCCGTTTAAATCCGACCCACTTTGACCCATTTTTAAAAAATTAATAAAAACAATTTTTTTATTATATTTGTGACCCGTTGAAATCGATCCACTTATATTTATAATAATATCATTAAAAAAAAGTGGGCAATTTTTTTTCGCAATTAATTCCTTTAATTATCCGACCCGACCAGCGCGACCCTTTACACCAAGGCCCACTAATGACCAGCCCCGTTATTGACCCAACCACTATTGACCCGTTAAATGTGAATTGACCCTTGACCCGTTGGGTCGACCCGCCCATTAAACACCTCAATCTACGAGTACGTAATGTTGTGCCACGTGTAGGTAATTGATGACGTGTGACATGACAATGAATTCGGTGGCGAAAACACGAAAGTGTCAAAATTCAGACACATGGGTGTTAGAAAGAGTCAAACAACTCAGCGTGTATACTTTTTTTGTTTTCCTTTTCCTTTTTCTTTTTGTGTAGTGGTAAAACACTTGCATTTATTGGTTGACAAATGGATAGAATTTTACAATTTTGGAAACCTATTCTTTCACCTTAAACTTAATACTCATCCTTACCTACTCTACAAGTAAACATAACCCATGTTACTTTTCTTTTTTACTTTCTCTTCCAAATAATAATTGCTTACTCCCTCCGCTCTTTATAATTTGCAGTATTTTTTATTTTTTGTCCATTCCACTTAAATTGTAGCATTTCTATTGTTGGACTATGACCCACCACTTTCTTTTAATCTCATCCATACATTTTAACGCTCTTTTAGTTTCATCCACACAATTCATTCTCTCTTCATTTATTACCATTTTCTTATTTCTCACCCATTTTCTCTATATTATTAATTCATCTGGACGGAGGGAATATACTTTATCACAATGATTGATTTGACTGACTGATTTTATCGGTTAATTTAATTAATTAATTTTGAATATGTTGCTTGAACCACAACTTGTAACTTATCTAGTTCATGTTCCCTCCGTCTCTATGAGATTGCACTCAATTTATATTGGGTAATATTCACTGAAAAGTGAAATTTAGTTGAAAAATAAGATAAAAAAAAACAAGTGAATGATATAAATGAGTAGTGGTAGATGAGATTTCAAGGAAAAAGGTGGGATCATTGCCGAAAAGGAAAATGTGCAAAATTAGTGTGACAAATAGAAATAAAAAAGGTACAAATTAAGAGGAATAGAGAAGGTAACAACGCTCAATTCTATTCAGTTAATTTACCAAATATTAATATTATATAATTTTACTATTTAATTATTTATTTGTACTTAAATAAGCTAAAATTATCCTATGAATTGCACATGTTGTTGACTAGGTAGGCCAGAAACGTTAATAAAAATTTAATTCAAGTGTCACTTATAAAAATTTATACTTATCGGTACTAAGGCAAAATTTAATTCTCTATCTAATAAAAAAAATGTACAAGTGTGAGTAAGTTTTGATTAGGTAGGTGTGAAATGTGTCAAAGTGTGAACAGGTGAAATAGGATACGTAAAATCGAAAATGGGTTAACACTTAAGACACTTAACACAATAAACATGCCCACTTCAGGTCCATTTCGATTGTGACTACTGCACACTAGATTACAATTTTTACAATAAATAAACTTTACTTTTTAATTATCGAGCTATATTTAGCAAAATTATTTTTTTAGTTTGATTTGTTAGCTCTAACTGGTTTGACTAATCGAAAATATTAATTGATAAAGTGATAATTAATAAGTCAATTGTTTATACCAGTTATGAATTTATTTGTTAAGTAGGCAAAAAATTAATAGTCAAATAAAAAAGTTTATAAAAAAGTTATTTGTCGTTGTTTTGTTAAATTTTTAGAAATTATTCAAATTATTTGTTTAATGGCATGAGAATTCTATATTCTTATAGTTAAAAACTATTATGTTAAATAAATAAAATTCAAAAAATTATGGCTCTATAAATTTGTTGTTTTATGGATTTTTTTAAATTTTTTTTTAATTTACTTTCTTTTGATTTTGATATCTATTTACAGTTTAATACGTCTTGTTTTGTATTTTGATGCTACCTTAGTGTCACTCGTCTTATTTTGCAGGGCTAGCCGTATTTACTTAGGTTTAATAGTTTCCGCGCTTTTCTCCTATCCTCTCCGGCTCTCCTCGAAGGATATGAGTATAGTTTGTCTACTACCTCTCCTCTCGAATTCTGTGTTGTACAGAATATTGAGATGGTGATGATGATAATAATTGCTAAAAAAACATATGTTATTGTATATTTTGGAAAAAATGTAAGATTGTCTGACGTAAAACTCTGCTAAAAACAAGTTCATCACGATTCACGTGGCTCATTTAGTCCATTATCGAGTGGAAATCTACCAACTTTATTAATTATTGATTTTATTAGGTTTCTTTATTAGGTACATAATGCAACACATATTACAACACCATTGGAATTTGGAGGTGTTTGACGGAACGGATCGGGACCATTTCTTAACGAGTTGGATCCGAAAGGGTAGGGCAAAACATTTTTGACCGGCTGGGCTAGGCCCAAGGCCCATTGACCAACCCCAACCCAGCCCATTTTATTTTTAATCAATACAATAAAGTTTGTGTGTAATACATATAACTAGTATAAAACCCCGTGCAATGCACGGAATTCTTAGTACGAAGATGTATATAAATATATTTTTAAAAAACATGCAGTAATAATTTATAATTAAATATACCATATAAAGCTGAAATAATAAATACTAATTGTTTAAATAGTGTAATATGAAATTTTATGTGTTATAAATTGAAATAGTTTGTAGATGAATAAAATAAATAACTGGTTGATTAATTAATTTTATTAGTCACTTAAGCCAATATCAACAAATAAAATTCTTTAATCTAGTGTGGCTCCAAAAGAATGAACGTGTGATTTTGAGTCTTTTTTTCAAATTGTATGATGATTAGTTTAAATAATTTCTATAATTAAATCAGTATTTAATGTTATCTAAATACTTATTACTTTATTTTGTTTTAAAATTTCTCTAGTAGTAATTTATTACGATATATATGATTAATATTTTATTTCCTAATTTGTAATGTGTAATTTTAACTTTGTTAATATCATCTTAATGATTCTTAATTTAATGTTTACATTCTCTTATTCAATCTATAGATTAGAGTATTAATTGATTGTCAAATCTTTGATTGAAGTAGATTGGTCAACTATTTAATTCATTTAATTTATTTAATTTAAATACTCCAATAGAAAAAATTATATATGGCAAGTGCTCTAGAAATTTGACATTTGGCTTTTTACAATTCTTTTAATAGATGTTATGATTATGATGATATGATTATGATTATGATTATGATGATTCGACATAGTTCGACTTAGTAGAAGGCCGGACCCACTAGTTTTCTTTATGAGTCGACCTGATATAAGCATGACTTTTTTTAAAGAAATAATGAGTCAATTTAAGAACGAATTTGGTCAGACTTTAACACCTCTAATTGTGATGACTATAGCAACAAGCTTAAGATTTTAACCCAATACCTTGATGAATACCTCAATATACAGCAAGATGAATACCCGAATATACACCTCTAATTGTGATTACTATAGCAACAAGCATAAGATTTTAACCCAATACCTTGATGAATACCCGGAAATACACCTCTAATGGAGATGACTAGCAACATAAGAATTTACGCTTAAATGTAAACATGAAAATCAGTTAACATTGACAAAACAATACTGATTATGGAACACACAATCAAGTTGATACATTCAAACAATTCTAACACGAAATAAAGAATTACAAACTGAACAAAAGAAACAGCAGAGAAAATGAAACATAGCTGGTAAACAAGTTCAGGAATGAGTAGGTGCATTTGTTGCAACGGTTGAAGGCGGTGAGGGCTCTCTTCTGAGCTCCTTTACGACAGCAGCGAGCGATTCAGGGTTCATACCAAGGTCACATAGTGCAACAAGAACAGACAGAGTATGACGATCTAATCCCGTCTCGAGTATGTTTGACATCTGAAATGTCAGTTCCAAAGACTCTCGTGCAGTGCGTGCAGCTTCTGGGTCCATTCAGCTATTTCCTGCAGCCGAGCTGATTTTGTGGTTCACTGACCACAGGGACAAACAAAAGTGAAGACGGTTTAGCTTCTTTACGCGAGAAATGACTAACTAAATCATTTGCGTTTTGTCATTTGTAAGTTACAGATGCTATTTGTGATCAAAGGGCAACTAAAAACATCTTTGTAAGGATAAGGTTGTGCGCAGCCTATGTTACTCAGACTCATCTTTTTGCTTCACATACACGTCTCTGATCCTTGATGCTTGGACAAGTATAACACTTAGACACTTCATTTTAGGCTCAAAAATTTAGACATATACGACACTTGGACACGTAACGGTATCCCTATAAACTCGGTTTAGTATTGGGGTGATGCAGTATAAGAACACCATCAGTAATAAAAGTCACACAGCTACAAATGCAGGCATCTAAAATTACCAATATGTGAAGAAAATCGTTGTCGGACAGTTCACAACATCCTTCACCACAATAGAAAATTATCAATATTTGAAGAAAATCACAGTTTTACAGTTCATAACATCATTCGGAAAAGACCCGTATGATACATTGTCAAATATCATGAATTTATAATCGCCTAATTCAAATTCAAAGAACCAATAAACCAATACATGTACAATCGCCTAATTCAAGCAAGTATCATTCAATCCACCATCAAAATAACTTTAATTCACCGTTAAAATAACACAAAGCCCTAAATTTTTGAAAAAAAACCCTAAATATGAAAAGCAACATATCGTCAATTTTTAGAGATACAATCACCATTAAAATAACTTTAATTCAATCTACCATTAAATTAACTTTAATTTACGATTAAATAACACAAAAGCCCTAAATGTTTGAAAAAAACCCTAAATTTTTAGAGAGAACCCTAATCAAATGAACATTACAAACCCACCAACAAAATTAACACAAAAATGCAATAGAACCAACAATTTCAGGAAATATAAAGTCAAAATTTGGCTTCAAATTAAAAAAATGATAACATTTACCAACCTAAACGAGATTTTAGAAGACTGTCCACTTGTCAAGAGATGGCAGTCGGGTGTCACCTGAGGCAGCTTGGATCTCCGGCGGGCGCCTGGGTGGCGAGGGGAAAGCAGACTGAAGACGCCAGACGGGGGAGTGTAGATGGTTTGGCTTCAAATGGTGAATGGCGGTAAAACATAAGTGTGATTTCTCATTATCATTTTTGGCTTTTATCTTGTTTAATTACATTGTTGAGGCTTGAATTTGTATGAGTTATGTATTTTTATTTACCTTAAAAAAAATAAAAATCATTTTGTTAAATTTAGCATTTTGGATCTCTTTAGTAACTAAAAATGTTCCATCTATTTATAAATTTTTGTGAGTTGTAGTGGTGACAAAGACTCGATATTAATCCGTCATAAAAAAAAAGATTCGATATTACCATTTACTGGATCAAGGGTACTAGTAGATGGATGGGCAAAGCAATTGGGACTCAAAATTGTTGTGCCTTATAGGACTCAAGAAAAACTCGAAGCCACCAAAAGGAAACTCCAAGAGCGGTGTCAACATGCTGAAAATGGTATATTCGTATCCCGTTTATGAGAAGAATCTAGCATATGCTACTATAAGAGTAAGAGGAGCATCTCATGAAGCTCCATTTTCTCAGCCTGCTCGATCTCTCGTGCTTTTTAGTTCCTTCCTCCAAGGCAAGCCGCTTCTTGATGTTTCCGGTGCTTATTAAGCTAAAGAGAATCAGATCTTATCTCAATAGGAGTAAATAACGTTTTTTCAGGCAAGGTCATAAGTTCGATTTCATACAGACAATTAGTATTTCTGTTCCCTTATTTTACGTTGTACTAATAAAAATAAGACAATTTTAGTTACTCTACCTTGTAACATGAAAACATGTTCTTTCAACATTATTTGTGGCCTCGAATATTAGATTAAGAAGTTACTTCATTTTCATGATAAATTAGATAATTGTCAAAAAAATTAGCCTAAAATCAATTCTAATTCATTTTTTCGATTCATGGTTCGTGAGTATATCAAAAAAAAGTCTAAAATTGATCATAATTTATTTTTCGATTTACGATTTGTGAGAACATTATAATACCATGTGACAATGATCGTGTTCATTGACGAGATCTTCAAACCACAACTTAAGACATGAGTTTAAAAGAAATTGGAACATTTAGTTCTCAACTCTTTCAAGGTATAACAAGTCTTGGGCTTGGTCTTTCTCCACAGTCTAGTTATTAACCTAAATCACAAATTCTTACTTGAGACGTCTTTTGTAAAGACGGCTCTCAAAAGCCCAATCCAATTCTAAATATATATTGTTACACCTCTACATATAGACTTTTGATAGTCGTCTATACAAAAGACAGTTTCTCAAGAGAGCACTTGAACATGAATTGAATACTTAGCCTAGCACAGGTATCAGTTGTGCACATCTTTCTTTACTCTTTTCTTGGACTTAGAGTAATAGATAAGATTTGTCCGCGTCTTTCAGGAAAAAAAAACTCTACATCCGAACCTTGCCTTGTGCGAGACATTAAGAGTGTCCTTTCTTTTACTTAGCCTAGCCCATAAAATATCTAGTGGTAAAAAGCCCACTAAACTTCACTTGTTTTTTTTTTTTTTTTTTTTTTAGTACTTAGGTTGTAATGGATTTATGAGAATCAAATTTTTAATAAGTTGAAGGGTAAAATTCACTTTTTAGAAAATAGTCAATTTAATTTTCACCTTTTCCTACCTACCTAATAATTGTGAATTTCAGCGTAATTGATATACTTTTGGAGTATAATTTTATATAGATTCATAGTATATACAAACATCCAATATGGGAGCTTAGGTGAAAAATAATGTTAGATAAGATAATGATTTTTCAAATGGAGTAAATAAAATACTACAATGAAAAATATAAGTAATTTCTCTTATAGATTTCATTA
Organism: Amaranthus palmeri; assembly: GCA_019776075.1. NCBI lineage: Eukaryota > Viridiplantae > Streptophyta > Magnoliopsida > Caryophyllales > Amaranthaceae > Amaranthus > Amaranthus palmeri. The sequence goes on from JAAKBH010000295.1 coordinate 404,210, forward strand.
ATGTTATATTTTCATCAAACTGTTTTATTTAAAGTCAATTTGATATTAAGTTGATAACTATTCAAATTTATCATACATTGTTCCAGTTAAATTCAAATATAAAATCGAGTTTATTCTAATTTATTGATTCTACATATCAGCTTTTTTTAAGTTGAAATCAGAAACCCGAGAATTTGTTATCACTATTTACTTATAGGATTTGATAAACCATAATTAAAGAGACAATAAACCTCTTGGTTCACAAGCAATCCTTATAAAAGAAACAAAAAAGGTGAGATGAGAAGCATGATTACTAATTAATGAGGTTAGCCTCCATACACTACCTAGCTCATAATTCACTATCTAGAGGGTTTAATGCATAGCCCCAAAATCTTCTCCCGAATCTGTCTAAATCATAACTCGAATCATTTGATTAAAAATCTTATTAATATTAAACGTGTGATATATACTATCAAAAAAATTAAGTTAGTTTATGTATATACAGAGACAAATATTCAGCCTACTCTATACTAGTATTCTGAATTCACCGTTCTCATCTAACAATAATGGCTTTAGCTAGTGTTCTAATGATCTTGAGCTCATAAGTTTGACCATAAAATAAATGAAATACTTAATGTGATTGTATGAAAAAGAAAGAAAGGAGGAGAAGAATTAAAGGGTCCACAAAAGGTAATTGCTTGAAGGACAAAACTATGATAATTCTTACCCTAATGATGGAATATGTACTCATTGAGATTTGAAACAAAATTACCCATTTAGTACATTTTATTTCTTTTTGTTTATGTTGCAACTTATCAAATTGTTGCCACTATAACATTTTTCTCTAGTCACTTAACTTATCAAACAAGAGTGGTGGGTCAATAACAAATTTTGTGTTGACTTTTAGGTTTTTTCACATGCAATTTTCTTTTATTTAAGAATTATACTTCCTTCGTTTCATAATACTTACTACTGAGTGTAATATGTTGTGTGGAAAAATTTCACTATCAATAGCTAGTAGTTTCTTTTATTTATTTTTATTTTAGAATTATACTTCCTTCGTTTCATAATACTTACTACTGAGTGTGATATGTTGTGTGGAAAATATCACAATCAGTAGCTAGTAGTATGAAATAGAGGAAGTATATAATTGCTAACAATCCCCTATAAGAAATTATTATTAAGAATATAAATCAATATATTTAATCGTGAAAAAGAGAAAAACGTATGTTCTCTCAGTTCTAACATATTGCAATAATCGTGAAATTATGTGGATATATATCAAATAAGAGAAAATAAGAAAATACTTCATATAAATATGAATTAAAAAATAATAAAAATAATAAATGACATAAAAATATTACAAAAGTTATTACAATGAAATTATATTTCCATCCATCTATTCAAATAAAGTCATTTAGGAAAAGTAAAGAAAAACACCATCATTTTCCTCAAGAAAACAACCACTCAAATGGAGCACACAATCTATACTAAAATCCACTTCTTTTATGTCCCTACCCTTCATTCTATTGAATTTTTTTGTCATTACTAATTTTTCTTTGTAGAAAAATTGCCATAATAACTACAACTCCCACCGTCCGATGAATTAGTAGCATAGAGAAAATGGGTGAGAATTAAGAAAGTGGTAATAAATAAAGAGAAAGAATGAATTGTGTGGATGAAACTAAAAGAGAGTTGAAATGTATATGTGAGATTAAAAGAAAGTGGCGGGCCATAGTCCAAAAATAAAAATACTGCAATTTAAGTGAGACGGACGAAAATAGAAAATCCTGCAAATTATAAGGGACGGAGGGAGTAGTAAATAGTAGCAACAATAAATTTTCCTCTTACTAATTTTCACATTTAAGATCGATATAAAATCACTCTCATTTAAAGGCCATCAAGTATACATAGATAACAATATTATCTCAGTTTATTTAGTGATTGAATGTTTTTTTTAGAATTATTTGCGAATTACAGTCTTAAAGTTTAGTACTTTTGCGAATTATAGTCTCAATGTTTATTTTTTGCGAATTACAGCCACCAAAGTATCAAAGTTTGCAGGTTCAAGCCAAAACACAGAATTCCGACTATTTTGGTTGTAGGGATTTTTGGTCAAACGGTCGGAGTTATGTGTTTTTAGCCCGAACTTGTAAATTTTTTGGTGGTTGTAATTCACAAAAAATAAACATTAAGGCTGTAATTCGCAAATGTCTTTATTTTTATGATAGAAGTTTAATTCTCAGCAATTACAGAAAGATCAATATAATCATAGACTTAGTTTGTAAAATTAGAAAGTCTTAGATTTGATTTCCACCCGAGTTTAGCTTGTTTATTCCCTCATCCTACATCTAATAAAAAAAATAATGAAATAATCTAAAGTTTGGATTTAAACATAATATGGATTGTGTAATCATGAATCTTGAATTGAAAAAAAAGAATGTTAAATGATTAATGGTATTATTGTGATTTGTATCGCTAAAATAGTACTCCCTTGAGTCCCTCCTATTCACTATACTGGTTCCATTTAGTTTTTTACCCAACATTTTAACTTTAATATTTCAAATTATTTTTAATAAATAATCCTTGTATTGAGACGAATAAAATTAGTTAAAACGAATAAATAAAGAGTATTAAGAGCGATAAATGAACAGGGCCTAAAAATAAATGGGTCAAGTAGAATAAATTGTCAAGGAACCAACTCAACCAACTCAACTAACACGAGAGCCCATTGGGAACACAGGCCCCTTCATACCTGATGCTGAATGTTTAACTTTAAATGACGGATGGTTGAGATTCGAACTCGTGACCTTTTGTCACGTTGGCTTCTGATACCATGTCAAGAAACCAACTCAACAAAAAACTTAAGCTGATAGTTGAAGCCACATAATATATTATATACTCTAACAATATTAAATTTACAATTTGTCTTAAAATACTTTAACTATCAAATGGATATCTACAGTAGTTATGATCCCTTTCTTTTTTTTTTTTTTTAATATTTGTGCTCAATTTAAACGGAGCATTTAAAAGGAATAAGAAAGAATATTAACTCAAAAAGATAAAAGAAAATACTTTCTCCGTTCTATAATACTTGCTACATTTAACTTTTTTACTCAATCTAATGTACTATTTTGTTCATTTATATGTCGAATTATACACATTTAAAAATTATAAAAAGTTTATTTTATGAAGTATGCGATTAAACGATTTAAACAAGATCCCACTTGACTATATTATTACTTATATATTAGCCAGAGTATATAAAATAAGTATAAACGATAAACATAGTATAGAATAAAAAGAAGGATAAAAGTAACTTTTGATTCATAGGAGTAATTTTTAGGGTTTAGGCTGAGTCATTCAAGTTAGGTACATAAATTCAGTCTGCCCATGCTTGTGTATTGAATGTTAAGGTATGGAAATAATTTTCCTCTCCATATGATACAAACTTACAAACTACAAGTCTATAATATTTAATTTATCTTATTTTTCATTTTTGTCTTATTATTGAATTTATCTTATTTTGTTAGGTAAATACTTCTATAGCCCAACACTTAAACTCATTATATTCTTTTTTTTTTTTATTTTGAATTATCCTACTACTTTAATCACTATACATAATTTTTTTAGTCTCCGTATCATATACAAATAAGCTAAACAACGAAGTATTTTTCACGGTTTACAACTATTGGCTCCTAAAATTATTCTATTGAGTATATGTCAATAAACCAATTAAAACCTTAAATCCATCTACAAATCTATATCTGAATTCAAAATTTTCAAACACTATAAATTAAACCTAACTCAAATCAAACCCTTAACAAATCCTAACTTTTAACTTTGAACTTTCAAGTATGTTGAGTGTTGACCAATTACTACCCCTAAAAGTCATACCACAATGCTACAAGCCTACAACCCTCCCACATAAAGATGATTGACCATGATCCAAAAATTCAACAAAGAACCACATTCTTCTTTCTTCTTTGCAACATAAAAAAGTTTATAAAGTTTCACTACTTTTTTTATTCAGCCTTCTTATCATGAGACAATCTTAAATGAATCAGCCTAAATTCTTTAAATAAAAATTGCTTCCTGAACTAGTGTGATCTAAATTTCATTTTTTTTTTTTATGATTTTTACTAATACACTGTTTGTATAAACTTATCTCATGATAAAACGATCTCATACAAGACTTGCTGAAAAGGTTTTAGGTCTACAAAAAGTGAAGAATACCTCATACAAATAACTTCCTCCGTTTCATAATACTTGCTACTCATTGTGACATTTTCCCGCACAACATATCAAACTGCAAAAGTATAATTCTTCATCCCCATAGCTAAAAAGCACTTTCAACTTTCAAGTTTCAACTCAAGTACTATTAATTAATACCCTTCATCTCTCTACATTCTCCCTCTAAACTTCCAACCTTTCCCTCTTTCTTTGTGCCTTTCCATTAGAAATAAGTGCATTGTAGCACAAAATTAGGCTCTGAAATCACAACCAAAAGAAGTTTCCAATAACAACCCTAAACATACACATTATTTCAAATCAAAACATCACCAAAATCAATACTCTTTTTCCTCCAATCTTCAAAACTTCCCAAAACCCAAAGCTTCTTCCTAACATTAATGTAAAAACAACCCAACAAACCAAACCCAAAAAAAAAAACACTTCTTCCTCCAAAGGGAATCTCTTTACATTTTTTACCGGATAGACCAGAGAATCTCTACAGAAAAAAAAATAGTCGTGTAGGAGGTAAAAATTAAACTTCTGACGCAAAGGTCAAAGGGAAAACCCTCGATCATCAGGTTAACCCAAGATTGAATTTTTTGAATGTAGAGTAGCAAATTTAACGGAACAGAAAAAGATGGGTATGAGAAAACAACAACAGATAGCTTGTTTATCTCTAATATTACTCATTATATTGATGTTTAAAAGTCCTAATTTTGCTGTTGGGTATGGAAGATTTAACAAATTAAGAAATGGGTTATCTTCTAATTATGAGATTAATCATGGGAAAAAGCATAAACATTCAAACAGAGGAAATGCAGAAGAAAATGGTGATTATTTTTTTGGAGCTAATATGAGAAAAATCCATACAGGTCCTAACCCACTTCATAATAGATAAGTTTTTAGTTTTTTATTTACTTTACCCTTTAATTAATCATATTTTATGAGAGTTTTTGGGTTAAATGGGGTATTTTATGTAAAAAAAACAAAAAAAATGATCCATTGAGATACATTTTTTTAAATATTTTAGGTGTATATATGAAAAGATTAGATCTTTCTATATAGTTTGATGAGAATTTTGCTCCCCTAATTTTGTTTTTACTTATATGCTTGGATTTTGTATTATTGATTGTTTTTTTTACCTGAGCGGGATATACTGAGTATGATGATAATTTTTTTTTTAACTTTTTTATTTCTTACTATCTTGTTTGGAAATTCATTTATGTACAAAAATTTGAGTTGTTGGAATATAAATTTTCAGAAAATGATCATTAATATGGTATTAATGACATGGATAATAAGGTTATTGGTGTAATGAATATTTTGTCTATTTTTTTTCACTTTTCCTTTTGAGGTTGGTTGTTGAGGTTAGGAGCATTATATTTCTAGCTAAGCTAGCTAGTTTCTAGTCTTGCTACTACTAATGTTGAAATTTTTAAAAAAATAAATAAGGAAAAATTAACATAAATAATCTAATTATTTGCTGATCCGCTGTGAATAAATCCTACCATTAGATTATTTTTTAATAATCTAATATAAACCCTTTGTACGCTATGATAATCCTACCTTTATTTTAGTTTGATGGCAGCATACTCTATTATTAACTATCATTAGTAATTTGGTATGTTGTAGGCAAATGTATGATAAAGGTTAGATTATTAGAAAATAATCAAAAGATGAGATTATTCACAACAGATGAATAAAAAGTTAGATTATTAATAGTATCAATTTTTCCAAATAAGTAACCCATTTGTAAAAAAAAAAAAAAAAAAAAAAAAAAAAAAAAAAAAAAAAAAAACCGAAACATAGCCTTATTAAGCCCAAGACCATGCCTTAATTGTGTATTATTTGTACATAAATGAGAGGCAATAATTACACTGATAATCTAATATGTATACAAATTGTGCAAGTTTGATTTCTCATTCTATACTTTTTAAGGGCTTTTCCATGTTTTTTTGGAATAAAAGAATATATTAATATATGAAGACATTATATTTTTGTTTTTTTTTTTTTTGGCGTGTGAACTTTATAGCTAAAACGAATATAACTAAAATATATTATATGGTTGTTTCCCTATTATTGTTTATTTATTATTATTATAAGGTGCAGAGTAAAAATTAAAAAAATTCTACGAGGTGCAATTTCAAAAATTATGATATTTTTTCTAACAATTTTGTATCTTTGAACACTTAACATATACTATATAATTTAATATTGAGGCCTTTAATTTTCCAAGGCCCTGTGTCTGTGTGGTCAAACATATTGAATATGCTTAGATGCTTCCATTATTATTATTTATTTGACAAATAAAAAAAAATTTTATTCACCAAAAAAAATCAAAATCTTGTTTTTCCATTAAATTGAAGAATTTGCAATGAATATGGCAGAAAAGAACTTGTTTGGTCATGATTTAGTAGGACCAGTCTTACTTTGAATGCACTTTGCTCTTATATAGTTATATACATTTCTCATTTAAAGCTTACTGAACGTAATTTAATTCTGCCAACTTCTCTGTCAAAACTCAAATGCAACTAATGTTTAAATTGGAGTAATATTAAGTAAATTTATATGAGAGCTTTTAAGTGTAAATATTACAATTTTAAAATAGTGTAAATATTATATGAGAGTTTTATGGACGAATTAAATAAATACGTGAATAAGATAGAAAAATAGAATATGTTAAAGTATGAATTTTCAAGAGAAAATGAGAGACACCGTCAATAACAAAGGCTCAACAATAAAGGATGAGTTTGACAAATAGTTGTTGCCAGGTTTATAGTAGGCGATCTAACTTACTGGTCAAACAAAAGTCAGTTAAAAAGTTAGTTTTTGAGCTAAAATCGAAAAATTGCTATGAGTAGATTATTCACTGGATATTTGATCATTTTTTCTAATAAACAACCATTAACAAAATTTTGTCAACAGATCTTCTCAACGGCTAACAAAAAGAAACCTACAAGTCAAACAAGTAACTAAACATGGGCAGATCTAGCATGTAGTCATTAAGGTCAGTTAACATCACTTAAATCCAGAATAAAATCAAATAGTATATGTACATGCCCTAAATGAGCGAGTTAATGTGTTTTCTTTGTTATAAGCGATCAGTGTTCAAAATTATATCGCTTCATTTTTTCTGAATTCGCCACTGCAACTAAACTAACCAACACGCGACTGATAACAACAACGATTGCCAAACACCCCAATGTCAAAACAACTCATATACAGAATGAAAATTTAATAAATACAGTTATGAGTTGTAAAACTAGTTTTAAATTCATTTTGTTGGAATAGAAGGCCGACCAAAAACTAAATGCAATTAAATACTAGAAAATATATTGAATAAATGTACTGATACATGGAGTAAGCAATTCTTGTTCCCATGCATCAACTTTATTAAATTAATTAAATGCCTTTAATAATAGTTCTATTAAGTCGATTGAGGGAAAATGAAAAAAGTTCGGGCCTGTCCAGGTCATATTATAAATCGTCATTTGATTAAAACATCCTATCATAATAATTCGTGTGACATATAAAATAGAAATAATTATCGAATTGGTCAGCACACATATAAAGGTGAGTGTTTGACCGCCCTATACAAGTACCCTAAATACGCCCCTGGATGGTTAAACAATACTAATAAAATATACGAGACATACCCTTTCAACTAAAGTGGGTAATTTTAGCGTCACTTATATTATAGATAGTTTCAAGTTCGAGTCTTCACACTAGTCGCTCATTTTCGTCAAATTTAGCCATTAAAAAGTATATTTCTTTGTATAATTCGAGATTATCTATCATCCCTCGTATATACTCCCCCTTCACCCTTTAGTGACATATTATAACAGAAATGTCGCTATCAGTAGCAATTTCGAAAATTAAATTAGTAAATGAAAAAGATATAAAACATGAATAGTATATGGCTTCAAGAATTTCAAACTAAGAAAACAATGGCCTAGTGAAGACAAACACATGTATTTTGTTAATATTAACTTTATTGAGAATGTGTATATACTATTAAAAGTGTAATCGTAGGATTGGTGTGTATAAATGTATAATTATTCATTTGAAAGTTGGAGTTGTTAGAAGTGCAAGTTTAGCTAATCAAAACCGACCAAACCATCATTTTTGATGTTTATCTACTAACACATACTTCACATAGGTCATCATTTCATCATCTTACTTCTTACTAATTACTAAGGTGGTTCTGAGCATGTATAATGTGTCTGATCCATGATCGCACAAGGCTCTTTAATTAGAGGATCTTAAATATTAGTTTGTAATGATGATGCATTAGTCTATCACTTACATTAACGGGGTGTTTGGATGTTGGCTTTTACATTGACTTTTTAGTTGACTTTTAGTTTTTGGCTTGTTAGTTGGTCAAATAGTAGAAAAAAAAGTGTTAGGTAAATAACTTTTAGGTTTGAAGCCAAAATAAAAACAACTTCGGTTAGCTTTTTTTTTTGGTTTTAGGCTTGTTGACCCATTTTTTTCTCTATTAAAAAGCTAACAGCCAATACTTACTTTACCTAACATTTTTATAAACAACTGACCTTTTCAGCTAGCTTAAATGCCAACAAAAATAGTCAACATTTCTAACTGATCATACAAGCCGACAAAAAAAAACCCAATAGTCAATCGCCAAAACCCCTTGAGTTTAAAGGTCAAGAAAAAGAAAAACAAATAGAGCCTAATGAATTATTGTGTATTTTCCAATGCCACTAGTAGAGTGTTAGTATACACACACTAAATCCAAAATTATCTTGCATATTGCAAAATGTGTCTTATAGGAGTAGTACTTCATATTGTTGTACTGTTTAGTACAGATAATCAGGCTCAGATTGTTGGCTTTTGACTTGGATTATTCTTCTGTCCTTCCACAAAAGATACTTGCTCCGTCGACCGTCCCGTCCCTTTGAGATTACTACTGAATCGTAAAGTGACACAGTATCTGGTTTCAAACTTAGTTTGGCTAAGAATGTACCTTTAAGGTTTGACATCACTTTCTATAAGAATTGTTTGCTTAATTTGGCATATTTTTGTCCTTCTTTGTTTGGCTCTTTGTTAGATGGGTGTCCATCTGACAGGCTGATCTTCTCTTTGAGATTTACTTTTCTAGAGAGAACTTAAAAGAAAAAGAAATTTTACACCTTAATGGTCCATTAAATGTTAGCTTGATTAAATATCAAGTAAAAATTGTAAGCTGAATTTAGATAGTCATCAACCAAGTATCTCACAAAGGTCAAAGCCCAGGGAAGAAAGGTACGGTTGTACCCCCACCAAAAAAAGGCACAGATGATTGCGCACACACAAATAAACCCCCGAAAAGATGGGCCCGACAAAGAGAAATTTGAGTGTGATCTCGCTAGGGAAGACACTTACAACAAATAATCCACGTAAAAAATGTAATTGCACCATAAAAAGGTAAATGAGATTACTGACGGCTAAGATTACATCATCGAAGTGGTTGGCTTTTAAAGGACTGAATTTGAAGGGATTAAGTCCCTTAATTTTGTTAATAACTTGTTTCGATTCCTTTTCCTCCTAAACAAACAACGAAGACTTGTCATATTATTTATTCCCTTCCCTTCCTTACGCTTCCCTCCCTTCGCCTTCCCTTCCCCCTTCCTTACCCTTTGATTAATGTAATCTAGTGTGTGATTACATTCACATCTTTTTAGCACATTAAAGGGTGTTCATAGTATGTGAAATATCTTTACATGGAGACATTCATTACATATAAGCAGAGAACAGGTTAATAAAGTTCACAAACATGAATGATTGTGTGTATGTATCTTACAGTTTAGAAGCACAAGCTAGCGTCTTACGCAAGGCAGTAGCCGCCTTTGAACCCGATGCACGGTTGAGGTGTTTGCAGATGAAATCTCCGGCCAATAAGAGCTTTTCCAAGTCCACATTGGTCTCTACTCCAAGTCCGTTTAGCATATAAACAACATCTTCAGTCGCTACATTACCCGATGCACCCTTCGCATAAGGACACCCACCAAGACCCGAAATAGATGAGTCTACCGTACTAATACCCATCTGTAAACAAAAGCTAACAACTTAAAAGCGTATTCAATGATTACAAAATTATATTCGAGCTTAACAAAACTTCATGAACTCGATACCCGATACTTAAATTTTTTAAACGATACCCGATAAGTGGTACGAGACAAGGTTTTTCCCATATCAAATATTATGACGATTTCGACAAGCGAATGCCAATAAGAGAAAGGATTTCTTACTTGGAGAGAAAGGAAAATATTCGAGAGAGCTTGTCCGTAGGTGTCATGAAAATGAACCGCAAGCTGCTCTACAGGGACAGCATCTATAACAGCTTCAAGCATTGGAATAACGGTTCCTGGAACAAAGATATGAAAAGATTAGTACTATCATGCCTCGAAAAGAGAACGGATCACGAAAAGGATAACGAGGAATCGGAAATAAATAGCAATAGATCTGACTGATCAGTTTTAGGAGTTGACACACTACCAAAAGAGCTTCATGTCTCGTCCAACATTATATGTTGCGGTTCTCGAATAATGCCTTATATGCTCTGGTTCTAAACTTGGCGCAGCAAATAAACTAATTTGCTGCTATTACACGTGCTTGGGGCCTAAACCGCAACATATAAGGATTTTTCCACTAGTACATCAAAACGCCATTAAGTATATGGAAACTCAATGTGATATTCGTTCAGCATATAGAATATTGAAATACGAATCAACAATCAAGATGAATTTACTTTTAAATCTTCCTAGATTAAGTGTTCTGTTTACATTTTTCTAATCAAAGCGGGATATCAAACCGTAACCTACCTGGAGTCCCAACTCCTATAGTATCGCCAAGAGAAATCTCGTAACAGCCCATATTAGATAGCTCTTTAGCCACATATGCTACTTGAGAAGGTGAAACAGCTCCTTCAACTGGGCACCCCACTACACATGATATATATCTGTGAGAAGTTTTTCAAAGTATTAGCACTGTCCATAACTAGAATATGCATCAATAAAGAATATTATTATTGAAAAATTAGGAAACAAAACATGCATCTTTTTCTTCCTAAGACGAGTTGAGGGGCTCCCTTCGGTCGCGACCTCCTCATGATGAGGGTATTGGTCTATCTATCTTCTTTCCCACCCTCCTTAGACCCTAACTTGGGCGGGACTCATTCGGATGATGATGAAGGTGATGATAAATGGGAAATTATATACATACTAGCAACTAGAGGGGTTCAAAACAGACCTCATAACCCGAATCTATCTGACCTTGTAACCGAACCCAAATTGATCCGAATTAAAAAAAAATGATTTACAATTATGTAAAGAACAATATGGGCTCAAAACCCGATTTCAAAACGACCTGAAACACCTAACCCAAAAATCAACTCGATGACCTGAATGAACACCTCTACTCACAACATCACATATTCTTACTCGTTAAAGGTCATCTACCCTTTCTAAACCACAATCTCAGGAAATCCTCACAAACTACTACCGTGAATTTTGTTTAGCATAATTCTAAACTACAAATATCAACTCTCATGAGTCCGAGCAGGACCAGCTTACGCAAAAAGGGTACTTCTACTACCAGATAAATTTCAGTTCAACAACACGAAAACATACGCACCCACGGACTGGTAAAGAGAGCTTGTTTGCAGCACTAGCTACATCACGGTAGCGGATTAAACTCTCTTCAACAGTACAATTAATATTTGACTTTGAGAAGGACTCTGAAGCTGAAGCAAATATAGCTACTTCCTTGGCACCTGCTTCGACAGCTGCTTCTAGACCCTGTACAATGGGAATATTTAAGAATCAATGTTAACAAGAAGTATTTTCTGAATCTATCTCACGGAAATTTGTTCGGCGAACCAAAAAAGATGTTACCTTAAGATTAGGGGTTAATACAGGAAATCTACTACCTTGTACATTTCGGACAGCTTGCATTACAAGATTAGCGTCTGCAAGCTGAATGAAAGAAGTAAAAATATTTCATTACCACAATGCCATTTAATGATATTGGATGAATGCAGTAAGCAATGAAACAATATGCACTTTGGGTTGTACAGGCTGCAATTTTATCAAAAGGATCACCAAATTGACCCTTTATCCCCCACCCGACGCATAAACATTACAACTTTGACTATGTGGTCATAGTAAGAAAAACAAGGCCACATGCATCGCATCGACCGCGTTGTAAAGGTTTTCAAGACAAATTAACCGATATTTCCCGTGTTGTAAAGGTTTAAAAAATTGTACTTTGGCCGTATCAAGGAATATCTCATGAATCGACCGATATTTAGGTGTTTACGTTAACCGCATTACCATTTTGTTACCGTGATCGCGACCATTACCCATTTTTACACGATGTATGTGATTAACATCACCCTTCCGCGGCCAGACGCATAATCATTGCAACTTCGAATATGGGATCAACATCACCATTTAGCGACCCCCTCCCCCCCCCCCCCCCCCCCTCCCCCACCCACCACAAAAAAAAAAAGACATACATGACCATCTATAGGCAGAGACCAAGAGAAGAGAAAGAACACCAGGCAAGAAACCCTTAGTAAGGAAAATTACAACAGGCTGAAGTTTCTTACTTGAGGAACCCATTTGGGAGAGACGAAACTAGTGGCTTCGACAACAGGCAGACCAGAAGATGCCAGCATCTTTATCAACTGAATTTTCACTTCAGTAGGTATTACCATTTTTTCATTTTGCAGGCCATCTCTGGGACCAACTTCTACTATCTTCACATATTTTGGTATCCTTTTCAACAGCTGCACTGAAATAGAGAACAAGTTAAACAATGACATAAAAACAAACCAGTGTCACATGATTCGCTAATTTCCTCACGAATCGCGAATCGAAAAAAAAAAGAATTATGGTCAATTTTGGGCTACTCTTGGGCAAATTTGAGCGAATCACAAATTCAAAAAAGCGAATTCAGTTACTGAAACAAACAACACAAGTTCAATGGACCATGTTTAACTGTTACAGAGTCACATTGTGCAAAAAGTTAGATCCACATACCTCATTATTGCAATGGTGGAGTTTACCATTCCATTGAGAATTGTAGCGACAACTTTGTAGGACATAGGTGTCCTTAGGATTTACAACTATTTTCTTTTTCTCATACAGCAAATTGGATGAACTCGACATATCGGTAGCTTCATATCTCCTTAAAAAGTCCATTCTTGCTACATTACAGCTACACGAGAGAAATTTAACGGGACAAATTAGTTAGCAGGAACATCATAGCTCACCAATATAATCAAAAATTGAGAAAAAATTATAACCGAGGCATGTCTCGTTACTTGTTAGACGATGAAATCTTTGACACCCTCCATCCATTGCAATATGTTGCACTGGCTGCAGTATCTTTCCCTGTTACACTACCTACATTCACCAAGCTCCCAGCCAAAACACCTTCGATGCTTGCACCCGTCTGACTACTAACTTGATCTTCAACCCTCACCATCATAGATGAATTAAAAGACGAGAAGATACTCCCTTTCAATGGTCTGCTCCGAAGCTTTGATAAAAGCATTGTACGTATGGAAACGGAAACAAAACTCAAAGTATATCAAATACCCTTTCTAGATTCATAAACTCATTTCATCAACCCTGAAGAAAACGTCGGATTACCCGTATGAGAATAATGCAATAAGAGTCCTTACTTTCTAAACCAGAACCTTTATACTTCCTCCGTTCCATAATACTTGCTACATTTCACTTTTTTACGCAATCCAATGCACAATTTTGATCATTAATATCTTAAATTACACTTATCTAAAAATTATAAAAATTTAATATTATGAAAGTATGCGATTAGACGATTCAAACAAGATCCCACTTGACTATATTTTTAATTACACATTAGTCGCAATATGTAAAATTAGCTTGACCGATGAATAGTGCACAAAATAGAAATGTAGCGAGTATTTTGGAACGGAGGAAGTACTATGTTTGGGAATGATGATTTCATTTGAAAATACAGATTCGACTCAAATGCAGTTTTTGGCAAATAAAGAAAATTCAAATTCGGATTTGAGTCAAATCTACTAGGTTAAAAATAAGAATTTGAGAATGACTTCCCACACGGTGTCATTCTCAAATTCTTCATCAATGAATTTATATTTAAAATCTACAATTTGAAATGAAATGCATATTCCCAAACGAAACCTAAGCTCAACTAAAAAACAAGCATTTTAGCATATTGATATCTAGAACAGAAAATTAATTCACCCAAAATACCTTATACCACTTAAAATAATCAAGGATAGCTACTTAGAATTTTAGAATATTCTCAATTTTAAAGTTTCAGCCTTTTTATATAAAAAATGGCCAATAAAATCATGGATAATTGACAAATTTGCATCAAAACCATTTCTCAATTTTACTAAGTGAATCATTATGAATCATTAGCAAAATGAATTGCATATTTGACTACTTAATTTTAGTTTAAACTCCTTCGTTTACACAAAGTTTCCTAGTCATGAATCAATAAGCATATCTTTAGTAGTGCAAAATCAAATTCATAATTCAAAACATAATTTATTATCTACTTCCATTTCGGATAAATTAGAAACACAGAAAATTAAAATCAATAGGAATTCATTAATTAATAATCAATATGTAATCTGCAGAATTTCAGAAAACAACCCATTTTTCTCAACCAAAGCAATACAAAAAACCCAAATCGTTGATCAGCGGCAATAAAAATAAATAAAGAGAGAAAAAAAATTACCCAGTTTCCGAAATTCCACAACAATCATAAAATTTGAAGCTTTAGGAGAAATCAATTGTATGCTAAATTGCTGGAGCAAGAAAACCACCGTAAAGAATAGAGAAAGAAATAAGAGAAAGTTCAGTCAAATTGATCCAAATTTGATCTTAGTTTAAGTTTCCTTTACGTGTGGAACTATTGTACTAGCAGGTGCTCTCTTGATAGACCGTCTTTTGTAAAGATAACTTTCAAAAAAAGTCCAGCCTAAATGTATATTTAGAGTTTTGTAACAATATATATTTAGAATTGGACTGGGCTTTAAAAGCCGTCTTTACAAAAGACGGTCTCAAATAAGAATTTGTGTTGTACTAGTGCTCGGGCCTCATTCGGGCCATCATGGGCTTGGTTGGTTCAATGGACATTCTCTCTATTTCACTATTTTGTTTTAGCTATTGAAGAAAACTATTTAATTAATGAAAAACGCAATTTATGTGAGATGGTTTTACCGTAAGTTGCTAATACTACAATTTAAAAAGAAAATTTGAATATAAGTTAATATCTAAATGAAAATTATAATTAGAATGTGTGTTTTTTGCAATAACAAATTCGCACAATTCAAACCGATTATCATCCTATTGTGTGATGTTTGGAGGGTTAATGTAGAGTTTTATTGATCAAATGATAGCAAGTATTGAGAGCATAACTGATCTTCAATAGATAAGTTACAACAATATATGCACTGGATTAAGCAACATTAGTCGGACGTAAAAATCAAAAAGGTTATGTCAAACTAAGTATCTCGAAACATTTTAAAAGAATCAAACATGTTTGTCAAATATAAAAATTGAATCTTGTCTTAGTTGAAACACGTATTACTTTCCTATGAGCAACTTGTGTTCGATTTTCACTTGTCTCTTTCCTTTCCTCGATCTAGCCTTACAAAAATTTGATGCTATACAATTACATGACGATGACCGAACATAAATGGATTAGTGTTCATGTTCATGAACCCCCTTGACAATAAACATTCATAACCACGTAACGGAGAAGCTTAGAAGCCCCCTCAACGAGTCGTTCCCTTCGATTCATGAATCCATCTGTTGTTAACTTGTTATGCACACGCAGTATCGATGCAGGGTGGACGTTTGCACACTAATCAGTCATATTTAACGTTCCAAGAGCGAAATTAGTGGATGAGACGATTTGCTTGTCTTCGATCTTCAGCAACTCTCAGTACGAACAACTTCCATCCATGCCCCAGTATTTTTCTTCGGGTCATCACTTAAACTCATCTCAGAATCATCGGTTTTAAAGGTGTTGATGACAGTTTTCGCTCCCATCATAACGAGTCTATCTATCATGAACAACTGGTAATTATTCTCGATCACAGGATCCAAGATCATACTGTAGTTTGATGAATATGCTAGTTTGTACCTGTATATAACATAGCAAAATAAATATTATTGTTTTCCCATTTTCCTTAGTTTGGTTCAGTGTCATAAGATTCGCTAATCTTTCAGCAAATCACGAATCAAAAGAGCGAAGTATGGTCGGTTTAGGGCTATTTTTCAACAATTCTGAGCGAATTCCGAGTTAGCTGGCGAATAATGTTACATTGGTTTGGTTTGAGAAGAGAAGTTGGATGGAAAAGAGTTTCCCGTTACTTAGCAACTATTTTCCTCCGCTCTTTCCATCCCCAACACTTCCATTTACCTTGAAAGTTTTCCCATCAAACCGAGCAAAAGAAATTTAATTATTATTTGCATTTTTCATTGAAAAATTATTTTCATGGGAAATTTTTTCCGCCAAACCAAACACACCCTAAATTATAAGTAAATTAAATTGACAAGAAATATCATTCTCAAGGAAAGGATCCTAAACTTCCATAATTCTCACTATCTACTAATCACAGGGAATTCTCAAAAGATTGGGTAAAGTTGAAATTTCAATTTGTTCCTTGATCAAATTAGACCGAGACATTCAACTTGTTTTCTTCATCGGGTTTATTAGAATCCTTCACGAACAAACGTTAATGATGAACAGAAAAACAGAATACCTGACGCCAAGGGGCGAAAAATATCCAGGCTTCCTCTCATTTGATGCAATGTAAAGGGTGCGTCCTGATGGGATCCATTTTGCGATTCTTTGAAGAATACACTCGGGCCTTGTATCCCTTTCAACATGAGGATGTCGGCTCCTTTCAACACCGAATCTATCTTTCCTTGTTTTTAATATATCACCTCGGCGAACATGTATAGCGTCATAGACACCAAGCATCGCTTTTATCTGAATTTTTCAGATAACAAGTAGTTATGATTTCCAAATTTAAATGTAAAATGTGTCGCAAGGTACCAAAAATTCATATTAAGCATAACAAGAAATTTTTACACATCTAAAGAAAAAGGGTAACACAACACAAGCACAAGCACAAGCATATGTGTAACAAGCAACAAAATTAAAAGCGCCAAAGCGTTAACGGTAGAAAAACAGCTCTCGATGCTAATCAGCTAATGAATATATTTTTGTGGTTGTCTAGGCTGACGTTTTGATTTTTGATTGTGGTAAGCTGAAAAACCTTAACGATACAGTTACAATACGGCGATATGAGCAATAATTTTCATTATGAGAGTAAAATTTTCATTATGAGCAAGACACAAATGCATACCTTATCAGCAGCATCCCGTAGTTTCTTGGTTGCCATCGATGGAAGAAAATCATATGGCAGCATAACAGCACTATGGTTTAGCCTATCCTTGCATTCCACAAACCTGCAATTGTTCCAAGAAGCAATATTAACACAATTAGAATAAAGTTAGGTGCCACTGTTAATTTTTTTCAACAGGAAGGAAAATTAGTCCTTGTGGGTGAACTAATCCCTTTTCACAAGGGTGGAAGGGGAAGATTTCGACCAACAGACCAACCCAAGATGACGCTAACTTTTTAAAACAACGCATTCCACCAGAAAATAGAAAATATGTTAAGTAGCAACACCAAAAAAATTTTAGGGGAATTCCATGTGGTAATTCTTAAATTTCGGCTTTGCCAAGTGGTAGACAAACATTATTTTTAATCCACATGGTGACCTTGACCTTTCAAATTTTCCACATGGTAGACAGAAAGGAATTTTTTTGTTAACTTTACTCTGTTTTACCCAACATAATGACACTTTTTTGAAAAAAAACAAACGCCATGATCACCCTAATTAATCACATATTACGAAATCCCATTTTGTCTACCACATCAAAAAGTTGAAAGCTCAAGGTCACCACTTGGATTTTAAAAACATATATGGAAAAGCGAAAAACTCAGAGTCACCACGTGGAATTTCCCAAAATTTTAATGATGATTAATGAAGGTGTTTAATTTACCATGCTAGAGGGCTTGCTGTTCTATTTATAAGCAAGACGTTTGCATATTGTGAATTCTCCTTGAGCTCCAGTCGATCAATCCCTTCAACATGGGCCGAACCTCTGGCCCCCAGCTTCATAGTAGTTGATAATACCTGATGCCACAATTCTGAATTGTCTAAAATCACGGGTATCTTCTTGGATATAAGGTCCAAGTCGTACAAAGAATCCATTGCACAAGAGGTAGTCATCCACCTAGAAGACATCGCAAACTGATTTAGATTTGCATCAATCAAGATTGGTTGCAGTGATTATCAGATCCTTTTCCCGCTGGCTGCAAAAAAGGTTTGCCCGTTTAAGGCAATGAGAGTCTCGGAGCTAGAATGTAAAAACAATGAGTTCTGCCGGTGAACAAAAAAATTCTATCTAGAGCTACCTGAAACAAATACTTACTCGTCATCTGTACTTGCGTTACTCAGTTGATGTAATATCCCTTTCTTGTTATGTATTGGGTTAATGCACATCCGAGCAGGCATCACAAAAGTCCTACAACAAAAATATACAAAAAAAGTATTCACATTATTCTATAGCCAAAAAAAGTTTTTGCCCCTAAAATTCTCAATAAGAAAAGGAGACTAGAGTTGCATGTAATACAAAAATAAGCATCAAATACTTGTATAATATATATTAATAACACATTGAGTTTCCTCACTTCAAAACAGCTAAGATTTGGTTTAGTCACAAGCTATGTTACTTGGACTCAAGTACTAATATCGGACACTAGTACGTGTCGAAGTGCCGAATACGTCTAAATATTCAATTTTACGCCTAAAATGAAGTGTCTAAGTGCCATACCAATGGCCGAGCATCAAAGATCGGATACGGGTACATGAAGCAAAATGAAGAGTCCAAGTAACATAGGTCAAAGGTTGTCATTGCAAGGGTTGTTATTGTACTTAGGACAAGGGTACACGGGTACAACACATGCACGTAGCAAACTTGTTATTGTACTTAAGACAAGGGTTACAAGACAATCTAGGGAGATTGTCATTGCAAATGATCGTTAGTTATCAAGTTATACAAAAGGGGCAAGGCCAATAATGTATACGGTTTCCCAAGCATAATTTGTGTTTTCCCATATGTTTGTGTTTTCTGCATTTTCAACCTTTAAATAGAAATGAGGCCGCTCTAATAAATAATGCCCATTTATAAAAGATTTTAAACCTATCTTT
Source organism: Amaranthus palmeri (assembly GCA_019776075.1). Taxonomy (NCBI): domain Eukaryota; kingdom Viridiplantae; phylum Streptophyta; class Magnoliopsida; order Caryophyllales; family Amaranthaceae; genus Amaranthus; species Amaranthus palmeri. The sequence goes on from JAAKBH010000295.1 coordinate 423,738, forward strand.
AGCAAATTAGCCATTACATTTGTTCAAGTATCTATTAGCTCTAGAAGGTCTATTATAAGCTTTAATTTAAATATATGTTCTAGAAAACTTGAATTACCAAGTCATACCATCGCTAGGTGTCGCACCCACAGCATTGTGTCAATAATTGAAATGTCACGACATCTGCGATTTTTCTCTATGCTTCAGACTTATCCAAGGGATTATTGTCTACTACTAGCAAAGCTTTCCAGAATGTGAGGAAGATCCCATTATCACTAAAATAGTTGCGTTGTAGGCTTGTATTGTATGCAAGTCAATGCTTATGACTCCTGGGTTTGTGAGCCCGAGCCATGAGTGCCCTGTGGGTGTGTCCACACCAGTGGGCTCACACGGTGATTATGTCATGAATTGTCATGGCCTAACATTAGATGCAGCTTAGCTAGCAAAAAATCTACACTACTACAAAAGTATCATATTTAGTATCAGAAATAGTTTTGTAATGGGAGATGCTCAGATTCAGATCACAAACAGTGTAAACAAGAAATCTCTCAAGTTTAGCTGGGTAATCCAAAAATGAAAAACCCAAAAACAATTCTAAAACCACAATATGATAGACTCAAGATTTCCAACAATAATTCATGATAAAAGCACCAAATTTGAATCGATCGGCTAGTTATAATACAAAACCCAATTCAAAAACACATTATCAAACAAAGGAAAGTAATCAGATCCAAGCAATTTCAATCCAATCCAACAAGACCAAAAACAAATTCTTAATAAAAGAAACCCTAAAAACTTCAAAAAAATCAAAATAAAGTATACCTTTGAAGATATAATGCTTCTTCAAGGGCACAACGCAGGCTAGATTCCTGGTGACCAAGACCAGCACAAGTATCACAATGTTTACCAGGGCAATCGATTCTGTAACCCCAATACAAGAATTTTTCATTTTGTTCAAAGGAGTTAGATTTAGGTTTATCAATGACATTAGGGATGATTTTGGGAGAAGACAAAGAAAACCCATTTGTAGAAATGAATGATGCGAATAGGAATAAGAATGCAATTGCTGTAATTGAAAATGTTAGGATCAAAATGGGTTGTGAAAGATTTGATTTGGGTCTTGTTAATGGTTGAATTTTGGGGTTTCCCATTTTGATTTGGGAGATCTTTCCCAGGAATTTTGTGAGTGACGCAATACAACAGTGTGAAGACTTAACTGAATTGTAAGCAAATTTGATTTGTGGTCAAATGATTACCTATTGCCTATTAGGAAATTTAGAAATGAATAAGCAAAAAATTTTTTTTAAAAAATATGAATAATTATAAATTTTTGGAAATAATTTCCAAAGAAAATATTTTTTTCTCAATGATGTGATGTGGTGTTGTTCGTTGTTAGTAACAGCGAACAAAGATTGAAAGTTAGAAAAAAAAAAAAGTCGAAGAGTTTGTATGATCTATGATGTTACTAACACCATACAAACACTAGCCCTATTTTTTACCTGTACTATTCGTTTGATGTCATTAACAGCGAACAAACTCTTTGCCTTTTTTAAAACTTTCAACCTTTGTTTGTTGTTAGTAACAGCAAACAGCTCTACATCACAGTTTTGGAAAAAAATTGTTTATCTTGGGAATTATTGCCAAAAGTTTACCATTATTCGATTTTTTTTTTGGCTTATTCATTTCAAATTTTCCCAAAAAGAGATGGTTCGGGTGGCCCGATTTCGACCCGAGCATAAAACAATAACAACAACGAGCTGAAAATCAACTAAATTTTAATTAATCAGATTGATATTGAATTATTTGATAAATAAATTAATAAATTGGGCTAAAAAGTATCAAATCAAATCAGAGTTTAAAAACTATATTTTTTTTAACATGAATATTAATAGTTGATTTTAAATTTTGGTGAAATGAATAACTTTGATTGCTAATTTTCTTGTCTTTTGGAGTCTTAGTTACGTATGTTCTTTATATTTACTATAGTAGAGAAGTATAGTAAGTATAGATTCATTGCTAAGTATTTAATTTTAATTAAGGAAAAATTATATAAAACCACATAATCTATACACTCGTTTTTAAAAAATCACCTTATATAAAATTTTTTGCAAAAAACCACCTTACATAATACATTTCTTTGTAAAAGACTACTTGTTACTCTATTTCGTCAGTTGATCGGCATGTTTAACGTTTAACCAGGTAGTCTTTTGCAAAGAATAGCATTATATAAAGTGATTTTGCAAAAAAATGCATTATGTAAGGTGGTTTTTTGCAAAAACACATGCTGGTCAAACGTTAAACATGCCGGTCAACTGACGAAATAAAGTAACATGAAGTCTTTTGCAAAGAAATGCACTATGTAATGTAGTTCTTTGCAAAAAAATTTATATAAAGTGGTTTTTTTAAAAAAAGGGATATTCTACCTGGTAAGCTCCAGGTATAGTGAAATTCACAATCTAGCTATTCTTGTTTGCAATTCTACCAAATAGCACTCAACTATTGCAAAAGTATCTTCCGTAACGATATAAGACAAAAAACGTTAAATAAAACGTTAAGTTGTGAAATTACTTAATTGCCCTTGTTTATTCTCCATCATCTTCTTCCTTTAACCCCTTTCTTCACCTTCTTTCACCATTAATTCACCTTCGTTCCTCCATTGAACCTCAGTCTAAGATTAATTGGAGCAATTAAGTAATTTCACAACTTAACATATTTACATTTATCTCTCATTTCATCTTCTAATACTAAAGTCTCAATGCTGATTCTCTTTCAATTTTATGGGTAATTATATAAATTATGGTGTTCCATTGGCAATTACCCATTTTCTATCGACCCAATTATTTTTAATTTTTAGGTTTCGGTATACAGTGAATCATTGAATTCTAATATAATGACTTGTTGAATTAATGTTGGTTCTTATTTTGGTGAAGTTGCAATTGATGTTCATGTTTGTATCCAAAAGAAGTTTCCTGTTGTGAAGAAATTTTGTGACAATTGAAATTAAGTCTGCTCACATTTCAGCGCTCAATCTGTATTGCCATATTGGGCATAGTTCGATTAATTAGGTGTCGAAAAATGAGAATAAGCCTATTAATTGATAGAAGCCTCATCCCTCCATCTCCCTTCCCTTTCTTCTTCGTGCTAATCTTCTATCCAAACAATGTATGAGACCATAAATTCTTTAGCAAAAAAATGGACGTTAGAGAAAGTAAATCACAAAGTACTCCACATAAAAAATGTTTGTTTCAATGGAGGAAGGAAGGTGAATTAATGGTGAAGGAAGGTGAAGGAAGGTGAATTAATGGTGAAGGAAGGTGAAGGAAGGGGTTAAAGGAAGAAGATGATGGAGAATAAACAAGGGCAATTAAGTAATTTCACAACTTAACGTTTTATTTAACGTTTTTTGTCTTATATCGTTACGGAAGATACTTTTGCAATAGTTGAGTGCTATTTGGTAGAATTGCAAACAAGAATAGCTAGTTTGTGAATTTCACTATACCTGGTGCTTACCAGGTAGAATATCCCTTAAAAAAAAGAGTGTATAGATTAGGTGGTTTTATATAATTTTTCCTTTAATTAATTTTGCTAGTATGTAATTTAAGAGATGACATATTGTCCACGACAATAAAGTATGTATGGGATAACATTATATTATAAGATTAACTTAATTAATTAATTAACTTTATGTTTTAGTATCTATCTATTTCCTAATAAATTAGCTCGTTTAATGTAGTGATGTCTTTAGATATGATTTTATCATCATAGAGTTTAATAATTAGACATTTCAGTTTTAGTTGTTAATTAACTACTACTATTTGGTAATTAAACCGAACTTATTAGAACAATAAAATGCGATAATTGAAACAAATTCGATAACACAACAAAATAGGGGTGTTCAATGCGTCGCGCCTTCATTTTGAGCTCTTATCCGGCCCATTTTTAAAAGGGCTTTGTAAGGGTCGGACCGAAAATGAGCCATGCCAAAAATGGGTTATAGTATATTTTAAATGAAGCGAGCTATAAAAAGGCTCAATAAGGACCAAAAACAGGTCTTTGTAATTAATGTATAATTTAAATATTATAAATGACAATGTCAATGAAATTATTAACACTTTTTCAATCTTATTATTATAAATGATAATTTAATTGTTATAAATTGATAAATAGGGATTAAAATAATTTTTAGTAGTAAAAATGGGCCGGGTTGGGTCGGATCAAAGCCCGACCCATTTAAAACCCATATTAATTTTAAAGAGCCCTTATCTGACCCGACCCATATTTACTTAAGCTCGATCATGCCCTTATCCGGCCATTGAACACCCCTACACATGTGCATGTAAAGCCAATTCATGACATAGTTTGTACTCTAGTAGGTAATCAAAAGTAGTTGAAACCAAAACAAACCAAATATATTTCTTATATCATCATACATTTATAGAGGTCACTCATGACATAACCTCAACAAGTTAGGACAAATTCATGACCAAATTGCTACATTTCATATGGAATTGTACCTAATTACCTACCCCCCACGGCTCAGCAAATTGAGACACTTTATGACAAATTCATGTATATCAACTTAAGCAAAACACAACACCCACCAGTCTCATTACATCATGATCATTGGCCAACACGTCTTCGTATCATCTGCCACACATTCGTCTGTCCGTTCGTTTTTGAAACTGATGCGATTATAGATAGTTTTTGTGTCACATGATTCGCTGATCTCTTGCGAATTGAATAGGTGTTTTATGGTGGGTTTTGGACTAGCTGGCGAATTATGTTACACGGGATTAGAAGTGTGTACGAGACAGGGCCGGTAAAAGCCCGTGACAAGACGTACATAAAAATCGTAGCAAAAATCGTACCTAAATCTCATCTGTACATTTTTCTACCTTTCAGCACCAGTAAAGACTGAATGATGCAGAGCTTGCAAAGGTTTCATTAGCGGTTAGATACTTTTAAGGGTTAACGGTAAAACGACCTCTGCAGCCAACTTTCCACGAGTAGGAAGCTTTAATCTTGAGAAAAGATCCTTCACGACGAGAAATCTAGGCCACTGAGTAAGTAGAAACTCGTATCATAGAAGTGTTCTTACGTAGGTTATGCTTTTTGAAATGTGCGAGAAGAGACTCCGTGCAGAAGTCTGACAAACCCGAGAAAACTGAGCTTCCCATCAGAGTGTCGAATCCAATCTTGAAGAACGACATGAATTGGTACTGATGGACTAAGTCCGAGTTCCTGAAGGGAAAATTCGAAAGATTATAAGCAAATATCTACTCATTGAAGCAAATTCTAATGTGTACAAAGCTTATCGTCAAGCTATATGCCTATAGCCTATGTTACTCAGACTCTTATTAAGTCATTTTGCTTCGCGTACCCGTGTCCGATCCTTGATGCTCGGACATCGGTATGACACTAAACATTTCATTTTAGGCACAAAATTGGAATATTTAGACATATCCGACACAAGGACACGTACCAGTATCCGACATCAGTACCCGAGTCCAAGTAACAAGGCCTTTAGCAATAGTTACAAACTTGTCTTACTAGTGTAGGTGAGGAATCGGAAAAACATACCGAGGCTAGTTCTTCAATCATTATAGGCCGATTTCCATCCTTCTCAAACAGCTCATAAGCACGTCGTGCATGTTGTTCCCATGTATCCATTGCTTCTAGTTGGTGCACACTAATAGCCGCAGCGCAAAATTCTTCAAAATCCATCTTTCGGTACTGGATAGAACTAACCTGTATAACACATTCTACTTAACCTCATTTCGTTCTACCAAACGACAAGCAACCACATGAATTAATGTACGAAATAGGTTTAAGACAAATGAACATAAAGCACAAACCACGTTGATAAAATCGATAACTCGGGAATCTTTCATAGCATCGGTCGCAATCCTCAACGCCGCCTATAAAGAGCACAATAATGTTATAAATATTGTACAAGAGGAAGACTGTAGAGTATAGAGTAATCACTACGTATGAGATTTACCGTCTTAAAATTTTGCATCGATATGTAACCATTTTTGCTTGGAGAAAGCATCTGAAATTGTTCCTTCAGATAGGCTAGCTGAGGGACTGTTAATGTCTTCGCAAGAGCCTGTTAACAATATCAAAAAATGAATCTCGAGGGATTGCGTTATACAAGAGGAAAGGAACGGAATGTTCAAGCCTACCCCAAGAGCTGCTTTCCGCAGGGAAGAAGAGCATATATAAGCTCGTACGAGCCTGTAGACTATTATATCCTGCGGGATTTTGATGTCCGGATGATAACCCGAAAGCCAAGGATGACCTAGACAAATTAAGACGAAACACAATAAGTTTTAGAATCGAGTCTATGCCCACAAAAATCAAATGAAAGCCAGTCGCAAAAACGTGTTCAGAAAAGGTTCCTTCCACCATAGGAAAAAACTGCATCGGTCACAATGTTGCAGACGGGGCGCCTCACAGTGCTACGACTCGTTTTGCACACATCGCAATGTAAATTATTAACTTGAAAATCATCCATTATATCGTAATAAATCAAGTTTACTAGACTACATGTAGGAATAATATTAGTAAAAAAAAGGTTATAAATGGCTAATATTTAGGAATAAACCGTGGAATAGTAAGCTCAAAATCCGTTACAAAGTAGCCGTTATATAATGGAACGGCCTCATTTTTATTTTAGGGTTTCCACACTAGATTGTCGAGGACTTACTAAGTGCCTGAGCAGCAGTCAATCGTTTTTTATAATCCTTGTTCAACAATCTCTTCACAAAGTCAATGGCCTCCGGTGATAAAGTAGGCCAAGGTTCTTCATCGAAACTAGGATCGGCTTTCAAGACAGCCCGGAAAATACCGGATTCTGTGCGAGACCAGAAGGGGCGACTTCCACATAGAAGAATATAAGCTATTACTCCAATGCTCCACATGTCTGCCTCCGTCCCATAGGCTCTATGGAGAACTTCGGGTGCTACATAATATGCACTTCCTACGATATCATTTAATCTCTCATCTGCAAAACGACAAACTACTATAAAGCGCACATTCACACGTCAACAAACAGAGATATGCAGCACGTAAGAGACTTACCGGGCTTTACATAATCCGACAATCCAAAATCAATGGCCTTTAGCGGGGAATTATCGTCTTTGGAAGTAAAAAGAAAATTCTGAATAAACACATGTTATGTCACTCATGAGAATATTTCCCATCAATTCTCGTTTTGTGTTGAGCTATTAGAATGTATTAGACATGAATGAGATTTTATAGAGACGTGTATCAATTACCTCGGGCTTGAGGTCTCGGTGAACTACACCTTGAAGGTGACAATAGGCAACAACACTTAAGATTTGGACCATGACAGCCTTTGCATCTTCTTCCGAGTACTTTCCGCCTCTGAGAATAATAAGCCAAATTCATGCACACAAGTTTCTATTAATACCATTATACTTCCTTTGTTCTAAAATAAGCGCACCCAATTGTAACATATTGTGGGAAAATGTCACTATCAGTAGCAGTATAATGAAACGGAGGTAATACAAGTCTTAAATTCTTAGTCAAATTGATGATCTCATGGCTTATCATTACCTTGATAGTATACGGTCCAACAATTCACCACCGTGGCACAACCTACAAAATGAAATGAAGCATAACGTGAGACTAAAACTATAAGTATCGCCTACATGATATATGCCTTACTATATTTAGCTGAAATTGAAGAGCCGGTGACTACATATGACGAAGAACTACTAACTCCATATCACTGGCACCAGACCCAACAGCTTAAACATCCCACTTGAAGAGAATACGAATTCAAAAACTAAACATCACCATAGTAAACGAAAATCTAAAGTCACATCAAATCATAATCCCCAAATCATGCGTAGACAAGGATTATCGTTTTACTAGTCCGCTGAAAGTAAGAACTTGAAGTCAAATTGAGCTATGTCTTTGTATCTTAGAAAGAGTGGGATATTCTAATGTCTTATTAAGGATACAACTAAACAACTCAAGACAATGTAGTAACTTACTCCATCACAACGTAAACATTGTCATCATCTTCATATGCCTCGTAGAATTGCACAAGATTTTTATGGCCCGTAAGTGCCCTCAGTATTTTAACTTCTCTTCTAACATCCTCAATCGCAATAGACGTCGTCATCTGCCAGAAACAGAACAATATTCATAAAACCACTTTACACAAGGCCCTAAGCAACCTTACTCTCAAGCAGAGGTGTTTATTCGGGGTCATCGGGTTGATTTCAGATTAAGTGTTTCGGAAAGGTTTGAAATCAGTTTGTGTCCATATTGTTTTTACAAAAGTGTAAGTCATTTTTGATGTCAAGTCAAATCGGGTTCAGTTCATAAATTTAAGATCATCGGGTTTGTTTTGTACACCTCCACTATCAAGTGACAAATTTTTCTCTACCTCGACCCCTCTACACATCTGTCCTTAGTGTGAATTACTTAATCCATTCAACAAGAAACTGATGTAGTGCCACCTTGTTTAAAATCACATAGTACAATCAAAAAATTTCCAAGTGCTATACAAAACAAATGACAGATAATATAACATATCGTGAGACGACAGTTAGCAATTAACACTTTTGGTTGAGTTGGTTTGTGGGGCAATATCGCTCAAAATCTTTGAGCAACAATTATCACCATCTAGCCCTTCACAACACTAATCTTTGAGCAAACCAACTAGAGGGATGGGAGACCGACTTTACATACTCCATTAGAACAACTTATCAACAACATTACATTACCCTAATGCCATTAGTGGCTCCATGTTGTGAATCGTGAATCGAAAAAAGCGAATTATGGTCGGTTTTGAGCTATTCTTGGGAAAATTTGAGTGAATTGCGAATTCAAAAAGCGAATTAACTGGCGATGTATGTTACACTAACGGCCCGTTTGGTTAGTGGTACTAAATGGTGGTAATAGGAATGATTTATAGTGCAAAATTTCATCAAAACTTTCATGTCATTCCCATGGTAATGAAATTTTGATCACAAAAAAGTTTTTTTGTTCACAAATTTCCATTACCTCCTAATACCACCTCTCCCATTGGTAATGCATTGAAATGAATATGAACAAAATGAGATGATTGAAGGTTGTCAAGCATGACCATCAAGATAGCCAAAAGAATTTTTAACCACAATTACACTAGTTTTTCATTCCTATTGCCATGATTTATTACCATCTACCAAACGGGCAATAGGTGAAATTAGTTCTAAAAGATCAAGAATTAATACTTTCAACCAGCAATTAGATCAAGTATACATAACCCACAATTTGACATATAAATGCATATAAAAAAACACACATAAAACTCATAATTCATAACATAAACAGCAAAAATAAATCAAAAATCAGAAAAAAGTAAACAACCTTTGCTTTAGGGATGACTTTAACAGCAACATCTAGACCCTTGAAGCTACCTTTCTTCCCTTTACCAGCACAAGTATACCCAAAATGTCCTCTTCCTATTTCTTCTCCAAACTCATAATAATTAAAAAATTGTTTTGAAAACCCAAAATTCTTATCCAATCCAATATCACATTCACCCCCTTCAGGGATTGAAGCTTCATTGGGCTTAACAGACCCATGTCTCCGGGCCAACAAAGCCCGAATGTGTTTTGCTGGTGAAGGAGGAGGAAAAGGGCGCTTAAAGAACCTTAATGGAGTTGATGTAACACTAGAATTTGCAGGGGAATTCTTAAAACCACTTGGTAATGGACTTGGGCTATAAAATGGGAATTTTGGGGTTTTCCCACTTCCTGTAATTGATGATTTGGGTTGATTTTCTCCATTAAAAACCTCAGTTTCCAATTGGGTTTCAGGAATTTCAATTGGTTTTGCATGACATAATCCCATTGAATCAGCACAAATTCACAAAAACCCAAATCCCCAGATGAAATTCTAAGAATTTCCCTCTTTTAGAGGCAAATTTTTATAGGATTGGTGCCAACATGATTGAAAAGATTAAAACTTTTGTAGTTAAGTAGCTTTACTTTGAAAAACAAGTATTGGGTGATTGAAATTATACCTTTTTAGGTTAAAAATACATGAAAAAACAAATTTTTCCTAGAAAAAGTTGAGAAATTTTGAGTAGGATCAATATATTTAGCAAGATTGAAGTGAAAAACTTAGTTAATTGAGAAGAAAAGGTACAAATTACCAACTTTATGATCAAACAAACATGTGATAAACTAAGCAAAGAACAAATGGAAGAATATGAGTGAAAGAAGAAAGGGAAAGATATATACTAATGGATATATGAGTTTAAGATATAAAGAAAAAATAAGTTGAGAAGAAAACCAAATGGGTGGAATTAAAAAAAAAAAAAAGATAAAATGTTGGGAAATATAACAAAAGTAATGGAGAGGTAAAGATGCTTAGCAATGGCTATAAGGAAAAGGAAACAAAAGTGGAGGGAAGTGAATCAAGGGAGAAAAAGGAAAGGGAAAGGAAAAAGGAAAGAGGAAGAACATGAGATTTCCTTTTCTTTTTCTTTCTTTTTTTTTTTTTTTTTGCTATGTAACTAGTACTTTCTTTTGATTTTTTTTTTCTTTTTGCATTTTTGTAAATAAAAAATGGTGTATTAATTTGCAAATAACTAATTTATATTATGATTATTATTATTATTTATGTTACATAATTTTCTTACTTGAGACCATTTTTTTGTAAAGACGGCTCTCAAAAGCTCAGTCCAATTCTAAATATGTATATTGTTACATCTCTAAATTTATATTTGGGCTGGACTTTTGAGAGTCGTCTTTACAAAAGACGATCTTTCAAGAGAGCACCTGTTTATGTTAATATAATAGTAGTACTTCCTCCGTTCCATTTTAGTTGCACCATTGAGTTTGGCACAAGATTTAAGGATTGTCAAATCAATATGGTAAAAGTAAGAATAATGTATGATTGATGGTGATATGTGGGGTAGAAATAAAATTTTTTTATTATAAATAGATATTAGTTGTGACTTGTGGGTATATTAAATAATTAATGGGATGATGTATGATTGATGGTGATATGTGGTAGGAATAAAGTGAGGATAAAATAACTAGATTATTTTTGCCAAAAATAGTATTGTTGCAAGTAATATGAAACTTCCAAAAATGATAAGTGTTGCAAGTAAAATGGAATGGAGGAAGTATATATAAACCTTTATTTCAATGAAATAGTTATATTTAGTATTAATAGCTTACATTAAAATGTCAAATGTAGTAATTTTAGTAAGGAGATGAGTATGGTAAAAATTACATAGAGCCAAATTAGTACTCCTATTAATTGTAATTTGTAAACAAAAACATTAATATAGTCTTTTTTTAAAATTTCTTTATCATAATACTGATTATGTATTATTTTTGAGTTTTTAAGATGAAGTGAAATAAACAAAAAAAAATTACTTTAGAAAAAAGAAAAGGAGATTTATATTTTCAAAAAAAAAAAGAAAAGGAGATTTATAGGGAAGGACAAAATAAAAATAATAATAGAGGAGGTGGGGTTCTATGTGTTTGGATTCTTCCTAGCTGTCATGTTGTGGGATGTGTGTTCCAATGGAGTACATTTCTTCAAGTAGATGCAAAATATTACTCCCATGTTTTTATGGAATGCGATTATGTGACTATGTGACCTTGCCTTTCTATTGGTGAGAAAGATAAAAAGCCACTCCCAGTGTTCCGCACAAGACAGGGTTTGAATGGTGTTTTTTTCTGAATGATGCGAACGTATCATATTCATTCTCTCAAGAAGTGAGTAAAAAGAGATGCGCGCAGTCAAGAAACCCCCCAATTAATACTTGGCTCCGGTAGAAGTCGAACCCCAGTTGGTGAGAAAGATGTAACTTAATATTCAAACTTTGTTATATATATTTTTATTTTATTTTATTATGTAGATTTATGTAACACTATTAGTAAGAATTTAATTTTTACCACTTATAAAAAATATTGCTTGTAGTTGTAGATGATTCTCCTTAACCCAAACAAAAAGTTTTAAAAAAATTATAGCAACAAGGCATTAAAATACAAGGTACTTACAATAGAAATAATATAAAATAAATGTTTAATTATTTTAACTCCAAATAAAAATAAATTATGGTGAGGAAATTAGGGGTGTTTTGTTCCAGGATTTCTGTTAGTAAATACTCTTCAATAATAAAAACATATTAGAATGAGTCACATGCATGGCTCTTATTTTAATTAATTAAAATAATATTTTCAATATTAATTAATTGGGTTTCTTAACAATGATTAGGAAGATGTATTGTTGCACCAAAAAATGGTTGGTGTTCTACTCTCTACATAACTCAAATTATTCTAACCAAATTAATTAATTTATCAATACTCATACAATTAAATATTAATTAATAAGCTATATGGATATATGATCTTTCTTTTCAATAATACGATAAATAATAAAGACGACAAAAATTAATCAGAAAAGACTTTTAAATTAAATATGTCTAAATATTAAAAATGACAAAAATATTATCAATATTATTATGAATATATGAAAATATTAAATATATTATCGTTTTAATTTTATCAGATGTCTTCGAAAATACGCAAAAGAATGAAATTAGTCAAAACTACACATTCATAAATATTTTCTAAGCAAGTATTTAACTAACTAGAGTTAAACTTTTTGTTATTTAACACTTGGTGATCATCAAGTACAGTTCGGAACTTTTTGTTTCTTGCACTCCACTATTTCCTTCAAATAATATAAATGCTATAAATGGAAAATCTATATAGTTTAATTAGTTAATTTAAATTAAATTGTGGAAAAAACTTTATTTCACTTATATTAACTTATAGATTTAATTCTTCAGCTGGGAGACTCTTTGATCGCGCACTCTTCTTTATGGGTATGAGTTGTCGTCGCTCTTTTCTTCTCAAACCTTAATCATAATTTTCTATGAGTAAGATATACTGGGTATGATGATGATGATGATTAACTTATAGGTTTAAAACTCCCATATTGAATATATAAAATAAATGTTACATCTCTAATAGACAATCGTTAAGTATAAAGATATCTAATATGATAATAATTTTTCACATATATGGCAAGAACATTATCTTAATTTATCACTTTCAAATAGCACACTTCATTTGGAAAAAAAGTAAGTATTAAAATTTTTTTAAAAATAATACAAATGTATATTATCGTTATCAAACTAAATACTTTTGATACGACAATGCAATATAATTTGCTCTCAGTGGGATATATTTAGCGTCATTTAATTTAAATGTCGCCGTTTCTAATTTCTAATAGTATATATTAAGGATTTAGTAACATTTATTATACTCTGTAACAGCCTAATAAAAAATCACACTAAAGCTTTTTGCGACATAGGATTCAGTAACATTTCTCACAAATGCCACTATAGAATATAGTAACAATTACATAACATATGCCACTAAAAACCAAATAAAGTGTTGGTGGAAATTAAAATTAAAACCAATTAATATTACACTAAAAATATAAATTAGTGACATTTTTTAATGCCACTAAATTTAATATCACAAAAAGTTAAATTTATTGTAGTGCGATTACACGATTGTATACATAAACATTGAATGCATGACCAAAAAAATTCATTTTGGCCTAACTAAAATATCCAATTCAAACTTTCAATTCATCCTGAATGGTCTGGGATTTAAAATGATAGGAGTATTTGATTTAAATTTTTTTGAGTAGGAAAATATACTATCAGATATCTAGATACAATAAGATTCCAATTTTTCAAATACCGAATATTTATTTATTCACCAATTTTGGTTCGGCAAATTTTATAGTTGGGTGTGAATGCATAAATGTGAATCATTAAGCATATAATAATGTTCAGCGAATCGCCTGAGAGATCGACTTTCTGAGAGACGTCTCTCAGGCCCAATCCATTAAAGTTTATTGCTACACTTACTCTACATTTTTTTCTAATAAGGCAACCTGATTAGAAGTGGTTTCTCAAAAAGTCGTTCGTCACTCACAAGAATTTGTGAATAATGTTTCATTATTCATTTTCTGGTTATCAAATGAATAATATACAAATATATGGACTTATTAATCATCATCATCATATCCAGTGTATCTCACTCATTAGATAAATTGTGATCAGGGTCTGAGAAGGAAAGATAGACAATTTTTGGCTGCGGACATAGAGAAAAACCGCAGCCTATTCTAATTTTTTTTTTAAATTTTACATATTGGCTGCGTATACACTATAACCGCAGCCAATAAGCTTTTTTCCACTAGTGCAATAACATATATTCATATAGGAGAGTGCGATCCAAAAGTCCCCGACTAATAATAATATTGACTTATTCATAATAATAGTAAATTGATTTATATTAACAAAAACATCTCAACTTGGCTTGTCGGTAGTTGCCTATAAATTATAATGATGAATTTGAAGAAGGAAAGAAAAGTTCTCCTTTATGTATGCTTATTATAATTAAGAGGTTCTTCAAAACAATATATTGTGGAGGATGACATGTTAAGGACATGTTTTACAAGTGTTTTTTAGATAAAAATTAATAAGTTTATACAAATTAATAATTACACATGGATAAACTAGTCATCAAAGTTTATACAAATTAATAATTACACATATATATAAATTTTATTAATTATAATCGAATGTATAATAAATAAGTTTAGATAAAAATCGATAAGTTACAAAATTTTTAACATATAAAACTATTTATATTCCTTAAATAAAAAAAAACATAACCATCTATTTATTAGAGGATATGTCTAACAAAAATAATTCTGATAAATTTTAATAATATAATTTTAAACACATTTTTGCTATTTGCTATTTTTATAGCTTTTTACTATTGTTCAATAGAAAATCAAAAATAAGATTTTTTTTTATTTGCTGTTAATTTTAAAAATAGTAGGAAAAAATATTTTTTTGCTATGAATTGTCAAAACAGTAATAATAATTACATTATCAATTTGCTATATTTGAGATTTAAGTAGCAAATAAATATAGCAGCAAATTAGATTTATTCTACTAGTGATAGTCAAACCTAACTCATGACTTATTTTAGACAAATTTTAAACATAGTTTAAACCTTAATTCAATCTATAGTCTCATTTTTTATCATTAATTGTTATAAAACAGAGTAAAAAGTAAAAAATGCATACACATTTTAGACTTATAGAGTATTAAGTCTAGATGTACAAAAAAAATTAAATATCACCAATTTTAAAGTTATTCAAAATAATTGATTTGAGTTTGATTAAATTCAATCTAAACCCGACTCATGATCATCAGATTAGTTTGTAAAAAATGGGAAACTTATGGAGCATCAATCCAGGGTCGGTCCTAGATATATCGAGGCCCTAGGCGAAATGGTGCATTGGGACCTTTTTTTTGACATGAGGCCCTGGGCGGGCTGGGCGACGACACCTCTTGGCTCTTGCCCATCCTTAGAACCGGCCCCGCATCAACCAAGGTTTTAGATGGTGGTCTATAACTTAATATTAGTTGAGCCAACAGATTGATATCTAGCTAGTGCTATGAAATCTCAATTTCTAAAAGAGGCCAGAAAGGTGAACAATGATTTCTCATAATTAGGTCTATATATATTCTTCTATTTATGGTTTAAATGGAGCTTTGTACAAAAAAAATTTGATTCCTTGATACCATCCTTACTCCACTTAATCAATTTACAAAGGAATAAAGGTATTAGATAGAAAGGGGCTCACATAAAAAGGGTTTAAAATAATAGATTTTTTGCTCAAGTAAAAAAAAGTTTTGGGAAAATATAAAGAAATACTAGTAATATACAATCGAAAGTTTAAGATGGACTTAGTGCACAATATATTATTGCGCAGCACTTCTCAACTATCTCTTTAGTAGCCTATACTATTTACTATTATCCACTCCACTAACCCGCACTCTAGTCTATATTCGATCGCTAGTACTTTGTTTGGATAACAATGTAGAAGTGAAGAGAAGAGTGAGGACTGAATTAAGTTTTTTTTTTTTTTTTTGAATAACTAAATTAAGTTTCTAAAACTAAAAGGCAAGTTGGAAGACTAAAGATAAGCCAATTATTTGTATAAGCATGCCAAATTAGGAATTTTTTTTTTTATTTTTAATTTTTTAGCATAGAAAATCAAGGTTATGCTCATGGGGATTGGAGATTCTTTGGCTATATTCCTTGATCGTTAATATATTAATATAAGCCATAATTAATTTATTGTCTTATTAATTAGGGAAGCATCTTATGCTTGAAGCCTCCTCTAATATAGAGTATAGGATTATAAAGTAATGTTGGATATTTATAATTGGATGTTAATTGATTGTCAACTAATTTGGTGAAGAATATTACACCACTAATTGGCTAATTTCCAAGTAACTAATCATATTACACCTTTTTATCATTAGTCCAATTAGCATCATAAGTTACTCATAATCATATACTAATATAACATACTAGGATAGAAACCCGTGCAATGCACGGATTTTTTAATACGTTGTTATTTTAGTAAAATTTTATACGAACGAAAATATTAAATGAAGGTGCGTAATAAATTATTTCATACATACATTGTAATTATAAAAAGAAATTAAATCTAAAAAACACAAAATAGGTTGTTAATAAAGAGTTTATAAGTTTTGAAACACCTATTTAGTCTTTATATACTACATTTTCAGTACGATGACATATTTCAAATCCTGCCGTTTTAAATTTGTTGAAATTTGTTTCAGTTGTCAAAATCTCTGGTCATAAATAAATTAATCACTATAATATTATTGCCATAAATAAAAAAATTATTGGTCAAAATCTTTGATTTCAGTGTTATTATTGCCATATTGTCATATAATTACTATACTGAACATTAAAAATCCCTGATCAAGTTTATTTCCTACCATATTTAAGAAAAGATTCAAGGTCATATAATAACTATACTAAACATTAAAAATCCTTGGTCATAAATAATCCTGCTGTATTTAAAAATTCTTAGCCATAAATACTCCTGCCAAAAATACTGGCCAATTAAAAAATTACACTTGTCACTCTCATATTCACTTGACTTTTTCATCACTATACATTAAAAAAGTATTAACTAAACTTTGCCTTTTGATGCTAAGACCTTAATCTATGAAAATAATTAATTAATTTACCTTAAATTTTTACCCGACATTTTCCATATAATATTACTCAAATTAGTCAGTAAAATTGATCGCACTCTCCTATATAGGTATGAGTTATCGTCTATTTTTTCTCTCTAGACCCTGACCATAATATATATGAAATATAGTAGGAACAAAGATGGTTTTGAATTTTGACACAATATGGTTTAAATATCTCTTTGTTCCACTCATTTTCTATCAATTATTATTTTGGGTCGATTCTACTTATTTTACATTATTTTTATTTTTGGATAATAGTTCGTCTTTTCCTTTTAATCTGAACTATACATTTTAACTCTCTTTTAATTTCACAATTTATTTTCTTTCCTCATTTAATACGAATATCCACTTTTTAAAGAAAATTGAGCTAAAGAAAAAATTGTGCCAACTTGTGGGTCTCGACATTTTATGGGCTTGAAGAACTTCAAAATAAAAAGATCATTTTATTTATAATTGAAGATTTTTTGTTTTAATATATAGTAACATTTATTTGATCTATAATTGTGATTATATTTTGAAGTATAATAATAAAAACAATCATAAAAAATTAGTGAAAGATTTGTATGAAAATAATCTGAATATATTTAGATTAGGCGTCTCGGAAACCAACTCACGAACTTGAATTTGATCTTGATAATAATAACAATAATATCACAATAAGGAGTAAGCTTTTGAAGGTAGGTTTTCTCATGAAAGCTAGACCACAAAGAAAGGTTGAGAATAAGTATCCAATTCCCTTGTACAAGAAGGTAAAGATTTGATTCTCATCTCCACCATCTTTATCAAATGTCTATCCTTTTCCTTATATTAGAAGTCCCAATACAAGAAGTCGTCATCATCATCCTACCTAATGTATCCCCCTCATAGAAAATTATGGACAGGGTCTAGAGAGGGAAGGACGGCGACAACTCATACCCATAAAAAAGAGCGTGATTAAAAGGAATTCCCGGCTCGAAAAAGAAAAATATGTAAAGGTAATTTTCAATAAACATAAATGGTATACTATATAACCTTTTCTAAAATGATAATTAAAAGCTAAGGCTAGTACATGGAAAAGGGGAAGTGATAGAATATCACCTAACAACCAAACAATACAACATATTTAGTATTTGGTAAATGATATTTACGTTAGCTTTTTAATTGGTTTCATACTTATTGATTGTTTAAAAGCCAAAAAAAAGTGTTAAATGACTATTAATCCGGTGAAAAATTGGCTTTTAAGCCGGAATAAAGTTATGATAGTTTATTTTTCATGGGCTTTTCGCTGGTTGATCTACCTTTTTTCTAATATACAACTATCAATCAAAACTTAAAAATAGCAAATATCTCCCGAAATCATAAACTAACAAAAACAGACAATTGGTTAAACAGTCAACTAAAAACCAATAAGTAACAGCTAACAACCGCTTTTCAAACACCCTGTTACAACCCTTGTATCGTGAAATCAAAGAACTATAAATTATAAAAAATTAAAATCACCCTCACCTTATGCCCAACAAATACTAAAGAAGCATCCGATTCTTGTGCTTCTTACACCCCAACCTAAAAGTTTCTTGACCCTTTTTCATCATTAGGATGTTCCTCAATTATTACTCACATAGTGAGAATCCAAAGGAAAAGAACATCCCCCTTAAAATCTTCATGATTTTTTTTATTTCGAAGGTAAGGATAATTTCGTCTATGCAAAACATAAAATTAATCGTTCTGTAAGTTATAAAAATCAAATCCGCCCATCATAAGGGTAAAAGGAACAACTTCGACAACTATACCATGACAAAGATTTAAGGCGAAGAATCCAATGGTGACTCTTAACAAGCAAAATTTCACCCTTTTAATTAACAAAGTATACAAATATACTCGAATGTAGTATAGTTCTCCTAAACCTACCATATAAACCTTTGAACACCCGATTCATGGCTCCACTCGAATGGCATAAACAAAAACATATACATGGTAAAGCCGTTGACAATTACGTATAGAATAGCTGAGAATATCCACTTACGGATGTCATCGATTCCACAATTAAGCATAAAGATGAAAAACGGTATCGTGTAATACCTAAACTCGATCAATGGAGCAGGTACGAGAACTGCAGCACAAGCCACAAAGTAGGCCAACACCCAGATTCTGCTTCGGTTTTTTCCTGTTGACGGGAAATGTAGAGAGGTAGTTAGCAAATTATAGACTGTGGAAGACAAACCCGAGTTTTAGAATATAGGTTTGTTACTGACCTAGAATGTGCAAGATTGATAGCCATGAATAAACATATAATGGAACTAGGAAGTATTTCGTCAGTTGATGAGCGTTGATGATCTTACGCCAAACGTAAAATGTGTAATGCCGATTATCCGCCAGAAGATAGGGATGTGCTATACTGCAGAATTCAACCAACAAGCAAAGGTAAGTATCAATAAGTTAAATTTGGCTTAGTTGCCGATTTACTCATCAATCGTACATGTAATAATAAAGTCCTAAGTCGTAGAAATCACATATTTGTGTGTAGAATACAACGACAATTAAACGACTAAACGTCAGTATAGATTTGGTTATTACCACTAGCAAGACATACATCTTGTATGGTTCCTAAGTAGTGGCGAATTCAGGACGCTATTATAAGGCGGGTTGAACACTTAAAATTTGTATGTGTTTAACTCAGTGTCACATGATTCGCAAATCTCCTTGCGAATCAAGGATCGAAAAAAGAGAATTATGGTCGGTTTCGAATTATGTTTCGCCAATTTTTAGCGAATTCAGAATTCAAAAGGCAAATTAGCTAGCAAATTATGATACACTCGTTGAACCGACTCCGGTATAGCCTTAATTATAGCATTTGAAAGAACATAAGATTAAATTTTCTCTCCGCACCTGAAAAAATGTACGGAAAGTACACCAGCGGCAAAGGCCACAAATCCCAGGAGAAAACTTAGTGGCCTATATTTCCAAAACGATCGCAGCAGAGCAGAAGCATGGCCGAAAGTAAAGTGGAATGGCGCACTAAATAATGCAGAAACCATTGCGACATACAATATCTGTGCAAAATGCGGAGATACCGCATGAGCGTCCTTGGCACCTGAAACGTAAAGATGAGACAAAATACGATGCACGCCCTAATAAGATAAGCGGAATGATGGAGAGGTAAGACAAAAAAAATATAGGAAGACGGAATTTGAAAGTGTTGCGGGAAAGATGCAACGGAATATGAAGGTATTACCGAGGACAACACTTCCGTTCCAGTAAACAAATGCAACAAAGGATCCCAACACTACGACAAAGGGGCTAAAGGAAGCCACAAGTTCCCATTTTGAACGCCATGCTTGTACAAAAATATACTGAAATTCATCAAGCAACCCTGCATAATCAGAGTAAATAAAGTTACCATTAGCCAAGCTCAAAAGGTGCAATGCGCACCAAGGTTGTAATTGGTATTAGAACTTAGGCTCAAGGTCTAAGAGTGAGGCACACGTCTCATCGAAGTAAGGCGCCGAACAGAAATTAAAGTTAATATTATGCATAAATGTTTTTAAAAGTCTGTTGTAAATGGTATTTTAACCTAGGCGCAATGCGTAACAAGGTAGTAAGATAGTATTAGAGCCTAATTCCAACATGGTGGACATTTAGAAGGAGAGCCTTTTATGTCCCCATATATTTTCCATGGTGGTAGAGACCCTGAATAGGATCGATGAACTAGCCGAGACTAATCTATTAAATAGTGCAAGGAATAATAAGTAGGGAGGCCGACATGTTTAAGAAAACACCTTTATTTGTATAAGGCAAAATCATACTATAGTCCCACATAAAATTTATAGGAAAATATAGGGAGAATTAGAACTACTGAGCAGCGAGAGATAAATAGATATTAGAACCAGATGTTTGGAAATTCTTATGTTTAGAACTGAAAATAATTGAAGCGAGTTCAAAAGTCTTAATCCCAAAAGAAAGACCATAGACGATAAGTTATAAAAACGACAAAAGTGCAAAAGTCACCTGAAAAATGAGATAGTGGAAGAGCAATCGGACGAGTAATCTCAGGTCTGGAAACTTCTTCTGTGCTCTTCATCTTTCGTCGTCTTACTCCCGGCTTTGCTGCAAAATCATCTTTAGGAGTTACCTGATTCTTTTCAGCAATATACGTATTAGATTTTTGAATATTTTGGTTACCGACCAGCAACATATCAATTATGCCATCACATGCAACGAAGAGCATCCATATGACATTGGTTTGTCGAATGCAAACAGCCAATGCCCCGAGCTGCATAAATCGAGTAACCAACGTCATTATCGATTTTCCAAACGTGACGCAAGTAAAAGCACGATATATTAGCGACTATCATTACCAAAGCACTCAAACGGTAATTCTTTTTCAGAGACGCCAAGTACATAGCAAGAAAGACGGTCAGAGATGCCACATCCGTGTAGTAAAGATAAGTGAAGAACCAATGGAGAGGGTATAATGAAAGTACAACAGTGTAAAGTGTTGCCTTTCGTCTGTCAAGTCCGGGTCTTAAATGTTTGATGGTCTCGTATATGAGAACGCTGCATATTACCGCTAATGCACCATTGACGGAGCGAAGGGTTGCTGTCGAACATAAATCGGAAAATTTTGAGATCTTCTGCAGCGAAAGAAAGCCTGGAAACAAAGAAGCAACATGGGCAAGTGAAAGATAGTACCTGCAAACGTATTAAATTACCAAATCTATGAGACCAGATGGTACAACTGTGCAATTTGTGCATGAAAAATCAGAATTCAGACCCGTACTACTCAACTTATTAGAACTTACTTCCAGTTCAATTCATTTTTAGTAGGTTTGGCGCTATTTTAGGGTCATTTTAAATGCACCGTGAATTCAAAATGTAATTACCTAGTGAATTATGTTACACTGCACATTATTTACCACTGTTACCGTTCAGTCACCACTTATAAGTTCGTTTCTAATTGGTTGAGGAGAATGGGTTTGTAATAGCGCCTTACGAAAGTACTTGCATAAAATCATAGTAATACATTTGGGAAAATTCGGTATACTAAATTGCAAAAACCAAAATTATTTGCAAAATGGAAATGGATGATAACTAACTTTCTTCCTACATTCATTATTAAATTTTCAAACAAAATAATAGATTCATAATCTAGCATCTCAAAGTCTCAAACACCAACTGATTAGCAAATCAAAACCCCAAAATCACAGCTAGTAACTTATCATATGACTTCTAGTCACACAAAGAGGTAGCATGTTCAAAAACAAACACAAAGATCATTTCCTAAGGGCGAGTACTTAAAAGTCAACTCAACCAAAAGCTTTAGTTTAGTTGGTTTTCGATACATGGTATCAAATGCTTACAGTTGGTCACGAGTCTAAATCTCATCCGACTTGTATAAAGAGGTGTTCAAAACAGACTCAATGACCTTAAATTTACCCAATCTTGTAACCGAAAGCAATTTGGCCCGACTTAGAAAATGATTTACAATTATGCAAAAAAAACAATATTGACATAAAACCCGATTTCAACCCGATTCGAAACACCTAACCCGAAATCAACACAATCACCCGAATGAACACCTCTGCTGAGCCTAGAGGGCATATGTGCATACACACTTTTACCCCAAATGCTCTGGGCATGATAGAGTAAGTAGATTGTAGAACATAACACATTCCTAGACTTCGATAATCAGCTTAACCTAGTGTTTGAGTAGTACAAGACCAATCAAGGCATTCCAAGGAAAATGAGATACTACAACAACAATGTCAAAGCCTTAATCCGAACAATATGCAAAAGGAAACAAAGATCAAAACTTTAATAACCCATCAAATTCAAAATTTAAATAAGAAGATTAGCATACAAGCCAGGAGGAGTAGTAATCATTGGATCCCAACTCTTAAAATTGCCATAACAGTATTGTTGAGCTTGTGGGATATGGAAAATTTCATCCTGTAACATTCAAAATCAAATCTTTTTCAGTACCCAAAAACAAAAAAGACATTTTTGTGCAAATAAAGATTTGATACAGAAAATAGGGAAGAATCAAATGATTACCATGTAAGAATCAGGAACAATTTTATTGACAAGAATTGAAATTGGAATGACCCACAAACTCACAATCAAAATTACTGTTGTTCTTCCCATTTTTCCTGCCCAGAAACCCGGCAAATCTGGAATTGATTTCTTGAAGAACCATAAGAAGATGATTGAATCCGGGTGGGTTTTGGTTCATCTGCTATGATCCAGTTAGTATGTTGGATTTACCGCCCATCAAATTACGAATATGGTTCAAATGGGTTGGATCTGTTCGGAAATATGGGCTGATTTTGGGTTAGCAAAACAGCCCAATTGGGGAGATGTTCACCTTTGTTATTCCAGTTGCCTAATTCTTCCCCAGTTTGTACTTTTTTAGGGTTTACTCTATCAGGTGCTCTCTTGAAAGACCGCCTTTTGTAAAGATGATTCTCAAAAGTCCAGTCCAAATCATTGTTACTCTATATTAAATTTAAAATTGGAGTAGGCTTTTGAGAGCCGTCTTTACAAAAGACGGTCTTAAGTAAGAATTTGTGTTACTCTATATCTCGGTGAAAGGACTCTTAACAATAAGAAAGTTAATATACTACATTGTTATTATTGGGAAATTTAATATATACGAGACGTGACTCACATATAAGAATTTGTATCTTTAGAGATGTTTAATGAGGCGGGTCAATTCAGGGATGGGTGACTTCTTTGTAGATTGGGCCTGGTCAAAAAAAAAAACTTACCACGATGAGTCAGGTCAATAGTTTGATGAATAACTTTGTGTGGTATAATTTTTCGGCTAATTTGTCACCTTTTAAATTCTTGATTACACAAGGTATTAAAAATAATACAAATCGATTGTAATTTTTTTTTTCAATTTGCAAAAATATTAGCAAGTCATGCAACACCTGTAATTATCTTAGTCCTTGACTAATCTCTCTTTCTATTAGTATGTGAAAACCAAAGGTATGTTCTTAAATATTATAACTTGCCTGCCGTGACGATTCGTCACATAATCTCATCGTGGCCCACTCGTGTGGACACGGAAACCCCGTAGGCTCAGGCCCACAAACCCACGGGTTAAGAGTGTTGACTTGCATATACACTCGGTGAGGTTCATTGTTTCCCAAAACCATATGACAATAGGAAGATTAGTCCATCCACTATATATGCAAGTCAACAACCCACTATTTTATCGATGTGGGATCTTGTTTCACATGTGAAGTAATCCAACACTCCCCTCCTTAATTTCAAAACATACCTTAGGATACTTTTTAATTATATCATTTATATTTATTAAAAATCATCGATATAATATTCAAATATCAAAGTTTTTTTTAAAAAAAGTGTTATTAGGAGTATTACAATATTTTTCCTCCCCGTATATAACATGGAAATTGAACGAGTTGCACATAAGGTTGTGAACAAGATATGACTTATGAGGCATATATAACATGTGCCCGGAGTGACAGTTTTTACCTTGGAAACTAAAAAAGGCCTTTAATTATGCGTTTAACTTAAAATATAATACTGCAAGTTCGATCTATGATAGACGCTACTTATGCAAGTACTATTTTAATTATAAGAATTATTCAATTTAGGCGCTTTCATAAGCTAGACGATTGGATCCTAGGCAATTGCACTTTAAAATTACCTTCAAGAACGACTCTGGACAAATGGCGGTACCAATCATAACTCATAAGTAGTTGGTAAGTGATGATTATGAAAATTTTTCATAAGTAGTTGGTAAGTGATGATGATGAAAATTTTTGATAAATATGTATATAAAAGACATGATATATGCGCCCACCCGCTCATTTTACCATTGCTATTTAATTTGATGCCTTCTCAAAATCAAGTTAACGGAGTCTAATTCTAAAAGAGAGTTATAAAAACAATATTCCCTCTGTCGAGGAACCAACTCAACCAAAAGCTTAAGCTGATGGTTGAGGCCCCAGGATATGTTATATACTCTAACACGCCCCCTGACACGAGAGCCTTTTGGGCTAGAAGTGTGGATGCAACACAGATCCTCCTCATACCTGGCGCTAAATATTCCACTTCTAAATAAGGGGTGGTTGAGATTCGAACCTGTGACCTCTTGTCACACTGGCTCTTGCAACACAGGAGAAATTTAAATAATGTTTTTGATTCATATTTAGAAGATAAAATATATCGATATGAAATATCGACAAATTCGTCTTAATATATACTTTTTAGTTATATAATATTTTAATATGTATATTTAGAGATATTAAGACTTAAAATTTAAATTGAAAACTGTGTAAAAAGTAGATGGGAAGAAAAAAAAGTATTATGTTGTGAATGGGCTTTGAGTATTGGAGAATACAAGAACAAAAGATAATGGCAAAAGAAAGAAAGAAAAACAGAGCAAGTAATGAAAGAACAACAAGACCAAGATTAATGAGGTATCTAAGGATACCTCCCCCTCAAACCAAATAATATATCATTAAGTAAACCACAATTACAATAATGATACAACCAAATAAGCTAAGAACACACTTCTATAGCCCTTAAGTTTGAAGCCCACCTTCAAACTTCCCAATTGCATACACAAAGAGAGAAACTCAATATTCTAACTTGTGTATGACTTCCCACAATGTTTCTAGAGAGTTTAGGACACTTATATAGGCCCTTAGAAGTCTCTAGAATACCCTAGTACAAGTGCTTGGAGCCCAAGCAAAAGATCAAGCCAAAAACAAGTTACTCGGCAATAGTACAGATTCGCGTCAGAAGCAGCAGGAAGATCCGCTCGGTCGAGCGGGCTTGCTCGACCTGGTCGAGCGGGGTCAATTTGCCTTCTGTCTTGATCCTGCTCCCTTGCTCGAGCCACTGCTCGACTGGTAGCACCTAGGCTCGACCCATCCGAGCCATAAACTTGTTCCCTTGCTTCCTCCTTTTGCATTCTCCATCACACTTAACTCATTACCATCAATTGCCTCATCAATTGATCCAAAACGTATGTACCCATACTCCGATTTACTTGCAACCTCGTCCTCAAACGTGCAAGATAAAGCATACTTAATTAGGTGATCAAAATCACCTCCATCTTTAAGAGACTTAGAGCTTGATTCAACAATCTCCCCCTCAAGCTCTAATCTCTTACCATCAAGTGACCCCTCTATGGAAGACTTGTCAACACCATTGTGGCTTAGCCCACCACTACTAACTTGAAGCACATACAAGTTGTTCCTATTCCTCTTTCCCATCATAATCACCTTGCATCCTTTGATGACTTTCACCATGCCTCCACTAACATTGAAAGTGCACCCCTTGGATTCCAACCTACCAAGTGATATGAGATTATACTCAACCATGGGAACATACCTCACATCCCCTAATACCCTCTTGACACCTCTATGTGTCATAATCTCAACTTCACCCAAACCTTGCACCTTCACCTTTTCACCATTAGGTAAGGTCACAAAGCCACCATCAAGCAACTTAAGTTTAGAGAACCTTCTTCTCTCACCACACACATGAAATGATGCACCGGAGTCAATCAACCACTCACTCTTATGAGGCTCCCTATCCTCCACTAGAAAAGCCCCCTCATATTCTTCTTCATCAAGAAGCCCTATGTTTGCACTCCCATTACTCTCATCTTTTCTTCCATTCCTCAACTCTTTTCCCCTTTTGAGATCCTCCTTCATCTCCTTGCACATAGATTGAATGTGCCCCTTCTTCTTGCAATAGTAACACTCTTTGTTACTATAATCATTTCTCCCTTGACCCTTCCCCTTAGCTTGAAAATTCTCCTTAGACCTCCCTCTTGAGCCTTCCCCAAATAGAGCCTCACCATGACCCTTCTTCTCATCTCCCTCACCATGCCTCACCATGAACCTATCATTTTCTCTCAAAGCGGCTAGGGCTTGATCGAAAGTGATTGTGTCCCTCCCAAGAAGCAAGGCTTGAACCACATTTTTGTAGCTCTTAGGGAGAGAAGCCAAGAGTAATAGTGCTTTCTCCATGTCCGAAAGCTTCTCATCCGCATTCAACAATTGACACACTAATTGATTGAATGTGTTGATGTGGTCTTGCATGCTTGTATCTTCCTCCTTCATGAGTTGATACAACTCCCATCTCAAGCATAGCTTGTTGGTCAAAGACTTCGAAGCATAGACGGCTTGAAGCTTCTCCAACAACTCTCCGGGGTCGGTTTCATCCAAGTAGTTATACTTGATCTCTAGAGCAATGGCAAGTCGGATAGAACTCACCGCCTTCTTCTTCATTGCCATCCACTTTCCTTCATCAAGGTATGAGGGCTTAGTCTTTGAAAGAGCCTCATCAATCCCTTGTTGCACCAATAAATCCACCACGGTGCTCTTCCAAGCCGAAAAATTCATTTTTCCATCAAACAATGGAATGTTGAACTTGGTACCATCTCCCATCTTGTTTCCCTTACCAAGACTCTAACTTTCACCCACAAAACAACCCAAGAATCTCCCCTAAAGCTCTGATACCAATTGTTGTGAATGGGCTTTGAGTATTGGAGAATACAAGAACAAAAGATAATGGCAAAAGAAAGAAAGAAAAACAGAGCAAGTAATGAAAGAACAACAAGACCAAGATTAATGAGGTATCTAAGGATACCTCCCCCTCAAACCAAATAATATATCATTAAGTAAACCACAATTACAATAATGATACAACCAAATAAGCTAAGAACACACTTCTATAGCCCTTAAGTTTGAAGCCCACCTTCAAACTTCCCAATTGCATACACAAAGAGAGAAACTCAATATTCTAACTTGTGTATGACTTCCCACAATGTTTCTAGAGAGTTTAGGACACTTATATAGGCCCTTAGAAGTCTCTAGAATACCCTAGTACAAGTGCTTGGAGCCCAAGCAAAAGATCAAGCCAAAAACAAGTTACTCGGCAATAGTACAGATTCGCGTCAGAAGCAGCAGGAAGATCCGCTCGGTCGAGCGGGCTTGCTCGACCTGGTCGAGCGGGGTCAATTTGCCTTCTGTCTTGATCCTGCTCCCTTGCTCGAGCCACTGCTCGACTGGTAGCACCTAGGCTCGACCCATCCGAGCCATAAACTTGTTCCCTTGCTTCCTCCTTTTGCATTCTCCATCACACTTAACTCATTACCATCAATTGCCTCATCAATTGATCCAAAACGTATGTACCCATACTCCGATTTACTTGCAACCTCGTCCTCAAACGTGCAAGATAAAGCATACTTAATTAGGTGATCAAAATCACCTCCATCTTTAAGAGACTTAGAGCTTGATTCAACATATTAACTTTGCAAAAACCCGTACCAAACAAACAAACAAAGATAAGACACTCGAAAACACCCACCAACAAAAAGTCATGCAAAGAAAAGAAACAACATTAGAACTAAATTAGAATTTTGGAGCTAATTTGAATGTTAGTTTCATAGTCGCTATTAAATAGTGCAATAATGATGAAAAGTTCATGTAATTTGGTAGAAAAATCTCACAAATTTATGATTATATTTATTTTCTTTCTTTCATCTCATTTTCTTTACAAACTACTTTCTTATATATTATTATCCAAAAATATAATATTGAATTTTAATATAATATTATATAAATAAAATTTATTATAATCGAAGTTTTATTAGCATACTAATAATGTGGTAAGTATCGTTAAAAATCACACTATAAATTATTTTTATTATCATCGTTTAATGCAAATAACTAAATAAATGATACTTCTTGTTTTGCAACAATTACATTTATACTCCCTCTGATTCATAGAAAATGGTGCAATTACTTTTTCATACTATTTAATTCACTTATTCAATGCTTAATATCTTTTATTATACATAACGAAATATTATAAAAAGTGGATATTAATAAATTATCAAAAAATATCTCAGTTGACTATGCTTTAATTTATAAATTAAAAATAAAATACAAATCAAAAGTAATATGTGAATAATATTAAAAAGTAAATGTCTTATTTTATATAAATCGAAAAGAGTAATACTTTCTTCATTTTATAATACTTGCTACTGCATGTAACATGTTATATGAGAAAACATCGCTATCAGTAGCAAATACTATGAAACTGAAAATATATTTAACAATGAGAACAAGTGGGGGAGGGAGGAAAAAGTGAAGAGACAAAAGGTAAGAAAATAATGATTGGCGTGGGGAACAATTAGAAGATACATAGAGCACGCTAAACAGGCGCAACAACGGCGTACTACTCCTACTAAACAACAATTGGGAGGGAGTGGGGGACACTCACTTCTCCCTATGCTTGCACCTACCTTCACTCTCTCACTCATCCTTCTGATCATCGGATTAATTTCATGTTTGACGTTTCATATTCATTTAAATTGGATATTGCGTCCACTGTTCGTATTGATTTTTACTTAATTTTAATATTATTTTAAAGTCGAGTTTGGTTACAAGGACGTTTGAATGTAATTTAATTGGTTGTTCTAATTAGCTACAAGTATTAAGTGACGAAATTATGGTTGTTTAAGCCAATTTTTTATAAAGTTGCTAAGTTAAAAATCAGGTTTTTTTTTGTTATTTGTTGATTAGAAAATAACATAAAATGAATGAAAAAACTACTCATAATAATATTTAGCTTTTCTCTTTAATTTTAGCTTTTTAATTTATCCTATAATTATTTCCTATATATATTTTTTTGGTTATTTCACTCACCAATCACACTCAATTACTCGTTTAAAAGAGATTGTTTAATTAATAAAAAAAATTTAACGTTAATTATTATAACACTTGGTCTTGGATGAGATGACCTCATAATGAGACAACCAATTTGAACCGGTCCAAATCGCACTTGTAACAACCTGTGCTTTTTTTTTTTTTTTCATTTTCTAGACATTTTTCAATTTTGATCTTAAAGGTATCAATTTTCAAAATTGATACATTTAAGTTCAAAATCAATAAATGCCAAAAAATTAAAATGTTGTTACACGCGCGTATTGAGCCGGCCCAAATTAACTGACTTATAATGGAACCATCTCATCCATGTTGTTGTGTATATAATTATAAATAGAATATCATATTATTGATATCAAAAATAACTTTGAGTTGATAATTTATTTATCTCCCTTCCAATATTCATTTTACTATATTAATTTAATTTGTATTTCATTTTTTTACATTTTTTTTCTTAAAAATATTCCACTACCTGAGGAGTAATTATCATTGGAGCTGAAACATTTGACCATATTTTGTCACGCTACCAAAGAGGAAATGATTTTGTACTCTTTAGTCATCATTGACTATCATCAAATTTAATCCACCTACGACATTGGAGCACTGTTCTCTTGTCATGATAAATACAAGTATTACTATTTCCTCCTTTCATTTGGTTTCAAAGAGAAATAATGCATGTTTTTGTTTTTAATTAAATAGGGAAATTCCACGTGATAACTCTGAGGTTTGGGGTTTTTCACGTGGTGAC
Source organism: Amaranthus palmeri (assembly GCA_019776075.1). Taxonomy (NCBI): domain Eukaryota; kingdom Viridiplantae; phylum Streptophyta; class Magnoliopsida; order Caryophyllales; family Amaranthaceae; genus Amaranthus; species Amaranthus palmeri. The sequence continues at coordinate 454,318 of JAAKBH010000295.1, forward strand.
CAAAACTTTTAAAAAATCCACATGGTAACCCTGAGGTTTACCAAATTGTTCCACCATGACCTTTTTGCACATAAAACAATAGCAAAACGTTATTAAACATTAATTTCGAAGCTTTAAGGCTGTTGTACGCCTATATATGCGACTCATCATTATAAATGCCATCAGTCTCAACCATTTTCTCCAAAATATAAACCCAAACTCTACCATCTTTGGATTTGGGGGAAAAAATATGATTTGGATGATAAATGGTTGATTTGAGGGTTATACTTTGGGGAAAAAGAGTTCAAACTGATGGCATTTGAAATGGTGAGTCGCATAAATATGCATACAACAGCCATAAAGCTTCAAAATTAACGGTTGCTAACGTTTTCATGTGCAAAAAGGTCATGATGGAACATTTACGTAAACCTCAGGGTTACCGCGTGGATTTTTTAAAAGTTTTGGTTACCACATGGAAAACCCAAAACCTCAGGGTTACCACGTGGAATTTCCCAATTAAATATTTGGTAATAAATGAAAAAATTAATTTGCGTGAATAAATTAAAAGATAGTTCAAGTGCATGTGAAATACTTATTCCGTTTCATGATACATGCTACTCTATGTGACATGTTGTATGGGAAAATATCACTATCAATAGCAAATATATATTATGAAACAAAGGATATAATAATGACAAGATACAAATAAAAATAAAATTAATGCAAATTGAGTAAGAAGCACTAAAACAGCAAATTAAATAAAACCAAATGAGTGGGATTTAAAACCTTTTATAATATTTTCTAACTATAGATCAACTCATAACTCTCACAATTTAGCTACATTGCCGAAATAATTAAATAAAAGCCTTTTTTACGTGAAAGGGTAAAGGGTAAAGGAAAAAACATTTGGCATATTCCTTGTTTGGTGAGGTCCGGACCTCTTGAAGAAGTTAAAAATGCTACCTCCCGATCATCTGCGTTGATCAAGACAGTTTTTAACTGGTTTTGTGATTTTTTGTTGGCTAGGGTTACAAATCGAGATTTTACAATTCATTCAGTTATCAGTACATACACAGCTTAAAGTACTATTAATTGTGAATTTTTTTTTAAAAAAAATCAAGTTTGACTTGTAGACTAAATAACGTAACATCAATGGCTACAATTAAAATTATGTAATGAAATGACATCAATTTAAAATTAGATGATCTTTCGGTAATTTGATGTGCAACTACACGAGCACGATAAAAAGGTATGGTTAAGAAGATTGCCAAATCTATGATTTGGTTTCCATTCACTAAAGTCAACGATGTATTAAATAATTTGTATTTTAGCTTAATATCTTGAAAACAAAGTATAATATATAGGAGTGAAATTAATTAAAATAAATGTACTAAATTAAAGAATTTTATTCTCTCTAAATTTTAGAAGTTCTAATTTATTTCACTTTGTTTAAATAGAATGTTAATTCAATTTAAATTGGCATAAATATTTTTTTATAGAAATATACATTAAATTGAATTAAATTAAGTTGCAAAAGTGTGACTCTAATAATAAGTGCATACAAAAATAATTAAGCTATAATTAGAGGGGAGAAAAAACCTACTCCACGTACGACATGTTATTTATATACTAGCTAGTTAGAAAAAATGTTATATTTTAAAGTTTACGATGTATAAATTGATATTAAATTATAGAATATATGATAAAATTCTGGTAACTCATAATTGTGTTTTTTTTTTTCTTTTGAAATGAACTCATTAGTTGACCGGTATAATTAATTGGGATTTTTTGGTGTTCTATTCCCGTTACTCAACATTTCAATGAAGGAGAAGGTGAGTTTCTAATTGCACACGTGACTGGCATGTGGAAGTCAACCGTTAATTATGCCGGTCAACTAACGAAATTGAGTAGTAGGTAGTCTTTTGCAAAGATTGTATTACATAAGGTAGTTTTTTGCAAAAATTTTTATATAAGGTAGTTTTTTGAAAAAGAATGTATAGATAAGGTGATTTTTTATAATTTTCTCTTTGAATAATAAGTGCACATTAAATTTTAATTTTCTTAAACATAATCTAAGAGTATGCATATCATTTTCATAGCAAAATACTAGTATAATAAAATAAACCAAGAAATCTTATCACAAGAAAATAGTTGACTTCAAAGTTCAAGCATTTTACAATATTCTTATACCTCCATATCACCATTCATTCACCATATTATAACTTATACCCACCATAAACCCTAAAACCCAAAAAAACAAAATAAACATATAAAATTTGAACCAAATTCCAAACTTAAACCCAAGCAAAATATACATATAAGCATAAAATAAGTAACATAAACTAGCTTAGTCTTAGCCAACCAAGCCTATTTTATGTAAAAACCAATATGCCTAGTTAGCTAATTAACTTAACAATCAGCAATATCAGTCATCACCATATTTAATATATGCCGCTTATAGAAATTTTTTGATAACAAGATTCTGAATAGGATTGCATGTTGACATACTATTTCCTTCTAAAAAATAAGGAGGTAGCATTGCAAGTGCAGCCCGTGACACCCTCAGCTCGATTGTTAGTTTAACAATCGGCAGCATCAAATACCCTGCGACGTCTTTTCAATCGTTCTTCAGACCCTGATCGGTTAACAATTCCTTTCAAAGCATCCCTCAAAAACACGGCACATTGGTCGTTAGATGATGCATTATCAGAGCTAACCATAAAAACACTTTGAATTCGACCTCCGAGAGACGAAATCTCAGCCCTAACGGTTTTTAAATTTAAGGAATTTAATACTCCATTTATATCGCTAAATAGGTCCGGCCTATCTTCGCAACATAACGAAGCTTTTAATATATTATTTTCATTAATATTGTTATCGTTATTGTTGTTATTATTGTCACATTGATTATTATTATTATTATTATTAGTATTATGAATGTAAACAGCAAACTCGTCGTTTTCGGAAGGAATCATTAAGTTGTCATGTTGATGAAGCTCCGATGTTTGTCGTTTTAATTCCAACACTCGCTGCACTACCTTGGAAAGGAGCGTTGCTTTGTCCGTCTGTTTTTCAACAATACAATAGCAAAATTAATTTTTTGAAAATAATTAAATTTCATTTCAAAATAGTATTACATTAACTCACACATAGATATTAAATATTTAAAAATAATATTATTAATATAAATAATTTTATGAATACATATAAGTAGCATGATCAATGCATATGTATAATGTATGTATGTCATTAAATCTTACTTCCTCCGTTTATTGCGCAGAAAAATGCCACTATCAGTAACAAGTATTATGAAACTATGTAATCAAACTCGACTTTAACAGCTTGTATATAAATTTACAATTATATAAAAATTAAAATATACGTAAAATTCGATTGTAAATCACTACAACATAATTTGCTTTTAGTGGGATATATTTAGCGACATTTAATCTAAATGTCGCTATTTCAAATTTCTTATAGTGTATATAGATGATTTAGTGACATTTATTAGAGGCTTTAGCAGCATATTAAAAAGTCACACTAAAGCTTTTAGCGACATAAGATCTAGTGACATTTCTCGCAAATGCCACTATAGACTATAATGACAATTACATATGCCACTAAAAATAAAATTAAGTGTCGCCAAAATTAAAATCAAATTATTACACTAAAAATATGAATTAGTGACATTTTTGTAATTCCAATATCTAATGTCGCAAAAAGTTAAATTTATTGTAGTAAATTGATCTAAATAAATATATACGTAAATACAATAATTAATGAAGGAATATTCAAAATAGGAGTGCAAAAAAGGTGAAATACTTTTATTGTGTGATGAACCCTAAGTCTGAATCCTAAGGGTAGATGATGAGGATGGTTGAAATTCTAGAAAAAGCATGTTTTTTTCTGTATGTTTTCTTTTTGACTGTCCCACTAAAACCAATAAATAAATTAAATAAATATTAATTTATAAATATTTTTTTTAAAAAAGTAGGCATGATGAATAAGTTAATTTTCATTTCTTTTGCTTCACGCCGTGATGATGATGTTGGGTTCATACTTTTTTTATTTTTTTACTTGCAACGCTTATCATTTTTGGAAGTTTCATATTAGTTGCAACATTACTATTTTTGGCAAAAATAATCTACTTATTTTATCCTCACCTTATTCCCACCACATATTACCATCAATCATACATCATTCCATTAATTATTTAATATACTCACAAGTCACAACTACTATCTATTTATAATAATTTTTTTTTATTTTTACCCCACATATCACCATCAATTATACATCATCCCTGTTAGAGTATATAACATATCCTGGGGCCTCAACCATCAGCTTAAGCTTTTGGTTGAGTTAGTTCCTTGACATGGTATCAGAAGCCAGAGTGACAAGAGGTCACAGGTTCGAATCTCAACCACCCCTCATTTAAAGTGGAATATTAGCGCCATGTATGAGGAGGGCATGTGCTGCATCCACCCTTCTAGCCCAAAGGTCTCTCGTGTGAGGGGGCGTGTTAGAGTATATAACATATCCTGGGGCCTCAACCATCAGGCATCAGCTTAAGCTTTTGGTTGAGTTGGTTCCTTGAAATACTTTTACCATACTGATTTGACAGCCCTTAAACATTGTGCCAAAACCTAATGGTGCAACTAAAATGAAACGGAGGTAGTATAATCTAATTATATTAATTAAAATATTTTTTTAGATAAAAAATTTATAATTTTATTTTACGCTCTTAATAAAAATATATTTCAAAATGAAAGCATTTTATAATGAATTTGCTTTTTATGTGAAAAAAGAAAATGTAATTTTTTGTGTATAGAAAGTGAGACAATTTTCAATAAGAATGCAGAGAGATGATCAGAAACTAAAAGAATCTCTGCAAATACTAGAACTAGAACTAGAAGCTTAGCTTGCTATGGTCAAAAGATTTTTTTGTTCATTCAACTTTTTGTCATTTTTAAGAATGAATACAAAAAAGGAAATAAATAAATTCACACTAGAATTTTTAAGGTATTCAACGAAAATATATTTAGAAATTCATGGGACTAACTTCTACTTCCTCCGTTCCATAATACTTGCTACATTTCATTTTTTTACGCAATTCAATGCACAATTTTGATCATTAATATCTTAAACTACACTTATCTAAAAAATATAAAAATTTAATATTATGAAAGTATGCGAATAGACGATTCAAACAAGATCCTACTTGACTATATTTTTACTTACACATTAGTCGCAATATGTAAAATAAGTTTGAACGATGAATAGTGCACAAAATAGAAATATAGCGAGTATTCGGAGGAAGTATAATACAAATATACAATTTTTTTCTATAGCCAGATTTATCAATAAAAAACAAAAATCAAACTTAAGGTTACTTATTGAAAATGATACCTGCTCTAACCGAAAAAAGTTATTTCTTAAAATATGTTAATTGTAAAATTAGTGTTGCTCTTTGGTGAAATTAAGGATTACTGAAAATTGCGTACAAAAGACAGTAGCTTAAGTCCATTTTAGACTTACACATAGCTTGAAATCTACTTTATAATCTACATACAAATTCGTTCATGATTTTGTTTTTTTATACTATATTTCCTTTAAAATTGCAAACTACATTTGTCTTTAATTTAATTATCTATCATATAAGTAATATTTAAACTTCAACCAACATGTATGCATCAATTATCCTAAGACATAAGTTTTAATATATATAATAGACATAAGTTATATGCATCAATTATCATAGATTTAAAAATATATAATTTCATAATATGAGTAGTACTTTTTTCATTATCACTACAACAAATTTGATTTTTAGTGATATTAAATTTAGTGACACTATCAAGTGTTTTATAGTATGTGAGTGTATTTTGATTTATACAAAATATATAAAAACTTTATGATTTTATGGATTTTGAAAATGACAAAATTATAGTATATTTTAAAGTCAAAAGTTTTAAGTATAAATGGTTTGACACGTTAGAGTAACTATTCATTGAGTTGTGGCTCATCTTTTGTGTTTTTGTTTTCCACAGGTTATAACAAGTTATTTGACGTGTTTAATGCATAAGGGTTGGACAATGTAGATCGTACGTTTTAATAAATTAGATTAGTGTTAGAATATTTATTTTATTTAAAACTAAATTTGTTTTAAGGAAAATGATATATACAACCCTAAGGGCTGTATATAAGAAGGAATCTTGCATTTAATTTATTTAATTTAATATTATTTTTGCTTTGGAAACATAAGCAATTAATTATACTTTATTGTTTTATCATTTATTATTTCTTGGGAACTAAAAAATCATTATATAAAATATTAATTATTTTCTAATTTTTAGATTAAATTCTCTTGAAAACTTAAAATTAATAATGATAAAATGAATTTGTTAATTTTTATGTACAGCCCTAAGGGCTGTAAATATCATTACCCTTGTTTTAAATATTGTTTTTGACGCCTTACATTTTTTAAGTGTGGCAAAAACCTTGTTTTTACTTTCCACTGCTATGAAAGACTATTTAAGTCTCATTGTATTTATTATTTTATATTTATAAAAATTAGGGGTGTTACATATTGTTTTTTATTTTAAGTTCCACTATAAAGTGATTTAGCGACACTTTGTATGTAATTGTTACTATAATCTATTGTCACATTTGTGAGAATTATCATTAGATTCTATGTCGCAAAAAACTTTAGTGTAATTTTTTATTATGTTGTTAACGGGTCTAATAAATGTCATTAAAATCTGGATATACTAGTAGAAATTTAAAGCACCGACATCTAAGTTAAATGTCGCTAAATATATCTCACTAAAAGCAAATTATGATAACTAGTTAGAAGGATCTTAAATTATTGTGAAGAATAAAATCGACAAATGGAAGGAATAGGGAATCGCTTGGAGTCTGAATAAGATCATTAGTAACGTTATTGAAGATTAATGGACAAACTAACATGACTTTAATTTGTAAGTAAATTTGAGCTTAGCTATTATGTTTGACTTAATTATCTTATATGTAAATTGAAACTTATTTAATTTTGAATTTATCATTTAATTAAATCAATATACATAAATACATAATCAATATCTGATGCTTGAATAATTTTATTAAAAAAACCATATATATCAACCTAATAAAACAACAATTCTCATATATAAAACATATAAATATATAATACACTAAAAGATTATTTATTTGCTTATATATTTCATAAAATAATTTTCAGTCAATCAAATTAAATTTTTGTGTTGAATTTTTAATTATATGGTCAACCATCTAAACTATAAATTTTGGAATTACTAATTAATTAGATGACCAGGTTACAATTTGTCATTACAAATTCATATGTTACATGTATAAATTTTGATCAAATAATAAAGTAGTTAATTTCTAAAAAATAATATAGAAAATAATTTCACATCAAATAGAAATTTCTACAGAAAAAATTTCATTTCAATCACAATCAAATGATCCATTTGTACCCATTAAAAATTTTCAATTATTAATTATATATAAAACCCTAATTTTACTAAAACATACTTCCTCCGTTCCATATTAGTTGCACCATTTGCTTTTTCACACTCCCCAATGTACGAATTGAATCATTAATATCTCTAATTATACATATCGAAAAATTATAAAAAATTCAAAATTAATAAACTTTGAATCTAGATGATTCAAACAATATCTCATACGACTATGTTTTAACTTTTAGATTACCGCCAATATAAAAGTCAATTTGCTTAATGAATAGTACTGAAGTCAACAATGTAGCAAGTAAAAAAGGACGGAGGAAGTATAATTTATATACATATATTAAAAATTATTAAAAATCATAAAAAAACAACTAAAAACGACTAATAAAAAAAATCAAAATATACATTATCTCGCTCAATTCAAAGGTAAATATCACAATATAAAATTAATTATAAGTTCGATTTTTATTTAATATTCCATTTTTGTTGGCCTATAATATGTAATAATTAAAAAATGATTTTAAAAAATTAATAATTAAAAGAGAAAAGTAGGTATAATTAAATACCTTAGAAGTGCAAGGAAGAATAGAACGAAGACGATCAAGATGAGAATTAATCCTTTCTCTCCTTCTTTTCTCAGCTTCTTTATGATGAATCCTTGAAGCAGCTAAAGCTTTTGCTTCTGTCGTTTCATTCATAAAACCTTGATAAAACGACGCACTACAACTCCCACTACTACTATTATTGTTATTATACTTCATTGGCCAATTTACGACGTCGTTTACTCCTCCCCCACCACTTAAAAATCGGTACATATCCATTTCTGAATAACAGTTTGGATAATCTTCTGGAAATTGCTCCATATAATTAATTTATAATTTAATTAATAGGAAGCTTCTAGAATCTAGAGCGATGAGGATGAAGATGAAGATGATGGAGATGGAAGCAGTTTAGAAGATGATGATATGTTTGGTTATATATATATATATATATATATATAAATAATAAAGTATGAATGGGTATTTTTTTTATATTATAAAGTTAATTTTAGGGTTTTGTTTGTTTTATTTTGGAGCTTTTGAGGAGGAGGAAACAAAGTTTGGAGGGTAGGATGATGAACCCACCTTCTTTTTGTTGTACTTGAGGCCTATAAGGGTTGAGGATGTATCATCCATGCTTTCTTCACATTCTTGTCTTTTTTAAAATTTTTAAATGAGACAGTTTTATGGCTATTTGATCGTACTCTCTTACATGGGTATGAGGTGCCGTCTATATTTCCTTCCCAGACCCTGATTATAGTATATCTATGAGCGGGATACACTGGGTATGATGATAATGATGAGGCAGTTTTATGGCTAGATTATTTTTATTAGACTCATATGTATAGGTCGTTTTCAATGGTAGCTTTGAGGTGTAATCGCCGAAGGTTCAGCTAATAAAGGGTTTCAAATTTAGTTAATCCTTCAGCTGATCTTAAATTTGTACATTTATTTGACATTAATGTGATGGAAAAAGAGAAATTATATGATGCATATATAATTTGCGAAAAAAATTAAAACTTTACATTATACAAAGGCCTTTTTAATGTTTCACTTAGGGTTTAAAAATTGTGAAAAAACACTGATGAATATTGATTAATTAGAGAAATATATGCATCTCAATATGCATCACCTAAAAGATATGATTTGTTATCTTTCAATTCATACTAGACTTTAATCACAAAATTCTATAAACATTAGAAAAAAAATATATTCTTCCCTTCTATTTAATTTGTAGTTTTTTCAATTTTGGTTCGTCCCACTTAATTTGCATTAATTTTATTTTTAGGTGATGACCCACCACTTTCTTTTAATCTCGTCCATAAATTTTTTTCTCTTTTTTAATTTCATCCACACAATTTATTCTCTCTCTGAATTCATCACTGTTATCTTAAAAACCACCTTCTTTCTCTTTGATTCAAATCAAGGAGGACGGAGAAGTCCAAAATTAATAGACTGTCTATAATATATACTAGTACTTCATTCTCTAGTATGAATATGAAGGTGGGGTCTACAATTCCCACTAGTGTGTTTTTTCCTTTTGGTGGTGTCTTGAATTGCCCCTTGGTCTTCCTACTTTTTCCGACGTCAGTTTCGCGTAATGGCCACGTCACTTGGCGGTGAAAAGGGCTAATAAAACAATGGTGTGGTTATTATAGAATATGTGGTCATCTATTGCTATCTTTTTTACTCTTATTACCCATTTGTAGGAGTATTTATTTGTCCCGAATTTTTATTTAAGATCATCTTTTGTAAAGACGACTTTTAAAAGTCTAGTCTAATTCTAAATAGATTTAGGCTGAATTTTTAAGAGTCATATTTATAAAGACGGTCTTTCAAAAAAGCACTTGTTTATCTATAAAGCAATAACGTGGAATAAGGAGGGTTATTGATAGATGTAATGTACCTATAGACTTTGGTCCCTAATAAAATGGGTGTTTGTGTACATAGTACATACAATGATACAAATACTCAATACACAATCTTTTACTTGTGATCTCTTAATAATGGTTTCACAAATACATGTAGTTTAGCTTTGATAAATAATACTCTTTTGGTCCTATTAAAATTGCAAAATTTTTTTTAAGAACTCACATATAAATTTGTTGTTAGAAATATTTCATATGCGAGACAAGATCCCACAATGATAAAATAATGAGTTGTTGACTTGTATATATAGGCATAGCGGGTGATCTAATATTCCTACTACCATATGGTTTTGGGAAACAATGAACCACAACAAGTGTATGTGCAAGTCAACACTCTTGACTCGTGGATTTGTAGGCTCGAGCCCACAGATCTCTCGTGTCCACACGAGTGGACCGCGGTAAAATTATGTGACAAATTGTCACGGCCTAATATTTACCAGATGTTACAATTTGAAGTGTATTCATTCACTATCATTGTCATGCAGACTCATGAGAAAAAGAAACGTGAACAATTGGTGATCAATCACTATAAATCACTTGTTCTACCTATGTACATTGTTCAAACCTAGAATTTAAGCTAAAGAAAATGATACTTGCTCCAACTGATATCAGATCCGATTATGTTGCTCTTTTGTTTATTGTTTATGTTTATTGGAAAATGAGAATCATGACTTTACCCACTTTTTTGTTCTAATACGCTTCTATAAAAAAAACATTTTTGGGTACATAATAAAAATAATACAGGATTGATGAAAAATTATCATTTGCATGCATTGAAAATGAAATCCTTAATATAAAGTTGGACGAGAATACCTTTAACTATGTACTAGGTGAAACCATGATTCTTAACTGCAACATTATTTTGAGGAATTATAGGATAGATTGAGAGAATAGAATGACTTTGATTTCAGAACCTTATCTAAAAAAGACAATACCATCTCTAACTGAAACGAGACATGAGCGTTAAGGAACAACATGTGTAGGATGACCATTATATACAATCAATACGATATTTACAATTTTTAAGATTAATCCTTTCAATAATATAAATTTGATATTATAAGATAAGATCTAAAATGGACCTTTAGAGATTTAAATCTATGGCAAATTTACCTTTGTCGATTCTAAAAATATATTATATAATAGTTTATTCATTGCTTTCCGTCATGCAACTTTATATTATGGTAATATTGACTTGGAACAAGTATAATTGAGTCCTTTCTCACCACCCATTTGCTAACCAATTATTACTATATCTTCACATTTTTATGTGTCCATTTAGCTTTGTAAAAGGTCATATATCAAACAAATAAATATATTTGTACTAATTTTTTTATTTTTAAAAGGTAAAAGTTATAGGAGTTTAATTTTAAAAAAAATTGATGAAAAAAAATTAAAATAATAATTAACATATTTTGATTTATATTTTGCAACATTAAATGAGTTGATACAATTTATGTTTCTATTCCACAATTTACAACTCTTCTTGTATGAGACCGTCTCATCATAAAATGGACTCATATAATTAGCCCATTTTTATATCACAAATTCTTATGAGAGACGGTCTCTTTGAAAGACCATCTCTAAATAGGTCGGCCCATAAAGAAAATGTAGAGTAAAAATAGGTATTAAGTTGTAATGAATTGGGCCTAGAAGACGTCTCTCATAAAGACGATCTCTCAGGAGAATTGCTTTATAAGTGATCGCTTTAATAGACTATATGTACATGATACAACCTAATGGGATCAGTCTAACCATAAGACCGTCTCGTTTAAGAATTTGTAGATAGTTTATAATTTGATATTTCTATGATTTAAGGACAAAATCACCCCATGTTCAACCCTTGTTGCATTTAGGGATGTGCTCCAAACACAAATTCTTGTGAGAGACGGTCTCTTTGAGAGACTATCTCTAATTAGTTCGGCCCATTAAAAAATGTAGAGTAAAAGTAGTTCTTAAGCTACAATGGACTGGGCCTGAGAGGCGTCTCTCAAAAAGATGATCTCTCATGAGAATAGCTCGCTGTAATGAAACCTCGAATCAGACCAGACCAGGCCAAACCAGTGAAACAAAATTGTTATATTTTTAGGATCTGGATTTTCATATTTTAACAAGCAAAAAACATCAAAAAGCCCATTATATTCTACGTGAGTTGGGCCATTCCTATTCTAATTTGAAGTGGTATGAGGTCTGTCTATAGTTTTAAGTAGTTTATTGGGCCTTTGCATTGCTTTAGGCCGAACCACAATCAGCCGGTCTTGTATGAGATTGTTTTATCGTGAAACTTTCACGGTTTCCTACAAACGGTACATTAGCCAAAAACATTAAAAAAAACTAAACTCCCACATATGTATAGGCCAACCTAAATTATAAAGTTTAAACTGACATCATTAAAGTCATTTCACGGTAAGACGACCTCAATAGATAATTGGTTTATAAGTTGATAAGTGGTATGTCTAAAGCCCATTAGAAAGATCGGACTGAATTTACTATGGGGTTGGTCATACTCCATTTGTATTAATGTTCTACGATAAGTATAATTTTTGAGCAATCTAAGACAAGGGAGAAAACTGAAAGCTTTAGAGAAGTAAAATAAAAGAAAGGTGAATACAATAAAAAAATTAAATATATAGATGAAAAGTAAACCAAAACAAAAAAATTGTAATAAAACCCATTAAATAAACTAAAATAGAAAAATATACAAAACGAAAAACCAAAATGAATATATAGTCTCCAAATAATGCAGAGACAAAAGGTTCTTGGCGAATTAAATAATTATCATCATTTCAGCCAGTGTTAGAGAGAAGGAAGACGACAACTAATATTTTTAAGGAAAATTAGGTCTAAGAATCAGGGTTAAATTTTGTAAATTTTAATTTAACTCAACTAACTTAACAAAACCCATTCGAATATTATTTTATCAATTTTTTTTATCAATTTGTTATACTATATCGTTGATTCTTTGATAGAATCTTTGAGAATGTTAACATTCTCATATCATAATGCGAAAAAAGATACAAATATATCGTATCATACGTGAATAATATTTTGTCAGTTATATGGTTGTAAAATAGTTATAGTTACTTTATGTGTGTCTGCTGTCTGATTTAAATTTACCCTACTCTCTTGGAAATCAATCTTTACAAATTGCTAAGAAATTATTTTCGATTAACCCAAAGTAGTAAATAATATATATAACTTCACACAATTAAGAATTACAAATTCAATAAATTATAAAACTAATATTTAAGTTATTTCAAATACTAGTCGTCATCATCATCATCCTACCCAGTATATCCCGCTTATAGAAAACTATGGAAAAAATTTAGGAAGGGAAGGACGGCGATAACTCATATCCATAAAAAAGAGCGTGATCAAAAGGAGTCCCTCCGCTCAAAAAAATAAAGAGATATACTTTGGGAAAATAGTCAAGTAAACACGCAATATTGGACACTTTTTTATTTAGAAGAAGTATCTTGAAATAGTGGACACTAACATGATCTTTTTTCCCATTTTCACAACACCACTTGTGAACTTAACTTACATGCATGTGATGGCAATTGCCTAATTACATGTTGCATGATATATAGTTTAATTTGAAAATCATTACTAAGAAAAATAAAAATATCTAATTGCTAATCAAGATTATTGTGAGGTATAAGTCTAGCTATAGATAAATATGGATTGTAAAATAATGGTTTGGGGTTCGATCCCTACTGGCCACAGGTATTAATTGGAGGGTTTTTTGACTGCACATATCTCTCTTTATTCCCTCCTTGGGGGTATGGGTATGATTTATCTGCATCTTTCAAGAAAAAGAAAACCCCCACTCGGACTCTGCCTTAGGTGAGATACCGAAAATGTCCTTTACCTTTAGAAATTAGAAGTACTTAATTAAACTTTTCAATAACTCATCAGTTTTTTTATCCTTTTAAAAAATTCTCCGATATTTTCTTAGAAAAGAAAAAGTATATAATATAAATAATAATTTACCAGTTTTTAAGAAAATATAAAGTATACAATATAAATAAAACGAACATGTAAAGAGCATATAAATCTTTTATCCGACCACCATGCCACTTTATAAGTTATAACTATTATGATTTTTCATACGTATATACACCCACTACCGATAACGATTTTTTACAATTACACTAATACAAGATAATTGTGCAAAAATGAAAATGTGTAGCACATAAAACAAACAAGTATGGTATAATCATTCGAGTCACCATTCACTAACATTACAAAAATATCAAAAAGCTAATTTATTTTTATATTTAAATAAAATAAAAAAATTAAAAGTAGTTTAAAGCATGTGTGGTGATCAGAGTGATTAAAATAAATTAAGAAAAAAGTGGTAAAAAGTAGAGAAAACAAGATGACAAAGGCAGCCAACAAACAACAGGAAATTGTCTCCTTTGATATATAGTTTGATTAAGATGTTTTAATAATTAATCATCATTATTAAAATAAATTTTGAATTTCTGATTAGTGTATGCATTAAAACTTTAGATATAAATTTAATTTTTTATTTGTAGATTTTTGATCATAATAAATTGTGTTCCATGAAAATTGAAATAATTGTAAGTCAAATTTAGATTAAGTTCGATCATATTCACATATGCATAGTTTATTATTCTAAGCGGATGTAAATTTTTATTTATGGACCAAAAGCGCTTGTGGTTCAATGGATAGAGCATATGCATGTGGAGCAGAAGGTTTGGGGTTCGACCCCTAACTAGACGTAAATCTCAATTGGGGGATTCTTGACTGTGCATATCTCCCTTTACTCCCTCATTGGGGGTATGCCGTATGGGTATGATTTGTCCGCATCTTTCAAGAAAAAAGAAAAGGCCCACTCGAACGCTGCCTTGTGCGGGATACCGAGAAGGTTCTTTACCTTTACCTTTGATAAGTAAAATCGGTCTATTAGTAAATGATTTTACCAGTCTAAACGCTAAATTCATATTTATATTCATTATTTTATGCTCTTAATAATTCATGTATTATATATATATATTTCTACATAACGCAAATTAAATAAAGAATTTTAAGTGTTGATTATCGAATTAAAAAAGACAAAAGCAATAGAATATTCAATAGCCGGCCTAAAATTGGCTTTTCCAATGAGTATAAATGTATAATATATGAAGGATCACATAGTTTTTATATGTATTTTAACTTCTAAATTAAAAATTAATGAATAAATAGTACAATACTCTAATATTGCATTTAGCATAAAACAGTAAAATTATTTCATAAGATTAATTCTTTCACATCAAAGTTCAATGGCAAAACTTGATTATAAAATTAAAAGGATAAATTAATCTATTATATTAAGTGGTAATAAAAAATAGTAATTTTTTCCATTAAAGTTTTATTATCATAGGAAAACCATTTATATAGTGAGTTACTCTTATGACCAGTATTTAATATAACGATCAAATAGACCATAAAAACAAGAGTTATCTTGTAAGAGATCGTCTTTCGAAAAGACAACTTCAAACTAGTATGGGCATCTCTCATTTTGATCTCAGGACTCTCATCTTCTGGGGGTAAAATTGACTGTTTTCCTCTAGTATTTCTTCTCAAGAGAATATGAGTATGAATTGTCCGTCAGAGACTCACATTCTCTTACCAAAACCCTGTTTTCGAGCGGGATAATGAATTGATGATGACGATAATCTCTTAAAAAGACTGTCTCATACAACAATTTAAGTAAAAACAGACTTTTAAATACATACAAAAATTTTATTACATTTTTTTCTTCACCAAATAGCTCAAAAGGGCCCCAAAAAGCACCAATTTTAGATCTAATAATAAAGGGAGGCTCAATAACACCAAAAACCCTAAATATTCCCCTATCTGTTTTTCTTTTTTGTTTTCCTAGAGAAAATTGTCTCATTACCCTCATTTTCCTTTTTTTTTTTTTGCTTTCCTACTCTTCTATTTTCTTGAATTTCTCCTTAAATAATAATAATAAATTAAAAAAAGGCTTCAAAAAAAAAAAAAGAACTGGCAAAAGGTAAGAATCTACTGTAAAGTGGGACTGGTTAAGCATCTCCTTTAATGATCATGGCTGTGCTGATGTTGTTGTTGTTGGTGTTTCATCTGATAAGTCCCAACAATATGTAATATACCAATGTGATTGGTAATGCTATCAACATCCCAAATATCACCCTGCATTCAAATTCTTTGCATTTTTAGTCAAGTCAACATCACCTCGAGATACCGACGCCAGTTCATATTGTAAACGTTAAAACACCCGAAAACATATGAATGGAATGAACTTGAGTTTTGAGCAAAAATTGTTCGGTGACTCAAAAAAGGGGTACGAGTGTACGAGCGTAGGCCACGAGGGTCGGACCCCCACCAGCCTCGAGAAGCTATACGTCGTGGAAGTAATATTTGACGTATGATGAGTGCGGTCAAGACAAAACAAATTAAAAAACAGTTAGTCTCCTGAGAGACCGTCTTTCTGAGAGACGTCTTCAGGCCCAATCCATTAAAGATTATTGCCTATATTTACTCTACATTTTTCCTAATCGGCCAACTAACATGTTGTAGGATAACAATGCGTAGGAAGTAGAAATCACTTTCGTGTTTGACGGATGGTCTAATAATATAGTGTCCTTCAATGAAGATGATTTTTTTCAAAATGTTACGTTTGTAGTGGTTTTATGTTACGTAAATTCTTCGCGTTTTTATGGTTTAAATAATCAATTTAAAGAATTGAGTTTTAAGGATGGGAGGGAGAGAATTAGTACGCTGTGCTAAGAATTGCGGGATGAACATTGTACTCCTTGGCAAACACGAATGGGACGATGCCTTGAGGTAAAGCGGCCTAGAAATCAAATACAAAAATTACGAAGTTAGGTTAAATTGAAGCGAAACATAGTTAAATTTGCGGTGAATTATTAATTTGTAAGCAATACCTGCACAATGGCAATGTGTAAGAGGGTTCCTCTCAACCCGACTGCAATGGATGCGGCCGCCATTACAGCCGGCCCTGTGATGAATCTTACGCCTGCAGCAAAAGTAGCCGCAGAATTTCCACACGCAATGATTTTTGGCTGCAATGCCATAAAGAGACCTACATTCCGATTTATAGTTAGACCAATTGTTGTGCGCTCGAGTAAAAAAAAAAAAAAAAAAAAAACTATTGCTACTCCAATCTATCGAAAAAACGTAGCCACAAAGGGAACATAGCATATTTGCTAACCTAGACTGAACATAGCCATTCCGAGCCCAGCATCGGAGAGAATTTTGATTGAATTTGCCACAATCGCAGGCATTTCAACATGCCACCTGCCAAAAAATCGACTCAAATTGCTACATTTTCATAGTTCAATAGCGAATGTAATACTATTTCAAATTTTACACACACCTGAAGCATATCAATGACCATGCAAGGCCAATGACACTTGAATATGTGTTAGGGTTCCTAATTAGTTTCCTCCAAACCATGATCAATATCAACCTAGTCATCACACTAGTAGGGGGCATGGAAGTAGGTTTTGCTTCAGCATGAGTAGCGACTTTAGGCCGAAGCTCGGTGGTTGAGCTCGAACCAAGCTTTGACAGTGTCGGGCCATCGACTTCAGGGCCGTTACCACCATTTTTGTTCCCAAAGCTAAACTCATCTCTTCCATAATCATCATAATCTATAACATAGGAGATATTAGTCAAGCATTCACTAAAATACCACATAATGACATCATCATCAGGCATCAGCATACGAAACATATCCAGCTCCTCAAAGTTATTATCGGAGTCTAAAAAGGAGTCAAAGACTGAATACCGTCAATACCCATGTTAAGGAGATAATGAGGTTGCGGGCTAGGATGACATGTTATACATATTTCAAAGTCAAGATTAGAACATAAGGCCAAAAACCATGAGCTTAAAAAAAATCATGCCTTCAAAATTCTAGACATTTTAGACAGACAAGAGTCAAATTGCCACAAAATCCCCAACATAAACCACTAAAACCTCCCATAATTTAAGGAGAAATTAGAGGCATTCAACAATCCACAAATACAGGTTAAGTAACACCCAAAAAAATTTTAAATATGAAAACAACATAAATAGCAACATCAAAAGGTTATTTCAGTATTTAATTAATAAATAAAATAGCAAAAAAATCACTAGAAACCAAAAAATAAGGTTGAAACATATCAAACTAAAACACACTTAGTCAACGACTTACAATTTACTCCACACAACTAAAACAACCTATTCACAATACTTATCTATATATTAGTTGCTACTCGATACGACTGATAACTGATAACAGTAGTTGATTTGACCAAATAATTTTATTAACTGACTATGAGTAACTTGTTCACAACCAACTTAGTATAACAATAAGTTATTTCAACCATCTAATTTACAAAAACTAATGACTTAAGTCTGACCACTTAACCATCTATTTATATCAAAATTAACTAAAAATTGTATAATAAGCTATTTTACTAAACACCCATTTATCTTAAGTTACCCATAACTATAAATAATAGAATGTTTGACATGAATCAAGAATAAAAAGTAGAACATTATTGATAGATGGATAATACTTACATGCAACAACTAATTTGAAATAGAGGAGATATATAAAAAACAATTAATATTAACATAGAAAAGAAAATCAAGGGTACTTCCCCGTTTATAGTTGCTATTGATAGTGACATTTTTCCACACAACATGTCATCATGTCATACAGAGTAGCGAGAGGAAGTATTAATTAATGAAAAATATGAAACAAACCTTTGGTATTAGGAAGAGTCCCATGATCATGATTATAAGCAGCTCCACCTCTAAACACATGAAGACCACCTTCAGAAACAGGTGAAGCATTTGAACTCCAAACAAACATATGAAGATCTTTTCCTCCTCCACCATCACCACCCTTCTTACTATTCTTTCCACCACTAGTGGGCCCACCACCAGGGGAGAAAATCCCAGCACTTGGTGGAGCTGGATACCCACCACCACCTTGGGCCCCACCTTTACCTCCAAATTGTGGGCCCACACCAACACAACCACCACCATTCTCTTCATCAAAACCCAAATTCCCATAATTAGAAGTCCTAGGACTCACACTACTCAAACCCTTACCATTCACAAAAGAGTAAAAATCAGTATGATTAAAACTAGACCCTCTTGGAGTTTGATTCCTAGAAGATTGGAGTGAATAAATCTCTGCATTAGTCAAATTAGATGGTCTTGGAGTCATAGAAACTCCATGGGAATTCCTTGAAAAAACTTCTGATCTTGAACTTGTTGATTTCCTTACCTTTACATGAAGTTTCCCATCTTCCCCAATTGCAGTTTCAGTCTCTAATGGTTCTTTCCCATCAAGAGATATAATATCAGAATCAACTTTAAATGAAATTATTGAACCAGCAGTATCAGGAAACTGTTCTGAAATCAATAACCTAGCCCCTCTATATTCAAACAAGAACAACATCAAAGTATACCAAATAATGCATTGTAAAACCACAATTTGTACCATTAAAGTACCTGAATCATCCCCATACATACCCTTTAATAAAGGGATTCCCATTACAAGGGTATTTGGGAGAGTTGAAAGGGAAAAAAGGGTAATAGACCATTCTAAAGACCCATTAGAACTAAGTTTAGCCCATAAAAATAAGATGCATAAAACTATAAGTTTTTGTAAAGTATCAGCAGCTATGAAATGATAGTTCATTGCATATGGGTTATTTGTTGAAATGAAATGAAAAGAAAGAAGAGGAACAGCAAAAAGTGCAACAAATCTGTTAATACCTGAACATTGATCAGGTGTGAAAATTTTCCACCATTTTACTGAACCATAAGCTAAGATCATGGCTACATAAAGAGGAACAACTGCTGTCATAACATGGTATAAATCTAACCAAGTTATCATCTTTTTGTGATTTTGGGGTAAGATTTATGATGGGTTTTGTTTCTAAGAGGAAAAAAAATAAGTTTTTGGGTTGGTTTTGATGATTGTAAGCTTGGAAGAAGGTCTAACAATGGAGGGAAAATGGGGTTTTGGGAAGGTTTAAGGGGAAAGTAGGATTAACCCATTTGAGATTGAAGGTTGAAGATGGATAAAAGTTGATGGGTAATGGATTGAGAATTGAGTTTTAGGCAAAGTTTGGAGCTTTTTAGTGGGAAAAAACACAGGGCTCAAGAAAATAGGAAAAGAAAGTGTAAGGAAAAGAGAGTGGTGATGGGAAGTAAAGAAAAGTGAAGAGAAGAGTATATTTATTGAGGATTGGTGTATGGGAGACAAGAATATAAAAGTTGGGTCTTTGTGTTCTTTGTTTGCCATGCGCCTTTTTTTTTTTCTTCCGTTATACCAGGGCCGATTCTAGATATTTTGGACTTTTGGTGAAATAATATATTGGGGCTTTTTTCATTGTAATTCATCACTTATATAGACCCTTCTACAACCATTAACTTCGTTGTTTTGACATGGGGTCTTGGGCGACGACCCCTCTTGCCCACCCCTAGGGTCGGCTCTACGCTATAGAAGAGGTATTCAAAATAGACTTGATAATACGAAAATTAATTGACTAAACAAATTCAATTTGATTTGAATTTTAAAATAATTTACAATTATGTAAAAATAATATGGACACAGAATACGATTTTAAACGACAATATATCTAACTTAAAATCAATTCGATAAACCTACTAAGGAAAATGACATGGAAATTAAGAAAATGTTGAGATTGTTAAATTGATATGAATGAAATTAAAATGTAAAAAAGTTAAACGAAGATGTGAGTTAAAGAGAATGGTGGAGAAGTTGCCCAAAATGAAAATGTTGCAACGTAAAAATATCGAATTGTCTTCAAATTTATAGTGTGCTCTAATGAGTATTTTTTAAAAAATTATTTAATAAGTAGAAATTGTTGTATAATTAAGTTTGTTATTTTTATTTAATACTTAACTTTTAGTATTAAAGAATGTTAGAGAAGACGCCAAGAGTGAGGATGTGCATGAGTACGATTCCATTATCTTTATCATGTTTTTTAGATTAGTTTTATGTATTGAGAGACATTAGTTGATACTCCCTCCTATTCTTTTGTTTTGTCCACTTTGATTTTTGGTTACTATTCACTAATCACTCTTAATTTGTATTTTTCTCTTAATCTATAAAGTAATATATAGTCATGTGGGATCTTATTTTGTTCGTCTCAATGCAAAGATTATTAATATCAAATTTTTATAATTTTTAATTATACACAATTAAAGATATTAAAGATTAAAATGTTGCCTCGGCATGTGTGCAAAACCCAAAGTGGACAAAACAAAAGAATAGGAGGGAGTATTTTAGAAATAATTTGAATTATTTAATCATCATCATCATCCAACCCAGTGTATTCCGCTCATAGAAAATTATGGGCAGGATCTGGGGAGGGAAAGACGGCGACAACTCATATCCATAGAGACTAGCGCAAAATTGAATTATTTAATGTTGTAGCTTATACTTATGAACTTTATTTGATTGGTTGTAATTTTTTTAATTTTTAGACATTTAGAATTTTCGTTATATTACTTCGATATAACACCCTTGATTATTACTAAAATCAAATTAGTCTTTGCCTTTGTAATTTAGAACGGTTACGAAATCATAATTTACAAAACAATTAAGATTGAATATAAAATTCACACATTGAATTTCATGATTTGTAAATTAATATCTATATATGAAACAAGACGTTTATAAAATACTTTTAATCATTAAACCATAAAATCACTAGTTCAAGTAAATAAACATCTACACCACAACATCATAAAATAACTTCTATCCATATTTTTTTTTGGAATAATACCTGATTCATTAATAGAGTCATACGACATCTACATCAAAGATAACAATTAGCAAGTACATAACAACTTTAACCAAAGATAATCAAAATAACAAAAATACAATCATTGTATATGAGATCTGACAATTCTGAACATCCACACCACAACATCATAAAATAACTTCTATCCATATTTCAACATAAATAATTTTAAAATATTGATTATAATAAACTTTATCCTTAAAAAAGATTATTTTTATTTAACCCTTAAATTATATAATCATTTACTATTCAAAAGAACTATTTGCCAACATCAATAGAGCTTGTGATGCTTCAATTTCTTGCACATGCCTAGTTGCATTCCTTGAAAGTTGTTGCATTTGCTCTTGTAATTTCACAAGTTGATCAAGATCAAGTTGTGATATTGATTCATTTTTCATAAACTCAACTTTGGTTTCATATTCCAATAGATCATCCAAATTAGCAAGTTCTTGTCTAAGTTTAGCAATTCTAACCTTGTGAGATTTAGAGTTCTTTGGAGTAACATCATTTTCATATTCATGAAGAACTTGCTCAATGCTTGGATGCCCAAAAGAATAGGGTTTTCCGGCTGGAGAAAAAACAATTATCGCTATCCTGGCTCCACACAAGGTACAAATTTCATTTGCCTTCTTGAAAAGACCTGATCGACGCTTTGAAAATGTCACTAATCTTGATGAGTTATTTTCAATCTTTTTCATCTCAATTTTTTTACGACCCATTACCCCCTGAATTTTGAAAATTAGAAATCCCCAAATTAATTTTTTTTAGAAACTATAATGGATGGAAAACTTAATTTTTAAGTAGAACAAGTGATGTTCATATCCTTCTATTTGTAATAAAATGTCTATCTTCACTCTTATATATTTAAATTGGTTAAACCAAAAAGGAGTTAAGATAGTACTCCCTAAAATTGAACTAATTTTAATATAATTTCTATAAAAGGAAGAAAATCTTTTTTGATATTCATTTTGATATCATATATACTACATTTAGAAAGTAATAAGGATAAAAAGTTACTTATATCCTAATAGCCAATAGGAATTGTTTATATTGTAACTGTCAAGTTTATTCAAATAAGGACAATGAAGTATCTAGAGAAATACTCATTCTGTTTTTTTATGTTTATTTGATTTTACGTTTAGATTCAATTCGTAATTCATAATTTTTTTCGATTGATTTTTTTAAAAATCTCGAGTTTTGTTAGTAAGATATCATTATTGACCAATTAATTTTCATCCATATTATCATTTATATATAAAATATAAAATGTTACATATAATTACATGAGTTGACAATTTAACATACTGGTTGAATGCTTTTCAATCTGTTTTTGTAATAGGTCGATACTCACCACATGTATACAATTTTCTTTTCTAGTTCTATTGATTATTCATTGATCATCTAAAGTTGTTAATAGTGTAAAATCTAGAGAAATAACGAAGAGAGAATACTGCCTTGTTAAATGGTAAAATTACTAAATAAATGTGTCAGATGTCTTTATAGTGGTTAAATCTGACGAAGTATAAATGTTCAACTTCATTAATTCTCTTCTAGGAGAAGTTGAAATACAAACTCAATCGGGTTTTCTTTATTTTTTCAAAAAATAGATATTAAATAAATGTAAATAGAAATTAAAGTATCAGATATGACTTTAAAACATTAATGGATGTGAATTATAGTCTAGTCGTTGTAGATTATTTCTTCCATACTTGAATTTAGGGTTCGATTCTAATCATCTTTGAGCTACCAAAAGGACTGATTCTCTCCCTTTTGCCTAATGAGCCTCGAGCATTTTATGATCTTAGGTCCTATGTCGAGACCTTTTTGCCCCTTTATGATCTCACAAATTATTGCATGAGAAAGTCTTAGTAGAAAATGATCTCTATACATAAGCTAAATAGTTTATTAATACAAATTATTAAATTATAGGAAAAATTACCATGAATAATACAATCTTTTGCTTATTTTCCTACAATAATACGAACTTTTGATTAACCATGAATAATACCAACTTATGGGGGTGTTTTCCTACAATATACCTAATATGTTAAAAATCAAACTATAGGTGATTATATGACAAAAAAATTTAGTAAATTAGTTAATAAACTGAAGTTGGTATTATTCTAGGAAAAAAACCCTAAAGTTGGTATTATTCATGGTTAATCAAAAGTTCGTATTATTATAGAAAAATTAACAAAAGGTTGTATTATTCATGGTAATTTTTCCTAAATTATATATACACTTTTTGTTTGTGATCGTCTCACCAATAGACGACTTTCTACAGAAGTTTCTAGTAAGACCTTGGGTCCTCTCTTTCTCATCCTCTAGCCCCCCACTAAGCCCATCCCCGAACACTAGGCTACAGGCCCACAATGACTTCTTTCCAATGTACATAAATGGCGTTTCACAAATTTTCAAATGAAACAGTGTCACAATGATAGACTGATCAAATATATTGTTATCAGCTGGTATTAGACGAGACGACCTCATAATAAGACCATTAATTTGGACCGGCCCAATTCACGCGTGTAAAAACCTGGACACTTTTTCTATTTTCTGGGCATTTTTCAATTTAGATCTT
Organism: Amaranthus palmeri; assembly: GCA_019776075.1. Lineage (NCBI taxonomy): Eukaryota > Viridiplantae > Streptophyta > Magnoliopsida > Caryophyllales > Amaranthaceae > Amaranthus > Amaranthus palmeri. The sequence goes on from JAAKBH010000295.1 coordinate 478,687, forward strand.
AAACGTAGCAATTTTAAAAGGTCAAAATTAATAAATGCCCAGAAAATTAAAATGTTGTTACACGCGCGAATTGAGTCGACCCAAACTGACAATCTTGTCCGTGTTTTTGTGTATTGTTATAGTCTTACAAAATGACCCATAATAATCTTAATATGATTACTTTTGTAATCTTAAAATGATCATCTATAATCTTAAAAGGATCAGTTACACTCATATGATCAATTCGAAAATTAGATGATTGTGAGTCCATCTCATGGTAATATCTTGGGTTGAAGATGCAACATCTTAATACCTTATTAACCATTAAGGAAAACCATTGATTACATTATTATTAATTGATTACATTATTATTAATTATTAATAGGGCAATTACCATGGTAACTAATGGTAAAGGTAAAGGACCTTTCCGGTATCCCGCACAAAGCAGGGTCCGAGTGGGGGTTTTCATTTTTCTTGAAAAATGCGGACAAATCATACCCGTACCCCAAGGAGAGAGTAAAGAGAGATGCGCGCGGTCAAGAAACCCCCAATCGATAAACCTTCTGCTCCACTTACATATGCTCTATCCATTGAGCCACAAGCATAAACATTAGCAAATTAACTATTACGTTGAATTTTAAAAAAATTCACACAGTAATACTGAGGTTTACGTAATTGTTTCATCGTCATCTTTTTTCACATTAAACATTAGCAAATGTTAATTTCGAAGCATAAATAGGCATACAACAATCTTAAAGCTTCGAAATTAACGTCTGCTAACGTTTTTTTAACGTTTTATATGCAAAAACGTCACGGTGGAACAATTTACTAAACTTCTTAATGTTTTAGCTTATAAATTAGTTAAAGTAAACACAAAATCTCACAAGAGACGGTCTATAGGATAGACCACAAAATTGGGCCAGCCCATTTCTCTTAACTGATTTTTTTTATTATAATATCAATTATATTATGTTATAATCCTAAATGTAAGGTATTATAATCTCGAATATACTATTCTATAACCCCAAATATAAGTTATTATAACCCAAATAATTTATTTTAACCCTAAATATACTATGTTATATTTTGGGCTGGGCTTCATAAATTCCGTCTATAGAATAGACCGTCTCCCATGAGACTTACCGTAAAGTAAATTACATATTTAAAAGATTGATGACTAGTAAAAAAAATGGATAAAATAAAATTTTGTTTAAACAAATTTTAAAAATAAGCTTTAAGAAATTTTAATTTTCAAAATAAGTGTATTTGTGTCCGGGCCTATGATCAAGTTTGTTTGCTGTTTTTAATAGTGAACATGAGAAAAAAGTTTACCTAAAAGCGAACAAAAAGAAAACAAAATTAAGAGTTTTAAAAGGACAAAATTGTTCATACTATCTGGGTTTTTTAGTCCTTTCAAGTGTTATGATTTTGTCTTTCTTTTATTCGTTGGTAGTAATAACAAATAAAGTCGTTATAATTTTTTTTTTCTCTTCTATAATGTTAGTAACATCAAACAAACCCTTACCTTAAACTCGGACAGAAAAGCACTCATTTCGTAAATAATAATTTTCCCAAGTTTATTTTTAAATATTTTTTAAAATTAATTTTATTCCATTATTTGAAAAAAAACTTAAAACACATGGGCTGGAATAGAGATGGTACGAATAAATTGGGCCGAAATTCTACTACTTAATTTAAAGTAGATCATGCCCAGCTTAACATGCAATTGAGAAGACTTTTATACGCGAGTTAAAAGAAATTAGGTTTTTTTGCATAATTAATTACAGTGATTGATTTGATTAACTGATTTTGTTAATTTATTTGACAAGTTGATTCTGAATTCGCTGTAGTGAGAAACTTATTTAAAAACAGTTGAATCATATTATTAAGCTGTTTCAACCAGATAGTTTACCAAACATTAACATTGATTAGTTTGTTATTGGTCAGTCGCTATGTCGTAGTTGTTTTTATAAGTTAGATTTTTAAAATATTAGTTATTTATTTTATAGGAAAAATTACCCAGAATAATACGACCTTTCACCTATTTTCCAAGAATAATACGAACTTTCAATTAACCACCAATAATACGAACTTTGACATGTATTTTCCAGTGGTATACCTTACCTGTTTACAACCGGTTCTACAGGTCAAATTATGACCGTTGCTTCTCACAACATGTTGATGAAGACCAAAAAAGGCTGTGTAGACATGTTCCTCAACATGTTGTGAGAAGCAACGGTCATAATTTGACTTGTAGAACCGGTTGTAAACAGGTAAAGTATACCACTAGAAAATACATGTCAAAGTTCGTATTATTGGTGGTTAATTGAAAGTTCGTATTATTCGTGGGAAATAGGTGAAAGGTCGTATTATTCTGGGTAATTTTTCCTATTTGATATTATTTGTTTATTTGTTTAAATTGTTAAATATTTATTAATTTTATAACATATTAGTTACGATTAGTGGTTAGCATCTAAAATCGGGTTATGGGTGTTTTTTGGTTTGTTGAAGCGCGTTTTTGTAGTAGTGGTTGTAAAATGTAATTATGCTAATTATTAATATCGACTATTGATATGATTTATAATGCAGTTCTTATCAATTGTGTCTCGCAACTTTATAAATATTTTTTCGAATTACTTACAAGGAGAACAGCCAAATCAGAATCGAACTCTAAGATCTTTATTCGGAAAAGTTTGAACTTTAGATAAATATGTCAATTATTGCATCATATATACATCACACACTTTTTATTCAAGGCTTATCTAAGAAAGGAATCAACATTCATTCATATGAGAAAAGAAGCAATTGATTAAGGAAATATTTATGAATGATTGTTGCATACTTGGTAATACAATTAACATAATAAACACAAAATCAAAATAAATTTTTCAAAATTATTTTTTTGGGGAAAGAAGTTAAATTATTTATTTATTTATTTATTTTGAAGATAAGTTTGATTTATTTATTTAAGTGTTAGATAATGTTATAGTTTTAAACATCACATTATTTAGTCAACATTTGAAGATTAAATATAGTAATGTGTCTCTTTAGGTAGCCAAATGCATTAATTTATTTACTATATATCATCAATGCACAAGAAACAATCATTTGCAAGTAGTCCCTCTGTTCTTTTAAGTTTGTCCACATTACTATAACGGACAGTTTCATAAGTTTGTCATATTTAGAATACTTTCCTATTTTGGAAAGTTTTTATCTTCCATATACTCTCTTTATCCCTCATTTAACCCTCATTTTTCTCTCATAATACCAATACAATAATTAATTCACACCACTATCTACAAAGATTTCATCTTTCTTAATAAAATAATACCCACTATTTATAAAGATTTCACCTTTTCTTAATAAAATATTATCCACTATCTACAAAAATTCCACCTTTCTTAATTTGTGTGAAATTTTCAAATAGGATAATCAAAAAAGAACGGAGGGAGTATTATTTACTTCCTTCTATGAATAGAAGAAAAACAAGATCAAAAATGAGTTGGTATATAATTGTGTAATATATTATGATTACAATAAAGTTATGAAAGCTATCATAAAACATCTTAATAAGTATCATTAAGAGAATTCATTTTAATTTCTACACAAATACCATATATGACCATATATCTTGAGAAGTTTTTTCATATCGATTTCATTACCTTATTTGAGAGTATGCATTTACTGCTAGCTTTATTATAATCTCTATAAAAACTATGTTTTGAACCTCATTGATCTTCACACATTCAATCCACCTATAGAGTTTAAGTTTGAAAATTCAAAAGTATAATGGAAGCATCAGAATCTCAGGTTTCCTCTCAAGCCAATCCAAGCTCTTTGGGGGTATCAGAGCTACCACCAAAGAAACGTGGAATGGACAAGGGGAAGGCAACTATTGTTCTTGATGATAAGCCACTAGAAAAAAATAAAAAAGATATAGATCCAAACTCCACTGAAATATCACCTTCTCCCCTACAAATCCCAAAAATTGCACCAAAAAATGATGAGGAAGCTTTACTTTCAAACCTTAACAAAGTTTCTACAAAAGGAGAATCATCTATTAATCATCCCCAAGAACCACCTACACCTACACCCCCATCTCCTCCACCATCCCTTCCTCCTCGAAACCCTATCGTTTGTAAGTTTTGCGGCCAAACATTCTCGACCACACAAGCCCTAGGCGGTCACCAAAATGCACACAAGCATGAACGAGAGATGCAACGTGCGGCAAAAGCTGCACAAGATTATGCAACAAATCCTTTTATTTACCAATCTCCAACCACAATTAGGGCACCTTCCCCTCAAGGATCCTACAATGCACAACACCAACTACTTCAATATCCTTCTTATTACCCTGGATTAGCTCCTAAAGGATGGAATCAACACCCAATAAGACCATTTTATAATAATAACCACCTAGGTTTCAACATTGTTCAATCTCAACCAAGTCTTACTCATAACATAGGAGGGTTTTTTGGACATCCTTCTTTAAGGCCAGTGAATCTTGCATATGACCCTGGTTGGCCGAGACCGCCTTTTGTGGCAACAAATGGCTCAAGTTCTATGAACTATGATCCTTTTGCGGCTTCTAACATGTCAAATATGACACATGTTTTCTCTATGAACAATAACCAATCCTCGGAATCAGTACAACCTAATGAATCTAAAACAGTTGATCTTACCCTTAGGCTTTGATCAAGAATAAGTTGATTGAATTTCTCCCCTTGTATTTTTTCCTTTATTAAAAGATATAATCTAGTTGTATGTTTAGGACTATATATTGAAATACACATACATAATATATATGTGTGTTAAATTTTCAATACATGTTCTTTAAGTATGTGAAAATGCATGTATGCGCATTTAGTATTGTTATCTTTATTTTGAGTGGACACAATCTAGAAGGTTTTCTTGTAATATGAAAAAGTTGTATCGTTATAAAGGAATTAGAAATTTATATAAACATAATTAAAATTGGTGTGATACATATGAAATTTCCAGTTTTTTGTCTGATACTAATTAAATTTTTAAAACTTAGAATCTATAAACCCTCTTAGGCATCGATTGTAAGGAATTATCTTGCTGAAACGTCCGTCCGATCTATTGCTCGCCCAAAACGCGTCTAGTTGATCTTTTAAAACGAAAATACTGACTAATCCTATTAAAGTAGAGTTGTAAATCATATCCAATCTCCACAACTATAAATATGACTACGACCCTGACTCTAAAATGAATATGCATACAAAAATTCTTAAATAATCGACTCAAAATACTACATTCAATGCTAAATCGACGCAGAATGAAAACTCAACATAAAAAGAACACACTTCTAATAAAGCACTCATTTGATAAACAACTAGCAAGGACAAGAATGTAATTATCTTTCCTATATTCAAAAACAAGTTACAATTCATCATCATCATCCTACCCAGTGTATCCCGCTCATAGAAAACTATGAACAGGGTCTGAAGAATTCAATCTAATCTAATATTGGCTATATGAAAAATCCCATTAATACTAGCTAGTGTCAAACTATAGTTCAACATTGAAATCTTCTTTAGGCTTAATTCATTTAAATTTTAGCCATGAATCGGAAAATAAATTGTTTAGTAATTCAAATTGATCATTGATTAACATCATGATCTTATGTGATCAACAAGATCTCAAGAAATGTTGGATAATCAAATTTTAGTCTATGGTTCAAACTTCAAATCACCTTATCAAACAAGATACTAATATTTAGATTATTTAAAATTTAAAATCTTTAATTTTTTGACCGTTTTTTTTTGTCTAATTTAAAATAATAACTCAAAATAAATAAAAGAAGAATTTTTGAAAGTAGAGGGAGCATATTTTATAATTTTATAATTTGAATCGTATTTCTAGTTTTTCATTTTTTTTTTAACCTAACTATTTTCCTAAAAAATGACATATTTATTGGTGCTAGGATATTTGAAACTTCTAATACTTTGTTTATAAAGTATTTTAAGGAGTTGACTTCAATTAACATAACATTGACCCATAAATATTAAAAATGACGTGTGATTATTTAAAGTGTAATAATTTAATCAGACCCTCTCTTGAGAGATCATCTATAGTATAGATGCTTCTTAAGAGGCCAACCTATATCTCCCTTTTAACATACAAAAACACCAATCTGTTTTTTTTTTAAATTTATAAAGTGGGCTAATTCAAAACTTGAGACGTCTATTATATAGATGATCTCAAGTAAAAATTTTTGTAATTTAATTTGTCATTAATAACTTTTTTAAAAAAATGTAGAATAAGGAAAGTTTACTCCTATAATAATGATATGCAATTATTTAAATTTGTAATTTATAACTTTTTTTAAAAAATGACTCTTCTATAAACAAAAGGTGATTAGTTTTTTTGAAAATTTGTAGATAATACTATCACTATAATAAATGTAACCTTTTGTCATATTGAATTTAGTGGCATTTAAAAACTGTCAATGATTCATATTTTTTGTGTAATAATTATTGATTTTTATTTTAATTTTCACTATAATATGATTTAGCGACACTTTATTTGGTCTTTAGGGGCATATGTAAATGTTACTATAGACTACAGTGGTATTTGTGAGAAATGTCATTAAAAGCTTTAGTGTGGTTAATTATGCTGTTAGAGGGTATAATAAATGTCACTAAATCCTTTATATATGCTATTAGAAGGTATTTGTGAGAAATGTCATTAAAAGCTTTAGTGTGATTAATTATGTTGTTAGAGGGTATAATAAATGTCACTAAATCCTCTATATATGCTATTAGAAATCTGAACTAGTGACATTTAAACTAAATGTCGCAAAATATATCCCACTAAAAGTAAATTGTATTGTAGTGTCTCAACTATTGTTAATAAACTCAAAACACCTCCATTTATTATTTAAATTTGTGTACTCTAAGTATTAGGATACTTAATGGAACACTATCCACGTTATTTTCATCCGGTTATTTTGGGTATTTTGAGTCAATGAGATAGCAATATGTGAATGTATTATTTACAATTTTTTATGTTGGAAAAATTCAAATCAAATTTGTGATGGCGCGCAAATGGCAATAAATTACGGTATTTAAGTTAATTTACATGGAAAATCTGTGTATTTTTAAATTAACCAAAAGCTTCATTATGACAAGTCAAGAAAAGCCAATAGCGTACATGTACGACATATCCCGTCTAGCTATTATATGGACAACAATATTCTTACACCGACATATATATAACTACATCGGAAATTTCTCACTCTTAAAATAAAGTGAACAAATAAAATAAAATAAAAAAGTAATTAGTATAAATAACGTTATAATTATAATTTTGAATAGCCATTTTATCATGCTTTGACCCTAAGAGAATTAAAGAAAAAGTTAATTATTTTATAAAAGGGGAGTGAAAGGCAATATTTTAATTAATAAGTCAATAAATATAAATAAAGCAAAAAAGGGAAGTCAATAACTTTGTTGTTCTTTCCTCTTCCCTATTTTTGTTATTTAAACTCTCAATTTTCATGCTACTTGTTCATTATTTTCTCTTCCATTATATGATTCATAACAATATTCATATATTATTTTCTTTTTAATCCCCTAAATTATTTTTCATATAATTATTTTCAATTTTATAAAAATTTTTGGAACAAAATAATAGTTTAAGTGGTAAAAAGAATGGATACAATTGATCAAAAGGGTGAATTGAACATCAATTTTCGCCTAGAAGTGTTGAATAATGTGTAATTATTTTTTTCTACTAGCTTGTTTTAATATTTGTTGATTTTGCTAATTTTTTTTAGTCATTTTGGTGCATCTTGAAGTGCGGATCTCGAATAATTTTTTAAATGGTAATAAATAAGTTTAAGGGTAAAGTATGAAAATTTTGTCGGGATCTCTGTTTATACGAATCTATAAAAAGCTCAATTCTAATTACTCCAATATTATTAAGTCGATTTTGTTTGGATGATGTTAGTTAATACTTCGTTTTATTAATTACATCTAAAGGTCGTTAAGATAAATCTTTCATTAACGTTGTATTTTATGAATGTATTTTTATATGTTTTTTTAATGTTGTATATATGCAGTTTTACGTAACAACTATTTTTTTTATTAATGAATATAATTTATTTTTTTTTTTTTGAATTTATAGGATTATTAAGAAATTGAAGGAGTATACAGAGAACATACAAAATCCAGATATTTTACTCAAAATAAATGAATTAGCTTACAAGTTAGAGGAGAAGATGTTCAACAAGGCAACAAGCAAGGTATTCACATGAATTTCAATGTAGTAAGTTGTAACGGTTATTTTTTTTATTTGTGTAAATTTCGTTTGAATTGAATTTATTTTTACTAAATTAAATTTATTTTTGTTAAAATAAACTCTGGTTTTGCTAGACTAAAATTAATGTTAGTAATTTTAAAAAATATTTTTTTACTGAATTGAATTTATTTTGCTAAATAAAACATCAACCCTAAAATTTAGATCTTAATAGTTCATGGATTCAATTTTCTATGATTTTTTATGTTAATCAAAATCTAATACCATTCATTGTATATTTGTTTGTACATATAACACTTAACAACTTTAACGTTCATGGCTATTGATGAAAAATCCAAGTTAATTTTACTCTTAAATTTACTAGTACTTATTTTGGTTATTATTTCATCTGTTTATTTGAATTTGCTACACTATATCTAAAAAACTATCGCTTCATTTGTACATATAAGTATACAACACTTAACAACTTCGCGTAAATTTGGAGATTGACACTACAATTAATTTAACTTTTTGCGACATTGGATTGAATGGTCACTAATTCCTATTTTAATGTAATAATTATTGGCTTTTATTTAAATTAAAGTTTCACCATAAAGTGATTTAGCGACACTTTATTTGGTCTTTAGTGGCATATATAATTGTTACTATAGTCTATTGTGACATTTGTGAGAAATGTCACTCGATACTATGTCGCAAAAAGGTTTTTTGTGTGATTTTTTAATATGCTACTAAAAGGTCTAATAAATGTCACTAAATAATCCTCTATATATACTAGGAAAAATTACCTAAAATAATCCAACATATTCATGATCTTCCTACAATAATTCCACCTATTGATTAACCATTAATAATCCCCACTTTGAGGGGTATTTTCCTAGAGTAAACCGGATGATTTGACTTGCAATAACAAGTTTTATTTTTTAAAAAAAAGATAAATAAAAATAAAATGTCGAAAAAATGTTTAAAAATGTTCATAAAAAATTTATGAATTTTTTTTATTATTTAGAATTTTTTATGTAAATTTTTATAATTTTTCTCTAATTTTAAATTAATATTCAATTTTTTATTGTGAATTACCTACTATATAGCAAGTCATCGGGTTACCCAAATTTAATCTAGGCAATACCTTTTAAAGTTGGAATCACTCATGGTTAATCAATAGTTGGAATTATAGTATAGGTTGGATTATTCTAGGTAATTTTTCCTATATACTATTAGCAATTTAAAATAGCGACATTTAAATTAAATATCGCTAAATATATTCCACTAAAAGCAAATTATATTGTAGTGTCGCTTGTTGAATAATATATGTCAACTTTGGTTCTAATATTGGTTCATGTCGACAATTAAATTTTTTTAACATAGCTTTGGCATTGTTGAAGTTTGGAAATTATTACGTTAAATGATAAATGTGTACATTGTGCACAAAATGAACACCATAAAGTTTTCCTCTCTTTTATGTTTAACTTGAATTATGGCCTTCTTTAAGGAGTGTTTTTATATTGACTCGATCGACATGTTCGATTTTGATCTTATGTTTATCGATTATAGATATCGATGAACTTCTTAGGTGTTTATTCGTAAGCATGTAATTCGATTCCTACTATCGTAGACTTTTGATATGAGAAGGGTTTGGGCATTCGATTTCATACGATTGATTTTGGAAATGATAAGTTTTCTTCCATCTACGTTGTCATGCAGGAAGATTACGTTGTTCGTATACTTCACAAGCTGAATTTCGCAAAAAGTAAACTCGTCGATGCTCTAAGGGAACCTCACCAAGGGAGTCAGATGCATACGACAGCTGTGGCTCAACCGGCTTGCACCAATCAAGCACAACAAAATCTCGATGGCACTCGTTCTTTACTGGAAAGGGACAATGATTTGATTCCAAACGAAGCTCGGGTGCTTCAAAATCATGTATTCGAGCATCAGAATGTCGTTCCATATGAAAATCGATATCAGTCAATTAAAGAACATAACAGTATGTTGCAACAGCCGAGACTTTCAAACCCGTCAGCCATCTCAAAAGCACGAGGAAAACAGATTGAGAATACTTGGTTACGAGGGACCAAAAGACCGTCTAGCTCACTCGATTGGCAAAATGTCGTTGCTAAGAAATGCAAACCTCAATCACAATGTGAAAGTCTAAATGCTCATAATTCTACAGATTACGCGCAGTCTCTGGATGGCGAATGGAAAAGTCTTATTGTGAAGGTTTGAATTACATAATTATTTTCGATTTGTGAAAACGACATGTTTGCATTCGATGAGTGAAATGAAATAATCGATTAACATGGTAAGATTTTCGATATATTGCAGTTTAAACGCGCTAGGTTGGTGTACTTACCTGAGCTGTTGAAATTACAAGAGAGAGCTGACACACATGATTCTCAGGTAGCTACCTAAAGAGTAGTAGTTTGTGTTTTTTTATATATTTTTCATTTTAATTGCTGAAACGATTGTTGGGGATTATTTAGTCGCATCCTCCTTTATGCTTAACTTTGTATTCATTAAAACGCACAGGAACATGAACCAGTTCATAATGCTACGATTTCGATACAACAAATGATCGAGTTTTTATACATGCCGGAAAGCGAGCTGGGACGCATTCCTAATGACACAGCGGATCGGTGTTTGGATCACATAACCATGTACTGTTACGCATTAGGTACGAAAAATAGCGCTGGTGCAAATCAAGCACTGCAACAGTTCTCTGATGAACGAGTTTGTTTGAACAATATGCAAACTACGCCATCAGTGAAACAGACCCTACTTAAAGATCGGACCTTGCCTTTCTCGAACATCAATGAGAAGGTGCCTTTCTTGGGGATTGTTGAGAATAGACAGGTTTGTGTGGACAACATGCAAACTGCGCTATCAATGAAGCCGACACTACTTAGAGATCAGGCCCTGCCTTCCTCGAGCATCAATGAGAAGGGGTCTTTGGGGATCAATGAGAATAGACAGGTTCGTGTGAGTAATATGCAAAATGCGCCATCGGTGAAACCGACACTACTTAAAGATCAGGGCCTACCTTTCTCGAGCATCAATGAGAAGAGGTCTTTGGGGATCAATGAGAATAGACAGGTTCGTGTGAGTAATATGCAAAACGTGCCATCGGTGAAACCGACACTACTTATAGATCAGGGCCTGCCTTTCTCGAGCATCAATGAGAGGGGGTCTTTGGGGATAAATGAGAATAGACAGGTTCGTGTGAGTAATATGCAAAATGTGCCATTGATGAAATCGACACTACTTAAAGATCAGGCCCTGCCTTTCTCGAGCATGAATGAGAAGGGGTATTTGGGGATCAATGAGAATAGACAGGTTCGTGTGAGCAATATGCAAACTGCGCCATTAGTGAAACCGACACTACTTAAAGATCAGAGCCTACCTTTCTCGAGAACCAATGAGAAAGGGTCTATGGGGATCACTGAGAATAGACAGGTTTATGTAAACAATATGCAAACTATGCGATCAGTGAAACCGACCCTACTTAAAGATCAGACCCCGCCTTTCTCGAGCGTCAAAAGGTCGCTCTTGGGGATCACTGAGAATAGACACTTGCCTTCCTCGAGCATCAATGAGAAGGGGTCTCAATTGGGGATCACTGAGAATAGCCTGGTTTGTGCGAACAATTTGCAAACTATTCGATCTGTTAGACCGACCCTACTTAAAGATCAATCCCTGCCTTCCTCGACCATCACTGCGAAGGGGTCGTCCTTAAAGATAATCGAGAATAGACAGGTTCAGGTGAATTCAGTGTTCGCTACTGCCATTGCTGCTGCTAAACTTGCGGGTAATTTTCCTGCACAAACTGATCAGCATAAGAAATTCGAGTCCATGTTACCGCCTATGACCGTAGCTACTGCTAAACTACCCGATCATTTTCCTGATTGGAATCAAAGGGTCAAGTCCTGGAACTCGATACTACCACCTACATCCAAAGCTGCTGCTAAACTACCCGAGCATTTTCTTGCACAAACAAATCAGAACCAAAAAGTCGAGTCCATGAACTCGACTTTACTACCCACAATCACTGCTAACGCTAAACTGTCCCAACCTGTCTCTGCACAAACTGACTCGATTTCATCTTATCTCGAACTTTCTGATGCACCATTGGAACCTAACTCGACATCAGGTGAGTCAATTCCTCCTCTGAAATATCAGGTAAATGAAACTCCCTGTGCAGCCAAAACAGGCATAGAGTCAGACGGCCCAGGTTCACCCGAATTATTAGCATCACTATTCTCTTTAGATTCCAATGATTCAGATAACAATCAGAATCCACATAATGCTAAGCACACTTTTGATCGCCTATATCAATCGGTATGTCTATCAATTTTTAACCCGCCTCTATAAGTTACTTGCAAAGTTAATCGGTTTTTACATCGTGTTAATGTATGAATGTTTCAGGTTCAGTTGATAACTAAGGATGCTATGTGGGATTCCATGGATGACATTGTGTTCATGGATTACGCGGATGAGCTGCCCGCGTATGCTGCTAATGATGATCCAGAATCAGCTAAAAACAGGGAATTGGCAAATACTTGTAATGCACAAGAAAACTGATATAGGACTGATGATGAAGACACAAGAAAATGAAACTTGGTAATGGCATAGATTCATAGGTAAATGTTTCTCTAGCTCTAATTTGTATGATGCCATTAGCCATTAGTCATGTAAGTACTTGTTATTTGAATATTAATGTGTTATTTGTCGAGAAATCGACTCAGCTAAAAGGATGTGTCGATGTGATTTAAACTTATAATCTCTTTTTATGTTTGCTTTTAATACTATGTTAAGGAATCAACTCAATTAAAAGATTTAAACAAGCATAATTCGAAGTCGTGACCTCTGACCAAATTGGTATTTGATAATTGATACGATGTAAGGGATTCAACCAAAAACTGAGGACTAAGATATGTTTTGTACTAGAATATTAGAAGAATCAATAGACGAAAAATAATTTGGTTGAGACATAGTTTTGGTATGTCTGATGTATGTAGCGAGTTTAAAAGAGAGAATGTTGAATCATTTCAAATTAAAAAAGTGTATTAAAATAAATGAGACAATCTGAAATGAATTGGTATATGTAGCCGATCTCAAAGAAACATTTGAATTGAGTCTTTACATACTACTATAGTACTATATCCCATCGAAATTGCTATATTTGTAGAATCCACCAAGTTTTCCTAATTTGATGTTCAGATAATAGATAACAAATTTAAATTGTGGGAATAATGATAAAAGAGAATATAAATATATATAGAGCAAAATCAATAAAAGAGGTGAAATATGAAAGCGTTTAGCAATGACACATCCAAAATTAGAGAGTGTAGTAAAATCAAGATATGACAAGAGTATTACAACCGAGTGGATTTTAGACACATATAGAAATGAATATTCGACTCATCTTTATACTAATATATTATGGGTTCACCCGTGACCCACTCCTAGTCCTAAGTACCTATCAATAGAGGTGTTTAACGGGTCGGGTCAGTGCGGGGTGGGTCAAAATTTAAATGGGCCGGGGTGAGGCGGGTCATGTTAAATGTTAAACGGGTCGGTGCGGGTCAAGTCCATTTAAATCTGACCCAATTTGACCCTTTTTTGAAAATTTCATAAAATAATTTTTTTATTATATTTTATGTCCCGATGGATCGACCCACTTATGTATATAATAATATCATTTAAAAATATAAAAAAAGTGGTAATTTTTTTCTGCAATCAATGCTTATAATTATCCGACCCGACCCGACCCTTTACACCAAGGCCCGTTAATGACCCGCCCTATTATTGACCCAACCCGCTAATAACCCGTTAAAATATGACCCGACCTATGACCCGTTGGGTCGACCCTCCCCATTAAACACCTCTACCTATCACTCTATCAACAAGATAAGTCAATGAAGGTGGCTGGACTACAAAAAAATACTCAAAAACTTCCTTGCTGTCCACGCACTCAATACCAAAAAGAAAAAAAAAGTCATCTTCTATGAAACTTCTTCACTTGCATTTCTAAGGATATAAAAAGTGTTTAAATTTATTATGTAATCATCAAATCAAATCAAACCCAATAACAAATACCAATCAAATTCCCAAATTATATACCAAAAAATTTTAAAAAATGGCAAATCAAAATATAGAATTCCATGATTCCATTCTTTCAATACGACCGTTAGATCCTAATACTGATGTTGATGATCTAATGGTATGGGCATCAGATGATGAAGTGACAAAATTTTGTAGTTGGGATACCTACACTAATAGGGATCAAGCTATTGAGTATATAAACAAATTTGTCCTAAATCACCCTTATTATAGGGTAATATGCCTAAACAATAAGGCAATTGGTGCTATTACTGTTGGTATTAACAAAGGTAGTGATAAGTGTAGGGGAGAAATGGGTTATGTCTTGGCATCCCAATATTGGGGTCGAGGGATCGTCACGAAGGCGGTGAAGATGGTGGTGTCTACGATATTTGAAGAGTGGCCGGAGTTGGTGAGGGTTGAGGCTTTGGTGGATGTGGGTAATAAGGGTTCACAAAGAGTGTTGGAGAAGGTAGGGTTTTTAAAAGAGGGGGTTTTGAGAAAGTATTGTATTCAAAAAGGGAAGGTTTGTGATATGGTTATGTTTAGTTTTCTTTCTAGTGATGTTTGTTTGTTTTAGTTACCACAAATTCTTACTTGAGACCATCTTTTATAAAGACGGCTCTCAAAAGCCCAGTCCAATTCTATATATATATTATTACAACTCTAAATACAGATTTGGGCTAGACTTTTGAGAGTCGTCTTTACAAAAGACGATCTCTCAAGAGAGCACCTGGTTAGTTATATATCCATGAAATAATTAGTTTTGTATTTGTTGGTTCGTGGAGATAAGATTGAGCAACAAGTAAGTTTAATGCTTCATCTATTTTTAAAGTTTATGTCCATTTGATCAAAAAGCTTATGAATTTGGGAAATTTGGAAATAAAAAGTTGCATTTTGAATAGAAATTTTTGTAAAATTCCAAGATTCAGAAAATGAAAATCTAATGATTTTAATTTTAAGAAAATTACTAAACAAACATTATTTTCAAAATATTCATCTTTTCATCCTTGTATGAAAGATATTATCTTGTATCTAAAATACTAAACTCAAAAATAATACAAGGTCTTAATCCCAATAATATAAATTAATCGATCAAAATAAGTACTAAAACCATAATAAATTCATTTTCGATATTTAAAACCACAAATAAAAATAACTTCCATGTTCTAAAATTCTACATGAAAGCAATTTTCAATTCCAGCACAAATTTCCATTTTGCTGCCCTTATAATGAAGATTTTACAAGCAAAATTCAAGTTGAACAAGATCAAAACCTCAGCGCATTCAGTATTGGGCACCTTTTCAAGTGTTACCCCTTTTAAGTTGGGATGAATATGAAATATGAAATCTTCAACTTTGCTTTGAACAAACAAGGCAGGATACAACCAGAAAATGGCCTGATTGGACGAAATATTTCGATCACTTGAATTGCTTCATAACAGATTAACTGAATGCATCGAAATCCAACCAGTCTGGCAAATGCAGATTACCGTCTACACTTCGTTTGTTCATTGCCTCTCATTTCAAACAGCTGAGTTTATTGTCACAATTTAACACCTGAAACTCACAAGTTTTAATAGCATATAAGTAAATAACACAAGTAACAATCAATAGAAGGTAAGAGATAAAACTTAACTAATTCAATAAAAGACAATTGAGCCGCAGTAAGGATAAGGGTCTGATTCTCACCATTTAATCGCGAGCAAGGATGGAAAGGTCTTTCAGCCCTCACCGGCGTTGATTGATTTAGAATGTCTCAAGCTCTCGCAGCCAGGACAATTATGTAAACTTTCATGAATATAAATGTCACAATCAAGACAGAAATATTTTTTGCATTTCGGGCAAGTAACACAGTAGCCAGATCCAGTACCTGCATCAATCACAAAAAATTGTTGATAACCATCAAAGAACAAAGCATATCACTAATGAAGCTAGGTTTGGAGAAGAGAGTAAAATGTTGCTAAATTCAACATCATTTTTTATACTTGCGCCTATTGACAAATAACTATCATTAGTGTATCAAATAACACTAATGCTTTGTTTGGACGGACGGAAATGAAGGGAAAGGAAGGGGAGGGATTTGGAGGGAAGAAGGATCTTTTGGTTGGATAAAAATTGGAAGGAAGGGAATTGGAGAGGAGAGATTTGAAGGGATATTAGATGAATAATATTTGTTAAGGTTACAATCTCTCCAGTTGAAAAGATTTAGAGGGAAAACTCTAATCTAATCTCTCTTCCTTTCCCTTCCTTCCTAAACAAACAAGAGTTACTTCCATTCCTTCTCATCCCCTTCCCTTTCTTTCTATTCTTTATAAAATTCTTATCCAAACATCGCGTAAAAAGTAAAACAACTAATTTAAAACACAAATCATCATTCATGTCTTAAAAATCCAATCAATGACACATTATTGGTTGTTGGATTTGTACAAGTAACAACTAATTACAAATCATCAGTACATGTTGGTTATACATATCTCAGACATGAAGCTAACTGCTCATACACACATGCCCCAACATACAGGGATATCCCATTGGAATCAGTATCTTGAAGAACTACTTTAGGAAAATATAAATTTATAATCTTCTCAAAATAATATCAACTAAAAATCAATTCAGTTTGAAATATTCTGAAAAGACGGTAAATAATTGAGAAGGTTATTCATAATAATTAACAAATGTACAACATTCTTTCATTTGCAAATACTGATGGACAGATACCAACAGGTTTTTTAATGGGCCCATAGTCCTCGCTATCAATCAGCTGAAGCTCAAATCAAAAGTGTTATACTCATCTTTTAGACCGAAGAAATCAGTGTCCAGCACAAGCAATCAAGCCAGCAATCTAAGAGCTACTATTGTCAAACAAGGCCCACATCTGAATTAAACACATAACAAATTCCCTTTTTGCATACACAAGCACATAAAATCATCAAAAGCAAACACTATGGCAGAGGAAAAGCTAAACAAATACAAAATCTGGATTCTGCCACAAGCATGTCTAGTGAAATCAGATACTAAACATCTATGGAAGAAGGTCAAGTCACAATTATAATGCTCTCAAAGTCATTAGCTAATTTCAAAAAATTGAAAACTGCTAGTTCCTCTATAAATGAGAAACTCAAAATATCATCTGTTTTAGCCATAATAAAAATGTAAATAACAATGACTCAATAAAATTTAGTATGTCGTGCAAATTCTTAATTGACCAGGATGATGATAACTAAAAGCAAAACTAAATGAAATATTAAACATCATTTCTATGACTGCTTACCAGGATTCATCAAATTCTGAATGCATCCGAAACATGTCTCTATTGATTTTTTTCCGGTCACATTAGCTTGTGAAAATGATACTTCATCAAATGGTGTTATTGGGAAGAGATGATGATATGACCTAGCTAAATGGGGGGAAGAAACAAGAGTCAGCCCACATATGCGACATTCTGTAGGCAACTCACACACACGTGCCTTGCATCTTGGACAGGTGTAACCAGCACCAACCTTAGCCTCTTTATGGCAGACACATATTGAAACCACACCTTCAGCTGCTCTTTGAGGAAAACCCATCCTAATCAAGTTAGCAATTGCATACTCAGCTATGGCTGGAGGAGGTGGTGCATGTTCCAGCAACAGTTCTTTCAGATGAAGCTACAGAAAAAACATTGAAGGAAATAATCAAAATGACTACAAGAATAGCATAAACTAATTTCAGCACAGAAGTCACCAAAAAATCAGTTTCTTTTTGCGAAATATCTAGAACATCCTTCCAACAGTAACTCACCTCATCTAGAGCAATAGAATACGATCCTCCTGTTTCCTGGCAGATATGTTTGCAAATAAACATCTCAGCAGAAAGACCCACAATAGAACACCTAATTTTAGATTTCTTGCATCTTTGAATAGTCTCCATTATGTCTCCTGGATCACAAGTGCTAAGAGCCGAATACAAGATAAGAACTTCGCGATGGCCATATGATGGAATTTGTACCAGATATTCATGAACAAGTTCTAAAGCATTCTGCAAAGATGCATCTCCTGAACACTCTAGCTTCTTCATCAAGGCCTTAATATGAGATTCAGGGCTTCCACCCATATCTGTTAAGCAATTAGCTATGCCATCTTTAATTGCCACAAGACCTATTTGACTAAGTGGATTCTGGTCGAAAAACTCTCTTACAAACGCCTCTACATGTTTAGCAACTACAGCCATTCTGCTTGGTTTGAAATCCATCTCAGTCGCTGCCTAAAGAGAAAGATTCAAACTTCACACATAAAGAAGGAGTAAATCAATGATAAATGAATCAATAGTTTCTCAAAACAGCTTCCTTGGTATTTCCAGCAATTAAAACTCTGACCAATAATCTAAAAATTACAATAATTTTCCCCACCTGTGTACTTATCTAGCTTAATGCTAGTGCAGAGCAATTCTTAAATAACTGATTAATGACTCAAACTGCACACATGTGTCAAACCCTTCACGATTTACCGATTCTAAAGCTTTGTGCAAAAATCGGCAATGCTATTGTTAAAATAATACTACACTATCTACACTAGAGACTGATCAGAGAACAATACTATGTAAAACTAAAAATCCATCTAGTTGGAAGTCAGAGTCTGCGTCCTTTCATATTCATCCTTAACTCCAAAATGATAAAGAAAAAGAAATCTCATTATTGTTTGGAACAAACATAACAATACCTACTTAACTAGCAGCCAAAATTGGGCTGAATAATTGATAACTATACACATTTTAAAATTTCTTTACCCGTGAAAAATCCATGACGACATATAGATAGCGAATAAGGCCTTTCTGAATTCGAGTAGTTGTTGAAGTAGATGAGATGGAACGTATACGCCGACGGTACTGAGCATGGGAGAGCATCTTATTATCAATAGGGCGTAAAAGACCAGACTCATCTTCTTGCAAAGATTCCCATGATCTCTCGTCAGTATAGGCCCTCTCCCATGCAGACATATCGTTATCCTCATCTTCATCCTCCTCATCTTCATCTCGATCAAACCGTCTTCCTCTGGAATGGCTAACCTCCCTATGTTCAATGCTGTTCATCATTTGCAAATCTACGCAAGAAACCCACTTAAAATTAAATATTTTAAATCAAAACCAATATATCATCCAAGTAAGGATCACTCTGAAGTCTTAAACTGCTAGGATATATTCATAACAGCGCTTATGTTAAAGAACTCCAAGAGTAAATATTTAATTTTTCTCCTTATCTAGCATACTTTTTTGTCTTTTGGATGAATTCTAGGCTTTATTTCAAAATTTTATATAATTATAAATTATAAATATACAAAACCAAATATATTGAAGATTAAATTTGTACGTTAACATGAAAACAAAAAGTGTAACAATTAATTCCAACCAAATAGAGCGTAATGTTTTGATTCTTAAGACCTTTTGGGTTGTTTTTGTAGTGGTTGATGTATTTATTTTTCACAGCTTGGTGGACTAAGTTGGACAGTTCTTTAGGAAGAAGAGATTCAACAACAGCAAGTCAGAGTGCAGCTAATTCCAATATTCCTGCCCAACTTTAAATCTTTCCAAGCTCATTACAACCTTCTCTAACAAAGGCTTTACTACCCAAGATTTGGTGGCTTTATGCACAATTGTCAATTGCTAAATAGGTAATAACGTAAACAAATAAAAACAAAAACCTAATTTTTAAAAGCCTTGATTTACCTAATAAGAAAGCTAAAAGCCCTAATTATCTAAATAGAACAATTAATAGCCCTAATTTTAAACAAATAGATAAACTCATAAACATAAAGATTGAAGATAAACAAATTGAAATGAATAATTTATTAATTTACCTAAGAAGAGAAAGAGAAGGTTGCCGGTGGTAGTGCGGGCTGTTAGGGGCTGCGCAGGTGGAGTTCTGCCGACGGCGGTTAGGGGTTGCGCTGATGCAGGCTGTCGACGGTGGAGTACTGCGCTAGAGGGGAAGTGAAAAAATCAAAAATGGGGAAGGGGAAAATGGGAAATGGAAATTAGAAAATAGGTGAAATGGGGATAGGGAGTAGGACCTTAGTTTGGGTTTAAAAACCATTACTATTTGTTTCCCCCAAAATTTTAGTGATGTTGAGATATCTATATGGATAAATTGAAAATGGCGTCTACGTTTTATAAGTTATTGGAGACCTTCTTCTCATTCTTATATGGTTTTGAGATTTGAGATGGTATATATTTCCTTGGTTTATGAAGTCCGTTACTTGCTGGCATTCACAATAAGTCCAGCTCCAGTCTAATTTAATTAACATGGTATCCGAGCCGATGGTTCGATCAAAAATTTAAAAATGGTAGGTCCGAAAAGAATGGCGTTCCTACCCTAATTGATTAGTCCCACATACGAACTTGACGGAGGTTCGCATGTGAGGGGTGTTGGGACGTGTTATCCCACATCGACATATTGAAAATGATGTGCGCGCTTTATAAGCTATTGGAAAATTTCTTCCCATTGTCATATGGTTTTGGGATAGTATATATCTCCTTGGTTTATGAATTGTGCACATCGTATTTTTCCCGTTACTTGCGAGCATTCACAATAAATCTAGCCTAATATACTGTCAATTGACATCCCGATCCTACACTAGTTTCGCCCCTAGCTGCAATTGGGATTTTGGCCAAGAGCATAACTATCTACAATCTATAGTCTATACTTAAACTCATACTGAAAAGTGTGAAGCATAAATGATCTAATTAAATCCTAAGAGTGCAAGATTAGAGCTTGGCTCTCATATATTGACCATAGTTACATGAGTCTTTATATTATGTACACTTATTCAGTTATTCATATTAAATTGCACATACGAAAGGTTAATTGGAAGCAACATTATCGTTAGTGTTATTAGGGGTGAGCATAATTGAATATATGATCCAATATATGTAGTCAAATTGGATATTCAATATTTGAAAACTGACAAATTTGATATTCGATATTCAAGATATTTGATGTCAATGACTCAGTGGCGAATCCATATTCCAAACCTATGGGTAGCACCAATATATTTGAGTAAACAAATAGATTAATTGTAAATAAATAAATCAAATGTGAAACTTTATGTACTAAGGAACCAAGGACTGCGGCCTGACTCTTGAAGAGGAGAGATTCAATTTGAAGAGAAGCACAGCATTGAGGGGCGAGGAAGGAGAGTCGATCGAATGAGAAGGAGAATGAAGACAAAGTGTGAGAGAGAAAAACAGTGAAAGGAAAGAAAAAACACTAAATCTGAAAATGCAAAGAGTGTGTGTTAAGACTGAATTTCCCTCTCAAAACTTATTTTTAAAAAACAATCAAGTGTAACACCTCTTATCCAAGGTTATATAACTTATACTACATAAAAGATTTGCCTATGCCAATGAAGATAAGTTGAAAAATTCCAATCAAATATTCGAAATATCCGATATTCGAATTTAGTCAAAATGATTTTTTTTCGAAAATATAATTTTATTATTATGAATATTCAATATCCAATATCCTACTATTAAAAAATAAGGGTCCAACCAGACCCGGGACTAAACCCTCTAAAATTTTTGAATTTAATATTTATAAGGGTCCAACGGGCAGATTCAGGGTCCGAATCTCATACCAGATCCACCATATTTCTTTAGATCCAAATTCAACCCGAATTCGATGGGTCTAAAAAAATAAGACCAAGACCCTTAAAAATAGACGAGTTCGGGACCCGCGGCCATCCCTAGTTTCAATCAATAGGTCAAATGATTTCTTCCATGATAGCCATGAAAAGAATTAAGAAATAGAAAACAAAAATCTAATTACTTATTTATTTATTATAATAGTTCCCATACATGATCCCTTGATAAAAGCCAAGGTTAGGTGACAAAACTAATGGAAAAATATTATTCAAAAAAAAAACTAATGGAAAATAAAATTATAAATTGAAAATTATTTTCTAATTTAAAAAACTACTCTAAAAGAAATAAATCAAATCTTGTCAGTTTCTTCAACCTTTGTACTTCTCCTAATTTCTTCCCTGATTCCCCCATTCTTCGCCGGAGCTTGACCCGAATGACCACTTTCCGACGACCCATTACCCGATTCTTTACCCGAATTAAACGATCCGAATTTAGGAGTAACTTCAGGAGTTGTAGTAGTGAGTTCATTTGTAGGAAAAGAGAAGCTAAAACTTGAATTATTTAACGGGCAATCAATCTTTTGGGTTAATTGAAGAAGAGAAAATGATGGGCAATTCTTTCTTCTCTTGGATTTCCGGGTATCTTCAATGGTATCTTGGGTTGATTCAAGATCAATGGTTACCGGAATCAATGGTGTTTTACCGGAAATTGATGGGTTATTGCTAAAAATAGTTGGGTTATAACCGGAAATTGATGGGTTATTGCTTGAAATTGTTGGGTTATTACCGGAAATTGATGGGTTTGGGTTATTCATGGTTTTAGGTGATTAATTTTAGGTAAAAAGAGTGGGGAATGATGAAAGAAATAATAATAATAATAATAATAATAGTAATAATAATCGAGTAGAATGAATGGTGGTAGACTGGTAGTGGGAAGTGTGGGGATGGAGAGAATAAACATCTCACTAGTTAAGAAAAAAAATAATTAAATTATAACGGAGTTAGGATTAGGTGAGATTCGATTGCACGAATTTTTGTAAAAGAATTGATATATGGATTGGTGTAGCTAAATAAAAGTTGATTTTTTCATGTATAAGAAACAAAAGATGTTAATAAAAATACAAAGAAATAATAGCAAATTTTAAAAGACATAATAAAATTGTATTTTCAAGAAAATTAGATGTTATATGATATGATACTATTGACAACTCAACTTGTTTTTTATAGGATAAATCTAGTCAACATTCATTTACTAAAAAGTGGTCTATTTTTTATAATAATATTACTGCTATCTTTTTGTTTTTATTATTTTTAGTGAGAAATAAGATAAAAAATTAATTAAATTTAAGGGAGGTAAGGAGAAAATCTATGGGTAATTTATAAATTTTTATAATAAGTGTTTTGCGAATTATGGTCATTATTTTAATTTTTTATTAATAGTTCATTAAATTATCAAAATTATAGTAAATGACTGAAAATCTATCAGACTTCAGAGTAATCTACATTAAATTTTCAAAGTCCCGCAAATATAAAATTATTTTTTAATAACTAAATAATAACTTACATTAATAATTCAAGTTTAAATGAATTAGCAATAACAATACAAAAATATTAAATAAATAATTTAATTAAATAAAATACATATATAAGAATGAAATAAATTAAGTAAATAAAACAACATAAATAAATAATTTAATTAAATATATTAAGTAAATAAAAATCAAATATCAAATAAATTAAAAGAACATAGATTAATAATTAAAGTATATGCTAAAACATAACATAAGTATATATTAAAATAAAATAATTTATTACAATATTTTTTAAAGAACATAGATTAATAATTTAAACGTCGGGTACTAGTTATAAATATCGTCCTCCAATCCATAGCCCTTTCTTTATACTTTACAGTCTACAGTCTACACCACTCTAAAAAACCCGCTAATTCTTTGAAACTCATCAACAATGGCGAACCCCCCCGCCAACATCACAATCTCCGACGCCCCTTCTAACCCTGACGAAAATATCTTCAACATCATCTTCAACAACAACCGCTTTATCCAAACCACCGTAACCTCAGACCCATTCGACATAACAGATTGGATTGACGACATTTTCCGCGGCTCCGCTTCAATAATCGGCCTTGATGTAGAATATCGCCCTAATTCGAGTACAGATTCCGGCAATGTAGTCGCAACTCTTCAACTCTGTACTACATCCGATTCCTCCATCACTAGTTGCTTAATAATCAAGATTTTTTACTGTGAAACTCTACCTAAGAATCTTACCGATTTTCTTGATGATGAGAGGTTTACTTTTGCTGGCGTTGGGATTCGATATAATGTTGAGAGGTTGCTCAAATGTTATGGATTGAGGGTGAGGAATGTGGTTGATATAGCGGATCTTGTTGCGAACAAGATTCACGGGACTAGAACAGGAATGGGATTGAAGGAATTAGGTCAAGTTGTGTTGAATGTTAATGTTGCTAAGCCTAGGGCAGTTACTATGAGTAAGTGGGATGCTGAATGGTTGAGTTATCAGCAGATTCAATATGCTTGTATTGATGCATTCTTGTCATATGAGATTGGGAAAACACTGATTTCTCTTCCTTCCATACCAAGATCGACACATCGACGAATAATCTGATGAGGTAATCTTGAGTTTAATTTTTAGGGTAAAATTAGGGAAGATGATAGTTGTAATGATCAAGAATTGAAGAATTCTGTATAAATTTTAGGGTAAATTTGGTTTGGTTGATT
This sequence comes from Amaranthus palmeri, assembly GCA_019776075.1. Taxonomy (NCBI): domain Eukaryota; kingdom Viridiplantae; phylum Streptophyta; class Magnoliopsida; order Caryophyllales; family Amaranthaceae; genus Amaranthus; species Amaranthus palmeri. The sequence goes on from JAAKBH010000295.1 coordinate 503,419, forward strand.
TTGACTGATTTTGAATTTTTGATTGAAGAATTGAACAAATAATCTGATAATGTGTATGAATGACTAGTACTGATTTGCTAATGGTTTCTTTGAATGATTTTGTTTGGTTATTGATGCTTTTCTTATGAAGATATTGTTTCTGAAATTGGTTCTCATGCACAATTACATAATAAAATTGACTTATGACTTGAAAATGGAGCAACAATGGAGTCTGGACTCTGGAGTATGAAGAGGGAATGTTTTACGGGTTCAAATTCAAAATGTTGTACACACTTAACTATTTGGCTTATGAAGTATGTGCATCTATTATATTTCTCGATAATTATCGACATTCACAATAAATTCAGTCTAATTTAACACTTAACACTTAACAAATTTTTTACAACATCAATAGACTACCATCACTTTTCATTTTTGTCCAATTGAAAATTATGTATTGTTTCGCTCAACTATTCTTGTGATAAATCATTTTTTTTGTTTAGATGACTTTTTATAATATATTCTCATAATATGAATAAGATGAGCTATTTAATCGATAAACAAAACTTATTTTTCGGTAAGACTGTCTCATACAACCATTTGGGAGCATTTGTTATGTGGAATGAGAATTGTGGGATTGAGATTATAAATTGATAGTTGAAATTGTTAAAATGTAACCCGATGTCTTATTTTATGTAAATGTAAATAATTTGAGAATTGTAAGTGATATCTAACTCCTAATTATTTTGAGAATGAGATTGGTAATAAAATAAAAAGTTAAAAATTTATTTTTTTTAAAATAATTTGAAAATAATAGTAGGAGTATTTCTTATTTGTTTCGTAAAATTTACCAATTATAAGGATAAAATGTCTTTTTTATTTTTTCCCCAATTCCCAACCATCCAATACCATGAGAATTGACTATGATTTAATTTCATTAACAATATTCATTTAACTAGTATAGAAACTCGTGCAATTGTTAGTATAAAATTTTATATAATTATTATATTTTAAATAGAGATGCAATTACATGTTATTAGTATAAAATTGTAATTTTTTGTATACTTTAATAAAAAAATTTTGAATATATACTGATTTCAATGAATAAAAGTTCGATTGTTAATATAAGTATCAATTAAAATTGTCATACTTTTTAAGAAAAATATGTGTAATCAACAATGTTTATATGATGATTTTTTCTCATTATCAAAATAATTTTTGATTATCATGTATACATATTTAGAAATTAAAATTTTAATTAGATTTTTTTTATTAATTAACAAATACTCCGCTTCAATATAAATAAACAAATATGCATCCTAAGAAACTTTAATTGAAAATCTTATGTGTCTTTTATATTCAAAAATATTATATTCCAAGAAAATTAACAAAATATATCTAATTGTGATATACTACTCATATAATAAATGAATGAGTTAATGCTAACTTTGATAAGACATTCCATATGGCAAATCACTGAGAGATTGCCATGTGGAATTTTACACTCTTTTTATAAGATTGTATGATATGATGTGATATACTACTCATATAATAAATGAATGAGTTAATGCTAACTTTGATAAGACATTCCATATGGCAAATCACTGAGAGATTGCCATGTGGAATTTTACACTCTTTTTATAAGATTGTATGATTTCGGTCCCTTAAACCAAACATGAAAAAACCAAAGACACCCTTTTGTGTTTTTCCATCATAGAACTAGCACTTATTGTAGATTTGTAGTTATTACCATATGTTACATTTAATTTTTTACGCAATTCAATGTGTTATTTTATTTTAATCATGTATATGATGAACTATACACATTTAAAAATTATAAAAACATAATATTATAAAAGTATGCAATTAGACGAATCAAACAAAATTTCACTAGTCTAAATTTTTTCAAACACATTAACTGCAATATATTAAAAAAGGTTGAACGACGAATAGTGTTAAAATTCGTTATTACAATAAGTTCTACAAGTATTTCAGAACCGAGGAACTACTTAGCTGATAGTTGCAACTTGCAAGCTAATTAGTAGGAAAAGACATGTGCTTAAAAAACGAGACTAATTTATTGATGAGTTTATACATGTTTAATTTTTTAAGTACATACCAACAAAATATTAATATTTTACAGTTGTAAATTATATTCTTAATTAAAATGAATGATGTTTTTTTAATAATACTCCCTCCTATCCAACGTAAATGTCCCATTTAGTTTTTTTTCACACTTGTCGAGGCAACATTTTAACCCTTAATATTTCAAATTATTCTTAATTAAAATTATACAAATTTGATATTAATAATCCTCGTATTGAGACGAATTAAACAAGATCCCACATGACTATGTTTTAACTTATAGATTAAGATTAAAATACAAATTAGGAGTGATGCGTGAATAGTGCCAAAAAACTAAATGATACATTTAGGCTGAATTCAATTGGAGGTAGTATAATCTAAATATTACAAATGAAATCTTAATCAACAAAGAAAGATAAAAAAAATAGATGAATCTATCGGAATGTAATGCAATCTCCAAAAAAAAAAAAAAGATATGAGTCTAAGAGTAGAGTACTATATTCATCAACTAACAGGAATTATTATATAATTGTGCATGAGAACCAATATCAGAAACAAGATCTTCATAAGAAAAGCATCAATAACCAAACAAAATCATTCAAAGAAACCATTAGCAAATCAGTACTAGTCATTCATACACATTATCAGATTATTTGTTCAATTCTTCAATCAAAATCAGTCAAAATCAACCTAACCAATTTTGCCCTAAAATTCATACAGAATTCTTCAATTCTTGATCATTACAACTATCATCTTCCCTAATTTTACCCTAAAAATTAAACTCAAGATTACCTCATCAGATTATTTGTCGATGTGTCGATCTTGGTATGGAAGGAAGAGAAATCAGTGTTTTCCCAATCTCATATGACAAGAATGCATCAATACAAGCATATTGAATCTGCTGATAACTCAACCATTCAGCATCCCACCTACTCATAGTAACTTCCCTAGGCTTAGCAACATTAACATTGAACAACACTTGAGCTAATTCCTTCAATCCCATTCCTGTTCTAGCGCCGTGAATCTTGTCCGCAACAAGATCCGCTATATCAACCGCATTCCTCACCCTCAATCCATAACATTTGAGCAACAACTCAGCATCAGATCGAATTCCAACGCCAACAAAAGTAAACCTCCCATTATCAAGAAATTTGAAAAGATTCGGAGGTAGAGGAACAGGACAGTAAAGAAACTGAAAGATTAAGCAAGTAGTGATGGAAAAACCGTTTGTAGCACAGAGTTGAAGAGTTGCGACTGGATTGCTGGAATCTGTACTCAAATTAGGGCACCATTCTATATCAAGGCCGATTATTGAAGCGGAGCCGCCGTAAATGTCGTTAAGCCAATATGTTAGGTCGAATGGGTCTGAGGTTACGGTGGTTTGGATAAGACAGTTGTTGTTGAAGATAATGTTGAAGACATTGTTGCTAGGGTTGGAAGGGTATGCGTCGGAGATTGTGATGTTGGTGGGGGGTCTCGCCATTGTTGATGACTTGATGAGTTTCAGAGAATTAAGGGGTTTTTAAGAGTGGTGTAGACTGTAAACTGTAAAGTATAAAGAATGGGCTATGGAGGACGATATTTATAAGATTTTTTTCAAAACAAACAATTTCAAAATTTAAATTTGCTAAATTATTTGATTTGATCATTTTCATTTCAAAATTTAAACCGTAATAAAGTATAAAGAATGGGCTATGGAGGATTGATTTATTTGACAATTCATATTTACCACTATAATTTTTACTAGTGGACGACAATATCTCGTTTATCAGTTGTATTATCTATGTCTCCAACGATGAGTATAGCAACTTCAGATGCGGTAGGGAGGTTGTATTGTCTTCCATCATAAGATCGATTACCAATCAGCTTGATATGAACATTTGATTCTTCAGATTGTTGTATCCTATCCCTTGCCATTCTGTAAATCTTGACATATTGATTATGTTGATCCAACATTCTTTTTATATTTTCCACTATATCGTCATCAAAGTCATCAGAATTACGTGAACTGCAACAATTGTAGTATGAATAATTTTATAATTAGTTTATGTTTGAGATTTGTTTTTGTGTATATTAAGTTGTTGTTATTTATGTGATCAAGTATATTACCTCAAAGCTTGCTTTCGATTTGAAACTTCGTTCTCGGTGTCAACAATGTATAGTTGTTGAAACTTTGCTGCATTTCCTTCATCCGGAACTAAACTACCCATTCTGTGATAATTTTGGCCCCCTATTGTGAAATTATAAGGGCCTCGTCCATGATTGACCCTGTTTTCAATCCTTCCTCCCATTGATGTGAAGGCAAACATCATGTTGTAACCACGAACGTTCTTAATAAACTTTCTACTAATTGAATTGCTTCTACTAAACAAATCTATTAGATATGTTGGGGGTTGTATCAAGTATGGTAGTTGAATTTTCCCTTTCATACAACATAATGAAAATGTGGGGTTGTTTGTTGGGCGATTTTTGCCTACTCGTTCAAGATTCCACATTTTTGCACCACATTCCTTGCACTTAAAAACAGGGTCTCCAATATCCCAATAACCTATTGGAAAATAAATTTATGAATAGATATAAAATTATTGTAATCTTAATTTTATAAATAGTGGTTCATTTTATATTTCATCGTTTTTGATTACTTGTTTCCCTTTGTTGACCTTTATCAATGTTAACAACACATAACAAATGATTTAATACACTTGCTTAAATTTGATTGAATAAAATATAATCACTTTGAAATAATTGTAGACATATTTAATATTTTTATGTGTTATTCGTATGATTATTTAAATAAATAGAGTATATTTATACCTTCATTAGTTGGGTGTGTATTTTTTGTAGCTAAATTTTCTTCGGTTTGAGTTGAGCTTCTATGTAAAAACTCATTTTCAATTGTAGAATTGTTGAGACTTACTAAATCTTGTTCAACACTTACTGAAGTTGAATCTGCATATTATTGCACATTTGAATATGTTACGTGTTGATAATATTTAAACTGTGCAATAATATATTATTAATTTTGTTTGGTTTTTTATGCTATAATCAAAATGCAATTATTAGATGAATTGTAGCATACCTTTGTGCATAGTACTTGTCATTGGTGTCACAAGATTTGTAAATTCACCATCAGTTGAAGGAGATATTCTATGTGCTTGTATTTGTTCTTGATTGTTTTGGTGTATACCTGCTAAATACAATTGTTGTCTTTTTTTAGATTAATTTAATAGAGCACATTAAGATATATGTTTATAGTTAAAAATTTAGGGAGAATTGTATTAAAACTTGCCATCTAAAGTCACGATTCCTTTTTGATGACTTCGCTTTCTATTTAGAATTTCTTTACGAAGTTGTCGAGCAGTCTTGGTAGCATACATTCCTTGTATGATTGGATATTTTGATTTATGAAATGTTTAATAAAATGATTAAATTTAAATTAAAAATTAGACATTTGTGCACGTATCAATAATGTGCCACGTAAATTAATATTTAAAAAGATACTCACTACTTGTGATACAATTTTGGGATGAAATTGGTATTTCTGAATTTGATGTAGATATTCTTCTTGACTTATTATTATTTTGTATTGGTGACGAATTTGTATCCACATCGTTTACTGCATATGTAAAAATAACACATGATTTCAAAGAACACAAATATTTAAAAATTGTTTCATTAAATTTTTTAGCATAAGGATTAATACTTCATACCTTGTTTGGAAGGAGTTGCAATTTGTTTTTCCCTTTTTGAATTTAGAATCCATTTTCGCTTATAACGTGCCCACTTGGAAGATATTTTATAGTCTTCCATTGCTTGCAAAATTTTAAAATATTTTAGAAATCATTAAAGGGTGTTATAGTTGAGAGGTATTAATAAAGCACACATGTAATTAATAAAATTAAGTGGTGTATAAAGATAATATATACTTAATAATGTTATTGTTAATTTCTTAGTTATATTAGTTTAACTTTTTTCTTCTATATTATTATGTCCCATCGATCTTTTTGAATCAGTATTCTATATGACTTAATTACTTTTTAAATATGTTGCAAAGGACAAAAATTAAAGGGACAAAGAGTAGAATGTTAGTCGTTGCTTCTTTTTTTGATCTAATTTCTTTTACCTATAATAATTGTACTTGTATGTGATTTAAAATGTATGTTTGAGATTTTTATAAATAAAGAATGTAATTTTAAATTAGTGTTATACCATTTTGGTGGAGGAGTAATCAAATCCTATGCTTATTATTAAAAATAGTAAATTTCATAAAATAGTTTAAATTTATTTATTTAAGCTATGTTTAAAAAACACAAATTCTTGTGAGAGACGGTATCTTTGAGAGACTATCTCTAATAGGGTTGGCTCATTAAAAAAATATAGAGTAAATATAGACAATAACCTATAATGAATTGGGTCTAATTATGTACCTTAGAAAGACTATTTCTCACAAGACTGTCTGGGAAAAAAAATATTCCAAAAATAATTTATTAGGTTGATAGATCAAACCCTTCAAATGGCCCACAATAAGTAATTAGAAAACCTTAGTTTATTACTTTATTTCTCACTATAATACACAACATTTATTCCCTTTTTCTAACCTAGGTTACATAGCCGTTTTCCATTTGTCTTTCATTTTCATCTTTTCACAAAGTTTTTCCATTTGTTTTTCATTTTCATCTTCAAATAAAGTTTTACTGGTTGATATATTGTTGCATGTTGTTGTTGGAAGATAGGGATTGTTCCACATTGAATCTACTTCATGTTTGGGTATGTTTTTTTTTCTTTTTTTTAAGTTTAAATTAAATCTTTATATTTTATAATTATAGCCGTTGAATCTAGTTGCATGTTCAAAGAATTAGATGCTTGAATTTATATCTGTTGGAGGGTGAAGTTTTCTCTTCGGTTGGGTCATAGAAGTGTTGGGATTTCCAGGTTAGACACTAATTCACGGTCGGATTCTTGACCGATTTTGGGTTAGGTTGTCTAATTTTAATTTGACAGATCTAAATTATTTCAGTTCGTTCATAAAGATTTCGCTTTTAATTTTTCAGAATATATGAATTTCCTCTGGTTCGTTGTGTGATTTCTATGAGTATAATGTCATTTTCAATATTTCCTTTAATGTTCTTGACTTGTATGTCTATTACTGTAGATGTATTTGCATTATTCCAAAAATTACTTCTACTTGATTAACAAAAACAATAAATAAGTTTCAATATTACTACAATCCATCTAACATCTAAATAGAAATGTATAATTTATGTTCTTTCTGTTTTATTTTTTTGATTTGTCTCTTTTATTATGACATGCATGCAAGACTATTCTTAATCCACTAAGAAGAAAAAAAATATTGTTTTAAAACATTATAATAAATTATTTAAATTAGAGTAATATATTATGGTTTTTCGAAATATCTTTTAAGGGTTTAATTTATACATGATATTCATTATTTAAATTACTTTGTTTTTGGTTAATTATTGTATTTTAAAATCTTTTATTCAGGAAGTGAAGAAAATGAAGCTGTGGGCCATGATTTGTATAGAGAGTTTCTAAGGGATGAAGCAGTCTCAAGATTAAATGAACTTGGGAAGGTATACTATTCTTGATTGAACCTTCATGATTAAGCTTTAAAAGTTGTGTGTACTTTGTGCAAAAGTTGTTTTTTGGTGGTCTATTTTTGATTAGAATTTAGGAATTATTTTGTTATCAAATTTTCAACGTCATGAATGATGAAGCTTCATAGAACTAAGTAGATTTAAATGATATAAAATTGTTCTTTCGTCTCATTGATTTTGCTACATTTGAGAGCTGTTTAGGGTAGATGTAGCAAATCCATTGAAAAGGAGAGAGTACCTTGTTTGTCATTTAAAATAAAATAATAGAAGTAGTTGAAATAAAGATGTAGCTTTTACCCCATGACATAAGTGTTTATTTTCATAATAAGATTTGATTTGGTTAGATTTGATCAAAATGTGTACTTTATCAACATAAGACTTTTATTAATTTATGAATTATTGACAATGATACTTAGGAATGATACAGTTAATATGCTTATTTTATCAACACATGCTATAGTATGAATATAAGAAAGAATAGCTGAATAATTTGATACTTCTAAAAATAATTGAATATTAGTGTTACTCTAGAATTTTTAAAAATAGGAAAAGTTATAAGATAAATTTGTATTAAAAAGAAATAATTCGAGCTAGATTAATATGAACATATATATTACGTCTATAAAGTAAGTAAATCGCTAAATTAAAATGCCAAAGATGTTATAACAGTAATAGAGTTGAATAAATTGTATGGTTAAGTATTACCTCGAATTGATGACCTTTGAAATGTGTAGTAGCTAGTTTAGAAATGACCTTCAATCAAAGCAATTGTAGTAGATAAATCTTCAACCGACAATATATCATGTTGTTATATTTGTGTTTCTAAGTGTAAAAATAATATGTAATACATATACTACAATATTATCTTTTTGGATGTTTTGTTGAAAACTTGGGATATGATTAATTGGCATGAGTTATTTCCATTCTATCACTTAACTCTAATTGTATTTCAAATACCTTTCAGTTTCGATTGAAAATTGTCACTTTATAATACATTATGTAGAGAATATGAAGTGGAGGGGTTTTTAATTGAATGAACAACGTTTACCATCCTTACATTAATCTATCTCTATGTCATTATGAATATTTTAATTAATATGAATATGAAGGGAGTGGTTTATCATATTTTACTATTAAAATAAAATGACATTATGAATATTTTAATTGAAGGTATGGGTTTACAGGGAATAATCATATTAATATTAATAATTAATAATTTTTAAATTAAATAATATTTTATTATTATTAAATTTTAATATCAATGTCATTATGATTGTTTTAATTACACTTAAATATATTAAATTAACTTCTGTATTGATGATAATGTAAACTCCAATAGAGAAGATGGAGGGATGTATTGTAGAACTAAATTTGAATCTTAATTAGTTTTATATTCTTTCATGTCTTAGTTTTTATTTTTAAAAAAGTCCAGACTTTATTATTATGTATTTCTTAATTATTACGTCATTAGTATTGTATTTTTTTAAAAAAAGTGAAAGAATCAAATAGCTAAATCAAATTATATATATATATATATATATATATATATATATATATATATATATATATATATATATATATATATATATATATATATATATTATCGAATATGTTAACTGGGTCACATTTGATCAAATCAATGTATTATTAATTATAACAAAGTAACTTTAATTATTATTTATTCATATTTTTTCATTAGCCTAATTGTTTTTTTTGGTAAATTTGCGTATAATATATTTGTTTACTGATAAAGTTAATGGAGATACTTTTGATATATTTGTTGACCACATACCATTATCTTATAGGAGGGTGACATTTGAGGATCATAAGTATTATTTTTAAATGACTTTATTTTCATAAAATGAGAAAAATTGTGTACGTATAAATGCGTTAATCTATTTGATAATATTTCAAGATGACTCTGTTTCTATATCATAGAACGATGACATAATTATAAAAATACAATTATTAGAAATGTTTTTATATTTAAATTTCACCACATTTCTAAATTATTGCAAAAGAAATTGTTCGTAACATTTAACAAAAGGATCAAATTTGTTCAGTACATAAAAGCTTTATACTAAGAAAGAGTTACAACTATTTTATTCTTAAAATGATGTAATCATGCCCAATTTGTTTGTTTCCATCTTTATCTTCTTTTGCTTGAAGACTCCATGTTCTGGTCTTCATCTTTTGTTATTAGTTCAATATTCCTTTTGACTGGTGTTATTGAACTATTATAAGCAACATTTGAAACAACTTCCTGCAAAAATATAATGTTTGACAATATATATTTTTAAGCAGTTTTAATATGAAACATTGATAAAGTTTAAATTCATGTATATGTTAACTAATCCGGTTCATGGATTTTTTTATATCAATGCTCAAAAAAATAAAGCGTGTTACACTCTATGTAATAGATTTACTTTTAAAACTCACCCTTGCTTTGTCACAAAACTTAGTAACCAAATATGCATCATCTGTCATCTTACACACTGTGTAGGATTTGATTCCTTTCTTGATGTTGTAGTCTTCACTCACCTTAACTATGAAGAGATAGGTCTTTCCTACAAAATAGTTTAACTCCACTGGAAAAGATTCTAGATCTCCAGACTGTTTCAAAATAATGAATTGTCAAATAAATCAATCATTACGTGAAGTTTGTCCACTATTTAATTAGAATTATATTATTTTATTGAAAAAAGTTACTAATCAAATAATTTTTTTCAAAAAAGTACCTAATAAAAAAATATTTTCAAAAAAATACCATACAAAAATTTTTCTTTTCAAAAGAGTACCAACTAACGGCTGGGGTTAAATTTTCCGTTCTAAATTTTTGTCTATCTTTAAAAAGTACTTAATAAAAAATTTCTTTTCAAAAAAGTACCTAATAAAAATTTTCTGTTCAAAAAAGTACCAAGAACACAACATAATTATGCAATACAAACACTATATATAATATATAACTCTAAAAACATTATCCATAAAAAGTTCACACATCATCCAATACAAATATAATAGTAATAATAATAATAATAATAATAATAATAATAATAATAATAATAATAATAATAATAATAATAATAATAAAATGTCAAAAATACCTAATAATTTTTTTTAATAAACGGTCAACTTAACACCAACAGTTACTTGGTACTCTAGGTTTGTGTTGGAATTTGGATGATGTTCTTATGTTGTGTTTGTATTGGGTAATGTGTGAACTTGTTTATGGATGATGTTTTTAGAGTTATATACTTCATTATACTAGTATTATACTCGTGCTATGCACGGTTTGCGTTTAATTTTTTTAATGTTAACAGTAATATTATTGTGTTATGGTTAAAATTAGAGGTGTAAAATTGAAAGTTTAATATTTACTAAATGTTAGCGGTATGGTGTAGTGGAATCCAAACATTTTCATTTATTGAATTACTTACAAAGTTGATCATGTGTACGGTTCATGCTTAACCAAATTAGAATTGATGTAAGAATCAAAACAGTTTATTGCAGATTAATAAAATAATTTACACTCTAATCTTAATTTCGAATAAACCCTTTGATTCTTTAATTTCGAAAGTTTTTTAAATATTAAACTCATTTTTGCATCAACAAATAAATAATGCTTTATAAGTTGACCAAAATTTTTAAGTGATATCAAATATTATCAAGTAATGAGTGTATATTTATACTCCCTCTGTTTTCATATGTTCTTCTCACTTTCCCCTTTTGGAAATTTTTAAAAGTTCTTCTTAATTATGATCTTTCTATTTTAGTAACCAATAGAATTCAAGGAAATTATTACACTTACACTCTAATCTATAAGAATTAATTTACATGTTAATTCCCAATGCATTTACTTTACATACACCCAATGAAATTTAATGATATTATTACACTTACACTTTAATCAATAAAACCTTTATTTTTTATATTATTTTACTCAACTCTCATAGTATCTATTTTGTAATTATAGTTTATATTGGTTTCTTCTCAGATTCCAAATAGGAAGAACAAATGAAGATGGAGGGAGTAGTATATTCCATCTAATCTCCTTTTCTAAATAACCAAGAGATAATTGAAAGGTCTAATTTTTTTATTAATTTATTTTTATTATTAATTTAGATATTATGTTCAATCAGGAGAATTGATTGAGAATATGAAATGAAAGATTCATCCAATCTCCTTTTCTAAACAACTTAGAGATAATTGAAAGGTCTAATTTTTTTGTTGATTTATTTTTACTATCAATTAATAATAATTAATTTAGATATTCATAATTTTTTTATTGTTTAACTTTTTTTTATTATTCAACTTTTTTAAATAAGTGTTAAATTTAAGATATAGTTGTTTGAGTAGATTTTTTAAGAGACGACTCTCAAAACCAGCCCAATTTATAAAAACGCTTATTACGCACACATTTTATAAAAACACTTAATAATAATAATAATAACAATAATAAATAATAATATTAATAATAATAATAATAATTAAGCAAATAAGAATACAACATTTAATTAAGAAATGTTATTTAAAGTGACACGTGGCAAAAAAGTATGCATTTCTAACTTTTATTTTAAAGTTGCCACATGTCAAAACATGTTTCTGAATTAATATATGTATGATATGATGATGATGATTGTGCTTGTATTGGATAATTATGTTGTGTTCTTGGTACTTTTTTGAAAAGAAAATTTTTATTAGGTACTTTTTTGAAAAGAAAATTTTTATTAGGTACTTTTTAAAGATGAACAAAAAAAGATAACGGAAAACTTAACCCCAACCGTTAGTTGGTACTCTTTTGAAAAGAAAAATTTTTGTTAGGTATTTTTTTGAAAATATTTTTTTATTAGGTACTTTTTTGAAAAAAAAAAAATTTATTAGGTACTTTTTGACACTTTTCCCTATTTATAAAGATATTTATTTCTTTCATTTCAAATATAGTTCCAATGTTTAACTTTTTACATACTTAAATATTAGAGCCCTCTTATTGGTGTTGAAAAAAAAATTCTTATAAATCTCTCTCTACAATTTCTGTGACATCCAAATTAAATATCTCTCTATAATTTTCTTATAAGGCAAATTATAAAGACAAGAACCAACACTTAATAAGGGTAAAAACATCAAATTGGTTAATTAAATGGAATTTAACAAAAATTTAATGGAAAATGCTACGACATTTTGATAAGGCATGAATTGGATGTTATCATATGGAAAAATCTTACAAAAGTGCTATCATAGGCATTTAATGAAAGTTCAGTATCACATGGAATTTTCTTAAAATTAATTTAATAAAATAAGTTTTGGGAGAAAAATAAAAGTGGATCACATTGAAAATATTGATTCAAAAAAAATATTGATTCTTGCATATTATGAGACCTATGTATTGTATGACGTTTTGTTTAAATAAGTTATAGTTTTTGGTTCAATATTGATTGTCACAATAAACATTTACAACAATTCTATTTGAATTAGGTAGTGATGGTAATATAGCTTATTGGAATTAGGTGTTTAACAAACGGTTGATGACTGTTAGTTGATAGTTGTTTACAATAGTTGATTTGACCAGTTGATTTTAGTAATTGGTTTGACCAATTTATTTTAAACCCGTTGCTATGACGAATTTGTTCAAAAACGGCTTTATTATTACAATAAGTTATTCCAAAAACCTAATTTACTAAATATTAGCATTGATTATTTAGACTATTTAACTTTCTAGTTGCATGAAAATAAGTTAATTGCCCAATAAACAATTTTGCCAAACACCTTCATTAACTGATAAAATTAGTACACATTTATCCTCTTATTATTTCTTACCTTTCCCTTAATTACCTAACCCTTGGATTTTGTAATGGATCCTCCATTACATTTTAGTAATAGAGGATCCTAATTCATAAAATTGACTTATGCACAATTAGTTAACGTTTAACAAACCTTTTACTAAACCAATTGATGAACCATGACTTTTCATTTTTGTCCTATTGAAAATTATGTATATTATCATGAACTATTTTTGTGATTGACTTCTTCCGGGTGAGATGACTTTTTACACTAAATTTTCATAATATGAATGAGATGAGTTATTTAATCGATGAACAAAGCATGTCTTTCGATAAAACCGTCTCATACTCTCATGCAACAATTTACCATTTGGGGGAATTTTGGTATGTGGAAATGAGAATTTAATATGGAAATTTTACATAGTAGCATCGGACTTTCATGAAATGCCAATGGAAGCATTTTTAGTGTTGATTGTTGTCTTTCTTCTCCGGTTATAATCTGCACAAAGTAACAAACGGGGGCCGGAAAGGGGACTTCTGGGGGAGCTAATGAACTGCGTGCAAGGAGATAACTAATCCAGACCATTGATATTTGATCTAGACGGATGAGATTTCTTCTCACCCTTCTCATTTTGATCCTATATATATATATATATATATATATATATATATATATATATATATATATATATATATATATATATATATATATATAGGGTTTGGATCATGTGAAAACCAATTAAAATGGTGAAAACTGAAAACAGGGTACATAAAAGGTCAAATAGAGTACATATTTGGGTGACAGTTTTGTAAATAATTAGACAATTGCTAAATAATGTACATATATGCTTAAAAGGGGTACATATTCTGATGGCATTTTTGTAAATAATATGAACTTTTTTCTTCACAAAAAATATGTACACCTTATAAGATAATATATACCTCTTTTGCTACAATATGTATACCTCTGTCTGGTTTTCAGTTTTCACTTGATCTTACCCATATATATATATATATATATATATATATATATATATATATATATATATATATATATATATATATGGGAGGGATGTAATGAGAAAGGTACTGAAAATGAGAAGGGTGAGAAGGATTTTACACCCTTGATTTCACTTACAAAAAAAAATCTATGGTTACGATTGAGCCCTAAATATATAATTGTAAAAGTAACTATGTTACACCGAAAGGTAACTACGACATCAATTTTAAAATGTTCTTTTTTATAACATAGTAACCAAACAAAATTAAACAAAAATCCTTCTTATCCTTCTCATTTCTAAATCCTTCTCATTTGATCCTATATATATATATATATATATATATATATATATATATATATATATATATATATATATATATATATATATATATATATATATATATATATATATATATATATATATATATATATATATATATATATATATATATATATATAGAGGGGTCTTTGAGGGTGTGCGAGGTGATCGACTGCACAGGGCCCCTCTTTCTTCCGTATATGAAAAAGTTAATCAAAAAAATAAATATATTAAATTTATTAATAAAATATATTATATTTATTATAAATAAGACACACAACAAAATTTAGCATAGGGCCCCCAAAATTTCCAAGACGGCTCTATATATATATATATATATATATATATATATATATAGAGAGAGAGAGAGACATATTTAGGCCTATCTTATCATTCTTCCGCAGTAGCCATGTCCCTCTTGACAATGGCTTATCAAGATTGATTCCCACTCTAAGCCTAATGTATTCTCCATAATCTTTCTCATCAACTTTGACAAACTCCTTAAAAAGAGTCCCAATCTTTTGTTTATGAGCTATACTAAGCATATTGAAAGGAATATTTTAAACCTGAACCCATATATACGCAACATCCACCACGCAACATCCACCACCTATGAGGGACGCTATATGATCTATTTGTAACTAATTTCCCAACCAAATACCACCTATATTGATTATCACTATCATCATTTTCTACTTCTATATCATCAAATGAAATCTCAACATTTTCTTCTTCTGTTAAACTTAATTTCTTCCCCATTTCTTCCATCTCCAAAAAAATATTGAAACTTAGTTAGTAGTTAGTACTCTTAATAAGCAATAATAAGAGAGAAAAAGTCGATAAACAATTAACTCCCATCAATCTAGGGTTTCTCGTTTAATTTGGAAGAAGCATTTTCGTTCTGAGTTGTTGAAAGTTGAAACCCTTCGTCAAGACCAATCTACTGTCCGTTCGCGGCTATCTACTTCTGTTAAGGTTAGTTAATTTATTTATGTGATTATTTCTTGATAATTAAGCTTAAATTTTGTGTTGTATTGAATCTAATTTCATCTATTAATTTGCTCAATTTCCGCATTTTTTTTATCATTCCATTGTGGAATTGATAATTTATGAGTTGCGACTATAGCGCCCATGGAGACTGAATTTGAGTCATAGAATTTTGGGTGAACTTTTGCAGATTAGGGTTTTTCAATTTTAGCAAAAAGCATTTGTACTGAATTGAATTTACTCGATTTTCTTTTTCATTGCCATAATTAATGAAGTGAATTCCAGGAAACTTGATTTTTTTGAATTTTCGATACACAATAATTTATTTTGATTGTCTACATTTTCCATTTTTTAGCATGGGCTAAATGAACCGTGCGAAACTTGGCCCATCATAATGAAAAGTTGAAAACCCTACTTATTCTCGTCTTTATATATGGTAATGGTAATAGTCTATTTGTGATAACTCGATCATATCTTCATCTCTATGCAAATTGGCAGCCGTTTTTGACATAACCCTTTTTCTGTCGCTTTCTCTCTAAATTTCTTATTTAATCACATCTTATTCTATGGTTTTGTCTTTAATTTGATTCTAATCTGTTAATTGAAACCAATTTCTTTGATTCTCTTCGGCTTTTTGATCCAGAAAATCACATGTAAGTTCACTTTTATCTTTTTGTTTTGGATAAATGGAGATTAATAATCCCAACTTTGTGTGATCCGTTCAAAACAATCCCAACTTTCGCATATTTTCTAATATACCTAACTTTGTCACTTTGTTGCTCAGGACATACCCTTTAATATGTATAACAGAAAATATGCGAAAGTTGGAATTGTTTTGAGCGGATCACGCAAAGTTGGGATTATTAATCTCCATTTATCCTTTTGTTTTTGGTTGCGTTTTTTAAGGGTTGGTCTCAAAATTGCGTTTTTTGGTTACTGTGTTTTAGATAGTCATATGAGTTATGTTAATAATTCTAAAAATATGATCTGCACGGGTAATTATCATTTAATATGGCAATTTGGCAAGGAATTGTGTTGAAATTGGCTTCTGTTTATCATTGTTTTATGCTAATGAAGAGTTGTTTTGAAATTGCTTAAAGCATCCAAGATGTCATCTTTAAGGAATGCCTTCCGTAAACGGACGTATAAGGAGCGATCTCAACCGTGAGTCTTCACAGCTTCTGTTTATTAGCTTTTTTCTTGAATCCTTCTTCATTTTCAATTAATTTCTTCTCTGTGTTCATGTCAGGGATTCAAGGAAAAAGTTTGGGTTCCTTGAAAAGCACAAGGATTATGTTATTCGTGCTAAAGAATACCACAAAAAGGAGGAGACATTACGGGTAATTGTTTTGTTGCTACTTCTTTCATTGCTAGAACCTTTAAACTTTTTATTTCATTGACTGTGTTGGAAGTTGTCGATTTGCAGAAACTCAGAGAGAAGGCTGCTAATAGGAACCCTGATGAATTCTATTTTGGCATGATCAGAAGCAAATCTGTCAATGGAGTACATAGACCTCAGTAAGTTTATGGTTTTTGTTGCTTATTCTTTTTGTAAGTTGTGTAATGCTGCTTAAGCTCATTATATTATTTTTGTATGACCTTAGGAGCAAGGGAAACAAATATAAACCAAAAGAACTTTCATTAACGAAGACACGAGACGGATATGTGCTTCAAAAACTACAAATTGAAAAGAAGGTAATATCTTCTAGTCAGGGTCGGCCCTAAGGGTGGGCAAGAGGGGCTGTCGCCCAAGGCCCTATGTCAGAAAAAGCAAAATTAATAGTTGTAGATGGTTCATATAGTTTATAAATTATAAAGGAAAAGGGCCCAATATGCTATTTCGTCCAGGGCCCCAAAATATATAGGGCCGACCCTGCTTCTAGTATATAATTTTTGATGGTTTTTAATTATGCTGAGAAAGAGATAAAACATTCTGTTTCTTTTGTATATGTTGTTGATGTTATGTTTCCTTATGTTTACAGAATGTTGAAAAGCTTAGAGCTACGCTACACGATTTAGGTGATCAGCCATCAAACAGGAAAAAGGCTAAAAAATTATTAAAAAAGTCCTCACTGAACAAAGAGCTCAACACATTAGGACCTATCTCTAAGGAGATCAAGAGGTAAAGGTCCATTATTATTTTTTTGATACGAGTCTTTTAAGAATTTCTAGTTTTTTTCTTATGCTTTATATATATGAAAAAATATGGCAAATAGCAGTTTGATTGATTCGTCTCAATGCATATTTGGAATCTCTTTTGGAATCTCTTGCATATTAACTACTGTTTTTCAATTAGTATTTATATTGTTTTACTTTTTGTACTTCATATATGAAATAACATAATCAAATGTTATTTTGTTTAATTCGTCTCAATGCATTTTCATCTTATTAATTTTTATAATTTATAAATATGCGCTACGCCTACTAAAGATATTAAAGATCAAAATAGTGCACTGGATTGCGTTAATAAGAATTGTAGCAATTAATTCCAACCAGAGGAAGTATATGCATACTTTTGTTTTACATGATAAGGGGAATATCTTGAATGATTGAATGACTTATAGTGATTTAGCCTCTATCCAAAGACATGTAGCTTAGATATGCGTATTCATATTAAATCTGTTATGGACAGAGAGGTGAATGCTTCCTACAAGGAGCTCAAGGCTAGAATGAAAAGAGTTGAAGATTTGGAGAGAGTTCATGCAGAGATGACCTTGCAGATCGAACTACAGGTACTAATTAAATCCCTAGAGAATGACCGACATTATAGATTCCATGCCATCTCAGAATGGTACTTGTACTTCCTCCGTTCCACTATACTTGTTACATTGACTTATTTTATGCAAATTCAATGTCTCCTTTGATCTTTATGAATTTACCTTTACATATCTAAAAATTATAAAAAGTTAATAAGCTTAAAAGATGAAGTGTCAAAAACCGTTTTGTAGCGAGAATTTAAAAACGGAGGAAGTATATGATAGTTGATAGTTATATACGAGAAATAAGAGTTGTTTGTATATTGATACAGAAGAAGGGTAGGAAACGCAAGTTACGGGAAGATGAGATTGTTTGCCCCACATCGAAGCCAGTATACAAGTGGCGAGCAGAACGTAAGCGATGAATAGACTGTGATCAACTATCTTCACTTGTTGAATCAACGGGACATTGGCTCGCGAATAAACATTTTTTGTTATATTGATATTTTTGGCGAGGAAACATTTGACCTCATTCGTATGTAATGTTGAATCAGTAATGTTTTTGAAAAATGTTTCATAAAGATTTATCTGCTATTTTTTCCTCCTTTTTTTGCAATTTACACTATCGAATTCTATAATGTTATTTTTTATAGGTTTAGCCTTAGAGTGTAGTTAGATAGTTGAAGAAATCAATACTTATTCAATGAAACAATTTTGAACTATACCTCTTAATTTTTTAACTATTTAATATTAATTAATTATTTTTCTGGTATTTGTAACAATTTAATGATTGTTGTAATTTTTTTCCTATTAGTAACAATTTATATATTAACATTATTAAACTTTTTTCTCGTATTTGTTACATAATAGTTAATCAACCATGTCATTCATTGTTTTGTGATTCACACAATCATAATAAACATGTTTTCTACCTTAATCTTCTACTGTAGTGATTAGTGAATGACTAGGTTTCATTTCTGCATATTATATATTAAACAAAGAGAATCATATAAAAAGACTGTAAAATTTCACATGTCACACTATTAGTGATTTGCCATATGGAATATGTCTTACCAAAGTTAGCATTAACTCATTCATTCAATGTATGAGTAGTACTCACAATTAGATATATTTTTTTAAATCATCTTAATTGGAATATAATATTTTTTAATATAGAAGACCCATAAGATTTTTTCAATTAATGTTGCTTAGAATGTATATTCTTTTTTGAAGTATTTGCTAATAAATAAAGTTTTTCGATTAAAATTTTAATATCTAAAATATTTATCAAGAGACAAAAGATACATGACAATCAAATATTACTTTGAGAATGACAAAAAATCATTACATAAACATTCTTGAAAGATTACACAGATTTGTCTTAAAAAGTATGACAATTTTAATTAATACTTAAACAGTAGATTTCTATTCATTAAAGGCACATATTCTAAAAATTTTTCTAAAGTATACAAAATATTATAATATACGAATAACACGTAATTACACCTTTATTTAGAATATAATATTTATAAAAAAAATTAATTCTAAAAATTTGTACATTGTACGAGTTTTTATACTAGTCTCTTATATAAGGAATGAGACCCTTTATATTAACTTAATATAGAAAACATTTCTTTAACCCGACAAAATACTTAAACACTTAATTTAAAGTTTACCCGTCCGCCAAGATAAATGGGCGGATAGCGACACCATAAAAATACCAGCGGGTATATCCGCCCGCCCGCTTTGTTAAATATATTATTTATTAAATAATTGATTCTATTAATTATTAAACTATACTACTACATGACTCATACCCAACTTTAGTTTATTACTCTCCTACTAGCCTTAAGGTTTACTTCTTTTAGACTTTAATAAAATTTCTAATTCTACTACATTTGATATTTTTAACCCTCAAAGCACTCAAACAGTCGACTATCAAAGTTCGAACAAGTAGCCGACTCCACTGTCAATATTCATTAGGGAAATTACATGATATACCACTGGGTTTCTTCATAATTCACCATATAACAGTACCACATCAAATGTTGTAGATCATCATATACCATTGAGTTTTAGTCCGTTAGCACATAATACCATTAATGAAAAATTCAGTTAGTTTGCTGTTAGTCTGCCGTTAGTGGTAATTATTAATTCACCGTATCCCATTATTTTTTTGTTTTTTTTTTGCGTCAAATACCATTATTTTAAAATATAGCTATATTCATTGGTTAATGTAACTTTTGTGTGAAACTTGGTTTGTATATAATTATATTTTGTTAAATACTTCGTTTGAATGACATTTCTTTTGAATATAACAATATTTTAAATTGATGGTATTTGACACAAAAAAAAATAATAAAAAAGTAATGGTATATGGTGAATTAATAATTACCATTAACGGAATTTGTCATTAATGGTATTTTGTGCTAACAAATTAAAGCTCAATGGTATATGGTGATCTACAATATTTGATGTGGTATATGGTGAATTATGAAGAAACTCAGTGGTATATCTTCAAATTTCCCTATTCAATACATGTAATTTGAGTTTTTAGAGACTTTATATATATTTAGAGTATATTAGATAGTGTATTATATTTTGTTTGTTGTTATAAAAACTTAACTTATAATATGATTTATGTTTTTAATTTTTATATAAAAATATCCGCCTACACGCGGGTCCAGCCCACTTTAAAAATGGGCGGGTATATCATGAAATTTCCCTATTCAATATGATTTATGTTTTCAATTTATTTTTTGTCTCAAAAAATATTTCCGGTCTAATCGGTCCAAATCTGAACCGGACTGGAAGAATTCCGGGTTAGACCGGGACCGGTTCCGGAACCGGTCCGGTGTCCAGTCTTAGAATTTTTGAGATTCCGATTCGGATTTGGACCGGTGAACACTCCTACCTGCAGGTATAAAGGCTTTATAAACTTTCCACATGATAAGTCGTCCTGGTGGGAATGGTTTTGTTCCTTCCTTCATCAGGATCAGCCATCCTGTGGGTGTATCGTCCTAATTACTTTCTTAACTTCGTAATTAGAATTTCATGATTGAGGTCTTGTGTTGAGGCACATACATATTTTATTATTATAAAATATGTAAATATCACTTTTTTTTTTTGAATAAATGTGTAACTAGCACTTTTTACACATTAAAATTGTTTCTTTCAAATTTCAAATGTTATAATCAATAACACTCCTCCTTACATTAAAAATTTTGTTTATAAACATTGTAAAAATAAGTCGGATCATGTATAATATATCTCACCTAACCTTAAATTGAAATTCAGGTTTGGGTTTGATGATGATTCTCATCATATTATTAATTATTTTCAAATTTGAAATCACATGTTATTGTATTAATAAAATTATACACAAATTCTTCAAAAAAAAAATAAAAAAAAATTATACACAAATTCTTATATTAGACAGTCTTATGGCATTACAAATGGAAAAACTGGGCCGGAAAGGGCTATGGGATAATGGACCTTTTATTTCAAAAATGGGACACGATTAATTCTTAATTACTTCTATTATTATTTATTAGACATGATTAAATATTATTTTATATTAAAGGTCAAATTAATACCTTGTAAGAGCTATCACAAAGGAGAGGTTATTTTGTTTGATTGATTATTTTTTTGTATTATTTAAATAGGGTTTTCTATTTATACATATATTAAAAAATATATATATATATATAAACATATTATTGGTTATAAAATTTTATATTCTATAATTAGACACCCATTTGCTATATTTTAATATGCTTAAAATTTTTTATTTTTTTCTAATTCTATATAAATTAGTACTTTCTTCGTTCTTTTTTACTTGCAACATTTGTTTTTTTCACGCACTCCAATTCACTAATTTAATCTTTAATATCTCTAATTATGTATGATAAAAAATTATGAGACGAATCAAAAAAGATTTCACTTGACTATATTTTAACCTATAGATTAAAAACCAATCACAAATCTAGAGTGTTGAATGAATAGTGTCATTTATGCCAATGTTGCAACTAATATGGAACGGAGGAAGTAGTTGACTTCGAGACTATTCATCAAGTAAATTGACCTTTATGTTATCGGTAATCTATATGTTAAAATACAATCATATGAGATCTTGTTCGAATCGTCTCGATTCAAAGTTTATTAATTTTGAGTTTTCATAATTTTTCGATATATATAATTAGAGATATTAACGATTAAATTCGTACATTTAGAAGTGTGGAAAATTAAATGATGCAAGTAAATAAGGACGAAAGAATTAATTTAAAAAATGGTAAGAAATTTTGTTTTGTTTTCTCATTGATGGAATATACTTTATCCGTTTCGGAACACTCGCAACATTTCTATTTTGTGCACTATTTATCGTTCAAGCTTATTTTACATATTGCGACTAATGTGTAAGTAAAAATATAGTCAATGGGATCTTTTTTGAATCGTCTAATCGCAAACTTTCATAATATTAAATTTTTATAATATTTAGATAAGTGTAGTTTAAGATATTAATGATCAAAATTGTGAATTGGATTGCGTAAAAAAGTGAAATGTAACAAGTATTATGAAACGAATGAAGTATATTTTATGTCAAAAATTTTCTCATAAAAATTTAATTTGGATGAGAGAGAAATTATATAAAGAGATTTATAAAAAAAATTTGTTTTAACACCAATAAGAGTGCTCCTCTAATATTAAAGTATGTGAAAAGTATGATGAAATTAAATAATTCAGCCAATTTAAATTTTGAAATTGTTTGTTTTGAAAAAAATCTTATAAATATCGTCCTTCATATTTCTTTATACTTTACAGTCTAAAAAACCCGCTAATTCTTTGAAACTCATCAACAATGGCGAACCCCCCCACCAACATCACAATCGATGCCGCATACCCTTCTAACCCTAACAACAATGTCTTCAACATCATCTTCAACAACAACCGCCTTATCCTAACCACTGTAACCTCAATACCATTCGTCCTAAAATCTTGGCTTTCCGCCGTTTCCTCCGTTTCAATAATCGGTCTTGATATCGAATGTCTCCCTAATTGTAGTCCACAATTCGAGAATCCAGTCGCAACTCTTCAACTCTGTACTGCGTTCGATTTCTCCACCACTACTTGCTTAATCTTTCAGTTTCTTAACTATTCTGGTCCTCTACCTAGGATTCTTTTTGATTTTCTTGATAATGAGAGGTTTACTTTTGTTGGCGTTGGAATTCAATCTGATGCTGAGAGGTTGCTCGAATGTCATGGATTGAGGGTGAGGAATGTGGTTGATATAGCGGATCTTGTTGCGAACAAGATTCACGGGACTAGAACAGGAATGGGATTGAAGGAATTAGCTCAATTTGTGTTGAATGTTAATGTTGCTAAACCTAGCGAAGTTACTATGCGTAGGTGGGATGCTGAATGGTTGAGTTATCAGCAGATTCAATATGCTTGTATTAATGCATTCTTGTCATATGAGATTGGGAAAACACTGATTTCTCTTCCTTCCATACCAAGAACGACACATCGACAAATAATCTGATGAGGTAATCTTGAGTTTAATTTTTAGGGTAAAATTAGAGAAGACGATAGTTGTAATGATCAAGAATTGAAGAATTCTGTATGAATTTTAGGGTAAAATTAGAGAAGATGATAGTTGTAATGATCAAGAATTGAAGATTTTTGTATGAAATTTAGGGTAAAATTGGTTTGGTTGATTTTGACTGATTTTGATTGAAGAATTGTACAAATAATCTGATAATGTGTATGAATGACTAGTACTGATTTGCTAATGGTTTCTTTGAATGATTTTGTTTGGTTATTAATGCTTTTCTTATGAATTTCTTGTTTCTGATATTGGTTCTCATGCACAATTATATAATAAAATTGACTTATGCACAATTAGTTAACGTTTAACAAACCTTTTACTAAACCAATTGATGAACCATGACTTTTCTTTTTTGTCCTATTGAAAATTATGTATATTATCATGAACTATTTTTGTGATTGACTTCTTCCGGGTGAGATTGACTTTTCATAATATGAATGAGATGAGTTATTTAATCGAAAAACAAAGCACGTCTTTCGGTAAAACCGTCTCATACTCTCATGCAACAATTTACCATTTAAGGGCATTTTGGTATGTGGAAATGAGAATTTAATATGGAAATTTTACATGGTAGCATATCGGACTTTCATGAAATGCCAATGGAAGCATTTTTAGTGTTGATTGTTGTCTTTCTTTTCCGGTTAATTCACCATTTTACCGTCTCATATTATCACAAGAATTTTCATAGTATTTTTCGTTAAAATGTTTTAAATTTCCGTTTAATTCACCATTTTAACGTTTTCACCCTTATTAAGTGTTGATTGTTGTCTTTATAATTTGCCCTAAATATTTGAGAGCGTTGATGAATGCCATTATTTAACTTGTTTCTGCAACTGCAATTTATGTTCAAGAAGTATTCATTTTTGAAATAGAATGCCATGATTTAACTTGAAAGTTGATGAAATTGATTTGGGAATAATACTGTCATATGAACCGACGAGAAGGTATTTTTTAGAGTGAAGATTAATTTGAAATAGAATTGGGAATTGATGAAGAGTAAATTTTTTTTGAAGAGTAAATTTTAGTAATTGTTAATTGAGTAAATTTGGGGGACTAATTCGCTGAGTAAATTTAGGGAATATTAATTAATTGACAATATTTTTGGAATTTTTTTTTGAGGGAACTATATTTTTGGAATTGAAAGTGAAAAAAATATGGAGAAGCGAAGTGACAATTTTCCTAATTTATTGATATAATATAATTTTTTCTTTTATTATGGGGCCCTTTAAATATCAATATTTAAATATACGAGTTGAAAGTAACCATGTACGAGTTGAGCGCGGTGGGATACAGTGAAGAACAAATTTGGGGCAAGTCTCATTTGCTTAAAAACAACTATTAAATTTATGTTAATCACTATATCCTACCCCTTTCTCCACTCGTACACCGATTGAAATTAATCATGTACGAGTGTAGAGGGATAGGATACACTGAAAAACATTACAATTTTCGTTTATAAGCAAATGTGGTTCGAACGTTTATAAGCAAATGTGGTTCATACCTTTAATATCAAATTTTGCCATTTTTTTGATACGATTGAACCGTTAAATTTATGTTTCGCAACTTGTCCCGTTCTTCCCGAACTCACACTTAAGTAAAGAAACTCGAGTGTGGGTTCAGGCGAAGAACGGGGCAAGTGAGAAACATGCCAAAGTTGAAACCTCTCCAAGATCAATATTAAATTTTGCCATATTTTTATTACGATTGAACCGTTTTATTAATGTTTCGTAACCGTTAATTTTTTGTTTTTCAACTTGTCACCCTCCACCTCCACCCCTACTTAATTCTTACTCAAGTAGGAGTGTAAGGAGGAGAGTGACAAAAGAAAAACAGAGAGAAGAGAGAAAAGGTGCAAATGAAAATGACGTTGAGGGGGGTATTTATAGACAAAATCAGGATGTCTCCGACTACTTAACGACCTAAGTTTAGTCGGAATTTAGTCGGGACACAATAACACATTTTTGCTGTATTTTTTTTTTATTTTTTTAGTTGCGACGACTAACTAGCGACTAAGTTTTGGGTCGGAAACCTAGCGACTATAATCTGGGTCGCAAATTAGTCTGAAATTTGCTACCATTCTCTTTTAGTCGAAATTTAGTCGGAAATACCGACTAAACACTGTTAGTCGGTATATTAGTCGGAAATGCCGACTAAAAATTGTTAGTCGGTATACTGAGTCGGAACTTTGCAAAATTTTTGTTGTGTAACAATAAGTTGTTCTAACCAACTAATTTACTAAACATTAACATTGACTGGTTTGACCACCTAACCCTATAATATAATTGTATGAAAATAAGTTGAAATTGTCCAATGAATAATTTTGCGAAACACCTCCATTAGCTCATGAAATTAGTACACATTTATCCTGTTATCATTTCTTACCTCTCCCTTAATTACGTCCTAACCCTTTATAAGTTCATCTATTTTTTTCTATCTTTCTTTGTTGATTAAGACTTCATCAGGATCAGCCATCCTGGGGTGTATCGTCCTAATTACTTTCTTAACTTCGTAATTAGAATTTCATGATTGAGGTCTTGTGTTGAGGCACATACATATTTTATTATTATAAAATATGTAAATATCACTTTTTTTTGAATAAATGTGTAACTAGCACTTTTTAGTTTTTAGACATTAAAATTGTTTCTTTCAAATTTCAAATGTTATAATCAATAACACTCCTTACATTAAAAATTTTGTTTATAAACATTGTAAAAATAAGTCGGATCATCTATAATATATCTCACTTAACATTAAATTGAAATTCAGGTTTGGGTTTGATGATGATTCTCATCATATTATTAATTATTTTTCAAATTTGAAATCACATGTTATTGTATTAATAAAATTATACACAAATATCCTCAAAAAAAAAATTATACACAAATTCTTCAAAAAAAATAGAAAAAAATTATACACAAATTCTTATATTAGACAGTCTTATGGCATTACAAATGGAAAAACTGGGCCGGAAAGGGCTATGGGATAATGGACCTTTTATTTCAAAAATGGGACACGATTAATTCTTAATTACTTCTATTATTTATTAGACATGATTAAATATTATTTTATATTAAAGGTCAAATTAATAGTAAGAGCTATCACAATGGAGAGGTTATTTTGTTTGATTGATTATTTTTTTTGTATTATTTAAATAGGGTTTTCTATTTATATATATATTAAAAAAATATATATAAAAATATATTATTGGTTATAAAATTTTATATTCTATAATTAGACACCCATTTGCTATATTTTAATATGCTTAAAATTTTTTATTTTTTTCTAATTCTATATAAATTAGTACTTTCTTCGTTCTTTTTTACTTGCAACATAATTTCTCCGTTCCAATTTACTTGCAACATTTGTTTTTTTCACGCAGTCCAATTCACTAATTTAATCCTTAATATCTCTAATTATGTTTGATAAAAAAATTATGAGACGAATCAAACAAGATTTCACTTGACTATATTTTAACCTATAGATTAAAAACCAATCACAAATCTAGAGTGTTGAATGAATAGTGTCATTTATGCCAATGTTGCAACTAATATGGAACGGAGGAAGTAGTTGACTTCGAGACTATTCATCAAATAAATCGACCTTTATGTTATCGGTAATCTATAAGTTAAAATACAATCATATGATATCTTGTTTGAATCGTCTCGATTCAAAATTTTATTAATTTTGAGTTTTCATAATTTTTTCGATAAATATAATTAGGATATTGACGATTAAATTCGTATATTGAGAAGTGTAAAAAAGTAAATAAGAACGGAAGAAGTAATTTAAAAAATGGTAAGAAAACTTTTTTGTTTTCTTATTGATGGAATATACTTATATTTTATGTCAAAAATTTTCTCATAAAAATTTAATTTGGATGAGAGAGAAATTATATAAAGAGATTTATAAAAAAAATTTGTTTTAACACCAATAAGAGTGCTAATCTAATATTAAAGTATGTAAAAAAAAAAGTATGATCAAATCAAATAATTCAACCAATTTAAATTTTTTTTTTTTTGTTTTTAACCAATTTAAATTTTGAAATTGTTTGTTTTGAAAAAAATCTTATAAATATCGTCCTCCATAGCCCATTCATCATACTTTACAGTCTACACCACTCTAATTCTTTAAAACTTATCAACAATGGCGAACCCCCCCACCAACATCACAATCTCCGCCGCATGCCCTAACAACAAAGTCTTCAACGTCATCTTCAACAACAACCGCCTTATCCTAACCACTGTAACCTCAAACCCATTCGACCTAGCATCTTGGCTTTCCACCGCTTCCTCCGCTTCAATAATCGGTCTTGATATCGAATGGCGCCCTTATTGTAATCCACAATTCAAGAATCCAGTCGCAACTCTTCAACTCTGTACTGGATTTGATTTCTCCACCACTACTTGCTTAATCTTTCAGTTTCTACACTGTTCTGGTCCTCTACCTAGGTTTCTTTTCGATTTTCTTGATAATGAGAGGTTTACTTTTGTTGGCGTTGGAATTCGATCTGATGCTGAGAGGTTGCTCGAATGTCATGGATTGAGGGTGAGGAATATGGTTGATATAGCGGATCTTGTTGCGGACAAGATTTACGGGGCTAGAACAGGAATGGGATTGAAGGAATTAGCTCAAGTTGTGTTGAATGTTAATGTTGCTAAGCCTAGGGCAGTTACTATGAGTAAGTGGGATGCTGAATGGTTGAGTTATCAGCAGATTCAATATGCTTGTATTGATGCTTTCTTGTCATATGAGATTGGGAAAACACTGATTTCTCTTCCGTCCATACCAAGATCGACATATCGACGAATAATCTGATGAGGTAATCTTGAGTTTAATTTTTAGGGTAAAATTAGGGAAGAAGATAGTTGTAATGATCAAGAATTGAAGAATTTTGTATGAATTTTAGGGTAAAATTGGTTTGGAGATTTTGACTGATTTTGATTGAAAAATTGTACAAATAATCTGATAATGTGTATGAACGACTAGTACTGATTTGCTAATGGTTTCTTTGAATAATTTTGTTTGGTTATTGATGCTTTTCTTATGAAGATCTTGTTTCTGATATTGGTTCTCAAATGAAATTGACCTATGACTTGAAATTGGAGCAACAATGGAGTCTGCAGAGGGAATGTGTTTTGCTTAGACGGGGATGCATTTTTGAAGATTTTTCTACATGCTATAATCCGGTCCATGCCTAATCTAACTGCCATAATATTTCTCGTTAAATTCTTGTAAAATTATGTTTAATTCACCATTTTAACTTTTCTATTTTTATTAAGGGTTGATTGTTGTCTTTATAATTTGCCCTAAATATTTGAGCAAAAGTTTATAATCAATAAGCTTAATTTGTATATCACCACAAAAAGACAAAAAGAGTAATAGTAAAATAAACAAAATCAAAAAAGATAAATTAAAATTTCAAATCTCTCGCTCTATCACATCCTATCACACAAGGGTGATTTATCAAGCACATAAATAACTGTTATTTACTATGACGAATCATATTTAAGAGCGTTGATGAATGCCATGATTTCAATTTATGTTCAAGAAGTATCCATTTTTGAAATAGAATGCCATGATTTAACTTGAAAGTTGATGAAATTGATTTAGGAATAATACAGTGATATGAACCGACGAGAAGGTATTTTTTTAAAGTGTACATTAATTTGAAATAGAATTGGGAATTGATGAAGAGTAAATTTTAGGAATTGTTAATTGATTAAATTTGGGGGATTAATTAGCTGAGTAAATTTACGGAATATTAATTGACTATATTTTTGGAATTGAAAATGGAGTAAATATGGAGAAGCGGAGTGACAACTTTCCTAATTTATTGATATAATATAATTTTTTTCTTTTATTATAGGGCCCTTTAATTATCAATATTTTATTTTACATTTTAAGATTGGATCTTGGGCGGTGACCCCTCTGGCCTATCCTAAGAGCCAGCACTAATCTCATTCCCATGCACCAAACGTAAAAAATCCGTATTCATTTCCATCCTCTAATCCCTCGTACCATAGACACCCTTTTGTCTTTTTCCATCATAGAATTAGCACTTGCTGGTAGTTACTACCCCTTGCTACAAAATACTTTGCTATTGACAAATATATTATTATGGGGTGTTTATCGAACGACGATTAATAACTAGAAGCAGATTAAAAGAGTTGATTTGACCAACCGATTTTATAAGCTTATTTGATCAACAAAATTTGTTAGCTTTTTATTTAATAGTAGTACTTAGCTAATAACTGCAAGCTAATTAGTAGGAAAAGACATATATGTAAAAGATAAGACTAATTTATTCATGAGTTTATACCTGTTTAATTTTTGAAGTAAATATCAACCAAAAATAAATATTTTATACCCGTAACTTATATTCTTAATTAAAATGAATAATATTATAAATGTGTACTAATTTTATGAGCTAATGAGGTGTTTGGAAAATTATTTATTGGACAATTTTAACTTATTTTCATACAATTATAGGGTTAGGTGGTCAAACCAGTCAATGTTAATGTTTAGTAAATTAGTTGGGTAGAACAACTTATTGTTATAAATAAGTTGTTTTTCAACAAGCTTCTCATAGCAGTGTGTTCATAATCAGCTGGTAAAACCAATTTGTATAATCAGATGGTCAAATCAGTCACTGTAATCAACTATCAAAAACCAACTATTAGTTGTTTACCAAACATCGAAAATCCTTCTAATAAGCTATTTTACCAACACTACATATATGAAATCATCATCATCATGATCTTCATTCTACCCAGTGTATCCCGCTCATTGAAAAGTATAAACAAGATTTAGAGAGGGAAAGACGGCGGCAACTCATACCTATAAAGAAGAGCGCAACTAAAAGGAGTCCCCCCTGCTACTACCTATATAAAATAAAATTGTTGTAAATATGAACGTAGAATATTCAACCAAAAACTATAACTTATTGATACTAAATGTCATACAATATATAGATGTATAGCTCTCATATTATGCAAGAACCAATAGTTTTCAATGTGATCCACTTGTATTTTTCTCCCTAAACTTATTTCAGGTACTCTCTTGAGAGACCGTCTTTTCTAAAGACGGCTCTCAAAAGCCCAACCCACTTTCTATTTTTAGTAAATATAGTTATTTTTTTTCTAAAATTTAAACATTGGGTTGGCCCAATCTTGAAACGTCTTTTGTAAAGACGGTCTCAAGTAAGAATCTGTAAACTTATTTTATTGAATTAACTTTATAAATGATATTTTGATTTTTATCGAAAAAAAACATATATATTTAACGCGTCAAAAATATGTAATGAATACATTATTTGCAGTCATTTTCTGAAATTAACTTAACTTTAAAATAAAACTTATTATTTATTGGTCCCAATACCAATATAATTAGTTATTTGTTTGGATTTTGATCTACATTTACATGTAATAATAATTATTAATAATAATAAATAAATTTAAACAAAAATCCCATGGGTTGGATAAATAAATGACCCAACTTCCATTTTATGCATATCAATCCTCCTCAATAGCATGCCATCTTATTTCATTCGTCATCCTCGGCAGGATCCATGCCATCAAATCCCAACGATATTTTATTTTGAATTAGAATCTTCTAATTTATTTCAATTTAATTTTTAAGTTTTTGAGTGCAATCTAACACAATTATTTGTTCATATTCATATATATTATAAATTCAAAAAAAATTTATTCATATATTATAGACAATTTAATATCTAAAGAAATTGAAACTAAATGAGATCGCCATTAATATTTAGGAAAATTTGCCAAGAATAATCCCAACTATCACCCGTTGGTCAGAAATAATCCCAACTATTGATTATTTTTAAATAATCCTAATTATTGATAAAGTTTTGCTGAAAACAGTCCCATTTGATTTTCAACTGGCTGTAGCAAGTTTAGGTAAGTAATTTTTTTACATTTTTTTTAAGATTCCTTCATCAAATTAGGTATAATAACAACTTTTCATCATTAATTTTTAAGAAAATAAAAAAATTGGCCAGTCCACTTTAATGTCAGAATTGATATATACCTTTAATTATCAAATGATATTTTTATTGACAAATTCTTTATTAAGATTGTCTCATCGTGGGACGGCTAAATATGAGCTGACCTATATTTAAGTTTTAAAAAGAATCTGTAAAAAAAAATACAATTTTCATTTACTTAATTAATTTTTTAAAAAATATTAAATAAACTGCTTATATAAACCCGTCTCGTAATGAAATAATCTCATACTTGATCTTTATTTGTCAATTATTGAATTTTGGGTCAAACACGTTTCTAATAAAGAAAATGCCCATTAAAAGTAAAATTAAATCTTATTTTTAACTCCTCCAAAGCTTATAAATATATATTCCCTTCCTCCCAATATAATCTTTTCTATTTTTATCTCACTTAACCGATTTTCAAACCCTCTCAAAATGGCGTCTCAGCTCCTTACACAACCAAAAAACATAACCAACCACCACAAAACCGCCACATACTCCGCCTACGACGTAACATGTTTCGGTCACCACGTCCGAACCATCGTAACAAGTTGTCCGGACGTGGTAACAAAATGGATAACCCATATCCGATCCAATAACCCATCAAACATAGTCGGGTTAGACACCGAAGGGCTTAACCCAATTAAAATCTTACAACTTTGTGTGGGACCCAATTGTCTAATCTACAAACTTTTTCACACCACGTCAATCCCTCCAATCCTCGTCGATTTTTTAAAAGAATCGACGTGGAAATTCTCAGGTGTCGGAGTTTCAGGGGATCATAAGAGACTTCTTAGAGACTATGATTTGGGTTTAGGAATTACGGTCGATGTAAGTAAAGTTGCGGCCGAGGCGGATTTGGTTCGGGCCAACGCCGGGTTGAAGGCGGTTACAAAGGCCATTTTAGGGTGGGAAATGGAAAAGGTTAAGGAAATTACAATGAGTAAATGGGAAAAAGAAAATCTTGATGATAATCAAATTTATTATGCTTGTGTAGATGCTTTTGTTGGTTACCATATTGGTAAAAAGCTTATAGTTGGTGATGAATGTGTTCATGATTATTGTATTCATCATCAACTTTTTGGTGATTAATTTTGTTAATTTATTAAATAAATTTTGATTTTAATTTTTTTATATTTTGTTGATTCTAATTTTTTTATTGTTTTTTTATTTGTTTTTTATTATTTTATTATTATAAAATGTGTAGTAATATATCATAAATTTTAAATTCTGTTTATCGGAATTTTATTATTATTAATTATAAAATCAGTCTGATCATGAATAATATCTCAACAGGATTCAACTTTAATTTAGGTTCGATGATGATTTCATCATATTATTAATTGTTTTCAAATATGAAATTGAATCCCATGTTATTGTATTAATAAGATTATAAACAAATTCTTAATTAAAACGGTTTCATGGTGTGATCATTTCTATCGTGCTGATTCATGTATATTTAGTCTGCTGGAGTGATCATTTACAAATTTAAAGTAATCAATTAATGAAACAGACTAATTATATGTGTCCATCTAAGGGTGAGACGATTTCATACAAATATAGTCATAATATTTTTTATGTAGAATAGCCATAATAAAAGTATAAAATTAAGGTAATTTTATGTTTGAAAGTGGTTAAAAAATTTTATATAGAGTAAATGATATTATTTAGGAAACAAATAAGATGAAATCTTCTACAAGATTTTATTTTATTTTATTTTATTTATCATATTTATTTCCAAAAAGATATCTACCCTATTTTCTAAACGATACGGTGATATATTAGTCAATATATTCTAATAATTAGTCCATTAGGTACCTCATCAATTGTTAAGTGACGCGGTTTCATTATGATCAAACGTGTTGTATATTAAATAACTTAATTATTACATATTGTGAGAATATATATGAGCTTTGTATATTTAGGTACTCTCATGGAGAAATAATCTCTCACAAAAGTAATTAATAAATAAAACTTAATCAAATATATTTTGATTATTTTATAAATACCTCTTATCTATCAAAACCTTGAAAAGTACATAAGACTATTTTGCATTCATAAATTTTTGCCTTTGAAAGACCATCTTTAATTTGATTGGTTCTTTATTATTTTTTTAATTTTAATTAAGCTTTAATAAATTAAATTTAAGAGATGTTTCTCAGAAGACTGACTGTTTTGCATTAGTACAACTCAATTATATGTAGTAGTGGTTGTACATTAATGGATTAAATTATTCTTTCTTAATTTCTTGTAATATCACATGGTAAAATGTGATCTTGATTGTACTTAGCAATTAATTTCTTTTATCATTATGAGTTGGCAAAATTGATTCGAGATTACTAGCATCATAACCTATTAGGGCCATAGCAAAAATATAAAATATCTTTTCACGCTTTATTTATTTTATACTATTATTTTTCATATTTTATACTTTTTTTTTTTTGAAAAACATATTTTATACTTAAAAATATGTAATTGAACGAAAACAAAAGTAATGTAAACAAATTTTAGAGCTTCTTATTTCAAAATATTATGTACAGACATCTTACACATGTCTAAAATAAACCACCCTTGTACTTAAGTTGAAATTTTATGAACTTGTGGATGATAAATAGGCTATGTTATCGGTAGATAAAATTTATTTAAACTTTATAATGAAAGAATGCACTATTTTGTTGGCAATGTATAAACGAATTAACCACCACTAGAGATGGTCACGGGTCCAGTACCCTGTTGAACCCGTTCTGAATCCGCCCCTTTTTAAGGTATGGGTCTTATTTTTTGAGACCCATTGGATCCGGGTCGGATCTGGACCCTGGACCCGCCCCTTGGACCCTTATAAATATTAAAATGTCCATTTTTATTTGTCTTCTACGTATGAATTATGTCTCCAACACTTATTTTCTTTTCATATAATCATAATATATTTACTACTTGCTAAGTGCTAACCTAATTACCCTTATTTCATGGACTCGAACTAGTGTCCATAACAGAATTTAAGTGTATATGGATGACGCTAAGCGACTTTAGATGTTAAATTAATATTATATATTTGTAAAATACGATAATAACTCTCACAAATATACGAAAAATATAATGACTTACAAATGGTTCAAATTTGACAAATCAAAGAGACTTTTTTAGACCCATTAAGGACCTTAGACTCATCAGATTCGAAGGGTCTCGGTTCGAATTTGAAAATTTTGGACCCTTAGAGCCCGGGTCTGGGTCTGGATCTCAAAAAATTAAAAGGGTCTGAGTCCGGATCTTATTAGACTCGCTCCAGACCCGCTCCATGACCATTCCTAACCACCACATTGTTTAGTTAAAGTTTTCAACCACTATATAAACTATCTTAATTGTCATTTTAGTACGCAATAACTATCCCATCAATCACAGGATTTTTCTTCGCCCAAGCCATATACTTCCTCCGTTCCATAATACTCGCTACATTTTTCATTTTGGAAAATTTCATATTACTTGCTACATTTCCTTTTTTGATAAAAAACCAATCATTTAAACTCATACATACTCCTATTTTTATCCTACTCTATAGCTAATTACTTTTATTTTTCTTTTTAATTTTTCAACAAATAATATTAAAAAATTCCAAAAAGCAACTTTCCACCTACTACTCATCATTGCACAGTAACTTTTTAATCTTTGTGTCCATATAATGGTAACAAGTAAATCAGAACGGAGGAAGTATAAAAATAATCGTTAAACGGTAACTAGTATTTATAACTGCACAAAACTTTGTGTCATAAGCTACACGTCTACATGTAAGAGTTTCAAACACTTAGCAAAACATGCCACAAGTATTATCATCCCAATAACGACTATTAATCAATTTTTATAAAGTTACCAACTTTATACGAAATTGAATAATTAACACAAATTTTAATGAGACCAAGCAAATTTTAATTATAGTTAAGTAGATTCCAATGTGTATATACTCTAATTCATTAAATGAAAAGGAACAGAAGGTGAACAATATACTTGCATTATACTCGTTCAAATTTTAAGGTTTTCAATACTTAAATAAAAATGTCCAAAAAATTTTAATTAATTCCAACGACATAAATTGATAAATTACGTTTCATTATAATTAGGCGTATTAAATCTTAATTGCCTAATATGGTCAACTAAGAAAAAATTCTATTGCCTATTGAATTAAGTAGTATTATTCTATTGCCTATTAAATTTAAATTTTTTAGCAAGTCAAACATAAGAATATGGTCAACTAAGGAATCTAATCAATCAAGTAGATTTTTTTTTTTTTTTTTTTTTGAGGTAATCAATCAAGTAGATTTAAGCAATTAACTTGTAAGAAAGACACGTGGTAGGCATGATTTTATGGAGGCAAAAAATTGCTTGTAAGAAGGACGCGTGGCAAATATGCTTTTGTATTAGATAATTTATATGATATGATATGATGATTAAAAAATATATATAAATATATTATTGGTTATAAAATTTTATGTTCTATAATTAGACATTCATTTGCTATATTTTAATTAATATGATTTAAATTAGTACTTCAATTTAAAAAGTGGTAAGAAATTTTTTTTTTCTCGTTGATGGGATATTATACTTTATGTCAAAAACACATAATAACTTATTTTGGATGAGAGAGAAATTATAGAGAGAGATTTATAAAAAAAAATTTAACAATGAGAGTGCTCTAACATTAATTAAAGTATGTAAAAAGTAAAACATTAGAATCATCTCAAAAAAAAGTAAAACATTAGAATTATACTTTCTCCGTTCCATATTAGTTGCACCATTTGCTTTTTCACACTCCCCAATGTACGAATTGCATCATTAATATCTCTAATTTTACTTATCGAAAAATTATAAAAACTCAAAATTAATAAACTTTGAATCGAGACGATTCAAACAAGATCTCATATGACTATGTTTTAACTTTTAGATTACCGACAATATAAAAGTCAATTTGCTTAATGAATAGTACCGAAGTCAACAATGTAACAAGTAAAAAAGAACGAGGAAGTATTTGAAAGAAAGACATTAAATATGTTTATTTTACTAGACGATCAAATCAAATAATTCAACCAATTTAAATTTTGAAATTGTTTGTTTTGAAAAAAAATCTTCAATCCGGTACTTTGTTGGAGAATAAAGATATTGAAACGTCGGGGACTGGTCATAACTATCGTCCTCCATAGCCTATACTATTCTTAAAAACCCCCTAATTCTTTAAAACTCATCATCAATGGCGAACCCCCCCACCAACATCACAATCTCCGCCGCATGCTCTTCTAACCCTAACAACAATGTCTTCAACGTCATCTTCAACAACAACCGCCTTATCCTAACCACTGTAACCTCAGACCCATTCGTCCTAGCATCTTGGCTTTCCACCGCTTCCTCCGCTTCAATAATCGGTCTTGATATCGAATGGCGCCCTAATTTTAGTCCACAATTCGAGAATCCAGTCGCAACTCTTCAACTCTGTACTGCATTCGATTCCTCCACCACTACTTGCTTAATCTTTCAGTTTCTTTACTGTTCTGGTCCTCTACCTAGGATTCTTTTCGATTTTCTTGATAATGGGAGGTTTACTTTTGTTGGCGTTGGGATTCGATCTGATGCTGAGATGTTGCTCGAATGTCATGGATTGAGGGTGAGGAATGTGGTTGATATAGCGGATCTTGTTGCGGACAAGATTCACGGGACTAGAACAGGAATGGGATTGAAGGAATTAGGTCAAGTTGTGTTGAATGTTAATGTTGCTAAGCCTAGGGCAGTTACTATGAGTAAGTGGGATGCTGAATGGTTGAGTTATCAGCAGATTCAATATGCTTGTATTGATGCTTTCTTGTCATATGAGATTGGGAAAACACTGATTTCTCTTCCTTCCATTTTAAGATCGACACATAGATAATATCGAACAATTAATCTGATAATGAGGTAATTTTGAGTTTAATTTTTAGGGTAAAATTAGAGAAGATGAAGAATTGAAGATTTCTGTTTGATTTTTAGGGTAAAATTGGTTTGGTTGATTTTGACTGAAGAATTGAACAAATAATCTGATAATGTTTATGAACGACTAGTATTGCTTTGCTTATGGTTTCTTTGAATGATTTTGTTTGGTTATCTGATGCTTTTCTTATGAAGATATTGTTTCTGAATTTGTTTCTCATGGTCAAAATTATATAATAAAATTGACCTATGAATTGAAATTGGAGCAACAATGGAGTCTGGGGATGCTATTATTAGTTAACGTTTAACAAACCTCTTACTAAACCAATTGATCTACCATCACTTTTCATTTTTGTCCAATTGAAAATTAAATATA
The DNA here is from genome assembly GCA_019776075.1 of Amaranthus palmeri. NCBI lineage: Eukaryota > Viridiplantae > Streptophyta > Magnoliopsida > Caryophyllales > Amaranthaceae > Amaranthus > Amaranthus palmeri. The sequence continues at coordinate 541,809 of JAAKBH010000295.1, forward strand.
TTTTCATGAACTATTCTGGTGATAGACTGTTTCTTGGTGAGATACTTTTTATGATATATTCTCATAATATGAATGAAATGAGTTATTTAATCGATGAACAAAGTATGTCTCTCGGTAAAACTGTCTCATGCAACAATTTGCCATTTGGGCCATTTTTGTATGTGTAAATGAGAATTTAAAGCGGAAATTCCACGTGTAGCATCATACTTTCATTGTAGCACTTTAGTAAGATTTTTCCACATGCTAATCTAGTGAACATCTAAAAAGTGACTATTCTCAAAAAAAATTGTTAATTTTAACATCTAAAATAATATGTTAAACATTAAATACTAAAATGAATATTTTAAACACGAAAGTGAATGTTTTAATAATTTAGTTGTACTATTCAATACAACTTAAAATTGGCTCACATTGAGATCACTTTGAGACGAGCACATACAAGCAACCTAAATCATTTATAATTGAAATAAAATTAATTGAGTTAAACTTGAACAACAAATACTCCCTCCGTTCCTTTATGTTATTTCACTTTACTATAACGAGTAGTTTCAAAAGTTCTTCCATTTTAGAATACTTTTTATTTTTGGAAAGTTTTTATCTTACTTTTACCCCTTAAAACCCCACTTTCCTTACTTCACACTATTTTTAATTATTTTCTCTCTCATACTTTCAATACAATCATTATTTCACACTACTATTTAATTATTTTTTCTCTTATAATTCGAATACAATCATTACTTCTCAGTGCCCTCCACTATATAATTGAAAGGGAAAAGTGTCAAAAAGTACCTAATAAAAAAAAAATTCAAAAAAGTACCTAATAAAAATTTTTTTTCCAAAAAACACCCAATAAAAATTTATTTTTTCAAAAGAGTACCAACTAACGGCTGGGGTTAACTTTTCCGTTATCTTTTTCTGCCCATTTTTAAAAAGTACCTAATAAAAATTTTCTTTTAAAAAAAGTACCTAATAAAAAATTTATTTTTAAAAAAGTACCAAGAACACAACATAATTATCTAATACAAACACAACATAATATATAACTTTAAGAACATCATCCATAAAAAACTTCACACATCATCTAATACAAACACAACATAAGAACATCATCCAACATAAACCTAGAGCAAGTAATGGTTGGTGTTAAGTTGACCGTTTATTAGAAAGTGTCCAAAAGTACCTAATAAATTTTTTTAATACACAGTCAACTTAACACCAACCGTTACCTGCTCTAGGGTTGTGTTGGATGATGTTTTTATGTTGTGTTTGTATTGGATGATGTGTGATGATGTTCTTAGAGTTATATATTATGTTGTGTGTGTATTGGAGAATTATGTTGTGTTCTTGGTACTTTTTTGAAAAGAAATTTTTTATTAGGTACTTTTTTTAAAAGAAAATTTTTATTAGGTACTTTTTAAAAATGGGCAGAAAAAGATAACGGAAAAGTTAACCCCAGCCGTTAGTTGGTACTCTTTTGAAAAAATAATTTTTTATTGGGTATTTTTTGGAAAAAAAATTTTTATTAGGTACTATTTTGAAAAAAAAATTTTTATTAGGTACTTTTTGACACTTTTCCCTATTCTATATAAAACATAATTTTTCAAACAAGACGATATTACAGTAAGACTAATTCTACTAGGTTGATTCAATATACACTTGTTGATCAATTATAGCCTTAGAGAAATCGCTCCACGCTCGCAGTTTAAAGTGGTCAGATCACTAATGTATAGTATTTATTATTTAAAGTGATAACCTATAACCGTAAAGTAATCACTTATAACTTTGATTAGTCAATCGAATAAAACTAATTATTATATAAACTTGTCTCGTGGTGAATCCAATTCCTACTACTAAAAGAACCCTTAAAAATACAAAAAGATATTATAAAAAACCCCTCAATATTTATTGTACTAATTATCTATTCTAAAACAAAAAAAAAAGGAAATTCCACATGATATCATTGAGTTTTTATGAAATGCCAGTGGTAGCACTTTTTTAAGAAAATTCCACGTGATAGCATTTAATTTATGTACAAACTGATGGCCGTAGCATTTTCCGTTAAATTCTTGTTAAATTTCGTTAAATTCACTATTTTGTAAGTTTTTTCCCATATGGTAGCATCCAATTTTTTTTAAAATTCACCATTTTAATTTTTAATTCACCCATTTAGCGGTCATTTTGAATGAAAACAAACTTTATTGCAATATTTATGTGCATTAATGAATTGAACGGTGAAATAAAAGTTAAATTAGTAATTAAATGTTAAAATAGTGAATTATATGTTAAAATGGTGAATTAAATAAAAATTGAATACTACCATGTGGAAAAAAACTTACAAAATGATGGATTTAAGAGAATTTAGTAAAAACTTAACGGAAAATGTTACGGCCATTAGTTTGTGCATAAACTGGATGCTACCATGTAGAATTTTCTTAAAAGAGTGCTACTACTGATATTTCATGAAAACGCAATGCTACCATGTAGAATTTCCAAAAAAAAAAAATTATCTAGTACTTCAAATTTTATTTTTTTAAAAAATAAAATCATATATGAAGTACTACAAGTCTATTTTACAAATAGGAGTAACATTCTCCATACTACATTCGATCCTACACACTCTAGTTCTTCTGCTTACATCTTCTGCATACACCTTCTGCATTTCGCGAGGAGGATCAATTTCCCTTTCTTTCTCGGAATTTCCCCCAAATTTGTTTTTCTTTCACATTTCTAGGGTTCTAAGCTAGCTTTCCTTCGCAGATAATGGTTGGAAGAGCTGTAGTTTTTGACGATGAAGGTAAAATGTCGAAAATTTTGAATGAAACTCGCGTTTTTTTGCTCTTGCGGAAACCCTAATTTAATGTGTATTTTAATTCTTGAATGACATATATGGAATTTTTTTTGCAGAGGAGCTCGATCCTCAAGAACTCAATGATGGCGAAGAACACGATGATGGGGAAGGAAGTGGTGGCGGTGATGACGATGACGACGAAGACGAAGGTTAGTTTTTCTTTTTATAGTTTCTTAGTTTTTCTTTTCTCATTTTGGGTTTGATTGTGGTAGTTTTGGGTGAAAAAGTAGGGTTTTGTTTTTCTAGGGTTTACTTTTCTGAGATTCTTTTGGTGCATTTTGACCCTTTTAGCATTGTTAATCGGAAATTGCTTGATTTGATAATTTAATGTGTATACTGTGGCTGTATCATGAATATTTGCAGTTTGAATGAGTATGTTTGTTGATAATACTTTATGGTTGCAATTGGACTGGATGCATGTTAGTCGCCACTAAATGTGCATGAAAATGAGATGTTCATGAGCTGTTTTTCGTAATAGAAGGACAGGATGAGTTTGAGAATGATGGTTTTATTGTTGATGGCGATGAAGAAGAGGAAGAACCCCAAGAAGATGATGATGAGGAAAGACATAGAAAGAAGAGGAAAAAGAAAAGGTTGTTCTTTTATTTGAATAATTTGTCTATCAGCCTAAACTTTTTTATTTTTAACTGATGATTGGATATTTTTTAGGGAATCCTTTGAACTTGATGATGATGATTATGAGCTTCTACTGGACAATAATGTGAAAGTTTCTCGTAAAGTGAGTACAATGTTAAAATCTAATGCATTATTCTATTATGTAGCTGGTGTATATATGCTTTGGATACACGGATGGCATTTGGACTTTAAATATTTGATTTTACTTTTTTTTTTCCTCCAACAGGAAACCAAGTTGAAAAGGTTGAAGAAGGCTGATACTGATGAGGATGAGTTTAATGGTACGCGGAGAAGTGGAAGGACAGCTGAGGAGCAGGTCAAGCGTTCCTTATTTGGTGATGATGATGGTGAGTTACTAAGCCTTTCTTCTGAATTTTGTATGCATTTGACTAGTTAAAATTATTTGATGTGGTATCTGCTTTTGCAGGACCTGTTGAGGATATCGCTGAAGATGATGAGCAGGTAGAAGAGGATCTAGACTTGAATGATGACGAAGATGACTTGGCTGATTTTATTGTGTCCGAAGATGAAATTGATGTTGATGGATTGCCTGTTAGGTATTGATTGTTTTGCATCTTGAGATGCTTTCCAGCACCCATAGTGCCCCCTTTGATTCTTCTTTACCCGCATCTTCTGGATTGTAGGAAGAAGCCGCAAAAAAAGAAGCATAGACAAGCTCCTGGAGTTCCATCATCTGTACTGCAGGACGCTCATGATATATTTGGAGATGTGAATGAACTTTTGGATACGCGTAATCGATCAAATATTGAAAGAGACGGGTATGATGATAGTGGTCAAGGGAAGGATAAAAAACTTGAAGATGAGTTTGAACCTATCATTCTTGCTGAGAGATACATGACTGACAAGGATGATCGAATCCGGGAGATTGATATACCAGAAAGAATGCAGGTAAACCACTGTGCACTTTCTTCCATAATATCTTATATTTTTCTTTTCTACCTGAAATATTGTCTCTGCTATTATGTTGCCTTGTTTTGAAATGACGATGGATTCATTTTGCTTTGCTGAAGATATTTGAGGAGTGCACTGGCCCTCCTCCTATGGATGCTGAAATCATTGAAGATGAAGCCAAGTGGATCAAAAAGCAGCTAGAATCTGGTCAAGTTCCTGGGCTTGTTAATATGACCCTTGGAGAAGATGTTGAAGATCACATTAGAAATTTTCTGAAATTCACACATGTGCAGAAACTTGATGTTAGTATTGGCTTTGATGCTAGCTCTTGTTTGATTGGATCTCATTTTCTGTCACATGATCTTGTTGGCCTTATTGATTTTTCTTTTGATCGGATGTATCCAGCTTCCTTTTATTGCTATGTACCGCAAGGAGGACATTTTAAGTTTGTTGAAGGATCCTGAGATAGGTGAAGATGTCTGTCATGATAAGCCTACTTTAAGAAGGAATAAGGTAATATTGCTTGAAATATAAGCTGCCAGTAGATGATTGTAGTGTTTGCATTCATGGTTTTTTCCAATACTATTTGGCCTTGGTGGTAATTTCGATTTATCAGTGGAAAAAAACTAGAAAAGATGCAACTTTGAATTATCAAAACTATCAATGTGGAAAATATGTGTAACATTGTTCCTCATGGCACATAATACTTCTGACCCCAGTTTTAAAGAAAACATTGCATCTCTGTAGATATCCTAGATATTAAAGTTATTAGGCCGGTCAGAACTTCCCTCGTGCAAAATGATTTTACTCGTGGTATTTGAGAAGCAATACCGTAAAATCTGAGGTGTTAAGAAAGAACTCCCATTCCGCTAAAATCATTTGGTCAACAGTCAACTATATTGTTAACTACTGCATTTTTATTGTGTATGCTTTCATTAAAAATTATTTTATTGAATGAATTTGTTAATATTTTGTGGCATTAGCTTTCTGTGGCCCTCTCTTGTCGTATAGATTGGACATGGTATATGCTTACTTGATAGGCATGGTTTTGTTTTGAGACATTGATGTGCCTCTGCAGGTGCTTTGGGTTGTCCATGAGTTGGATAGAAAATGGTTGCTTCTTCAAAAGCGAAAGAGTGCTATCCAGGCCTACTATAATAAAAGATTCAAGGAAGAGTCTTGCAGAAAATATGATGAGACAAGACTGAGTTTTAAGCAGGACCTTTTTAAATCAATTGTTGAAGCCTTGAGACTTGCAGAATCAGAAAGGGAAGTTGATGATGTTGACTCAAAATTTAATCTGTATTTCCCACCTGGTGAGGCTGGGGTAAATGAGGGACAATATAGAAGACCTAAGCGAAAATCACTTTATAGCATATCCAACAAAGCTGGTTTATGGGAGGTTGCCAGTAAATTTGGCTACAGTTCTGAGCAGTTTGGCGCGCTGATCTCCTTGGAGGTAATGACGAGCTTTGCTTTACTTTTCTGCGGCTTTTGAGTATCAATCCTATTTGACTAGCTATCATATACCTTGTAGACAAGAGTGGATGCTCCCGAGGATCCAAAGGAGACTCCTGAGGATTTTGCCTCAAACTTTACCTGTGCAATGTTCGATTCGCCTCAAGCTGTTCTAAAAGGTGCTCGACACATGGTATGTGTTATGGAATTTTTTGGGGTTAAATGCTTTGACACTGTTGTTTCTTGTAGCCTCGTTGTGATTGGTTTATGGCTATTTGCAGGCATCAGTTGAGTTAAGTTGTGAGCCTCGTGTAAAGAAGCATTTTCGTAGTATATACTTTGAGAATGCAGTAGTCTCAACATGTCCTACATCTGAAGGGAATGGCATTATAGATTCTCTCCATCAGTTTGCAAGCGTCAAGTGGTTACGCAACAAGCCATTGAACAAATTTGAGGATGCACAGTGGCTTCTTATTCAAAAGGCTGAAGAGGAGAAGCTACTTCAGGTCAATATTAAATTGCCCGAGGAAAACCTTAAGAAGCTGATAAGCGATTCTGAGGAGCAGTATACTAGCTGTGGCGTTAGCAAGCTAGCACAGCAGTGGAATGAGCAAAGAAAACTCATATTAAAGGATGCGATTTTGGATTTTATATTGCCAACATTGGAGAAAGAAGCTAGATTGTTGCTGACTAGCAGGGCTAAGTCATGGTTGCTCATGGAATATGGCAAACATCTCTGGGATAAGGTTTCTGTGGCTCCATACCAGCGAAAGGAAAGCCATCGTAACTCAGATGATGAAGCAGCTGCAAGGGTTATGGCGTGCTGTTGGGGTCCAGGAAAGCCACCAACCACTTTTGTAATGCTAAATTCTTTTGGCGAGATTATCGATGTCCTAGAGGCTGGATCAATTAGTCTGAGGTCTCAAAATGTTACAGACCAGCAGCGTAAAAAGCATGACCAGTTAAAACTTTTGAAATTCATGACCGAGCATCAACCACAGGTCGTTGTCCTGGGTGCTGTCGGTCTGTCTTGCACCCGGCTGAAAGATGATATTTACGAGGTACCTCTTGTGTAAACTTGACTCTATGAATAATGAACTAGACTAGAAATTTTAGATTTGAAGATGTTAGTTGCTGCTTTAAATTTTCCTTTCCTCCATTGATGTTGTATGGAAATTTAATTGATTATTTATTGGAATTGGATGCATTTGCGTTTGTTCCAACTTCCAAGGCTTATATAACCAATGTAGTTTGTGTAATTATGGTAACAGTGCATTAATTAAGTCAGTGAATACCTGACCACTGATACATATAAAATCATATCTCTGTTTATTAAGTGACCATTTTTGCAGAATATAGATCTGTATTGTAAATGAAACATTGGAAAACTTATGTATGGTTCAATTTTGTAGTCCAACGTATAAAGATAGACAAAAATGAAGATGAAATCTATTTCTGTTTGGTTAGGGAAGATTACATGTGATTGAGTCTCTTGGAAGCTTATGTATGATAAAGTTTTGGGTTGGCCTTTGTGGAGCTTTCTTGGAAAGTAGAGATTCCCATGGAAGATTTGTGATTGACTTGTTGACTCCCACTTTCCCCTCTTGCTAAGTTACAAAAAATTAAGGTATCTTCCTTTGGTTTCAAGACGCACAAAAGGTGTACTCTAAAACCCCTCACATTGGGAAGTGCTAATTTTCTAGTGTTACTTACATTTTAAGATTACCTCCTAGTTCCTAGGTAGTGTACAAGGGAGCCTAGCATTTACTAAAAGACAGAGGGCATATATGATGATTTTGAAGTTTTCAATTCGCCCATGGATCCCAAAGTTTTTGATTATTTTGTCCATCTTCTTTTGGTGTAGCAGGATTCAGTTATATTGGAGCATATTGTTGAATACAATAAGGCTTATGTAGCTTTTCAGATGTTTATTGTTATGGTGACCATATACTGTTTTATAACATACATATTCCTTTCAGATTATTTTTAAGATGGTTGAAGAAAATCCTAGTGATGTGGGGAATGAATTGGATGGGCTGAGTGTTTTCTACGGGGATGAATCTTTGGCTCGTCTGTATGAAAATTCTCGTATTTCATCTGATCAGAACCCTGGGCATAAAGGTAAATATTCTTTAGTTCTGCTATTTTAATCTAATGCTTGATTTAGTCAGCTAGTTGGACTTTATGTTGTTTTTTAAGCAGGTGTTGTGAGACGAGCTGTCGCCCTTGGACGCTACCTCCAGAATCCATTAGCCATGGTTGCAGCTCTTTGTGGACCAGGCAGGGAAGTTTTGTCTTGGAAACTCAATCCTTTAGAAAACTTTCTCAATGCCGATGAGAAGTATACAGTCGTGGAACAGATTATGGTTGATGTAACAAACCAGGTGGGGCTTGATCTGAATCTGGCCATAAATCATGATTGGCTATTTGCTCCATTGCAGTTTGTTTCTGGTCTTGGGCCCAGGAAAGCAGCATTTTTGCAGCGGTCACTTGCTAGAGCTGGGGCAATAGTCACAAGAAAAGACTTGCTGACTACACATGGACTTGGGAGAAGGGTGTTTATTAGTGCTGCCGGTTTTTTGCGTATTAGGCGTAGTGGTTTAGCTGTTAGTACCAGCCAATTTGTTGACGTGTTGGATGATACAAGAATACATCCAGAGTCCTATGCCCTAGCACAGGAAATGGCGAAAGATATTTATAGCGAAATTGTTAAGGATGATAATTTTGATGACGACGATATTGAGATGGCAATTGAACACCTCAGAGACAGACCAAGTGCATTGAAATCATTTAATGTTGATGCATATGCAAAGGATACTGACCGTTTGTCTAAGATAGAGACCTTGCATGCGATAAAACTGGAGTTTATTCAGGGATTTCAAGATTGGCGTAAAGCATATGAAGAACCTAATCAAGACGAAGAGTTTTTTATGATTTCTGGGGAGACTGATACTACTTTGAGTGAAGGACGAGTTGTTCAAGCTACAGTTCGCAGGGTGCAACCTCAAAGAGCAATATGTGGCTTAGAATCAGGATTAACTGCTATGCTTACAAAGGAGGATTTTTCAGATGATTCGACAGATTGTGATATGACTGAGAAGCTGCGTGAAGGTGATATTATCACTTGTAAGATAAAAAGTATCCTAAAGAACAGATATCAGGTGTTCTTGACTTGCAAAGAGAATGAAATGAAGAATGTTGGGCCGCAGAATATAGAAAACCAGGACCCTTATTATCAGGAAGACCGCAGCAGCTTACCAAATGAACAAGACAAAGCTCGCAGAGACAATGAGCTTGCAAAGAAGCATTTCAAGCCGAGGATGATTGTTCATCCTTGTTTTCAGAATATAACTGCTGATGAAGCGATGAAGGCATGTGTTTAATTGCATTTGGCATGTTTAGGTTCTATATTGTGTTTCTTTTTGAACGTCTAGGGGTTTTTCCTTTTTTAGTTGGGTTTTTTTTTTGTGTTTGGAGAGAGGTGGAGGTTGGTGTATAGGTAAATGACAATTTTAAACGGCAAGACTTTTAGAGTCCCTAAATAAGAACAGTAATGTTTCTGAAATATAATGATGCTGAATATTTCCCAATACACTCATTTGGAATGCCATATATTGTGGTATAAAAAGTAATCCTTGTTATTGTAGTAATATGGAGATGGAGTCCCTTGCCTATTATCATCGTTGCTCACCCACCTTCTATTGATCATGTTCTGCAGGATTTGGCAGACAAGGAACCTGGGAATAGTGTTATTCGTCCAAGTTCCCGTGGTCCATCTTATTTGACATTGACTCTAAAGGTATATGATGGTGTATTTGCTCACAAGGATATAATTGAAGGTGGAAAGGAGCACAAAGATATAACAAGCTTGCTTCGAATCGGTAGAACTCTGAAAATCGGAGAGGATACTTTTGAGGATCTGGATGAGGTTAGTATATATATGTCTTGCATCACCTGCTGTTGATGTGTGGCAGGCCACTTAATATCTAGTAACATTCTCTTGCAATGAATAAGCCTATCTTTTGATGGCTGAAATTAATTCTTATTCGTGATAAAGTGTTTGGTTGATGTTAATGTTGATCATAATTATATTTGATGTCTTGTACAACACGATGTCTTTTGTTTGGTTTTAATCCTATTAATCACAATAGGCTTCATAGTGTGGTGTAAATGCAATGCTATGCTAAGCTGTTACCCATAGACCATAGTGATATGGTGGATTCTGATTTGCCACATACAAACTGGCTGCTAAGCTTGAACAATATCATGATTCATGACCGTTCTTTTTTCCCCTTTCTGATTGCAGGTCATGCACCGTTATGTTGATCCCTTGGTAACTCATCTGAAGGCAATGCTGAACTATCGCAAGTTCCGAAAAGGGACAAAAGCGGAAATTGATGAACTCCTTAAAATTGAGAAGTCGGATAACCCTACTAAGATAGTTTATAGTTTGGGAATTTCACATGAGCATCCTGGCACATTTATTCTTACATACATCCGAAGTTCAAATCCCCGTCACGAGTATATTGGTCTATACCCCAAGGGATTCAAATTCCGCAAGAGGATGTTCGATAATGTTGACAAGCTTGTAGGATATTTTCAGAAGCATATTAACGATCCCATATCTGCTATGGTACCAATGCAAACTGGTGATTCTTCTGGAGGTGGTGGATGGGGTGGCTCAGGCGGCAACGACAGTGGGTGGCGAGGATCTTCTGATAGAGATCATTCTGGGACAGGTAAATTTTGTGATCTCAACTTCCCATCGATTTTAATCCTGTTATCTTCTCTTACCCCTGAACTATTTTCAAGGGCCTGTAGCTATCTCATTCTTCTAATGCCTAATTCATTGCTATATTTTGTGCATGCCTTTGTATTTAAGTAGAAGTTTAGATGATTTTATTTCACTTTCTAGGTCATGTGAAGGATAGTATTGGGGAGAATCTAAATTCTTTAACACCAACACACATATTTCATTGCGAAGAAAGGAAAAGAAATCAATACAATGATATTCTATTGCCTATTGCCACCACTGGCTCTCATCTAAGTGGGATTTCTCTAAAGAAAATAAATAAAATAAAATTAAAAGTATGTTATTCTCTAAAGAATTATCTTGTCAAAGTGATAGTGTGATGGCATTGTGGTGGCATAGATGTTTGCCTTGAAATTTCTTTTCAGTGACAACTTCCTTTGTTCCCTTACAAAGCATTAGAAACAATCTGTACTTCTATTATTGGTGAACTTCATTTGTCTGCTGCCTATGCCTCATGTTTATGGGGCTAAAAAATGAATTTGAAGGCATTATTCTTTTCGATATACAAACATTGAAGTATTAATTGTTTCTCTGTTCAATTCTGCTATACTATGTGGGGAGGGCTAATCTCTTTATTTTGTAGGGCGTAATGATGACAGAAATGGAGGCCGTGGCCGTGGCCGGGGTCGGGGCAGGGGCCGTGGCCGTGGTGGTCGAGGCTCATATGATGGAAATAGGGATGGTGGCGATTCCACCTATGGACAGAAGTGGGGCTCAGATGACAGAGATGGTGGAAGCAGGGATGGTGGTAATTCCACTTACGGGCAGAAGTGGGACTCTGATAACAGAGATGGTGGGAATAGTTCCAAGTGGGGTTCGGACGCTAACAATAATAAAGATGGTAATAATAGTAGTTGGGGAAGCGTTCCTGGTGGATGGGGTTCTAGTGGAGGTGGCGGTAGTAGTAGCGGTGGAGGTTGGGGTAATAGTGGAGCCGAAGGCAAAGGTGGGGGTAATGAAGGAGGTTGGGGTGGATCTGGAAGCAAAGGTGCAGGTAATGACAGAGGTTGGGGCGGATCTGGTGGTAGTGGAGCTGGAGGCAAAAGTGGTGGTAATGACGGAGGTTGGGGTGGATCCGGTGGTAGTGGAGCTGGAAGCCAAGGTGCCGGTAATGACGGAGGTTGGGGAGGATCTGGTGGTAGTGGAGCAGGAGGCAAGGGTGGTGGTAATGACGGAGGTTTGGGTGGAGCTGGAGGCAAAGGTGGTGGTAATGACGGAGGTTGGGGTGGATCTGGAAGCAAAGGTGCCGGTAATGACGTAGGTTGGGGCGGATCTGGTGGTAGTGGAGCTGGAGGCAAAGGTGCCGGTAATGACGGAGGTTGGGGTGGATCTGGTGGTAGTGGAGCTGGAGGCAAAGGTGGCGGTAATGAAGGAGGTTGGGGTGGATCTGGAAGCAAAGGTGCCAGTAATGACGGAGGTTGGGGCGGATCTGGTGGTAGTGGAGCTGGAGGTAAAGGTGGCGGTAATGACGGAGGTTGGGGCGGATCTGGTGGTAGCGGAGCTGGAAGCAAAGGTGGGGGAAATGACGGAGGTTGGGGTAGATCTGGTGGTAGTGGAGGTGGTGGTGGAGGTTGGGGCGGATCTGGTGGAGGTAATGACGGAGGTTGGGGTGGATCTGGTGGTAGTGGAGGTAGAGGTGGCGGTAATGACGGCGGTGGCAGTGGCAAGGATTCTGGATGGGGTTCAGGTTCTAGTAGCAAGAACAACTCCAAGGGATGGGGTGGCGGCGGAGGAGGAGGAGGATGGTAGGTGCAATGGTGGATCTGTCTAGCTGAAATTGATGAAAATGTCATCAGCTTTTAAAGTAGTGACCTGAAATCCTTTGGTAGTGGTTTAGTGTAATAATAATAACTATGAACTTGTTCAAGGTAATTGTAAGCGGTTAGTGCAAGTAATATTATGTAGTAATAACAGTCTGATTGTGACTTATCTGTAAAATTTAGGTGGTGAAAACTTTTGTTACTGATTAGTGAATCAGGTTCAGATTGTGAAAAACTTTACTGAACCTGGGAAAATTGTGTATGGAATGCAGATTTTAATATCTGGTTTTGATCTCATCGAATTTAATAACAATTTTCTTTTAGTAGTCGGCAAGTCTTATTGTTATTGTTATCGTTATCGTATTTATTATTAATATTGTTATTATTTATTTATTTATTTATAAAATGTTCCTTAAGTTTATAATATCACCCTTGTGAATTTATTTATGGTATTCGAGCAACTTTACTAAAAATGTACTTCTTAAGTAGTTGGTATTCAAGCAACTTTACGAAATTCTTTTAATTATTTCTAAATAATATCACCTTGCACATACATGCTTAAATGAAAATTGGTGTTTTAATGGAAGGCAATTATTTAAGTGTATATTGGAAGGTAGTTTTTTACTATATAATCATCAAAAGGACAATATATTGAGTTATAGATATTTATCTTTCTCATACTCGGTACACAATATTTAAGGATAAATTATCGAAAATGATCCAATATATAACTCATTCGTTTTGAAATTTTTTAACATTTAGCTTAGTATCTAATAATGAACCTTTTACAGTATATTAAGTTTTAGTATATCCAGTAATCTGAACTACCACAACCTTACTCCTCTCCGGATATGCTAGAAGCAAATACTTTTTAAAGATAAAATTATTAAAAGAAAAATCTATATGAGACTATCATAGAGATGAGTGAAAAGTTAAATTATTTTTGATAGTATTCAAAATTATCAAACCTTCTAATTATTTTCCTACAATAATTTTAATTTTTTATATTAGATTATTGTAACTAATATTAATAAAGGAACCAAGCAATCGTTTCATATAAAACCGTCTCATCATAAGGCGAACTCATATGATTAATCCATTTATCAATTAATTATTTTAACATACTAAATAATACATGAGTCAGTTAACAAATATTATCTTACCTTAAGAACTATCTCATGTAAGAATTTCATCCTCATCCTATCCAGTGTATCCCGCTCATAGAAAACTATGGATATGGTCTAGGGAGGGAAGGATGGCGACAATTCATACCCATATAGAAGAGCGCGACCAAAAGGAGTCCTCCGACTCGACAAAGATTAAGAGAAGCCCGTGCATCGTGGAGTATCTCATGTAAGAATTTGTGATTGGTAAAAGACGGGGCAGGTCCTCTCTTGAGAGACCATTTATAGTATAGACGTCTCTTAAGAGCCCAGCCTTATTCTCCCTTTTAACTTACAAAACCACTAATCAGTTTTATTTTTTTAATTTATAGATTCGTATAAGAGATATGTTAAGATAGATTTGATTTAAACTTGGGCCAACTTGTTGAAGCCCAAAACCGAAGGCCCAAACCCAAAGTAATAAGGGGATATTAGGGTTTTTCATCTACTCCCTTTCAATACTTTCTCCCTCTCTGCTCCTCCTCCGCATTACCAAATACCTAGGTATCATTCTCTTTAATCTACAGATTCAAATTATTAATGATTATTGAATCTTACACATGGAATTTGTTTAATTCATGTAGGAAAAGGAGACAGCAAAAATGGTTGAGAACAAAGGAAGAAAGGAAGAAGTTGTTACTAGGGAGTACACCATAAATCTCCACAAACGTCTTCATGGATGGTACTTTCTTTTACTTCATTTTAGTTTAATTTTGTTTTTGGATCATGAATTGATGGTGTGTGAATCCGATATTTCTTAAATTTGGTCTTGAAGTTGTTGGATTGGTGGGTTTTTATCTGATTAGTTATTTAGAGGTGGAATTTTTACTTTTATGTAATTCAGTATGATGATGCTATCATCGATCTGGTTGAAAATAGGTTTGGGATGAATTAGGGTTTCATTAAATGTGTAAAATGTAGTGTATGTACTTCAATTTGATAATGCTATTCTCGAATTTGTTCTGAATTTGATTATTTGTGTTTTGGATTTGTGAAGAAATCAATTTAGGATTTTGGTGTTGTCATCAATCAATATTGTATATTGAACTTTATACCCAAATGTCTATTGTTCTAAGCAAGAAATAAAGTGAGTTCCGTTTGCTTCTAGATTATATTATAACCAAAACACCTAGGAATTTCATTTCCATGGAGCCTTATTTCAACAGCTTGCAGAATAAAATTCTATCTAACAGATAACACAATAGAAAGACCCACCTTAAAAATCCGTTAATGTTCAAGTTTAATAGAACTTCGTTTGAAAAAGAAAAGTATACACAACTTCCTAAAATCTAATACTAAGAAGTTGTCCTGAGAACAAATACTTTCTACACGTTAGTCCTCCTATACCGTATGAATATAAGTGAAGATGTTTAAAATAGACTTGATCTTATATTTACCCAAACTTGTACAACTGAACCCAAGTTCAAAAATGGATCTTTAAAGAATGTAAATACCAATGTGAACACAAGTGGAATACTCTTAACTTGAAACCAATCTGATGGCCCTTATGAGCATGATATAAATAACATCACGCAAATAGTTTTTATTGGCACATGATAAAATTTTCAAATTTGCTCTAAATAGCTAGGAGATAAGAACGCAGACAAAGAAAACAAGACAAATTTCATTATAATGACATCTAGGTTAATAAGACCACAAAAGTATTTCAATACTCTAATTTATGTTTACAAGTAAGCTCATCCTAGTATGCACGAAAAACTGTTTTGTTTCCCATGATCTGTGCCATTGCTGACTCTTGGAAGACATTGTTGCATTTGTAGTGTTATTGTAAAAACTTTTGTTTGTGTATCTGTTTGGTCTATTTTCAATCATCGATTGTGTTATGTTTATTATTGTTGACCCTGATTTGTGTGGCAGCACATTCAAGAAGAAGGCACCCAAAGCCATCAAGGAAATCAAGGCTTTCGCTGAGAAGGCAATGGGCACCAAGGATGTGAGAGTAGACGTCAAGCTGAACAAACAAATCTGGAGCAGAGGTATTAGGAGCGTTCCAAGGAGGATCAGAGTTCGCATTGCACGCAAGAGAAACGACGATGAGGATGCCAAGGAGGAGCTCTACTCATTGGTTACCGTTGCTGAAATTCCCGCAGAAGGTTTAAAGGGTCTCGGTACTAAAGTTATTGAAGATGAAGATTAAACGAAACCTTTTTTGACGAGGGAAATAGGTAGCTTAAGTTACTTTATTTTTGATGTTTTGATTTTTTTGAACAAGTGTATTTTTGATGATGTTTACTGTTTTGAGCTGCTATCTACAAATGAATTATGATTTTGTTTTGTTTGCAACAACTCCTATGACAATGTTGTTTAAAAATGCACACCTACAACTACACAAGCAATACTTTCCAAAAATAGATAACAAAGGATAAAAATAGAAGGTGGGATTTTGTTGAATCTACTTTACTCCTACTATTCTAACCTTAATAATCTTATACAAACATTCTGGTAGCCAACAAAATTTACATGTACCTATGCAAAGTATATAAATTTGAACACTACTTTCTCAATTAAGTAAACACCAATCATTGCACAATGTCTAATAATAGACATCTTAAAACACAAGTATTATTTCTGATTCTATCATCTATTCTTGCTCAAATTTCATCTCAACAACAACAAACAAACATCCATTTAAGCCTCATCCATCGCGACTCCTCCCTTTCGCCCTTATACAATCCCCGAGACAGTCCTTATGAGCGTGTTAGACTATCTTTCGTAAGGTCAAAAGCCCGCCTTTCTTATCTTATTAACAACGCTAATGACAATATGAGCGGTGTTGATTTTCAAGGAAGTATGGAAGGTAGCGATGGCGAGTATTTTGTCAAAATTTGCATAGGAACACCTAGAAGTGAAATACTTGCTTCTGTCGATACTGTTAGCGAGTTAGTTTTGACTCGAGGTTATAATCGTAAACTATCCTCAACTTACAATCCTACACCTTGCAATTCTTCTATGTGTACTCTTGTTCCTAACAGTTCTTGTGATTCGTTCAATATATGTAGTTTTAGTTCTATTTATGCAGACTTTCCTATTGCATATAGCCTTCTTGGAAGTGATAACTTCACACTCATGACTTCGGATGATCGAGTTTTTCCTTTACAAGACATCATTTTTGGTATCGAGAATAATAACAATGATAATGAAAATGAACTTATTAGTACTAGTCCTACTCAATATAATGGAATTCTTGGGTTAGGGTATGATAATCTATCTTTAGTTGCGCAAATGAGCTCAATGATCGAGCCTAAATTCACCTATTGCTTTGGGAATAAGAGTGATCCTGAGGCGAAAAATCAATTAGTACTAGGCAAAGGAGTCTTCCTTGAAGGCCAAACGACACCCTTAAAGGTGATCGAGGGGAGGTATAATCTAATACTCGAAGGGCTAAGTATAGGAAAAAGACGGCTAGATATTCCACCAAACGTTTTTCAAGTAAGTGAGTCGGGTGGTCAAGGAGTGATTATTGATTCAGCAACGACGTTAACCTTCTTAGCACCGGCTGCATACTATAAGCTAGTCGAGGAGTTGGAACACGACATTGGATTGGTATCGGAAGTATGGCCTGATCCTCCTTTCGAGCGATGTTATAAGGGAAATGTAATGGACATACAAGAATTTCGAGGGCTGATTTTCCATTTCGAAAGAGACGTAAATGTTGTTATGGATGTTTCAAACTTGTTCTTACAAGTGGGAAATGAAATGTTTTGCTTGGCTGTGTTGGCAAGTCCAGTAGAAGGAGTTTCAGTTTTAGGGAGCTTATTTCAACAATATTATAGTGTTGGGTATGATCTTGCTCAAATGCTCGTTTCGTTTCAACGTATTGAATGTGAAGTTCTTGAACCACATTTTAGAAATTGAGGGGAAACTTTTAAATCTCTACTTTCTTTGTAGTAAATTGAAATTATGTGATTTTTGTGTAAATATGAAGCGTCGTGTCTCACCATTTACTCTGTATATGTGTACAAGTAGATGATGTTTGCAATCAAGAGCTAATAAAAACAATACGTACGTTGATGTAAGGGTAAGTTACATACCAACCCGCTAAAATAGTTGTATTTCAAAAAAGTGTTGTGATAAAATTTCTAAAAGGGAAAAATGCAATTCAAAATAGTTGCAAGTACTTAGGTATTTTTTTTTGCAAGTCTAACTAATTTATAAGATGATATGAGTTGTTTTTTTTTTTATTTTACCCAAGCGTAGGACCTCCACTAGTTTTTTTACTTAAATAAAACTTTTCTCAATCCATTAAAACCAAGAAAATATTGACAATGTCAATATCTGTGATTTTATGTTGATAAAAAATCGTTGACAATATCATAGTCTTTTAGTTTAATTTTCTGATTGTATATTGTTCTATACAAGTAGGTCAACGGCTCTTACTCAAGGTTAAATTATTGTCATTTTCATAAATCGTTGATAATATTAATGATTCTATATGCTTCATTTTCCTTCCAAATCCCAATCCTTCATGGATCGTATAGTTAAAACTAAAGTTGCTATGAAAAGGAAATAGGCAAGTTTTCTACCTTGCGCAAAAATAAAAGCTAGGTGATCATAATGATTAATGGTTCTCTGTCAAAACAATGAGCATTACACCAAAAGGAAGTACTACTCATTTTGATTTATCTCTAGTTATACTTGATGTTATAGTCTGATTTATGAGTATCAAGAAAAATATCACATACTTTCATCTTACAACATTTTGGATTAATTTTGATTTGACACTCGAGATTTTGACAAAATACTCTTCGTATTGGGCAAGATGATCTTTAAAATGTAGCAAAAGAACCAAACTTTAACAGATACAAGGGCAAAACAGCTTAGCCTAACCCGATGCTCGTCCGTCTAACTGTCCAGCGTCCACTTGAGTTTGCTTTTCTACTGGAAAAAGCGATCATCACAAAGGAGGGGAGAAGAGGGACTTGCAGGAACAGAGGAAGCACGTTTCTATAAAGAAGCGGTCCACTGCGCCAAATTCGCTTGGAAATTAGTCAGCATCACCCAGTCCATCGCTTCCATCACCTCTCTTAGAGATTGGAGTGTAATTAGAGCCTGGTTTCTTCTTTTGTGAAGCCACTTCTGCATTCTTTCGCAATACAGCTCCCGGAGAAGGGTATGGACGCTGCTGGAAAAGAGGTCCCTGAATACACAGATCACCCGAGTAAAGTTCATATTCAGAACAAGATCGACAACATCTAAACTTTTATGCTTCAAATTAAAAGGCCACTTTTCGTTTTAAGTCATTAAAACGTCTTGTAAATAACATTTCACTCAACATAACCAAGGAAGATTCTATGTAAGTTGCCCAAACAAGAGAAAAGGTAAATAAGCATACTGTTGCTGTTGTATCTGCTGCCCGTGGTTGCACTCCCTTCAGACCTACAACCCTGTATAGATACAACAAACAATTACCGACCACTCCAATTAACAAAGAGAAGCGATACACTTCTTCATGTTTTCTCCACATCTGCTCCAACCGAGCAGATTTAAGGGCCAAACAGCCATATAGCAGTCAACTTACCAGCCACCACGAGGAGCATCAGAATAAGAGCTTGGGTCCATTGGATCCAACTCCTCATCCTCACTGTAAGTTCGTTTCTTATTGTATTTACCGCCTTTACCAACTGGTGGGCGTGAACTGGACCTGGCACCAATATTTAAATTAATCATGTAAGTTCAAAGATATCTCTCTTGAGAATTGGGTCTTGTGTTGTGACTCTTGTCTAAGTTGAAGCAAGTTTCGCTTTATCCGGACAGATCTTAGGATCTAATCTGACATAGCCCTACCCTTCCCTCAACCTACCCTCCAAAAAAAAGATAGCCCTCTTGGTAGCTACGTAGTATCCACTTCTATATACACTAAATGAATTTAAAATAAGCACAAAGGAGTAAATAATCTATCTCACTCCATCCTAAACATTAGGTTTAGGGACAACTAGCAGTCACTAGAGTTTTTTGAGAGTCCCTACTCCCTCCTAACATTTTCCTGCAAGATTACAGGACTGCAAGGAATAATTTGTCCAACAAGACATAACCCACCTGTAATTTGGAGACTCGACACTTTTTATAAACGTTTGCAAGCCTGAGTATCTTATTTAATGGAAATTTCATGTTCTGGAATCTAGGTTAAATAGATCAGATTTATTCAAAACAAGCAAAGTACTGATGCATTTAGAATAACTGCCAGGACAAATTACCAAGACATGACCTCATAAGATAATCTAAAGAAGAGACACCCCACACCTTTGGTTCAAAGATCTGTTGTCCGAATCTTGCCTACCATTCATGTCAACTTTGCTCTGTTGACTGCTTCCACCTTGTGCTATGTATTGGCTTTGAGGAAGGTTGAGAGTCCTGGGTTAAAACAGAACATATAACGGCTTTTAGATTGACTGTTTTAAGTTTCAGCAAAATTGCCTTGGGTCATATTATAGTAGACATATAAATATCTGATGCCTAGCATATCAACTTCACATATATCCAAATTTCAGAAGTAGTTGTGTAGATCAGGTCTGATTAAGTCATACTTATTCTAATAAATACAGGAACGTGCATGATAGGCAAACAGAAATATTAGCAAGGGACCAACATACCTAGTGCAGTGGTTACAATAACCCCAGGCCTGTACAAGTCCAACCCCCCAACCACCACAACCTAAGCATCTTTCTGAAATGGAAGATTGCTCCGGCCATTTACTATCATGAATATTTTTGGACGTAACATCTGAAGCATGCGCTGGAGTAGCCTCCAGCATTACTTGAGGAGGTTCCCATTGTGAAACTTGGGTTTTCTTATTATAGTAATATTTTTGACCTGCACAGAAAGAGAAGTCAGCCTAATATACAGTCATTGTAAAGATAAGCATTCAGCTTTAAGGTAAACCTTGACCGCCATAATCTTAGGAACCATAAGATTCCAGAAAGCTAATGGAACAGAAGACATTAAAAAAATGATAACCTCCTAATAAACAGTGAGACAAAGAGAGATAAAGGGAACCAAGACCCATCCACAGCCATTTAAAACAACTTTGAGGCCCTGTGCTACTGGCATAGAAAGAGATCCCACACAATCATAGGATTAACACTTAATACCCCTAAAATATAAAAGAAAAGCAAACAAACACGGAATTAGTACTAATTCCAAGGACTCTACTCAAAACGGCCATTTCATATTGAAAGTTGAAGTATCCAACCTAAAAATAATTATGTTTAAACAAAATATCAAATTTCCATCAAATTCTAGCACAACTTACCCAAATCAAATCATCGGAAAAAAAGAAAGAGAAAAGTGATTAATCCAACTAAAAGGAAGGAAAAAATGCTCAAGACTCAATACTCCGTGAAAAAATGGTCAAGACCTAGACTCCTAAACGCCAATATGTGGATCTTAGAACACTTCCAAATCAGTCACTCACAATTTAGAAAACTACAGCTAAATAACCAAAAAAATCAAATTCTCTCACACTATGAATATTGGAACCAGTTCTCTATGTACCTGCTGTCCAATTAGAGGAGTCAAAGGATGAGTATTAAGTACTCAAGTTAGCCACAATTGTCAACTAATAGAACATGCATGCTAATCCTAAACACCAACATGTGGATCTTAGAAACAATTTTCCGATCCCGACTGAGGCTATTTCTTGTAGACATAATAGGATCACAAATATGGTCATAGCATACCAGATGTTTCATCAAGTACTTCCACCCAATCTTCTCCCAAGGTTGAAGTTGAAGGGTTTTGAGAGCTTGTATTTGTGTCTACGGGTCTCTCCCACTGACTCTTTCCAGTGCTTTGATCGTAAAAGTATGTGGCACCACTTTCCGGATCCTTGGCTTCAGCCTATTTGAAGATATCAACCACAAGAAGTAAGCCTCCAAACAAAAATTTATCCAAAAGCATATCAGAAATACACACCACTGTCCAGCCAAAGTCTAAAAATGTAAGGGCTCGTAATAAACAAATTAAAAATACTAAAATAATAATTGTGAAATATTCTTTTAAGCACTTCACAGAAAAGAGATGCAACAGAATAACTTACCCATCCAGGAGGCAAGTTGATATCCCCTGATGATTGAGTTGATTGAACTTCTAGCTTCTGAGAAAGAGTCAATGGAATTGAAAAAGAAAGAAACTTAGTTAAAGGTCCCATAGGCTTGCATTCATTAGATAAAGATTTCAAAATAGACAATACGCAAAAGAATTCCATTATAAGTTTGTCTTTTCATCAATTAGTTATAAACTACCAGCATAATACAACAGAAGTAAGTCTGACTACATTAAATAATTTAGCATTTTCACTTTCAAAGAACTAATATCCGACCATTTATCCACTCTAAGAGTCCGCATTGACCGATATTAGTCAGATATTAAAACATACGTCACCAAGAGCTGCATCATCTTTCAAAACTCCTCTTGCTCTCAACCTCTTCTTGAGGTACTCCGGCAACTCCTTTATCCCTTGCTTCTGATTTGGTTCTCCAGTCAAGCCAGTATTATTGTTGCTCACTTCAATACCACTAACACCTGATGTATCAGTTTCATAAAGATAATTCGGATTACCTATCCATTATATGAAGCACTTCAAGAGACCAAAAAAATCAGGAACAAAGATCTGAAGCCCTCTTACTAGGTTGTACAGCATTGGAATAAGCGCCTCCCCCAGGTACACCATAGCCATTACCAATCTCCAAGTCATCTGATGTCGCCAAATCAACAGTTGAGTAAGATATACATGTGACACGAGGGTGAGAAGAAGATCATAGCATCTAACTCATCACAACGTGTTATAGCTCATTCAGTCCAGGAAATGAAATTAGACTATCAGAGATTTTCTAACGGGTAAACATTATAAAAAGAATATTACACTTTCACACAATCACACTCAAAATTAATGGCTGAGGTGGGTGAATGAGAAGAGACACATTCAAAAATGGTTTTAAGCCAGAAAGATCCAAAACATAAATCATACATCTTATGTGCCTAGAGCACGCTTGGAGCACTATCAATTGTAATCGAGAATCTGTATGCGTGTGTGAGAGAGTAAGTGAGAGCACATGCGTGTGTTTTTATGATTCATGTATACAAAGTATATTATTACGTTAAAAAGTAAATTTTGTGATTATAATTTGTCTTACATGTTCCGCTAATCTATTAAAAACAATCCTCCTTTTATTTAAGACTATAGACCAAAGTTGGCAGGATTTACAAAAGTACCCTTGTAATGGGTGATGCAAAATCTGTTAATAACTGATGATTTCCTTATTTATCCATAATAAAAACCAAACAAGTATAGGTTAGATTCATTCTTTGAGTTCCTCAGTTTTAATTTTCTTCTAATTCTAATAGTTTTACTTTTCTCCCAATTCCACATTGAAATGGTTCCCAAGCAAACTGTATAACAAATGAATATAAACCAGATGAAGGAAGAACGGGTGGATCTATTTTTCATTTCATAAGAATCTACAAAGGTCACGTAAGTGAAAAGAGAAAAGTTAAATGGCTTGCTTTTGGACTCCAAAATACAGATTAAAAAACTGGCAAAAAGCAAAAGCTAATTTTATGAACTGAAACATTTGAGAAATAAGATTACCTAGAATCTTAAAGATGGTTCTTGAAAATCGTAATAGAAACAATAAAGAGCTATGGCCAACAAGGCTATGATTGCCTATAGAAAAGTAAAATATTATTTCAACAAATAAGGTCCATTCTGTTAACTCACATAGAAAGTTCCCTTTGTACTTGCTTGGAATCACTAATTGACTTTACAAAGAAAGGTATGACCACTATTATGAAGTATTAATAACTTTTGCAAGTTTGCACCCCCATGGTTAAAGTTCTAAATCCGCCTCTGGAAGGATAAGGAAAGCATTGAGTGTCAATGGTATCATTGCCAAATACTGCTGCTGTGCTCCATATTTTAAATATAATTGGCATCAAGACTGATCTTTGTAAACTACAGATTCATAAATAAAGCATGGTATCTCTTTCTTTTAGAGTCTAGTCCTTAATTGTTAAGATAGTGACAGATAAACATAATGATTTGATGCCAAAACAAGAATTCAGTCATGAACAGACCTTTCCCAGAAGCCAGGGGTTTCCCTCGTTTTACAGTCATTTCTGCTCTATGTTCTGCCGTAAGCTTTAGTAAATGCTCCTGCAGAAATCAAACAGGAAAAATTATGTACATATAGAAGGTTCAGCTGCTACTTAACGATACACAATTAAACATCATTAAGCAAAAGTACTGAATAACCATAAAAACAAACAACCTTTATAGCATTGGGATCACACTGTCCTGACAAAAAGTCTTTCCTATCTTCAGGTAGAGTGCTAGTTCCTCTGGCCTGTCTGGAGTAACAAAGCTAAAATATGTGAGAGCCATCTTTTACTGGTGCATTCTGTAGGCATTTACACGACAATTAAATTAAAAAGTATGTATAGTCAAACCTTTGGCTCTCTATAATCCTTTGAGTGGAAATTTCCTGATCAGTTAAGAAGAAGGTAAATAAAATGCACCTCATAGTTCATAATTCACACAACACTAAAGAAGCATAAACGTAGATACAAATACAGATCTACAGTAGTCATACTTGTTCACGTAAGACAGCAGCCTGAGCAGCTGTTTCGATCTCATCATCTGATCGTTGAGGATAGTGCAAAGAAGCTTTGTGAAATTTTTCTTGATTCTCTTCAGAAGCAATTTTATCTGTTTCAGAAGAATGCAGTCCATTATCCACTATAGAATTCTCCTCTGTGGCTTCAACTTGTGAATTTGGTTGATTTTGCTTCTGATCTTTCCCGACTTCGGAGGACGAAGATAAGCCATTTTGAGGGTCACTTGAAGGTTTGGAAATCACTGTTCCAGATTGAGTATCACTTCTATCATCCAGCTTCTGCTTCTGCTCATTTACTTGAGGTACCTGCATAATATTCTCTGAAATGACCACGTTTCCTGAAGGCAATGAGTCAGCAGCAACCCCTGTTCCAGCTCCTGATTGAGGTGGCTGATTCATACTGTACGGCACGCCATTGAAATTACCGGTATTGGCAACCATTTGTTGTGGAGATTGATATCCTGGCATGGGATGGGGAAACCCATTACCATACTGACTGTTATTAGGTACATAGGCAGGATAAGGGGCATATTGTGGTGGACCAGCATGTTGAAAGGTCTGCCCATGTGGAGGCGGAGCTGCATAAGGAGGCAGGGCGTATTGATGGCTATTATGATATTGGACAAATTGCTCATGAGGCCCTGGGATATTTCCAAAGTGCTGAGACGATTGTACATATGAAGCTGGAGTAGCAAAATTGGGCGCAGACTGGACACCAGGTGGAGGAGGAATTCCATGGAAGTTATCCATTTAGTATAATTTTGCTAACTCCTAAACTTACTAAGAGAAATCAAGCCAAGTGATATCTAGAGTATATGCAAATGTCAAACTACTAAACTTCTAAACAAGCTAGTGCTCCATTTCATCTGCATAGACATAACACCACACACTCCAAGTAAGACACTACACCATGGTTTCATAAAACATTACTTCTATCAAGCTCATAGTGCAAAAGTGTTGTTTCAATCAGTAGCAAAGGGGCTTTTGCAGTCAACCAAAAACCTAAACACTACGGTCACAATATGATGATGCGGACAATATTTTGCATTATGATCAATGTTGATGTTTGGTGACTTGAATTGAGTTTGGAACATGGGAAGAAACAAGAGAAAGGGCGATTTCCAGAGATATGCAACAAGTTGTCGCTTCTGGGAAGGGTGAAGGCGATGAATCGTCACTCCCTTTTGATGCATTGGATGTTCAATTGATATTTCAGTGATCTTGGCGACGGAGTCGTCACTTCCTGCAGACTGCGGTGGTTACGCGTTTCTTTTTCAGTTTTTTGTTTTGTTCTACTTAATTTCCTTTGTAAATGAGGGTTACAATATAATCACCATATGCCTTAAAGTTAGAGAGAAAAGGATAGATTCAATTGGAGAGCCACAAAATTGAGAATTTCTCTGTTTCATCTTATTTCTATAATTCTCCATTCTTAGTGAAAATTGTTCTCGGTGCCTAGTGGACGTAGCTATCACATTGATAATTAACCACGTTAAATATTTGGTGTATTTTCTTGTTGAGTTGTTGTTGATTTTATTTTTTTTGGTTGTTTTGGCTAATTACTTATGTTGTGTGCATAACAATCAAGCTACAAGCTTGCAACAAAATTAACCTATTAAGAGTAAGATATTTTGCAAAAGTACTTGCCTCCTACAAACTTTCCCCAATAAAAAAATC
Source organism: Amaranthus palmeri (assembly GCA_019776075.1). Taxonomy (NCBI): domain Eukaryota; kingdom Viridiplantae; phylum Streptophyta; class Magnoliopsida; order Caryophyllales; family Amaranthaceae; genus Amaranthus; species Amaranthus palmeri. The sequence continues at coordinate 567,707 of JAAKBH010000295.1, forward strand.
ACCCATTTATCAAACTTCCACAATTTAACAGTATTGGGAAATCGCAGCATAAACAACTCATACAAATCAGAAACAACAGTACATTTTACATTGAAAAAACAAACCCCAAAATGCGAAAAATCATTCTGGGGCATAATACAAATACTGTGAATAAAGCTGCATATAATCAGTGGCAATATAAATTTGAATGTTGGAAATACGCATTAAAAGATAAACTATTATAATCTATGCAAAATTACTTTGTATTTTGAGCTAATTTTTCCAATTAAATTAGCAATTCGCATCAGTAACATAACCAATTCGACGACTGGTACCAATCGGAAAACAAGAGACTTAAGTATAATTTAATATGTGAACTAATTCGATTAAATCCCCAATAAATTGTAATTGAAGTTCATGAACAAATTAAATCCAGACTGAATGCGCAGATTTTTATGAACAAAGAAATCAAGATTAGAAAGAAGAAAGAAAACTTACAAAGAAGAATTTCTGAGACCACGAATAAGGAGAGAACATAGAGCATTACAGTACCATAGTTACTTTTAACCGTATATATTCATTAATTACTCTTTAAATTACATTTTATTATTAATAGTTCATCCGTTCTTCTTTACTTGCAACATAGTTGACTGCGGTACTATTTATTAAGTAAATTGATTTTTATATTGTCGGTAATCTTAAAGTTAAAACATAGTCATATGAGATCTTATTTGAACCGTTTTGATTTAAAGTTTATTAATTTCGAGCTTTTATAATTTTTCAATATGCATAATTAGAGATATTAAAGAGTAAATTCGTACATTTGGGAGTGTAAAAAACAAATGGTGCAACTAATATGGAACGGAGGAAGTATTAATATTAATGTAAAAGTTATAACAAAGAGATGATTATTGGGAATTTGGGATGATGACCATGATATATGATAGTATATGTACAAATAAATAAAAGTATTAAAGGGTTATTGAATTATAAAGGGACGAAGGGAGAGTAGATCGTTAGTATGTACGTTTAGGGGTGTTTGGTATGAGTTTTTTGAAATCAAGTAAGGATTCAATGAATTTTTTTGCTAAATTAAGTATTTGTTCCTTTGCTAATTTTCGGCAATGATCCAGTCGTCCAGACTCCAGGCCACGATCGGGGTGGATAATTGATAAAAGCAAACTTTGATGCACACTTGGGAGAAGGAATGAATAGGGGATTGGGAGTTGTGTTTCGAAATGATCAAGGAAAGCTTTTTATGGCAGGAACAAAGAAATGTCAAGCTCTACGAAATGCAACTATGACAAATTCAGCAACTGCCCTCTACGCAATAGAGCTTGTTGTCTGCATGGGTTACACACATGTCATTTTGGAAGGTGATGCACTGATGGTCACTTCAACGATTACTTGACAGGAGCAGGGACTCGCACCTATTTTTCTGTTTTATGATAAGATTATGTTATTAAGTTTGAATTTATCTGGTTTTGAATGTCTTCATGTTAGTAGGAAAGACAACCGTAAGATTATGTTATTAAGTTTGAATTTATTTGGCTTTAAATGTCTTCATGTTAGTAGGAAAGACAACATCATTGCCATTTAGTGGCTAGGGGAGACACGAGTAATGCTGATGAAAAGATTTGTATAAACCCTTTACAACATAAATTATTTATTTCAAACAAAATTTCAAAAAAAGTCATAAATTAAGTATTAATTGCATGTGGTAATTGGTAATGGAGATTTTATCTTAATGAAAAAATTTCGTTATCAATAATAACGTAAATTTAAGCAATTTTTTTTTTATCAAATTCAAATGCAAAAAAAAAAAAAAAAAAAACTCAAAAGTAAAACCATTTTTTTTTTTTGAATACAAAGTAAAACCATTTTTAATCCTTCCTCTAAAGAATAAAGCTTGAAAATACTATTACAACATCAAAAGCAGTCCCAAAAATCAAAATCTTTTACACTAATAAATTCTTTGAAATTCGATGATCACTTCCAGCTAAATTCATCTCCATCTACAACCATTCAAATAAATTTTCCATTGAACCTGTTCTTCGTAGATCTATCATCAACCCTGGAATATCTTGATCTCTTTATACGTCGCAAAACACCATTTCTCTTCTCTTTCCTCAAGGTTAGTTCTCAATTTTTTATTTAATTTAATATATTGTGATTATGTGCAATATCATGTTTTATACTACAATTTATTTGTTTAATCTTCATTTTCTTTTTGTTATTTTTCAATTGGATGATCAAATAGTAACGAGTTGATTTGATGAGTGAAATGTTGGTTAATTTTGTTTTGCGAAATTTGATCGAGTTTCGCAAGTTAGGGTTATCACTCATCATTATTTGTTTATTATCGTTGCGAAGCAATGCGTAGTGTTGGGAGCTTAAATTTGATTGTATTGTGTGTGTTGAACCAGATCTAACCTCCCTAGTTAGTGAGAGAAAGAGAAAGAGAAAGCTAAAGAGGGAGAAATATGTTGCGCTTGAGAGCCTTTAGGCCGGCGCAGGAGAAAATAGTGAAGATTCAAGTTCATCCAACTCATCCATGGCTTGTTACATCTGATGCTTCGGATCATGTTTCCGTTTGGAATTGGGAGCATCGCCAGGTTTACTCTCTACCCTTGCTTGGCGTGAATGAAACTGAAATTCGATATGCTTGTGTTTTGATTGCTATTTTTGGTTTTGATTTTAGGTTATTTATGAGCTTAAAGCTGGTGGAGTTGATGAAAGGAGGCTCGTTGGTGCCAAATTGGAGAAGCTTGCGGAAGGAGAATATGGTATTAATGAACTGTGTTTCTATTTTCAATGATTTTGTGTACGAAATGTGATGAAAAATTAAAATTTTAGCGCCTTTGTTTCGTGTTAAAATATGGTTGATGTTATAGTATGACAGTTTTCGATTGTATTCACTGGTTTTAACATATAGATATACCTGTATGGAATTCAGTACACTCTTTTGGATTTCTTTGGTAGTACGAGGTATTGAAGGTTGATGATGAAGTTTACCCTCAGTAGCCTGTAAAAGCATTTTATTTCTTGAAGGAGCATATATATGGTGGTCCAAAAAGAATAGCGTTATTTGGATTGAGCATTGCTGAATTAGCAATACTATAACCTTTGATTTGCGCGTGTGATGAATTTGACATGCCTAAGTTCTAACTTTCTATAGTTTAGATTGTAGTTTGGTGTTAGAGTTGGGCGCCTGTGTTTTGATCAGAAGTGACTTAATTATTTCAATTCATCCTATCAAATTTAAATAGACGACATCGACTATTTCTCCATCCATGGTCATAAACTTTTGGGTTCCACAGTAATAGTCATTAATATAGCTTTTTTGTTGATGATTATCTAACTTCACATATTCCCTTTTTAGGGTTGATAGGAAGTTGATGAATGATGATCCATCTAGGTTTTAGATACATGGAGGCAATCATGTCTTGTTTGGCATTATTTGGTCTTTTAATGCATGTTTTTTCTGTTCATATTACTTATTTGTTTTTCTTTTCTTCTCCCTTTTCAAAAACGTTTCAATTACATTCAAAAATTTTAAAGTATTATTCCCTTAATTTTCTTTTTCTTGAGTTCATTCCTTAATTTTCTTTTTCTTGAGTTCATCGAGTTCTTCCAGACACTCTTTGCATGTTTCTATTGACGGGTTAAATTTTCCGGGTTATGACCTCACCAGTCTTTGGTCAAGCCTTGGGGCAATTTCATGTTGGATAAAAAATTAATAGGTCTAGGTGCAAGTTACTTCTTGCCTGATTTCTATACCTTTTGTTCAGTACAAATCATACGTATCTCCTTAATAACCCACTAAGCAAACATGATTTAGTTATAGGTGAGCCATCATTCTTCAAATGTAAATAGGAAGAAATTTTCGTTAATTTTATCTTTTAAAAGCTAGTAATATGAGAAGAATTCCAAAACATCAGCATCTTTTGAGGGTGCTTATATAACCCACGACTATTGGTTGGTGTTCAAATTGACTAGAAACTTTGCAACTTTGTGAATTACTACCGAGCTTGGGGTTAGAGATGCTAGTACCTAAATATTACGCTGCTTTCCACCTCCTCTTTTATATTGGTTTTTGTTATATGAATCACAATGAAAAATAAGCATCATAAAAAGGTGAAAATTTGGACATTGCTAGAGACCATTACTTATAACTAATACCATTAAGAAAAGATATTAAGGTTGTCGAATAGATCTAGTCCCAGCTTTCATGTCGATTGTTTAACAAGGTCAAATTGATATATGACCAAACCAAGGTGTAATGCAAAGCTCACGGCTTAGGTAAAGCCTACATGACATGTATCTTATTCACGTCCATAATAGGTCCTCTCAATTAGTGTGCAATAGCCATATCCAGGGCGGCTCCCACATTCTGGTGAAATCTCAATTTCATTGACAGACTTTATTTCTTAAAGGAAATATTAACATGATTGGTCTAATATTTTGCCATTGAGCATGATTTACTGAATACTCACAATGTGGACATAATGCTCTTGAAACATCATGCTATTGGACATATTATAGTTATTATTTAGTGTGTTGAGCTATCCCGTTGTTATTGTCTTGATTTGCTGACTTTTATGTAACGTTGGCAACTTTATTCTACTTCTAGAGTCAAGAGGAAAGCCGACGGAAGCTATACGAGGAGGGAGGTCAGTAGTGCTTGCATGTTTTTCTAGCTATAATTAGCTTAGATTATCTGCCATTCTGTGGCTGAAATTTGAAGTTTGTGTGGCTGTTATTTGTTCAAGTGTTAAGCAGGTTAACTTTTATGATGATGATGTACGTTTTTGGCAACTTTGGCGCAATCGAGCAGCAGCTGCTGAGGCTCCTTCGGCAGTTAGTCATGTCACTTCTACTTTAAGCTCTCTCCCTCCTGCAACAAAAGGAAGACACTTCCTTGTAATCTGTTGTGAGAATAAAGTGATTTTTCTTGACTTGGTGACAATGCGTGGTCGTGATGTGTCCAAGCAAGAGCTTGATAACCGGTCTCTAATGTGGTAATGATAATTGTACCTTTTATTGGTTGCACGTCTATAAACATATAAACAGACCCAATATGTTGGCGGCATGTGGGGCGCTGAAGTAATGCTAAAATAGAATCTATTATTTCAGCTAAAAAAAGGTTTATAAATAATAGCGATTCATATAATGAATATATGATGCTGAACTTGAATATTAAAGTTCAGTGATAAGAGCCACTATGTTTGGATATTTAGAAATTTGATGGTAGTATGAGGAGGAACAATTGGATAAAAAAAATCTTGTGTTATAAACAAAAGTCATTAAGGTGTATCTTTAGTCAAACACTTCAATGATCCTGGGAGCCTAGACTTTGTTTTTGTAAAGTTGAATCTCCTTTAGATGTCAACAAGCAAGACTTTTCTTCTTAACATCTCTCAAATCTTGTGTGCCTTTTGACTTGTGATCTTGCTTCTTGGCAAGAAATATATGACTCAATGTTTTGATTCTTTGCTTGCCCTGCGTCTTACCATGAATGACAGCAAACAATATTGATAGGTTTTGTCTTTAGATATGACATTCATACCATAATAGGTTGATGCTTCATGCTTGTTATGTGATTGCATCCTCATGTATTAATCTGGGATTGCAGTATGGAATTCCTGTACAGATCTACTGCAGGGGAAGGTCCACTAGTTGCTTTTGGTGGATCAGATGGTGTAATAAGAGTCCTTTCAATGATAACATGGAAGGTTAGTCTTAAACTTTTGAAGTTCCTGTTGATGTATGCTGCCTCGTTTTAGTAAATTTTTGATGCTTCATTGCAGCTTGCTCGAAGGTACACTGGAGGACACAAAGGAGCTATTAATTGTCTGATGACATTCATGGCTTCTTCAGGCGAGGTAAACTTTTAGCAAACATGTGAACTCTAGCATTTTAGGCATTCCTGAAAATCAATTTTTGAATGAGAAAGCATGTAACCTTGTGGGACTGGAGCAGGCACGGATCCTATAGGCCACTACTTTATAGTTCATATGCAGCTTATGTCATGCCAATAGGCCAACTTTGAGTTTAAAGATGATAGAAAGAGAGAGAGAGAGATAAAGAAACAAGACGATAAAGTGTAGGGGGGTGAAAAAACTTAAAAGTAAGTCTTAGCTGTCTACTTTAAATTGGCACTGAATTTTTGAAATGTCTTGGTGGATAGAGGAGGCAGTTAGGGACTCAGAAGTTCTGTAGCGAATTTGCTTAACATTTGTTGAAACCTTGAAATAAATTTGAGTTTGTGGTATCTCTAACATGATTTGGATGATATCTTTCCATATAGTTGGACTTTGTGCAGTTGTGAGCTACTTATATGTGCTGATCAATTTCATTTAATTGTACGTGATTGTAGGCTTTGCTGGTCTCAGGGGGAAGTGATGGTTTACTAATACTTTGGAGTGCTGATCATGGTCATGATTCACGAGAGCTTGTACCCAAACTTAGTTTGAAGGTAGCAGTTCATTTCACTTTTTGACAGTGTATTTTCCTTTGGTCTTGATTACTGTTTTTGTGTTCATGTCCTATCTGGATTTGGATTTGAAACTATGGAAGCCTTTCATATCCTATTATGTTTGTGTTTTTTTTCCTTTTTTTCTGAATTTTTCATGCTATTTTTGAAGGCACATGATGGTGGGGTTGTGGCTGTAGAATTATCAAGAGTGTCTGGAGGTGCCCCACAGCTGATCACTATTGGTGCTGATAAAACTCTTGCTATATGGGATACAATCTCATTCAAGGTGGGTTGTGAAATTTATCTTTTCCCCTTGCTGATTAAATGTTAGAGTACTACTCTGTAAACAGAAAAGTAACTTAATTATCTCAGTTCTCTTTTCAATGAAAGAGTGAAATAGCTAAGCATTTTTTTTTCATTAGTTGGGGTCTTTGATATGCAATCTCAAGTGCTCTTTGCTCCTCAGGAAATGCGACGAATTAAACCAGTTCCAAAGATGTCTTGTCATAGTGTGGCATCTTGGTGTCATCCTCGGGCTCCAAACCTTGATATATTGACGTGCGTGAAAGATTCACATATATGGTAATATGTTTGCTCCAGATACTCAGTACCTGATATTCACTTCTATGCTTCTTTGTCGTGCTCTGACAAGTTTCTTGGAAGATTACAGTTGATCATGATTAGAAGTGACCAGGTTTTGTTTTATGTGGTGACTATTGTTTTATGTCAGGGCCATTGAACATCCAACTTATTCAGTGTTGACAAGGCCTTTATGTGAACTTTCCTCCCTGGTTCCTCCACAAGCTCTTGCACCGAACAAAAAGCTCCGGGTATGTATTTTGGAATCTTTTGTTATACTAAAATCTGAATTTGACAAGTGGTTGACACTCTAAGTTTGATAAAGCCCGGAGAGATCCCGTTATTATTGGGTCCATATTGATGCTTTTATTTTGTTCACTTAAGCAAGTTAATCCTCTTTGGAAACTCTACCCTCTGATAATATCTTTTTTCAAATAAGAGCTCCTTATCTTACTTTATATTGGACAAATTTACATAATTAAGATGTTTACAGGACCTTGGTAATATTAGATTTGAATCATCTTTTTCAATGGAAGAATTACCTTTTGCATTGTCAACGTTTTTGCGCAAAGGATAGCGGAAGCAGCTTCCAAAGAGAATGAAGGGAAAGATCACAGAACTAAGAATTTTAATCAACTTTTCTGGGTTACGCTGTGGAAAAAATATCGTTTTGATATGCAATGTTATCTTTTTCCCCTAAAACCATAACAGAGGAAGCGTTCACTTCCTAATCTCTGCTCATATATTGCTCCTCATTCCCTTTTTTATTGCCCTGTTATCAACCACCATCCTCTTTCATCATGTATCCTTAATCCTCCTCTACCAGGTCCTTAGATCAATTTCTCCACTAGGCTCATCTCATGTGTCATGTCCCTTTTAAAAAAGGCCAAATTCGTTATAAGCATATTGACCTTTTGGAGGTCGATTCAGCCAAGGAGAATCAACTATGAATGCCAATGGTTAACTTTGAACTTCTCAAATCTTAGCATGTGCTTGGATTGTGTTTCTCCTACTCAAAATATTTCTAGATTTTTAAGATATATTTCTTGTTGTAAGTGTCATGTCTATTGTCTTCCCTTATTTATTTCAAAAGAAAAATCTGGTTTGTCTTCTTCAATCCTTCCCTCCCTTGTGATGTTTATTTGGAGTATGAATTGTGAGACACTTCACACTAGCAAATTTGGGGTTAGATGATAGAGTGATCATGAATTGTTGTGTTGGACCGGCAAAGTGCACTTCATTGATGCTTCTAGATGCTTTTTAGTTGAAGTTGATATTTTTTATGGCTTTAGTGAGAAGGGCTGTGGTTTCCAGTTGCTTTTGGAATATTTGATTATCCACGAGATTACGTGTAATTTGATTTTTGTGGAGTCTAATTGAAGTTGATTTATTCCTTGGGGGATTGTGACTTGTTAAATTTGTTTTTCACAGTTAGCTAGTGCTTCTATGTACTTTTGAATTTTGATGTGTTAGTATGAGGTTGTTTATATGCATGGGCTGAAATGCAGTTTTCTAGCAAAGATCCAAAGATAGATGAAGTAGATTTTTTTACTGCTTTTTCCTTTTGGAGGTCAGTGATGTGTGTGACTTCCTCTAGTTTAGTTCCTGGAGGATTCTTGTAATGGAATGGTGATTCAGGATGTGATATTTGTAAATTTGATAGGAACCTTCTCAGATCGTTGCTTTATGTTGTAGATATGTATTCTACTATACAGATTAATGTTGTTGCACTGCTTCTGAGGCAGACACAGAATTTTGTTTAGCTGATATCTTTGTTGACTTTGAGTGGCATCTGTTAAGTTTTTTTTCCAGGCTTAGTTTCTTTCAATGTGGGTTATATCTTATATGAAATATACTGATATCTGTATCTGGGATGAGGAATTCAAGATTAATCTGCGAATTATTGCTTGGTACTGCAGGTTTATTGTATGGTTGCTCATCCTTTACAGCCACATCTGGTTGCTACTGGAACAAATATTGGTGTAATCATAAGCGAGTTTGATTTTCGAGCTCTTCCACCTGTGGTTGCTCTACCGTCACCACCTGGAAGCCGAGAGCATTCTGCTGTATATGTTGTTGAAAGAGAGCTTAAATTATTGTCCTTTCAGTTGTCTAATATAGCAAATCCATCTTTGGGTAGCAATGGGTCACTGGCTGATTCTGCTAGGTCTAAGGTGGATACTGAAGCCTTGCTAGTGAAACAGATAAAAAAACACATTAGTACACCTGTACCACACGATTCATACTCGGTTCTTTCTCTGAGCAGTTCTGGCAAGTAAGTGTTGATGTATGCCTAACGTTTCTAGCAAGTGAATACTTTTCAAGCATTGTATGTTTAGTATACTATTCAACCTTGCTTGATACTCTTGGTTTGGTTTTTGAAAATCCTCATCTGGCTTTTTGAGGTCAAAATAGGTTTACTATTGTTTCTCCAACTGTTAAGGTTTTAAAAGAAAAACATTTCTTTTTCTAAACATGTTTTTCAAAATATTATGTGATCCTTTTTAAGAATTTGTTGGGACTTAATGCGGTACAACTGTGCTAGAGTATTTGGGCTTTGGTAGTCCATCATATTTTCTTTTGGGATCTATGATCCAAATATTGTGTTTCAAAGTGTCACATGGTATCTTTATGTAATTATATCTTCAATTATTATATCACAAGAGATTAGAGTTTCTTTGATTTTTTTGGTAATAGTGAACCTTGAAAATGGAACAGAGATTTGTGTTATCTGAATTCTGAAGACATTGGCCATTGTTTTCTTGACCTGAATCAATGTTTTGATTACTTTTCTCACTTATGTTATAATGTAGGTATCTTGCTGTTGTGTGGCCTGATATCCCTTACTTTTCAATATATAAAGTTAGCGACTGGTCTATCGTTGATTCAGGCAGCGCAAGACTTTTGGCATGGGATACGTGTAGTGATCGGTTTGCAATATTAGAATCTGCTGTAGTTCCTCGAATTCCTGTAATTCCTAAAGGGGGTTCATCTAGAAAGGCCAAGGAAGCTGCTGCGGCTGCTGCAGCTGCAGCAGCTGCGGCCAGTGCAGCTTCTTCTGCCTCTGTTCAAGTTCGTATATTACTGGATGATGGGACTTCAAACATATTGATGAGGTCAATTGGAGGAAGGAATGAACCGGTATTTTTACTTTTTGGAAACTATTGCTTCTATGTTTTGCCACTTATTATAAATAATCATATGTTTTGCTATCTAACATGTTTAAATTGGTGCTCACCACCTTTCAACTTACATTAGTTTTTCACTGAAACTATGAGTTTGATATTAGAATGTGGAGAACTCATACCAGCACAAATCTAATGGGAGTTTGACCTTGGTCTGGTCCAGGATATAGCTACATTTGAATAGAAGACTTTAGACTCATGACATTTCTAATATTGGATTCAGCTGATGCAATGTTGAATTCTTTTATCCATATAACATCATGCAATTTCTATGGCTTTCCACCAGGTCGTTGGTTTGCATGGAGGTGCTCTTCTTGGCATTTCATATAGAAGTTCGCGCCGTGTTAGTGCTGTTGCAGCTACTGCAATCTCTACAATTCAGTCAATGCCATTGTCAGGATTTGGCTCAGGTGCTTCATCATTTAATACATTTGATGATGGCTTCGGTTCTGGTCCTTCATCTTCTCAAAATTTTCAGCTTTATAGGTGAGTCATTAAACTTCTGTTAGGCATGGCCTGTTGTGCCTTGGAATTGACACTTATAAAAGCTGATACTTGATGTGCTATGTGTACCTTTTACAATCAGTACTCATTGTTAGGCTTTAAATACTATGGATCTCATGAACATCTCATTGCATGGCAAACGATTGGTACTATAATCAAGTGGAATTTATATTGCTATCTTTGAAACTTTCTATGTTTCTTAGAGTAGCATTAACCTTTGTAATCCATATTACTTGGATGGTGGGGCGTGTAGTTACCAGATCCTCTCTTAGATACCGATACCATTAGACATTACTTCTCCAATGAAAGTTCATCTCTAAGTTATCTTCTATATTCCTTCCTCAATGAAGTCAGTGGATGTTCATCTCTGAGGTGTCATCTTTGTTGCTTACTTCCTGAATTGTCAGAGAGTAGTGCTTTTGAGGATAATGTGAGGCAGTGAAAGTATATGAAGGATTTTTGGGTCAAAATCACCCATCTTTTGGAGTCTTAATTCTACCGTGTTACTTGTGCTCCTTACACTTTGCTCCCGTCTCATAATGTTTGGCTAGGTCATTACTAGTTTATAACCTGTGCACAAGAGATGGAGAGATAGATTATGTGGTTTTCATCTTATGATCCTAGATTCTTGGGTTTATTATGATGATCTGATTGAAACATCTAGCGGTAGTAATTTGAAAAAGAATGATAATAAAAGGTAGTTTTTCTGTAAGGGCGTGCCTAGAATGAAGGAAATTTTTTCTTACGGTGATATTCTGAAATCTTGGGGTGCTCTTACTTTGTAGCAAATAACCATCCATTTTCAGGAATGACATTTGGCCAAAATGTTGAGTTTGGTGATCGTTGATTGATTTTGAGCGTTAGTAAGTGGCCTTTGGGCATTAACATATTCAGCTTCTTGCTCCTTCTAACACTTCACTGTTCAGCTTCTCATTCTTTTGATAGTGTATGCCTGTTCTATTCTTTCAATGTTTTCCTGATCGATTTTCTGCCTGCAGCTGGGAAACTTTTCAACCTGTGGGCGGTCTTCTTCCTCAGCCAGAGTGGGCAGTTTGGGATCAAACTGTTGAGTATTGTGCTTTTGCATATCAGAAATATATTGTCATATCTTCCTTGCGACCTCAGTATAGATACTTGGGAGATGTTGCAATTCCTTATGCAACTAGTGCCGTTTGGCATCGGAGACAGCTGTTTGTTGCTACTCCAACTACCATTGAGTAAGCTACTTAAGCTTCCATTTATTTGTTTGACATCATTTATTGTGGCGGAAACTGCAACTTTTTTCTATATCTTCTCTCACTTGCTCTGTTTCTGCTTGTCTCTTATTTTTTTTATTGATTCATCTATTAGATTTGTTTTATATTTTCTTTGATTTTAATGTATAGTATTCACAATTTTTCAAGTTGTTTTAATTGATTTTGAGCTATAATTTATCCCCCCATCAATACGTTTTAGAAGTATATTTTGGCTTTAAGCTGAAGGCGATCTGAAAAAAAAAGAAGTTTCAATGTTCTGTTAAAAATACCTAATATTGTGTCCGACGTCCTGAATTTCTCATCATCATTAGATCTTATTAGTTTATATTCATATTCCTTTGTAATTTTTTACAAAATGAAATGTATATGGACGGTAATTGCTTTTGTCTAGCTTTTTCTAAAGTGTTGCTTGATTATGTAAACTTTGGCCTCAAGCGCTGCACTTTAATTATTCAGTTTACTCTTTGGCTGTTTGAATTAAAATATAATAGTTTTTTTTATCAGTGTAATCTCTTCAAGAAATTGCCATATTTTATCAAGGAAAAATGTACAAGAATAACTCTTACGGAGTGCTCTATCACAATAGTTCCAATCATCAATTTGTTTAGAGAAGTCAAGAGAATCGTGTATTTTGTCTCAGTTGGAGGTAGTACTGTCATTCCTAGGCAAGGTCCTGGGATCGAATCTCACCTAGCCCTCTCCATCCCTAAGTCTACCCTGTAATCCAAAAAAGAATTATCTTAGAGAAGTCAAAACTTTGTGATGTGTTCTCTCACAATTATTTTATAACCTGAAAATGCCTATTTATCAAGTCAAAGGATAAGGTCATGTTTTAGGCATGAAAACTCAAAGGTAGACGCTTTCTTGTAATACTTGGTACACTTTTAAATCTCTGTCAGGGTGGTTTTTGTGGATGCTGGAGTTTCTCCTATTGATTTAGAGACAAAAAGGATGAAAGAAGAACAGAGACAGAAGGAGGTACAAGCTAGGGCATTTGCTGAGCATGGTGAATTAGCTCTGATTTCAGTGGAAGGTCCAAAGGCTGATACAAATGAAAGAATTTCTTTGAGACCACCTATGCTACAGGTAATTATGATATTTTCTACTTTTATATCTTCATGTGTTGCGTCACTGTTTTTTTCAATAAAATTTATCATGTTCTATTCTAGGAAAGATTAAAAGTTGTGATGAATTTGTGATGGTGTGCATTGCCTAACTTAAAGTGCTATCTCTCTTTCCACTTTTGCATTATGGTAGTTGAGGAGTGGGGAGCGGTATACCCAATTAAGTAAATGTTATGCAATGCTTTAGGCACAATCTGATTATTCTTAAAAAGTGATTATGAGCTTAGGCACAATCTGATTATTTTTATAAAGCGAATAAGCTATTTGCAATGGAGCCCTATGCTATCTAGTTTTGTTTTTAGTGGACTAGGTAAAAATCATCCAGTTAGTGATGACTTATCGTAAACTAGCACTGAAAATACTGAAAAGAAGTGTGATTAACACTAGCTGGTATTCTGTATTCTGAAAATTTTCTAATATTAGGAAATTTTTTTGAAGTTACTCAGCGTATACAGTTTACATATAATGCAACGCATCTTAATTTCCCTTGCTCCTTAAACTGTAATTTCATCTCTAAGCTTTCACATTCGGTTGATTACAATTAAGCTTTTAATGCTTGTTTTATTTTTTATGGGGCCAAAGTTATATAGTTTTTATATTTTGGATTATAATGGACTATAGGTAATGACTCATTAACTCATGTGCACTTCTTATTTGTGTGAATTTGTTCATGGTGGTTGCTACCAAGGGTTGATTGGAAATATCCACTTTGTTAATTTTATCACTAATAAGGGTAAGATTGCATTTACGTAGCAGTTAAGTAAGCCTATTATATCAATACTAACATGACATTGATGGCAATCCGATTTGTCATGCAGACCTTGATAGCGACTAGCTGGGTGTGACGTTTTAATGTAATTAATTGATTATTATTGGCCCATGCAGACATAGAATTAAGGCTTTATAATGTTTGTTGTATAGGCTCATGTAGTACTATCATTGAGCCATAGGATTGTTAATTTACTGTTCTCTAATCATCAACTGCTTGTCTGACCAAAAAAGTGTTTTCTGTTCATATCAAAAATTAAAATGGAAAGTGAAAAATTAGGGAAATATTAACCTATTTTTTGTATAATCAGGAAATATCGAAATGCAAACAAGAAAGCAACAGCTCAATAGTTTTCACTTAGTTTATTTATTTTTTCTTGCTGTTACAAATGGTCAATAGTGCACCAAAGTAAGTTCGGTTTATTTAAGAGATTACAGATGGTATAACTCATTTGAGAAGTCTTAGGATCTTTCTGAGGTAAAGAGTTTTCCTGAGTCTTGTCGAACTTCCAAGTTTAGGAAACTGTGAAGCATGCCCTTCATAACGTGTCTGTGTTTACTGCTACCTTAGTCTGGGTTGCCATGTTTGGGTATTCAATATCCATTACCCTCTCTAAAATAGTATCTGTTACAAGATCCTTGGTTGGTTTTTGATTGTTTAGAACACAAATCTAACCAAATAAATAATAAATTATTGAAGGTTGTGAGATTGGCTTCATTTCAACATGCTCCTTCAGTACCACCTTACTTGTCTTTGCCAAAACAATCAAGAAATGATGGGGATGATGGTGGAATGCCTGAAAAAGCTACTGAGATTGCCGTTGGTGGGGGTGGTGTGGCGGTTGCGGTAACTCGTTTCCCTACAGAGCAGAAACGACCAATTGGCCCACTTGTGGTTGTCGGGGTTAGAGATGGAGTACTCTGGCTGATTGATAGGTAATGCATATTTATCTAGTAAACCCGTGGTATTATTTGTGGTTGCAAAAAACATAAGCATCGGAGCACCTTTAAATTGATTTTCCGTTATAAGTTTGAGGTTATACAAAGCTGACGCTTACCATAAAAGAACCACTTTCAATTCACTCTGGCATTTCAAAAAAAATATTTGTTGTTCTTTCGATGTTTTGTTAGTTGTTACTTCTATTTTGAGTGTGTCCTCTGTATTTGACTTCTTCATTTTATTGTGCTATGCTGCTGTCCGAATTGGTCTCCAGATATATGCGTGCGCATGCGTTATCACTTAGCCATCCTGGTATTCGTTGTCGCTGTCTTGCTGCGTATGGGGATGCTGTCAGTGCAGTGAAATGGTGATGTCACACTTTTGGTTTCTCATATTATCTGGCTGACTGTGCTTCCTGAGTTGATAAACTAACTATTTTTTCATCTACAGGGCTACTAGACTTGGCAGAGAACATCATGATGACTTGGCTCAATTTATGCTCGGAATGGGTTATGCTGCTGAAGCTCTTCATTTGCCTGGAATATCTAAGAGGTAAGACGCATTCTGTTTGCCATTTGATTGATATTTTCTCTCCCTGTACTTTCTTCGTCTTCTAATAGTTGCTAGATTTTCCCTTTTGAGAAATTTCTTTGTAATTGTGACAATCCCTCCCTTTTTCTTGGTGTGTTAGTGTGTATATTGTTTGGGCTGAATCAGGGACAGCTCCTCACTTAACTGCATAGGCTTCTTGTTTAATGGAAGCTTAATTTTTGGTTATTTAATTTGTTGTGCTATTGAGTAATATTGTAACCATCAAAGGCCAAGGAAATATGTGAATATAGTTGCTCAGTTTTCCTTTACTTGCAACTCTTCCCTTTTATGGAAAATGCAAATTACTAGCACTTTGTTTTTGGCTTCAATTTATTCCTACCTCTTTCCTCGTCAACCCTCCTCACTTTATCTCTATCTCTCGTCTCTGAGTCGAATGCAATTTTTCTATCATAATACAATGCTAGTTTCGTTTCTCAGTATGGATTATCATTATTATTAATCATGAATGAAAAGGACGTGTCTGAATGATTCTTGGTTCTTACTATATTATGATTTTGATAATGTACTGACCAGATTTTGATACTCAACATAGCCAGACATGTTGTGAACTTTTTGTTTAGGATTTTAAAACTGTGGTTACATTTTTCTGTTTCAGATTGGAGTTTGATCTGGCAATGCAAGGAAATGACTTAAAAAGAGCTCTTCAATGCCTTTTGACAATGAGCAACAGTAGAGATATAGGAAAAGAGACTTCAGGGTTGGATTTGACAAATCTTTTAAATGTAGCTGCTAAGAAAGAAAATATCGTCGACGCAGTTCAAGGAATAGCAAAATTTGCAAAGCAGTTTTTGGATCTTATTGATGCTGCAGATGCAACAGCACAAGCTGACATTGCCCGTGAAGCTTTGAAGCGGTTAGCTGCTGCTGGTTCCGTAAAGGGAGCTTTGCAAAGTCATGAATTAAGGGGTCTGGCTCTGCGACTTGCAAACCATGGGGAGTTAACACGTTTAAGTGTATGTTCCCCTTGTTCTTTTCTATTTTGGTGTTCCAAGATATTATGAAGATAATAAAGCAATTTGGATTTTCAAACTTTTGATGTTTTTCTTTTCTGGTTTATATCTTAATAGGTAGATCTTTTGTAATTTCCATTTGTATTTGTGATAAACTAAACTTGCATATTTTACTTTCTGGTAGCGTCTCTTGTAATGTTTTTTTTTTTTTTTGAAAGAGTCTCTTGTAATGTTAATTGTGCTAGTGTTGCCAGTAAGGTTCGGAAAGATGTAGGTATTAATGGACTTTTAAGCCCTAGTCTGGAACTTTACAAATCTTTTTCTAGTCTCCTGAGAGACCATTACAAGCTAAATTAAATTAAATGATGATAATGGGCTGACTAAATTAGGGATGGTCTCTCAAAGAGACCGTCTCTCACAAGAACTTGTGAATCTTTCAGCTTGTCAGTGTCTTGGTATATAGCAACGCTCCATTCTAGCTTTGTCATAGAGTATTTGTTGTGGGCTCTTGAACGTATATTATGGCTAAATTTCCTTTCTCAGCTTCTGTTGCTTTTTGCTCTTCCTTTCGAATAAATGGTTGCATTAGGGGCTCTTCCTGTTGTCATCCAAAATTTGACTGTTTCTGTCTAATTGCTCGCAGACTTTGGTGAATAATTTAATCTCGCTTGGTTTGGGACGTGAAGCCGCATTTTCTGCTGCAGTTTTGGGTGACAATGCTCTAATGGAGAAGGCATGGCATGAAACAGGGATGCTTGCAGAAGCTGTGCTTCATTCTCATGTATGTTCTTTCAAGTACATGAAGCCCGCCTTTATTTTTATAAAATTTAACTTACCGTTATCTTGGCTAACTGCTTCTTTTTATCAGGCCCATGGACGACCAACACTTAAAAACTTGGTCGAGGCATGGAATAAAATGCTGCAGAAGGAGATTGAGCACACTCGAACCACCAAGACGGATGCAACTGCTGCATTCCTGGCTTCTCTGGAGGATCCTAAGCTTCCTAGTTTAGGGGACACTGATAGAAAGCCTCCAATTGAAATTCTTCCTCCCGGGATGAGTTCGCTCTCCCTCTCTATTTCTGCTCCAAAGAAGCCATTGCCTGCTCCCAAGGCTTCACAACAAGAGCCGGGAAAGCCATTATTATTAGGAGCACCCCCTACTACTGCTCCGATTAATGGTGCTACTCCTCCACCAGCTAGTGCTGGTGACTCGAGCGTCCCAGCTCCCGTAGATTCCAGCCAACCCGGAGCTCCTGCGACAGAAGATTCCAGTCAGCCTGAAGCTGCGCCTTCAACAGAGTCTGTCCAACCTGAAGCTCCTCCACCAGATTCTAGCCAAGCTGGAGAGGAATCTGCAGAAACCGGAGCTCCTTCCTCAGAAATTTCTGAACAGTCAAAACCAGAAGAATCTCCTACAGTCAATTCAAATCAAGTTGATTCTAGCAAAGTCGAAACTTCCAAACCAGATGATTCTAGTCAGCCAGATGCTCCACCACCCGTTAACTCAAACCAACCTGAAACTTTACCGCCTACAGTTGATATACCTCAACCCACCGTGGATCCTAAGACTGCAG
This sequence comes from Amaranthus palmeri, assembly GCA_019776075.1. Classification (NCBI taxonomy): domain Eukaryota; kingdom Viridiplantae; phylum Streptophyta; class Magnoliopsida; order Caryophyllales; family Amaranthaceae; genus Amaranthus; species Amaranthus palmeri. Next base: position 585,659 of record JAAKBH010000295.1, read on the forward strand.
AACAACAGCTACTTGAAAGTATAGGTCCAGTCGTCGCTAAACCTAGCAGCTCAAGGTCTCCATTTGCCGATCTTGAGCAACTGCTTATGTAACAAGTTGAAAGGAATGTATAATGTTTTTCCATCTAAAATTAGGTATGATTCTTATTTGTCCTTGTAATATCTCTTTGTAGCGTCCTTATATATGAGTTTTTGCGTTTGTTCAGAATGATTATCGACACGATGATTCTTTGTAGCGCTCTTTTTTGGGTTCGCCATATGTATTTATCAATCACTGGAGTTCTTACCTTGTACAATTTCATTCGGATTATCACATCCATGATTGTAGTTTAGCTATACAGTTTTTGTTTAGATGATGTATGTTGTTTGATCTAATTTCATTTATTCGATTTTTGACATTTTCATTATTGATTTTGAATTTTTTGGCTTTTGAAAAGCAGAGTAGCTTCGTGTGTAAGAGTTCCTTTATGGAGTTCCTTTATCCTTTTTAAAATTGGGTTATTAATATTGTTGAGTTTTAAATTTTTTTCAATTTCCATTATTTTGTTGATGATGACCTGCAACTGTAAGTATGGTTGTCACTACACTTGTTGACTTGTTCTAATACCAATATTAGATTAATTATTAATGATCTAGTTTAAGCTTCGGAATTAGTGTATACCTACCTAACACAAACCCAAGAAATAATATAATAATGTCTTATTAACATAGTTTAGATTTAGAAATGATAAATAGAAATTAGAATAATATTACTTTTTCTGTTTCTCTGAATTTGTCAACATTTCTATTTTGGTCTGTTTTATTCTACTTTGCAATATTTTTATTTTGAATAATTTAATTTTTTCTAAAATTCCTTTTTTTTTTGAGTCTCCTTTCTAAAATTCTTATCTACACAATTTCTTATTTTCATATTCACATATTTATACTTATGCAATAGTATTTTAAGGTTAAATCAAACATTTTGTTTAATTTGAAAAAGATTAAAAAATATACTAGTAGTTGCAAAGTGCGAGTGTCAGTTAACGCGTAGATGCATAGAGATGTACTCCTATCAGCTATGACCGTCAAACTATCACTATTATTCACTGTGTCAGTGTCTGCTACTCTCACTCGCTTCCCCCCCACACCTTGTGTTTCTTGCCATTGCGTTCTCACTAAATCATCTTACGGGAAGTAGTATACTCCCTCCGTCCCTATGAGATTGTAGTAAAGAGAAAAATGGCGAGAATTAAGAAAGTGGTAATAAATGAAAAGAGAGAATGAATTGTGTGGATGAAATTAAAAGAGAGTCAAAATGTATGGATGAGATTAAAAGAAAGTAGTGGGTTTTAGTCCAAAAATAGAAATGCTGCAATTTAAGTGGGACGGACGAAAATAGAAAATGCTGCAAATTCATAGGGGCGGAGGCCGGAGGGAGTACTAAGTAAACAAAATGGACAACATAGTTTTATTTCATCGAAATTAATTGACATAACTTAAATTTAAAATACAATTAATACTACATGTATTACTACTAGTAACAATGTTTTTACTTCTACTAATAACAATATTTTCTCACATAATAAAAATTAAACGGGAATGATGAACAGTGTAAAAGACTAAATAGGACAACTAAATTGGTTCAGAGGGAGTACCTCTACTAATAACAATCTTTTCTGACATAATACTTTCTCCTTTCATAATACTTGCTACATTTCACTTTTTACGTATTCGGTATTCCAATGTATTATTTATTTATTTATATGTTGAATTATACAAATCTAAAAATTATGAAAACCGCAAAGTTAAGATTATGAAAGTATGCAATTATACAATTCAAATAAGATCCCACCTAACCATATTTTTACTTACACACTAGTCGCAATATATAAAATAACCTTAAACAATAAATAATACACATAATCAAAATATAACAAATATTTCAAAACGAAGAAAGTATATATCACAATCGGGTGCGAGTATTACCGAACAAAAAATAAATAAAACAAGTAGGACACAAGAAAACAAATAACGTGTCCCAAAAAACGCGGTTATAAGAACCCCACAATGAACGTACTCCTACTACCAACAACAACTACTATTTCTCCTACACCTTCTTTTACTCACCAATTATTCTTATTCTTATAAATTCCCCTTTTCTACCCTCATTTTCTTCCATTTCCTACCCTTCTTCCCTAAAACACACCATTTTTATGCAATTTTAAATACCCACTTATTAAATTTCAATTTTATCCATTTTTCTTATCGGATTTTCACTTTTTCTCCCATACCCACAAAAATAAAATCAACATTTCTCTGTTTTAATCATAATATACAAAACAATGGAGAGTATTCTTCCTATATCCGATACTTTATTTTCAAGTACCGAAACGTGGGCGTTTCGTTCTGCCATTGAAAACTCATGGATTTCTGAAGCATTTGCTCTTGATACTCAAATTCTTACTAAAGCAATTCATGATTCTATATCAAATAATACTGATTCGCGAAACGTTTCGTTTTCTGAAACTTTAAACTCCGAAACGCCTTCTTCCCAGCATCAAACACATAGTTTTTCTAGCTCAAGTGGAGCTTCAGAGCCTGAAACCGTTTCGAAACGTGATCGAAACGCTCCTTCTGTTAATGGGAAGATCAAGAAACGTAAATCTCGTGCTTCGAAACGTTCTACGACGTTTATTAATACGGATCCGGAAAATTTTAGACAAATGGTTCAGCAAGTAACGGGTTCGGGTATGGTTGTTGGGTCGGTTGTTAAACCCGAACCTTGTAGGCCTGTTAGTGTTGTGAACCGGTTACAAACGGGTTATGTTTTGCCTACACTTGACACGTCAGCTTTTTTGTTGGATAAGTATCAAAAACGGGTTGTGGGCTCAAGCCCGGTTAATGTGGATATTGGACCGGGTTCTGTTGTGGTTGAAGATGGTGGGTCGGGTTTTGATTTTAATGGGTTTTCTGGGTTCCCTACTTTAGAATCATGGAATTGAAAAATAAAAAAAAAAAAATTAGTTAGATATTTTTGTATTTTTGAACCTTAATTTCCTTTTTTCTTAATGAGTAAAGCCTCTTTGTTAATAATATTTTCTCATTGTGTAATGAGTGTTTTGCAAAGGGCTCTGTTCGGCAAGAGTTTTATTGACCGCAACCTCTTAGTAATGATATATAATTTGTTATTTTTTGTCATTTATGATTATTTAGATTTATGAACGTGATACATTGGATAAAAATGAATTAGTAACATTGATGATGAAATGGTGGGTTTTGTTAATATTTGGGAGAAATATTAGTGTATGAGATAAGTGTAATGTAATGTACTAGTCCCTCCGAATCATTACAATTAATTTAATCAATTAAAATATCCAACTATCACCTTTTTAATGGATTCCACATCACCCTTTATAACCGTGAAAACTCAAATGTGACATTTAAAATGATTCGGAGGGAGTATTAATTATTGTAATTTTTTGGTTTGCTAACTATGAATTTTTATTTGAAATATTTGTGATATTGAGATTTGAGTATGACTTTGAAGTTGAAACAAATTATATAATGATTAATGAAGTTGATTTAAACATTTTAGACTTGATGTTTGATAAAATCCAATTGCATTTTGTGTTGATATAAAATTATTAGAATGAAAATGACTGAAATTATTCGATTAATATTATTGTAATTTTTTCTTTATGATTTCACTTGAAATGAAATTTTAAAATTATTGATTGTTCTATTAATACGAACACGACCAAATCAAAATTATAAATTATCCCAACTTAACTAAATTGATCCAATTATATTATCGGTTTATAGCTAATGATAGTTTAGGACACTAATTTGGTTTTTCTAATTAGTATTATCCGTAGTTATATCCTTAGAGAGGTGTAAGTGTAATCATGTAAGTTGTGATTGTATCATGTAATTCATAATTTGCTCTTCAAATTGGCTTAATACTCCATTATTGTCAAATACTTTTGACTGTTTAACTAATTAAAAAAAAACTAAGTCAACAAAAAGGTCTATAATAACCTTTAGGTGCAAGTTCGAATATTCGGACAAATTTTGGGTATGATATCTTCGATCAGAGTATCTTTAGTTTTGCTATGTATATAAATATGTTGACAATCTTATTTAAGTTTTATTTACTAGGAGTAGTTATTATGAATCGAGTTGGATCATACTCAATTTTAATTAATCGGATCAATTATATAATATCGGCATGTGTTCGGCACTTGGTCGTTGGTTGTTGTCTATTAGCTTTTTTAATTGGCTTGTTTGACCATTTGCAAAAGTTAGCTGTTTATATTGACTTTTAAGCTATGTGAATAAGTCAGTTGTTTGTGGAGATTTTTGGTAAATTTGAGCATTGGTTGTTATTTGTTTATCAATGAAAAGTGGGTCAACAAACCAAAAGTCAATCAAAAAAATCTAGCCGGACCAGCATGTTTACTTAGGCTTAATAAAAGTCAGCTTTTTACATGTTCTAAAAATCATTTATCGAGTATTTTATTTTTGCTGTTTGACCAACCAACATCCACGGGTTTAGACTTAAAAAAACTTATTAATACATGTTATTAAAAAAATTAATGGAATAGTACATGGATTATGACTTAAACAGTTGTGTTAATCAAAACCAAGGGCGACGTGGCCTGGTCAGCATAGTGTTGGATAACTAGTGATAAGCCGCAAGATATTTTCCTACTTGACATTTTTAGAGTATTTAATATTAGTAAAGTAATTAAAAAAATTAATTCTTTTAAATAAAAAAATAAATTTTCAAGTCAAAAAGGAGAATTAATTTAATTAGAAAAATACATAAAATCTGATAAATGATAATGTTAGGTGGGTAACAGTGTGAGCTGACTTGAGTCTCTTTCTTGATTTTCTAAATTCTTGACAACTTCAATGGAATTGTTTCATTATTTTTGTTAATCCTATGTTACTTATTTTTAATTTTTCTAATCTTGATTTATTTTTTTTACTAGCATTTCAAGATCAAAATAAAAGTAGTAAATTTTTTTCGCAAATTCTTCTCTAATTGGGTTGGCCCATTAGAGAAAATGTAGAATAAATGTAGACAATAATCTTTAATGGATTGGGCCTGAAAAACGTCTCTCAGAAAGACGGTCTCTCAGGAGACTAACTGATTTTTTTTTAGGATTTTGATGTATACACATTCCTTCCCGTTCGGATCAAGTATTTTATTTGGCTTGGCATTAATTTTAAACGAGAGTAGAATACGAGAGAAGTAAGCAAGAGAAATGAGATTCTAAAAAAAATGAGATATGTAATGTAAATATTTCAAAGAGAATATAGCATTTGATCGACTTTTCTATTAGAGGCGATAACCAAATAATTCTTATGATAAGGGTGGAAGTGAAAGCATCCAACCATTAAATATAATTTTCATATTTTCAGCATTGTTAATAAATAGAGTATATAACGTACATTGAAGTTTCAACCTTTAACTTAAGATTTTGATTCAACTAATTTTTTAACCTGATTAAAATAAATTAAATAAAATAAAAGTATATGTTGTTAATTAGCTTTATTATCTGCTTGCGTAACTGCTTATGTATAGTTATTCAAGTCAATGCTTTCATAGTACAAATTGCTAAGTGGTGTTTGGTGTTACTAACTACTAAGAGCTATATAATTAAAGAGAGATATACAATATGTACGTTTATACTCTTATATTCCACTCATTTTACATTATTTTAGATTACAAAATATAAAATTTTTATTTCTGAATAATGCAATATATATAAGTGAAACAGATTAATATAAATTACTTCTATATAAAAAGCACAAATTCTTGTGAGAGACGGTCTTTCTGATAGATCATCTCTAATTGGTTGGCCCATTAGGAAAATGTAGAATAAATGCAGGAAATAAGGTTTAATGAATTGAACCTGAGAGACGTCTCTCAGAAAGACGGTCTCTTAGGAGACTAGCCGGAAAAAAAGAACATACACCTTATATTTTTTATTTATATTTTAAAGATTATATATCTAATCTAATATTATAGTCCAAGTTATTAAGTGGCCCATACTCTACACTTGATGAATAACCCTATTGCTTTGACAGCTAGAATTTGAGGAAACAAAGGTTGACAAGTACGAAGTCAAAACCATAAGAGAATTTAGTTTATAATTAAAAATAAATTTAATTTATAATAATTAAAAAAAACAAATATTCATCGTGAAACAATTTAATATTGGCTGACCCAATATTTGATTAATAAATAAGAGAAACAATATAATTATCAAGTATGTCATGAATTCAGTACATTTCAATTTAAAAAATTAATATATGAACCTCTATCTCACCATAAGACAGTCTCAATACTAGCCGTAGACGACATGGTACGTGTTTGGCGAGTCAAAAAAAGTGTGCGAATCATCCCCACGTTCTGTTGTTCAATGTCTCACAGTTGTTTGCTCCACCTCATGATGGTCATAAGGACACCATTAAGCTTACCTATTTAATTTCTTTAAAACACTCAAGTTAATTTCTAATAATAGTTTTTTAAGTTAATATAACACAAATATAAAGGAAATATCAAATAAAATCGTTCTAATTAACCAATAACCAATTGCGCGATTGACAGTGTCATGATTTTGATTTCTTCCCAAATTATTATTATTAGGCCGTGACAATTCGTCACATAATCTCACCGTGGCCCACTCGTGGGGTCACGGGACACCCGTGGGCTCGGGCCCACAAACTCACGGGTTAAGAGCGTTGACTTGCACATACACTCGGTGAGGTTCATTGTTTCCCAAAACCATATGGCAATAGGAGGATTAGCTCACCAAGTATATATGCAAGTCCACAACCCACTTTTTTATCGATGTGGGATCTTGTCTCACATGTGAAGTATTTCCAACAATTATAAATTCGACTTAAAAATGATTTTCTTATATTCAAATTGTATGCATATGAGAAGTGTTTTGGTTTGGAAGTGTTGGTGCATTACATCTCACAATCCTTTTCTATACTTGTCGTTAAATATTCCTTCTTAATAACATGCATGTTAAGGAAATAAATCAATCAAAGAAATAGCTTAAATTGATTGTTTCAATACGAGAATATATTATATTATGTACTCTATGTTCATGTTTAATAAAAAAAATACTTTTTCCTCCCACTCAATTTACATCATTTTGAATTACGATGTGAGAGTTTTTACAACCAAATAATGTAAAATGAGTGGGACAAAAAAGTATAACAAATTCAACAAAATGAACAAATTTGAATTTTATTTGGTATAATTTGAATTTGTGTGTAATCCAAACCAAACACCGAACTTTCACCCATAATCCTAACTTTGATGGTGTGAAATGAACTAATTAGTGTTACTCCTATATATGATGATTATGAATATGCGTTGCATGAGCAGGCAAACGCGCAAGTACAAAAGGTGGTACACGATGTACATGCAAAATACTAGTCTTAGTCTAAAAAACATGAAAGAAAGGCTAAAGCTATTTAGCAATTCATGCACTTAAAAGGTGCTACATCATAGCATTTGCTAATTGACCAGCTAATAACACTCATGGTGCATAGTGATTGTGTGATACCCCAGATTTAGCTTGAAAAGAGATTGATAGACTACTCATATCAACAAGGTGCATCTTCTTTTCTAGGGAGCCCATTTGCTAAGAACTCCACAGTTAAGCGTGCTTAGTGGGGAGCAATCTTAGGATGGGTGACCTCCTGGGAAGTTTTCCGGGTGCGCACGAGTGAGGCCAAAGTGCGCTGGAAAGACTTGTGTTGGTCTGTGGGGTTAGTCTATAGTCTCCATGAGTAGTCACCGGTGGGCCGAGGGGCCGGGGTGTTACAGATTGTCAAGAAACCAACTCAACTAAAAGCTTAAACTGATGGTTGAGGCCCCAAGATATGTTATATACTCTAATACGCCTCTTCACACAAGAACCCTTTGGGCTAGAAGTGTGGATGCAACTCAGGCTCTCCTCATATCTGGTGCTAAATATTTTACTTTAAATGAGAGGTGGTTGAGATTTGAATCTGTGACCTCTTGTTACATTGGTTTCTGATACCATGTCAAGGAACTAACTCAACCAAAAGCTTAAATTGATGGTTGAGGCCCTAAGATATGTTATATACTCTAATGTGATCGCCTGATCGGCAAATAAATTAATTTGTTGTTATTTCTATCATTCTATGTTAATCCGTCTTTTTTACTTTTTAATAGAATTTCTCATTTCATTTCTACTTCTTATACTAAACAACTTTTAGTTTTTATTAGTTTAATTAGAATAAGGTAATATACTAATATACTTTCTATCTTGCATAGAAATACCCTCAGACGGTCAGACTCTCAAGTACAAATTAGGTAAAATTAGAAAAAATATGATTATAAATGGTAAAATAAAGTATATTGTTATGAAAGATGGACAAATATATAATGTGATAGAATATAATTCAGATGTGTAAATTAAAATTATAGAAAAAAAAATTATGATAAAAAAAATAATGTGAATTCATTAATTGATAGTAAAGCATAGTAGAGCCGTTTGTCTCCGCGTAAGAAGTTCAAAATAGATTCCCTAAAACTGACTGAAAGAGATAGTTAGTGCTTAGTGGGGGAAGTTGTTGACCAAAGAATATTAGAGATCATATGGGTCGGATTAAAGTCCATCTGGAAAATGGTATCCTTTTCTCTTAAAGATTAACACTGTGGGCCCCTTTTCCTCATCCATTGATTTTTTGTAATTGTAAGATTATAAATTATTACGAGAGACGATCTATTTGAAAGATCATCTCTTATTGGGTTAACTTATAACAAATGTAAAGTAAGAGTATAAAGTAAGCTTTGATGGACTGGGCCTGAGAGACGTCTCTCAGAAAGACGGTCTCTCAAGAGACTAGCTGTTGTAAGACTACCGTTTTTTGTAAAGATGACTCTCAAAAGTCCAGTCCAAATCTATATTTAGAGTTGTAACAATATATATTTAGAATTAGACTGGGCTTTTGAGAGTCGTCTTTACAAAAGACGGTCTCAAGTGAGAATTTGTGTTTGTTCTTGGATCATCATCTCATCTTTTGTATGAATCCATCTTTATACTTTAAATCTTACTATAAAACGAGTTCATATAAGTAATCTTAGCTAATGTCTTTTTCTTAAAAAAAATGAAGTACTTCTAAATGATAATCTATTTTCTAGATTATTTTTTAAATTGAATATTGAATCAGTGCATATTAAATCGTCTCACGATAAAACGGTCTTAATGAAGAATTCGCCCATTCTTTTTTTTTTGAAGTTCACCTGTTAAATAACTAGCTCAAATCGAGCTCCTCGAGTAGCCGGAGGCACTCAGGAAAAGGGGGCATACAAATTCTTTCATTGTTCAAGTCCGTCTCCCATCGCGCAACCATATGGGCCGCGGTATTGCCTACTCTACGAACAAAGCTAAATATAGTACAATCAAAACAATCCAGAGTATCATAACAAGAGTCAAAAATCAAATGAATAGGAGCAAGACCACGAGATCTTTTCTTTAACGCAACGATCACATTGAGAGCGTCTCCTTCCAAATGAATGTTCCTATACCCCATCCTCCGAGCGATAGTCAAACCAAAAAGAGCAGCTGCAGCCTCGGAAGTATCAGTACTCCACGCTGCGTGAATTCGCCCATTCTTTGTTACATATTAAAAAGATTTACTGTATGGAGAAGTGAGAGAAATATATGTAAATAGCGTGATAATCGAATATAAAGATTGTGACAATTTTTATGAAACAATCAACGACTACTATGATAATGTAAACATGATATGGAATAATGAAAAGATACCATGTAGTATTTTTATAGTACATCAAGAATATAAGAATTAAGATCAACCTTAATTAGTACTTGTTCAAAATAAGAATATATTTAACCTTTTTAAATGTACTTCTAGAAGTTTTGAGAGGTAATATAAGTACGTCTGACAATTAATTGTTAGTAGAATTGACCTGTTAATAGCATTGTATTTTTATTTAGACTAACAAATTATAAAGTTTTTGGTAAAAAAATTTGTTGACAATTCTTTAGAGAAAAATGTGTCAAAAAAATCAAAAGTCATAGAAAAACTATAAAGAGTAGATTTTTTTTATTTTGACTTAAAGTTAGCTAGTTTTTTTTAGCTATTTTAAAATCAACTTATGAAGACATTTTATTCATTGTTTAACTAACCATAACTCGTAAAAAAAATAAAAAAACTTTTGCCTTACCGATATACTAATACAAAACGAAGTTAATTAAATAATTTTACGTGGATAAGGTTATGGTAGATAATATTGAAAATTTTAAACATATTTCATCCGTTTCATTATACTTGTTACTGATAGTGACAATTTTCCCACACAATATGTCACACTGATCAGTAACAATAGTTATGGAACAGAGTAAGTAGTAATTAAATCAATAAAATTTTAATTATGACAAATAAATTAATGGAACAAACAAATACTACTTTTTTAGAATTAATTTATTTGTGACACTAACAATGAACAAACTTATGAAAATTTTTATCAAGTGTAACACAAATTGAAACAATAGAATTTAACTTTAGAAAATTAGAGTATACTTCCTTCGTTCCATAATACTCTTTCTGTTCCTTTGAGATAGTACCTTTTGACCAAAAAAATGTAAGAACTTTTTGAGTCAAACGGTGCTAAGTTAAAGAGATAGAGAGAGTAGTCACTACTGAGTGTGACATATTGTGTGGAAAAATATCACTATCAATAGCAAGTACGGAACGGAAGAAATATAATATAATTAAAAAACAAAGTTTGGTCCAAGTCATGCAAGTTTGTAATCGTTGGATCCGTCATAAAAATGATTGATTAAGACTCGTAATTAATTGAGTCACAAAATTGAAGGGTATGACTTTTACTAGTCATTATCAAATTGGAAGTAATGGGGTCCACAAAGACTTGATTAAACGAAGTAATCTCTGTGTAATGTTTATTTCCTTTTTGTTTTTAAACATTTTTTTGGCTGACCATTTTATTTGCTTTGGGTCCCACTTGGAACTTATTGCTTACATCATGCTTACATCTCTATTGCGTCATCTAATGTACTATTGGATTTGGCAATAGGCTAGAAGCTTAGAACTAGAGGGTTGAGGCATTATATAGAACTCGACCTGATAATTACCCGACATTGTATTATGAAACTCAATTTTAATTTGATTTAAAAAAAATTAATTATATAAAAATGTGTAAGCTGAAATTGATTCAATAATCCGAATAAACACCTCTAACTAAGACTTTAAACGGGATGGTTATACTTATAGATTCAAGATCTCATTGTTACTACCACTTACTCCTTTCTCACAACAATTTTGCTCTATTAACTCATGAAACGGTCACACGGAGATCAAAAAATTAAATATAATAGATCTTTGTAAGACGAATTATCTTTGTTATTACCGCTTACTTTCTAAAATGATACATAAAAAAATATTCAGTAAGTCTCATGGTAGACGGTCTATTCTATAGACGGAATCCATGAAGCCCAGCCCAAAATATAACATAGTATATTTGGGGTTATAATAAATTATTTGGGGTTATAATAACTTATATTTGGGGTTATAGAATAATATATTCGAGGTTATAATACCTTACATTTAGGATTATAACATAATATAATTGATATGATAATAAAAAAAAATCAGTTAAGGGAAATGGGCTGGCCCAATTTTGTGGTCTATCCTATAGACCGTCTCTTGTGAGATTTTGTGAAAAATATTTGTTGGACTAAATCAGCATATATCGTATGAAATATAATATTTTATCTTTGTAATATTTCATCAGTCTTTGTAAATTACTAAATTTGCTAGAAATAGTGACATTAAGTAATGATATTGTTTCATTAAGGAAAAATTCTAAAAAACTACCTTTTCTATACCCATTTTTGTAAAAAACTACCTTTTATAAAAATTCTTGCAAAGAAATACCTTATGTAATACTTTAGTTTGCAAAAGACTACCTAGTACTTACATCTGTTAGTTGACCGTTAAGACTAACCATTGACCGTCACGTGAGAGGCACGTGACTTTATAAAACACTCATTCATCCCTTCTAAATGTCGAGTATGCTTTCACCTTCACTGTATTCTCATTATTTCACTTTCACCTTCACTGACCTCCATTAATAACACTCACGACCCACCTCCATTACTGCGTTTCATCACCATTTCTGCTCCAAACGTGGTCGACTGGTCATCCTCTCAGTTGAAGATAAAAGTGTTCTTGGTATGTACTATTTCTCAATTTTAATTTTTTAGTGTATTTTTGTATTTTAGGGTTGTAATTCAATTGGTGTCGTTTTGCCCTAAATTTGGTTAATTTTTTTAATTTTCCTTTTTTTTTGCTTGTGTTGTATGAATAATTTGTTAGGGTTTCTGAAATTTGCTTGTTCAATATCATGAAGAAATTGAAAATTAGAAAAAAGGGTGGTAAATTACAAAATGATGGGGCTGTGATGGCTGCTGACATGGCTAATGTTGGGAATATTAGGATAGATGATGTGAGAGTTGAAATAGCTGATGTGGCAGATAATGTTATGGATGAGCTGGAAAGTGCAAATGCACATGTTGATGTTAGGGAAAAGGGACCACTAGTCAAACATGTGGGTATTAATGATGTAGTGTGTGATAACCCTAGATCTAAAACAAATTCAGCAACCATTTCCACAGAAAATGCATTAGCTCCCATTGTAGAACCAATTTGTGATGTTGAAGATAGTACTGATGAAGACTATAGTGGTGGTGAAGAGGATGGGTATAAGGATGATGATGATTTATTTGCTGAAACAGTAGTTTATGGTCTTGATGATGTGTTCATTGGTGATGATGAGATTAGAGCAGCAGTAGATAAGGAGATTGTTGAAGAAAACAATAGAGATATATACCATAATGAAGAAGGTGTTGATTTAGAGTCAGATGATGATGATTTGGCTGCATTAGATGTTGGTGAAGAAGGCGAAATCAACTATCCTACCTTCAATCCTGAGGTTGATTTCAAGGGTAAGATCAATCTATCTCTAGGCCTTAAATTTCCATCTACCTATGTGTTTAGGAAAGCATTAAGATACCATGCTATTGAGTGTGGTTACAATTATTATTACCTACATAATGGTAGTAGTAGGATGACTGCGTTTTGCTTCAATAGATGTAATTGTAGTAAGACAAAAGGTAGAATTGTGAAGTGTGTTTGTGGGAAGGAGAAGAAGTGCAATTTTAAGGTCCATGCAAAGAAGTTGAAAGATGAGGAGACACTTCAAATAAGAAGTTATTTTCCAGAGCACACTTGTGGTCACCAACACCAAAATAATAAAGTCACTGCTTTGTATTTAGCGGAGAAATACATACAAGATTGGAGGGAAAATCCTAATTGGGAATTAAAAGCATTTGAGAAACGAGTGAATAGGGAGTTAGGTTGTGAAGTGAAGTACTCTAAGTGTTACATGGCAAAAAGAATTGCAATGAAGATGATCTTTGGTGACGCTAGTGAAGAGTACAGCAGGGTTTGGGATTATGCTGAGGCGATAAGGTTATATAATCCGGGAAGCACTGCAATCGTCAAATGGTTAGTCTTAACGGTCAACTAACAGATGTAAGCACTAGGTAGTCTTTTGCAAACTAAAGTATTACATAAGGTATTTCTTTGCAAGAATTTTTATAAAAGGTAGTTTTTTACAAAAATGGGTATAGAAAAGGTAGTTTTTTAGAATTTTTCCTTTCATTAATGATATAATTTCAACGCATTGATTAATTAAATTATAAGACGGGTTATCACTTGCTTACCGTAATGCATGCATTACAATACAAATACGTCGCTTTTTTACATAAAATTTGATTGAGGAATAACAATGAGTCAATGATAAAGACCTTAATGTGAACAAATTTATTTAATTTTTTTATGATATTAAATGTTGATATTAATTTCAACTATATATTTATTTACGTATGGATTATTAGATCTTGTCTTAATTAGTAGGATGTCCTTAAGAGACTTGGAGGGGACCAATGGCGGATCCAGATGCCCTTTGATACCTATATGTAACGGTATCGAGTTTAAAAAACATTATGAGTGTAACGCTAGTCCATATGCTCATACAACAATAATGTTAAAGCGTTAATTCTAACAATATGAAATCAGCTACATGAACAAAAACAAATCAAATGTAAAAGATTATGATTAACAAAGACTACAATTTATTTAACTTTTTATTGAATACTAATCTAAAACTAGGAAAATCCCTCGTTCTGTTGGTTGTGAGTTGCGACAAATACCGATCTGGTTGGGGAAAATGGAAACGACAAACACAAGTAATCCACATGAAGTCTCAGACAATGCCGGTTCCAGTCCCTCCAGCGAAGATAAAAGAACAAGTTGAGGACTTATATTTAACCACAACTGATCAGATCGGTGTAATTGGAAGTTAGAAGCATAACTGCAGAACTCGGTGTTTAGACAAGGAACTTGTACACGGAAAATAGATTCCCAAAACATTACGATATCGAGCTACCTACATGTCAAAAACATATATACATATTAATCAGCAATAAGAGCCCATCCTTTTTGTGGATTATCAGTGTGTGCGCAGTTCTTTGTGCCCTTTTCTTGGAAGGGGTACGGCCGTACGGGCATGGTATTTCCGCTACCTTCCTCCCCCCTCGGACCCCAACCTGTGCGGGATACTGGGCTGATGACTATAGCTATGACTATGTCTAATCAACAACAGATGAGGTCATGAGAAGGGCAGCAAAAGCGAAACCATATAGAAGTCGTATAGCAATTAGCAAACAAGGCTCGAGGAATTGAAGAAGATCAAAAAATTAACAAGTTCAATCGTTTTTGACAAGTTAGTGCAATACTCTAGTCTAAAGCCTGTAAGCGCAGAGGTTTTGAATTTACCAGCCAGAACATTACAAAATAGATTTGGTGCAAAGTTAGAAAACATCATGGTATAAGTAATGCAATACTAATCAAAGAATGGAATAGGTTCGGAAACATACTTATTTAGCAACAACCTCAGTGTGAGCTTTGAACGATAAGATCACGTTCCATATCAAAGCTACAAAATTTGAAGCAAGAACCTGAAAATGACACAAAACATTATATATGAACTTCAAATCAAGATCGGAATGAGAACACAACATATTATCGTTCTTTCCTTTTTCCTTTTTGAAGTGTAAGGTGGGGGTTTCTACAAAGTCTTGGTCCAAACTACATCATACACAGATATGCTATCTGGGCACTGTGTGGGCCAAGGCAGCAACTCTTTAAAATTCCTTGAACCGGGGTGTGCGGAAGGCAAATTCTCGGCATATATAAAAATGAAGGAACCTTTGCAAGATCATAATCACATACCTGGAACTGTTGTGGAACAAAACGGAAGTTTAGAAACTGAAACGGTATCCACAGTTTCCAGTTAGCAACCACGGATGAAAACCATTCCTGATTCATTAAAATTTCAATCGATAAGATTCATTTAAATTTGCCTTTAAGCCATATAATAGAATAAAATATATTTATATGAACTTTTAAAAAACGGGTCAAAGTGGGTCGGGTTTAAACGGGCTTTGACGCGGCACGCCCCGTTTAAATTTGACATGACTCGCCCCAACCCGGCCCATTAAACACCTCTACACAAGATGAGGAAAAACTTGTAAAATTTGAGTCCACGAACCTGTTCAAGCTTTGGGACGATTTGTGAAGCCCTTCCTTCGAGTGTCATCAATGCAGAAAGAAAAGTTCCGATAAAGATAGGTGCAAAGATGAACTGCAATAGGTATGAGATGATATTTGTAAGTGTAGAAAAATTCGCTCTTATGAACGACAAAAGATTATTAGCTGGGCGGGACAAATCAATAGATTGAATGAACGGTTGTAAGGAGATAACCTGATCAAGTAGAAGCCGCAAGAAAGCACCAGAAGCTCCGGGAATAGTAATCAATTTACTAAGATATAAATACCTTTTACCCAAAAAAAATACATTCAGTCGAAAGAGACATACTTTATAAAGGCATATCAAGAAGATTAAGTGTGTCAAAACTCAAAAGATCGGCAAAATTGCTATGCACTAACCGTAACAATATATTGTTTGATTACTTACTACACTCGCATAGTAACTACCATTTATCAAACAATATATTTATACTTCTTGATCTTTAAGTATAAGAAAAAAATAGTTGAGCCAAATATTGTTTGATTCGTCTTAGTGTATATTTTTATAATAACAAATTTTTATGATTTTTTATTATATGCAATTAAAGATAAAGGGTTAAAACAGTGCATTGGATAGCATGAAAACACGTTTAACAAAAAGCTAGATGTTTTCTTAGTAGACTTTAAGAACTTGCTTCAAGCAATTATCTTCTAGGAGAAAGTCTATCCACAAAAGAACTAAGATATAATGTCTAAAGTATGTTTGGAATGAAGTAATACCAATAGTGCAGTGTCGGGCCCACCAAAGCGAACCCCAAGAAGGTGAACATGAAAGTCCTTTCGTAATCCAGTGACGGGACTTTATCTATAACAAGCTGCAAAAGCAAGACGAGTCTGTCAGTCAAGTAAGAACCATAGAATGAAACAATCTACATAACAATAACACAGTATACACAAGATGGTTTTAATCTACTTAAATCAGAGTTTGGTTCACTGAACAAAAAATGAACGAAGACTTCAAGCGTTTGAAGGATACTTCATAAAACTCCAAGAAGCTACGGATCATCCCGTTGGTAGGTTTACACTTTACCATAAATTTACAGAACAAACTACCAACTGTTTGAGGTGAGGAAAAACAACAATCAACTTGAATATTTAAGGGGATAAATGTCAGAAAGCAGACAAATTCTAATCAAGATATTGAAATACACGGGCGCCACGTGAAACTGACGATAGATAAAAGAGAAGTTGCACCTGACAGATTACATCTCCAACCAAGTTTAACAATGCAGAAGTCACAGCTTTAGTCAAAACAGGAAAGTTCACCAAAAGATCCATGTACCTGTAATACAATGAAATCACGGATAAGCAACCTGGCGAAGTAAATGAACCTTATACTGTGCCGCCGGTGCTACCAGTATGTAATGGACTGGAACAGTCCAATGATAATCCATGACAATGTCGAGTATAGAAATGTATTGAGAATTGTATTAACGAGATTCAAGGAATATAAATGATAGTGCTACAGCCTACAAGCTTTCGAGAGGCTTGCATTCTCCTAGAATTTGAGTATAAAACTCGGTAAATATGTATGAGCTATTTTTGATGATGTTTTCCTATTTCCCCATTCCTATTTATACTAGTTTTCCCTCTCCTTAGACTATAGATAACTAGTACTAAAATACCCATCAAACCTTTCTACTAAGATATCACACAATAAGGCATTAGTTCCCCAATGTGCAAGCACTTGAACACAGCCTGTAAATTGTACCAGCATCAACATTACCCTAACACTACCTACTACTATGAAAGTTTCCTCTGACGAAAAGGTGGAAGGAGGTAGATACGTACAACATCGTATCTAAAGACATTTATACTAATCTTCAATGCACCATCTATAGCTACTTCCAAGAAGTTTGGACGTGCAATGAGTCATTTGATTCAAGTCCATTGTTCAAAATATTAAAAATTAGGAGATTTGACAACCTCATCAAATTTTGTCTACCAAGCAACATTATTGGCGCCATTGCTGCCAGGGAAGATCTGCCTCGTGGATGTGCAGACAATAAATGCAGGTTTAGAGTACAATGAAATAAAGAACCAAAAGCCACCTCCGAAAAGATCATTATCATACTAAAAAGGCATATGGAACACATTTTAACTACACTCATTTTCTTCAGTGCTGCATAAATATACAAATCAGATCAAATGTTACTGATACATTCTAAGAAAATGAATCTCCCTATAAGCAACTACACTCATTTTCTCCAGTGCTACACTTCACAATTCACATATTGAACCATCACATATTCACGATGCAATCATCTACCTGTTTTAATATTTAGGTTGATCACAATTCACAACACAATTCATATGAAGCTGGTAAAAACAGAACAATTTTTTGGTTATCACAACGGTGAGGTGTGCATTCAATCCCCATCCTGATCCTCATTTCGTCTAGGCAAGAGCCACTTTAAACGAAAATGTCTTCCATATACCCCAGTGTACAACCATTTTTTTTCCTACATGCTTATTGCAATCTGTTTACGGCTTACCCCTTACATAAATCATGGGTATGCTTGGTAAATGGCTTTTTGGTCGGTCTTTTGGTTGACTTCGACTTATTGGTTGGTCAAATGCCATAAATTATGTTCATTAAATGACTTTCAAAACAAAAACGTATTTCAGGCAACTTTCTCACTAGCTTTTGACTCTTGGCCCATTTTTTCTCTAATAAGAGCTAAAAGCCAACTAATTTTACCAAACACAGTTGGCTTACACTAGAGGCTAACAAAATAGCCAATGCTGCCGGAGTACCGGTGATCAAACAAGTTAGCTTATCTTACCAACAACCAATTACCAAACATCTCATCACTAAATCAATCACAATGAGTTCTTAATCATGTTAACACTAGACCTACACTAAAATGCCAGCAAATTCACACCTTTACAAAGAATAAGAAGTATATATTGAAACAACACCAAGAATGAGCAAAAACTTAAAATTTACCAAGAATGAGCAACAAAAGCAAAAACCTTAGTACCTTACTAAAGATGAACAATAAAACCTGAAACTTTACCATGAAAGAAAGTTCCATTTAGATTTTCTCCCGCCATCACCACCAGCACCATCATCACCGGAGCCACCAAACCCTTTTCCGCCATTACCACCAAATGAACCGCCAGACCCATCATC
Organism: Amaranthus palmeri; assembly: GCA_019776075.1. Taxonomy (NCBI): domain Eukaryota; kingdom Viridiplantae; phylum Streptophyta; class Magnoliopsida; order Caryophyllales; family Amaranthaceae; genus Amaranthus; species Amaranthus palmeri. Next base: position 604,526 of record JAAKBH010000295.1, read on the forward strand.
AGAAACAGCTGAAATCCGAGAATAACCTATACCCAATTGTTTTTTACTCAACCCAGAAAAACCCAACTCCTTATTATTCAAAATTGAGCCATAAAGAGAGGTTTGAGATGAAAAATTGGACCTATGAAGTGGGTTTGATGCAAGGAAGGTGAATTTGTGATGAGAAAATGAAGGAAGTTTGGGAGAATAGAGGGTTGAAGAATGGATGAAGAATAAAGGGGTTCTCCGTAATATGGCTATGGAATTGAGAATCATTTTGAACTTAACTGTGGATTGTGGAATAGAAATACAACAATGTCAATTGAGAGTTGCGATTACAACTTACAGGGTTGGTTTTTTGTTTGCTGGGAATTGGGATTTAGAAAGGATGGAAATCAAAGACAAAAGTTGTATGAAATCTGCTTCTGTTCTTTAATAATTGGCATGAATTGTGCTTTCACTTGGAATGTATGTTGCTCTTATTTGGATTTTCAAAGCATGATGCACGTGTTTTTTTGGGTGTTTGGTCTATTTCTTTGAGCATTAGCCTCTTGTGATTCCATAGGACATATAACTAGAGGTGTTCAACGGGACGGGTTGACCTAACAGGTCAAGGTTCATATCACATTTAACGAGTCATCAGTGTGTTGGATCAATACAGGGTCGACTTTAAGGGTGGGCAATAGGGGTCGTCGCTCAGGGCCCCATGTCAAAAAAGCAAATTAATAGTTGTAAAAGGTCTATATAGGTTATAAATTGCAAAAGGAAAAGACCTCCAATATGCTATTTCGCCCAGGGCCCCAAAATATATAGGGTCGACCCTGGATCAATAACGGGTTATATTGTTAACGTGCCTTGGTGTAAAGGGTCGGGCCAGGTAGGGTCGAATAATTATAGGAAATGGTTGCACAAAATATTTTGCCACTTTTTTATATTTATATTTATATATGATATTAATATTATTATATATATATATATATATCTTGATTGACCCAACGGGCCATAAAGTAGAATAAAAACTATTTTATGAACTTTTAAAAAACGAGTCAAAGTGGGGCGAATTTAAACGAACTTTGACCAGCCCCCGCCCATTTAACATTTGAAATGACCAGCACCGACCCGATCCATTGAGCACCTCTACATAAAACACGTTGATAAGTTTATGAGGTAAAAGTACATAAATACGGATAAAATTCATACAATATAGACTCATAAAACCGTGAAACCCTACTGTAAAATCATACAATTAATAAATATGCATTACCTATATTTGTCTTAAAAAGTACTATAAGCACTTTGATTATAACTTATCTTAACAACCAATTTTTTTCATTAAAAGCACTATAAATTCACAAATCTTTTATCTATTTTATATTATGAGAAATATTATAATTTTATGTAGTTACACCTTTATCTAGAATTTATGTTCATATATACTTTTATACTAATAACTTAGGGTGTTGAATGAGTTCTTATACTGGTATGCATAATAATTATGCAAATTGGTCCCTAACTTCGAGTTTAGATGTAATCCATCACACTTCAAAATTAGAGTTTCTTAACTTTAAATAAATAAAAGAAACTAAAACGATGAATTGTCAAAAATAAATTAATATTTGCTACATTCGCGAAAAATAAAAACATAACTCTTGATTATTTTTAAATAAAATGACCTATTTGAATCAAAAATTGAAACTAAACAAATAAATAAATAAATAAATAAATAAATGAGTTTATTTTACGCAAAATATTAAAAGGATATATCTAATAAATGATACATGAATTTATTTTCAACTGAATAAATAAATATTGATTTGTTTATCCACAATTTCCTAAAAAATAATACTCCCTCCAATTCATTTAAGTTGTCCAATTTATTTGTTTACACTTGTCGAGGTAACATTTTGACTTTTAATATTTCTAATTATGCTAAAATAAAAATTATGAAAACTTGATATGAATAATCCTTGCATTGAGACGAATCAAATAAGATATTAAAAATAAAATACAAATTAAAAGAAATTGATGAATAGTGTGAAAAAACAAATGAGACAACTGAAATGAATCGAACGGAGTATTAGGATCCCAACCCCAAGTAGCCTTCTTAGGGTTTTCGGCTACTACTCATCCACTTTTTTATTCTTTCGTTCATAAACCCCTTGGCTAAACCCTAATCAGGTATTGGTAAAAACCATTCCAATTTAAGGTTAGCCTATATCCCATTTATTCGGCTGTAGTAATTGAAGCAGAAGATCTTAAACAATGGTTCGAAGCATCAAAAACGCCAAAAAAGCTAAAAGAAAGAAGACCAAGGTAAATTTTTCTTAATCAATCGATAATTTTTCCAATTGGGTTTAGCTTAATGTTCAATTTCTTTTAGGGTTCAAGTAATGGTGCAGGGTCCACCTCTTCGTCGTTACCAGAATCTCGTTCATTGCCGGCAAGAGTATGGAGGCCCGGTGTTGATAAATTGGAGGAAGATGAAGAGCTTCAGTGTGACCCTTCTGCTTATAATTCTCTCCATGCCTTCCATGTTGGTTGGCCTTGTTTAAGGTAAAGATTGTTTATTGAAAGCTTTAGAATTTAGACTTTTAGGTTTTCAATTTTGTTGGAAATTATTGGTGGGTTTTTGATTTTTTTAGAAATCAATGGTGTTTTTTCTTTTGGAATTTTTTGAAATCAATGGTGAATTTTCTATATTTTGGAATTCTATGGTGGGTTTTTGATATTTTTGGAAATTGGTGGTGTGTTTTTGGTACTTTTGGAAACTGTTAGAGCAAATGCTCTACAATGAAGATTCAAATTACAAAGAATGAAAAAGATTGCAAAAATGTAAAGAATTAAACAAACACACCAAGAATTGGAAGGTGGGAAAATCCTATTATCAAATTGAGATTATGAGACACCACAATCTAACAGAAACTAATGGTGGTTTTTTATACAATCAATTGCGTTTTAGGTTGTTTATAATTGTTAAATGAGAATAATACTGATATTTTAGTTAAAATTTAAAAATACATAGCATGTTGTTTGATTTGGCATATATTGCCATACAGATTTATGTTAATTAGTTATTTTTGTGATAAAATTTTGCAGTTTTGACATTGTGCGTGATTCCCTTGGTTTAGTTCGATCAGAGTTTCCTCATACTATCTTCGTTGTTTCTGGTACTCAGGTGAGATTCCTGTTATTTTGGGGTATTTGTTGTGTTGACATCAGCTGTGTGTTTTTTCTGCTTTTATTGACATTCCGCGCTTGGTATGATGCGATGACCCTACAATTCCCTAGATTGATTTGTGTGTTCAAGCTGAAGATCATCTAAGTTCCACTACATGAATGTTTATCTTATGCTTTATTTTTGCAGGCAGATAAGCCTTCGTTGAATTCTATTGAAATATTTAAGGTATCTAATATCTCTGGTAAAAGGCGTAAATTACTGCCTAAAAAAGCTGCTGATGGCTCAGACATGGATAGTGATAGTGATAGTGATAGTGATGAAGATGAGGATGAGAAAGGGTCAGGAGCACCTATATTGCAGGTAAGTTTGTTATTGGTTAGAGTATTTATGGTAGTTTTGTTGATGGTTTCAATTGTGCTGATATTGATTATCAGTATGATTGCTCTTGTATTCATAACTTCATTACTTGCTGAGCTTTTTTCGATATTTGCAGTTGCGCAAAGTGGCTCATCAAGGATGCGTTAATCGAATACGTTCCATGCCACAAAATCCTCATATTTGTGCTACTTGGGGGGATACCGGTTTTGTGCAGGTCAGTATACAGTTAAACCATTTGGATTTTTGTCTTATCTACAGTTGTTGCGTCCTAGCACATTATGTAGCTTTTCCTTTCAAGAATCCTTGTGCACTACAATGGTCTTGAATTTTGTATTAGTATACTGTGTTTTATACATTGGCTTCCTTGATTTGAGTTTTTTTTTTTATGAGAGTTAAATTTCTCTGCAGGTTTGGGACTTCAGTGCCCATCTAAATTCCTTAGCTGAATCAGAAACAGATACGAGTCAAGGTCGAACTTCAGTATCTAATCAAGCCCCATTGAGTATGTTTAGACATAAAGATGAAGGATATGCTATTGATTGGAGTCCCCTTGTTCCGGGAAGACTTGTGTCTGGTAATATGACAATCTATACATGGAGATGATTCTGTTTCTGATAAATCCTTTCTGGTTTGTAGCTAAACATTAAATTTTTGCATTGTGGTGTGATAAGGTGATTGCCAAAATTCTATTTATCTTTGGGAGCCTGCATCTGAGTCAAAATGGAATGTTGATAAGAACCCATTCGTTGGACATGTTGCTAGCGTTGAAGATCTGCAGGTGCACTGCTGTTTTTAAAGCATGGTTCTTTTCAGTTGATTACAGCATGAAATACCTTTGAGAACTTTGACTATGCAGTTGGTATGAAGAGGAAACGGAAATGGGTTTTGTACGATTGCTTACCTGTTGTAATATTTCCTTGCAGTGGAGTCCTACCGAAGCCGATGTATTTGCTTCTGCTTCTGTGGACAAGACCATTGCTATATGGGATATTCGCCAAGGAAAATCTGCTTTCAAATCTTTTAAGGCCCATGATGCAGATGTTAACGTAATCTCGTGGAACAGGTTAGCTGCTCTCCTATGCTCTACTTTGTTTACCCTGTTAATTATTTCAGCTCCAATATGTTTGAATTTGTATGGCACTTTTTTTTGGCATCAGGCTAGCAAGCTGCATGTTGGCATCAGGCAGCGATGATGGATCATTTTCCATTCATGATCTTAGAATGCTCAAGGTAAGCATCATCTATAAATATTCATTAGAATTAATAGTTTTTGTCCATCCATTATAGCTCCAATAGTTACTTCTCTTTTTTCCATTCATGGATCAAATGGTGCTTAATTGTTTATTACGTTCCTTGAGTTGAAATTGGGGAAAATGTAAATATGAACCCTTCAAACTTGTAAGAGTATGAATAGCTTTAGGTCAGTTTACAAAAAGTCTAGTGTTGTTGTGGAATTTGAGGAATGTGATTTTTTGAGATGCTTCAAAGTTTGGATTATTAAAAAACATAAGCCAAGGGTTTGCCTTTTGTTAAACTCTGGTTTAGAGCTGTAATATCCAGGTCAGCATGAATAAGTGTGGTTCCCTGATCTTATCTATTTCCAATCTTATAGAAGTAGTTTGAATCAGATTGTGTTGAGTTAATTGGTTGCATGTCTTAACAGAAGGCTTGATGCACTCCGTTACATGTTGATAGGTTCTCATAATTTCGAACTCGACTCCTTGCGGTCTTGCCTCAAGACTGCAAGTTTAAGACCCTGCTACCCTGCACGTATTTCTTGATTTCTGGGTAAGAATAATCCCCTGCACGTAAGAGGGGAGAGGGGGGAATTGATCAAACTTTACGCGGTAAGAATTGAACCCTTATTACAAGAGTAGAAAGGAAATGCTTCAACCACTAGGCCAACCCATGATTCTCTTTGGAGCCCTATTTTAATATAGGGTTTAAAAGTTGAACTTTTGAAGCTTCTCGGCTCTTATTAGGAACCTTAATTTAGGAAGTCCAATTCGTTTAGGAGAGGGTTTGATTTGTGTGGTCCAACACCTGCACTAAATTTGTCGGGCAAGATACTTTCCCGAGCTCCTTCCATAGTAGATTTCAATTTCCATGGCGAGGATAAACTCTAACAGTTGAATTTGAACACTTTCGTGTCAGGATGGAGATTCTGTGGTGGCTCATTTTACGTACCATAAACACCCCATCACTTCCATTGAATGGAGTGCTCATGAGGCTTCTACGATCGCAGTCTCTTCAGCCGACCATCAGCTGACGTAAGTATAACTTGATATCTTGTGTTGCACTGTTCTCGCTTTACTTGTACGCTCGCTTTACTTGTACGCTATGATACTTCATCTCAAATAAGGAGAAAAAATGCGTATTGTTGTCTGTTGCAGAATTTGGGACTTGTCGTTGGAAAGAGATGAAGAAGAGGAGGCAGAATTCAAAGCTCAAACAGATGACTCGGTGAACGCTCCCGAAGATTTACCTCCTCAGCTTTTATTTGTCCATCAGGTTAGACCAATGGCATAAGCATTTGTTATTTTGTCGTTTTGGTTTGCGCTCTCATATTTACTGTTTCATTAAACCTATTTCAGGGACAAAAGGACTTAAAAGAACTCCATTGGCATAACCAGATTCCAGGAATGATCATATCAACTGCTGCTGATGGCTTTAATATCTTAATGCCTTCGAATATTGAGACCCCCCTTCCACCGGCCAATGGCAGTGCTTGAAAACATACGTCTTCTCCATCGCCTTTCCATCATTGGTCTATGCGGTTGCAGAGCAACGTTAGATTTTGGGCGAATAGATTTCATGCAAGCATCGGTCTTAAGTTGGGCTAGTAGTCTTGTTCTTTGTCGTGTAATTATTGTTTGCTATAACGACGTGGTTTTTTGGATGTGATTTGATCATTTTGTGCTTTTTTACTTCGTAGCATTTCAAACCGACGGAAAACTAACTTTTTGGCTAGGAAGAAACTGAAGGAATAATAAAAGCTTTTTTGTTTCCGACATTCTATCGTTCTTTCACAAATTGTAGTATAAAACGTTTTCTTTGTGAGATGCGTATTATATATGGGCTAAAAGTTGTTTCGTTGAAAGATGATCCCTCACAAAATTAACTATTGTTTTTTTGGTTTTAGCGTTATGAATGAGGTAGATGCGTCCATGCACAAGTTTAGCATTCCCAATTTTGTAAAACTATACTTGAAGATAATAAATGAACATGTAGATGAAAGAAAATAAAGTATACTTTTTATTGTTCTTTTAGAAATACAGCAAAATAAATTGGTTAAGCTAGAATAAAAAATAATGTAAAATGAGTGAGACGAGAGGAATATCAAAATTTAATATGAAATAGTTCTATTGGATCATTTACTTATCGCAACTTCTTTACTTTCGCACGCATAACAAAACAAATCAGTTTCAAATCAATGGTTAATGACACATTTATATGCTTTCTAAACGCGATTTCAACCAAATCTAAACTATGACGAGTATAATCAAATATTAAGAAAACGGGATGAATTGAATATTATGAAGATGGACAAACAAATAGGAACGGGTTGGTTAAGATGTAGCACCTCAAGAATCAAGATTAGAGGTGTTCAGAACAGACCTGATAGACACCCGACTTTATAACCGAACCAGATTTGACCCGACTTGAAAATTGATCTACAATTATGTAAAAACCAATGTAAACGTAGAACCCGATTTTAAACCGACCCGAAACACCTGACCCGAAATCAACCCGACAACCCGAATGAACACGTCTAATCAAGATCAAGTATACAACACTAGTATAACCACCCCCTTAAATTGGTCACTCCATAACTTCTACATCTCTAAACTCTATAAAATCCATGAACCCGCCTTCTGGATCTCTTCCCTCCCTTTTCTCATTCATTTTCTCTCTTGGATTTTCACTTTACTACTAAGAAATAGCTTAAAGTCTTAATCAATTGCTCATTAATCCAATAGAATTTCCTGGTGTACAATTGTAAGACAATTTCTTTGCTTTACCCTGGTATGGTATCTGTATTTTCTTTCTTCATTAATTTGTATGTTCACAGCTTCGTAAATAAGAACAAAAGAATTGAGACAACATTGATAGAATTTGACAAAGGGATACGGTTTTTTGCTGCTTGTAAAATTTGTCTAGTGTGATACAAATAGAATCAAGTAAGAATTTTAAAGAATCGCTTTTCATCCGTAAATTTTGCAATAAATGATTTAATTGAGAAATTTGATTAAAGAATGGATTAAGTTACCTATGAAAATGAATGATGATGATCGGAAATACTCATCAAAGTTATATGTGGGAATGATTAAAATGTTATGGTTGTTGATGTTACTGCTGCTTGATTTTTTGTTTATCATTAGGGTTGTAAGTGTTCTTGTTTCTTTCTGTTTTTGATCTTGATTCATGTTTATATTACTGTTTTATGCTTTCTTTGACTGGATTAAGTATCTTGTGAAATGAATGATGATAATTTTATTTTGTGTATCAAACATGCTATAATGGTTGAGGTTACTACTATATGATCTTTTATTTATAATTGTGAAAAGAATGATCAAAATGTTAAAAATGCTGTTGATTCTTGCTGTCATTGGTTTTTGGCCAAGTTATGATTAACTCACATATTGTATCAATTGGTCATGCTAGTGGCATAAATACTCATGAAATAATATGAAAGCCTAGAAAGGAAAACAGTTCAATAGTACACAAACTGATCAATGTCATTCAAAACCCTTTATATTATAATGGGGATGTTTTGAATTTTTAATCGTTAAATTAATTTATACACGAAAATATTACCCAGAATAATTTCATCTTTTATCCATTTTTCTGCAATAATCCCGCCTTAATTTCATTTTTGATCTATTTTTCTGCAATAATCATACCGTTAGCTGACTATCAACAATAAATAATCCAAAACCGGTTACACGTTACTTTGCAAATAAAAAAGATAATTTAAAATAAAATTAGAAAAAGAAAACAAAATTTTAAAAGTAAAAAAAAAAAAAGAAAAACAAATCTTCATTAAATAAACTGCTCTTCAACATCTATGTGGTTCCTCATTATCAATCAACCAGGATCAGTTGCAAACTTGCAATCATCTTCTTTATCTCTTTCTTTATTCACAAAAAATTTATGTTCTTTTGTCCAATAAGAACAAAGACAAAACGTCTCCTTCCATATATTCCAATCTCCATTACAGCCTAAATTAATCTCGTTGGATTAGTCTTTATTTCTCGAGTATGCCATTAATGTTTCAGACAATTGTATGTTTTACAGACGCATGATGTTCATTTTTGATATCAAGTAAATTCATATTTTGGACATTTTAGTTTGATACATTTGCACAGTTTCACTAACTTAGATCAAGGTTAGCTTAGCCTAATTAGAGATAAGATGTTTTAATTAGTTAAGTTTCATTGCTCAACAAGTAAATTCGTATTTTGGACATTTGGGCATTAATTTCCTGAGGTGTTTTAGGTCGGTTGGATTTATTATTTGTAAATGGTGGGTGCTTTTTCTCTTTTTATTTCCCCTGCTATGGATTTTTTCACCCACCTGCTTATGTATTTGTTTGAAGTGATAAGGGCCTAAGAGTGCTTATAAGTTCTAATAAGTTTTGATATGTTAAAACAAAACAAGTCCAGGTGAGCTATTAAGAATTGAAATGAAAGACAATCTCACACACCAAAGATCAAAGCTTGAGGTTAAAATGGATGTTTATGGTGTGTATGAATAAAAGAACTAAATGTGCAAGAGTATGATGGATGACAACACAAGATTTAAGGTGGTTCACCAAATAAAGTCCACACCCATCATATCTAGCTAGCAGGGCTGGCCCTAAGAGTGGGCAAGAAGGGCGGTCGCCTAGGGCACCATGTCAAAACAACAAAATTAATGGTTGTAGAAGGGTCCATATAGATGATAAATTGCAAAGTAAAAAGGGTCCCAGTGTGCTATTTCGCCAAAGGCCCCAAAATATCGACCCTGCTAGCTAGGATAGTATTAATAATGTGTTTAAAGGACAAATTAAAAACATGAAGGAATTATTATGGAGATTTGATGAGGAAGAGAGGAGCTGATTAGGCGAATAAACTAAGCAAGAAGGGGCTTTACAATGAGACTTTTAGCTTACAAACAAAGACCTAGGAGTGTGGTATTTATAGACAATAGGCCGCATGTGCACATGCTGCTCATTTGGGGTACTTATGCTTGCTTTTCTATGTGAGTTGTTTATCACTTTTTTCCTTTTAGCTGGTCAATTAATTTTTGGATACTTTAGAGGTTTTGGTGCTTCTGCCGTTAATTTTTCATTTTGCTTGCCGCCCTAGCATTGCTGTTTTGCTGTATGCTATATCCTTGGACCGCAGTAATTAGTCAATAATTTTATCTTGTATTGTCCTTCCGCTTTCGTCAATGTCATGCTGTTTAGTTGGTTTTGGTTGTGGTGATGGTTGGTCATCTTTTGGCATTATATGTGTTTTATATTGATGTTCGTTTTTCTTTGCAAAATATTTAGCACATTCTTCATAGACATCGTTGTGATTGCTTTTCACTTTAACGTTACTCCTTTTTTTTTTTTTCTCAGATCAGCTGCGTTGTTCACTGACCAAGACGTTTCTGGTTCATTCGTTTCCACAGCTGGATCGCTCTTTTATTTTAAATTGTAGTTAAATTTTCAACACATCATGTAAGGCTGTAACGTCTAATATTGTCATTGACTATTCTGTGGCATGCTTTATGCATCTATATTTGTAATTCAAGCTGTACCAATTTCATATGTATGCATTTTACTCTATATATAATGAAGCTTAATGCATTTACTTAAAGAGTCAAGCTTTCTTTCGGTAGTGTTGATGAACTTCACCATAGCCTTATGATGGTGCAAAATTCATTTAGTACTGTACATCTAGATTCTCTTGTATTCAATGATAAATTTACAGATTTCATTTGGGAAACAAAAGAAAACAATTGGAAACTTACTTGCTTGGTGCTTGGAAAACTTGGTCCAGTGCTTACATGGAAAATTTGGCTCAGCTGGAAGCATTGTGCGAGAGACTTTACAATTCACAAGACTCTGCTGAGCGAGCTTATGCTGAAAACTCCTTGAGACACTTCTCACAAGATCCTGAATTTGTGCCACATTTGGAATACGTACTTGAGAATGCAAAAAATTCCTATGCAATTTTTTTTGCTAGTTCAAGCTTATTGAAGCATGTCACTGAAAATAGGCTGTCTTTGCAGCTACGTCTTCAAATTCGTAATTTTTTCCCATTTTATTCTGTTCCTTGAATTCTTTTTTTTTTACTTCTGTATTTTACTGTTACTATTACTGTCTGCAAGCTGGTATCAAATGTAAAGAAAGCCTAGTCTGAACTGGTTAAGTTTGTTCTTTATTTTGAATGATATGGAATGGGTAAGATTTGTGGTTTCAGTTCCCTTCCCGTGGAAAAGGGACATGCTGAGATGTTGATTTACATATTTACATTGTAATTTTGCGAATCTTTGGAGAGGATGCTACAAGCATGTGATTTCTTGTCCCTTTCTGTAGTGTATGCTTTGGCACTTTATCCTCGTGTTTTTCTAATGACATGTGTGACTGTCATATGAAGGAAATCATGTTATATATTATCTGGATTCTAAAAGTGCTAATTTGGAGCACTTCGTCCTGAGTTCATTGATCCAACTTGTTTGTCGAGTGACAAAAATTAGCTGGTTTGACGATGTAAAATTCCAAGAGCTTGTTAGTAATGCTGCATGTCTTTTGAATCAGGTTAGTGAATAGAAATCATTCCATATCTTTGTGGAATGCTGTTATCGGAGTATTTGTTGCACATGAACTAATAAATTAGAACTATTTATTTTGTTTGAGGCATCTAATATGGTAGAACTATCCGTTTCATAATCATTGGTACGATGCAAAAAGCTAGCCTCTGGGAATTTTTCGAGTTGATGGAGGTTCACTTGATGACCTTATTTTCTACTTAGTGGATGCTTTGAGTCTTACTCAAGATAATATGAAAATTAGCACTTAACAGGATAACATATTGCGTTGGACATTTTTTTTTTTTACAAAATAGCACTTGATGACCTAATTGTGAAAGCTGCATGGTGAGGTTTTAAGTGCTACTCAATTCCCGTGTCAAATCCTCAATTCTCCGCCATGTGTAGGACACTTTGACACTTTCGTCAGTCAAAAATGTTGAGATTTTTTTACAAAAGAGCAGAGTCTGATACTTAGACTTATATGAGTTCTCAGTTTAGAGTAACATAGCTGACAAATGCCAATTTATCTGACACTTTTTTCTTTTAAACAATGTTTTAGGTTGGTCATATGTTTCGTCAAGTTGCAACTATTATTTTTGCTTTTAATGGCTCTAATAAATGTTGTTCAAGTTTCTCCTGCTTAATTGTGTAGGATGAAGCTACTCGTCGTGTTATATTGAAGATATTGAATCAACTTGTGATTGAGATGAACCAGGTAAGCTTTATCATTTATGGTATCAAATTGACGTGATTTTTGATTGTATGAACATAGTGAGGGTGTATCTTGAAGATTCACTTCATAATTTCATCATTTCATGTCCTTTCAGCCGTTTGATGAATATAAATAACCCTTAAATGCATGAAATCTATGTTGGTGTAGAGAGAATCTGACTATTATGAGTTCAGTTACATTGTATCAAAGATATGTAAACATATATTGTGTAAACTTAGTCTGACTGTTGTGTTGTTAAAATGATTCACTATAAATAATTTGCCTCATTGCAGCTGTATCTTGTTACTTTTAGCCACTCGCATGTGGACTGTTTAATGCTGTATACTTGTATAAGATACTCATCAATGGATGAGGCAGCTGAACCTGTAGCCCCTTATGCATGATTATAAAGAATATAACAAAATATCTCCTGCCCCCACTTCACCCAACCTCTTAATCAAAGCCCTTATGCATGAACGTAATGCCATTGGATTTCTGGTTGACGCCCATCAGACTGGAAATTGAATAAATTGTTTACCTGGATGAAGGCTATATAAAAAAGGATCTTTGATCATATTCAGTGAGTTTCCTGCACTCTTTTCTATGGAAAACCTTTACTTGCTCTTCTTTAAAATAGTTGCTCCTGATATTAGACATAATTTGGTAAATGTCAGTTGCAACCTTTAGTTGCTCTTCTTTGATATAGTAGCCGCTGCAAAATCCAAATTCAGGATGTGGTGCTCAGTCACTTATGTGTGCTTCTTGGAGGGAATCCTTGCTAAACCTTTTGTAAAGTGTCATTTCAATCTTCAAGAATTTCTTGAAGATTGAGTACTTGGAATACTCATTTTTCTTAGGGAGGGAGAATACCTTGATGCAAGTTTGCTTGTCTGTCATTGGCCTTTATCGTCTTCCATGGATCACATTGGCTGTTGGATTTCAGGGGTTTTTTGGCATGCTGTTGGTGAGAAAAGGACCATCATGTGAGGCTCGTTTAGTAATTAGTAGTCATAGTCCAAGCTTGTTTAACTCTTCCTTGCTCAAGACATTTCTCCTCCTCCTCCTCCCCTTTATAGAGAAGTCACATTTTTTGACACATCATTTTGTACAAGCGTTTTTGCAATTCTTCCTCGCTCAAGACATTTCTCCTCCTCTTCCCCTTCTATCTGCAAAGATCCTATCCTATATTTTTGCCCTACTTCTCCAAAAGCCACTGATATTCCTACGTCTTTGCAGTCGTCTCCTAGGAGATCTTCAAGACATCTCAGTTCTCACCCTTCATCCTAGCATAAAGACTAGATGCTTCATTTGCCACTACACTAGTAACTCTTGTTTTATCTCTCAATCTTTTCTTGGTTCCTTTAAGATATTTCTATGGTATTGAAGTTGACCATGTTTCTCAATCCTGAAAGTGAATGAATTATATTGTGTTTCCTGGCTTTCGATCGATTAACTTATATTTTCTCAATTCTTCTTTGCTGTTTTCTCAGCCTCACAATGTATGTTTTTAATATTTTTGTAGTAAATCAATTAACTTATAATTTTTTGCTTTTATCCTGTTTCTACTGTAAGATTGTGAAGATTGATTGCTAAGATTTGTTCCTACTTCAATTGCTTCATCCTCTATCTTACTGATTGACGCTTCAAAATCATTCCTGTGGCAGCCTACTCCAGGATTACCCTTACTGCAACATCGAAAAGTTTCACGCGAATTCAAAGTTCAGGCTCTTCTCCAGATTTATAGAATATCCATTACATCATTGCTTCGGCTAAAAACTGATGGTAATTAACTAATTAATTTTTCCATCATAAAGCCATTAGCGAACCAGAAGAATTTGAATTTCTTCATTTCTTGTATGTAGTGAACCAGAAGCTGCAAGAATTGGCTCTTTCACTTTCTCTACAATGTTTATCTTTTGATTTTACTGGGTCGTCAGCTGATGAAAGCTCTGATAAAGCTGTTGCCAATGAGGTATTGTTATTGATATCGTTGTCAACTCAGCTCTTGTATCTTGTCTACAAAGTTTTGTTTTTTTTATTGGATGGCAGATTCCATGCTCCTGGAAATCAGTCCTTGAGGAACCTTCAACAGTGCAAATATATTTTGATTATTATGCAATCACCAGCCCTCCTCTTTCGAAACTAGTGAGTACTCTTCAATCTTTTTTGGAGTTGAATGCATGGATATGGAGTAAAAATTGTAGGATCAGAAGCTCAGTAAACAATTTATATCTGAGGGGGGGTTGATAAGGTATGGGATAAATGGATTTAATCATTCTGTTTCAAGGAATATACTTTTCATTCCTCCACATTAAGTAAAAAAATGCTTTCCACAATTATCTATATCTATAAAGGTATTTATCGTCTGGTTGCTAATAGAAGTATATGATTTCACTTTTCGTTGAGGTGGGTTTTCATATTTTTATTTTTGGTGTGCAGTTGATGAAGTTATATTATGTAATAAATTTTTATAACTACTCATGCTTTTATACTTGTAAACCGATAAGTTAATATTTTGTATTAAGGCTTTGGAGTGTCTGGTGCGCTTGGTTTGTACTAGAAGAAGCATATTTACAAGCAATGCCACATGTATGCAGTTTGTAACTTTGTGCATGATGGGAACCAAGGATATTCTGGAAACAAGGAGAGGTTAGCTTTCTAATTAATGTTTTCAGGTTTTTATGTCGCTATTCACTTGTTATACGTAAAGTACTCGTTTTAGAAGCTGGATATTGATAGGCCAGTTTCCTAGGTCGTTGTCAAGATTACTAGGTCCTTTCTATGCAAATAAATTTATACACCTTAAATAACTTCTAGTGTCTAGCATTAGTAGTATGGGTCGGTCCACAGGAAATGACTATGTGACAATTAGTTTGATGACAATGAAGATTTTGCTTGGTTTGACGAGGTGTGAGAACAACAAATTCAAATGATAAGGGACTAGAGTTTGGGGGATTAACTCTTTGAATTGCTAAGGGGATTACAAATGGGTTGAACATATGTTTTTAGCCAAATTCTATGACGATGAGTAAAGTCTTTCCGTACTAGCACCATTACTTCCGGGCATAGTAACTATACAATTACTAATATGGTTAAGGAGATTCGGCTTTTGGGCATAAAACTCGACCATACTACTAACATTCCATCATAAGCATAAGACTTCAGATTCATATTGGAAAAAGGAGAAATCATACAAGGGAGGCATGGTCATCATCCTAAGGACAAGCTAGGTCTCATAGAAATCCTAATAAAGTTAACTTCCATGCTTACTAGCATGAATTCGTACATCACAAGTATTCAATACATTCATTCAACATGAATTGTCCATGGATAGAATTTGAAATACAATAGGCACACGCTACTTCAATGGAAATTTCGATTCAGTTTGTTATCTACATCCCAAACCCTAGATATTAAACTACTCACTCATGTTTGAAGAACAAAAACACATTCGTAATTAAAAAACATTTATGATTCTTACAATAAACTAAAAGTAAAGATTAAAAGAACTCACTTCCTCTAACAATGGTGAGGTTGAGAATAATAACAAAAAAAAAAAAAGAACTCCAATGTGCAAAGAATAAGAACTCCAATTTGCCTAAAAGTAACACTTTTATAATAGAAAAGTAACACTTTTTGGTCAGATTGATTGGTTCTCATATAAGGATGGTTCTCACAGGAACTTCTTCCCATATATATATATATATATATATATATATATATATATATATATATATATATGTTGGAAGAAGTTCCAGTGAAAACCATCCTTATATGAGAACCGTGAGAACCAATTAGCCTTACAAAAAAGTGTTACTTTTTTGCCTCATAGTATCATCAATAACAGTAACACCTTTTGCCTAAAAGTAACACTTTTATATTAGATGGTAACACCTTTTTGTAAGCAAGATTGGTTCTTACGGTTCTCATATAAAGATGGTTCTCACTGGAACTTCTTCATATATATATATATATATATATATATATATATATATATATATATATAATTTAGGATTTGGATCGTGTGAAAACCAATTAAAATGGTGAAAACTGAAAACAAGGGTACATAATAGCTCAAATGGAGTACATATTTGGGTGGCAGTTTTGTAAATAATTAGACATTTGTTAAAAAGGTACATAACTGCTTAAAAGGGGTACATACTTAGATGGTAGTTTTGTAAATAATATGAACTTTTTTATTCACAAAATTTATGTACACTCTATAAGATGATATGTATCTCTTTTTCTTCAATATGTATACCTCTGGCTGGTTTTCAATTTTCATCATTTTAAGTGTTTTCACTTGATCCTACCCCTATATATATATATATATAGGGTCAAGTTCATTGAGAACAAAGGTTATATGAGAACCGTGAGAACCAATCTGCCTGATAAAAAAGAGTTATTTTTTTTACAGAAAAAGTGTTACTTTAGGGCTAAAAAATATTTTTTTTAAAAAAAACTTGTATTTTTTAGCAAAAAAATTGTTACTTTCAGAAAAGAAAATAATTTTCTAAAAAATTAATAAAAAGTAATACATTTTTTCCGAACAATAACACCTTTTTATGTAAAAGGTAACATCTTTTTGCGTGTTTTGTTCAAAAATTTTTTTTTTCTGAAAGTAACACTTTTTTGTCGAAAAGTATTAAATATTTTTTAAAAAATAATACTTTGTTGCTTAAAAGTAAAACTGTTTTAGTAAAAGAGTAATACTCAGATATATTGGTTCTTACGGTTCTCATATACGGATGGTTCTCACTTGAACTTCTTCCTATATATATATATATATATGTATGTATGTATGTATTTATTTTGAGTCATGTGAAGCCTTAACCTTATTTTTGATACAGGTCTCAATCACCATGATAATTACCATGAACTTTGCTGTCTCATTGGGAGTTTTAACGTAAACTATCAGGTATAGTTTTACCATTTATGGTTCAAATTCTTAAAGTTATTTTGGATGTATCCAGTTTCACTTAAATTTGAGTTTTAAAGAACCAGTTAAGATTTTCTTTTGTACTTATCAATCAGTTTTGGTTATTTCAAAAACTAGGAAGCTTAGTTGCACTTGTACTAGTTCTAGTCTATCACTAACCTGAAGCTTGATGTGTCAAATTTCGGATAATGCTCTTAAATCCCAGTATTATTACCACACGGTATATGAGCTTACCGTGATGTTGAACTATGACAGCTGCAAACCATTTGGTTCATTTGTAAAAGTGTTTCTGCCATTGTTATCGTGGTTAGGACTGCATCTCACATTCAAACTCTTTTGCCTCTAAGTGCTATTGTGGTTAGGATTGACAGGCTATGGGTTGCTGAAGGAAATATCGTGGCTCTTGAGTCCCTTTCAAAACAAGTCTTTGGGAAACTTCACTTTTGCTTATTGACTTGAACCATATTGTTGAGATAAAGACTTTGGCATTGTGTCGTTGGTAGACTTAAACCTATTTGATCTCTCATCAATCTTTATTATGTTCGGGCTAGAGCTCCTAGAGCCGGAGAGTTTTGACTAAATAAAAGTTCGAACCTACCATCATGCCAAAGGAGAAAGTAGGTGTTGGCTTTATTTTTATAGGACCTTGTTTTGCTTGAGCAAGCATTTAGTTTTTCAAAGTGAAATTGATCACTTGAAATATATATGTGGAGGATTGTGATATCTCCTTCCTGAATGAACCCTAGTTGAAGGAAAGAAGTAGTACATAGAAAATAAAGAACTTTATTTCCTTTATTTGATAATTTGTCGAAGTCAGTAGGCAAAACTATATATATATATATATATATATATATATATATATATATATATATATATATATATATATATATATATATATATATATATATATATGTATGTATATGTATATATATATATATATATATATATATATATATATATATATATATATATATATATATATATATATATATATATATAATTTTAGCGATTCTTTTTTCTCTCTCTAATTTTGAGGAAGCTTAAGCCTATGCTGATGGATTGCTCATATTTTTAATTGAGGCTTAATTCTGTGCATCCACGCATTATCATTTTAGCTGTTATTTTATCTTTGTATAATTTTACATGGAGAAGGTAGAAAATTGAAATGATTGGAGAAGAAAAATTCATGTGGACGACCACTAAAATGGATTTTATAGGTTCATGTAGCTGACCCCAAGCTTTTGGGATCAAGGCTTTGATATTTTTAATAAATTTATGTGAATTGAAATAGAGCCAGTTTGAGATTATCATGAATAACGTATTACTTTGACAAGTTCGGTAATAGCATACTTAAATTTTGTGACAGGTATCAGAGTTAGTGGATCTGGAATGTTTCAGTGCATGGATGAACAAAGTATTAGAGTTAACACTCAAGTCTCTGCAGTCTTGGGAGGTTAATGGCAATTTTTTATATTCGTGGAAATCTGATGCTTGATGCTAAATTCTTTTTTATATAGCAAATGCAACAAACTATACAAATTGTATGAAAATGTTTGAATATCTTTTCAGTGGACAAGCAGCAGCATTTACTATCTTCTAAGACTATGGTCGGAAATTGTGACTTCTTTACCACATTTGAAGGATTTACCTGAAAACTTACGCTTAGATGAGATTGTGCCCAAGATTTTTGAAGGATTTATATCTTCACGATTTGAATCACTACAGGTAATGATGTTAATATTCTCACAACTTTCAATTATTTGATTTCTTACTATTTTAGAGAGTAACTTATCATTATGATTGTTGTGATAGGCTGGTACCTCTGACGATCTATCAGAATATCCTCTTGAAAAGATTGAGCTAGTGCAGGATCAGCTTGATGTTTTTCCATATCTTTGCAGATATCAGGTTTGACCTAAAGGCTTAGAAGATGTGTTCATGTTGTATTTGCTAGGGTTTCGAAAAAATTTGAAAAGATGTCAGTATTTTTTTTTGGATTTTTTTTGGATTTTTTTTGGATTTTTTTAGGGAAAGGGTGGTTGGGGACTTCGTTCTGATTGTTATTGTCTCATTGCAGTATGGGAGATGCAGTACCTACATAACAAATATTATGGACCCACTCTTACAGGAATATATGGTATATAGTAGCCTTATAGCAATTTGATGTATAAGTATGAATGGTATCTGATGGGCTTAATTGTGGTTTAGGAGGGCACAAAACAGCAGGAATATGTATCTAGCAGCAACATTGCAGTAGTGGAGAAAAAACTGGCATGGATGTTGCATATAGTGGGTGCCATTATGAAAATAAAGAATTATTTTGGGTATGGATGTCATTGTTGTTATCATGCTTAGACTATACAATCAAATCAGTATGCATTTTACTTCTACTCGTGCAGCGGCGATTCAAATGAAGTTATTGACGCAGAACTTTCAGCACGTGTTTTGCAGTTGATAAATTTCATGAACACTGAATCTTATGTTCCGGTACTACTAAATGACTATCAATTTTATTATATATCGTCATACAAAATCTTGCATTTGTGCTCTTCATTTGATGGTTATCTTTTCTATTAGCTTGGCTTGGGAGTTTCTATCATTCATTGCTCATCCTTTACTTAAGTTCATCTTTTGAGCTCCCATGTTTTCAGTAACCATTAATGTCTCTACGCCTCTACGGGAATCTTAGACAATCGTCTCATTCCATATGCTATATTGAAAGGCACTGATGAAAGAATTTCCTAGTTTAATTGTTTGTCTTTTATCTATCGTAGATCAGTTTAAGTCCAAGGCTTACTCCCAGTCATAGTGTAAAAATGCGGTAACGGAACGGTGATGTGGTAACGTGAGTAATGCGGTAATTGTAACGCCTAAATATCGGTCGAAAACACAAGATATTTCTTAATACGACCCAAAATGCAACTTTACATCTTTAATACGCAAGAATTATCAGATCGCTTTTTTGAAAACCATGACAATGTGGCTGATGCAATGCGGCCTTGTTTTTACACTTTGCTCCCAATCCCATTGAGTAATAAGGTGCACAGTTCTGAGGGAGAGTATCTGCAGGCCGAAGTCCTATATGTTTCATTGTTTTGTGTCTATTTAACTTTTCTTAGTTAATTTTAATCTGTTGTTTCTTGCTCTCAGTCACCTCTTTCTTGATGCTCGTTGATTTTGCCCCACATTTGTCAGAGATTTGGTGAACTCAGCAGACAGAGGCTTGAACTTGCAGTTCTCAGTTTCTTTCAAAGCTTTAGGAAGACTTACATAGAAGATCAGAATGCTTCTAAGGCAAGTGCACTCGTTGAAATAATGTCATTATTGGGCATATGATACCAAAATTAAATTCACTGTTTTTGATTCCTTCTTTTCTTTCAACAGTTTTATCTTCGGTTGTCTGAACTCCTAGGATTGAGTGACCGTTTGTTGGTTTTGGATGTCATAGTCCAAAAAATAATCAAGAACTTGAAGTTTTGTTCTAAGGTAAAAAAAAAAAGATTATTTAAAAGTTTTTCCTTCCTACGTATGAAGCAGAGTACTTCCAAGATTCTTGACCAGGATCATAAAGTAAATACAACTGCAAAAACAACGTTTCATTGCCCCAATGCTATGAAGTGGCTCTCACCTAGGGTGAGGTTTGGGGATTGGATTCACACAACCTTACCCTTGTTATAGGTTGTTTTTGATTGACACTTGGTAGTGAACATTATCTGCAACTCACATAAATGAGAAGTGCACATGATTTGATGAGACATTTTACTATATAGTCTTTTAAAATCCAAAGTGGAAAACTAAAAATCTTTAGCCCTATCAAAATAAGGGATGCATCATAAAGTTGATAAGGGATATAAAAGAGAAGTAGAGACTACTTTATTACCTTATTGTCAATCGTTTTTTGTTAGAATTCAGTTCTATTTTGGATGTTTTTTTCCTTTTTGCAGAATGATGAGGTTTTAGATCAAACATTAGCTCTATTCTTGCAGTTGACAAATTGGTTTGTTCAATACCTACTGAAATTTAAAGGACTTATTTTGATTTATATTCTTCGGCATGATTACGGTACTATAAGATATAAATTTTATTCAGGTATTCGACTAGGACTTCTCTTTTAAAGCTGGATTCTATTAAGTATATAACAGCAAATCACTGTGTAAGTGGAGTTTCAAGCCTCTTAACATTTTTCAGACGAACTATTTGAGACATGAAAGGGCTAACACCATGCTAAGGTACATAATGCAGGCTTGGGGATGGGGTGTGTACCTCACATTTAATACTGCCATGCATACCCCTTAGTGTTTCTTAATTACACCTCATCCAAAATGACTAATGGGGGGCATTTTATTGTTTCTTTGGAAACTGCGCACGTAAGGCAGTAGCTGCATTTTAAATTGGCCTTCAATGCATGGGTGGCATCTTGATAATTGATGTTAGTTGATTTTGTTTTCTTGTTTGGCTATCAGAAGGAGAATTTTCTTTTCCTTAAAGATTACTCTTCTCGTGGAAGAACCACATTCTATTACACTATTGGCGGATTGGTGTTCTTTGAAGAGAACATTGTCAAATTTAAGCAAATGATGGATCCTTTTCAACAGGTATGATTCAAAGGTTGACTATTCTCATTATAAGTGGAAGTGTTCTCAAAATTCAGCTTTGCTGCATGAAAATTGTCTCTTCCTTTGATTATATTATGGTTAGTCATTCCTCGGTTCTTTCTTAATCACAACATTTTTTTATAAAAATCTCACTTAATAAAGGAAAAATGTTGAGATAAAAAGGAAACCAAAGTCGCATATGATTAGTCTTCTTTCTGCAACACATGGCCCTATATTGGTTTTAAAAATATCTTAGCAGCTACAATTGCTATATCTGTGACATTGGTCTCTTTTTCGTTAGTCTTATACATCTTCCTGGGTGATAATAGGTTTTTGTCGACCTTGAATCCATTCCTGACTCAGTATTTTGGGATGAATCTGTAAAATGCGCTTTCATTGGGCTCATGCGGGATCTCAGAGGAATTACAATGGCGACAAACAGGTTAATAAGCTTACTAAGTAGATTCACTATGGTTTACCTTTTAGTTTAAGTCCGTGTCTCTTTGTTCACTCCAGAAATTCTTAAAACACTTTTACCTTTTTCAGTTACAAATCATATAGGGTTCTTTTTGGTTGGTTATATCCTGCACATATGCCGATACTTCTGAGAGCTATGGCTACTTGGGCTGATAGTCCAGAGGTACACTGTTTTTTTTTTTTTTTTGAGAAGAATCTACGCACTGGTGTCTTTACATTAGGTATGAAAATTCTGAAGTGGTTTGACCTGAGATATGATATCACTTGCAGATGACGACGTCTTTGCTAAAATTTATTGCAGAACTAGTAACAAATAAATTTAAGCGCATAAAGTTTGATCTAGTTTCTGTTAATGGCATATTGCTCTTTCGAGAAGTTAGTAAGTTGCTTGTTGCTTATGGATCTAGAATTCTCTCTCTTTCTTGTCAAAAGGATGTCTACAGTAGCAAATACAAAGGAATAGGGTTATCTCTTGCCATTTTTACTAAAGGTATGCATGCTGTTCAAAAATTGACACTGCTTCCTTTTATCCAAGTTACATGGGAAGTCCTTGACCTGTGCCAAATGTGTGGCAGTGGTGTTTGGATCTCTTAAATTCTATTATTGCATTCCAATAGAACAGGAAATCAGGAAACAAAACGGGGATGCTAAAAACATATTGAGGCCATTAGGATGCATCTAAAGTCTCCCTAAAATATTGAACAATATATCTTACCACATAATTGGGACTGAAATACAATTTGAATTCTTAAAATTCACATACTTGATACTCCATTGGCAAATTGGGACTGAAATACAATTTGAATCCGACCCTAGTCCAACCCAATCCAAATTATGTAACTACCAAATCTCATTGAATATATCATAATTCAAATGGTTGGTGTTGTATTTTTTCGGAAAATCAAACTCTTCAATGCAATTCCACTCCCACTCCCACACCCACAAGGCGGGTGTCAAAATTAGGAAATGAAAGTAAGAACACAAAAAAGCTAAGTTTTACTAAGCTCATATATATTTTCTATTGTTAAGGTAATGTTGGAGTTTCTTCTAAGTTCGTACTATTAGATGTTAGAAAAGTGCATTTTATCCACCTGATTTTATGTAATGAAGTTATTCCTTATTCGGTTTTCATGTACTTGAAAATATATTCTAAATTAGCTCTGAGTAGAATTTATAGGCTATAGCTATGTACCTCAACTTTTAGTTTTTTCCAAAAGATAATATTTGTGAAAAAAGAAATTTATTAGGAGTCTGACTGAGGTTTGAGAATCTGAGTGGAGTTTGAGGGATAAAAAGTCCAGCTTCTATGCTGTGAGGTTTGAGAATCTGAGGTTTGATAATGTTGGAGGGATAATAATCCAATTCGTGCCTGACTTGATCTCATCCCTATTTGCCAATGGTCGAGAATAACAGTAGAGTTAGTACTAGCAAGTTCAGATGATGTGCAGTTACATCAGAAAATAATGGGAGTTCTCCTTTCTATTATGAATATTAGAACATGATATCATTTTGTGGTAGCCGCTGTCATCAAGAGTTTTGCTTATTGTAATGAGGTTTAAGAAGGATAAGAGGTAAGCGCTTCAAATGACTTAATTATGATTTTTCGGGAAGCTTTTTCCCACATATTAGAAGGATAAAGTAGTAGGAAATAAATACTCTTACAGCTAAACCCAGAGAAGTGAAAATGGTCAGAGGACTGTCGATGGTATTCCATATTTGAGGCTGATAAGTGGACTAGCATATAGGGATGAGGGAAACAAATGCATGCCGTTTTCTTGAAACTTTTTGGGTGCTAATGATGAAATTAATTAAGGCCTCAGAATTGATTTTTCTGGTTCTAACGTGTATTTTAAATTTATATATAAATGACAGTAATGGCTGGAAACTATGTCAATTTTGGTGTGTTCGAACTATATGGTGACAGAGCACTTGATGATGCACTTGATATTGCTTTGAAGATGATTTTCTCTAATCCTGCTGCTGATATGTTGACATACAGAAAGGTATGTCTTTATGCACTTGATGATGCATTATATGTTTCCCAAAATACAAATATGTAAATTCATATATCAGTAAAATAGTGTATTGGTTTTTCATAAAATTCTGTGTCTACTTCCAGTCTAGGAAACATATTCATAGCATTATATTCCATGTTTTACTGGCTCCCTTATTTTTCATGTTGATATTTGGATACTCTTTGTCAAGTTGTCATGACCAGGCTCTCTATTATGTTGTACTCCAATATAATTTATCGTCTCCTTTCGACCTAAAACCCGTGCGAGTCGGTATTGTAGTTCAAAAATACGGTTTTGGTCATGTTCACTAAACGGGTTTCGCAGTCAATGCAGCCTATATTTTGGTTGTGGTAAATTTAAAAGCTTTTACAATGCGTTTGCGACACGGTAGCCTTGTTTTTGCACTGTGGTCGGCATCCTTCATATTGAACAATAGTCGCATTTGTGAGTTAATGGTTACGGGATTCCTTTTGAATGGAGTTATATTACTGAAATGCATGTCGCACTCCAGTTTCATTCCCCGTTATGTCCATCTGCAAATGTCTCAGGGGCATCTGAGAAATGTCAGTTACATTTCTCTGTCGGCCATCATAATTGGATCAGTAGTTGCTATGGTCTTCTAGTTTTTTTTCCATGCTATGCGTTATAACTTTTATATTTCTGCTGTTTTTGGGCTTTTTTTCCCTAATTTATTGGCAGGTCTCGAAGGCTTACTTCAGCTTTATAGATTGTATACTTAGCAAGCATATTAAAGTTGCCTTTAATCTTGATGAATTTACTTTTAAGTACATCGTCAGATCTCTCCATTCTGGTCTGCAACTTCTAGATTCAGACATTATATCACAGGTTAGAATGTTATAAATTTGATTTTTAGTGGTTTGTTCTTCAACCTCAGATGTTATGTTTCCTAGGTGGATATCTATTGCTATTATGCTTATTTTTCTAATTTTTGGGTAAAGTTTCAATTTTTAATGTTCCCCTGAAGTCTTTTTCTTGTTCCGTGACACTACTCTTGGTTATTGAATCTGAGACGACAGTAACTTACGAATTGGTTTGCAAATGGCTTGCAATTTCAGTAACAAAGACAACTCTAGGTGTGTTTAAAACGTTAAATCATGTCAGCTCAATATTTTTCGTCACCTATGTCGATTTTCCCTCTCTTTAGATAGGTTAATACAATGTGTCATTCAACATGTAAGGTTCTTCCGTTTCCATATATGTCGATGCTGTTGTAATTAACATTTGAAATGCAGTGTGCTAGTGCAATCGACCATTTGGCTACTTTCTACTTCGAAAACATTTTGATGGGAGAATCACCTACTTCACCGGCCTTACTTAGTTGTGCTCAGCAAATTTCGGGCTGTGGTGATTACTTTCTAGATGTAAGTTCGTCGCCTGCTGTTTTCTTATAATCTTATTATGAGCCATGAGTCGTTGAACATGTGCCAGGTGTGGTTCCGAACATGTGCAAGGTGTACAGAGCCTCTAAATTGAGGGACTTGATATGAGTTAACATTAGTTTTTATCATTTTTGATTTAGTTTTAGACTTGTCTTTTAGGCCCCAGATTTTTTAATAGTACCAAATGAACAGAGCTACAAAATTAGTGTGTATTTGCGCTCCGCCATGTGCAAGATGGCTTAAAAGAGAAGTTCATTTCCAATAACGCAACATTTTTATAATCAGATTCTGAAGACTTTGTTTGAGATAGTTTTTTTCGAAAACACTACCGTCGAATGGAATCTTAGCCGACCAATGCTGAGTCTTATCCTCCTCAACGAAGACGTAATACTCCTTTTTACCTCATCCGTTTTCCTTTACCATTGTGTCAATGCTCGTTTACTTACATTCTTTCATTCTTTGCAGATGTACGAAAACGTGAAAGCTCAAATTGTGGCATTGTTGGTAAGTTTGTTTTTCCTAGGACCGATATTTCATCATTGTATCTTCATTGCATTGTAGACATAAACATCCTTGTGTCATTGTGTGATTCAGCCCATGGATCGACAACATGTTCTTCATTACTTTGACATGCTCATGGACGATGTTACTCGAAGTTTAGAAAAAATTAACAGGGACCAGTTCACTTATAATCTCCGGTTGGTCAAGTTATTAGCATCATCTATCTAATGAAAAAGGTTTGGATCGCCATTTAGCACAATTGTTGCCTCGATAGTTTACTTGTAATTAGTTTTGCTAGCCTTGGTTCCTCAACATTCTCGTTTGTACATCCCGCCCATCAATGACATTTCCTTTCCTGTTAAATTTTGTGATCGATATTTTAGTCTTAGTACTTGTTCGTTTGATCGGTTTTTTCTTTGTAAACAACAATCTTTTTGCTTCTTCCCCCTAAAAAGGACTACTTTTGGTCTTAGTACTTGTTCGTTTTAAATTTTAAAACAAAGTAGCTTACTCTTATGGAAAAGGTGTTGCATGAGAGAAAAAAGTAACGATTTAACTAGGACGGATAAGTATAAGTCAACTGAACCAAGGCCATCCACCAACATGAATGCATTGATCAATTTATTATATATAAAAAATCCTTCTCATGGTTAATTTCAGTATTTATAAAATTTTCTCTTATTGTGTAAGTTCTTTGAAAATACAGTTACAATAACAAAAAAATAATCATGAAAGATAGTGCCATTTTTAAGTGTTTTAAAAAAACACCCTTTTATATTAAAAAAAAACACCCTTTTTATTAAAAATGAAATAATAAAAGAAAAGGTATATTGTTTAATCAACCTTGTTTGATCCGTTAAAAATAAATCTATATAGATGATTCATTTTTAAATAAACTTACCTATTAGATATATTTTCTAAAATAGATTAACTTGTTTATAACAATCTTTAAAAACTTTTCATAAGTCGAGAATTAGCAATATATATAATAGTTAGATACTTGAATTTATTTTTTCACTAATGATACCGAATAAGTGAATTTATTTGACAATAAATAATAATTAAATTTATTTCAGCTAGTCTCCTGAGAGAACGTTATTGTGAAAGATGTCTTTCAAGCTCAGCCCATTAAAGCTTAATATCTACTGTTACTTTATATTTTTTTATAGGCCATTTTAAATGGAGATGGTCTTTCATAAAAACCGTCTCTCACAAGAATTTGTGAATTTATTTTTAATGGATAAGTAAACTTTGATTTATACTCCCTCCGAATCTTTTTAGTTGTCCCATTTTCTTATTTGGCAAATTCATATCAATTGTCTCTTTTTTACTGCTCCCAATACCAAACTACCACCTTTACAATTAATTTAATCAATTAAAATATCCAACGACCACATTTTTAATGGACCCCAACTACGCTAAATAACCGTTAAATCCCAAATGGGACATCTAAAATGATTCAGAGGGAGTATTATTTAAAAATATTAAAGGATTAAACAAATGTGTCTCGGCGGGAAACAACCTCCTCCTAAAACCCTACAATCGGAGTCGTAATTAGTTCTCACTTCTCAAATTCTACTACAAAATTATCGTCGGAACGTAAAGTGCCTGAAAATGCCGTCGTTTCCGCCACCCGGAACCGTCACCATTTGCGAAATCAACAGAGATCTCAGTAAGCTTTCTCACTCTCTCTTCCACTTATTATTCGAGTTCGATTCGCCGATCAAAATCAATATCAATCTAATTGTGTTAATTTTGTAGTTACTGCTGATAATTTATCCGATGATGTATCTAAGGAAAGCTATGGAAAAGTTATTGTAAGTCATTATTTTATCTTGCATTGCTATTTAATTGGTTGGTTGATTGTTAGGGTTTATCTTATTTGATATTTTTTCGACAGAGTTTGTAGTTGATTGTTAGGGTTTATCTTATAAGGATAGCTAGCAAATATTAAGAAATGTCGGGGAAAGTAGTAAATAGAGTAAAAGTTGTCAATTGTAAGAATTCCTGAAGAGTATCAGTTTTTTTTCTGTTGATTCTGTTTTTGTTTTTTGGTCTGATTATGTGAAATTTTGTTGTTAATGATAGGGTATGCTGTTTAATCCCGTGGAATTTGAATCTGATAGTCTTCTATTGCCGGATCGCAATAGTAATGCTGGTGATGAGCAGGGAGGAATCCCGGAGAAAGGTTTTCCAGCTTTGATTGGTGCTGTGAAGCGGATTTTCTGCCCTAATGATGTCAGTTTTAAGCTTTTTACCCTCTCGTGATTTGTTGTAGCTGTATAATTATAAAGATATGCTCTTTATCTTCATTAAGTAGAAAATTGGATGTAGAATTGGCTGATTTCAC
The DNA here is from genome assembly GCA_019776075.1 of Amaranthus palmeri. Lineage (NCBI taxonomy): Eukaryota > Viridiplantae > Streptophyta > Magnoliopsida > Caryophyllales > Amaranthaceae > Amaranthus > Amaranthus palmeri. Next base: position 632,835 of record JAAKBH010000295.1, read on the forward strand.
ATGTTTTGATTTTTGGAATTTTTCTTGATCATTCAGCCTCTTTTTTGGTTGTGTTTTTGGTTGAACTGATTGATGTGGGTGCAATTGATTTTTAAATTTATGTAGAAAATTTACACCCTTGATTTGGACTTTGGTTGTACTACACAAATTAATTGATACTTTCATATTTTAATACTTTCATTAGTTCTCCCCAAAAGTTCTCGAATTCAAATGAGAAGTAAAAAAGGAAGATTTAGCTTATATTGGACTATGAAATGTCATTTAGTATCTGTTTGATTTTTTGGGAAGTTCGTTGCTAGTAAGTTGAAAGAGACTAGTGGTTTTGAAGGATTATGCTTATGATTGAAAGGAACTTTTACGTTCTTTAGCTTTGGAAATTTGTGAAGACTTTGTGGTGATTCAAGTACCTTGCTTATATCTATCTGGCTGTTTATTGGGTGCCTAAATATCAAGTTTCTAGTAAAAGATGCACTTTGGCTGCTATAGGGCTCACATTAAGCATGTTTCTAACATTTTTAAGACTCTGATGGGGATTGCAAGACAACTTAGATTGACGTATAACGCTCTTTGATCTTTTCAAAATTCAATTATAATCGGTGTTGAGGTATTTTGCTTGTGTACTGTATATGGAAGTCAAAACTACTTTTCGACGAGCTGCTTTACTTTACATTGTTTTAAGCTTGAGAACGCTTTGATATATACCAAATTCTTGATGACAGCTAAATTCTGTGAAGTATGATAATAGTTTGGTGTAACACAATAATAGTGTCACGTTATTGATATGATTTGCCCCCACCCCATCAATATTGAAAAGAAGATATTAGTCTAACACTCAATAAGCGTAAAATTGGGTCTGCTGGGTAAATTATGTCCTACTGTCAAATTTGTACCTCTGTGATTGCGCTAATCAGATGATTGCATTATGATGATGATGATGATGATTGCTCTAATCTGATAGCTTGTGCCAAAACGTCATTTTCAATAACTTCATAATTGTGTACACCAGAAAGCTTTACTTTTAATGTGGGGATCAATGAGTCATATGGTGTAAAACAAGTCTATCATGAATCTGTATCATAATACATAGTGCAAAAAAAGATTGCACCTTATATTGTATCGTATCGTCCGAGTTGCAAAGTATTTTAAGTTTACCGATTTTATAATGCTTTGTAAAGGTGTAAAACAACTGCGTAGGTCAATTTAAGGAATATTCCATGATCTTGGTTGATATTTTGACGGTACAATGACCGCATCACCGTGACTGTTACTGTAATTGTGCGCTATACATCAATATGGATAAAGACTTGTGAGTTGAGATTTAAGATAAGTGGTACCCATCTGTCAGCACTCATGCTTTGTTAGTTCTGCAGATGCATTTGCTGCCAGAAGTGAATTTACAAGGAGTGTCTTGGCACCAACACAAGCATATATTGGCTTTTATATCTGGGCCGAATCAGGTTACTATTCGTGACTATGATGATCCTGGTATATCACTAGATTTTTTCTCAGTTCTCAGTTCTCAGTTTGACATGACTATATCTCATTTTGTTACTTGAGTTTTCTTATGACATTTCCCGTGGTTAATTGAACAAACTATGTTTGGATAATTTTGGAAATAGATTGTTAGGATAACAGCTATTGTTGAGATGGATTGGACTTCTTTTTGTCAATGTGGTTGTTATAGGAAAACAATTTTTGTTGAAATGTCAATGTAATGTACAGTTCCTCTGGAACTTCTTTTTGTCAATCTTGTTACTTATAGAGCGACTTATGATTTTATCAGAGGGCAAGGAACCTAGCATTTTGCATGGTGATTTTCAGAGAGAAGTTAAAGTTGTTGAGTGGAGACCAAACAGCGGGAGAACACTTTCCGTTGCATGCAGGTGAGAATTATGAAGCTTTTCATTAATGAAATTGTCTTTTTTTCATGTTGTGTTTACTTATTTCTATTTTATTTAATCCAGTCATTGGTTTTGCTATTCTACAGGGGTGGAGTTTGCATATGGGCTGCTTCATATCCTGGCAATCCAGCATCTGTCAGGTCTGGGGCTGCCCCTTTTGTGGGCTCCATTTCCAAGGGCTCTGGCATGAGATGGACACTGGTGGATTTTCTTAAGAGTCACGATGGTGAGCACATAAGTGCACTATCTTGGAGTCCTGATGGAAGATATCCTTAGTCCTTACTAATTCATATGTATATATTCTATATTTTATCGTTCTGTTTTGAATTCATTGCTTCACCATATTACTAGGCACTAGCACAAGGGACTGACGGCTTTGTCATGGTTGGGGAGTTGAGGACTATTGCACATTGTAATGTCTTTCACCTGGCATGCGTCTTACCAATGCTCAATATAATAGGTATCTTTACATGGATTTTTGTAGATAGCAGTGATGTAAGGGAAAATCACTGATCCTATTTGTAACCGCTTCAATAGTGTTCTCTCGATTTTGGTTGGTAAATCTATTTCATAGGCCATGGATTCCTTTCTAAAGGAGGTCTAGATTCATCCATTATGATATTCTGAGAGGAGGCCCTTCTTTTTGTGGTTTTCATCTTTTTGACACTTGGCTTATATTTGTAGTCAACTGGAATTTCATTACTTTACCATTTCCTAGGCAAGAAAGCTCTAGATCTTGGCATGTGCTGTTTTATTAAGTAGCTTGACTATGATACCCACCCGGATCGGTTATGTGCTCATGTGCTATCTCATTTTCGGCTTGCGTGTGATTTTCACTTCCTAGACTTCCAAACTCCTGCATTCATGCTCCATCATTGTATCCTATGCTTGACTTGCTGACATGTAAATTGAACTTTCCAGTCCTGCAGTTCTGGCCCATCTTGCTCCTACTTTTCGGCTAGTTTGCTTTTGCATATAATATACTGTTATTTGAAGTGTGGGGATTGTCAAAGACGACAAATGAACTTTTAGATTACTCCTTAGTTATGTGGGAACCTTTTTTTAGTTATGCCGTGTGTGGTAGGAAATTCCAGAGGTTTTCAGTGATAAGTCTATAGGGGCTTCATTAGTAGCAACCAAACGACATGTTTATCTTTACTCTATGGCTATGCGGGCACCTTTCTTTAGTTGAAAATTCACTTTTTTTATACAAGATATGGTTGATTGATATGAGTAGTGATTCTTGTAGTAAATACCTTGTATCTTAGCTTCCGTCTTCTGCATATCATTTCTCCATAAAATTTAATGGCAATTTCCACAATTAAATTCCTCTACTGTGTTGTGTTAATCTGGAGCCATGAAAAATTATGCATCTTTTATCTTATTGTGGCACAATATGCTGGCTTTTCTTGACTTATCCAAACATACTTAGCAACAGGTTCTTATGAGAGCTCAGCTTTCACCATTTGGGACGTTTCTCAAGGTATGCAAGAATTCAGTTTGTATGAATTTAGTTGACCTTTGGAACAACCTAGGATCTAGGGCTATTGGTGGGAATCAGAAGAAAATATATGAATCTGAACTGCTTCACGTGTTATGTTCTCTATTCATAAACTTGTTTAATGAGGCAAGATGAGATCAACAAAGGAGTATTTAAATACTCCTAGATAGTTTTACTTTCATCAGTTTTAAGTTCTAAGTCATCTGATGAGCACATGAGCCTGATGTAGGCTTATTATTATTTTTTGCGACAAAGCGGCTGAAATGCTATGAATTGTAAGGTAAATATGGCGAAATGATTATGAGCCTCAACTTCATTCGATTATAAAATAGGTCATTTACAAGAAGCATCCTGTTAACCATAAGAAGGGAAATAGTCAAATGTAGGCTTTTGAGTTTTAACCAATTCCTACTAACTTAGGTCATGGAGATCCTATTCGACGAGGATTAGGAGGCATATCAATCTTGCGATGGTCACCTTCTGGGGATTACTTTTTTGCAGCCAAGTTGTATGTTCCTGAACTTGTACCGTCTTAAATCTTGATATTCCATCAGATTTATTTAGTCAAGCTTTGCTCTTTTACAGTGATGGAACATTTTATCTATGGGAGACTGGGACGTGGACATCACAACCTTGGTCTTCAAGTAGTGGCTTTGTTACGGTGAGCAAAAATCTTGTTAACTTGACTATTACTCTTTTCTTTGGCTGGAGATTGCTGTAAATTTAGAATAATTTACTTGATTGCTTTAATTTGGTTTTATAGCTTAGTTTACCATTACTTTTTTTGGCCATATAATTGCAGCTTTTAGTAATTATCTAAGTTTTAAATCCAGTTAAAGCTTTCTCTTTTTAATATCACTCTTGACAAAAGCCTCTGTTACGAATGTGAGATGCTGGCTACCTGATGCATCTTGACTTCTCACTGAAATAGAAAAACGGTCTTTTTCCTGGAAATACATCTATATCATGTTAACTTATTATAATTTTTATTACAGGGAGCTTCATGGGATCCGGATGGACGTATGATATTGCTTTCCTTCTTTAAATCCTGTACCCTGGGATCAATTCACTTTGCATCAAAGCCTCCATCTCTTGGTGCGTAAAATCTTATTCTCTCTTTCCATGCCTTTTAATTTGTATTTTTCGGTTTGTGCTGTACCTTTCAACTCTTTTTTTCCTTACAGTTGCACACTTACTTCCGGTTGAGCTACCCGAGATAGCAACTCTAACGCGCAGGTACTGTTATGTTATCTATTTACCGTCTTCCCTTCCATTAAATTCGTACCTAATCAACATACTTCAATATGTTATTCGGACTCTTCATTTTGCTTCACGTACCCATGTCCGATCCTTGATACTTGGACATTGGTATGGCACTTAGACACTTCAATTTAGGCATAAAATTGAATATTTAGACGTATCCGACAGTTGGACACATATCAGTATCCAACATCAATACCAGAGTCCAAGTAACAGAGTCAATATATTTTCTGACAATGTGCTTTGATATCGAATAACTCAAGTCCATTACCTCTGAGGTACTGCTAAATTTTTTGTATGTATGAACTACAAACTTGTATGTGTTGACATACAGTTTGTTGCTTTGATCCTAGGGGAGTAATACAAGGAAGCTGTTATTAGTTAGCATGTTCAAAGAGCTTTTTATTATGGTGGTGTCTTCACAGTCTGAAAGACTGAAATATGATAATAACCTTGCTCTTTTGTTGGAAAAAGTAGATTCTGTTGTATGATTCAAAATACAGACTAGAGAAGTAGAGGTTATAAAACAGAGAAGTTGAAACTTGATGAAAAGAAACTTCTGGAATGATTTTCCTTTTCTTTTACAAAATTGCTTTTCTCCTGTTCATCATTGGAGAAAATTCTTGATGCATGTATGATTCTTTAAGCTGCATATGCTGTCATGTTTTAATAATCATGTATCACTTGGACTCTTGTGATTTAATACAGTCAGACAATTGAGAAGGTAGCTTGGGATGCTTCAGGAGAACGCTTGGCCTTGTCTTTTAAAGATGGAGATGAATCATACCAGGGTCTTATTGCCATATATGATGTTAGAAGGACTCCTTTGATAGCAGCTTCACTAGTGTGAGTTTCTCGTTCATGTTTCATGCGTCCTTCATGCATCAGTACCCAAATCTGTATTTTTGGTCATGCTAAATGCAATGCCATTGAAAATACATTCTGAATGATGTCATCTGTTTCCTGTGTATCCAGTGGATTTATCAGAGGCCCTGGGGACAGTCCCAAGCCAATTGCATTTTCTTTCCATGATAAGTTGAAACAGGGACCTTTGCTATCTGTGGTAATAATCCTTCTCTTCCCTCTTATTCAAGTACTCTTTAAAGGATGCGTATTTGACTCCGTCTTTATGATTCAGTGTTGGAGCACCGGTTTTTGCTGCACCTACCCTCTTTTGTTTCGTTCTCACATCCTTCCTTAATTAAGGTATTTCTTCCGTATTGGTCAAACTCAGTCTCTAGATGGAGCAAAAATTGACAAATTCTATGAAGGCCACTGTGCAATTTTAAAAATTATGATGTTTTTCTAATAATTATGTATCTTTAAACACCTAACATATATTAAGTAGTTTAATATTAAGGCCCCTAATTTTCCGGGCCCTATGCGGTCGAACATGTTGAACATGTTCTTAACCTCCTAAGTCCTATGTCTCTAACACTCGGTCTGTTTTATCAATGTTATCTATTGGTGGTAAAAAGGGATGAATTTTGGTCTTAATTTTGATGAAATGTGTTAGTCATTTCCATAGTAATAAAACACTCATTCTTAAACATGCATTTTTCTTCACAATTTATCATTACCTTTTTTTTGAGTATATTTATCATAACCACTTAATATCACATTTCCTAGTTGTTATAGATGGTAATGAATTTTATGAAGTTTAGAAATTGATTAGAGTACAACAAACATAACTAAAAACCTTGTTAAGTGATTTTTGTAACTAAGCTAGATTATATTCTCATTATCATTTTCACTATTTGATGCTCCTTATGATTCCTAATTATCAAACAGTACGAAAGCATCATCTTATGATTCCTAGCTGAGCTGCTTGTCCTGTGTCCTTCCAAATATTTGTCTCTGACAGCTGAAACATTTGTAGGCTATTGATTGTAGCTTGTGAAAGTTAGTCATGGCGTTAATGTGCCATCACCATTTTTGTTCTGGAGTATGTTCAAGGTACATCGTCAATTTTTTGGAAGTTAATGTTTAGGCGCAATTTTAATAAATTGTGCTACCCCTATTTACTTGAAAACATTCGTTTATTGTAGGTTTATTTGAAGTGAATAACTTATCTTTCACATGCCGTCTTGTTTATGGAGAAGTTAAACCCGCCATTGTCCATTTCTGCAACTACTCGCAAACAGAATCTCCTCCATGTATTTGTTTCAACACAGTGGCAGTTTTTTCTCCTCGCTGAAGGATAGTCCGTAGAATATAATGATACTATATATTTTCTGTAAACAAAAGACAAGGATGCGAGGCTGCTTCGTTTGTTTTATTTAAACTGTATATTCGAGTTCAGTCATTAGTTGAGCGTTATAAAAACTCATTTTTTGCACGAACTGAAAGCTTATTCTAAATGTAGACGATCGTCCTGTGGACGATAGATGCAGTGTCAAATTCATTTAGTGTTGATTATTGTTGCTATTTTTTGGAATGAACGCTAGCCAATGTGATTAATGGCTTTTTCTGCAATGTTACACAATAAGCATCTTGAATTTTCTTTATTCAACCTTGCACCTTAGCTTAAGTAAATTTTTTTTGGAGAATATTAAAAATATATGTGTATGTTTAGTTTATGTTTAATATTTAATTAAATTTCATAACAATTGTTTAGGTGATTTAATCTTCGGTGTGACTGTGACAACCTGTGATGAAAATGTTGCCCAATTTAAAAATTGAATAAAATGTTATCTAGTTTCAGATGAATGTGCTTAGAACAGGGGAATATTGGCTGGTTATTGTTATTTCATTTTCTTATTAATACATATACCACTTAAGATAAGGGTGCATGTCCTACATCATTTAAGTAGTAGGAAACATTGCACGACGCTAAAGAACACGTTGATTTTTTTAACAGATATACTCTCTCAGTTTCTTTTAGATTATATCAAAGAAATTTTTATATAAAGATCAAGAAATTATTTGAATTGTAGATGATATTAGAGGAGAGTTGAAAGAAATTATAACGAAATAAAAGAAATGAACTAAAAAGAAAAGTAGACAGTCATTAAAACAGAAAGAGTAGACACAAATGCATTGGTGAACTCAAATTATTAGTATAAAAAGAGTTTTCTATATGCGTACTGAACCAACTAGATCGATATTTTTTATTTTATATGTTATAAAATTTAATATATCAATAAAAATTTAAATCAAATAACTCTGACAATGACTTAATTAGACTTGAGCCTAAGTTCTCCTTGAACATAAGCAACTAGCGTTGTAACTAAATCACACTAAAATATGCTTTAATCACGATTATTGTCTTATTAAATATCAAAAATAATTAGAAAAAAATAGTCTAATTTAAAAAATAAAATAAATATATTGAGTAGATTTGAATGAATATATCTACTATTTTAGTACCATAAGAGTGTAATAGTAATTACAAAAATAATTATTTATTAGAACTCAATCTATATAAATTATTTTAAGAAAATTGAAAAAATATTTTTTTCATAGATAAAAATATTCCTATAGGCCTAAAAGATAATCAAGAGTCTATTCTAAAAATAGTAATAAGAGGAGATTTTAAATAACTTTATTGTGGAAGTAGGAATGTAGAATTAGACTAATTTCTATTTTACTCAACCACTCTTGAGAAATACTCCAACTCCAACCACACAAGTGTCCATCTACTCAACAAAATTCTAGTCTTAGTTAGAAGCATTAAATAAACTAGTTAGCTATTTGGATAATGAACTAAAAAATGACTCATTAAATTATATGCATATTATATTTATGTGAATTTATAATGACATTTACAACTTATGCTCGATCAGAAATAATCTATTTGTTTAATTGTTAGTCTTATCACTAACAAAAGCTTAATATATTCAACTCTAAACCTTATCGAAATAAAAGCCACTTAATAACAATATCATACGATAAATGTTGTTATTTTGTTGCCTTATCTATAATCCAATCACTCTAATTAAGTTTCACTATGGAGTGTAATGTTATTATATTAGGCTAAAGAATTCTTCCCTTAAAGCAAAGCCATATTTATCTTCTTGGGTCAATTACAATTTTTTATTTTTTTTTTCTATCCATATATATTTATTCATTTATTTTATTGTTATTCATTATTTTTCTCTTATCCAAAACAATTGAAGATCAATTGAGCATTGAATATTTTGCAGGTGAACATTACATTATTATAAGCAATTCAGAAGAATAATAGATCATGAAGTATACTTTATTGCTATATGTTTAGTAAACTAATTTAATGATTGCAAAGATTAAAACTTTATAATGAATAATGGGAATAATGGGATTGAGTTGTACACATCATTGTTTGGATTATGTTCTCTAATGAGAATCTTTTTGTAATTTTTTTTTCCCATTTCAATTATTTTGAATCTTAATTATACAATGTAATTGAATTGCATTCATAAAGGTTACAACTTTGACTTTTGATTTTTCACATTTTAGTTTCTGGGGTTTTTTGTTTGTTGCTTAATTAAGTGATTAAGGTGCTTAATTATCTGGGTTTTTCCTTTTAATCTTAAATTTTCGAAGTTGATGATCATAATTAAAATCATGATCATGATCAAAACTTATAAGCTTTTTGATGTTTATTATGAACCCAGAATAGGGTTTGTTTTGTGATCAAACTTTCATAAAAAATGACCCATTTTTGTTGTTATTTCTATTTTGGTATTTCTTTTCGTTGTGATTATTGAAGATTTTACTAAATTTGGTAACATTTTGTGTAGATTTTTGAAGATTTGGTGAAGATTAATGTGTTGAGGCAGAAATGGGCGGATATTGTCTTTTGCTTCTCCTGATAATTGGGTCATATACTTTGTATAATTCCAAAGAGATTGGAAGGTTCTTTAAACAGACTGAAACAGCTGCACTCATTGTGGATGCTTCTGCTTCCGGCCGGACGATTCCTGATACATTGTTTGGGATTTTCTTTGAGGTCAATTTCTTCAAAATTTGATTTTCTTATGTCAAAGCCTTGATCCTAATAATATGATGATATGAAGTCGGTTACATGAACCAAAACAAATCAGTGTGATAAATCATTATTGTCAAAGATTATACCCTTCGTTTTCATATGTTTTTCATCGTGTCAAACAATCAAACTTTGACTTTGATTTCTGATCGATCTATATGAGAAAACGTATTCATGTGAGATCTTGATAGATTCATCTCAATAGATACTTTTTATAATGTTGCATTAAGATTCGCGAAAAAAGTGAATTAGAAGAACAAATGAAATCAGAGGGAGTATTTTATTCGGCTACCCATCTTCAACTAAGAAAATTAATCCAATGATCAATATTTATTTACATGTAATTCGTCACTCGTGTTTAAGTCATCTTTGGTTTACGTTTTCTCTTCTAGGATCTTCAAAGTACTATGTCTTTGTGAAATGTGGATAAAATTTGCTTCATTGAAAATGATGTGTGTGTGCAATATGCTATGTATGTAGGAGATTAATCATGCCGGATCAGGTGGACTTTGGGCGGAATTAATTAGCAACAGAGGTATGTTCTATGGGTTTATCTCAAATTAGAGTCGGTTTTCCCTCTTTGATTCTCGTACTAAAACGAGATACATGCTATATTTCAACGACATTTTTCATTATGTCATTTTGCATTTGTTGGTTTGCAGCCTTACATTAACACAAGGCATTGACAATTTGGTTTGATGCATAACGAAACAGAATCTTTACCAAATACTAAACTGTAAAACATGGTCTCATAGTGTACTGAAAGTAGACGATATTAGCGCCTCAACCAAATTCCAGACTGAACTGTAATTTTAAATCGTAAAGTCTATGAAAACCATAAATTTACAATTCCATTTTGTCTATGGTTCAATAATCGGTACAAACAATTAGGTCGGTTACCAATGTGTTTGGAAACGGGAAACTTGTTTGGATGCGTGAGATAGACTTATTAGACAACTAAGGTTTAAATTTGTTTTGATTGTCAGTAAATAACTGAAAAGTTCACTCCTTAAGTATATCAACAACAATGCCAAAGCATTAATCTCGGAGCATGAACTAGTGTATAATTTTGAAAATTTGTGGCTATAGGTTTTGAAGCTGGAGGTCATCATACCCCGTCAAACATCAAGCCGTGGTCACTGATTGGAGATGAATCAACTATAATGGTTGCTACGGAACTTTCATCATGTTTTGAGCGTAATAAAGTGGCTCTTCGTATGGATGTTTTGTGCGATGATATTGGTCCTAAAGCTTGTCCCAAAGGTGGCGTTGGAGTCTATAACCCCGGATTTTGGGGGATGGTAAGTAATAGAAATCTACAACCTAAAAACATAAAGTATTGTTTTAGAAGGCAAGAGGATCCTATCAAATGCTACTAGATGCCGTAGAATAATTGTCAATGAATTGGTGGGTTGTGAACTTGTATTGCAGAACATTGAACAAGGAAAGACCTATAAAGTAGTCTTTTATGTTCGATCAACTGGATCAATAAACGTTGCTGTGTCATTGACTAGCTTTAATGGTAGGGAAGTGCTGGCTACCGTCAATGTGATGTAAGAGTCGTACCTTTGTGGAAGTTCTACGTATAGATAGATCAAAAGAATAAATATCCATCTGCGCATGCATTCTAACTCCACTAATTTATTATGGCAGTGCTGATGCACTTCAAGTTGCCAATTGGACAAGGATGGAGGTTATGCTGGAAGCTGAAAGTTCAAATTCGAATTCACGGCTTCAATTAACAACCACCAAAAAGGGGGTACTTTGGATTGATCAAGTATCTGCAATGCCAACGGACACTTATAAGGTAGATATATAAATTTATCTTGGAAAATCTTCCATCAAGATAAATGTCATAGATCTGATTCATGTTTGGAAACAATCTCTTTGTTATCACTAACAAGGGTAAGGTTGCGTACATCCGACCTTCAAATCCCGCCTAGGTGGGAGCCACTTAATGGCATTGGGGTAATGGATTGGATATTTGATTGACGCTCATGGTCATGAATTGTTTTTCCTTGAACTCTGAGCTATGATCTCTCGGGTATCTTTGCAATTTATGCTGTGGAGAGAGGAAGTATGATGCATTGATTCGTGCATTCTTAGTGATAAATACTTTTTTGTTGACACTTGTTGGGAATTTTCCCTTGCACTTGATCTAATTCGTTCATATAGGGGCATGGATTCCGCAAGGACCTCTTCGAAAAGCTTGTTGCTTTGGAACCGAGATTTCTCCGATTTCCAGGTAAAGTTTGTTTAATGCTAGAATTTTAGATATGTCGTTTTGGCATTCTCTCTAGGTTTCTTTCGTCAAGGTATTTTTGTGTTACCTTTCCTTTCAGGCGGCTGTTTTGTTGAAGGCGAATGGCTAAGAAATGCTTTCCGTTGGAAAGAAACTATTGGTCCATGGGAGGAAAGGCCCGGACATTTTGGAGATGTTTGGATGTACTGGACTGATGATGGACTCGGTTACTTTGAATTCCTCCAAGTAGGACTTATGAACTTTTTCTACCTTCATTTTTATTACACATCAGGATAAACTGAGGTATACCTATATGTTGTGTTCGGAATTTTGACAGTTGGCCGAAGATCTTGAAACAGCTCCGGTTTGGGTAATTAATAATGGTATGAATTACGAAAACACTATTTATTTGGTTGATGATCTCCTATACATCTAAATTTCTTTTTATTTTAATGGTTATGTACGCTATTCTGACTATTGTATAGGAATCGGTCACCAAGATCAAGTTGAAACATCGGTGATTTCTGCATTTGTGCAAGTAAGTTGTTTCCACATTTTGTTCGACTTTATGTCAGGAGTTATCTTTTGTATATACAGTATATTTTAACCACAATAATTACTAAAGATTTCGTTTGACTTTGCTGTCAATAACCATCTCCTTTTAGAGCACGTTATGTCATGAAAAATTGGTGATTGTCGTATCTTTTATTCAATAACTTTATTCGTAGATTTTTTTTTCCTTGTGCATATAGGAAATGCTAGACAGCATAGAATTTGCTAGAGGTGATCCTTCGTCTCAATGGGGTTCTCTTCGTGCTGCAATGGGCCATCCAGCCCCTTTTGATCTCAAATACATTGCTATTGGTAATGAAGATTGTGGAAAACCATACTATCGAGGTACACTTTTTCATTCACCGTGTACCATAGTAATTGTTATTTCGATTTTCATACAAACCCTCTTCAGTAGTCAATTTTGTCGTTTTATTCTTCCCACCGTTGGTAGCTTTGTTTTGCTTGTAACATAAAGAGGTTATAACTTATAAGGTACTATCCGCTAAATGTTCTTCGGTTGAATAGAAGTTTTCCTGTTTCGGTTGAATTGGTACCTTGACACGGTATCAGAAGCCCAGGTCACAAGCTCGATTCTCATCCATTTAACTTAAAGTATGAGGGAGACTTGTGTTGCATCTACACGTCTAGCCCAAACGGCTGTCGTGTGAAGGGGCGTGATAGAGTATATAACATACTTTAGGCTTCAATCATCTGCTTTTTGCTTTTGGTTGAGTTGGTTTATTGACATTCTTCAATCTCGCTGATGACATCACATTGAGATTTTTTCTTCTATACTTTTAACCAGAAAACTACCTCGAGTTTTTCACTGCCTTAAGAAAAGCATATCCAGATATCCAAGTTATATCAAATTGCGATGGCTCATCTACTCCGTTGGATCATCCAGCTGATTTGTACGATTTTCATGTATATTCTCAACATCCTTCTGTTGATCTGATACTAACGTATTTCTACGAATATAGCACCTGATCTAACCGCTCTCATGTCGTGAACTATAACAGATATACACTTCTGCAAAAGATATGTTCTCCAAGTATCATAAGTTTGACAATACACGGCGCAAAGGGCCAAAGGTAAATAATTAAAGGAATTTGCTATTCATTTACTTTATCCTAATGCTTCTTGGTCACTTACCAAATTATAAAAAATGAATTCTAGTAAGGGTGTAAGGCAGTGTCACATGATTAGCTAATCTTCTCGCCAATTGCCAATTAAAAAAACCGAACTATAGTTGGATTTAGGGTATTTTTGGGTTAATTTGAGCTAATCGCCAATCCAAAAGGCGACATATCTAACGAATTATGTTACAATGATCGCTTATCATGAAATCCTAAATGATCATCCTAGGACCTAGAGTAAGCTTGTTTAGATGCCTGTTTTTGCACATGAAGGGTTGCCCCTTCCACCACCCTCTCATAAATAAGAGATTTTCTTCGTTTTGTACTTCGCCTTTTGGTATTTTGATATAATTCCATTTTAAATAACAAATAAAAAATTGCTTGTATATATAAAACAAAAGTTTCACACATTTTGTCCTTTACCAGGCTTTTGTAAGTGAGTACGCTGTGACCGGAAAAGATGCTGGCAAAGGAAGCCTTCTCGCTGCATTGGCCGAAGCTGCGTTCCTTATGGGATTAGAGAAAAATAGGCAAGTACACGGTTCATTTAGCCTTGCTAACTAGCTAAACTACATGTTTTTTACCTTTAGCCGATCGGCTGAATAGTCTCCAGATATATATAGGGGCATGATCAAATGAAAACAACTAAGTTGGTGAAAACCGTGGACGTGTGGACACACACATAGGGGGTACATATCACATTAAATGGAGTACATATTCGATGTAAGGGATTACGCGTGTTTTTTGAGTTCGTAGTTTTTAAAATATTTACGAAACTGCCACTGAAAATTTGTACCCTCTTAGACTGATTGTGTACGGCCGATTTAAAAGTTGCAGTTATTTACCAAAATACCAAAAAAAGTATGTACCCTAAAAGTTGAATATGTACCCCCGTTTCAGTTTTCACCACTTTAAGTGGTTTTCACGTGATACTAGTTTTTGTAGCTGATCTCCTTTTATATTGTTGAAAAGCTATAGATTTATCTGAGTGCAGTGATGTTGTTCAAATGGCAAGCTATGCTCCACTTTTCGTGAATACCAACGATAGACGATGGAACCCTGATGCAATCGTCTATGATTCCTCACGTGTCTATGGTACGCCAAGCTACTGGATGCAACTATTTTTTGCAAAATCAAGTGGTGCAACTCTTCTTAAAACTGGGCTTCGTTCCTCTAGTACTCTTGTTGCCTCTGCAATTAGTTGGAATAATGCAACAGACAACAAGAATTACATTACTATCAAGGTTTGGAACCTTTTTACTCATTACTTTCGTAATTCAGAAAGATTCTCGATTTTGATCTACTAAATATGCTAGCTCTTTTCTTGTCAACTGTCCTGAGAGCTGTGTTACTTGAACTTGGGTACTGTTAACGGATACTGGTACGTGTCCAAGTGTTGGATACATCTAAATATTTAATTTTATGCCTATAACGAAGTGTCTAAGTGTCATACCAATGTCCGAGCATCAAGGATCGGAAACGAGTACATGATGCAAAATTAAGAGTCTGAGTAACGTAGCCTGAGAGTGGAACTATAATCTATTTCGTAATGCTTGACTTGTGACTTGCGAAGGAGACTTTCTAAAAGAGGTTATGTTTCGTGCAGATCGTGAATTTTGCAAATAGGTATGTGAAGCTCAAGCTATCCATTACTGTCGATGAAAATTCTGTCCAGCTTGCTGGGTCAAAGAAGACCGTTCTGACCTCTAATAATGTAATGGATGAGAATTCGTTTCGAAGTCCTAACAAGGTAATATTTGAAACCCTTAACTAAAGCAATTAGTAATTAGATCATTTGACAGCAATTAGTAGTAGGTTTGAGGTGTTTATAAATCTTCTCGGGTATAGCCAACCCCATATCGTTGGGACTTTGGCTTTTGCATTGTCGTGTTATTAGCGAAAAGTAAAGTAAAATACTTGTGACTGAATAATTCTGGATCGTTTCGTCGCTTGCAGGTAGTTCCGTTTTCTACTGGGTTCACAATAACCGGAAAAAATACTGATATCTTTCTCCAGCCATACTCTTTCACATCATTTGACGTGGTTCGAGAACAATCGAGTCATCTCTTAATCAATGAAGCTGATTTTGGCCGAAAATCCTCCTCCTGAATAGATTTATACACTGTACACATCTCACAGGACTATACCAAAACAAATACTGGACTTTTGTGCACAAATGATCACTATTTGTCTTATACATCGGATCTCAGACCTTGGCACTACGGTAGGATTCAGTTCTAGTGTTCTAGGCCGAGCAGTTTCGAGCAGATTGTTTCGTTCAATTAATTTATGGTGCATATTGGATGTATATAACTTCATAGCCCTTGAATATTTCAAGGTTTGGCTAATGAGCCTAACATTTGTAGATGTCATTCTTATCAATTGAATAAAAAGATTACTTTTCCCTTTCTCTATTAGATTTTCATAAACAATCTCTCTTACATGATTGACATCACCGATCTGTTGTACATAACTGCATGCGTGTTGAACTAACTTGAATAATATTTTTCAGTGTATATGTTACACAATTCAATTGTGGGAGAGGGTGATAGAGAGGAGGATCAGACAAGAAGTGGTGATAAGAGAGAACCAATTTGGCTTTATGCCAGGTAGGTCTACCATGGAGGCTATTCACGTTTTGAGGAGGCTGATGGAAAAATATAGAGAGCGGAAGAAGGACCTGCATATGGTATTCATAGACTTGGAGAAAGCGTACGATAGCATACCACGACAAGTCATTTGGGATAGCCTCAAGGCTAAAAGTATTTCTCCAACCTACATTGAGATTATACGAGATATGTATGATGATGCTTTGACTAACATTCAGACACCGGTGGGGTTAACAGAGGCCTTTCCGGTAAAAGTTGGATTACACCAGGGATCAGCTCTAAGCCCTTTTATTTTTGCGATCATTGTGGATGAGATCTCTAAATCTATTTGGGAGACGGTTCCGTGGTGCATGCTTTTTGCTGACGATATCGTGCTGGTAGCAGAGACTAAAGAAGAGGTCAGTAGTAAACTGGATGAGTGGAGGGCAACTTTAGAAGGTAAAGGTTTGCGCATCAGTCGCACGAAGACTGAGTACCTATGCTGCGACTTTAGTGAGACACAGCCGGTAGGGGAGCCAGAAGTTTGTATCGGGGAAGAAGTCATTAAGAGTACGACCAAGTACAAGTATTTGGGATCGATCATCCAAAGGGATGGGGAGATCGACGGGGATGTAGATCATCGTATCCAAGCGGGTTGGCTCAAATGGCGAGCAGCTACCGCGGTGATATGTGATAGGAAGATCCCAAATAAGTTAAAGGGAAAATTTTATCGGGTAGCGATTAGACCGGCTTTATTGTATGGGACAGAATGCTGGCCTGTAAAGAAGAGTTTTGAACGTAAAATGGAAGTAACTGAGATGCGTATGTTGCGGTGGATGTGCGGGCACACTTTGATGGATCGAATTAGGAACCAAGAGTTTAGAGATAAACTAGGGGTTGCTCCTATATCTGGAAAAATGCGCGAAAGAAGATTGAGGTGGTTTGGACATGTGAAGAGAAAGACTTTCGATGCCCCTGTGAGGAGAGTCGAAAGCCTTATGGTAGAGGGTAAGAGGAGTCGAGGAAGACCCAAGAAAACTTGGGAGGAGCAAATAAAGGTAGACCTACGTGAGTTAAACCTCTCTGAGGACCTGACTAGGGATAGGAGTAGTTGGAGGCGTCTTATCCAGGTTTTAGACGTCGGCTTTTCTTCTTAGAGTCGGTAGCGGAGTCATGCTTTCATGTTTACCTTAGTTTACTGTGTGTTTTTGGTTTTAGTTTGTTTTAAGTTTTTCTTTTCTTTTACTTTCTTTTGACCTTTATGTGTTTTTTCACTCCATGAGGCAGGTGCGTATCTTTATCTTTATCATCTTGGAGTTGGGGGACTCCTTTTGGCCGTGCTCTCCTTCACGGGTATGAGTTGCCGCCGTCCTTCCCTCCCCAGACCCTGCTCATAGTTTCTATGAGCGGGATATACTGGGTAGGATGATGATGATGATGATGTTACACAATTCAATATTGATAGCGTATTTAATCAAATGGCCCGCGTAATGACCTAGGCAGACCTGGACTTGGATTCCACCGACTTAAGAAGCATTACAAGAGCGAATAAGTGCTTAATTATGAGGTGAGACGATAAATTTTGAAAAGTTCACATGTGGATTTCAAAGTTCAATTTTGTGAACTTCAAACACCTTACATGGTTTTAAAATGCTCGTTAATGCAAAACGAATGCCAAAAAAACAAAACTAATGCTCGATCCAAACAAAGATTTGCAAGTTCATTGTCCTCAGCCCCTCAGGAGTTGGGCCTCAGTAGATTGTGACAAACAGAAGGTAGTAAAGTACATTGTTCAATCATATACATTCTGCTGAAATGAACAAAAATATGCTTGTCTATGTTGTTGTTCATCAACTTTAACATCTACAAGACAAAGCTTGTCTTCTACGACGAATACACAAGTATTGTCATCGAGTAATCAGAGCACAAAACCAAATTAACTCGCATCTTCAAAACGAGCTACAAAATACCGTATTAAATAATCTTTTTGAAAGAAAAACAGTTAGAAATTTTGTTGCTTCCCTTACACATTCTTAAGCTTCTTCATCTTCGAAGGTGGCCATCGACCTTTCTTCCTCATCGCTCTTTTGCGCATCAGACGTTTCTTTCTGAGTCTAATCTTCTTTGCGATTTTCATCTTCATCTTCTGTTCAAGCTGCAGCTGCAACTTCGACTCCAGTGGAAGATTCTCAATCGGGGTGCTATCTTCTGCATTTCCAGATTCATCTCCAGCTGGTTCCTGTGCAGCTGAAGCCATAGCGATTACAGTGCATCTTCTTTGAACACTTAGTGGCGCATGAACCTGTAAGCCGAGTCGAGATGTTGGATGCAATGCAACAGAAACATTCTGCGGCTTGATTGCTGAAAATAAACCTCGAACAAATCAGATATAAATCAAGGTAGCAGATAAGTAATAGTAGCAAACTACAGAGGGGTTGTAGCGTTGCCCGCTTTGATGCATGAAAATGGGGAACAAAATAAGCATGCATTTTGTTATCTAGTTTTGTTAGTTTGGACTAGAAGTGTATCACTTCTATGTACCCATCTCAGATTACAGTTACATGAGCGATTAGCAAGGCGATAATGGTCTTGCGCAGAATGTCCAAATATTAGGAGCTGTGTTACTCAGACTCGCGCTTATTTTGGATAAGAATACATGTTCAAGAGACATATTTCCAAAACGAAGGGTCCTAATGTCATACCCATGTATCATTTATGATAAAGAGGATTCTTGCAGAGTGGAACCAGGCAATACCAGACACGAGATAGATTTTCCAAAGAATAGGGATTTTTTCGAATAAGCCAATTCATTACGAACCCCTCAGATCCCCGAATGTTGAGGATTTGAAAACGAAGGTAAAATGAAGAATCTGATGAACATCGGTTGGAGACCTCAACATTTTGTAAACACATTCTTTTCCATCATGAATCAAAGAAAGTTACCAGTTCATAAGCAAATAGCATAAGCTATCCTCAGAAGAAAACTAAACAATTTGAAGGTTCAAAGAAATTAGGACAATCAACTAAACTAAAATTCTTAGAAGAGTCAATTAGTGGAAAGTTTAGTTGATTAATATCAAATACACTTTCTATGTAATTTGCTACATTTTTTCATGGGATATAAGCTCAGCTCTTTCCCATTCTTGTCAACCCACTTAATCTCTTATATTCGTCTCATCCATATAATTCAAATTCTTTGTAAAATTTCATCTAAACACAACCAAAAATTTTAAAAAAAAAAATTTACAAATGTAATAAATTGATAGGTGCGGAGTAATATTCAATAAGATTGTAACAAGTGAGCAAACAAATGAAACAAAAAAAACAAAAAAAAACTGACATAATTTTGAACCCAAATGAACAACAACCAAGAAGCACACCAACTGCTCGACAAAATACCTCAAAGAAACCAAAAATCAAAAAGTTAAAACAACAAATTTACACGCATTGAAACAATTCAGAAACGTTAAAACACAAAAAACAGTAATCAGAATTCATACTCATGAGTTGTAATTGTACAAAAATGCATAAATTCAAGAAGAAAAACTAAATGAGAATGAAAAGAGACTTACACAAGGAAGAAGAAAGAACAATGGAGGTGATAGGAGGAGTAGAAGAGAGAGTGAGGAGAGCCATCTCTCTGCTTGAAGTAATTTGAGAGGGGAAATGGGTTTTGGATAAGCCTATTTGTTTGTAAGAAAAATTTGAGGCTTTTATTAAATTCTCATTGGTTGAAATTTACAAATAAAATATTTTTGCCTTGGGAAAAATATTCAAATGATTAAATCAAAGAGATAATTTTGGGGAAATGGTGAAAAATGATGTAAGATTAAATAGATTTTTGATTACTTGTGATCAATTTAGAATTTGATTTGTGGTGATATAAATGTTTTTTGAATACAAAATTTTATCTAATGATATTGAAACTATATTGATAACCCTAATTTTTAAATGCCAATTAACACATATATTGATTATTCACAAATTTGATTTTATATAATCTCGAATTTATATAATGATTTCCCTAGTCCGCCAAACTATCAACTGAACAATATTATATTTGTGAACCCGATTAAAATGTTACCAAGGTACACACAAAACTAAAAATTAATAAATATGTATTTGAGAGTTACCTATTAATTATAGTATAACTTTTAAGTTTTGGAAAATGACACGGCCCGACATTATTTGTGACTCGCATATATGTATTTAGACTCATCACCCAATTAAGTAGTTGTGTTTAATTGATGTTAAATTAGTTTTTTATACAAGAATTATTGGTCATCAAATGAGCGGTTTAAGTAGTGTTTAGTGATGCATGTAGTTTTTTTCGAAGTTTACAACTTGTTAGTTCACAAATTATGCATTCAATCACAAATTGTGTTTAATTGAAAATAATTCTTTTATTATTTTTGAGAGTTACGTCGATCTATCTTCTATGCTATAAAAAATAAATAAGCTTGTTTCCTTTTCATATAATATAAGATGAATCAACATAAGGTTAAACACCACTCAAATATTTTTTAGATTAGTTCACAAATTATGCATTCAATCATAAAGTATTTAAAATAAAGGTGAATAGAATTATAAGTTGACTTGATTGGACAATTATTCTTTCTATCAATCAATTGATATGTATTTGTTTTTCACCACCTATGCGAATTATTTTAATTTTTTCCAATAGAAAAATCTTTTACACCAACAAAAAAAATCCTAAGCATGATTTTTTTTTCCTTGCTTAGCAAATCATGAATATTGATATTAATATACTACTCCCTCCGTTCTTTTATGTTTGTGCACTTAATTATAACGGGTGGTTTCAAATGTTTGTCCGCTTTTCAATTTTGGAAATCTTTTTTCCCAAATATACCCTCATAATCCCTCTCATTTTTCACAATATACTCTCTTTATATTAATGACAATGATAATTTCCTTTTTTTCTTTATTTCATCTTTAATTTAAATGTCTTTTCCCTCTCATAATACCAATATAATTATTTTTCACACTACTATTTAAATAAAATAATACCCACTTACTACAAAGATTTTATTTTTCTTAATTTATGTGAAAAATTCATAAAATAGACAATTTTTTAAGAACGGAAAGAGTATATACTATTAATAATTAATAATTGATGATTGATGATTTTTACTATGAATAATTGATTGCTCTTTAACCAAACCGCGTGAGACATTTTCAAATATTCGACAATACGGCAGCACGTTCATCGGTTGGTCTAACTAAATTAACTACCATTATATTTTCTAATTAATAAATGTTTACATAATAATTTAATATAGTAATGTTTGATCCTTTAAAAAATAAATATACTCCTATAATATTTTTATGTTTGAGAATTGAGTTTTGTTTTATTTCGTTTAAAACATTATTGTTTTCTTTTTAATAAAGTACCCTGAATTTGATTTTCACTCTCATGTTATCATTTTATTTGCTCAGCATATTAAAAATTAATAATGACCACGGTCATAATTAATGCATTAATTTTTTGAATTATTTTGACTTATCAAAGCAGACTATTAATTATTGATTGATTGAATTTGATCCAAATTGCAATGGTCTAATAATCCTACTAATAATTACTCCTATTATTTATAGTTTGCAAATTATAAAATACATTATTTTGGGAGTTTATGTTAGTTTTGCACAAATTATATTATAAAAAGTAAATTAGTGGATCAAAATTATAGACAGTAAATCTCAAATAAGTGTGACTTACAAATAACTTTTTAAAATAAAAATATAAAAAATGCGATGAACCGACTCTTAATTAGATTTTTTTTTGTTATATAAAAAAAGGTTCTTAATTTCTTATAAATCTAAAATATTAGATCAAACCGGTCTAATTTCCGGGTCATAATTCTACCCGAAAAAACCGCCAAAAATTGAAACATCCTCTCTTTTCCAGCGTGTACTACGGCTACGTGCCTGAAACTATGCCAATTTGACAAAGAAACCAAAAAAATAAATTCATAAATAAATAAATAAATAAATAAATAAATAAATAAATAAATAAAATAATATTTTCATAATTTCTAACGCATTCTGAAAGGAGAAAGAATTTTGCTGTTTCACATGTAAGAAGAGAGAGAATACTCGAAAGAAAATTTCATCAGCTTCAAAAATCCTAATCTTTTCTTTTAAAAAAGATTTGCTTAGCAAAGTCTTAGTTATATTCAATACATTCAATTTTTGGGGGAATTTTTTTGATTTTCTTTCCATTTTTGTGGATTGAATGTATATGAAGAATATGATAGATTATTGTAGATGTGAGAAAAGGTAGAACATTTTGAATTGATGGAAGCAAACAAACCTAAGAAGCGTTTTGAAGTCTGGAAGGGAAATAATGTAAAGTTTCTATCGTCTTTTCTTCTTAATTGGTTCTTATACTGTGTTTTTGATCTGAAATTGATTTGATTAGTACTGTTTTTTGGTTAAGGATATTAGGTTTTTCTGGTCTTCTACGAATGTACTGAGATCGTCTGATTTTGCATTTACTTTGTTAAATTGATTATGTTTAGTTTAATGATTTGAATTTTAATGATGATAGTATTAGTGGGTTCTGTTTGATTATTGATGTAATTGTGGGTTAGGTTATGATACTGCTAAACCCCTTGATACTTTTGGGGGAATGATGATCAATATTCTGTTGGTTTCCTCTGAATTCTTTATAAATGATGATTAATGTTCACATATTAGGGTTCATTTTTTTTTTTCTTTTTTTGGTGGGGTGATCAAAATATAATAGGGTGATTTCTGGGAAAATATGTGTATGAATGCCAATAGAAATCGTAGCAAACGATTTTTTTCCACTACTTCAATGTCTAAAGTGGCTTCCAGTCCACTTAGGGTTTTGGGGTCGGTCGATACGCAATCTTACCATTGTTATTGATAACAACGAAACAAATTGCATTGTTTAAAGGTATATATTTGTGAAAAAGGAGAATATTGATCTTAAATTGAATAGGGTAGTCTATTTAGGAGTTCAATGCTAGAATTTAGGGTTTCTGAAGTAAAAAATGGAACATGATTGGATCATGGTCAAAACGGAAGCTAAATTGCTAAAATGAGAATAATTAGGGGTTGATAATGTCATGCTTGGGTAATAGAAGGTCCGATGAAAGAATGGAAATGCAATTGACTTGCTAAATCTTACAGGGTAAGGGGTAGAGAGCTTCCGGTCGCATACATACCTCTCAAACTCACTTAAGGTGGGATTCATATCGAGAAATCATGTGTATTTCTTAGTATTACTTTGATCGTTCATAGATTTTTCGAATTGTATAATTTGTGTGGATTATTATGATTTTAAAAGGCATTTACTTGAAAAATTAAGTGGTTCTTGATGAATGTTACTTCTATTTAATTATATTTGATAAGCTGAACATGATGTTATTTGTGTGATGTGACTTGGTCTACAATGGAGAAAACCCTATTATGCGGACGAGGAAACAGGCGTGCTGAAGGTTTTTCTTTTTCTGTTTGTAGAAATTTCTTTGTGGAGGAAGATTTATATTTGGACCTGATGCGGGATCATTGTTTTTCTCGACCCTTTTAATTGGTGGACCGGCATTGACATTTTGTATAAAGATATTTTTGAAGGCGAAATCCCATAGTAAATGGTATCCTGTCGCAGCCGTTGGACTTTTACTAACCATCTTGGTAAGTTTTATTTGGATGCTGTGCATGCTAATACACCCTCTACTAATCATATTGCTTTTGAGTATATGCGAAGAACATTGAGAAAATATATTTTTCTACAGAGAGATAATTAAGGGTGGAGGGATATTCATGGTGGACTGGAGATTGCTTCATCCTTTGCACAAACTCTATTTACCTTCATTTGTTGTGGATAGCATGCTTTCATCTTGTTACTTATGATTTGACATAATTATAATGTTTTTCTATGTGGTTAGACATGGAATTTCCTGAGTGAATGTTAAGGTTATGACATACAAGTGGTAAATGGCAACTACTAACAAATATTTATAAGTAAAAAATTTCGTACCCAAGGCTGAAGATGCATCGTGGTGGGTCAGTGTTACCTAATTGCTATCTACTTTTTCTTTTGGATTCAAAATTCGTCCAAAGTGGGAGGAACTCAAAACCGGCTATCATTTTGATTTTCTTAACTTAGTTTAGGGGATTAGCAAATAAGGCAGCAATAACATAATTCGCTAATTGCCTTGCGAATCGTAAATCGAAAAAAGTGAATTTTGGTCAGTTTTAGGCTATTATTTAACCATTTTGAGTGAATCACGAATCCATAAGGTGAACATACTAGCGAATCATGTTTCACTGCTAGCAATGATGTGGACATTTAAGCCAGATATGTAATGCAAACTTGTGCGGAAAAATCATCACGATTGCCTGAACCTATGCAGAAAGCTATCCTCCCAAATGGACTGTTGAGTATTAACCATAACTAATAATGGATGTGTATTACTACGTTTTTCTCCTAACTAAGCCTCAAAAACACACAAAAATGCACATATGCACGCGCGCGCACGCACAAATGGCTAGTGTTAAAAATATCAATTTGTCAATCTCTTTTGCCCAACTCCTTGGCTCCTCATCTCAATACAGAGAGAGAGATTGAAAGCTAATAAATTTTGCAAGTAAAACATAGGTAATCTTCAATTAATGCAAATCTGATCCTCAATACTGTTTCGTGCAGGATTTAATGTTTCTGTACATGACTTCTGGACGAGATCCTGGAATAGTCCCTAGAAATTCAAAGGCCCCGGAACCAGATGATGGAACTGATATAACAAACCCTTCGATGGAGTGGGTTCATGGAAGGCACCCACATTACAAGATACCTAGAGTGAAAAATATTTCTATGAATGGTTACACTGTTAAGGTGAAATTTTGCGATACATGCTTGCTTTATCGTCCTCCTCGTGCTTCTCATTGCTCCATTTGCAACAACTGTGTACAGAGGTTTGACCATCACTGTCCCTGGGTCGGTCAGTGCATTGGACTTGTAAGTAATATTTCATTATACTGGATATTTTCAAGCCACTAAAATGTTTATTAAATTGGTGCAATTAACTTATTAAATTGGTAGGCCGATTAACTATTTATATGCTGAGACGTTTGAAATTAAAGAATTATGGCCATAAAAATGGGCTGGGTTGGGCGGAAAGCCCGGCCTAGCCTGGCCCTGTCCTTATCCGACCCAACTAGTCACCATACATACTAGTTCTTGTAGTGATGGATTATATTCTTTGAGTTAATAGTTGTCTTTATTGTATATGCAGCGAAACTATCGGTTCTTTTACTTGTTCATATCGACAGCAACAATCTTGTGTCTATATGTCCAAATATTTTCTTGGATTAGCCTAGTGCAACAGAAGGGTATTTTGAAGGCTATGTCACGGGACGTTCTCTCTGTTATCTTGATCGTTTACTGTTTCATTGCCTTTTGGTTCGTCGGAGGCTTAACGTTTTTCCATTTGTACCTTATCAGTACAAACCAGGTAATTGTCGCTTGTGAGTTTATTAAATTTAATTCATGCTTTGAGATGGTATCATGTCTGATTATTATCCATTAGTCAGTCTTATTAAACCAGGATTTTGGTTAGTTAGAGTTAGTGCTGGATAGTTTCATGTGTTCATCAACGTGAAACTAAAATGTCGCCTGATAGAATTCTTGGATCAACTATAATACCTTTTTGAACCTTTGCAGACGACTTACGAAAATTTTCGTTACCGGTACGATAAAAAGGAGAACCCGTATAATAAGGGGATTCTCCAGAACTTTAGAGAAATCTTTTTCTCTCCATTGCCCCCTTCTTTGAATGATTTTCGAGCAACTGTTCTTGAAGAGGAGCAGGCATCAGATGAACAGTACTACCCATCTTTAAATGTGGATATCAGCTCTAAGGAGAAAATCGACATTGAAATCGGTGATAAGCATCATGATGATGATGATGAGTCTGCATTACCTAAGATTTTGCGGAACTTAAGCTATGATTATATAGAGGAAAACTTGAAAAGTAAAGATGGTGGTATGATTGCCGACCCATTTTTGGATGACGAAGAACCTCAACACATTTTGCATAATTCACTTGCTGAAGATGAGTTTAATGGTGAAAAACTTTATCAAAGAAGTAGTTCTTCTGGTGCCTTGGAGCGGAGCACACAAGAACACAGGTGCGTAACTTTCCCTGATTTTCTGAGTTTGTAACATTGTATATTCTATGTACTGCTTGGTTTATTCTTACGATTCTTGCGGCCATAGATCTCTGAGTCCAGATAATTGGCCAATAGGGAACAATTACTAATTTCCTAAGTTAGCTATAGTTCAGTGAACACAAGGGCATCTAGGGCTTGACACCCAATTAGCTTCCTAACAGTTAGGCAAATAGACTGTATGTCATTACCCCCAATTCCTTGAAGTGGCTCCCACTTAGGCAAGGTTTTGGAGGGTCATATGTATGCAACCCTTAGTGCTAAAAGGTTGTGATTACGGTAACGGAATGGTGATGCTGATACGGGAGTGATACGGATATTGCACCGCAAATATCATGTCGAAAGCGTGAGATATCCATTGATGCAGCCCAAAATGCTTTTTTTTACGCCTTAAGAACGCGAAAATTTTTGTTTCTTTTGTTATTGAAAACCTTTACAATACAGTCGATGTGATGCGATATCGCTTGTTTTTACACTAAAATATAACCTTACTTCTTATTACTGGTAACATAGAGGTTGTTTCCAATTGACCTTTAATATCGTTCATTTAATATCGATCATTATAATACAAAACCAAAGAACTACTATATTGGAACGATAGAGAATGAACTTAGTATTTAGTAATAGTAAGGCAAATCGAGTAGACTCTTTCTCATTATTTTCTCATCGCTCGAAGCACTGAAACTTCAAGGAAATGTTAGATGCATCCCGGTTTTGCTTTATTACTGATCTTGTTCCACTTTTTCTAGTGTAACAACCTATGATTTTCCACATTACAGGCATGATGAACGCCGCTCTCTCTAGTGTCACAAGCGACACCAACGTCAGCCAATTATTCATTACAATATGGACATAAGTGATCTGATCTGAATCGTTTCTTGTGAGATCCATTCCAGCATAATAATGCACTTATGGTGGAGCAGAATGAGTTCCCGGGAAATCTCATACATCGTCGAGAAATTTGGAACATTTTTTGCACTTGAAATTGCAAATTATGACTTCTTTTGAGCTACTGATTCTTCTTTTCTGGGGATATAGTTTTGTAGGGTTTGAAGAGATGACAATTGAAAAGTATACATGATGATCTTATAGAGTTTCTTCAACTATGAACTGTTCTTTTATATTCTTACAATCTTGCAACTGTATATTACTGCCAACTAATCAATTATCCTCATAATTGGATTAATGGAAATTTATTTTTCAAATGTTGATTATTATTGTTTGTTTAATTGTTTTTATATTAGTCATAACTTGTTTAAGTTGTTGACAAAGCAAATCTGGAGTAGAGCCGAGAATCAGGTTTTGTCTCAGTTTGAGAGCAAATATCATTTTTCAAGAAAGTTATTTGATTTAATTCTCATCTAACTCTTTCTGTTTTCTCTTTCCGCAAAAGTTCTTGAGTTGATTTGAGAATTGAGATTTCTTTGTTCTAAGGTGTAGGGTGATTAACAACTCTTTATGGATTGATGGAGTGTACATAATACACCAATATTTACAACTAGACACAATGGCTTTTAGGTTTGTTGAAACTTTTATTTAAGTTAAAATCATGATGATATTAGTTTATTAATGTATTATGAGTTTTTAATCTATTTTTTTTTATTTAATTTCCAACAATAAATTTCTATGAAACGTGTCAATAATAGTTGACTTAAACAATTTAACAGCTAATAAAATTGTCAATACTACTAGCTATCAGCCAATAATCAATCGATAATTACCAAAACACCTCATATATAAATATAACTAAATAAGAAAAAAAATCATAAATTATCAACCCCATATATCTCCACATGAACTCAAACCTTTTCAAAAATTCTTGTATAAGATGATATTACTGTGAAACGGTCTTAGTATGAGACGATCTTAATATAAAATATACCATATATTTAGCCTAAACTTTTAGGTTATGGATTGGGCACACAGCTATGTCAAAGCCAGGTTAGGAGTAGACTACTTTATCTCTTCCCTTCCACCACCAAAAAAATCCCTCCTTAACCCATTTCCAAATTCACTCCGAACCCGAACCCATTTACCCGACCCACAAGGCCACAACCAAATTCTTCAGAGTATCCATGGCAACAACCGCACCAATACCCACAAAAAGTTTCATAAAAAAGGGAACAAAAAAGAAATACAAGAAACCCTTTTGACACCAAGCTTTTACACTACTGATTTTGATGTAATGGAGCAACTTTTGTAAAGAACACAAATTGTTGTGAGAGAGGGTCTCTCCAAAAGACGCGTTAGAAATACGGGCTAAATAGCCCAATTTACACAAATTTAAGAGAAAATAAGAATGTGGACTTCTTGTTTTGAGGTCGTCTCTTTAAGAGACGGTCTCTCACGAGAGTAGCTGTTGTAAGAAATGGTGAATTTAAACAAGCTGTTGATAAAATTGATGGGCCTTTAAGACAGATTTTTGTGGAGTTTCTAAGAAGGTCTTGTACTGCTCAGATTTCTGGGTTTTGCTGTATTAGAGCTTGGAAGAAGGCTTAAGGTATTTATTTTTGTTATTATTTGTTTATTGAATATTTATTTGATTTTATGCATTATTAATGTTAATTTTGTGTATTTGGGTGGTTCTTTAGCTTCAAATTGCAATTAATTTGAATTTATTGATGTGGGTTAACTTTCAGTAAATCGAATATATGATTGATTAGTTTACTTTGAATTTGTTGAAGATATTAAAGTCAAATATTTTCTTCTTTATGTTAATTATTATGTGTGTTTGGGTGGTTTTCAATCTTCAAATTGCATATAAATTGATGTAAAATGGAAACTTTTCAAGGTAAAACAGGAGTGTTGTGTATCAAAAAAATGTTAATTGTGCAAAATTTAATAGGGCCCAACCGGGTTCGAACCGGTGACCTCTTGATCTGCAGTCAAATGCTCTACCACTGAGCTATGGACCCTTATTGACAATTTATAACAAATTTTATAATATGAAACTAATATTAATGTACATGGATGATGGATGAACGCAATAGAGATAGTCTCACCATGGAATCCTTTAAGAATTTGTGTAAAAGTCAATTGAAGGTTATGAATACGAATCTCATTCATTTCTCATTTCAAAGCATTATACTTGAATTGGGGAATTCAGTTTTATTGTTAGTGTTGTGTATTACACAAATTGTCGTGAGAGACGGTCTCACCGAGACACACATCAGATATATGAGTTAAATAGCTCAATTAATAAAAATTAAAGAGAGAATAAGAATGTGGCTTTTTTGTTTTATGGTCGTCGTCTTTTTAAGAGACGATCTCTCACAATTCGTTTATTTTGATGTTTTTACTAATATGCCTTTTTTATGGATCCGTCTCACATAAGATGGGCTGAAGAGGCCTTTTGTATGGACCCGTCTCTCATAAAATGGGCTGAAGAACTATTTACCCCATGAAAAAAATTAAAAAGGGCCCAACCGGGTTCGAACCGGTGACCTCTTGATCTGCAGTCAAATGCTCTACCACTGAGCTATGGACCCTTATTGACAGTTGAAACAAGTTTTATAATATAAAATTAATATTAATGTACATGGATCAACGCAATAGAGATAGTCTCAGTGTCTCACCATGGAATCCTTTAAGAATTTGTGTAAAAGTCAATTGAAGGTTATGGATACGAATCTCATTCATTTCTCATTTCAAAGCATTATACTTGAATTGGGGAATTCAGTTTTATTGTTAGTGTTGTGTATTAGACAAATTGTCGTGAGAGACGGTCTCTCCGAGAAACACATCAGATATATGAGCTAATAGACCAATTAATAAAAATTAAAGAGAAAATAATGTGGTTTTTTTTTGTTTTATGGTCGTCGTTTCTTTAAGAGACGGTCTCTTACAAGAGTAGTCGTTTATTTTGATGTTTTTACTAATATGCCTTTTGTATGGATCCGTCTCACATAAGATGGGTTGAAGAGCCTGTTGTATGGACCCGTCTCTCATAAAGTGGGCTGAAGAACTATTTAGCCCATGAAAAAAATTAAAAAAAGGGCCCAACCGGGTTCGAACCGATGACCTCTTGATCTGCAGTCAAATGCTCTACCACTGAGCTATGGACCCTTGTATGCATACATAATGACTGATTTTAGGCTTTTAGCTGTGACACATTATGTGCAGAAAACAAATCCAGTGGTGCTAGATATTTTCTTCCTTATGTCTAAAGATGAAGCCAGACATGCTGGGAACGTTTTAGCCACCTTTTTTATCTAAACTTCGATAATGCACAGTTACCGATATAATATATAACATATTCCGAGGTGGCGAGGCTACAACGAAAAGCTAAGCCAATTGTTGTAATATCGAGATATGCCATATACTCTATCATGCTGATGGTTGTAGTTCTAAGATACGTTATATACTCTTATCGGCTCAAACTTTGATCATGTCATGAAGTACCAAATGTTAGATAAATCTCAATGGTTGTTGATTAGTATTACTGTATGCAGGGTTCTGGACAAAGGGTTGTCAGATTTCATTCTGGCCTTGACTTGGGTTTCTTAGCCTCAGTTCGTCAATGACTGGAAGGCC
Source organism: Amaranthus palmeri (assembly GCA_019776075.1). Taxonomy (NCBI): domain Eukaryota; kingdom Viridiplantae; phylum Streptophyta; class Magnoliopsida; order Caryophyllales; family Amaranthaceae; genus Amaranthus; species Amaranthus palmeri. The sequence goes on from JAAKBH010000295.1 coordinate 663,729, forward strand.
AAACTTTGGTCTTGTTTCTTCTGCCTCTCAGTAATCATCAGCGTTACGCTAAATATGTTATCATTGAGGTAAGACTTTGGGATCGTTAAATCATGTGTACTGTTTATTTATGTAAAGTTAGTGATGATGTTTCTGAACATCTGTTAATTAACTATCAGTTGTTTATCGTTTGCTTGAATTAATTCAAGACGAACTAATCTATTAGTTCATGTAGTCGAAACCAATCTTTTGCGATTGTCTTTGGCATTGTTGTATTCACTCGAGATTAGAATACTGATGCTTTTTGGATGTGGCATACGAACCGACCAAACAGCCAGAACATTCCCAGCAGTGTTGGATGTAGAGAACACCGAGATCAAGACGAAGCTTGATCGAATGATGGAGATAAACGAGAAGTTAATCGCTGTGGGGGAGAGTGACGATAATGTGTATTACTGCCTATAAATGCTCCGAAACTATGACTAGTATTGATAACTTGTACTAAATATGGTAACGATATTGAATATAGCTTAAACATTCAAGAAACGACTCATGTTATTTCCATGGTTTACACGACAACTTCATTACTATGAAAAATCGAAGACAATTAGCGAAGGAAAAGAAAAAGTTTTTTTCGACCCTAATCTGGTTTCGTCTTTGTGTCCGACTTCTCTTTGGCGTTAGGAATCAACACCACGAAAATCCATACAGCCAATAACGATGCCTCTACCGGAGCAAGCCAATAGACGAGTATGTGCTCCTTGGTTATTGAATCACCACGAGCATATGCCCATCCCGTCACCTAAACCAACATAAGTATTGAAACTCAACATCAAACAAGGATTCGGATAACATACAAGAGGTCGTATTATTGTATAGAGACATACCGAAGCTGGGTTCATGCATCCGCTAGTTAAGTCGGAACCAAGAATGTTAAGTACGAGTTTGGCAAGGCTAAAAATCCATGTCTTCCTCACGAAGCTTTTAGGAATGGTTCTCGACAACGACAAAGATATGAGAACAATCAAGAAGGTTAGGATTCCTTCCGTCAATGCGCCTTGATGGATGTCGACGTTTAGCTTTGGCCCTCGGCCAATTTGAGGGAAGGTGTGAATTAGGAACTTAACTCCATAAATAGCTCCAAGAACCTAAACCATGAAACAATAAGAGGAAAGCATACTTTTTTTACTAAAAAGGCCACTAATTCAAATATAAAATTTATTTGAAGCTAACGCGACAAAAGGTCACATGTTCAAATCTAAACCAACGAAGGCATATGGTCGAATCGATTGTCGTATATTCTTGATCAAATGAGCCAACGACGTGAGAAACTTTTAGGTTGCATCTAAATTAAGCACAAGAAACCCAACCTAGCTAAAGTAATAAACTTGAATCTCTTTATTTCGACACATTGGCTTCTATTGTCATATCAAGGAATTAACTCAACTGAAAACAAGTTAAATTAATTTGTTGGTCCGGGATATTTTATATACTCTATTATGTTCAATTCTATGAGACGCCGTCGACCTTCCTTCCCCGTACCCTGACCATAGAGTATCTATGTGCGGGAACACTGGGTATGATGATGTATAAAAATGATTAAACAATGGAAAATTTAATTTTAAAAATCTCACTTTTGGTTGATTGTCTTTTAAAAATCTCACCTTTCAATTATTTTTCAAAAATTCAACCTTTATACCGCATTTTCTTTTAAAATTCCGACCTTTTAGTTCTTAATTTTTTACTTCTAAATTTTGCAAATAACTTAATAAGAAAATGCAGTATAAAGATTGAATTTTTAAAAAATAATGCAGTATAAAGATCGAATTTTTAAAAAATAATCGAAAAATGAGATTTATAAAAGATAATGAGCAAAAAGTGGATTTTTAAAATTAAATTTTCTTTAAAAAATATATAAATAAGTAAACAATAGGCAGAAATTATATTATTTGGAGCATAGGGAGAAAAAAAAATTCAAAATTTCCAACAAAAAATCTTGATAGAACATAATATATCAATCAATTAAAAAGATAAAATATATAGAAAAAAAGATACCTGAGCAGGAATTCTTGCACCAACAATGAACAAAAACCGTCTAAAACCCCCAGAAATTGCATCAGCAAATAAATTCAAAGGATTATAAGTAGCACCTCTTGCATAATTACCCAATAATGCAAACAAAACAAGATTAATAAAAGATAAACTAAATTTAACAATTTCCCCTGTTAAATCATGAACAAAACCCAGAATATGGAACACTAAATATCTGACAAAAACACTAGAAAATACCCACATAAATGAAAGCAAGAAATCAAATACCACTAATAACCCATTATCTCCCATTATTGAATTGAATTATTGATTATTTTAACAAGTTAAAAAAAAATCTTTATTGTTTTTGCATGTGCTTTGTATAAGCTTTTATTGAAAATCTTGAGTTTTTTTGTTCTGTTTGGAAATTGGGATGTTTCATGTTGGTTTAAGGAAGCTACCTTTAGCTTTTTTTACCAAGTTATTAATGCTACTTTTAGATGGGCATGGCCCATGGGCCACACTTATCAACAATACGTCAACGGCGGAGTTATAATTGAGAAATTTTATAAAGGCCCTGTGTAATTTTTTAAATTATGATATTTTTCTAATAATTTTGTATCTTTAAACATCTAATGTATACAAAGTAATTTAATATTGAGATCCTTAATTTTTCGGAGCCCTATGCGGTTGAATATGCTAAACATGCTCAAAATCTCCCATTTTACGTCAATAGGTAGACAATAGACATGAGCAATGTGCCTAACTTTTGAGCATTATAAGTACATATCGTTTATTAACAACGAATACACAAATTCTTACTTGAGACCGTCTATTGTAAAGACGGCTCTCAAAAGCCCCGTCCAATTCTAAATATATATTGTTACAACTCTAAGTATAAATTTGGGCTGGACTTTTGAGAGTTGTCTTTACAAAAGACGGTTTCTCAAGAGAGCACTTGAAACGAATAAGTTAGTGTTGATCAAACAAAATCAGGCAATCAACTCTCCTTAGTCATAAGTGTTTGCTTTTTAAAAAGTAATTATCTAAAAAATGTAAAAAATCATTATACAGTTATAATTGAAATTGCGAATAAACAAACAATTTACCCGAACAAATAATTTTGACTTTTTTTAACTAACTTTTTGTTCACTATTAGTCACTGCGGATATACTTGACCTTAGCCTCGGACTTAAAAACGCTTACTTGATATATCCGAAATTCATTTTTTATTTTTTTATTTTTTTATTTTTGTTAAAATTTCTTACATATTTCAAAGTTTCTGAACAGTTGTGTCTACTGTCTATCCTATCACGTGAGTAGAGCAGGGTAAACCCGATATCAGTCCATGGATAATCCAGATATCGCAAAATAAGACTATTCCAACCCGACCCTGAACCCAATAAATATATTAAATATCCTATCATAACCGAACCTTCTCTCCTTTTAACCTCAACCTCCACTCTTTTTCTCGATTCATTCCCTATCTTTTCCCAATTCGTAAACCCTAACCCTAATTCTCTCTCTAGATTCTTCCCCTAAACTCAATAACTCCATACACAACTATCGCTGTTCGATCTTTAAGTAGCTTCTTATCATCCAATTCTCAAATGATGAGGATAATCAGATCGCGGTCTTCATCCCTCAAACACTTTGATTGTCGCTGATATGCTGCAAATTTTTCATTCAATTGAAGAAACTTCAAATTTTACTTTCTCAAGAGTTCCAATATTTTCTTGGGTGATTTCTTCGTCGTCGGAGCTTCTCGCTGTGAAGATGGATTATTGAAGAGTCGGTGCTGATTAATTCACTTTTTCTCGAAGGATATATCGATTTCGTGCTTCGATCTATCAATTCTATTGATTCCTTACGATCTTGCTTTTTTGGAAGCAATCTTGTTTCTGATTACTCATAATTGAAGCACAAATTCAGTTTGTTCGAATAATTCAGATTATTTCAACAAGATACGAAATAGTTTTCGCGTTGTTCGAAGATTTCCGCACTCCGCAGTGAAGTATACCAAGAGAGGAAGCTTGAAGGAGAAAAAGATATTAAAAAATTTATTTTGTACTTTGTTATAATAATTTTAAGTTCGAAGTTAAATTAGAGGCCTATATTTGAATAATTCAACGGCCTCTGAATATCCTTTTAGCTAGTTAGGGATTTTATTTGATTTTGTGCGATACAAGTTTTGTTCGATTGATCAATTTGTTTTTGAAGGAAAGAAAATTATGGCAGTTTATTATAAGTTTAAAAGTGCAAAAGATTACGACTCAATTTCAATCGATGGTCATTTCATATCGGTTGCCAATTTAAAAGAAAGAATTTTTGAATCAAAGCATTTGGGAAGGGGTACTGATTTTGACCTTGTTGTGACCAACGCTCAAACTAATGAAGGTTGGTCGACTTTTAGTCTGAGTTCATAAGTTTTGTTTGAATTTAGATTGCATTAGCACAATTTTGAACCTGCAATCATATATACATGCTGTTATTTTGGGGTAGGTGACGTTTAAAACTGATTTAATTTTATTAGATTGTGTGAAATCTGAGGTTCGTGCTAGTTTTTTGCTTGAGATCTCAGCAGGAGTCTCTGAACTAATGCCAAGTTGCTCTGGCTTGTTTTGCTAAGTATGGTTCCGTGGTTGAGTATTTCAGTTCTGCCACGTCGCTTATATCGCCCCAAAGTCCCAATGTGAGCTTTTTCTATAGCCTGAGGCAAATCTGTTGGGACAGAAGGAGAATAGTCATGCTACTTAACTTTAGATTGATAGGGTGGCCAACATAGGAAGGGGTGGGGGATGCGGCGTAGAATCGGACATAAGTACACATTCTCTTGCTAGAATGGGCATGGTCTCTTATTGCTAATTGTTGAAATAAGTGCTTCTTTATTTGGTACATAGGGTTTAGAAATGCTCTTTGCACATCATTTGTCTATTCTCAATGAAAAAAGCAACTAGCAGGTACCAGGATTTTCTTGTAAAATTCTGTGAATTAGGTTAAAATCACATCAAGATACAAGCCCAGCTTCCCATTGAAGGTGGCTTAAGTTGGTTTGGATTTTAGTTTCATTAACAGTAGCTCAGCTAAATCGAACTTTTTTGATTTCCCTTGAATAACAGATGTGGGTGTTATCAGGTCAAAATTGGGCAGTGCAACTTGGCTGTATTATTTGATTTTTTTTGCAGTTTTTCATGGATTGTTCTCTTTGTTCTGCGATTTCAGAGTATATAGATGAAGCAACGTTGATTCCAAAAAACACTTCTGTCTTAATTCGTCGAGTACCAGGACGGCCTCGCATGCCCATTGTTTCACAATCAGACGAGTATTGATCGAATCTTTTGCTTTTTTTGACCCTTGAATCTTTTATGTTGATACCCTGGGCTGCCATGTTTTGGGGAAGAATATTTGGGGTGTATGGTAAAATAACCGATTGAACAATTTTAGCTTGTTTTGACACAAATAAATGTTCGAGTGGTTAAATCAATGATCTAATGCTAGTTTTTGGTAAATTAGTCGGTTAGTTTGTTGTATGAATCAACTATTTATGAACAAGCTGCTCTTGGCAGCGCGTTCAAATTTAGAATCTGCCTGTCAAACCAGCTGTTGTGATGATATCAACTGGTCAAATCGTAAAATCAAATGGTCAAATTAGTGACTCCATTCAGCTATAAAATGTTCACCAAACACTGCTATTCTGTTGGTGTCTTTCATATTGTATTAAATGTATTTTTTCTCCTTTCTATCAGATTTTGTAAAAGGAATTGAGTTCTTATGGTGGTTAAGGTTGTTTGTTAAGTGGGAAATTCTGCTTTTCTTTTTTAGGTTGAAGGTGGAGGAAAAGATTGACAATGATCAGCAAAAAAGCAACTTTATAGTTGCTGATTCTTCAGGATTTGGAGATGTATATATCTACTCTACATATTAGTTTATGGTAGTTACAATATTTATACTTTATTGACTCTTAAATTTGTTCAGTTTGAAGCTTCAGGATTGGATGATGATTTTGGAAATGATTTATATGCCATCCCTGAGATGATACCTGGACATTCAAGCAATCCATTGCAGGATTCGGTTCCTTCGAGCAAAGCTGATGAGGATAGCAAACTAAAAGCTTTTATTGAGAATTCTTCTTTCGATTGGCAGCGGTGAGACATGCATTTTATTTAAATTTTTCACTAGCGCCATACATTTTTTTGCAAGTCCCCCTTTTTGCGTTCCTGGTACTAATGTGAAGTAAACTGTAATTATGCAGTCAACCTACTGATGGTTTTGGTCCTGGGAGAGGGTTTGGAAGAGGTGGAAGGGGTGGTCGAGGTTTTGGTATGTCTTAAAAGCTTTATTTGCTCTATTATATACACTTCTAGTTGTTGTTTTCCGCTTGACAGATATGTTGCAATCCTTCTGCAATGTTGACATGTATCGGTACCTTTATGACTGAAAGTATCTTAATGACTGAAAATGATTGTCATTGCATTTTGCTTGTGTTTATTAGGTCGAGGTGGTTTGGAACGCAAAACTCCCCCACAAGGCTATATCTGTCACAGGTGCAAGGTTCCTGGTGAGTTCTTGCTTGTTCGTGTTTATTTTTCCTTATTAATTATTCTGTTCTTTGTTCATTTGATTGATTGTGGATATAACCTAATCTTAGTTTTTTTTTTTAATTTTTTATTTTTGATTGAAAGAGTAATTTGATTGGGATAACTCTGTATTTAGGTCATTTTATTCAGCACTGCCCAACAAATGGTGACCCTACTTTTGACATCAAGAAAGTGAAACCTCCTACTGGTATTCCCAAGTCGATGCTCGTAGCTACGCCAGATGGCTCCTATGCATTGCCCAGTGGCACATCTGCTGTGTTGAAACCAAATGAGTGTGTTCACTTTCTTTATCACTTGTTTTTGTGGTTTGTATTTTAGGCTGCTTCTTGAGCTTTTGTTTGAATCTAACAGGGCTGCTTTTGAGAAAGAAATTGAAGGGCTGCCATCTACTCGTTCAGTTGGGGATCTCCCTCCAGAGCTTCATTGCCCCCTTTGCAAGGAAGTTATGAAAGATGCTGTGTTAACAAGCAAGTGTTGTTTCCAGAGTTTCTGTGACAAATGTAGGGTGCTTATGTACTACAAAATGTTTTTTAAAAGACTTGAATGTTTGTCAATACTTTTTTTAGCACTTTGTTTTGATGATTGTGGATAATATTAAGAATACGCTTTGTTGTTAGTTTGAACATAATGTTTTTAAGTTGATTAGTGGAGTGCCATCATGGTTTCCGGATGGTTGTGGTATACTATCTGCTGTACTGTTCTGCATGGTTTCTTGGAAGGGATATAATCTAAAGATGAAACAAATTGAAGATGATTGGGTTTTTTATGTATTTATTTTTTACTCTCATTGGCTGTTGCCTTTTCTTGGCTGATACAAAGCTGGTTTATGTTGTACTATGTGCCATGGATGTTTGTCATCTATAATGCGCTTTGGTGAACTTTTGATGTATAATTGAAATAAATAAATCTATTGCTGTTGTCGAGATGATTTTGTCAGCTGATGCCTTTAGTTCTCAAGATTTGTTCATTTCTTATTTCTTCAACATTTGTCAGGTATAAGGGATTATATCATTTCTAAGTCCATATGTATTTGTGGGGCAAGAGATGTACTGGCAGATGATCTTCTGCCAAATAAGACACTTCGAGATACCATTAACCGTATATTGGAGTCTGGTAATAGTAGTGCAGACAATGCTGGGAGTGCTCTCCAAGTTCAAGGTTATTAAGTTGTTCCATTCTTGCTAGGTTTTTGTTTCTCTCATTTCAAAAGTCTCATCATAGTGTCTTCTCAGATATGGAATCGGCACGTTTTCCTCAGCCTAGGATTCCATCACCTACTCAATCTGCTGCCTCAAAAGGGGAGCAAATGCTTCCACCACGCACCGAAGGAACTTCAAATTTAAAGGAGAGTGTGCAAGATATAAAGCCCAGTGATGCTTCACAGCCACAGGCACAATCTCAAACCTCAGAGAAAGTCAAAATTAACATCGTTCCAGATGTGTCTGAAGCTACGCATGAGTCAGCTAGTGTGAAGGAGCCTGCACCTCAGGGCAGTGCTTTACCTGTTGAAGAAGAGGTTCAACAAAGAGTGGCTCCTGGTGAAGCAGGTGCATCTCCTAATCAGATTTGTCTTACTTTGCTATTTTTCTGTGATGAATTGCGATCATGTTCTAAGTGTTCCACTGTATCTTCCAGGAAAGAAAAAGAAGAAAAAGAAGAAGATGCCGTTACCCGTTAATGGTACATCTGTTTTTCTTTTTTCTTGTTCTCATTGTAGATAGAAGTATTTCGTTGGAGGTTATGATGAGGTATTGTTTATGCTTGTACTGTTTTCTGATACTTGGCTTCCTACTGATAACGTGCAGCTCCAGATATGCAATGGATGGGCATGCAGCAGGGGATGGATGGATTTATGGGCCCTCCTGCTGCCTTTAATCCTTGCTGGCCGGGAATGCAACCTGCAATGGATGGATTCATGGGCCCTTATGGTGGTAACATGCCATTTAATAATATGGGTTATGGCCTAGGACCTATGGATATGCCTTTCGGCAATGTTATGCCTCCAGATCCTTTTGGGAATGTTATGCGTCCAGATCCTTTCGGTGCGCAAGGGTTTATGATGCCCCCAATGTTTCCTCCTCCTCCTCCTCAGAGGTACATATCATATTTTTTCGGATAATGTCATTAGTACTCGACTACTCGTATTTCTTAGCTTTGTTTTTTATTGTTTTGTTTAATCTTCTCTTGTATAAGTGACTATTATCCTGAATTCTGATTTAAGTTGTTTTTTTGATAAATAACGATTGCAATCATGTTACTCCATTCTGGTGCTGATAAGAGCTACGATATACTTGACCTAAGCACAATGTCTCAGTTGAGTAAATGGTTTCAATTTGTCAAACACTCGTGTTGAAGATTAAGGGAGTGTCTGTTAGCTGTTTTTAAGGGTTGGAAATGGAATCAGATCCATTGTTTGGTTGTGTGGGTAATGTTTCCATTACGTTGCCATATATCTTTACTTCGTTTCAACGACATGAGAAGTAACTAAGAAACTATGAACTCATCGAACTCATCTCCTCTCTCACGATGCTCATACACTTACCCTCTTCATACCAAATAATTAATAATAATCGTACTTTGACAATACCGTTCTTTCTCTTTAGGCATTCCCTTTCTTTTTCATTTCCACTTCATACAAAACACCTCCCAGGGGTCTTAATGAAAAAAGCCTTTGTGAAGGTAAGTTGCAGAGTGCAGACATCCAGCCTCGTCATGAGGAGATAGCTGGGCCTCTTCGTAGTCATTGCATCAGAGTCGATAGTGATGTTTGTTGGTTATAGTGCAATACACATTCTTATTGCATTGTCTTTTACGGCACATGTTTACTTGCTATATGATGGTATGCAACATTACTTTGTTACATGAAACTAATGTTTTTTTTTTTTTTTTGTTTTGCAAAAACTCCAGGGATCTTGCAGCTGAATTTGGAATGGGCATGAACATGAGGCCACCACTGATGAGTAGAGAAGAATTTGAGGCTCGGAAAGCTGAAGTAAGAAGAAAGCGAGAAATGGAGATAAGACGCGTTGAGAGGTGAAAAAACAAGTTTAAGATCTTTTAGCAGTGTTTCTAGTTATTCAATTCTTGGTTTTGTTTAAAATCGTTACTCTTAGAACCAGCAAAGTTTTACTCCTTTGTCTCACTTTGCACCTTTGCGCTCTTGGTAATGATACCTACCACTCTCTTTTGATCTCACCCACTAATTCATTCACTGTTTTCATCAACTCATTTCTTGACCCCACTTGATACACGAACTACCAATTAATATATACACATCTTTGAAAGAGGTGCAAATCTGAAGGGATGGATGGAGTACGATTCATAATGCTATTCTTGCAATTGGATTCTAACTATCCTTTTCTAATTTGGATATGTATTGCAGCCGGGAGCCTCCGAAAGACCGTGATTATAGCAGAGAAGTTAGCAGCAGCGCCAATCCTCCACCTATGAAGTCAAAATCTGTATGTTATTTTGTTCATGCTTTTTACGACTTTTTCTATAGCAGGAGCTCATCCTCAGCTGCGTGCTGCCACTTAATTCCCCTGGTCCATATCAATGCGGAGAGTCATGGGAGAGGATCACAAATTCACAATTATACATTTTTTTCCATTTTCTTATATTTTTGTTTTATAATTTAATATAATTCTCCAAATTTGGGTTGTAACTTCTGTTTTATAATTTAATTTTTTAATGGCTGTACGCCTGTTATATGGGTTGTTTCCTCAGGCTTACGTAGTGGATTCTTCCTTCTGGTTTATTTTTATTTTTTTCTTTTGTATTTGGTTTTTTATTTTTCACTTTATTTGCCCCATTTTAGTGGAAGAGAATTTCTTTTGGGATTATTTGATATAAAATAAAAATGTCTGATTAATGTTAGTGATAAAGAGATTTTCATAAAATGAGCTGTGGACTTGCAATTCCAAATCCAAAAATAAATAATTCTATCTCACTTTTGTAATTTTACAAAAACCAAACAAATGATTTTCAATTTTATAAAAATCTGAAAAACGTTCAGTTTTTTTTTTCTTTTTTTTTTCTTTTTTTTTAATAAACCATCAGTACTTTTCATATCCTATGAAGTATGTATTTGTTTCAGTACCTATAAATGTGCTTTTGGGTTCTTTCATTTAATTTTGTTATGTGAATTAAATTTTCTAAATATAACAGTAATTTTAGAAATACTCAATTGCTACAATACGATTACAATTTTGCTTAACATGCTAGTCAAGTCTTTGTCGATAAAATATCAATCATTTGACCATAAGGTTAAGGGAGAAGAAAAATGGATATTGATGCTCTTTGATTTAAGTATTTTCTTATGCTTTTCTTGCTTGAGACTTCTAAGTTTGACATTGCATGATATGACAAGGTCTTGCTTTGACTTTGATGCAGAGGCCACCACCAATTAGAAGGTCTCCAAGCGAAGATCGCTATGACAGTCATCGAGAAAGGGAGAGAGCACGGGAGAGGGCCTCTGTTGACCGTGATCGGGACCGAGAGCATGATCGCGAAAGCCATCATCGTCGGACCTCCCACAGCCATAGGTCTGAAACGGCTTCCCCTGACAGATCTAGACGTGATCCAGATGTTCCCCGCCCAACTTTGAAAAGGAAATCCGAACATCATGATCGTGATCATAACATGGAACGCGAACGAGAGCGGGAGCATCATGAACGGGAACGGGAGAGGGAGAGGGAGCGGGAGAGGGAGCGGGAGCGGGAGCACCATGAACGGGAAAAGGATCATCATGAACGGGAAAAGGATCACCATGAACGGGAACGGGATCACCGTGAACACCGTGCCCATTCCAAGTCCTCATCCTCAAAGCAGCTGTCTTCTTCAGATGCAGTCCCAACATCATCCGACAAGAAACACAAGGCAAGTGTGTTCTCAAGGATCAGCTTCCCAGAAGAGGAGCCAAGTAAGAAGCGTAAGGTCTCCGCTGAGCCTAAATCCAAGGCCAAGCCAAAGCTCGTTAGTAAGGATAATGACACTCACCACCACAAGACGGTGTCATCGTCCTCTGCAAATGGCTACTATCATGACTCTGGGACAAAGAGTGCAGCAGCAGCAGCAGCAGCCTTGGATTATGAGTCAAGTGATGATGAACGCCATTTTAAGAGGAAGCCATCAAGGTACGAGCCATCGCCCCCACCTAGAGAGGAGTGGATAGGTGTGAATGAGGAGGATGGGAGGAGGCATAGGAAACACAGGTAGATTGATCGATGGTTCTGAAAACACATGGCTACTAATTGCCGGGGGATCAGTTTCCTTTGTTTTTGGGCTTATTGCTCATCCTTGTAATTGTAGAAAATGAGCATAGGGGATCAATTTCTTCCCTTGTGGGCTATACTGCTCATCTTTGTAACATTTTGTTCTATTATCTTTTTGATTTTGCAACAAAATTGTACTTGTACTTTGTTCTGTGTTTTGGGGTATAAATGAAATTACTTTTCAACTTTCGTAAATGTATGTCTCCATCTACGCCTACTCACATATTGGAACTTTTTTTTTAAAACCTATTTTTGAAACTATTTGGATATATAAGTGTTTCCCCAAACTAATTTGAAAAATAAGCTTCAAATTAAATTGCTGGCTTTATTAGCGTTTTCCTACCCTATTGGGGGATTTTAGATGTTAAGAGAAATCGCTATTAAGAACTACGTTTTTTGATTGAAGGGAAGTCGATGTTTCCAACAGCGATTTTGGTGTGCAAGGGAATTGAACTGAGGACAGAAATCGTTGTTCTTATTAGCGATTTTGCCTAAATGATTTTTTGTGTTTTTCTTATATGGAATATTTTTTGTGAAATAATATATATATATATATATATATATATATATATATATATATATATATATATATATATATATATATATATATATATATATATATATATATATATATATATATATATATATATATATATATATATATATATATATATATAGTTAACTTAGTACATATATATAAATTAAACATCAAATTAAATAAGATACATCATCCAAATACAACATCAAACTACTTAATTAAAATGCATAAAGATCGTTCAACTTAAAAATACACCAATTAACCACGTTGACGTTGTGTACAACTACATATGTTATATCCTATTCCGTTGCATAAGCCACATCTGAGTCCTTTATTAGTACGATCATCCATCTCATTACGCAACCTCTTTGACCTTGGACGTCCTTTTTATTTACTCTACTAGCATCAGCATTTAGACGAGGGCCATTGTATTCCCTCCATTGAATAGAGTCAAGCAGGTTCAAATTGTGGCTCATAAGTCCTCATAAAGCTAGTAGTGCGAAAACGTCAATCGACAAATGGGTCTTCAGATAAGCTAATTGCAGAACAAATAGCTAAGACATGTGAACATGAATAGTGGAATACCCAAACCTTTTTATATGTGCAAGTGCGTTTTGAAAAGTTAACAATGTAACACTTCCTGCCTTTGCGTTCTATTCGTTCACCTTTTCGATTGTCACTTCATATTTGCCATTGATTATGTCCAACAGCTCTACGCTGTGATATTGTGCCTTGGCTTGCTTGCTAGATTGAATGAGCATCATATGCATTGGCTTGCTTAATTAGTCAGAGGAGCTCAACACTTGCATACTAATTTTTTTTTTTGTTTTGTTTTAGTTATGAATGAATATTTTTTTTAGAAAAATTATGAATATTATAATAATACAAAAACTAACATGATTATACAATTTCTTTATTATTTTACATATTTTATTAATATAAGGACCGGCATAAATTATTTTCTTTATTATTTTACACTTTTTTAATAATTTTTGTCATACAAAGACTCATACTTGTATCCAAAAAAACCATGGAAAAGTTTTATCCTCATAAACTTTCATTACTATCATTATCATTTATTTAACAATTTTTTTTAATTCTATACCATAGTAAACAAACATAAATATTTTAACAATAATCATAAATAAATAAAATTATTCAATACTTTTTACTCTTTGAAATTTACTACGAAAAATGTCATTTCTTATTTATTTGCGTGCAATATTTACACGACACGATTAATACAATACACATTTGCTTATACATAAAATAATTCAAGAAATATTACATCATATATTATTACATTATTACATCATATATTATTACATTATCAAACTTTTGTACCTGTATGTACTCCTTCGATATACTAATTTATATATATAATTAAGTTGGTTTATAGAGAAAAAAAATAATTTTACTTTTTTGTATTGCTAGTGAAAAATGAAATACAAAAATGTGGAATCATAGATTGATATATGTACAGGAATCGCAAATCAACGAAATTATATCTACTTTATATAGATTGATATATGATGATTGAAGCGCTAAGATGAGTTATCTACTGTATCATGCCTCTTTAGACTTTAAACAATATTTTGGGGTTAGAATTGTAGATGCGACATGAGCTTTTTACATACTTACGGTACCTAGTGCCAAATAATACTCCCTCCAATTTATTTTAATTATCCTATTTGCTTTTTCACACTATTCATAATCTAAGAAGTGGAGTACTAATTAGGCTAAATAAAATTGAATTCTTGTTGTCGAGAAGTAGTTAAGGGAGTCAGCTTGAACTTCATATTTGTATCGTTTATTTGAAGCTAAAAATACAAATACTATATATTATTTGTATCATATTTTCAAAAGATATGAATAAAGTGTTATTTTTAATCTTTTTTAGTAACCCCCACTACTGGATCAAAGATACAAATAAGACCTTTTCTACTAGCTAGTAAGTAGTAAGTATCGACCATTATAACTTGACCTGGGTTTTGAGCGCGATCATTTTTAGTTGGGTTATTTTTATGTTATCTTTGAATTAGATCATTTTTGGATTAGGTCATTTTTTGTTTTGATCGACATTTTAATTTTTTTTTAAAAAAAAACTTTACTTTTTATTATTTCTCTCACCCTAAAAGTGCAAAGTACCTAGAGTAGAATGTTTAATATTGGAAAATAAAATAAAATCAACGACTAAATACGTTTTAATTGTAATATTTTATTATAATCATCTACTGAATTATAACTTCTTCATTATTTTACAAATGTAAAACTTCAAATATTCGTCCATTATTTTATATGTGGTTCCATTTGACAACTAAAAAATAGTAAAAAGTCAAATAAAGCACACTGATTGAATAGGAGGAAGTAAAAAATAATTTAACAATAATCATAATAAATTCAATTATTTAGGACTACTTATTTTAAAATTTACCATTGAAAGTGTCATTTCTTATTGATTTGTGTGAATCATTAACGATTAATTATACATCCAATAACACAAGAAAACTTCACATATACATACACACAAAGACCAAATTTATTCATCAAATATCACATTACATGTATTATTACATTACATTATATTATATTAAACTTGATCCTTCCTTCTGAAATATTTGTTACTAATGATGACATATTCAGTAGAGAAATGTCACTATCAGTAGCAAATAATAGAACGGAGAAATTAAAGTATAATATTATGTATATTATTGATCCCTTCTTCCTCATAGATAATGGAAGATGTATTATTCATGCAAATATAGTAATTAAAAGTTAAGAAAAAACCCAGCTAGGGTTTTCATTAATTATTCCATATTAGGCAACAGGAAGAAGGGGGTTTACTAAACCACCTATGCCTAAATTTAGAACAGAACCAGTGATAGACCTAAGGTTAACCGGAAGGGGTAGGACTGTACCAGGGTTAAGAGATGTGGTTAGTCCACAACCATCAATAGGGGCAGTTACCGACGCCGTTAACCCGTTTAAAACGCCGCCGACCACGGTGGATGGTAAACTAGCAATGGGAATACTAGCAGCCACATTTCCATTGGGGCCGGTAATAGCTGAAGCTAATGGATTGCCGTTACTAAATATGGTTACTGTGGTATTGGCAAGTGGGGCCCCCGGGCCTACTAAAGTTGGGGAGCAGGTTAGGGTTCCGTTTACGACTATGGTGTTTATGTTGACGCCGACAGGCAACGATGGTAGTAGCTGGCCGGCATTGGGTTTGGTTAGGAAAATGAGGAATATTGCGACAGATAAGAGGATTAGGGTTGAGGTTGACGATGATGATGACGTCATTGTTGTATGGTTTGAATGATATGATGATTTGGGTTTTGGGTTTTGGGTTTTGTGAGGAAATATGGGTTATTGGGGGTGTTATTTATATATGCATAGGGTATTAGTAGGTAATGTATGCAAGTTATGAGAAGTGTGGGAACAAGTTATTAATTCGTTTCATGGCGAGAGGGTCTTGATAAAGATCTCTAATATATAAATTCTTTTATATGAGAGTCTTTTGGGCTAGAAATATCGATAAAACATATGCCTTTTTATACCTAATGCTAAATATTTCACCTTATATGAGGGGTGGTTGAGATTCAAACCCGTAATTTCTTGTCACGTTGGCTGCCAATACCATGTCTGAAAGTGAGGAATCAACTCATCCAAAAGCTAAAATTTATGATTGGGGCCTCATTATATGTTGCGTACTCTAACAGGCGTGGAATTCCCTAACATAATTAAATATAAATAAATCAGCTCATCTTAGATGAGGTCGTCTTACCATGGGATAAGTTCATATAATTAGTCAATTTCTCTAATTGATCATTTTGAAATTGTAAATGATCAATTTAAGGTTATAAATTATTACTTTAAAACTAAAAAATGATCATTTAAAAATCTTAAGTGCCTAATAAAAATTGCCTTATCACGAAACCGTCTCATTTAAGAACTTGTGTAAATAAAAAATTGAAATCAGGGCTATGCATTATTATTGACCTTTTGAATATATCACCTGCAAATAAAATTCAAATCACATTTTTTCCTCCAAATTCAAATGTTTTTTGGAATGGTGATTTGGATGAATTAAAGATAATAGAGTTAAGATTTTTATTTAAGGGGAAAAGGTTAAAACTGATGGGATTTGAAATGATGAGTCGTATAAATAAGCGTGCAGTAGCCTTTAAGCTTCGAATTAACATTGGCTAATGTTTTTTCTGCAAAATAGGACACGGTGAAACAACTTGGTAAACCGCAAAGTTACCTTGTGAATTTTTTTAAAGTTTTGATTACCACGTAGAAACTCAAAACCTCAAGGTTACCAATTGGAATTTCCATAATAATAATAATAATAATAATAATAATAATAATAATTTCTAAATATGTTTGGACGTCAATATGTCAGGTGTTAAGGTATCATGGGACGTAGGGTTCCTTGTGAAAACCGACAATAAAAACATTAATTAGTAATTAGTGCATACTTATAATTTAATTTGGACAATGCTAATGTAAGCTTATCAAAGATTATTATAACATGGCGTGTTTGAAAAACAAAAGGAGGCTACCCTTACGAATCTTTTTACCCTATATGTACTCCATATAAATTGTTCGATTACACAAATTCTTGTGAGAGACGGTCTTTTTGAGAGACCATCTCTAATTGGGTATTCGGATTGGTTTATTAGGAAAAATATAGAGTAAATATAGACAATAAGTTTTATTGATTGGGCTTGAAAGACGTCTCTAAAAAATACGGTCTCTCAGGAGACTGGCAGACTGCTGGATACTAAACACAAATTATATAATTAAGTTGGTTTATAGAGAAAAAAAATTAACGCTGCTGATTAAAGTTCTAAGATGAGTTATCCACTTTATCACGCCTCTTCACAATATTTTTTGAGTTATCCACTTTATCACGCCTCTTCACGCAATATTTTTTGAGTTGGAAGTGTAGATGCAACACAAGCTTTTCTCATATATACGGTACCTACTGCTAAATAATACATTTTAAGTAAAAGGTGAATGAATAAATTTGAATGTATGATCTTTTATCATGTTGCCGCTGGTAGGGGTGTTCGGGTACCTTTTTTATCGGCCCGTGTCCCGGCCCATTCAATGCGGGTACCCGGTTATCGGGTACCCGAATAAGACGGGTCGGGACACCGGGTACCCGATTTTCATTTGTTGATTATTTCTGCAAATTTCATTATGGTATTTTATCCAAAAATTTTGGGCCGAACTGTGCATTTTATATGCACTGCAGTGTGCTGTACAATAATATACTAATTTGCAAAATTGCAAGATATAATGTCAATCTTCATAAATTGCAATATATAGTGTCCAAAAATTCCATTGTTGATAAATTAATAATCCCTTAGACTTGGGTGCATGAGTAATGGTCTACTGGATTAATTCATTAACAACCTAAAACTAATGTGGATTGCAATCATGATTAGTTAAATAACTTGTCTCAAATTAATAATGATATTATAATATTAATAATAATACAAAACCCAAAGATACCGTTAATTATAGGTATTACTATTAACAATTAGTAACATCTATTTAACAATATAATGTAATACTAATATTTTCTTTTTTTGAGATAATGTATTACTCATATACTAAAGATGTCATGTGTAATATATAAGTTTAGCGCTAGCACACACTATAGATGTCACTGAAGATGAGAGTTTAGAGATGTGCTGAGACAATCACAAAAAGGAAGATGAGAGTTTGCAATAATTAAAAACACTAAGAAAGATGGAAGAAAACAGCTCTTTATTGATGGGTTTAGAGTGAAGACTGAAATGAAAACCTTAAAAAAAATTATATTTATATTAAGCAGGTCATTAATGGGTACTCGTATCGATTTGAAATCAGCCCATGACCCGACCCGGACATTTCAATTTTTTTGACTTTTGACCCGCCATTTATGAAGCGGGTCGGCGGGTCATCGGGTCGGGTCGGACGGGTCGGATATTTTTGAACGCCCCTAGCCGCTGGAAGTACCATATCACTTTATCAACTCAAAACTTAATAATAAAATGATCCATAATTTAGTGCAAATATGTGGTTTGTGCATGTCGTACTCGTACGATGTTATGGTCCAAAACACAAAATTTTGAATAAAATTTCCTCCGGACCTAAATATAAAATGGTAGTAGTACCTCACTAATTCCAAAGTTAAGCTAATTTGATAGAATTTGGCCATAAGGAAGGGTAAATGTAAGAAAACATATTTGATGATCTGATTTTATTCGGTTTTGTAATTGAATTCGATTTTTACCCGACTTTAAAAATGAATTTATATTAATGTAAAAATTAGTGTTAACATAAATTTCAATTTTAAACCGATCTGACACATCTAATTTAAACTCCCTTTGTTCTTTTATGTTCTTCTTACTTACTTTTTGCAAAGTTTACAAAGTAAATTCTAAGCCTTTATATACGCTGATACGCATCACAAAATAAAATTATAAAAAATATATAATAAAAATTGTACATTAAGAAGAATTTAAAAAAATTTCACATGAATATATTTAATTATCATCTACATGTGTCATAATAATCTTAATCAAAATTTCTTTCTAGAATAAAATATTTTAAACAATTAGAAACGTAAAGAGAAATAATCAAATGACTCAAATCAACAATTCTCAATATAAAAAGAAAAAAAAAACAAGATTAAGCAAACAAAAAGGAAGAAAGTTTATCAAAAGTGGCCTAGTAACCCGTGATGATTGGTTTTTTCAAACATCATTCACTTTGGGGATTGGAATTAGTATAGGGACATAGGGTAGACAACTTGATTGTCAGAGAAAGGAACAGCGAGAGTCAGAGAAGGGAGTGGGACGCGTCACGCGAGAGAGAAGAGAATAGCAGGGTTTCCGGTTTTCTTAATTTTTTTAAATTTTTTTTTTTTTTATTTTTTTTTTTCTGATTTTTTTTTTTCAAAGTGGGGGTACAGCTGTACCCCCTTGTCTCAAGGTGGGTCCGCCTCTGACCTAGTAAGTGAACTAATTAGGCTAAATAAATTCTTGTTGTCGAGCAAAATCATATTAACAAGTGATCAAACTAGCCAACAAGCATATCAATTTTTATTACATTATCGGTCCGTTTGGTTAGTGGTACTAAATGACGGTAATGAAAATGATTTATAGTGTAAAATTTCATTAAAAGTTCCATATTCCCATGATAATGAAACTTTGATCACCAAAAAGTTTTTTTGTTTACAAATTTTCATTATCACCTGATACCATCCCTCCCACTGGTAATGCATTGGAATAAATTTTGAAGAAAATGAGATGATTGAAGTTGGACAAGCATGTGCATCAAGGTAACCAAAAGATTTTTCAACCAAAATTACACTAGTTTTTCATATTCATTACCACCGTTTATTACCACCTATCATACGGGACGTATATGTCATCCATTTCTTCACAGGTTTCGTTGTGTCATGTGCTTAAACAGCTTGTCGTCTACACCAATGATGTCGGAGAAGTAGTTAAGGGAGTCTGCTTGAACTTCTTATTTATATCATTTATTCTAAACTAAAAATACAAACACTACAATAAATTTAGCTTTTTGCGACATTGGATTTAGTGGCATTTTTGTATTAAAAAATGCCACTAATACATATTTTTGGTGTAATAATTATTGGTTTTTATTTTAAGTTCTACCATCTAGTGATTTAGCGACATTTAATTTGGTCTTTAGTGGCATATGTAATTGTCACTATAGTCTATAGTGGCATTTGTGAGAAATGTCACTAGATCCTATGTCGCTAAAAGCTTTGGTGTGACTTTTTAATATGCTGCTAAAGGGTCTAATAAATGTCACTAAATCTCCTATATACACTATAAGAAATTTGAAATAACGACATTCAAATTAAATGTCGCTAAATATATCCCACTAAAAACAAATTATGTTGTAGTGAAATACTATATTATTTGTATCCTATTTTCAAAAGATATAAATTATGTGTAATTTATAATCCTTTTATGAGTAATCCCCGATACAAGATTAAAAATATAATTAAATAAGACTTTTTCTACTAGCAAGTATTGACCATTATAATTTGACATGTTAAAACGAGATAGGTTTGTTGGGTTTTGAGCGCGATCATTTTAATTGGGTTATTTTTATGTTAACTTTTAATTAGACCATTTTCGGATTAGGTCATTTTTTGTTTTGATCAACATTTTTAATTTATTACAAGCGAGGTAAAATTTACTTATAAAAACTTTACTTTTCATTATTTCTCGTACCCTAAAAATGCAAAGTACCTAACATAGAATGTTTAATAATATAGGAATATAAAATAAGATCAACAACTAAATACGTTTTAATTGAAAAATATTTTATGATAATCATCTACTAAATTACGACTTCTTCTATAAATCTTCATTATTTCACAAATGTAACTTCAAATATTGGTCCATTATTTTATAATACTTTTGATGTTTGAAATATATATAATATTGAAAATTTTCAATATATTAATACCCTACTCATTCTTTATTCCATAGTGAAAAAACATAAAATAACTAAAAAAATACTTCTATCTTATTTCCTTATTGAGTTAAGTCACCCAAAGTGTCTCGTTTTTATGTTAAATATGTTAACTGTACCAATTTAAACCTACAATTTAAACTTACAAAACTTTACGTTTTCACACATTTAGACATGCTAACCGTACTTTCCCCTATCAAAATTTAAAACATTGATTGAATAGGAGGAATTGTAAGTAACAAATAATTTAACAATAATGATAATTAAATACAATTATTTAATACTTTTTATTCTTTTAAATTTACCACTAAAAGTATCATTTCTTATTTATTTGTGTGCATCATTAACATGATTACACTTTGCTTATACACCAAATTTTAACACAATTTTGGCCATTACACGCAAAGACCAAATTTATTCATCAACATTACATATATTATTACATTACAATATTATTATATTATATTATACTTATCCTCCCTTCTGAAATACTTGCTACTGATAGTGACATATTCGATGGAGAAATGTCACTATCAGTAGCAAATATAATAACACAGAGATTTTATATTAGGCAATAGGAAGGGGGTTTACTAAACCACCTATGCTTAAATTTAGAACAGCATCTATGATAGACCCAAGGTTAACCGGAAGGGGTAGGACTGTACCAGGGTTAAGAGATGTGGTTAGTCCACAACCATCAATAGGGGCAGTTACCGACGCCGTTAACCCGTTTAAAACGCCGCCGACCACGGTGGATGGTAAACTAGCAATGGGAATACTAGCAGCCACATTTCCATTGGGGCCGGTAATAGCTGAAGCTAATGGATTGCCGTTACTAAATATGGTTACTGTGGTATTGGCGAGTGGGGCCCCCGGGCCTACTAAAGTTGGGGAGCAGGTTAGGGTTCCGTTTACGACTATGGTGTTTATGTTGACGCCGACAGGCAACGATGGTAGTAGCTGGCCGGCATTGGGTTTGGTTAGGAAAATGAGGAATATCGCGACAGATAAGAGGATTAGGGTTGAGGTTGATGACGATGATGATGTCATTGTTGTATGGTTTGAATGATATGATGATTTGGGTTTTGGGTTTTAAGTTTTGTGAGGAAATATGGGTTATTGGGGGTGTTATTTATAGGCATAGGTAGGTGATGTATGCAAGTTATGAGAAGTGTTGGAACAAGTTATTATGTTATGTATGTATGTATGTATCAATGTAGGTAAGGAAAACCCTAAAATTAAAGTTTGCAACTTGTTTCTCTAATTACAACTTGCATTGATATATGTGTTTCCTTACTACTACTTGCTTAGCTTCATTAGGGTATGCATACCAATGGAAATTTTCCATATGTTATATGTATATCCTAAAAAATCCTATCACTTAATGCAAGAACGCTTTAGGCGAGAAATGTTGATGCAATATAGACTCTTTTTATATTTGGTGCTAATAAATATTGCACTTTAAATGAGAGGTGGTTGAGATTCAAACCCCTGACTTCTTATCACGCTGGCTTTCGATGTCAATCAACTCAATCAAAAGTTTAAACTTATGATTGAGGCCCAAGATATATTATATATCTAAAGGCGGTGTGGGTATAACAGCTCGTCGTACCGCTCATACCCATCCAAATCTTAGGGGAAGGTTTAACTCCTGTTTGCCTATAGGAATTTCCTAACATACCCCAAATATAATTAAATCAGATCAACTTGGATGAGGTCATCTTACCAATGGGACGAGTTCATGTAATTAGGCAATTACTCTAATTAATCATTTTAAAACTATAAGCGATTAATTTAAGGTTATGATCACTTTAAAACTAAAAAAAGTGATCATTTTAAAATTTTTAGTTCATAATAAAAATGGCCTCATCACAATACCGTCTCATTTAAGAACTTGTGTGAAATAAAAAATTGAAATCAGGGCTTTGCATAATTATTGACTTTTTGAATATATCACTTACTCCCTCAGTCCCTTATAATTTGCAGCATTTTCCATTTTCGTCCGTTCCACTTAAATTGCAATATTTCTATTTTTGGACTATGGCCCACCACTTTCTTTTAATTTCATCTATATATTTTAACTCTCTTTTACTTTCATCCACACAATTTATTCTCTCTCTTTATTTATTACCACTTTCTTAATATTCACCAATTTTCTCTTTTCTACTAACTCATCATGACGGAATAGTACAAAATTAAATTCAAATCATTATGAATGCATCAATTTTACAACAAAAGAAAGAAAATAGCAATAAATAGCAACTGAAAAGAAATACAAAGAGAAATTTGCATAAGAATTTGGAGCAATGAAGATAAGAGCCACAAATATAGTAGGACTAAGTACCTTAAAAAAAATAAAAAAATCAATGAAAAAAATTTCAATTTTTAAAAAATAAACTAGTTTTAATATAAATAAGCTTGTAATGTACATGAGTAGAGAGTAGTGTACTAATGTAAATTATAAACATAAAACAAATAAAAATAAATTCTATTCAAAAAATACATTTAGCTTTGTACAATTTTTAAAAAATTTTCTTCAGAAATAAATATAATAAATCTACTTCAAAATCATGTTGATCATAAATATTAGTAACTACAAATATTATTTGAAAATTTATTTAAACCCTAGATAATAATTAATGAATTTAATGTCAAGAATTTTAAAATATTATTTGTTAATATTATTTTATCTATTTATATAGTGGATTCTAACCTAGAGAATTTCAAAAAATCATCCTCTCACCTCTAAAATTAAAATCATCTATAGACTTTGAATAAAACTATGTACTTTGGAATTTTCATTTCTCATCCATGACGTAGATCATATAAATCTAACTTAACAACTTGAGGGGCTTACAAATACATTACATTCCCTTTGTCGGCTGTGACAGCTCATCACATGATTTTTGTGTGGACGCTTTGTGGACTCAGGCCCACGTCACTAACCCACAGCGTTGACTTGAATACAAAACATGATATATGAGTTTCACTCTTTCACAAAATCATATGGTATTAGAAGAAATTCTCACCAAGCATTATCTTCAAGTTCACAATCCCATATTTTAACGATGTGGAACCTTCCTCACATGTACAGTATTTCCAACATAAAACTCGGTTACTTTGAACTTTCCATTATCGTTATCTAATCCTATCCGTCTTCTTTGTCCTTTTTGAATTTGTCATCGATAAAGCTTTAACTTTGATTTACGTGCACATTGTTGCATTGCTAAGTCAAAAGAAAAGGTATAAATCTACACTAATTTTCTATTGATGCTATCTAATTGTGAGACGATTTCAATTGGATAAAGTCAAACTATTTAAAAAAATTGCTTCCTGTACATGTGGTAGTTCGGTTCCATTGTATTTTTAATGTTTTTTCCTAATAGATTTTTTTTATATGGACTCGTCTTATGATTAGACGGTCTCATACAAGACTGACGGATAATCTAACTTAAGTGTTACTTGATTCTCTTAAATTGCTTTTTTTGTTGCTTCAACTATTCAACATGTATCATCTTATTTTCTAATTATGTTTGGACGTCACTTGTTAATATGTGATATGTGAGCTATTAAGGTACCATGGTTCGTAGGTTTCCTTGTGAAAGTTGACAATAAAAACATTAAATAGTAATTACTGAATGCTTATAAATTTGGACAATGCTAATGTAAGCTTATTAAAGATTATAATATAATATAGTACGTGGTGCATCGTTTGATAAACTAAAGGAGAATTTAGCCTTATATGAATTTTATTACCTAAATGTATTCGCATTTAGCTTTACTCGGTCTTTTTTGTTGTAGGAACTTATTTTATTGGAAAATTTCTCAGGACTTTCTCGAGTTAGGAAACTCTTTTGCCGCATCTTTCTTTATGTGTATGGGTTGCCGTCTTCCTCTGAACGGGATTCATTCCCACACTGGGTATCATAATGATGATTTAGATGATGATGATGTATTTCTTATTGAAGATGTGAAGTTTTTTAGCTTTTTAATCTTATTTCCTAATAAAAATGAGCTTTTTAATCTTATTTCCTAATAAAAATGGTCATTAACTTACATTATTAGTCATTACTATATGAACTTTTAAAAACTTTATTGTTCATGCATGCATATGAGCTCAAGTAAATCATACTCCTACCAAAGAGACCATCTTTTTTTAAAATCTTTCTTGTCTTAAATTATTAGTTATTGTCTTAAATTATTAGTTATTGTCAAGGAACCAACTGAACCAACTTAAAATTGGTTTCGACATAAACTATTTAAACATTTAATTATAGCATAAGTTCTTGTAGATTTAATTCTGTATTTGAAAAATTACGATGTATAAGATCAGTACTAAAAAAAATCTTTCGAAGGTGTTCAAAATTTCTTTCGAAATAACTCCATTCATAATGTGTTTGAAAATCTAAATAAATTGATGTATTTTCTATAAACAATAAATATATAGGAGAATATTATTATATCAAGAAAACTCAAGTTTGACAATTCCAACAAGTATGTATTGGTATTGTTTACTCTCCTCCTTAAAGCGTTTGTAGCTCAATAAATAGAACATCTGCATATGGAACAGAAAGTTTGGGGTTCGACCTCTACTGGGTGCAAGTATCAATTGGGGGTTTTTTGACTGCGCACATCTCTCCTTACTCCCTCAGAAAACTCCCACTCGAACCCTGCCTTGTGCGGGATACCGAAATGATCCTTTACCTTTTTACCTTTATGTATTAGTATTGTTTATGTCAAGAAATTTGAGTTAAATTTGTTAGAAGGCCAAGGCCCGATAACTCGAATTATTTTGAATTTTTCATTTGGGTTGATTGTATTGGACTTGATTAAGTTAGGTACGCCTCATCACCTGGAAAACGAGCAAACAAAGTTACTTGCGCAGAATTATCTTTCTAGAAAGCTCTTTCGATACTTAATTAAGTCAACGATTGAAAAATGAAATTGAAAAGAGAAAGTATGAAATAAATGACACGTGACTTGTCATAGACTTACATCATGCTGGTGTAAATGAGGGTATTTATAATATCTCATAGTGTTAACGAATACATGTTAAGATTATTAACCGAGTCGGCGAGTCCCATAGAAAAATGGCTTGTGTTACATTGTGCCTCTTTGTATTAACTGTATGCTTGAGCCTTGTCTTAATTTGAAGTTAGGGATCTTAATCGATCGCACACGGAATATCCATAGATACTTGTCTACTTGTAATTTCCTTTGAAGACCCCTTAGAGCCGGCGGGCTCTCTGGCCGCACTCTCCTAATAGGTATGAGTTGCCGTCTATCTTCCCTCCCCAGATCCTAACCATAATCTGCCTATAAACGAGATACACCGAATATGATGATGATGATGCAAAGTCCTTAATTATATCATTCTTAATAATTAATATGATGTTATTATTTGTGAGCATATATCTTGAAAACAACCAAAACTATGCTTCCTTGAAAGTATATATGTATACCAAACTTGACAATATAATCATGTATGATACATACCAAACTTGCATTATACATACCAAAAGCTAAACTCCTCCACCCACCTAAATAATTTTATTGGTGATATTATTATTTATTTGGGTGATAATTTATTAGGTTGTACACATTATTAATTATTATGCTTTAATAATGCTCTTTCTATTTGGATAATATTAATCTAAATAAGTATGATGTATACGGACAACTTGTAAAGTTAGATTTAAGTTTGATTATGGTCTAGGGGGTGTTTGGTATTAAGGAGAAAAAAAAAATAGTATAAGATAATTAAGATGAAGAAATAGAACGACTTTTAATGTATCCATTTCTTTCATTATAAGAGTTGTATATTATAAAAATGTATTTTTTTTTGTTTTACAAAATTTATTTCACTTTTATTTTTATTCTGTTGCACGAAATTTTTACTATTTTCATATTTGACAATGACTCATACTCATTCTTTAATTCACATATACTTTTAACTTGTTGCTTCATCTTATTCACATAATTCTCCTAATTTTTCATAAAATATCATTTTAACCTTTTTTTCACTAAATACCTTAAAATTGATGGGATTGCAAAAGTAATTATTATTATTATTATTATTATTATTATTATTATTATTATTATTATTATATAATCATAATATTTCATCCGTTCTGAAATTCTTGATACATTGCGGTTATTATAGCACTATTATTCAAGTTTAATTTAATTATTGTGGCTAACATGTTAAAAATATAGTCAAGTGAAATCGTGTTTGAATCGTCTAATCGCATTTTTTCATCATATTAACTTTTTTTAGTTTTTATAGTACAATATATATAATCAAAATAACTACTATTATTAAATTGCATAAAAAAAATTAAATATAGCAAATATATAATACAACGAAGAAAATACCAGATTCATAGGGCCCCACATTTACCATACATGAGACATCTCTATGAGACATCTTTGAGGCTCAATTCATTAATGCTAGAATAATAAATATATTCTAGCAATTAAATCTTATTTTCTACTTTTATTTCATATTTTTTTATGGGTCAACCCTATAAGAGATGATCTCTGAAGACCGTCTGTCACAAGAATTTTTGTTATAAAAAAAACATGAAATTTATTTTATTCATTTATTTTTTTTTCCCAAAAAGAAGGAATCTATCCTCTAACGTCTATATACGGTAGAACACATCATTGCAAATAATTTAATCATAAAATTCAAAATTAAATCCAAAAAATAATTTCTTCTTCAACGTTGCAATTTTCGTGGGTCCCACTTATGTCTCCATCTATTTATCCATCTTTTCCCAAATTTCTCCAAATTTCTCTGATTTGATTTTCAATTTTCATATACTAAACCCTCAAAAAAAAAAAAAAGGAAAATTCACTCCAATAATTTAAAAGAGCTTCACTTTCTCTATACAAACACCCAATTTCTTCTTGCCTGTGCATTTTGGATAAGGTGAATCATCAATTTATTTGTTTGTCAAGTCAAAATCATTGTGCTTTTTTGTCCATTGTTATACTATTTAGTTGAAAATTGTATCTGGGTTTTTCTGGTTTTGTTTGACTGATTGCGTATTTGTATTGAATAATTGATTCTTGATAGGTTTTTGTTGATGATGTTGTTAGTAATGCTAAAAGGTTTAGTCATTTTTAGTTAAATTCTTCTTTTCTTCGATTGGAATTTTGTTATTTGCTACTGTTTTCTGAGTGGAATATATAAATTAATTTGTGAATTAGGGTTTTCGAGATGGTGAATTGCTGATGAATTGGGGTTTTATTTTTAGGCATTTTGAATCGGGGTTTTTTATTTTTTATTTTTTATTTTAGGTGATTTCCTATTTGTTAGAAATACATACCTTCTCAAGATATCAAAATAACGACCTCATATGCTAATAATTGTATTAATTAGACTATTCAGCCCATTTATAAAGAACGTCTCAGGTTGAACTGCCTTACACAAAAACTTGTCAATGCATTAAAGTGGTGGTAACTGGTAACAAGAACAAGTTTTGTGTTATTTGTTATGAAAATGTGCTATTTCATCACCATACCACTAGTGGATCGGAATGAGTTTGCGAAAGGGAAAATTGAATAGAGTATGACAAGCATGATATAAACCTTAACGTACGATAAATTATCCCCACCGTTCACTCGACTTCATTACCGATAATTAGATGAGTCGTAATGGTTTTCTTTTGTGATGAGGTATAGAATGTTGAAGTGTACATTCTTTGATTATTAGTGTTCTAGTGATTATTCAGAATGCTGCAAACACATTTACTATTTGTTTTTTTGGGAAGTGTTTGTTTCTTTGTGCCATGATACAATGTTATAGATTGAGCTTTGAATTGTTGATAATTACATTTGCAATGCTTGTTCGATTTTTGTCCAAGTTTAGGGAAAACCTTATGGAAAAATTATTCATGGTAATATAAAAACATAGTTCTAAATGAGACAAGGAGCTGTTTGATAGCCACTGAGGGAGGATGGAGTGACATAAGGCATAGTCCCCACTTTTTTGGCATGGAGCTCGTGTAGCATGATGTTGAAGAATCTTCGTAATTTATCGTATGTCGGGGTTGATGGCTTCGTGTTGCTATGTTTTGACGTGGATAGTAGCTATGTTGTGAATTCATAATGAAGTAATATAATGAATTTAGTTTTTAGGATAGCCTTGCATTTTTGCAAGGTGTGAGACAGTCAATAATCCTTTTTTTTCACTTTGGAATTTTTTAGTTGTAGGAATTTGTTTATATGTAGCCTTTATGTGCGTTTCTCGGATATTGGTTTTACACAAATGGTTGGCTTTAAGGAACTTGCACTTCCTTGGAATTCATGTCGGAGGTGTGCCTAAGGGAAATCGAAGCCAAATTTCATGATTTACACCTTTAGGATAATTCTTTAGCTTTTAGAAACATCTGCGCAACGATTTTTCATGTATGGTTGAAATTGAGGAATGTGCGTTGCGTAGGTATGTCAAAATTATGACTTAACAAGGTTAATTGAAGCCAGCTTTATGCAAAATGGGAATCTCTACTTAATATGGGAGTTGGGACTATTGTTCCCCACCATATCTAATTATCGTAAAGTAAGTCAGTCAAGAACAGTGAGAAGTTTATCTTCATGTATAAATTTATAGCATGGAATTAGTTTCCTTGACTCGGGAACTTTATAATATTGCTGCCTTTTGCATGAGAGTTCTGCCATGAGCTTCAAAATGTAGTTTAGTTATGTGAAATATTATGATATGTTTATTTGTCAATGAGAAAGATGATCTTAACCTGCCCTTTACTGTGCAGAAAACTAATTTAGTTAATAATCCTGCTAGCTCCTTGCCTCTGCAATAGTGGTTGTGGGAGCTTCAAGGAATCGGGACTCGGGGGGAAGCTGACCATCAAAGCACCTTATTAGATTTTATTGCATCTATGGTAAGTGTTCTTATAATACCAATTCATTCTTACACGTCTAGTATCTGCATTTATGAAGTAGTTAACATTTAAGGGATAATAATGCATTTAATGCGTTATGAATCGAACGTGTCTCTCGTCCTAAAAATACTCTTGAATAAAGTTGGTGATTTGAAATTTGAATTTTAGATTTCTGGTTCTATTTCTGGATTACATTGAAAATGGAACCAAATCTTGCTTAATCCGAACATTATTTTGCAGTTCTCGTAGAATTTCCGGAGTGTTTAATTTTTGATGATTTGCATCTATCAAACACTCGAAAGATTCTACAAAAATTAATGACGAAAATTAATATGTTCCTTTCTTTGACATAGGCAACAAATGAAAATCTTCCACCAAATGTCATCAAGCAGCTTGCAAAGGAGTTGAAAAATCTAGATGAAACACCTCCAGAAGGAATCAAAGTGGGCGTTAATGATGATGATTTCACAACTATTTTTGCGGATATAGATGGCCCAGGTTCGTTCCGCTTCTCTCTTTTCAGGACATATGAGCACTTAGAAAGGATTTTACGCTAGTATTGGAGTTAATTGATCTTTACTACAAAG
This sequence comes from Amaranthus palmeri, assembly GCA_019776075.1. NCBI lineage: Eukaryota > Viridiplantae > Streptophyta > Magnoliopsida > Caryophyllales > Amaranthaceae > Amaranthus > Amaranthus palmeri. The sequence continues at coordinate 694,158 of JAAKBH010000295.1, forward strand.
GGTCAATCAAATATAACATATTTCCTATCACTGAAAAGGGTTAATTAGCGACTTTTGCGTACATTAAACCCCCACTTAAAAACATTGGGGTCTTCAGAAGATTTCATTTGAGTAAAATTAACTAGTCCATTATTTCTTTTTTTTGGATAATAATCTTTGTTCTTGAATTTTTCAGCTGGGACCCCATACGAACATGGTATTTTCCGCATGAAATTGATCTTATCAAGTGACTTTCCACATACTCCTCCTAAAGGTGATTACTTGTCATTTTTTTGTTGTAATTTTTTTTATGTTACTTGTTTACGCTTGGTTACTTTCCATGATATTGTTTCCTTATCTATTTGAAGATTATTGTTGATCGTAATGTGCTTCGTGAGTTCATGTGGGATGATCTCTGTGTGATGCATTAAACCCTTCAGTTTCTTTCGGATTAATTTTTGGATATGCTTTTACTAGGGCCAAGGATCATGTAGTGTATGGCGGTAATATGCTTGTTTTACAAGCCTGCTTGATTGTTATCATTATTGTTAGTAAATAATCGGGGTAATGGAATATTGTTGTTGTTGGTGTTCCGCTGTAGTCCTTATGCTTTTCCGATAACTTCTTTACTAATGCTTGTTTTGTTGTCCATTATGGTCGGGAAGTGCTTCCCCTAGAGAAACTCCATATCATCAAATTAGAATAATCATGGCTTTTTTATGGTTACCGATGGCAGGTTATTTCCTTACCAAGATTTTCCATCCAAATATCGCCAATAATGGTGAAATTTGTGTCAATACGCTGAAAAAGGATTGGAACCCTACTTTGGGATTACGACATGTTCTATTGGTAGGTGCTATGCTATACTAGTTACTTCTCTGTTTTTCTCGTATTTCCGTCATCCTAGTATTTAGAATCTAAGTCCATTTCTAATCCATTTTGTGCTATTATATTTCGGCAAATAGGTTATAAGATGTTTACTCATAGAACCGTTCCCCGAATCTGCCTTAAACGAGCAAGCTGGCAAGATGCTACTTGAAAACTATGAAGAGTATGCAAGGCTTGCTAGGTAAGCATACTTTTTTATTGCCTCCCTCTGCTTTCAATCTATGTTACTTAGATACTAATGTCAGATACTGGTAAGTGTGTTGGATACGTCTAAAATGAAGTTTCTTAGTGTTATACCAATATCTAAACATCAAGGATTGGGCATGGGACGTGAAGCAAAATGAAAGTTTGAGTACCATAGCTTTTAGGTGTTCTTGGAAGGAAATTTTAATTAATTGTTGGTAGTAATTAGTAATAGAAAAACCTGATCATTCCATGTTTGTATGATATTGACAGGTTGTACACGGGAATTCATGCAAAACCGAAATCTAAAGTAAAGCACGGAGCTATTTCTGAGTCAACCAAAGCCTTGAACGTTGATCAGCATAACAAAGCATCCGATCAGAAGAACACGTTAGTGAGCAGTGGGGCCCCACCACCACCCCCTCTTGCTCCATCAACGGCTAGCTGCAAGGAAACTAGCCTTCTACATCAGCCAAACGGAACTGTTGCTTCCGCTCCACCTTCAAGTGAAGGTGGAGCTGTCGGGTCATCAACTGCCCCGACAACTGCACCTGTAGCACAAAAGAAGGGGGTTGTGAAAGTTCAGGCGGAGAAAAAGAAGATCGATGCTAGAAAGAAAAGCCTGAAGAGATTATGATTGATATTTGTTGGAAGAAGACGGTGGCCGACATCCATACATTGTTTGATTTGATCGTTTTTTCTCTTATCCTCCCGGTTCCTATGTAACTGATATCCGTTCATTTGTTCACTTTGCCTCCATAAATGGGAGGCTCCATAGACAAGTTGCTTTGGCATATTGTAATACATTTATATATATATCGGAGTCTTCTGTGATTGAGCTCATTATTCTTCCCTTGCTAGAAGCTCTACTAAATTAACTTTGGCTTTGTTCTTTTTAACATGAGATAAAGTTCGAAAAATAAAAGAAACGGAGGATAACATTGGGTTTAAAAGAGATTAGATTTTCCGTTTCATATAACATTCAAAGGGATCAAAAATTACAAATTAATCTCCCTTTTACCTGTTAGAGTGTACCTATGTCAAAACAACAAAAAATTAAAATAGCTGACAGATTACATAAAAAAAATGTAAAAATTCACAGAATAGTACGTTTGAGAACCCACTACCGAGTCATACATCAAAATTAGTTGGATCTTCTAATACAACAGAAACCAGAAGGAAAAGCTTGATGTCACAAAGACAAGATCAACACAATCACAAAACCCACAACATGAACTAAAAAATGTCTGGTTTCCAAGAATCAGAAATTACTACAGAAAAAATAATCACTATAGATCCCATATTAATTCACTAGCATTTTACTAATTTGTCTTTTTTTCTTCGTCTACCGGGAATTCCTTACTTGGCCATCATGACTTTGACGAACTCCTCGTAGTTAATTTGGCCATCACCATCAACATCGGCCTCACGGATCATCTCATCGACTTCCTCATCAGTGAGCTTCTCTCCCAGATTTGTCATCACATGGCGCAGCTCTGCAGCAGAGATGAAACCATTCTGATCCTTGTCGAAGACACGAAAAGCTTCTTTGAGCTCCTCCTCGGAATCGGTGTCTTTCATCTTTCTGGCCATCAGGTTCAGGAACTCAGGGAAGTCAATAGTACCATTGCCATCAGCATCAACCTCGTTTATCATATCCTGGAGCTCTGCCTCGGTCGGATTCTGACCAAGGGACCTCATCACTGTTCCAAGCTCCTTGGTGGTGATACAGCCTGGATTATGAGGAAAACAGGTTTAGTGACAGCCGATAGAAAAGGAGCCAAACACATTCAAGAACATTCCAGATTTTTTTAGGCATCGTTCAAAAAGCAGATTAACACCACATTACCCTTAAAGACTCGATTGCAATGTAACACACAATTGTCATTAGTCAGGCTGTGAGAAGCCCAGAATAGAAATGTACTAAACATTTCTTCAGTTTACAGAGGAGTTCTTCAATCGTACAAAATACTCATATAAAGGAACAGAAAGACATCCAGAAATAGGCAGCGTACAATATTGAAAATAGTGAAGCAATCACAGTCAGACACACTTTCGGCCACATGAATGATAAATGAATGGCATGATGTCTTGGAAGGAAAGTTAGGTGCCAGGTACATAGCACATGAACCATCAACAATAACCAGAATGAAATGAATGAAAAACAAATTCTGTAGTAGCTTGCGCATAAGGTTTGCTAAACCAGGAATTAAAAAGGCTTCAATAAAATTAGATAAAAATAGAACATTTATAAACAACTGAGGCTCACTATACACCACATCAACCAGAAAGCCGATTCAACAAATTTAAAAAAGCAACAAATTTAAACACAGCTAAACAAAAATCAATCGCTTTAAAATACATCTTACCATACCAATGATGGCAACGCATAAATTAACTCCCTCACAAATTTAACACTAGTTATCAACAAAAAGCTACTTAAATAGACGTGTCAAAAATCACAGCAAATATGATTCTGTTCAAAATTATGTCTTGAACATTCATCAACAAAAAAACCTAGCAGAAGCCATCTGTAGATACACATCTTTCAGAGTTTATAAATGTTCCATTCAAAACTAATTCAGTGCGTAATTTCTTTTTTTTTTCGTTGAATAGAATTCAGTGCGTAGTTGAGACTCTGAACAATTCAACTTCAATGACCTTTTGACAACGACCCCTTTCCAACAGCAGATCCCATCATCCCAACATCAAGAAGATCCAATCGCAAATCCCATCAATATGAGGTCGAAGAAAACTAAATGTATGCTAAATTAACCTTTTACCAATCGCCACTTCAGAATTCTTATTTCCAAAGGCATATTGAGAAAGAAACCTACATGAAAAATTCTTCTTTTTTTGATTATTACACACAACAATACCCTCCATCAATATTGTATAGCTTCACTCCTAGGCCCTTAGCCCCTAACTGACTGAAACTGAAGCAATACACACTGCTTCATGGAAATCCTCATTTTATGTCACTTGTCTAATCCTGGATAGTCAGGCATGGTATGATAAATCAAAGGCTAAAAACCTAAAATCATGGTAAATTTCATATTGTGAAGTCAGATACTCAAATTTGCGCCATCATCAAATACTTCTAGTAGTAACCATATACCATAGGCAACCTACTAGTTCGATAATTCAAGCATATTTGAAAATAAATCCACTTTAAAAGCCTTTAGTTTTAGATAACCACCACGGCATACACAAGGCCATAAAGGTTCACTACGTCAACATTATACAATCTTTACCCCTAAATAATTTAAGCTAAAGCAACACTTAACCTCCAATTTCGAGAATTTGAACATATATGGAAACAAATCCACATAATACGCCCCTTATTATAAAAACAGCGAACATGATAACCGCGAGGCCACAGCAATTCACTCCATCAAGATTATGCAACCTTACCCATACTAGATATAACCAAAGCAAAAATTATCCTCAAATTAACGTATAATTGTAAGCAATTCAACTTTAAAATGCCTCATTTTGCAACATCAACCACAATGACACCCAAAAGACCACAGCAATTTACTCCGTCAAGAGTATGCAACCTTACTCTGACTAGTTAGAACTAAAGCGTGCTTACTAAAACTTCTAGCATATCTGTAAACATCTTTACATAAATAACAACTTTTTTGTAACACCAGTACACCACCACCACCTTCTAAACTTCACTCGTGGATCCCAGCTAGTCAACACTAAAAGCCACGTGATTATCTGGTTTCTCAAAGTTCATCACATATTCACATGAAACATTTCTCTCCTAGAATATGAAAAACAATAATTAAGATAATTTGGACAACCTAATCAAATGAGTATGATTCAAACCTAGAAGAGAAAAATTTTAAAACTGCAAAGCAAAAATAGCATATCTACGCACTAAATCTCATCATTTCAACAAATATCTATCGAAAAAGTCAAGTCACAATAAGTCTTTAAAAGCTAACAATGAAAAAAGTCATTTAACATTCTTTGAACAACCTAATTGAAATGAAATTGAATAAGAATTATATGTCAAAATTTTAAACTGCAAATCAATAACAACATATCTATGCTTTAAATCTTGTCATCTTAACAGATAATAATCAAAACAAGCGCAAGTCACAATTCCTAATCAAAAAACCGAAAAAAATGAAAAATAAACAACAGATCTTCAACATTATTCTCAAACTAAATCAACCACGCAAAAATTCTTCAAGAAAAATACGCGATAAAACAAATCAATCAAATATAAAAAACGACAAAATAAAAAACCTAAAAATGAAAAATTCAGAACAAAATCAGATCTAGAAGAATACGAAGAGGAAGAACAAACCATCGCCATCTTTATCAAATAAGCTGAAAGCTTCCTTAAACTCTGCGATCTGCTCGTCGGTAAGTTGTTCTGCCATGATTTCTCCTGCGTAAATTTTTCTTTCTTTTTTCTTCTTCTTTTTCTTCTCTTTCGATGTTTTTCTCTCTCCGAATCAATATCTATCTCTACGCGTCAAGTTTTAAAAGCTTAATTTTCTTCTTCTTTTACGGTAATTTTTTTAAAAAATTTATTTTTAGGGTGCCACCATCATAGTATTAGTTTTTTAATAATTTTATCCACCAAAATTTTAATACACAAATTGTTAAATTGTCGTCAGAGGTCTCTCTCACAAACGCATTAGATATATTGGCTAAATAGCTGCATAATGAATACAAATTAAAAAGAAAATAAAAATAAAAGTTGCTTATTTTAAGGTCGTCATTTTAAAAGACAATCTCTCACAAGACTAGTTGATTTTCATACTATTTAGTATTTATCAATTACTTAAGTTGTACTATACAATTACTTTTCCTCAATAAATAAACTATTAATAATTTCAACTTTTAATTAATACATGATTAATCATAACTTTGAGGGGTGTTTGCTAAGAATATAATGCACTAAGAGAATATATTATCTATATAACAAGTCATTTTGCATTAAAAAAATAAACACAAATAACTTTTAAAAAATTTAATAAGAAATCGATCAAGTTCATTTTTTTATTTTAACTTTTAATTTTTAATATTTTGATTTTTTTTGTTGCAATTAACATGCAAAAACTGGTAACTATTAGTGCAACAATGTTATTGTACAGTATTCAGGGTTAATCAAAAGTTGAAATTTTGCAGGAATTCAATAAAAGGTCAAATTATCCTAGTTAATTTTCCAAAATAAAACATATTTATTAGAATGATTTTTATTTTAGTTAAATTTTATGAGTATATCGTATTTAATTTAGATTAATTTGTAAATTATACTCTAAATTATTACTTTATTAACTCAAAATGCCATCAACTATTATTTAATTTTGTATACTTTAAATTTTTAACATTTAAATTTAGTCCTCTTCTAACAAAATGTTTCTTTCAAAGTCTCAATACATAGCTCTCCTTTATCTTAATAATTTTTTATTTTTAACCTCAAAAAAAAAATTTATTTTTTCTTTTCAAAGAAAAAGGGAGATTAATTACCCAATAGTATAATACGGGACATCATTTTTCTTCTTTGTCTTTATTTTCCTTTACGCGCCATACGCGGTGTAGTGGGCCCAAGTAGCATCTCTTCGCACGTTGACTATTCTTGAACTTAGTCCTTGTCTTGTCTTATCATAATAAACCTCAGATTCATTTCAGTTATCCCATTTTCTTTTTCATACTTGTCGAGGTAATATTTTGATTCTTAATATCTTTAATTATGCTAAAATAAAAATTATGAAAAGTTAATATGAATAATTTTTGCATTGAGACGAATCTAAGAAGATCTCACATGACTATGTTTTAACTTATAGATTGAGAATAAAATGCGAATTAAAAAGGGTTGATGATTAATGTAAAAAATCAAATGGGACAATTGAAATGAATTAGAGGGAGTAATATAATATACATCTGACTGATTGTGGCATTTTCCCACACAACATGTCACACTCAGTAACAAGTACTTCATTATACAACAGAGGAAATAATATAATATATTTATTATGTTATTACAATATTACTTGTCAAATTAATTAATTATTCGATCAAAAGTAAAATAATTAATTCACTATCAAAATGTTTCACTTTTAATCTCATTTACTCTATTAAATTAAAGTTTGCTATAGTCACATTTTTAGATGACTAATTAAATTTGATAAATTTTATTTTTTTGAAAATAGTCTCCATGGCTTCGTTAATTTCATGAGCATCTCTTTTATTTAATGTCAGTCTAAAATTTATGTCTGATATTCTAATTAGTAAATTTCCATCAGCCGCAGAATTTTATGTTTTTCTTTCTCGAGTCGGGAACTTTTTAGTTGTGCTCTCCTTTATAGGTATGAGTTGTCGTCATCCTTTTTCCCTTCTAGACCCTGACCATAATTTTTTATGAGCGAAATATAATGAGTATGATGATGATGATTCAAATTAGTAAATTCAGAGAGATGATCGAATATTTATTGTATTCACTTTTTTTGTCATATTACAACTTTCCTCTATTATTTGCACATCTTAATAGAGTGCTAATATACACTATAGTAGGTGAATAATTAAAAAAAGTGATTAAAATAATAAGTACTATATGAAATTAAAAAAGAAAATAAATAATAAATATAATTTATAAAATTATGAAAACTACTTGATAAAGAGGAAAAAGCGCAAAGTAAGTACGACAATCATAAATAGAAACAATAAAACGCAAAATAATTATTACATTACTATTTAGTACAATATCTAACCCTACAAGAATAATTTTCTCTTGCATGCATCAAAAGGCAAGTTCAAAGACAAAGAAGAATTCCTATAAACATGTAAATAAGAAACGTTACATAAATCCTTAGTAATCTCATCTATCAATTCCTTAAAAATAAAATCTTGTAGAAGCAATCCAATTCCTCGTACTTCTTGTGTTTGACCTGATTCGACTATCTGACAAACTTCAATCACGCTTTCTTTCATGGCCTTACTCCATGTCTCGGTTTGGGCTTCGGTTTCAGTCTCGGTTGCGATAAATGTAGTAGTGTTGAGCACTTGTTGAGTGGTTATTCTAGTAGGAAAGTGTAATGTTTGTGGTGTGGTAGTATGATCAATAATTATTGATGATGGGGGTGATTTGTTTAGGTAGTTTATGGCCTTTTCTTCATGATGATCTCCTTGTTTTTTGTTAGTGTACATTTGGTGCTTTGTCTTTTGTTGTTGCAAAAGTTGGTCTAGTAATAATCAAGGGAAGCAAGTAATAATTAGATCATTTGGTAGACAATATGTTAGGAAGTATATATAAATATAGTAAATTAGTATGCACAAATTAAGGGATTAAGTAATGAGTCTCATGATTTATGCTCCATGCATCCTCTTGGACTTGCAAATGACAAATGAACATTCAGGTGCTCTCTTGAGAGACCGTCTTTTGTAAAACGACTCTCAAAAGTTCAGCCCAAATCTATATTTAGAGTTGGAACAATATATATTTAGAATTAGATTGGACTTTTGAAAACCGTCTTTACAATAGACGGTCTCAAGTAAGAAATTGTGATAAACATGACATATTTAAATGAATCAACTTATTATATTATTTCCTACGTTCTAAGCACTTGCTACTGATAGTGACATGTTTAGTGGAGAAACATCGCTATCAGTAGCAAGTATAATGGAACAGAGAAAGTATATAGGAGTAATAGTTATCTTTGGTCTATAATAGTAGTTGTTATTGTCACTATAGCAATTATATATCGTTTATCAATTGATCTTATTTTGTATATTTTTTTAAGATTTTTAAATCGTCTTAATACATATTTTAATAATATTAAATTTCTATAATTTTTTATTACATGTAATAAAATATATTAAGGATAAAATTATACATTGAATAACAGAAGTTAAGCAACTATATATTAAAAACCAATGAAACCGAGTCAATTGTTACTCTTTTGTGTTATATACTTCCTCCGTCTTGAAATACTTGTTACATTATGATTATTGTCAGTAATTATCGTTTAAGCTTATTTTATATATTACGGCTAATGTGTAAGAGAAAATATAATTAAATGAGATATTCTTTGAATTGTCTAATTGATATTAACCTTTTATAAGTTTTAGTTAGACATATCATCATCATATAAATAATTAAAATATCACGTTAAACTACATCAATATTAATATGATTATTCATATAGGCAAACCCGAATATCACGTCGACTTTTTAAGCAAAGTTAGCAAAGGTGCTTGATGGATTTTGGTTGATGACTTTAATAGTTTAATTACTCGATTAATGCAGCTTAAGGGTCCCATAATGGTCAACTCACACGGTATTAACAAACAAGATTAAAGATTAATCAAAAATAACAGAATAAAGGCAAAAACTTGGATGAGACCGTCTCACTTGTAATGATCAACTCACACGGTATTAACAAACAGAGTTAAAGATTAATCAAAAATAACAGAATAAAGGCAAAAACTTGGATGAGACCGTCTCACTTGTGAGAGCGTCTTATTGGGCCGGCCTAATTACATATATTTTTCTACCAATTTTATAAATTAAAATGTCAATTTTAATAGTTAAAAGACCAATTTGAAGACTTAAAAGAACAATTTCAAGGATTTACAATTGACATTTTAAATTATGGAATTTGACCATTTCAAGACTAAAAAGTTCAATTTCAATACTTAAAAAATCAATTTTAAGACTTATAAAACCAATTGCTAGACTTAAAATTCTTATTTCAACTTTAAAGTATGATGACTCAAACATTAATGTTGATATTAAAACTTTGAAATAGACCTTTTAAGTCTTAAAATTGGACTTTTAAGTCTAGAAATTTTCTTTTAAGTCTTAAAATTAGTATGTCAGAATATTCTAAAAAATTTATTAGACCTGAGATGGTTGCACGCATAAGACAGTCTTACATGAGACTTTCTGAATAATAAATCACCAATCAACACCAACCAGATAGTTTGGGTTTGGATACTTGATTTTTGGGCCCATCTATAACATCCATGTAAAGTGGGTGTACCTTACGTTATAATGGGATATATGAATTTTGTCACTTTTGCATGAAGAACATGCATTGTCTCCCACTATTATGTTCCATCTTATTAGCTTATCTTAATCATAATTTTCTTCTATAAAATTGATGAGAGGTGTTTAAAATAGATCTGACGACTTGACTTTTTACTCAATCTTATAATTGAATCCAATTTGACTATTAGACTTCAAAATGAATGTAAAAATATGAACAAACTAATGTGAACATATTTAGATTGACCCGAAACACCTGACTCAAAATCGACTTGATGATTCGAATTAACACCTCTAGATTTTATGCATATAAGTTCTCTCCAAAGATGGAAAAGAAAGTGAAAGGTAGCAATTTGAGGGTGCATATATATATGTATACATTTAGATGTTCTACTTTGTTTTTCAATCATAAATTAAATAAGCTCATATACGAATTTAAAATTATCACGCTATTTATATGTAGAAGAGCTTCTTTCTGTATATAATTACTATGTTTAAGTATCGAGTAAATACAGATTGAATATTAACATAGGGTGCATAAGTCTATTACTCATTGCTTTTTCTACATATACTAACACAACCAATCTAGTATAAAAGAAATTACTCGAACTCTAATTCAAGTAGATCACACGAACCATAACCTAAATAGACTCGAATTTAGATTTTCGGACCTCATGATTATACCTCAACTCTAATGCGTATAAAAGGTAAAAGAGAAGAGAAACATCATCAATGAGTATAGTATATAGTTCATGTGCTTAAAGTATGTTCTCATCATTAGCCATTTTATCTCGTGGAATTTTGGTGGAAGTATGTGCTTAATTAAACAATTCTTCAATTGCTTTTGCTAACCTAATTAAAAAAAAATTAATAAATGTTTCATTTTAGCCATTTTAAGGGCAACATTATTATAATAATCATTATTATTATTATTATTATTATTATTATTATTATTATTATTATTATTATTATTATTATTATTATTGAAGTGACTAAATTGGTTGTTTATATAGATGGTTTGCCATCTAAATCAAATCATATTTATGAAAAGAAATATTAGTTTGGTGTATATTAATAGAATCATTGTGTTTATAATATTTAATATCATAATATATTATTATTATTATTATTATTATTATTATTATTATTATTTAAATTAATAATTCAACCTTTCACCCATTTAATTTTTTGACTATTCTTTTAATTATCAACATTTTTTTTTAATTTCCTATAAACATAACTTTTTATTTTTTAATAATTCAATTTTGGGCCTTAATTTACTATCAACATATCTTATTAGTATGCTGACAATAACAACAAACTAAACACAAAGTAACTAAGCATAAGGGTTGATTTATTAGAAAATAATATATTTAAAATTCGAATTATTCACGGCAAGTCAGCACACAAATTATCAAAGGTTAAATTATTAATATCAATTTATTATTATTTTAAATATTTTCTATTCACTAATCACTCACTATAGAAAGTTCATCAAACAAAGTAAAAATAACATAAGATTTGAGAGAATTATTACCATGCATAATTTTCTTGGAATAACCGGGAGATAAAAGACGACGATCTAGGACGGATACGGGACTGGGCCCCTCACTTCCTACCTCACTCTCCGCCTCTTCCGCCTCCGCTCTTCTCTCCATCTTAACCATACGAGGCGGCGTTTGTGCTGCACGCACCGTCTCAATAATCTTTTTCAAAGCCTTCAAATCCTTGTCGCATTTTTCCAAGTCCCCTAGAAGCTTCCTCCTCTTCTCGTAAGCCGGCGACATTCTCCTGATCGGCGCCGGTGACGGAATAATCGCCGGGAAGTCGTCGAGCCCCATTAAACGCTCCACTACTCTCGGTGGATTAACTGTTTTGTTCGTTGAGGATCGTTGTATCTCCGGCAATTTCGCCGGACTCCGTGGCGGCGCGTGATCGGGAGGTAATCTGTCCAATACCGTTGAGTTATGATCACATGGTTGACACGTGTCTGTTTTTTCTGGTTTTAATTGCGGATCACTTTTCCTGGGTGGTGGTTCTGTTGGGGAGTGAATGTTTCCATTACGTTCTTGTTTTTTATTACCTGTTGAATTTATGAGATACATTTAATATTTCTATGAAATAAATGGAAAAATAATTATAGAACAGAATTGTTATAGTATATTAACATTTTAATTTTTAATAATGATGAAATTAAGTGAAAATTTCTTTCAAAAAAAATTAAGTGAAAAATGAAAATATTGGTCGGAAAATTATATAGAAGTATTAGATTATACTTCTATTTAATTTGTAAAAACTGTTTGATTATAAAAGTTATTATTATTTTTTTTTATAAAATACTGTTTATTTGGTTTACACCTAGGTGAAATTTTTTAATTTTTTTCTAATTGTTTTCTTTTTAAAATGTTGCACTTTTCATCAGCAAAATATTTGATTTATATATTATTGTTAATCTAAAAGTTAAAATATACTCAAATGAGATTTTGTTTGAAGTCTCGATCTGAGATATATTAATGTGTAGTTTTCATAATTTTTTGATAAACATAAATAGAAATTATATTAACAATTGAAAACGATTAAAATTGTATATTTGGAATGTAAAAAGTCAAAAGGTGCAAGATTTAGATAACAGATGTAGACATGTAGTAGAACATTATCAATTACAAATTTACAATTATGATCCTCAAATAAATATTTTTAATTCTCTTGTAAATTTTAATGGAACAGATGAAAAAAAATCATTTTAATAACTATAGTTAATCACAATTTAACACAATAAGTTATATAATTGTCCTTATATACTTATTATTAGCATTAAATAAACAAAAAATTTATTAAAACACGTACCAAAAGTAAGGAATTTACGACGAGTATGATATCTAGCTAAGAACTGAAAAATCCCGGACATGCAACCAACATTGGTTGTTTTCGACGTCGCCGGAGAAACAGAATCTTGTTTCCGATGAGAGGATGATCGGAACGACGATGATGGCGACAACAACGTATTAGTTTCTCGTCTCTTGTTCTTCTTGTTCAACCCCATTTAATTTTTAGCTTTTTTTTTTCCTTAGATCATTTTTTGTGAGCAAAGGTTGAAAGTTTTGAGTTGGTAAGGTGAAAAAAGAGGAAAGGTGGTGGAGGCAAATATGTAACGGTAAAGAAATGACAAATGATATATAATTGACAACAAACAAAAGTGAGTTAAAGTGGAAAATTGGGAAGTTGTTTTGTGGGGGTGTCTAAATTTGGTGAATCAATCATGATATCATATCAACCTTTTTCTTTTCTTTATTCCTCTTTTCTTTCTAATGCTTCCTTTTGATATGTTATAATGTTATTTGCTCTCTTGTGATTTAGAGGTGTTTAATGGGGCGGGTCGATTCAATGGGTCAAGGGTCGGGTCATATTTTAACGGGTCATTAGCGAGTCGGGTCAATAATGGGGCAGGCCGTTAACGGGCTTTGTTGTAAAGGGTCGGGCCGGATCGGATAATTGTAAGTATTAATTGCGGAAAAAAATTATCACTTTTTAAAAAAATTTTCAAATGATATTATTATATACATGAGCGGATCGACCCAACGGGCCATAAAATATAATAAAAAAAATCCATTCTATTAACTTTTTAAAAAAGGGTCAAAGTGGGTCGAAGTTTAATGGGCTTGACCCGCCCCGGCCCGTTTATAATTTGACATGACCCGCCCCGGCCCGTTTATAATTTGACATGACCCGCCCCGCCCCGCCCCGACCCATTTAAATTTTGACCCGATCCGCCCCGTTGAACACCTCTAGTTGTGATATAATTGCACCTGATTGTGACATTTTGTGGAGAAAAATGTTATTATTTGTTAGTGTCAAGTATACTAGAACGGAAGTGGTACATAGATTCTCCTACTGATCTATAAGAAATTCGTTTTAATTAGATGGTTCAAGCATGTAATGGTTAGGACCGAGCCCTAGGTTTTTAGGGGCCCTGGCGGAAACATTATTTATGGGCCCCTAAACTATTGTATACATAGAAAATCGAACCTTAACACTAATTAAAAACTAAAATTTTTGGTGAGCCTTGGGCGTAGGCACACCTTGCCCTTATTTAGGGTCGGCTTTGGTAATGGTTCAAACATGTAGAGTGATTTGGATATTGGTGAAGAATCGATAAAATAATGATCTAAAGTTCAAACATGAAAGACTTTGAAAAGGGCGAATAAGATTAAAGACGACCTAGAGGAGGATTTAAGATTACAATGCAAGTTGAGATGATAGAAAATTAGAATAAATGAAAAAAGGAAACTTATGGACGACCACTAAAATAGTTTTATATTTCATACAGTCGATCTTAATCTTTTTAGATTAAGCTTTCGCATTTGGAGGAACTAGCTAGTATTGCAACTAGCCATGCCAAGATTGTTTATTGAGTGAAAAATTCTACTGATTTATCTGACTATGTCTTTTTAATCTGTCTCATCAAATTTGCTTTATTTTTATTTTTTCTCATTAATAATTTTTATCAATATATTTAATTTTTATTTTCATCTCATCCATGTATATTTTTTATTTTTCATCAAAAATCATTTTATTTATTTTCCTTGATTTTTTAATCAATTATAAATAAAACAATTTTGATGGGTAAATTGTAAACATTGGTCATAGAACACACTTTAATTATACTCCAATGTTGTCCCTTATACCACTTTGCTATACCATGCCAAATCCACATCTTCTGTGTTAAAAGCTGAACATTTTATTATTTTTCCACCCACATTGTAAAAAAATATTCCCCATTATCACTCAAGTAAATACTTTTAATATCACAAATAATGGCATGTTATATAGGTGAGTATATTCCTTGTATCTCAAAAAATTAATCTCATTTTTCATTTTTCTTTATAAATTGTTTTATGATTCATACTCTTTTACATTTTTATTCATACTTCTAGACTATTTTTTTATTAATTTATTTATATATTTCTTGTTGCGCTCTTCTTTATATTTATACTCAGACTTTAATCATAGTTTTTTATAGGCGATATATACTGAATGTTAGAGGTATTCAAAACAGACCCGATGACCCGATAGACAACCGACTTGACCAAACTTAAAAATAGATCTACAATTATGTAAAACCCAATGCGAATACACAAAACTCGATTTGAACCGACCCGAAACACCTGATCCGAAATCAACCTTGATGACTCGAATGAATACCTGTACTGAATGTGATGATTTTTAATATTTTTTTCATATTACAAAAAAACATACTTTTGGTAAACAAATTAACTATCATCATTATCTGACCGGTTCATTTGTTTTTGTGGGGCCAAAAGCTTCAAGGCTTTGGATTCTCTCAGGCGCTCAGCGATAGCTCAACAAAAAAAGCCGGTTTAGTTTTTGGGTTTTAAAGCCTGTTTGGCTCGGATTTTGAGTCCAGCAAAGAGACTATATAATTATCACTATTTTTTTTAAATAAATTCTTGTGTCAAACTGTCTTACTATCGACTTAAATTAAACTAATATAGTTATTAATATATAAATACTTTATTTTGAAACCGTCTTATTGAGAGATGATTTCTCAGTTCTCACACAAAAGTAGCTCTTCTTTTTATTAGTAGTATCCATTATTAGACAAGATGCATACTAATTCTGTCTCTAAGAGATTATAATATATAAAATTAAAAAGTACAAGTATTAAAGAGTTAGTATGATTTAAAGAATTGTGTTGTTAGAATTAATAGCGAGAGAAAATGAGTATATGACATTAATTAGAAAATGAGTTCTAATATTTAAAGTTTAAAATGATCGATAAAATTAAACATTAAGAACGAATTTAGTTGATAAAATTATATCAAAGACGATGATTATAACATGATAAGATGGTGATAACTCGTAATTCTAATGATTAGCTTAGTTTTTGGTATTTAATGTTGTTGTAAATAATAATGAAAAGTTGGTGTAATATTGAAAAAAATTTCATACAAGTTTAATAGTTATGCTTATTCAATTTTAATAATTTTATTTTTTCACGAAATTTATACCAATTAATGCATTATTATCATTAAGAGATTAGTATTAACTAGCTTGTAAATAGAAAATTATGAAAAAAAAACTTTTATAATCAAAGTATCATCACGTGAGAATTATACTGTCTATTTTATAAAAAGTTATAAAACAAATCATTTTTATCACCACCAGAATCATCATCATCATCATCCTACCCAGTGTTTTCCGTCCATAGAGAACTATAGACAAGGTCTGGGAAGGAAAGGACGGCGGTAACTGATACCCACAAAAGAGAACATGACCAAAATATATCCCTCGACTCGAGAAAAAATGAGGAGAAGAACCCTCTATGATTATATACTTGTTAAGCTTTATGCTTATTTATTTTCCCTTGTTTGGTCTCGGATATTTTGGAACATAATCTACGAAGCCTTCGACCTTCTCGTAACAACATGATGCTTCTTTCATACCCCATTCTAAATTCAACGTCATTGTTCAATTGGGACACGAAATCCTCCACCTATATTTGTATATTAATAAAAAAATATAGAAATTAAAATGTGACTACTAAAAATTGAAAAAATAATAATAGATTTAAAATAAGAATGATATAATTTAAAAAACTAATACTACCTCAAATTCACCCAAGTTGTCCCATGTGGGTTGGGCACGGTTTTTAAGAGTGAAATGATATGATATTTTAATTGATTAAATTAATTGTAAATGTGGCAGTTGGGTATTGAGAGTAGTAAAAGTGAGGGTAGTTAGATATTTCAATTGATTAAATTAATTAACTAAATTAATTATTTATATTTATATAAAAAAATTAAAGAGCATTACTAACCTGTTTTCTGCATAGTTCTTTTAGTGCTACCAAATCATTTGTTGCTGCGAGCTTCTTGGCATGGCATAATAGTGTCATATTTTCATCATAATAAACCATCTGTGCCACAAAGTTGATTAAATACCACATAATAATATTATATTATTATTTTAATGCATTTTATAAAAAACATTAATAAGAAAATATGTGAATAAATAATTTAATATATAATATATCTTGTGGTTTTCATATTTAGTTTAAAATATTTGTTTAAATTGCTAATGCGACAAAAGGGTCATAAGTTCAAGGCCGACTAATTCAAAAGTATTAGAATAACGACATCTTAATAGTTAATATAGTTTAGGACCCATAATAGTAATATCTAAAAGTTAGGGCACATAAACATGTTTTGCCCCAAATCTCACAAATTATCAGTCTTTTGCAAGTTTGAATCTCATCTACATGTATTAAATCAAGTGAAATATTATAAATTTATATTTATCATGTATGAGGGAGTGTCATAGCTAGAGTACATGATGTACATATATATTAATTATCATGACTTACATGAACCTGACTATATCAACTTAGTCTTTTAGTTAAATTGATTTTTTCACAATAAATTAGAGTTAGGTGAGAGATCATTTCTCGGTGAGATGACCACTATATGTAAAATATGTGTATTATTAAGCTATTTAACCCATGTATAAGTCGCGTCTTACGATGAAATCGTCTCATAGAAGAATTCGTGTAAATTATAAAATCATATTATATGATTCCATACCTGTTCTCTTAGTTGCTTCTTTGCTCTTAAAATGAATTCATTAACAATGGCTTTCTTTTGGTTTATATCAACCAACTTATTTTCCAAAGGTAAAATATCCTTCTCTATTTCATCCTTCTTTTTGTCTAGCTTTGTTTTCTTTTCTTGTATCCTTCTTAATTCCTCCATATTCTCCTACAAATAAGTGTACAATTTCTTTAATGTTAGCTTAATGGTGTACAAAACAAAGAAAATCATGTTAAATTAGTCGAATTTTCAAATCGTAGAAATCGTAGAATTATGTTTTCTTTTGGTTTAATAGATTTCTAGGACCCAGTGCGATTGAATCTAAGCACACGATAAATCTGTCATCGATTTTCCAAATAATTTATAAAAAATTTCAAAAAATGCATAGTTCTTTATTTGGAGGTAAGCTAGAGAAAACATCATCATCATCATCCTATGTTTAACATCCTTTTCAGTGTATCTCGCTCATAGAAAATTATGGACATGGTTTGGAAGAGAAGGACGGCGGCAACTCATACCCATAAAGGAGAGCACGGCCAAAAAGGGTCCCCCAACTCGAGAAAGATTAAGATACCTTCCTACCACGTGAAAGGAAAATACAACGCATATATAGATCCAAAAAAATAAAACAATTATAAAATATAAAAACAGTAATACTAATACTAATAGAAGAAACGAGAGCAAGCAAGAACACCAAAAGAATTCTAAAAATATATATATAAAGTTTATAATCTTACTTTAATACGTTGTAGTATATACTTTTTACGATCTTGACACCATGAAAAATTGACATAATTAACTGTTTGCTCCTTCATAATTTGTAAATCTTTAATCTCTCTAATAATTCTTCTCTCCTCAGCCATATTTTTACTCCCATGATTAAATTTGTAGCTCAATTTTCCAATTTTTGAATCCATAGTTGTAGGATCTAATGCATCTTCCAATTCTAAGTAGACACCCTATTAAGTACAACACCAGAAAACTTAAATATTAGCAAAAATTATAAGAAACAACTTAATCTATAGGTCTATTTACAAAAAACTACCTAATCTATGCAAATGACTACCACTTAACGGAAAATGTTAGTTGACCTATAAGTTTAACGATTTGACCAATTTGAGAGGTTAAATTGTCTATGTTGCAATATCTCATTAGTCCTCGTATTTTAAAATAATTTAAAATTAAAACACATAAACTAACAAAATAAAAATAAAATATATTTAATGTCATTTTTGCCCATCATAAACAAAAAAAATAAAATTAAAATATATTTGACTACTACTAGAGGTGTTCAATGGGCCGGGGCGGGGCGAGTCATGTCAAATGTTAAACGGGTCGGGGCGGGTCAAGCCCGTTTAAATACGACCCACTTTGACCCTTTTTAAAAAAGTTCGTAAAATATTTTTTTTTTATTATACTTTATGACCCGTTAGGTCAATGCAACTATAAATATAATAATCGCATATAAAAATAAAAAAAAAAAGTGGTAAAATATTTTTTACAACCAATTAATATAATTATCTGACCCGGCCCGGCCCGACCCTATATACAAAGGCCCGTTAATGACCCACCCCTTTATTAACCCGACCCGCTAATGACCCATTAAAATGTAACCCGACCCTTGACCTATTGGGTCGACTCGCCCCGTTGAACACCTCTGCTACTAACATTTTTTTTTGAGTACTTACCTTATTGCTTTTAGGAAATAGAGTTTCAAATTGTTTTTGCCAGCACTCAATGGTTTGCCTTGTTTGTTTCATAAAGCGATCTCCCAAATCATACCTACCATACCACAAGAACTCTTGTAGGCTATCCTGCAAATCAATTACACCTTAATTAATTTCCACATAATATTAATTAATAATGTTATTTGGGTTCCTTTTATGCGTGCGTGCATTCCTTTTTGTCCTCTTTTCAGTTCGATCAATATGGTCTGTTTGCTATCGTTCATTTTAATTTGTTTCCCACCAAACCTCAATATTATATGTGAATACTGAATCAATGACTAACTATAATTATGACTATAATGTCCACAAACACAAATTCGTCCAATATTGTTTGCTTAATTTTGGACATAAAAAAACATTGTTCGCTATTACTAAAAGCAAGCAAAGAATTTTGACGTTTTTTGACTAGTTTCTTTGCTCGCTAGTAATAACAGCGAATATACCTGACCTCGAGCTTTGATAAAAAGGCTGTAATTATGAAAATTAAAATCTTTCGAAGATTATTTTACAATTTTTTTATAATAATCTTATTTTTTATTTTCTTAGTTGTAAAAGTGTAGCCCAACATGTTTTGAGACTTATTTTCTTTGCAAAACCAAGTTTCACTAAAACTAAATTTATTTAATTTATTAAATTAGACTTATTTTGGGTGAACTGAAATATTATAATTCATATAATTACACCTTGGGTTCATTTTTTTATTAAGGGTAGGCAAACAAAAGAAGGGTAGATGAGAATCGAATTAAAATTCCTCTTTAAAGAAAATATTACTTTCTAGTTGCTACAACTAAGTTAAGACCTAATTCTCGATATAAATTAATATTAATATTAATATCAATATTAATATTAATATTAATATACAGTAATAATAGACAATATAAAGAATATTCATGATGTAATTAATTAATGTACCTTTATAGAGTTTATTTCTTCCAAAATATTTCTTTTTCTTTGATATAGTAGCATGCTTAACTCCTCAGCCTTCTGAATTTCTTGTGGTAACAATGGAAATTTCACAAAATAAAATTGATGAATATTTTCTGTTAGCACATTACCAGGAATAATGGTTATACTTGTATTTTTCGATAATATATTCTCTTCTTCCATTATTTGTAAAATAATTATAATGATGAAAATTAAGAATTAATGTTTTTAATGGTGAATGTACACTAAGAGAAATTAAAGCCTTAAATATGGGATTCTATGCTTGATTACCAAGAAAAAAAATCAAATTAATGAATTTCAATTAATGTTTTAATGTTTATCTAATATGAATCTGGGCATTAATTAGCTGGGACTTGCAGTTCACGCCAAGTAAAAAAGTCAACGGTTGGAAATGTTATTTATGGAGTATACCCAACAAACTATAAATAGTAGAACATAGTAATAGAGCGGTGTTTGGCAAAATGGCTTATTGAGTAATTTTAGCTTATTTTGATATAAATAGAGGACTGAGTGGAGATCAGTCAATTCTAATGTTTCGTAAACTATTTGGTTGAAATAGCTTATTGACATAAGTAAACTGTTTTTGAACAAGTTACTCATAGTAACAGGTTCAAAATCAGCTCGTCAAACAGTTAATAAAACCAGCTAGTCAAATCAGCTATCAGCAGCCAGCTATTAGCTGTTTGTCAAACACTCTAAATAATACTTTGTCTGTTTCATTATAGAAATACATAATAACACTCTATTAGAGATTTTCTAGCTTTATTCCGAAATTAAAAGCTACTTAATTTTTTTTTGGATTTGACTCATTTATAAGCGTGAAGGCAACCTTGGAGTTGGTTGGGCTCTTAAAGGTGCAACCATGTAACTCACAAAAACCAAAATATTCTTCAACGAATAATTTTTGTGAGAGACGATCTCTCAGTGAGACAATCTCATAATAAAAAGTCTGTATATTAATAATAACGAGACCATCTCATACTAGAATTTGTGTTCTCCAACATGTTAATATTCTTGGGTTTAAATCCTTCTGGTGGGCCGTGGGCACCCAACATAATTGTGACCAATTTAGTACCCAATTGAGTGCCAAGCCAATACAAACCCGTCTACATCCCAAAAGTATCAATTTTTTTTACGGAAATTGGTAGTAGGAGTTGCTCTTAAATCGCTAAAATTGGGATTAGAGATGGACACGGGTTTTGGACACTAAGAGTCTAGACCCGACCCGACCCTAATTTTGAGGGTCTGGGTCCACCATTTTTTGGACCCTATGGATCCGGGTCGAATCTGGGTCCATGACCTTAGGTTCCGGGTCCGGGTCTTCACATCTGAGACCCATATTCGACCCATGGATTCCATTTACATCTTTTTTTTAAATATTATATATTAGGCATTATGTGTATTTAATTGTTTGATTTGAAATTTTATTATATTTAATAACATTGCGTTATTTTAAATTTTATCGGTTCATATAATTTAAAATTTAGCCGTTGTATCAATTTTTTAAAAATTATAGACTTGATAAATATTTCGTTATAAGAACTTGAATGTTGAAAAACTTCATATGTTTTGCTCAATTAGTATAAAGTATTAGAGGATCCTCGTTAGTCGAAAATGTTTAAATAATTTTATGCAAATAGTCGAAAATTGACTTCATAATATATTTTTAAAAAATTTTAGGAAAAATATAAAATTTTGTTGGACCCAGATCCAGACCCTAAGGATCTGGGTCTGGGTCCAAAATTTTTAGACCCTATGGATCCGGTCCGGGTCTAGAGAAACGTTGCTTTTTATATTAATAGCAAACTCAAATTGATAAAAGAAGTACAGTAAAATATAAGGCTCAATTGTCCTGGAAACAAAAATATTGCTTATTCTTTGAAAATCAATTTTGAAAATGGTGATGAAAGAAGTACAGTAAAATATAAGGCTTGTTTTACTAACAACAAAAACAACATTCCATTTTCTCCGCATCATAAAATTAATCTCATATATAACGGGTTTGGAGGCTGAATGTAAACAACCTTATCCGTATTAGCAACACGACATAGAAGGTAATTCAATTAATTAAGTTGCATATAATTACATTGAAAAGGAAATAGATTTACTTTCCTATGCATTAGTAAAAAAAGGGTACTAACTATCATTAGGACTTCTTACTCCAAAATTCTTTGACATATGGAAAAAAAAGGGAAGAAGAGAAATAGATGTACTAGTAGGAAGCAACTATTCTAATACCAAAAATGAAATTAAGGGTTGTATTGAAGGCATCTAATCCAAGAAGGCGATCCTCATGAAGCCGATTTGGGCTCATAACTTCGCACATATAGATCTTGACCAATGAGCCGAGCCATGGTCCAATCACTTGCTTGCCGTTGTCAGCATTGACACTTTGTTTGAATAACATTTAACGGGAAACTGAGAGAAAGGAGAGGGAATATAATATAGGAAGTGTCCCTTGTTTGTTTAGGAGGGGAAAGAAGGAAGAGCAAGAGAAATGACACGTTCTTTCCAAAGTTTTCGACATTTAGAAATTTGGTTATTGACAAAATTAAAGGACTTAATCACGTCAGATCCCTTTTTTCACATCCCTCCCCTTAATTTCCCTCTAATTCCCTGAATCCAAACAAAGTGCAAGTCTACAACAAGGCCGGAACCAGGACCCTAAACTGTTATCTATGCATTGAGGGAGGCGCAACCGGATAAGCAACTGGGACGGTGTAATGAGGTGGAGCGTGAAGGTGATGGTTCGAATGATGAGGGTGACCAGGCGGCGGTAGCATAACAGGAGTCCCAACAGCTGATGCCATATGATGAGGCGGTGGCGGTGCTGCAGCATTCACCGGGTGTCCCATATGTGTACCATACATAGCTAAACCAGGAGGTGCCATATTTACATTAGGCTGTGCCCTATGATGCTTATTATGTGCTGCTGTTCCAAGTGCTGGTGCTGAAGTATTAGTGCTTTGTTGCCCTGTAATGGGTGCTTGATTTGGTGATAATCCTCCTCCATTCACACTAGTAATGTCATGAATGCTAGATCTTCTTCTATCTCTATTCATTGAATTCAGCCTTATAAAGTATTTTTGGGCATGACTAGCTACTTGTGTTGGTGTTCTTGTTACCACAAAGTTTCTTGATATGCTCCTCCAATCGCCTTTCCCGAATTTGTCTAGACCTAGTAAAAACAATCTGAAAACAGATAATTGAACCAAAACAAGCATTAGTATCGACGTTTTCATAAGCTTAAGTTGATGGTTTTTATATATACTATAACGCCTGAAGTGCCCTTTGTGCTAGATGTGCTGGTTCAATACAAGCGCTATTCTAGCGCTTAATATTCCATTTAGAATGAAGGGTGGATGATTGCGGAAAACCTATGACCTAGGCATCTAATATCATATTAAGAAAAGATTTAAGCTGATGGATACAACCCCAATATAATATTCATCACCCCATTGGGCTTTCAACAAGGGTCAAATTTAGGGGTAGGATAAACGCAATCTACCCTTGTTAGTAATAACAAAGAGGTTGTTTTCGATTGACCCAGAAACCCCATAACATAGTATTATATACTCGATCGAAAAATTAAGGTGGATTTGAGAATAATAGCTTACCTATGCTCTTCTTCGGTCCAAGGGATGCCTTTTTTGCGCTCTTGGTCCAATTTAGAGCTAGATTTAGCACTATTTCCCACAGCAGAAGGACCAAATGCAGAATACCCATTTCCTTGATTAGTATTTCCTCCTTGTTCCTTACTAAAATTAGTATGATTATGATCATCTCTATTATTAGCATTTGATAATGTATTTTCATCATTTCCATAATTAGGAAGTGGTACTTTTCCTGCTTCAATTGCACACACATCCTCGAATAGATCTTCGTAATGTTGTTTTATCTCTTTGATCGTTTTCGTAGGAACCATAGAAGCGATTTTATCCCATTGCTCGTTCGATTTATCAAACGAATGAGTCGCAATCGCGTTCTCAAATGCCTTCTCCTCCTCCCTAGTCCAAGATACTAAATTGGGCATTTCTAAGTATAGATAGTAGTTGGGTTGGTGTTATTTTTTAGTTGTCTTAATGGGTATATGACTTAAGAGTAAAGGGCAGGGCAATAATGAAGAAAGGGAAGGGAAGGAAGGAGGAAGGGGAGGAAGAAAATGAAAAAGAATCATATAAAACAGGATAACAAAATGAGGAGGTGGGTAATGGACCATTACATATGGTGCTGAATTTGTAAGGTAGTTAGCAAGTAGTACTACAAATGCATACAAAAAAGTGATGTGCCTTGTTCCATTGCTCTGATTGGTTAGCAAGTTTGTCACTCAAAAAATGATGGGAATGGTGGGGACCACTGATTGATTGCGGTAACAGCACGATGATGCAATAACGGTAATAGCAGGGTCGGCCCTAGGTTTTTAGGGGCCCAGGGCGAAAGATTATTTATAGGCCCCTAAACTATTGTATACATAGAAAAGTTCGAACCTTAACGGTAATTGAAAACTAAAATTTATGGGGGCCCTTGGGCGTAGGCACGCCTAGCCCTTACTTAGGACCGGCCCTGGATGTCGGATACCGATACGTGTTCATGTTTCTGATACGTCTAAAATGAAGTGTCTAAGTGTCATACCAATGCCGAGGACTCCGAGCATCAAAGATTGGACACGGGTACGTAAAGTAAAATGAAGAGTTCGAGTAGCATAGCGCTTAGATATCGTTGGTATTTACTTTTTACGCCTTTACAAGGCGGGTGATTTTGATGCTGAAAATCTTTACAGTGCGGTCGATTTGATGGGATGTATGGTAGGGTCGAGTTGCCCAGAGAATCAATGGGACACACATAGAGGTGAGTACCACTCAATTTAAGACACATCAGTGAAGTCCTTTTCTTTACCATTACATGACACTCCGTCCATCAATGCTCTATTGTGCCGTGCTACGGGCCAAATCCATCGTTTCATGTTAACTTAACTTATCAAAAAAAAAAAAAAAAAAAAAAAAAAAAAAAAAAAAAAAAAAAGAACTTATCAAAAAAAATTAATTCAAAAAAAAATCAAAAAATTGAGCAAGATTTTCAATTCTTGTATAAATTTGTTGTTGCTTTGTTTTGTTGTAGAATAGCCCGCATCTAATCTCTTGTCGAAGAATTAACGAGAGATATATTAATATATAAGTTTGATTGGTTTTAGGATGAAAACTCATCATATTTGTGTGCAGTCAAATCTCCTTTGCCGTTCAACTACTAGGGATTTAACCCCATCATATTGGCTAATTAATTTAAGATTAAGATGATATTTTAGAAGGTAATTATTTCCGCGCATAGTCTTAGGTTCGATTTTTATTGCCCTTTCCCCTAGTGTTGTCCTTAATTCTTTTGGCCTACCAGCCTATTGTATATTAAAAAAGGCAATTTTGATAATATGTAGGATTGATAAACGTTGTTTCTAAAATGTAGTCTTCCTTTATCTTGTTATTATGTAAATTATGTTGTAATCTTAAGCATTTGATGACAATATACATCAATTAAAATGTCTAATTGTTATAGTAGCTTATATAATCAAGAAATCCATTTTAAGGTAAAGAGTGTCTTGCCTTCCAACAAATTGGGGTGGCTTATACTTCAAGTTAACAACCCATAACTTGTATTATGCAATATAAATTTGGTGTCAATTAAGAATTATGAGTAATATACATTCATTAATTTATCATAACAAAATACTAAATATCCAATACAAAATACATTTTCTCATATTCTTTGTAGTACTTGTTTAAGACTAGTAATTAGTCAATATAAAGCATTATGAAAGAAATAGGACGCAAAAGAAAGGCGGTTTTAGTAGGGTGCAACTATCCAAACACGGAATATGAGTTGAAAGGTTGCATCAATGACGTACTTGCCATGAAAAGCGTGCTTATCACGAGGTTTGGGTTCAAAGAAGAAGATATCGAGCTACTAACTGATGAGCATGGCTCTTCGGCTCTGCCTACTGGCGTTCTCATTAAGAAATCGCTCGAAAATATGGTTGATTGTGCTAGTGAAGGTGATGTGCTCTACTTTCATTATAGTGGTCATGGGACTTTGATCCCTTCTTTGAATAATGAGCCTCAAAAAAGGATGAAGCTATTGTGCCTTGTGATTTCAATCTCATCACAGGTTAGCTAGTTTAGTTATTAATGAGAAAAACTTACATATTCATTTAAATGCTAAATTAAATGTTTCGACTTGAACGATATCGTTTAGCCTTTTAGGCGTCTAAGTAAAATTGTAAATATAAGACGATATATCTTATATAGCATTCTTACAATGATATATTCACCACGAAAGTGCTTTTTTCCCATTTGTCAAAACCCCTTTTCTTTATAGATCCTTATTCATCGCAATTTCAATCATCTTTCAGAATCAATCCTAGACTTTACTAAAATAAAATCATTAACTTGCCAATCATTTAGCACAAATTCTTGTGAAAGACGGTCTCTTTGAAAGACCATTTTATTAAAGATGATTATTCAAATTGTAATGTTAGAGGTGATAATCTAAGCTTAACCTATCAAGTCCTTAGCTAAATGGAGCATATTCCTCAGTCACTCTGCCCAAACCCATCCGAAAATCCGTCTCTCGGTTACAACAATAAGACCTAATTTTGGACCGACTTATAGCCCTCATCGATTTCTGCCTGTACGGGATTCACCAAGTAGAATAATACGCTTAAATTTTTAATCTTATTATGAATTCCCTAATATTGATCTTATAAAAGAATGAATAATAGAAAAGCATCATCCTTTTGCAGATATGGATTTCAGGCAATTAGTAAACACAAAAACTCAAGCAATCAACAAGCATAGATACCCTCAGCTTCTTCATAAAAGAAGTTGACAATCAAGAACAGTTAGGCTGCCTCGAACGAGCAATGAAGAACGATTGTGGAATTTTACTAAGTGGGTGCCAATCAAACGAGACCTCAGCAGACGTGAACATGGAGGCCGACAAAGAGGGTAAGGCGCATGGCGCATTTAGCTATGCGATTGAGCAAGTTTTGATGCAAAATTTGGGGCAATTAAGCAATAAAGAGGTTGTAATGAAGGCTAGGGAAGTGTTGTTAGAACAAGGGTACAAACAACATCCTTGTTTGTATTGTAGTGATGAGAATGCCAATGCTATTTTCTTGATGCAACCTTAGAAATATTGATGTATATTCATTATTATCGTTTACTCTTCTGTATTCCTAAAAAAGATTTACCCGCATATGTCTACGAGTTTGCTATAAATAATGATATTTTCTCTTACAATGTGTCATTATAGTTTATGGGTCTTACGTACATTCTTATTTGATATACAGTCTCTTTGTCCTTTTGAATTTGCTACACAATCTAAAAACTCTCACTTTGATTTACGTAAATGTAGCAAATTCAAAAAGAAAATGAACCTTAACGCTTCTCAAACAAACAATAAAGAAGCGTCATTTCCAATACAGTTCAACTTCATTTCAGTTCACCAAAAAGAATATATCATTGTTACGTATCGATATTGAAGGGAAATATATGAATAGATGAGCCATTATTCAGAGTAGTAATACCGCTATTTGAGAGCATGATACAAAGATAGTTGAGCGATAAACGTAAAGCAATGGACAAACCAAATAAAGCAAAAACATCAAAAATTAAGACGGCAAAATCTAATGAGACAAAGATCTCACAAACATCATGAAAGATGAGGAAAAATGAAATATGGCTTCAGCTTGTTGATAACATGTTTGATGGGTTGATTTAAAATATCAGGATAGAGTACTATACAAGGGATTTGGCAAAGTTAAAGATCATTCCAAATATTAAAAGCAGTATTTGAGCTATTATATTTAACAATTTCATCCTGACAACCTAAAAGAAAAGCGGTTTTTATGGGATCGACATTTACCAGTACATGAGCTGTCCCGCTTGGGCTAGCTGCGACAGCGACCTCGTCTGCTCCGATTATCACTTCAGCGTAACCCTTATCAGTTACTTGATTGTTCTCCAGCTGCAAATGATTGGATGTCCAAGGTATGAGTACTAGAACGGGTTATAAATGCCGAAGTCTAGATACTGACTACAATAGTAGCTCAAATATAAACAGAAACAATGCCAAAGCCTTAATCTCATACGCAGGTGTCTCCTAATGATCATGGGATGTGACTAGATTAGACTGGCATGTACAAAGAGGTTTACTAACGTTTTCTTATTCTTTGATCTTATTTTCCCCTTGTACTTATGAAGCTTTTGTATTTAACATGTTCTTATTCCTCAAAAGCAATCCAATCACATGACCAAGGTTTCCCTTTCGCAATGTTTTAAACTATCATAACAAAATATCCATACGGGTTAGTAGATCGCAGGCTGCAGTAGCAGCTAGCAACTATCAAGGAATAATGGTCAAACACAACCACTAGCAACAAATAAATCAAAACACAATTTAGGCCAGTTAAATCTACTAAATATTACATCGGCATCAGACTCTCAACGAAGCAAATTGAAATGGTAGTTCCCATTACAAAGATGCCTTTATTCCTCCGAATTCATCAAATATCAGCTTTGCACATTTTGACATGCATAGAAAAAGCAACATTATTTCAGAAACGCACTCAACGAAGAAAAAACAAAACCATACCCTAAACTTGACGCGAGCACCCCAAATGATGAACGTCTCATT
This sequence comes from Amaranthus palmeri, assembly GCA_019776075.1. Classification (NCBI taxonomy): domain Eukaryota; kingdom Viridiplantae; phylum Streptophyta; class Magnoliopsida; order Caryophyllales; family Amaranthaceae; genus Amaranthus; species Amaranthus palmeri. Next base: position 723,185 of record JAAKBH010000295.1, read on the forward strand.
GCAAGTATAGTGTCTGTGATTCCCCCTAATTCCTCCTGGTCGAATTTCACCGACATGAACTGAAGCACAGGTCACAGCCCCACCTGAATAATGGAAAGACTAGAGCTTTATAATCAACTTTGATGCTCTAAATCTATTGGTTCATATAACCGAGCCCAGTCTTTTGGGATTGCGGCCTTAGTACTGTTTTGGAGAGTTTTATCATCACAATCACCCAATACATTCCGAAAAACACCCACATAAACAATATTCTAGGACTATTATGCTCTACACTTGGAACATACAATAACATACCACTTTGTCATTGAATTAGCAATCCACAAGAACAAGCTTCAGCTATCAAACTCACTACCATATATTATCAAGTATCAACTAACAATAATTTCAGCAATTACTTCATTTTCATCATCAAAAGTATCAATATAAAAATTATGAAATGCCCACATCAATATTTCCCCTTACAGCCCGTCTTGTAAGAGATTGTTTTACGTTGAGACAACTTTAAAACGCGAAACCCATAAGCTAAAAGTTTCTATTGAGCTATTTGATCCAAGTATGAGGCTCACCGTGGTCGGTGAGCCCGTCTCATGTTCCCCTAATTATATCTTGCTGCAAAAAGAGATTAAATAATCACAAAATCTAGCTTAATAATGCCCTAATCATACCAGAAATTCCCCAAATCCCGCCAAGATGGGACTACATTATGGAAAGACAAAATCATACTTAAGGATATCATTAAGTATAACATATCATGATTATAAAGTACTGTTGTATGAATCTAAAACCAAACAAAACACAATATATAACTAACAATAAAATCAATTGAAATTGAAAAAACCTAATCATACCAGAAATTCCAGCATCATGGGCAACATCAACAGGATTAAGTAGCCAACCCCTTTTATCTTTAGCCAACTTAGAAGGAAGAAACCTAACCAAATTGGCTTTTAGGTCTTCTTCTTTACTCAAAATTTGAGAATCATAAGAAAGAGGAGAGAAATGAGAAGAATGTTGCAATTTGAGAGAAACCCAAGTGAGAAGAAGGAAGATTGAGAGAAGAAATGGAAAAGCTTGAGGCTTTTTCAACAAATTAAGAAGTGAAATTAGGGAAAATGATTGGGATTGATAAGGGTTTTCTGGGGTTTGGTTGTTACCTCCATAAGAGCTTCTTCTTGGGTTCACCATTTTTGATACCTTGATTATTCAATAATCACTAGTAAATCTAGACAATGGTTAAGACTTGTAGCAGTAGGTGATCGATTTCGAATGGAATTGTTTTCGAGTCGGGTTAACCTGATGGGCAAATATTTTTGGGAAAAATTACCAAAAAAATTTTAATTTTTGATGATTTTTTTATAATAATTTCACATATTAATTAATCATAAATAATTCATATTTTAAGGTATTTTCTTAGAGTAGATCAGGTAATTTAATGAGTTGCTATAGTAAGTTTTATTTTTTTATAATATAAATTAAAATGAAATGTCGAAAAATATCAAAAAATAATCAAAAACAAAATTGTGAGTTTTTTTATATTTTAAAATTTTTTTTACGTAATTTACGTAAGTTTTCTAAATGTAGATCAGGTAATTTACGTAAGTTTTCTAATTTTTTTTTTCTAATTTTATATTAATTTTTGATTTACTTTTTAGGTGAATTACCTACTATAGTAGATCATCGAGTTACCCAAGTTTACTCTAAGCAAATACTCCTAAGTCCTAAAGTTGGGATTATTCTTGGTTAATTAATAAATGGGATTATTATATGAATATCATGAAAAAGTTGGATTATTCTGTGTAATTTTTTCATATTTTTATAACTTTATTCTTTTCATTGAGTTTTTTCAAAAAAATAATAATTTATTTTAATTTTCGTATAAAAATATATTATATCAAAAAAAAAGACTAATATATCGAGTATAGGGCTACAACAAAGAAATATTGAATTAAAAAGTTCCATTATGTTGTCTTGCTTTGCCTTGTCTCTATTTTCACTTGAAGTACCTTATCGAGTTGAGGGCCTCTTTAGGCGCAACCCCCTACTATGGTTATGATATGTTGTCATCTATCAGAAAGACAATTAGCTTTTTTAATTGACGTATTTAACTGATTGAAATGTTGACATTTTTTATTAGTTTAGAAATAGTTGAATAAAGCAAGACTTTGAAATGTTACATTTACACCATTTATATGCAATTCATTTCATTATAGACTTATTCTAGCAAAAAGCCCAATAATTAAATCATGTTTTGTGTCATGCATAGACTTCATTCCAATGATTGAATAAGCCCAAAGTTACATAGAAGCACATGTTCTTGCAATAAAGTACTTGGGTCCTCTCCTTTTGGAGCCATGCTAAGCTAACAATTCAAAATTTATACTAACATAAGGAGTTTACACTAATAATAATTGAGCTATAACGAACAATAATGGTCTGATCTTTTAGCTCACCTTCGTCTTAAATTCTGGTTTAGCCAGTGAAAATGATCATAAAATACAACTTGAGTCTTGGTGAAGGTTGTTTCCATTAATATCTCGACATTCTTGGGTGTTAGAAGAACGTTTAGGCTTTGGCTATCAATAGCTTCAAAACAAGTGATCGTCGAGCAATAATTTCTTTCTAAATAAATTCTAACAAAAATCTTGAGCGGGTTTTGCAAGGAAAGGCTCGAAAGTCATCAAAAATCCAACAAATTGAACCGCGTTGAGTAGAAAGAATATCATGTGAGGTCCTGTAATAAAGTAACAGTTAATCATCAGCATTTACCAAAATTATAAAAATTTGATGTTATAAATTAAAGAATTAAAGATACACAAGTAGACATTTTAAACAAAATTTCAATAAATTATTATTTTTTCTTATAAATTAGTCGCAAATATATAAAATAAATTTAAATGATTAACGATACCATAAATACTTGGGTAACAAGTTTTAGGGACAAAGGGAGTAACATACCCGGAAGAAAACTTGCGGATTGGCGTGTTTCTGTCCAAGAGAGACTGCCAATAAGGAAGCCAAAACATAAAATTAAAATCAATTATTGACTACCAAGAAATGTAATAAACTTGCACAAAGATTATTAATTTTGTCGAGATCAACTCAATTAAAAGCTTAAAATCTTATGGTTGAGATCCTAGTATGTGTTATAAACTCTAACACGCCCTCTCACGCAAAAATTCAAATTTCTAACTTCTTGTCACGCTGGTTTCTGATACCATGTCTTATGAACCAATCGAACCAAAAGTTTAAGTTTATAGTTGAGGCATCAGGATATGTTATGTACTCAAACAAAATTATTTGGTTTTGAATTATAACGAACTTATAGTAAAAATAGTTCGTTCAATCAAGTGTATTTTTTATTTATGTGACATATATGATATTTGCAATCAAGAGTGAATCAAAACATCATTCTAATTACAAGAATAAGATTGCGTACGATATAAGTCGGTTAGTGACATTACGGCTCGTTTAGTTAGTGGTACTAAATGGTGGTAATGGGAATGATTTATAGTGTAAATTTTCATCAAAACTTTCATGTCATTCCCATGGTAATGAAACTTTGATAACAAAAGTTTTTTTGTTCACAAATTTCCATTACCTTCTAATACCACATCTCCCATTGGTAATGCATTGAAATGAATTTTGTGAACAAAATGAGATAATTGAAGGTTGTCAAGCATGACCATCAAGATAGCCAAAAGATTTTTTAACCAAAATTACATTAGTTTTTTATTCCCATTGCCACGATATATTACCAACTACCAAACGGGCCATTAGGGTAATAAAATGTTTGTAAAGAAATATGAATTGAAGAATTCGAAGAGAAAACTTACAGGGCTCCAGCTAAAGCAGGAGCAATGGCTTTGCAGATTGACATGATACACAAAGAAAGTCCATTTGCAGCTCCTCTTTGATGTTGGTCCTGTTATTATTATACACATTTTATTGTGAGAAACGGTCTTTTCTAGAGACGCATTACATATATGGGCTAAATAGCACAATTAATACAAATTAGAGAGAAAATAAAAACATAGGCCTTTGATTTTGAGATCGTCTCTTTGAAAGACGGTCTCTCACAAGAATAGCTGAGTTTGCACCATATAACTTAAATATATGATATAAAATTACCACGGCTCGATTTTGCAGGAGATACAATCCTGTTGTGATCGCAACCTGTCATATTAGAAAATTATATGAAAATTTTATGTTAGAATTTAAAAAATGAGTTTTAAAATAGATATTAAAAATTGACTTAGTTTATTAAATTGCGTAAAAAGTCAAATGCATACCGAAAGAACATTCTTTGCTGCAGAAGCAGCATCAAGCACAACTAAGAGAATAGTGCCTTTTAGATTCAAAAAAAAGGGAAAGCTTGCTAGCACTGCAATACTCACAATCTGCATGCCATATTAACAATAGTTAGATACTATAGCGGTCCGTTTGGTAGATGGTAATAAACTGCGGCAATGGAAATGAAAAGCTAGTGTAATTTTGGTTGAAAAATCTCTTTGCTACCTTGATGGTCATGCTTGACAACCTTCAATCATCTCATTTTATTCACAAAATCCATTTCAATGCATTACCAATGAAAGAGGTGGTATTATGTGGTAATGGAAATTTGTGAACAAAAAAATTTTTTGTGATCAAAGTTTCATCACCATGGGAATGACATAAAAGTTTTGATGAAATTTTACACTATAAATCATTCCCATTACCACTATTTAGTACCACTAACCAAACGGGCCGTAAAGGTAAGAGTCAAATTACACACTATTTTAACTCAACGGCTCATTAGTACTAAATAATGGTAATGAAAATTATTTATATATAGTGTAAATTTTCATAAAATATATCATATCGAACTCATGATGATGAAATTTTGAATTATTAATCTCTTTTCATTTAGTAATGCGCTAGAATGAAGTTTGTGAAAAATTGAGTTAATTGAAGTGAAACAAGCATGACCGTTAAACTTGTTATGAGATTTTTCTTTCAAAATTACACCAGCTTATTATCGTTTCCATTATTTAATACCAACATCAAATGGCCGTAAGAATATATATATATATATATATATATATATATATATATATATATATATATATATATATATATATATATATATAATTAGCTGAAACACATACCGAAGAAATTCGTGAAACTGCGATAGGTCCAAGATTTCTCTCCATGAATGGATACAAAAGTAGTTGAAACAATAACAAAGCAACTCCTACAATAGTTCATGAACAAAATTTGAGAAACATATTTCAAAAAAAACTCATAGAAAAAAATGTTTTAATAAATAAATTAAAGTAAAATAACTCATTAAATTGTATACATTTTTTATTTATGTTAAGTTGCACATGACATTAGTAGTACACAACAAGACCTACACAAGAGAAAAGGATATTGCACAAAACTCGGTGAGGTTCCATCCGAATATCAATCAATATTACGAGAAATAGCCCATGAAGCTTATATCTTACTCGACTTATCTCTAGCTAATTATTCGATGTAAGATCACGTGTGCATTATTTTTCAACGTACAGTAAATAGGTATTAAGGTTCTAAGACTATACCTGCCACAACAAGAGCTTCACCAACATCATCAGTAGCTAAACCTAATCCTCCAAGAGTCCTCGGACTTACCGTCCATAGCGAGAATATCTGAGAAAAGTCGATCAAAATGTCAAAAATATGATTCTTGCATAGTGCAAAAATACGGTTTAAGTCGAAATTGTAGCAACCACATTAATGAGATAACATGGTGATATGATTATCATATCACTGCTAATTAAATCCATGAGTAAAAAGGCGCGTTTTTACACCTTTATGATGTAGATAGTATCGATACAATAATTTCAAAAAATTTAAATTTCAATGTCATGTTAGGTAACATATCTTGGAGCTTCAACCATCAGCTTAAGTTTTTGGTTGAATTAGCTGTTTGACATGGCATCAGAGCCAACGTGATAAGAAGTCACGAGTCACCCCTCATTTAAAGTGGAATATTCATCATCTACGCGCATCCACACTTCTAGCTCAATGAGCTCTCGTGTAAGGGGGCGTGTTAGAATATATAACCATCTTGGGGCCTTAATCATCAGCTTAAGTTTTTGGTTGAGGCCCCAAGATATGTTATATACTCTAACACAATAGATATAACACGATGCGATCTTATTTTTACACTATAATTTCTAGTCTAGTCGTGAAAGTAATATTTCACATCACCTCAACATAGGCCATATCATGTAATTGGAAAACACAATATACTATGATAGTTGACATTAAAGGCCAATTTAGAAGAAGGCTAATCCAGGAATTTGTAGTTTCTTCTTCAGTATTCACTAATTTTTCTTCGTCAACATCCTCTTTATCGCCCTCATGCGTATGTAATGTTTCCTGCATAAAATATTTTCAATCAGAGATCATAGTGAGTCGGACTTTAAACGAGCCCTTTTTTACATAGATAAATGAAGCAGGCTACAAACAAGCTCTATACAAGTCTCAAACGAGCCTTTGCTAAATTTTTGTAAATACTATAGATTTGTAATAGTCAATAGTCTAATTATAAATGACAAAAGTAAATACATGCTTACTCCAATAAAAATTAAAAAAAAAATAAAATTATAAACAAAATGGGGCAAATTAAAACGGGCAAAGAGGGCATGACCCATTACATAGGTCTAGTTGTCAGTAGAAGTGTTCAACGGGCCGAGTCGGGGCGGGTCATGTCAAATGATAAACGGGCCGGGGCGGGTCAAGCCCATTTAAATTCGACCCACTTTGACCCTTTTTCAAAAAGTTTATTGAAAATAGCTTTATTTATTATACTTTATGGCCCGTTGGGTCGACCCACTTATATATATAATAATATTATTTAAAAAAATTTTAAAAAGTGGTAAATATTTTTCCGCAATTAATACTTATAATTATCCGGCCCGGCCCGGCCCGACCCTTTACACCAAGGCCGTTAATGGCCCGCCTCATTATTGACCCGACCCGCTAATGACCCATTAAAATATGACCCGACCCTTGGCCCGTTGGGTCGACCCGCCCCATTGAACACCTCTAGTTGTCTGTAATGTACTAAATAAATCAATTATTATTCATTTTTAGACAAATAAATGTAATAAAAAATCGACTAAATGAACCAATATATCAGTGCTACGAAAGAGATGGACAAAGAAATATACCGGGAGCCAAAAGCAGAGGATGAATACACCAAAAGCAAAGATTGATATAACCAAAGATGCTAAAAAGTATGGAAATCTACAAACCACAATTTATGTTTGTAAGCAATCATGATATTGTGTCTCGCACTATGTCACTATTAATAGCAATACAGAAGTAAGAAAGCAAGCATTTACCTCCCAAAAATTGATTCTTGAGAAAATACACTCGGAATTTTATCAGCAGGCTGTTAAAAACAAAAGACATAAATAATAAAAAATGAAAAAAAGAGAATATATTGATATACATAAACTAAATCAAATAAGATGAAGTTAAAGTTCATGTTAATACTTGTGCAAGGTAACCACCAAGTGCCGGACCTATGACTAAGCCTATTCCTCGTGCAGACGACATCTGAAAATGATCGATTAAGTTATCGCTCAACATTGATCGATCAACTATTGATCGGAGAAAAATCGCAACAAACAAGCAAAGATTTACGTATGTTATAATACCATTCCTAGTCCCAAAGCTTGATGCTCTCGACGGCTAACTTCGGAGGCATATGCCTGGCCAGTTGGTTCACAATTAGAATTAGTCGATAATAATATACATTCAGATGTATGCAATTTTACCCAACGTAAGGTGAACATACCCGCATTGGACCAAGTGTACCACAGAATGCTCCTAGACAGAATCTTGATAAAAGTGCCATCCAATAAGTTGTGCTCAACCCAAACATTGTGTTAAATATCACTCTGCAATGAGTATACATAGCGTCCATAACAAAGAACACCCAAACTTATTATAACAATGCAGGCAGCAGGATCGACTTTGAGATTTGAGAGGCTCTGGGTAAAATATTAGTTACAGGCCCTAATTACTAAATACTCCCTCCATCTCACTTATATTGTCCACTTTGATGTGGACACGGAAAATAAGAAATGGGTGGTAGTGGAGTATTTTAAGTGATTATAATAATTGAAAAGGTGATAGTAGGGTATTTTAAGTGATTATAATAATTGAAAATGTGGTAGTGGGGTACTTTAAGTGATTATAATAATTGAAAAGGTGGCAGTGGCGTATTTTAAATAATATAAGTTGGGGTAGTTGAGGGTATTTAGGTAAAAGGTGATTACCCAAAACACAAATTCTTACTTGAGACCGTCTTTACAAAAGACGTCTCAAGATTGGGTCAACCCAATGTTTAAATCTAGAAAAAAATAACTATATTTACTAAAAAAGGAAAGTGGGTTGGGCTTTTAAGAGCCGTCTTTAGAAAAGACGGTCTCTCAAGAGAGTATGTTACCAAAAATAGAAAGTGGACAATTAAAGTGGAATGACCCAAAAAGGAAATATAGACAATTAAAGTGGAACGGAAGGAGTATATTATTATAAGCCTCTAAATATTAAATATTAAAGCAAGTGTTTCTAATTATTTGGATGGGCCTAGAGCACAGGCCCCTCTTGCCCTTTATAGGGTCAGCCCTGTGATAATGAAAAGAGTTTCGAAAATTAACACTTACACTGATAATGTGCTTAGTATAAGGGCGGGCTTTCGACCATAACGATCGGCCACCATTCCCCATATTATAGCGGTGAATGTTCGGCCAACCATGAATGCAGATCCTGCAATAACATAAACAAAGCAATCAGATTAAAATGTGAAGTCTGATTGATTATAATACGTCAGAGTCTTGATTTCAAATGATTGAAGTCGGCTACATAAACCAATATATTAGTTACAATAAAGACACAAGACAATTATACTTACCCTCGAAACCAGCATAGAAACTAACATCTTCTTCCCGTTTGGCAATGCCGAAGTCCCTCACCTACATAGTACAATTATATGGTACGTCTAAAAATTAAATCACTCTCGGCAATGGTGAAAATTAAATAGCAACCAAACAACTATTTTTACTTACTAGTTAGTAGTAACTAGTAACTACTTACCATATAATATAGAAACGGAAAGATGAATGATATGGGCAATGCTGAACAAAATAACATACATTATTAGAATCATATCATAATGCAAATATAATAAAAAACAAGATATATTTTTATGCAAAATAAAGAATTGTATACATAACCATGCCCGTGTGCAAGGGATCAAGCCGACCCTATAAGAGGTTAAGAGGAGCATATATTTCGGACCCATTTAAAAATATTTGAAAAAAAAACAATCGATCCACCATTAATGTTACGCCACGTGGCCACAAATGTATTCCAACCACTACTATCCTTGATTTCCTTAAAACTACACTTAATACTTACTAAACTAACATATTCTCACCACAAAAGACTCCTCTCGTTCCAATTACATAAAGGGTATTTGGCAAATGACTGATAGTTGATTATAATGGCTGATTTGACCAGCTGATTCTATTAACTAGTTTGACCAGCTGATTTTGAACCCGCTGGTATAAGCAGTTTGTTCAAAAACAGCTTATTCCTATCAATAAGCTATTTCAACCAGCTAATTCACCAAACACTAGTATTAGCTAGTTTGACCACCTAACCTATTTATATCAAAATAAGCTAAAATTGCTCAATAAACTAATTTACCAAACACCCCATACTATCCGAGTAGGCAGCTATCCCAAATTTTTGTTTCCTGCATACTAGATAATACAGGTACCAATGATAAATTTAAAAAAAATAAAATCACAGATTTTATTACATTAATTATTGATAAAGGATATGAGCGCATAAAGAAAATATAAGATGGGTAGATTTAATTTATACTATAAAGTCATTACTATCTATCTTTCATAATCCACATTCATCTTTTTTTAGTTTGCGTTTATATATTTTTGTTATCTTAATTTTAGTAGTATTTTTTTGGAGACTAAAAAGACAAATATATGAAGTCACAAATTTCAAAAGGGTAAATATAGAAAAGTTTCAATTATATTTTTCAAATATAATTTTTGCTATGATTCAAGTTAATTCAGTCTATATGATTCAAATTTTCATAGTTTAACTAGTTTTTATATAATAAATAACTTGTTATTATATCGATAATTATTCGGCCCCCCTGATTGTAAATCCTGGCTTCGCCCCTGGGTATGGGGAATTGGAAAAGTGGAGTAAATGTGGTAGTTGGGTATTAGAAGTAGTAAAAGTGGATGTATTTAGGTAAAATAAAAATAGACAAAAAAAAATGAGACAATTAATATAAATTTGTCAAATAAAGAAATGAGACATCTAAAATGGTTCATAGGGAGTATATTGCAACAATAGTTACATTGTAAAAGACCGGCTGGGTCAAGTAAGGGCGGTCCTAGCTCTTTGTTTGTTTCAATTGTAATATTCCCTCGTCCCATATAGTTTGAAGTATTGAGAAGATTATTATTTTTTTAAAAAAAGGTAAATAATGGTAATAAATGAAGAGAGATAATAAATGTGTGGTTAAAATTAAAAAAGAGTTAAATTGTATGGATGAAATTATAAGTGGTGGACTATAGTCCAAAAATAGAAATGATGGAAAATTAAGTGGAATGACCCAAAATAGAAAATGCACATTTAATACCATTTGTAAATACTACCTCCGTTTCATTTTAGTTGCACCATTGAGTTTGGGTACAGGAATTTAGGCAAGTCAAATCAGTATGGTAAAAGTAGGGATGATGTATGTATGATTGATGGTGATGTGTAGGGTAAAAATAAAAAAAAAATTATTATAAGTAGATAGTGATTGTGACTTGTGGGTATATTAAATAATTAATGAGATGATGTATGATTGATGGTAATAGTGGGGTAGGAATAAAGTGAGGATAAAATAAGTAGATTATTTTAGCCAAAAATAGTAATGGTGCAAGTAATTTGAAACTTCCTAATATGGTAAGTGTTGCAAGTATTTTGGAACGGAAGTAGTATATTTTTTTCATAATTTTTAATGCCCAACTTTTTTATAAAATTTATTAGTTTCAATATTGTTTACACAATTTAACATATATTGTATCTAATTAAAAATCATATTAAAGTTAATACTACTTCACATTAATAACCTAATTGCTAATTGGCAATTACCCCATTTGGCATCAATCTTTTTTTTTTGTAGATCTGTCACTATATTGGGATAGAATAAAGTCAAATTAATAGAATAAAAATAAGTAAAAGTGCAAATAAAATAATTATAAAAGAGGTAATGAGAGTAAAATACAAAAAAAAGAATAAAAAAAGAAAACGATTTCTCACAAGCTTTTCAAAAAAAAAAAAAAAGGATTTCTCACAATTGGAAGGAAGTATTCCCTTACCCTTTCCTAGTTACCTACCTACCCAATATGAGTTGAGTAAAGTAATTGTTATCTTATTCATTTTTAATTATCTTCTAATTAAGCAATTTTTTCACTCTTTAACGATTAATTAATTTTCTTTAATCTTGAATCTAATTGAGTATGTTTTTCCTCTTTGACTTTCGTTTATCCCTTAATTAATGGGATTATTAATAGGGTAAAATTGAGAAGATAGCTATTAACTCAATAACAACAAATACTTCTATATTTTATTTTGATTATTAATAGAGTATAGTTTATCAATTAGATGAACAAAATAAAAATATCTTATTTTTACATGAAACTTGCCAAAATAACTTAAGTAAGTAGGTTTATTCTTTCTATTAGCCAAATACAAAAAAAGTTTCTTTTTTTATAAATTTTCATTACCACCTAATATCACCTCTCTCAATGGTAATGCATTAGAATGAATTTTATGAAGAAAATGAGATGACTGAAGTTAAACAAGCATGACCATCAAAGTAGCCTAGACATTTTTCTACTAATATTACACTAGTTTTTCATTATTATTACCACCATTTATTACTATCTACCAAACGGACCATAAAAAGGAAAAATACTTAGCTTTATGCATGGTTAATAGCTAATTTTAGTTGGTACCATTTCCATTTAAGGAAACCAAAAGTACATAAAACAATATCACAACTACTCTATTAGCTTAATTTTCTTTTGTTTGGTGTAAAATCCATCGTTTTTCTCAAATTTTTTTTCTGTGAAGGCCTGAAGAGAGTACGAGTATGAATTATCTGTCAACTTCTCTCACTCAGACACCACTCTCGAACGGGATATTAGATACGATAATAATAATGATTTGTGACAAAAACAAAAAAAAAAAGAAAAAAAAAAGGAATTACCAGAAGCAAGAGTAATAACCCAGATAAAGAAAAATTGAAGCCATGGAACATTAGTACTTTCAGCTTTTCTCTTTTCAACTTGACATCCTGGACAATTTTCATAGTAATTATATTTCTCCTTCTTCTTTTCTGAATCTTCCTTTGTTAACAACAATGGTTCACTATTTTCTGCCATTTTTGCCCTTTTCAAATATAAACACTTGGAAAATAAAATGAAACTTTTACCTAATAATACCTTTATAACTTTTAATTTTTATTTTATAATTATAAATATAATAAATGAATATAGCCTATAGGACAGTAGGTGCATTTAATAATTTTGGTATAATATTAAGTATTTTTGGTCATATGTATGGCCCCCATTCACTTTTTTTGAGCGATCAAAAAGAACACACGATGCTATGTGCCGTAAGTTGACAATTTTATATTCCTTCGCTTTTTCTAAATTACCTACAAAAATTTAATTTTTTATGAATATCTAAATGTTAACGATTGTTACAGGTTAATTTCTAAAAAAACAAAAAATAAAAATATAAAAATTACTAGTTAAAATTGAAAATAAATAAATAAAACCAAAAATTAAAGTTATTTGATTTCTTTTTTGAATTTATTTAAAAAAATTTTAACTTCTTATAATTTAATTATATACTTATTTGATTAAAAGTGTGAATTTATTGTAAGAAAATTTGTAAAATGTTAGATTATTTTAGATAATTTTTCTTTTGTTCTTACTTTTCTCTACTCTCTCCGTTTCTTAATGTTTTTTCCGTTTAGAATATTTTACTTTTAAGAGATAAATTTTATTAAGACATTTAAGACATATATAGACGATAAAATATATTCATCTGAGATTTCATTTGATTAGTCTTAATGTATTATACTATTTTATTATATATTTTTAATAATTTTTTATGATGCGGATTTAGAAATTATAAGGCTTAGAATTTACATTGAAAACTATGCAAAAAGTAAATGAAAATTATACTTACTTTTGTATCAGATCATACTCATTCCTATTATTCTTCCCATTAATCTCATTAATTATTTTGTTATGGTTTATTTATCACTCTTAATTTGTATTTTATTTTTAATCTACAATTTAAAAATATAATCAAGTTGTTTGATTCGTCTCATTCAAGTATTATTAATATTAACTTTTCTTTTTTTTAAGTTAATTATACTCCCTCTGAATCATTTTAGATGTCCTATTTGGGTTTTCACGGTTATTGAGAGTGGTGTGGGGTCCATTAAAAAGATGGTAGTTGTGTATTTTAATTGACTAAATTAACTGTAAAGGTGGTAGTTGAGTATCAAGAATTAGAAAAGTGGGGGTGTTTAGGTAATAAAAGATAGATAAAAAAGAAAATGAGACAATTAATATGAATTTGCCAAATAAGGAAATGGAACAACTAAAAAGATTCAGAGAGAGTATTAATTAAAGATATTAAAAGTAAAAATGTTATTGAAGTAAACGGAAAAAACCAAATAGTTCTAATGGGTTGAATAAAAGGTAGTATCTTTATCTTATACTTCCTCCATTCCGAAATACTCGCTACATTTCGATTTTGTGCATTGTTCATCGTTCAAGCTTATTTTACATATTGCGTCTAATATGTAAGTAAAAATATAGTCAAGTGGGATCTTGTTTGAATCATCTAATCGCATACTTTCATAATATTAAATTTTTATAATTTTTTGATAAGTGCAGTTTAAGATATTAATGATCATAATTGTGCATTAGATTACGTAAAAAAGTGAAATGTAGCAAGTATTGTGTAACGGAGAAAGTATATTTCATCTTGTGCCTAACCATAGGTCTAGTCTGAAGCTGAGCATGCTTTTCAGAAGTTTATTACCCCCAAGTTGTTCTATGACACAATTGCCTTTATTGGTAGTTGGTAGGATATATGGCCATCAGTTAGCCCTCGTATGCCCATATATAGTTATAATTTTTATATTTATATATCAAATTGAATTTAATATTTTTACATTTTTATTTATTATTTTAAAAAAAATTTAATATACATAATTTATTTATAGTACTGTTTCTATTGTTTAAAAAACTTCCCACTTTTCATTTTAATTTAGGGTATTTTATTTATTGATTTCATAAGTAATCTCTTTATTCATATTGCAACTTTTGGACAAAAATAATTATATACGTCTTTATTTTAATATTTTAATAATTCTTATAGCTCCCCATGTATCTTCCACAAATTTTATTAAAATATTTTTTAATTAGTTGTGGTGCTTATACTTTTTTTTCTACTAATTTTTTTTTTATATTTTTTTATTTCTCCATCAAATATAATTTATTATTCAATAAAATAATATTTGTTGCAGGTCGGGTAACGGTTGTGATTTTTGACCCAATTAACTAAATGGGTTGGGTTTAGGCCTGGCCAAGGGTTTTCTGACATTTTATATATGATCTGAACCTGACCCAACCAGTGGCCACGTTGGAGCACACGGGGTCACGTGCCCCTAGGCCTTTAAAAAAATTCAGAGTAGACTTTTCTATTAGAAAGAGTAAAAAAATAAAATTAATATTAAAGTCTTTTGATGATAAATACTCCCTAGTGAGTCCCTCATTTTAGTAATTTTCTCTTATTTATTTATTTATTTTATCTCATTTTTTTAATTAGGCCAATTGATTTATTTTGTTCCATTTGCTTTTATGGTATGTCGTATTTAATATTTTAACAAGTATGGGTAAAAATAGTTGTTAATTTTACAAATTAAACTCTTTCGACATTTTATCCATAGTTGGGGCCCCTAGGACTCCGAACTCTGAATCCACTATTGGACCCAACATAATCTGTTTGACAGGCCTAATTTTATAGACACGGGTTACAATGGACCCTGAGTAGATACAATTAATTTACGAATTTTAGTGTCAAATTTTAACTATTTCTCATTGATTTATAAGAAAAAAACATATTTATGTGAGATCCTTGTTAAATTCGTCTCAATATATACTTTTTACATATCAACTTTTTATAATTTTTAAAAACTCATAATTAAAATAATTTGATTTTAGCAGTGAGATTTGTAAAAAAAATAAATGGAAAAAATATTTGAAAACACATGAGTAAATTAAAATTTAGACACTTAAATTTTAGCAACCATATATATGAAAATATTTTTTTTCTTTTATTTGGCTGACACTAATAAGTATAATAATTTAAATTTTATCACTATGACAACCCCTTGGTATTTATTATTTGTAATGTGCTGCCAAACAAAAAAATCAAATTCTTAGAAATTCTAAGAAGAAAGTTATTTTTTAGAAATAAATAATTCGATGTGTCAATGGAATTTCAATATCAACCAGATGCATATGGACAAGAAAAAAAATCAAAATGATAATTGCATAGAGATTAATTGATTGCCTATTTTCATTTAAGAAAATTGTTATTGATTCGAAATTTTTTTATGTTTTGTCGAATAATAAAATTAGAGAAAAATAGATGGTATCTATCAATAAATTATAGAAACAAAATCACTTAATATTGGATTATGATAAATTCAATTGATGAAAAAATAAATACGTATTCTAACTGAAAAAAAAAAAACTCAATTTCGTGCTTAGATTTCAGAGTCTATATATAATAGTAACGTGCAAAATCTTACTCCCACCGTTCTCAATTGTTCTTCTCATTCTTAAGGAAAGAGAATTTAATTAATGCTTTTGACATATTTAGAAGATAAAATACATCCATATAAGGTTTTGTTAGATTCGTCTTAATGTGTATTTTTTTATTATATATTTTTATAATTTTTTATTATGTATACATATTTAGAGATATTAACGTTTAAAATTTGAAAAATAAAAGGAGTAATATTTAACAACAAAAACCCATTAAACATTTATTTATTAACACAAAAGGTGAAAACAAAATCACAATTGATTCTATAGTATCATAAATTCATTAATGAGAAAGTGTATTATATATTTAAGAAGATAACACTATTATATTGTCTCAATAATATTATTATAATTGCTGGTGTAATATATTGGTTTTGATTTAATTAAAGTAATTATATCAATTAATTATTGAAATATATTTTTTCTTTACTTCTGCGAATTTACCATGAACAAGCTTCCTCTTTTGATGTTCTTGATCATCACCAGCTCACTCATTATTTTATCATATGGTATGTTATTTATTCTGTATCTTAGAGTTATTTTGTAGTAGGAATTAAATTTTTATAAGAAGTTTTAATTACTAGAAATTAATTTTTTTTGTTAAATTTCTAGGAATTTATTTTAACATAAAAAACTCTATTTCCTACTTAATTTATATGCAATAAACAATCTTATAAAATTTTGATTTGGTTTGGTTTAATTTTGTTCATTTTGAGTTTATTTAGAGGAGACATTGCAATAAATAAAGTAAATAAGGAGTTTGTGAATTTTAGAGAAGATAATTCCTTAAATTTATACCCTTAAGTGGAGTAAAAGCAATAAAATATATTTCAAGAATGAGTTTAATTTCGGTTGGAACATGTATCACTTTTTTCAGAATTGATTTCAATTTTATTAGTGTATATAACATATCCTGGGACTTCAACCATCAGCTTAAGTTTTTGGTTTAGTTGGTTCCTTGACATGGTATCAAAAACCAACATGACAAGAGGTCACGGGTTCGAATCTCAATCACCCATCATTTAAAATGGAATATTTAGCGCCAGGTGAGAGTCTATATTAGAGTATATAACATATCCTGGGGCTGGAGCCTTAACTATCAACTTAGGGAAATATTAAATTGTTTATTAATTGAAATATTAATGAGATTATTATATGATAACAAATTGAAATTAAATTTCAATTTAGAATTGGGTAATCCAAATTATTTGATATATTTATTTATTTTAAAATATTGAATTTGACTATTCAAAATTTGTAATTCACAGAGAAATTGAATAATGGAGCATGCAGAATTCCAAATCCACCGGGCTTGGTTTCAGACTGCAACAAGCAATCTTGTGTGAATTTTTGTGTTGCTCATAATCAAACATGGGAAGATGGTGGATGTATTGACAACAACACTTGTTGTTGTCAATTTTCGTAATTATATATTGCGAATATTCCTTTTGTTTCATTAAATTCGCTACATTATAATTTTGAATATAAATGTATTATTGTTGATGAGTAGCGTATTGTTATTGGTGGAACATAAGGGGTATTTATCAATAAGTTGAGTTTGCTATTCTCTTAAAAATTAAGAAAGTATATTATGAGATTTTAATAGTTAATATTTGTGTTTATTTCTGATTGTGTCAAAATTAATTGCTCTTTAATTTCGAATTTAAATTGTTATAATACATGTTAAATTTGATTGTGGTTATGTGGGCTAACCCATAGTATCATGGGACGTTACTTGACCCTAGAACATCCATTTCAAATTGCCAAGAAACACAATTCATTTTACAGATTAAAGAAGAAAAAAAGAAGGAAATTAAATTGAAACCACTTAAAAACAATTTTTGTAAGCCAAAAAAAATAATAATTTCATTTTCTATTATTATTAAAATAAATTCATAATGTAGCTTGTACCTAATTATTTCTAAGTCAATCTAGATTGTGTTTCTTGTTTCTGTTTCCGTTCCCATCCCCCGCACCCAACTGGATGTTAGGTAACAATGGGGTTACCATATGATTCGGGCATTGATCATATTGTATGTTTATTAATATATCTATTGATTTTTGGAGGATCACAGATTAAATGAGGCATTGAAAGTGCAAATGAAAATTTAAAAATCGGTTGGGAAATGGGACCTATTCTAGAAAAGAAAATGTAGCAAATTAAGTTCGATAGACAAAAATATGAATTATAGCAAACTTAGAAGGACGAGGAAGTCATAAAGAACAAATTATGTGAGACATGTGTCCTGAATTGTTTTTTCATGAAGATGCACATACGATTACAAAAGATCATCAAGAGTAGCGGAAATACTCATATTTTTCAAATAATATGAGTATCATTATTCATTTATATGAAAACAAGTTCTGTTTTAGCATTGCAGTGCTTTTCATGTAGAGATGATATCACTATGTGATCATCAAGAATAAATCCAGAGTAATCTGCACTATATAAAAATGAAATAAATATACAAGTTTACCAAATTCGAATTAAAGGAATATGTTGGATGAGAGTATGAGACGTGGATCATGTCCATGACATCTTTCCTCTAGGTGTGATGAACAACCTTTCCAAGACGGGACATAACAAACTATATTCTAGGCGATTGCACCTAAGTGTGCTCAATGTCTTCAATCGAGAAAACGATAATGCTTCCAAACTGGTGCTACTATCATCACCAACTAGTTTGGGTGAAAAAGCATTGTGAAGATTTACCTCGCGGATTTTTTATGCATAACTCGCTGCCGACTATGTTTGTAGCCATGTCATGCATGAGATCGTGTATGTTACACGAGAAAATCTCACCATATTCATCACGTTCTATATCTTGAGAAAAACATCGTTGCAGTAGAAGAGAAAAATACTCATCGGCAACATCTTCTATCCTTTGAACAACATCTAATGGAACAATGAAGCCTTGTGCCATCCAAAGGCTAATTAACAACCCTTTTTCGATCCCAACACCTTTGGGAAACAACGCACAATAAGTGAACTGTTCAATCTAGATGCTATAAAAGGAGTTGAATTGTAATTTATTCATTATCTAAAGTTAAAGCACATGCGTTTGCAGCAGAAAAACAATAGAATAATGTGTTTGGTAAACGACTTTTAATTAGTCGAAAAAATATAGTGCGGAAACATTACTCATAGCTGAATTTGCACTGTATAGTGTATAATATACATAATGTGGAATAGGAAAAGAGACTCCTGGAAAGATGTATTAATTCACTTGTTGTAGCAAATAACACACACTTGACACTCCGTCCACTAAGTTCACTATATATTTCCCTGAAAACTCTATTATGAAAAAAATAATATGTAGCGAATTTAATGAGACGGATAATTAAATAGCCGAGTTTCAAACATTACACAGACCAAAAATGTATCAGCATTCAGCAGTTCTTCCTTGCACAGGCCACAGAGCACATATGTTTTCCTTCTGCACGTCAAGCAGCACACTCTTTCCATTTTTCGTGTAGTCGTGAAATATAGAAGACTTCTCTCGTTCACACAATCGACAAAATTACGTTTATTTAGAGGCCTTGGCTTCTCTCGCTCCATATCTAGAGAAGACTTCTGCAAGTTTAGCCTTCTCCTTGACTTTCAACCTGCATTACGTTAACTAGTACATCAAAAACGGGAAAAACAAAAGAAACGAATAATGATGCGGAGTTGTGGACATTAACAATATGCTAGCTCGATGTTTAGGCTTAGCTTACTTCTTTGCAGATCCCGGTATTATAGGCTTTGGCTTCGTATCTGACTTAAGGCTCGATTTCTTATTGGTCTTTCGGCTTGGCTTCCTATCCGCTTTATGTTTAACCTCCATCTGATTTGTAAGGTTGGGCATCTTTTTAACCGCCTTCGTCTCCTCTTCATACGACGAAGCTCTAGCAACCACTTTTGCTTCTATCGTCTCCATGTGTTTTACACGTTTCTCGAGGGTAAGATCTTCAGAGTTGAAGTATGTATCATTTTGATCATTGTCATCGTCATCGTCTTCATCTTCATCTTCATCTTCATCCTCCTCTAAGAAAGTATAACTTTCCTCGGAACCACTGCTGAACCCATCATAAGGTAATCCTTCGAAACTAGCATCAACCGGCTTTAGAATTTCACACTTTATCAGCTTCTCCGTCTTGCCAAAGGCAATACTTTGACCCGAGAACATCTGAACAAAGCTGTAGTAAACAAAAGGTATTAAGTACTCGCGATTTCAAATAATAATTCAAAGAGAAGTTGTAAGCACATTGGTGTGCAGAACATTGTATGCAGAACAGAAAATTAGTTGTTTTCTCGCAGTGAGAAGGAAAAACCGAAACCTGTTTGCATCCTTAACAGACTTGAAATCAACAAAAGCAAGGCCTTTGCAGACAGGATCCCTTGTTTTCTTGTTTCCGGAATTCACAGGTGATATGTTGATTATTCCGGGTACTCCTTTAAAGGCTGACTTCAAATCTCTGTAGATATTCTTCTTCTTCGGAAGGTTGTTAATACGAACACGAATGCCACTCGGAACACCTTCCGAAGCTGCATAGAGGTAGTCCAAAATATATTTTTATTAGTTTTCTATAGTTTTCCATGTCAATGGAGACAATGATTTATATCTCTTCACTTCTTCGGTTATTATAGTTATATGAAGTTGCAGATATGTTAGCAAAACGGGTAACTCCCAAACCCTGCATATTCCCTAACCCCGCCTAGGCAGAAGTCGGTAGAATTTGGATAATAGCATGTAAAACGTTGTAGCAGTACATTTAGAACAGCTAAATCGGGTCTACCAGCAGCGAAAATCATAAGACTCACAATAAACATATACAACCGTTTCTACCTTGGTTCGGGGATAGACAATCTACAATAGCAATAGTTATAAAGAAGCAATTGCCTAGAGTATGTAGTAAGTAAAATGTCGAAACTATGATTTCACTCCTCTAGTTTCACTGCAGAGATAATCGCTATCGGAATTTTATCTCAATTATCAAACTTGGAGATAATTTTGCTCAAATTTGCATACTCCAATGGACCAATGGCTATTGGCAAGACTCACCAAACGTCCACTTGTGTTTAGAAAGTCATTATCCGAAAATAGGAGTAATGCAAAATGAGTGGAACGGACCATGATAGAGTCATAGCATTTTAGATTCATCATTGTAAATCAACAAGTTTAACATTCATGTATACCAGCATTTTTCTCAAAATTTCACAGGGAATACCTAAAGCAACCAATAATAAGCCTTCAACTAGATGTAACCCTAAATTCAAGCAATCAATTTGGAAATCCCAGCATAGTTATACCACATATATGTTAGAGTATATAAGATATTCTGGGGCCTCAACCATCAGCTTGAGCTTTTAGTTGAGTTGGTTCCTTGACATGGTATAGAAGCCAACATGATAAGAGGTCACGGGTTCGATCCTCAACCACCCCTCAGTTAAAACGCATATTTAGCACCAGGTACGAGGAGAGCCTTTGTTGGTTGAATTGGTTCCTTGACAATCCATTCAATTTCAACAAAAAATGCCCCAAAAAAGCAAAAGATATTAACCAAGAATAACAATTAAAACCAAGGATAAGATTATATACCTTTAAATAACTCATCTTGCATCTTATTCTTGGAATTAAACATTTTCCCTTCTTTCTTAAGCTTATTAACATTAGCAATTTGAGCTTTTAAACTTTGCTCAATCTCTTCCAATAATTTATCCTCAAGTGAAGTATCATAAACTTTCCCTTCACCAAACCCCTTTGGTCTTTTCTCAAGCCAAGCATTCATCTTATCAAATGGAACCATCAATTCATCATCATCATCAAAATCATCCTCATCATCATCAAAATCATCCTCATCATCATCAAACTCATATTCATCTTCTATATCTTCAAAATCTTCACCTTTTTCCACTATTATTTCATCAAAAGTTGAAATCTTTTCACTTTTTTGAGCAAATAAGGAAAACCCATTTGGACCCTGAAACAGAAAAACAAGTATATGAGATGGGTATCTTCAAAATTGTTCATTAATGTGATAAACTACAAAGAATACAAAGATAATATAGCAGGGAAAGGGGAATTTTGACTAACCCATGATGATAATGGTAAGGAAGAGGAATTGCGGAATGAATATGGTAGAAAAGGAAGCTTCTTTAGAATTAATGGCGGCGCTAATGGCTGTGAGAGAGTTCCTAATCCTAAGCCTAGCATTTTTGTTGGAGAGAAAATGGATTAGGTTAGTTATTTGTAGATTACAGGGTCGTTAGTTTTCTATAGTTTCCTGCTTGATGCCTGGAACTGAAAGAGTGCACCTAACCTAATCCTGAATTGTATTATTGGGGAAGGGGAAGAGTGCAAATTTCCAGAGTTGTTTATTCGGGTTATCGGTTGGGTCGGTTCAAAATCGGGTATTGTAATCACATTGTTTTTTGCATAATTGCAGATCTATTTTTAAATTAGGTAAAATCGGGTTCGGTTATAAAGTCGGGTGTCTATCGGGTCATCGGATCTGTTTTGAACACCTCTAGCAAATTCCAGGCCAAATCCATTTGACTTTTTTAATTTTTTGATTTTATTTCAAAATGAATATTGTTAATTTGTAATGAAAATTAATCTAAAAAAAAAAATTGTCATGAAAAAAAGATTACATAATTTATTAGTAGCACTGTATATATGATGAAAGCTCCTTTTTTTCAAATAAAAATCAATTCTTACAAATATAACGAATTAAACCTATGTGGAAAAATAAAACCTTAAAATACTATTGTATAATTTCAAACACTACCGTTATCCATATAATTTATTTATTTTTTATTTTGATTTGTCTAATTAATTATGAGAAAGCATGGCAATATCTTATGGTCATGGGAAGGGAGAATATATGCATGAGTGACCGTCTTTTAATCAAAGGCGACCTAAAAAAACTCATATTAAAGACGTTTAAAAAAACCCTAATGTATCTTAAAAGATGGGTCAATTTATAAAAATAAAAATATATTACAACTTACAATTTATAAGTGGGATGATATATCACAAAATAAATAAGGGGAATTTCACATGGTAGCATCGAATCTTTATGAAACGCAACGTGGCTAGGGCAAATTATAAAGACAATAACCAATCCTTAATAAGAATGGAAACGTCAAAAAGGTAAATTAAACAGAAATTAACAAGAATTTGATAAAAAAATACTACGCAAATTAGATACGGCATAAACTGATATGAAAATACGATGCTACCATCAAATTTCCCATAAATTAAATAAGGACACCCACCAACTAAACATTTTATTTGAAAATAATTAGAAATATAGTTATTTTTAAGAAAATAGTAATAAATGAAAAAGAGAATGAATTGTGTGGATGAAATTAAAATAGAGTCAAAATGTATTGATGAGATTAAAAAAGGCAGTAGGTCATTGTCCAAATATAGAAATAATGTAAATTAAATGGGACATACTAAAATAAAAAATGATGCAAATTTAATACTCCTAGGACGGAGAGAGTTTCCTAATGAGCAGTAATAAGAAATAAAAAGTCGATAATTCATATCTAAGCGCCGCACTTTCTTTCTTGCTCATTTTCCCTGTTCTTCCCCCAAACCTAAAAGAGATAAACAATTAACTCCCATCAATCTAGGGTTTCTCGTTTAATTTGGGAGAAGCATTTTCGTTCTGAGTTGTTGAAAGGTGAAACCCTTCGCCAATCTCAATCTACTGTCCGTTTGCGGCTATCTACTTCTGTTAAGGTTAGTTAATTTATTTATGTGATTTTTTCTTGATAATTAAGCTTAATTTTGTGTTGTATTGAATCTAATTTCATCTATTATTTGCTCAATTTCTGCATTTTTTTTTTATCATTCCATCGTGGAATTGATAATTGATGAAATGTGAGACTATAGCGCCCATGGAGACTGAATATGAGTCATAGAGTTTTGGGTGTACTTTTGCAGATTAGGGTTTTTCAATTTTAGCAGAAAGCAATTGTACTGAATTGAATTTACTCGTTTTTCTTTTTCATTGCCATAATTAATGAAGTGAATTCTAGGAAACTTGATTCTTTTTTTTATTTTCGATACACAATAATTTATTTTGATTGTCTGCATTTTCCATTTTTTATCATGGGCTAAATGAACTATGGAAAACTTGGCCCATCATATATGGTAATAGTCTATTTGGTATAACTCAATCAAATCTTCATCTCTATGCCAATTGCCAGCCGTTTTTGACATAACCCTTTTTCTCTCGCTCTCTGTCTCTCTAAATTTCTTATTTATGGTTTTGTCTTTAATTTGATTCTAATCGTTTAATTGAAACCAATTTCTTTGATTCTCTTCGGCTTTTTGATCCAGAAAATCATATGTAAGTTCACTTTTATCTTTTCGTTTTTTGGTTGCTAACAAAATTAAAGGGTTGGTCTCAAAATTTCTTTCAAGATACAATAAATTAGTACCATGGTATTGTTAATACTCAAAAACATATAAAAATTGTTTATCATTGTTTTATGCTAATGAAGTGTGTTTGGTTACTGTGTTTTAGATAGTCATATGAGTTATGTTAATATATATAAATAATTTTAAAAATATTCTGGTGTGATCTGCACGGGTAATTATTATTTAATATGGCAACTTGGCAAGGAATTGTCTTGAAATTGGCTGATTTTGGTTGGGTAAGATGATTTATTTGTGGGCAATTGTAATTGTAATAATTGTAATAAAGCAAGAAACTTATTTGAATGCAATTGTAATACTTGTAGCTAGTCAACCAAGAATACTTCTCAAAATACTAATTCGTGTAATAATTGTAATATGACAAGAAACATATTTGAAGGCAATTGTAATAACTGTGATAAATGCAATAATTGTGATAAACTGAATTAATTTTCTAGAGGAGTGCTTTCGGCGGAAACGAATCACTGTGGTAGTGACATGTTTCACTAGTATAGTTTATGATATAATGATTTATGATTCTACTGTAATGAATTGCAAGGTTTCATTTTTGCAGATTATATATTGGACAGAGAGAGTTGTTTTGAAATTGCTTAAAGCATCCAAGATGTCATCTATAAGGAATGCAATCCCTAAAAGGACGTATAAGGAGCGATCTCAACCGTGAGTCTTCACAGCTTCTGTTTATTAGCTTTTTTCTTGAATCCTTCTTCATTTTCAATTAATTTCTTCTCTGTGTTCATGTCAGGGATTCAAGGAAAAAGTTTGGGTTCCTTGAAAAGCACAAGGATTATGTTATTCGTGCTAAAGAATACCACAAAAAGGAGGAGACATTACGGGTAATTGTTTTGTTGCTACTTCTTTCATTGCTAGACACTTTAAACTTTTTATTTCATTGACTGTGTTGGAAGTTGTCTCTCACATCTCGATTCTAAATTGGGATTTGCAGAAACTCAAAGAGAAGGCTGCTAATAGGAACCCTGATGAATTCTATTTTGGCATGATCAGAAGCAAAACAATTAATGGAGTACATAGACCTGAGTAGGTTTATGTTTTTTTGTTGCTTATGTTCTTTGTATGTTGTCTAATGCTACTCAAGCTCATTATTTATTTCTTTATGATCTTAGGAGCGAGGCAAACAAATATACACCAGAAGAACTTTCATTGATGAAGACACAAGACATTGGATATGTGCTTCAGAAACTACAAACTGAAAAGAAGGTAATCTCTTCTAGTTAAAATTCTTGATGGTTTTTAATTATGCTGAGAAAGAGATAAAACATTCTGTTTCTTTGTATATGTTGTTGATGTTATGTTCCTTATGTTTACAGAAAGTTGAAAAGCTTAGAGCTACGCTACACAATTTAGATAGTCAGCCAACAAACAAACATATTTACTTTGCAGAAGACAGGTTTGTGATTGAATCATTTGGTTTCTTTTTCAATTCTACTTCTGGTTCAATACTTGTGAATTGAATGTCTTCTATGCCTTTTCTACTTCTTTGCACTACTGTCAAACCAATTGCTAATTTTGGAATTTGATCGATCAATCTTGAAACCTATCTAACAGGAAAGAGGCTAAAAAATTACAAAAGAAGCTCTCACAGAAGAAAGAGCCCGACACATCAAGACCTATACCTGAGGCGATTAAGAGGTAAAGGTTCATTAGTATTTTTTTGATACGAGGAATCTCTTGCATAGTAACTACTAGTTTTCAATTAGTATTTATATTGTTTTACCTTTTGTACTTCATACATGAAATAACATTGTCAAATGATATTTTGTTTAATTCGTCTCAATGCATTTTCATTTTATTAATTTTTATAATTTTAAATATGCGCTACTAAAAGATATTAAAGATCAAAATAGTGCATTGGATTGCGTTAACACGAATTGTAGCAATTAATTCCAACCAGAGGAAAAATATGCATACTTTTGTTTTATATGACAAGGGGAATATCTTGAATGATTGAATGACTTATAGTGATTTAGCCTCTGTCCAAAGACATGTAGCTTAGATATCTGTTCAGCTCAACTTGCTGTTGTTAATCAAATTCAGAAATAAGCAGTCTTATCATCTTAATTCATCGGTGAGAGTCAGTGTTGATGCTAGAATCAGATGTTAATTGATACTTGTATGCATTAATTTATCGTTTCTTTTTTGCAAAAAGACAAAAAAAAATGATGTTAAAAATATCTCATTTATGCGTATTCATATTGAATCTGTTATGGGCAGAGAGGTGAATGCTTCCTACAAAGAGCTCGAGGCTAGAATGAAAAGAGTTGAAGATTTGGAGAGAGTCCATGCAGAGATGACCTTGCAGAAAGAACTACAGGTACTAATTAAATCCCTAGAGAATGACAGACATTATAGATTCCATTAGAGAATGACAGACATTATAGATTCCATTAGAGAATGACAGACATTATAGACATAGCCATAGCCGTATACTACAATAAGTACTTCCTCCGTGCCACTATACTTGTTACATTGACTTTTTTACGCAAATTCAATGTCTCCTTTGATCATTTATGAATTTACTTTTACATATCTAAAAATCATAAAAAGTTAATATTATAAAGTATGCTACTAAACGATTCAAACAGGGTTGCACTTGGCTATGTTGTTTTTTGTACATTAGTCGCAATATAATATATATAAAATAAGCTTAAAATCTTAAATGATGAATAGTGTCAAAAGCCGTTTTGTAGTGAGTATTTCAAAACGGAGAAAGTATATGATAGTTGATAGTTATATACAAGAAATAAGAGTTGTTTGTTTATTGATACAGAAGAAGGGTAGGAAACGCAAGTTACGGGAAGATGAGATTGTTTGCCCCACATCAAGGCCAGTATACAAGTGGCGAGCAGAACGTAAGCGATGAATGATCACATTAGAAGGTTGGCATGCCATGCCCAAGTAATTTGTAGTAATTTTGTCGGAATATGGGGTGATATCGAAAAAGGTTGTCGATGGCATCCTAATGTAATCCGCTTAGACGAGGGTTCTTTTTAGTTACAAATAGTCGGTTCGTGGGTTTGGTCATATATTTCACCTCTAGAAGTGAGAAATTTGATTAACGTTCTTCTCATATACAATATTTTATCTTCAGTATTCTGTCTATTCTGTAATGTTCTTCCCATTTGGAATATTCACCTTTAATAGTGATAAATTTGATTAATTTTTTTGAAACATATTTAAAATATAAAATATATTCATGTGATATCTAGTTAGATTCGTCTTAATATATATTTTTTTAGTTTTTATTATTTGTATTTCGAAATATTGAGGTTTAAAATTTGCTTTGAAAACAATACAAAAAGTAAACACGAAAAACAAAAAGTGTGAAGGGAGTATTTAGTATTTAGCCATTCATAAAACAATAGCATACAAATTACAACTGTACGTAGCAAATTATTTGGGACAAAGTTCAATTACCGTATCCAAAATTTTTTAAGTTGACCGCAATCAAAATAAAGTAATCAACTTCATTATCACAAAATATGTTCACAATTGTATGTTTAAATTACGTTCCCATATCAATTATCTCTTTCCCAAATAAATGTTCTTGAGAAACGTTTCATAAAGATTGATATGCGATTTTTTTTCCTCCTCTTTTAGCAATTTTTCTGAAGGTAAGTTGGTGCTTAAAAATGTACATACATAGGATACTCATAAAGAAACATTCTAAAAAAAAATAGAAGAAAAAAAACACTAAGAAAATCAGAAGCAGTTCCAAGGAGTGAAGGAAGTATGACAGATTTATGGAGAAAAAGGGAGAGAGACAGAGAAACACGAGTTGTAAACACTAAAAACTTCGTACAAATTTGATCTTCGATTTTGCAATTAGCACCGAATAGCTGCTCGTCAGCAAATCCTATATAGAGGCGCTGAACTTGTTCGTCTAAGCTTGAAATTGGGTCGAGAAGGGGGAACACTTGGCAACACCTTCTCCGCCTCTTGACAAAAAAAAAACGAGTATGAAGGATCAGACTATAATCGCGCGGCTTACTGGATTGTATCGTAATTTAAACATATAATGGTTCACGAGTCACAACAAACGAATCATAATCCCAAAAAAATTAATCAAATTTGAATCCGAGCTTCTAACTGATACATAGAAGGAAAAGGAAGCTACATATCCTTTGTAACTAGTTAGATGCATCAATGCAATGATAAGGATGGATTATATAACATATTTTCGGCTTAGCTTATAGGGGCACGACGGAGTGAATCTATAAATACACCAACAATGAAGAATGAATGAGAAATGAGGAAATGTGTTTAGGAGAGAAAATGAATGAAAATGAAGAATTTGTTTAGAATCTGTAAAACAGATGAAAGACAATCACAAAGGATCGAAAAATAATCTCTTTGGGTCCGAAAATGGCCACATGGATCCGTAAAAATGAGCCTCAATGGGTCTCAGTGAAAATTGATCATACAAGATCACAAAAACTAACCTCTATAGGTCTAGAAAATGACCAACTATGGGTCTCAAAACAAAGCCTCCATGGGCAAAATGACCAATAATGGGTCTGAAAATCAAAGCCTCTATGGGCAAATCAAGGCCACTATGGACAAATACGACCAACTTTTGGTCAAAATTGATCACTAAGGATTATTAAAGAAAGTCTCAAAAGGGAAAGAAATGACCTTCTTGGTCACAAAACTGAGAAATGAGAAATGTATCAATTCGAACAAACAATAAAACAATACGATATCAATTAAACGCTCAACAATTTGATTAATAACCCATGAAGAACAAACTTTAGAATTTGAGGAAGAATAGCTGAAAAAGAAATGTGTTTGAGAAAGAAATGACTATTACCAAGAAACTCTATTTCAAACAAAGATTATTACATTACTTCAAAATAATTCTCAAAATATTTTCACCACCCTTAACATTTTTTCCCACTCAAAAAAAACAATTCTACTTCATCCAACTAATATGATACTCAAAGAGAAAAATGCTAATAGGAACCCTCATGAATTCTATTCTGGTATGATCAGAACCAAAACAATTAATGGAGTACATAGACCTGAGTAGATTTAAGGTTTTTGTTGTTTATGTTCTTTGTATGTTCTGTAATACTACTTAAGCTCATTATTTTATTTCTGTATGACCTTAGGAGCGAGGCAAACAAATATACATCAGAAGAACTTTCGTCGATGAAGACACAAGACATTACATATATGCTGATGAAGACACAAGTCATTGGATATATGCTTCAGAAAATACAAAGTGAAAAAAGTAATCCCTTCTAGCGTATAATTCTTGATGGTTCTTAATTATGTTGAGGAAGAAATAAAATCTTTTGTTTCTCTTGTATATGTTGTTGATATTATGCCTCTTATGTTTACAGAATGTTGAAAAGTTAGTTATGTTACACAATTTAGATAATCGACCCTCAGACAGACACGTTTACTTTGCAGAAGACATGTTTGTGATTAAATCATTTGGTTTTAGGGATTAGCTGAGCATGAACTATTTTTTTCTACATATAAATTGTCAGAACTGTTTCCTTTTCAATTCTAATTCTGGTTCAATACTTGTGAATTGAATATCTTTTATGTCTTTTCTACTTCAAAAACCGAGTGCTAAGTTTGGAATCTGATTAATCTATCTTAAAACCTTTCTCTAACAGGGAAGGGGCGAATGAATTACTATCAAAATCCTCACACAACAAGGAGCTTAACGCAATAGGACCTATAGCTAAGGTGATCAAGAAGTAGAGGTTCATTATTATAATTTTTATACGAATCTTTAACAATATCTTGTTTTTGTTCTTATGCTTTATATATATATGAAAAAACATAGCAAGTGATATTTAGAATTTCTTGCATGGTAATTACTTTTTTTCAATCAATATTTATATTGTTTTACTTTTTGTACTTCATCCATTTATATGAAATAACATTGTCAAATGGTATTTTGTTTGATTCGTCTCAATGTATTTTCATTATATTAATTTTAATAAATTTTAAATATGCGCAACTAAAGATATTGAAGGTCAAAATAGTGCATTGGATTGCATTAACGAGAATTGTAGCAATTAATTTCAACCAAAAGAAGTATATGTAGGAAAATTTAAATAGGAAAGTGGTGAATTGATTTGTTTGGGGGAAGAGAAGCAAATATGTAGATGGCTCTTTCTCCTCAATGCCCATGGGGTATTTATAGCAATGACTTTGGTTAAAACTTAACTAAAATATCTTAGATATTTTATTTTTGGGAAATTTCACATGATAGCATCCCTTCTTAAGAAAATTTCACATGATAGAATCCAGTTTATGCACAATCTAATTGTCATAGCATTTTCGTTAAGTCCTTGATAAATTCCATTTAATTCATCGTTTTGTAAATTTTTTCCATATGGTAGCATTTAATTTTTGTTTAATTTTCATTTTTACGTTTAATTCACAATTTTATTGTTTAATTCATTAACTTAATAATTTTATGGAAAAAATATAAATGTTAAATAATTTTATGGAAAAATAAATTTAACATTTAATTCACCATTCTAATGTTTAATTAATCGATCGAAACAAATAAATACTTGTTAAAATCGAACTTTTGAAAGAGTTATCCCATAAGGATAGTAGCGACGACCTTTTTTAAAAAAAAAAATTCGTTATGATGGCTAAAAATGACATCAAATATCTTTTTCGGTTTACGTATCTGAAAATAGGCGAATAAGTACTTGTTTCGACCGGATCTTCAAAAGAAATCCATAAAAATAATTGCAACGTCCGTTTTTTTGAAAAAAAAAAACCGTTACGATAGGTAAAAATTACGCTAAATATCTTTTTCGGTTAACATATCGAAAAATGGCGAATAAGTACTTGTTTCTACCGGATTAGATAGTTTCTTATAATTTTTCAATAAAATTATTAAACATTTAGGAGTGTTAATGAATTAAACAACGAATTAAACATTGAAATGGTGAATTAAATGTGAAAATGGTAAATTAAACAAAAACTGGATTACCATGTGAAAAAAACTTAATGAATTTAAGCGGAATTTAACAAGAACTTAAAGGAAAATACACGACAATTAGATTGTGCATAAACTTGATTTTACCATGTGGAATTTTTTTTAAAAAGGTGCTCTCACCAGTATTTCATTAAAACTAGATGATATCATGTGGAATCTCCTTTTAATTTTTTAATTACATAATCTAGGATCTTCTAATTTGATATCTTAGATATCTTTAATTTTTTAATTCTTTTCTTCTAAAAAGTTTTATTATAGTATCTTGGATATTTTATTTTTAAATTTGTTAGTTTAGATATTTTTATTTTTAATCCTAGATTTTTCTAAATTATTTTAACACTCACCTTAATCTGAAAAATGTTGGATTCCGAGTTGTCGTCGAAATTGGAAGAATTTGTCTGTTGGAAGTGCCTTTGTAAATTATAGCAATGGTATAATTTCAAGTAATATATATATATATATATTTAAAATAAAAAATTGTATTCAAAAAAAAAAATAAAATAAAAAATAAAAAATAAAAAATAAAAAAACCTTCAATCAGATATATAGTTGCATTAAAAGAAAAAATTTTGATTGTTACACTGACACATATTCAAAACTTCTATTGTTCTCAAATATAGTATAACTTTTAAATTATTGTTTATAATAAGTTACAATTTTCGATAATATAAAAAATAAAAAAACATAAAATTAAAATAAATAGATAAAATAATAATATTTGAATTTGCAAATGTTTATATGCTATTAGTATATGAATATTATTTGAAGAGAAAACTTTTGTTAATGTGTTAAGATGTGTCTAAATTTTCTATTGCTTTAATACATGATATGAATGATGTATCGATTATCAGATAAATGATGAATTAATAAAATTAAAGATAAAAAATTACCTAAAATAATAAGTAGTAAGATTGGGAGGGAATACTTCTATTGTTGCATTGACACTTTGATTGATTCGTCTCAATGCATTAATTTGTGGTACAATATTTTAAGAAAAAAAAAGGAAGAATTCGTGAAATTGAAGAGAGAGAAAAAAATGCGCAATGCATAATCTAGGAAGCCTGATTATCTCACTCATCTCGATTTTAAATTGCGATTTGCAGAAACTCAAAGAGAAGGTTGCTGATACCAATCCTGATGAATTCAAATTTAGCATGATCAGAGGTAAAAGATTTGATGGAGTACATAAATCTGAGTAAGTTTATGGTTTTTGTTGTTTATGTTCTTTGTAAGTTGTGTAATGCTACTTAACTCATTATTTTATTTGTGTATGATCTTAGGAGCAAGAGAACCAAATATACACCAGAAGAACTTTCACGAGAAATTGGATATGTGCGTCAGGAATTACGAATTGAAAAGAAGGTAATCTCTCCTAGAAGTCGTTTTATTCACAGAAGGTCCTATACTGTGCACTACTCTTTTCTGCTGCTCTACTACCTTGTGTGTGCTCA
Source organism: Amaranthus palmeri (assembly GCA_019776075.1). Lineage (NCBI taxonomy): Eukaryota > Viridiplantae > Streptophyta > Magnoliopsida > Caryophyllales > Amaranthaceae > Amaranthus > Amaranthus palmeri. The sequence goes on from JAAKBH010000295.1 coordinate 756,045, forward strand.
TCCTGCTGTTAATCATGAGAGTGTCCTTTTTTAATCCTTTTATTCTCTTTGTTTCTTGTGGTCATATAGTAATATGTAAGAAAGACATGTGTCCAAGAGTCCTTTATGCTTTATGTTTTGCTCTACTATATATATGTAATTTTCTTCGTCTTGCTTTTCTTCCTATGTTTTGTTATCAGTTAAAAATATATTGTTGTTGATATTATGTTCTTTATGTTTTTAATTATGCTGAGAAAGAGATAAAACATTCTGTTTCCTTTGTATATGTTGTTGATATTATGCTTCTTATGTTTACAGGAATTTGAAGAGCTTAGAGCTACGGTACACAATTTAGATAGTCAGCCAACAAACAAACACATTTACTTTGCAGAAGGCAGGTTTGTGATTGAATCATTTGGTTTCTTTTTCAATTTTACTCTGGTTCAATACTTGTGAATTGAATGTTTTCTATGCCTTTTCTGCTTCTTTGCACTCTTATCAAACTAAGTGCTAATTTCGGAATCTGATTGATTAATCTTGAAACCTTTATCTAACAGGAAAGAGGCTAAAGAATTACGAAAGAAGCTCTCACTGAAGAAAGAGCCCAACACATTCGATATACCTGAGGAGATCAAGAGGTAACGGTCCATTATTATTTTTTATACGAGTCTTTTAAGAATTTCTTGTTTTTTTCTTATGCTTTATATATATGAAAAAATATGGCAAATGGCACTTTTACTGATTCGTCTCAATATTCATATTAAATCTGTTATGGACAGAGAGGTGAATGATTCCTACCAAGAGCTTGAGACTAGAATGAAAAGGGTTGAAGAATTGGAGAAAAAATATGCAGAGATGACTATGCAGAAAGATCTACAGGTACTAATTAAATCTAACAATAAGTACTTCCTCCGTTCCACTATACTTATTACATTGACTTTTTACGCTAATTCAATGTCTCCTTTAATCATTTATGAATTTACCTTTACATATCTAAAAACTATAACAATTATGAATTTACCTGTCCATATCTAAAAACTATAACAAGTTAATATTATAAAGTATGCTACTAGACGATTCAAAAAGGGTTGCACTTGACTATGTTGTTTTTTTTTTACATTAGTCGCAATATAATATATAAAATAAGCTTGAAAGATGAATAGTGTCAACCGTTTTGTAGCAAGTATTTTAAAACGGAGGAAGTATATAATAGTTGATAATTATATACAAGAAATATAATAAGAGTTGTTTGTATATTGATACAGAAGAAGGGTAAGAAACGCAAGTTACCATATGAATGACTAGTACTGATTTGCTAATGGTTTCTTTGAATGATTTTGTTTGGTTATTGATGCTTTTCTTATGAAGATCTTGTTTCTGATATTGGTACTCATGCACAATTATATGAAGTAATAAATAATAAAATAAACAAAATTAAAAAAGATAAATTAAAATAACAAATCTCTCACTCTGTCACATCCTACCACACAATGGTGATTTATCAAGCACATAAATAATTGTTATTTACTAAGACTTTCTCATATTTAAGAGTGTTGATGAATGCCATGATTTAGCTTGTTTTTGCAACTGCAATTTATGTTCAAGAAGTATCCATTTTTGAAATAGAATGCCGTGATTTAACTAGAAAGTTGATGAAATTGATTTGGGAATAATACAGTCATATGAACGGACGAGAAGGTATTTTAGAGTGAAAATTAATTTGAAATAGAATTGGGAATTGATGAAGTATGTGCATCTCCTATATTTTCCGATAATTACTGACATTCACAATAAGTTCAGTCTAATTCAACAATTAACACGTAACAAATTTTTTACAAAACCAATAGAACTACCATCACTTTTCATTTTTGTCCAATTGAAAATTATGTATTTTTTGGTGAAGTATTCTTGTGATAGACTGTTTTTTTTATTTGGATGACTTTTTATAATATATTCTCATAATATGAATAAGATGAGCTATTTAATCGATGAACAAAGCTTGTTTTTCGGTAATATTACAATTGGAGGTAGTATAATCTAAATATTACAAATGAAATCTTAATTAACAAAGAAAGATAAAGAAAAATAGATGAACTTATCGAAATGTAATGCAATCTCAACAAAAAAAAAAATTAGATGAGTCTAGAGAGTAGAGTACTATTTTCATCAACTAATAGAGGGTTAGGTTTAAGGGAAAGGTATAAGAAATGATAAGAGGATAAATGTTTACTAATTTCGTAGACATAGCCGTATACTACAATAATACAATAAGTACTTCCTCCGTTCCACTATACTTGTTATATTGACTTATTTACGCAAATTCAATGTCTCCTTTGATCATTTATGAATTTACCTTTACATATCTAAAAACTATAACAAGTTAATATTATAAAGTATGCTAGTAGACGATTCAAACAGGGTTGCACTTGACTATGTTGTTTTTTGTACATTAGTCGCAATATAATATATAAAATAAGCTTGAAAGATGAATAGTGTCAAAAGCCGTTTTGTAGCGAGAATTTCAAAACGGAGAAAGTATATGATAGTTGATAGTTATATACAAGAAATAAGAGTTGTTTGTATATTGATACAGAAGAAGGGTAGGAAACGCAAGTTACGGGAAGATGAGATTGTTTGCCCCACATCAAGGCCAGTATACAAGTGGCGAGCAGAACGTAAGCGATGAATAGACTGTGATCAACTATGTTCACTTGTTGAATAAACGTTTTTGGCGAGGAAACATTTGACCTCATTTTTGGCGAGGAAACATTTGACCTCATTCGTATGTAATGTTGAATCATCAAAATGTTTTTGAGAAACATTTCATAAAGATTGATCTGCTATTTTTTTCCTCTTTTTTTTGCAATTTTTCTGAAGGTAAGTTGGTGCTTAAAAATGTACATACACAGGATACTCACAAAGGAATGTTCTAAAAAAATAAAAGTAAGAAAATCAGAAGCAGTTCCAAGGGAAGTGAAGGAACTATGACAGATTTATGGAGAAAAAGGGAGAGGGGGAGAAAAACACGAGTTGTAAACACTACAAACTTCGTACAATTTGATCCTCGATTTTGCATTTGCATTGAACAGCTGCTCGTCAGCAAACCTAGAGAGGCGCTGAACTTGTTCGTCTAAGCTGGAACTTGGGCTGAGGAGGGGGAACACTTGGCAACACTTTCTCCGCCTCCTGACGAAAAAACGAGCATGAAACAATCAGACTATAATAAGTATCCAGAACGACTTTATACTATGCCAAATGAACACGACTAGCTTATGCCCAAGGAAACTGTTCGAAAAGACCACGAAACGATTTCAATATCTTGCCATAAAACCAAAAGCTAATTTTCGTTTGATAAAACAACATCAGCTAGAGATGTGAGGTGTAGAACTTCACTGAAATAGATACACAAACACAAGAGCTAGATTCCAAATAAGAGGGACTCTGCTAAAGATAAGCATATTGAATAGGCACACGGGAAACCCAACTAACCCATAAACGGCACAACAAATGTTACATAAGATTCGCTTTTTTAATGCGCGATTCGCTCAAAATAGCCCAAAAGCGACCACAATTTGCCTTTTGAGATTAGCGAACCATTTGACATTGGGCCAACTTTCCCCCACCAAAAATAGAAAAAAACTTGAGTTGCACTATTTGCAGAGCAGATGCTTCACAGCCATGAATGTAACTAATAATGGATTCAGACGAAAACAACATGAACATACCCTCATCCTTCGTAGCCTATCTATCTCCGCTTCTAGCCGTGAAACTTTGTTTTCCAACTCATGGGTATATGCCTGTCCATCACAAGTTCACAACCACAAATTCATTATGTGCATAAGAAACTAAAATGAAAATCTTACAATACAAAATACCAAATGGATCACAAAACAAAATGTCAGAATGTTAAATTTAAATGCATGCATCACAATAAACTAAACAGGAAGCCAAATTCAACCTGTTTCCTAGCTCGTGAGCGTGCAGCAGATTCCCGATTCTTAATCATCCGTTTCTGCCTCCTTTCAACCGTCCTCTCAACCACATCACCAGAAACATGCCTTTTACGACCAATTGCCTGCGTATCTGACACCGTTCCCATCAAAGGAGTAGTCGAAACCGCCAGTTGAGCATCCGGGTAAGCACTATCCGGTAGTGCTCCGCCACTCATAGCGAGAGGTTGCGGGACATGATGTCCATGTCCCGGCATAAACATTGTCATCATACTATGATGCTGCTGCTGCGGTAGCATCTGGTATGGCATCCACTGACCATGTTGCGGTCCTTGCTGAACAATCGAGTGTCGCCCACCATTTGGATCAACATTCCCATTTCCACCACCACCTACGACATCCATAACAACCCCGGCCTCAACCAAGAATTCCTCCAATGTCATCTCCCCCAATGTATTTTGCCTCTCAGGATTCCTATCCTGACTACTCTTCTTAACCTGTTGAATCTCCCTCCACACTTCATCAACCGTCTTCTTACTCAAATCCCCGGATAAATTAAAACTCGATTGTCGATTAAGCGATGGTCCAGGACCTCCTTGATTAAGATTTTGAACACCATCATCAATATTAGTAGTTCCCCCAGTTTCCAATGTCCACACATTCCTCACATTCCTAAGAAGTTCATCAAGATTCATGCTACTTAAAGGTTTTCCCAAATTTCCCAAATGATTTTCAACCTCATCAAGTGTTAGACTATACAAAGAGCCTTGTCTAGGTAAAGTTGGAACCTTTGTTAATGAAGAATCACCTATACCACCTTGAGATCCCATTGTTTGTGTACCCATTAAATCAAATCACACAAAACTCACTAAAACTTACATGTGTATGTTTATTTCACCCCTAAATTACATAAACCTAGAATCTAAATCTCAAATACAAAGTAATTAAATTGATGAAATGTTTAAGTGCAATGCAGAAAAACCCATTAATCTTCTTATGACAAACATCAAGTATTACATCAAAAAATGGAAGAATCAACAAGATAAGTCTTTCCAACAATACATGCAAGCCAAAGTAAGTGAACCCCTGTAAGAGAATCACTGATTAAGCATTAAAACTTGTAAAAAAAAGCCAAAAATAAACAGGGTTTTAGGGAGAAGAAAAAAAGGAGGGATTTTGGGGTAAAGAAAAACCTTACAACCCAAAAAAACCAAACTAAATTAATTAAAGGGTTGTTGCTTAAATATAGAATCACAGTACTGAAAAATATACTAATTTTATCAATTAATTAATTAAAAATTAACTTAAAAAGAGTGTTATTTGGTCAAACAACATACAGAGGAGAAATAAGGAAGAGAATGAGAGATACCCACCAGGAAATTTATTAATGATGGTTAGAAAATTCCATTAGAATCACATTCTGCCATTTGAAGCTAACAATTTTATGTCTTTTTTGATACAGGATCATTAAAAAGATTAAACTTTACCAGGAAAAAATTGGAAAATGACTCAGAAATGTAATGCAAATCTAACAAATTGTCTTAATTATGAATGTGCCCATTTGAGGAAAAACTCCTGAAAAAGACACTATATTTTCCATTTCTATTCATCTAGGACCAGGAGAAGTTAACAAGGAAAAAAGGGGTAGTTATTTTCATTTGGGGAATAAAATTTTAGAAACAAATAATAAAAAAAAACGTAGGAAATAATACCACAAGCAGCTAGTCTCTTGAGAGACCATCTTGTTGAGAGACTTATCTCAAGCCCATCCCATTAAAGATTAATGTTTACTTACTGTATTTTTAATATCTTTAATACTTACTTAATGTATCCTCGATGCCTACTTTCAAAATCGTGAATGTCTACTTACATTATTCGTAATGCCTACTTACAATATTTTAAAAAATATATAATGGGCTAGCCCAATTAGATATGATCTCTAATTTGTGTATTTAAAAAAAGAGGACTAGTAAGACCGAAAAAAATTTGTAGGACATTACTGAAAAATATATAAATGACCTAATACTTTTAAATTGAGATAGTAGAAAATCGACATGAATAAAAAAGATCAATTTAGTTGGATGATTATTAGAACTGATATATTGATTCATGTAATTCATATTATATATATATATATATATATATATATATATATATATATATATATATATATATATATATATATATATATATATATATATATATATATATATATATATATATATATATATATATATATATATATATATATATATATATATATATATATGACAAAAATTAAGAAACTCAATTTATGTAACAAACACAATATACACTCTTCTTGCAAACCAATTAGAGAAAAGGTTAAGTGTAATTAGGTGACTAATTCTTCCTATTATATAGGATTGCTAAAGCAATGATTCAAATATTATATCAAATTATGTAATATACTCTCTTTTTCTCAATTATGTGTGTCATTTAGTTTGACACACATGTCATTACACTTATCAAACTTTTATGTTTTTTATAGTTTATTTATTGAATATTTGTCATGTTCTTGAAGAATTTCAATGAAGGTAATTGCAATTTAGCTTGAGAAGAAGAGATTAGAGCGAAAGGTGAGGATTACAATTTACTACAAGTATATAATAGAATAAAATAGTCATATATTTAAACTAATGTTTAGGGGTATTTAGAACAAACCAATATATTAAATAGATACGTAAATCTTAATAGAGTAAGTTTAAGAAACACGACAACATGAAAAGCCATGTCGACTTTTGATGGCTAGTCAGAGTATCGAGTTTGCTTTTGTTTGTGAACACAAAGCTTATGTACACTTAAAGGCAAGTCGACTTTTTTCCCTCCAATGAAAGCCGATTCGGCTTTTCACCTTGCACCTAAAAACATTATCTTCACCTTTATTGCGTAATTGCACCTTCTAACTTCCCAAGCTTAGTTTCATACATAGTTAACCTAATCTCAATGTCCATCACACGCTCTTTCTTAAGACTCAAGGTTCATACAACAGTTTTTCATTATATGGTGAAAAATGAAATTAAACCCCCTTCACAAAGTTGAAAGGAAAAATCTTTAACCAAAAGATCGAATTATGATCTGCTTTAACTTGTCTATTTTTTTTTCTATCATCCTATTGTCTTTTTATCCCTGTTGTTCCTTTTATTTTCAAATACATATCATGTTCTTTAATGATTATCATATAGAGCAAGATTATATATACTCTATATACATCTAAATCTTAGATATAAATCTTATTACAAATATCAATTCTACATTAGCTATGATAATACTCTTAAATTTTGTTTTCTTGGCCAACACAATTTGAATGCAAACTTGTTGGTATTTGGTAAATATGATTGAAGACATAAATTTAACATAAGATTGAGAATGGTACTAAAATATTTTCCAAAATGGGAAAGTAATTTCTATATTTAGCCAAAAATTAGAGACAAATTACTCCAAACACTAAATATATGTCCATAAATTATGGGCTTTTAGTAGTAATATAATATAATATTATATAATATAATATTAATATAATATAACTAGGAAGGAGGAATTGCACGTGATTATGTTGGTGGCTTGATAAAGCCCTAAAGTTCTCATTCATGGAATATTCCCAAATTACTTGGGAAACCTCTATAACTTGGGATAAAGGAGCAAGAAAGTGACATAGTCAAAAATATACGGTGGAAATAATAATAAATTAGTATCAACTAGTTACTTTATTAATTAACAAAAAACATTTTAAAAAATAGCTTATTGTTTTCATAGGTATCAAAATAGTATAAATTTTCTAATACAATTGATATTACTTTTTATCAAATTTGATGTTTTTTAATCAGTTAATTATACAGAGAAATAAAATACAACAAATTTAATAAAATAGAAGAAGTATATGATATAATATTACCTTTCAATTAATTATATTTTATCATTAAAATATTTATTTGAGTTAGATCTTTAATCTCTTTTCCCTTTAAATCTAACTTACTTTTCAAGAAATTGCTAGAGGATTGTTTTTTTCATAAGTTGTGAGTTGTGGCTTAGTTAGTGTAACGACTGTTCTAACATTTTTAAGATGAAAAATAGTAATAATTGTTCTTTTGAGTTGTATTTACAAATGATAATGAAACAAAATTGAATTAAAAAAGGGTACTAAAATGTGAGAGCATAGGAAAAATAAAAGTCGTTGAATCGAGCTGAATTGATCAAAATATTTGTGCAAAAAGTATTATGTGAGAGACTGAGAGTATAGCAAAAATATTTATGTAGTACTAGATAAAACAGAACAGAGGAAACATAGCCTATCACGATCTATCATACAAGAGCCCAATGCCCATGCAACACAAAAACTTCTCATATTCCATTTACAATGGGAGGCAAATAAGATTCAAACCCATGACTTAAACTTCTAATATCTTGTTAAATTAACAAATCAACAAACGAAAATTAAGTTTATGGTTATACACTAATAACACTATATACGATATATTTAACCATATCAAACAATCAATTCAATCAAAAGTTTAAACAATATGCAAAACTTTAATATGAGTATCTGCATGTGGAGCAGAAGGTTAGGGGTTCGATCCCTACTAGGCGCAGGTATCAATTGGGGGGTTTCTTGACTGCGCGCATCTCTCTTTACTCCCTCCTTGGGGATATGGGTATGATTTGTCCGCATCTTTCAAGAAAAAGAAAAACCCCCACTCGGACCCTGCCTTGTGTGGGATACCGAGTAGGTCCTTTACCTTTACCTTATATATATATATAATATTTTTATATTTAAAATATTATAGATGGAACATAAGGATCTTGATTTCAGCTTTTATGAGTTGGCTCTTCATGGGCGTAATATAAAACGTTGGTGGTCCACTAATGAAGTTTAAAATATGAATTTACTATTTTTAGGTTTACAATTGTTTAAACTAATTAAAGTGATTAGAAATATTAGTACCACTTTTGGGGTAGTGTATATGAGTACTTTAGGGAATTTTACCAAAATTGTTAGGATTACTAAAAGTAGAAAAAGGTTATATTCTCTTTGTTTTTTTGTTTACCATTTAATTTTAAAATGTGTTAGTGAATAGTTATAATAGCTAATTTAAGTAATATTTTGACAGATAAAGAAAATCCGACTTTCTTAATAAGGTGAATCAAACAGTGTTATCACGCAATAATAGTAAATAAGTTGTTACTTTTACGATTTTACCTCGATTTTGTCCGTATCTTTTGATTTATGCAATATAACTGACAACCATTATGTTTATTTAATATTTAATTAATAATATATTGTTATATGCTAGCTAGTGGATTTCGAAAAAGATTTAGAGAGCGAAAAGATTGTTTTTTTGTTATTAGAATAATTTCAAAGAGAAAGAAGATGCCGACAAATTATTGAAGTTCACACTGAGAAATAGAAAAGTCGAAAAACAAAATAGAATAGGGAAAACAATTAATTGTGATGTAAATTTATAAGTACTATTTTTTTCACAAAATGTTATATGAGACAGTCATTGTGAGGGACGCCCTGTACAAATGAGATCCTAATAGACGAATTCTCACAAGTGTAGTTTTTTCCCTTGGCATAAGGTTGAAGAATTTCCTAGGTAAGAGGAAAAGGAGTTTATCTTTCAGATAAGATGTAAGAATCAAACTCTTATTATAATGATCAGGTAACCCATGATTTTCAATCTAAAATAATGATTTTCAATCTAAAATAATGTTAAGTACTAGCTAATCTATTGCAAGTTTAAATGGATTGATAAAAACATTACCATTGTATATTTGTGTATTCTAAGCTTACCATTTGGCGATAAACTATCAAATATTTGTGTTTTCTACTTATCTTTAAGAAAATTCACTTAAAAAATGGGTAAAGTATATAGGTTTAATATATTCAAATAAGCAAGGCCAAGTTTATTTATTCTACTTCTGACTTGCATTTTCAGATCAAAATTATATGGGTTTTCTGATCGCGCTTTCCTTTATCAATATGAGTTATCGTATTTCTTTTCTTTTCAGATCCTGCCTATAGTTTTTTTATAGGCGGAATACCATGGGTTTGACAATGATTTCCAAAATTTGAATATTTATATATTTATTATGGGTTCTCTAAGAGATTGAAGGATTTCTCATTCACTATCAACAAAGTTTCGATTTTTAGTACGAACATAAAAGATTAATTTCCACTTCTCCTTGCAGCCTTACACGAAGGATTCAATCTTTCCTACCCCTTTGTCAGGCATAATCAACACAACCCATGCGAGAATCACCATGCGAGTGCTCACTAAAATTAACTTTGTAAATGATATATCTACGTTCTTTAGTTATTTTGAGCGATGTGTGATTTAATGATAAAATTAGTTCAAATTAATTTGAGCTTGAGCTAAAATTAATTCTCTTTATTTTGGACTACTCGAGCTCAAAGATTTTTGATTAAAGTCAAACTATACAGTAATATATGTTCAATCTAAGTTAAATTTGTTAACACAATTAAAACAAAATAAAGTTATTATAGTTTATTCAAGATTTTCGTTCAATGTGTTTTCGAAAATTTGATTAGATTTGATTCCACAATGACAATTTATCAAGTTAATTTTTTTCTATAAGTCTCAAAGTGGAATAAAAGGATACCTAAAAAAATGGAATAAAAGGAAATACTTCTATTATAAATTATTTGGAATTAATCATGATCATCATATACTCGGTATATTTCACTTAAAAAAAGTTATAAATTTATGACTAGGATAAATGATAGAAGATAACAAATTATACTTTTATTAAATGCGATAAAGAAATTCTTCTCAGAAAAACAATTGCTCAAAAAAAATGCATATGAAGACAAAGAGCCCACAACATACTTCCTTCGTTCATAATACTTGCTATTGATAGTTATATTATCCCACAAAATATGTCACACTTAATAGCAAATATTATAGAACGAAGGAAGTAATAGCCAAGACAAATACAAAACTATATTTACTATAGAATTTAATTATTTAATTTGTTGACTTTTTAAAATGATCACGAAAGATAAAATTTCTACATAATTTATTATTTCAACAAAATATTAAAATACATTTTTTAAAAAAATTATTGCTAAAACAATAAACAACGAACAATTAACAATAAACAATAAACAATCAATATGATAAATATAATCATATGCTTCTTCCGTTCCATAATACTTGCTACATTTTGTTTTTGGCACTATTCATCATTTAAGCTTATTTTATATATTGCGACTAATATGTAATTAATAATATAGTTTGAGATCTTGTTTGAATCGTTTAATCGCATATTTTCATAATATAAATAAATTTTTTATAATTTTTAAATATGTATAATTCGACATATAAACAAATAAAATAGTACATTGAATTGCGTATAAAAGTTAAATGTAGCGAGTATTATGGAACCGAGGAAGTATTAATATTAATATTAAAAGTATAAAAATTGCTAAGAAAGTAAGAATATCGATTGCCAAAGAAATGTAATGAGTTTAAAACTTCAAAAGACATCAAGTCGGATTGAAGTATTGGCTTCACACATACTCACTTCGCCATCAATGGCTTCCGAAGAAGAAGCTGCTCTTGCTGCTGCGTCTACTCCTGTTGATTCTCCCACCATGTATGATTTCTCTTTTATCTGTTATCTTCTGCTATAAATTATATTTCCTATTGTCAATTTTCTAATTCATTTTTAATCGCTTCATATCAACGCAGAATTTCCATCCTACACTTCATCTCTTGATTAATGAATTTTATGACTAATGAATCGAGATTATGTTTGTTTGAACTAATTGCAAACTTTTTGCGATTAGGGTTTTGTCGGGTTTTCATATGCTTAAGATGTTGACTTTGATTGTTATTTCTTTTGATAGCTGTGTGAAATTGTAGTTTTTGTCAAGTAAATTGGGTTTTTTTGGTGGGGAAATTAGGGTTTTTGTTGGGTGAATTGAGTTTTTCATTTTTTTTTTCTTTTGGGGTCTTGTAGGTAATGCAATTATGCATAAATCCCAACTTATGATTGTTATGATGTTGAAAACGGATGAGTTTGGATGAAAAATGGAAAAGCTTTGGTATTTTTATTTTTTCTTATATATATTATGGTAATGTTGTATTGTTGTCCCTATTACAGTATTATGTATTGGGTTGAAGGTCTTTGGTAATAAGAAGGCAAGTTAATGGATTTTGTGTCAAAGATTTGAGCTTTGTGCTGGGTTTTTTCTAGGTTTTGTTTATTGCACTTCTGTAATATGTTTTGGAACTGCTATTTTATGTTTTAATTTGTTTCATTTTGTATTGGTTGATGATGACATTTTGCTTAATGATGTAGATTTGACAAGATCATTAACAAGGAAATTCCTTCCAATGTTGTTTTCGAGGACGACAAGGTATTGATGTTGCTGTTGATTTGCATTAGAAACTATAGTTGTCTTTTTAGTTGGCTTGTTTGATTAGCTAGGATAGTTGTTGTTTCTGCTGGCTTTACGTGTTTAGGTAGATGTATTGTAAAATAAGGTATTGGTTCTCGGTTGTTTATTATAGGAAAAGTTACGGTCAATCGGTCACTATCAAAACTAGAGTTAGAGTAATGGATGTTTGGAAGCAACTAATGTGATATACAGATTTTGAGACATTGTGCTTGTTGGTGTACTTTAAATACTTAGGTTTTGAATCATGTTATCGAATTTATGATATGAAAAGTTTGCATCCAATTTAAGACATCATTTCGATGCCCATGTTTGAAATGTTATCATATTCTTTTAAAACATGTGGCACTGTTTGCAAGAGTACCTTCACCTTTCTGCTCTTATTGGTTTACTAAGCTCTTGCAATTCCTTCATGGTTCCTTAACTAGTGTGAAAGCTGATAGTTTGTATTTTGCACGATTAATTGCATATTATATGGTGTTTGATAGTGTAACCATTTTTGTTATCTGATCTAAGAGGATTTCATAACAATCAATGCAAGTCATTGCTTATATCTCTTTGTCTTCACTATCAAGTGGCATTTATTTTCACTTCAAAAAAATAGAAGTGGCATTTATTCTGTTTTGCTCCCCCTACGGCTTCACGAGTCTCTTGTGTATGTATTAAATTTTTTTATTATATTATACGTTGGATGGTGCTACAATTGAATATGCCTCTACTTTTTGTCCTCATGAGTCATAAACTCATAATAACAGATAGCTTCTATTTTGGTTTCAACTAGGTTCTTGCTTTTAGGGACATAAATCCTCAAGCTCCAGTGCATATTGTTATTATTCCCAAGGTTAAGGATGGATTAAGTGGACTGTCCAAGGTACTTGTCTCTATGCTTTCTCCTGTGTAATATACATATGTTTTTGTGTTGGTTATGTTTTGTTGCTTTTTTTTTCGCGACACTGGCTTTAGCGTTCTCAATGTTGCCTTCCTGTGATTGATTTTCCACTTTAATGTAACTGAAAAGTGGTTGGTTATCCTGGCTTTTGTAATTGTGTTGACGGCTTTATATGACGATTCAGTTTTATCTTGGTGCCCTTTAACATCTGGTTGGCCAATGTTGACACTCTTTAAGACTACAATGGATTGAGTCAGTCTGTTTTGCTGTATACAACTTGTAACGAGACAATTTATCGGTAATTCTATGAAGTTATTCAACATGCTTGATGCTTAATTTGTAGAAAATGAATAAAAAAAAGAGCAAGTCCAAAGAAATCGTATATGTAGCTGAGTAGTTGAGCTGTAGGGGAAAAACATATCTTTAATGCAAGGCGTCAGTTAGCTTTCATGGTTGGCTTTGTGCAAGAGATCCAATTTAGGTTTCCTTTCTAATATGTTATCGTGGGTAAGTTTTGTAGATACATACACAATTATCGGTACCTTTTATGATCCACGTACAATTGTGAAATCCGTTACGTGACCGTTATCGAAACCGTATTTATAGAGATTTGGTAAGCTTTACAATGGTTAAACAAAAAAACACTGTTAAGTGTCCATCTTAGATTATCTTTGCATCCTATTGCAGGCTGAGGAAAGGCACTGTGAGATTCTTGGACGACTTCTTTATACCGCAAAACTTGTAGCAAAACAAGAAGGCCTTGACGATGGTTTCAGGATTGTGATTAATGACGGTCCAAAAGGATGTAAGTTAAACTATCTTCATAATCTCTAAATTCCAACTTATGCTCTATGTTTTATTTAACTGGATCATTTATCAGGCCAATCCGTTTATCATATCCATGTTCACCTTCTCGGAGGACGCCAAATGAACTGGCCTCCCGGCTAAGAAGAATTCTGGCTATGTAAGAGAATCGAACAATACACGACCATTGTCGGCTCTTCGCAAATCGCAACAAAGTAAACCATCTATGGAAATAAACCAAAATAATGTAGTCTGAGTAACTGAGTTAGTGTCTTTTGTTTCTTGACTTGTATTTCTTCGACTTATGTTCTATAGATTGTGAAATCAAACTTGTACAAGCCGATCTGGATTTATGTTAGTCGTGTTCGTGTATGTTACTCCTCCTAATTGCAGTTCATCATAAATTGAGCTCTATTCTAATGTTGGGTTGTTAGGGAACTCGTTGTCTTCCTTATCAACGTTAACCGACAATAACCAATGTAGGAAATGACATGAACGGAAATTGACCCGATACACAGCCAACCCGACCTGAAAATAACCCGACAAAAAAAATGTGTTTTTTTTTGTATGGTGGGGAGTACTAACTATGCTTTTCTGAAAGTACACAAAAGTAAATTATAATTTTAGGCAGAAAGGAGAATCCCACATGATTGATGCAAGTCAACTACTATGATTATGAGCTGGATAGAGGAGTGAATAGTGACTGTATTAATTCAGGTTAGGCCCATTGAAATGTTCAATTTCATCATTTAGGTTGGTTGATTTAGTTTTATGATTCTAATTCTAATGGGGTTTAAAGATAAATTTCTTGGAACAATTTTTTTGTTTACTTATCTCATTATTTGATTCATAATGTGGGTTTAACTTTGAGTAAGAACAACTGATATCGTCGGTAATTCTATTTTAAAATTCTAATGTAAAATAGGTAAAGGGTTATTAGCAGTTTTACCTGTTTTATATTGAGATAGTGAATAGTTCCTTGATTTATGTAGATTCTATTAGGCCGTGATAATTCGTCACATAATCTTACCGTGGCCCACTCGTGGGGACACGGGACACTCGTGGGCTCGGGCCTACAAACCCATGGGTCAAGAGTGTTGACTTGCACATATACTCGGTGAGGTTCATTGTTTCCCAAAATCGTATGGCAATGAGAAGATTAGTTCTCCCACTATATATGCAAGTCAACAACCAACTATTTTATCGATGTGTGATCTTATTTCACATGTGAAATATTTCCAACAGATTCACTAGAATTAATTTTTTATGATTCTTCACTAATATCGTCAGCGGTTCTATTTGTTTTATTTTTTTACGCATGGTGTAAAAAAACTTGACCCTAAGTGTGGAGGTTTTGAGCATTGTTTATGCAAATTTTTTTTGATTTTTGTTGGGTAATGAAACAGTTTTCTAATTACCCTCTAATTGGGGTAATAATGTCCTACATGTCACATCATTCCTTTAAGCTTTTGACAAAAGAAAAGTAGTAAAGAAAACAGAAGGGCAAACAGCATTACAGCACAAACACAATTATCCATCATTGCAGATTGTGCTTAAAGCACTTTGTCTTAAGTCTTAACACCCATGAGATGGTTTCACTTGATAGGTAGAATAGTCTAAAATTCATATATGGGTTATTTGAGATTGTATCACCGAAAATTGATCACGACATGAGCCCATGAGCTATTAGGTCATATTATGCTGGAGTAGAAGCAGGCCATGTTCGTACCCATACCAGCCCAATAGAATACACCCACTAGTTATTACTTACGCAAAAATTTAGAAGAGACTGTCTCAATCAATATAAAGTTGTACTTACAATTGGGCCTCCCCAAAGCCAAAATCATAGAATAAAAAAGGTCTAAAATCCAAATAAAGCATAAAAATTCAATTTTGATCTTAAATGTATCAATTTTGACATAAAAGTGATCAATTTCAATTTAAAGTATACTTAAATTGATCAATTAAAATAAAAATTTTCAATTTCAACATTAACGTGATCAAGATCTACTTACAATAATAACCAATCAATTATTTTAAAGTCTTTAATTTCGACGTTAAAGAGAAAAAATTATACCTTAAATTAATCAATTATGACCTCGTAGGTATCGATTATGACGTTACATTAGTCGTGTATTGTAAAAAATAATAATTGGAATTTGACCGATTGAGCTGTTGATCTCAATAGGAGACCATCGCTCCCAAAACCATCTGTATTACTTTTTTGACTAAGTGTATATGAATCAGCTTAATAGAGATACCGGAACAGACAATCTTTTAATTAAAATATTATTCTTTTCTCTTTAATCTTAAACTTTTTTCTTTTTTTTTTTATTTTTTTTTATTTTTTTTTTTACTAATTCCTCTGTTTTAAAAACTGTTTACCGCTTTACATGAAAACGCATACTAACTGCTCCAATCCCAAGAGTATCTGAAATCGGCAATCCCTACTGTCAGTATCATTAATCATCAATCATTATCTTTCATGCCTTTTCAGGTACCCCTACATTTCTGGTAAATTTAACCTTATCATACTAGAACTTCTGCTACTGATTTGCTTCCATTATTACGTTACAAGAGTTTGGAGGAACTGGGTTTTCTTGTAATTAATTCAATTGACATTTCACTTTCAATTTTGGGGTTTTCTTGAGCATTTCTCATATGGGTATTTGTCATTTTCATAGAATTTTGGATTTTTGATTATGGGTATTTCATATTTTTTCGAAAACTACTGTTTATCTGCCAGTAGAGTTATTTTAAGTGTTTTTTGGTTTAATTTTTAGGTTTTACGGTTGAAATTTTCTGGGTTTTGGTGTAGGTTTGATCATAATTAAGATAAATCTGTTGGCATTCGCTGTTCATCTGATAAAGAATTGTGGGTGAGTTAAAGTTTGCTTCTTTCTTGTATTTTTCTTAATGTATTTACAGATTGATTATTTGGTTTTTTGTCTTTTACTGTTTGTTTACTGTTTGTTGTTCATTGACTGATTTGTTATAATTTGAAGTTATCTTTTCTTTTATGTCATAATTCTTTGATGGAAGTTGAATAGTTTCATTTTTAATGATGCATTTTTCTGATACTTGTTCTATGAAGGGATTGAGATTTTTTAATTACTGTTAATTGTTTCCTGTTCTAAAACCAATAATTATGAAATGTAGGCTTGAAATTCTTGATTTTAGTCATTATATCCCAATGAATTTGCTAAATTTCGATGTTGTAGCAAATTTAGAGAGACAGACAAAATAGGATGTAATTTTTGAAGTTATAAATCATTATTTGAAAAGTGAAAACTGACTCCCCAAATAAGGACAAATTTCTAAGAAATGGGCATTTTTCTCTTATATTTTGAGTTTGGACTACAAGTACTGCCTTATATCTACATAAAAACATGAGTATTGTCTTTATGTCCATGTGCCCAATGGTGAAAGATAGATTACATGAATATTTTTGGCTGGAACAAAGTAATTTGTTTCTATATTTGCTAGTAAATTTTTTTGGTTGTTAACTTGTTATCACTAGTACGAGTAAATTTGCGTACATTTGACCTTCTAGATCCAGTCCAGGTGGGAGCCACTAATGCAATCAAGTTAATGAGCGTTGTTGATATTGGGGTACTGGAATGTTGTTGGGGTGTTCCGTTTCATGATCGATAAGGGTATCTTTTGTTAGTAATGTCAAACTCAATTAGAAGTAGATATTTTCCTGAATGGTTTCTTGTCATAAAGGGTGATGTGTAACTTCTTGTTGTTATCATACATTCATACCCTTCATTGGTTATTAATTAATTAGTTAAGCACACAATGATTTGATTATTCTATTGATTAGGTGACTGACAGTAACTGATTAGATTATTGGATTAAAAATGCATGGCTTCTGCATCATTCCTGGATTTTTGTTACTATGTTCTTATCTTAAAACATATTCTTTATATGTTTGGTAGCATAAGGTCATCTCTGTCTTCTTAGCTTAGTATCTGCAGTCTGCACTAAAGAATTAACTGTCGGTTGGGTTGATTATGATTAACTATTAGAGTATATAACATATCCTGGGGCCTCAACCATCAATTAATTAAAGCTTTTGGTTGAGTTGGTTCCTTGACATGGTATCGGAAGCCAATGTGACTAGAGGTCACGCGTTCGAGTCTCAAGCACCCCTCATTTAAAGTGGAATATTTAGCGCAAGGTAAGATGAGTGACTATGCGGGCTCTCGTGTGAGGGGCATGTAAGAGTATATAACCTCAACCATCAGCTTAAGCTTTGATGGTTCCTTGACATTAACAGTGAGCCATGACTATTTTCTTACTTTTTAGGGGAGTAATTAGCACTAACAATGTGGATACACATCTTCATCGATCTTTGTAGTTGAGCCGAAAAGAAGATCTAAGACCTGCAAAACGGGGATCATGCTGATGCTTATGCTGCTACTTCTTGATTAAGGATGAAAAAGCTTTTCTTTCCTAAAGCTTCAACGAACGGAGGTGAAAACTGTCAAAAGTCTCCAACAACACGAGATAAGAAACAGTCTCAACAGACGCGATGGAAAACAATAGGCGCACAAAATGTGGAGAGCATGTTTCAAACTACCGAGCATTTCATTCCTGTCTCTGAGAAGAAAGTTAAAGAGAAGGCAATATCTAGGACAAGGAGCTTCGTTCTTAGGAGGAGCCAAAGTTTTCAAGTTTCCTCAGCAATACACGACAGTATAAGATTTGGTGAACAAGACCGAGCTAGTCCAAGGGGTTGTAAAAATGGACCATCAAGCCATAGCCCGTGTGATTGTCTTGATGGGTGAGTTCTTCAGCTGAGTTTACCGTATTATATCTAGATTTTGATAAAACTTTTGAAAAAAATATGCATTGAATGATCCGTTTTATCTATCTCTGTGTAACATAATTCGCTTTTTGGATTCGCGATATGCTCAAATTTGCCAAGAATAGCCTAAAGCCGACTATAATTTGCTTTTTCCGATTCGCAATTCGCGAGGAGATTAGCGAATCACGCTCTATCTTATTAATTTGATGCTTTGTGGACATGAAAAACCTTGAAACTTTTTGCATGTTTAATCTTTAGAAGAACATACCCTCCATGATTTTAACACGAAAAAGAGAAGTAAATCTTCTGTCATTTGGTTAACAATAATAATTTTTTTTCCTCGTGTTTAAATTTTTCGTCCCATAATCTACTGTTGCAGTGATTATCAGTTAACAAACAGGGATTCACAGCTTGAAAGGGTTGATATACCAACCATTCAACTACCTCATCCAGATGTCTTACATGACCGTTCTTGCTCCTGTCCGTCAATTTCAAGCTCGCCTCGAAGTTCGTCTGCTTCAAATTCTCTCTCAGGCAAAGTGCTAGATCTCTACGTCGATGATGAGAACCATCAAAAAGTGAAGCTAGGACTTGCTGATCATTATCCTAGAGGTTCGAAAGAGGGAAACATGTTATTTTCTTTTGGTGATGTACCTGGGGATCACACTTTGATGTCTGAAAATAAGATCGAGTCTCCAAGGAAACTAGCAAAAGATGTTGTTGAAAGGCTTATAAGGATAGAAAAATTTTACGATTCTAAAAAATCCGGAAATAATTGCTCCATTTTGGCATACAATAAGCACTTAGATCAACAAGATCATACTCCTGAAGCCGATATCTCAGGATTGCCTCTCGAGGATTTCATTGATGAGAATTCGGATGCTCGAACTTCTACCTTTCTACCCGAAGAGGAGGATTCCACTGATATAACATTACAGAGGAGATTGGAGGAATTAAACGGGAGGGCAAGGCGGCTATCTGTGCAGCTAGCCGAAGGTAGATTTCCTCAGTGCTGTGGTGATGTATCAAAATTATGTCAGACGATTAGAAACCAAATTGAAGAGGAAAGAAACTTGGTGCTTGAAATTTATGAACAGTTACAAAATCGGATTGCTGAAAGGACTAATGCTAAAGAAGCCATGATAAGTGCAATTATTTGCACTAATCGTTTATATTTTTATGCTCCTTTGCGGTGTTTTGAAGGCGATTCGGGGTCATTTCGTTCGGTTTCACTCTATTTCGGTGTTTCATGGTCAAAGTATGGGAAGATGGGTGAATTATGCGCTTTTGAGTCATTTTTGTGTGTTTTTGGTGCTAACCATGTTTACCGGGCTCAAAGAACGTATCAAGCTATCAATTTACCAAGGCATGAGGAGTAAAAGAGCAAAAGAGTAGAAAGTGTTGTTATATTTGAGGTGAAATTTGATACATGTCTACTCTTTTGGCCATAACTTTTGATAGAAATATCGTATTAATGCAAGGTTTGCGGCATTGGAAACTAGACTTCAAGGGCTTTCCAACGGTATATTATATGTCCGATTCCGATAACCGAGCAAGAAATGGCGACCGTTTGAAGTCAGCAGAATCTGTCTGCCAGCAACCGCCGACTCGACTGTGGGGCAAATAATGAGGTCGCCGACTCGGCGAAATTAGGCTGACAAAATCTTCATTTTTTCCAGAAGCTCAGGACGACTCGGCTGTCTTGGCACTTTTTGGGTAGCCGACTCGGCGGTGTCTAATCTCAAGTTTTATGCGTGTTTTTCTCCGGGCTTTCTTTGGGCTTAGGGTTAATTACCCTCATTAGTATAAATAGGCTCCTTAATCATGCTGAGTCTCTTCTTCTTCCTCCCTTTAACTTTTACTTAGTTTTTGCTTAGTTCTTTCATCAATTTAGCTTTTCAATCACTCTTAGTTTTAGATTTTAATTATTGTTCTTCAATATTGCTTTTGAGACTCAATCATCCTTCAAGTTGTAAGTTTTCTTTAGTCTTAATTCTTAGTCTTAATCCATTGTATTAGTTTAAGTTGTATTAGTTTAACATTGAATCTTAGTTTTAATCTTTCTCTAATAAAGAGTTTAGTTTGTCTTTCTCCATTATTGTGTTGGTATTTATTGTTATTGTTATTAAGTAGTTCATTATTGCTCATTCCATTTCATCATCTTATTCATTGTCATTTATGTTTAGTATTAAATTTGAATTGATATCCATTGCATTTATCATGACTAGTGAGTAGATCCATTTTCTAGGGTTAGGGTTTGAACCTATTAGTTGAGTATGATTTGATTCTTGGATGTGTCTATGAAACTATGGATTAAAGTGATTAAATTGTGCTAATTAACCCTAAATTAAATATGCTTTGTCGAACCATTCAATAGAACTAGCGTGTGAGATTGGGATCGCCTTTGCTTTAGGGTAAACTTTAGTTAAATTCTTATTAATTCGTTCAATAAAGTTAACGCGTGAGAATTGAATTAATAGGGTCTAAATCTAATAGTTAATCAACAGAGCGAGAGTTTGAGATTAACAAGATCAAGTTTAATCACACAATTAATCCTACACTTCATAGACACTAATGAGAATTGGATCATGCAAGACTTTAGGGGATGCCCGACACCCTAGATCTCATCATCATATAGATTATATCCATTTCAATTATTGCATTCTTAGTTGTTAGCTACAAACCAATCAATATTTTTATTCCCTCTAGCAATCTAATCAACTTAAATCGTAAAATCCATTGTCCCAAGCTTCCTTGTGTTCGACCCGCGACTACACGTACACCGTGCGCTTGCGGTTAAATAAAATTTGCACATCAAGTTTTTGGCGCCGTTGCCGGGGAAGCGCCGGACAATCGATTTGTTGGTTTTTGTTGACTATTTTGCTTTTCTTGTTTGCCCCCTCCCCAGATCTTACACTTGCTTTGGTTTCTTTGTTGAATGACCAGGAGGTCCCGATCTCTTGAACATTTTGATCCTGAAATCGAAGCTACAGCTCGCCGACTTAACGCCCTTAGAAGGCGAGCTAGAGAAGAGGAGGTAAGACAGGTAAGACAGGTAACAATGGCGGCCCAAAACAATGATAATAATGTTAACAATAACTTTGGCCGCATGGGTGCGCCTTCGCTCACCCTAAGTTCTATTCCATGTATTGTTAAGCCAAATTTTGGTGTTGATAACTTCGAACTGAGACCTCATCTCATCCAGATGATTGAACGGAATCAGTTTGGAGGGCACCCTTCGGAAAGTCCCCATGATCATATTTCTGACTTTGTGGAGAGGTGTGATACTATCACCCAAAAGGATTTGAATGAAGATGCTGTACGGCTAAGGCTTTTTCCTTTCAGTTTGAGGGATAAGGCCAAGGCCTGGCTTAAATCTGAACCTGCAGGTATATACCGGACCTGGGAGGAGTTGGCTAATGCATTTTTGGCCAAGTTCTATCCTCCTAGGAAGACATCGCAGATAAGGACGCAGCTGCAGACCTTTAAGCAGTTGCCTTTTGAATCGTTTCACGAGGCCTGGGAGAGGTTTAAAGACCTTTTATTGAGTTGCCCTCATCACCAAATCCCAGATTGGTTGCTTGCCCAATCCTTTTATGTAGGATTGCATGATGAGCACAAGTCCTCGGTGAATGCAGCTTGTAATGGTGACATGGACTCTAAGTCACCACAAGAGGTCTTGAGACTGTTTGAGACCATGGCCAAGAATAGCTTTTCTTGGAGTAGTGACAGAGATCGCACAACACAAAAGGATTCCACAGATAGTGAGGCTATCAAAGCCCTCACGAGACAGATGGCCGCTCTATCCGAGCAAATGGCCAAGGTAAGTATGGTAAGTGGTAATTCTAGCTCTTCAATTAATAATGTTTCTATGTGTGATACTTGTGGCGTTTCCGGTCATTGTTCTAGTGCATGCCCCCACGTTTACGAGGAGGCAAACGCTGTGTATGGTAGACCGGCAAACGACCCTTTTTCTAACACTTACAATGCAGGTACTAAGAATCATCCATACTTTTCTTACAAGAGTACCAACGTGTTGAACCCCCCTTCACACCAAGCACCACATAATCCACCGGGGTTCAACCAGAGGCCAAAACCTCTCCACCATCCACCTCCACATCACCATCATCCACCACCATCCAATGTAGAATCACAAATTGCAGAGCTTCGTAGCATGATGCAGGCACATATTCAATCGAGCAGTGCGCATATGAAGATGCTTGAGACACAAATGACCCAGTTGTCTCAACAGCAGAATATGCGTGCTCCTAATCAGTTTCCTAGCCAGCCTGAACACAAAGGCAAGGAACCTAGCCAGATAAATGCTGTGATCGAGGTGGAAGGTAATGATGTGGCTGCCACTCCCTTAGAGGATGTGTCTTCTGTTAAGCCACTTGGTGATACTAGTTCTAATGTTGCTTGTTATAAGTCTGTTGAATTGAAACATAGTCATGAAAATGAGAAGAAATCCAAAGTAACTGATCTTAAAATTGAATACGTCCCTTTCCCTCAGAAGTTGGCTCGAGCCAAACTCGAGAAGAAGTATGGGAAGTTTTTCAAGTTGCTTAAAGACAACTCTTTAGAGTCGTCTTTTCTTGACATCCTAGCTAAGGCACCCACAGTTCCCAAAATGTTTGAGGAACTTTTATCTGGTAAGCATGGGGGAACTATCAAAGTTCCCAAGTTAGGAGACCCTGGCAGTTTCAGTATTCCTGTTACTATTGGAGGTGTTTTGATAAACAAAGCTTTATGTGACTTGGGTGCGGGTGTGAGTCTGATGCCATATTCATTGTATAAGAAGCTAGGATGTGTTGGTAAACTGGCCCCCTATGAGACTAAACTGCAACTTGCCGACCGTAGTCTCATCAACCCTAAGGGGATCTTGATAGATGTGTTAGTGGGAATTGGACAGTCCGAAGTCCCTTGTGATTTCTTAATTGTAGATATACCTGAGGACCCTAAGACCCCAATCATTCTAGGGAGACCATGTTTGGCGACTTGTGGGACTGTAGTGGATGTTGCTAGAGGTAGAATTGTGATGGAAATAGGGGATGATAAACATGAATTCAATATTGATAGTTCCCCTGATTTTTCTGTGTCTGTTGAATCTGTATGTCACATAGACACTCCCACTAAATCCAGCTATGAGTTGGATTTTGATGCTTTACAGGCCTTTCTTGAAGGCACTGGGGGGAGTGAAGTAGTAATGAGTTGGGATGGTATATGTGATGAAAATTTTGATCTAACCCACGAGTTGTTGCGAGATGATGAACTTGTGCAGGATAACGATTTGCGAGACGAAGAGCCATTGCATGAGGAGAAAGATGTGACAAGGGAGTGTTCCACACCTCCCAAGGTAGCTTCTAGTATGCTTACAGTTGTTCATAATGCTAATGTTGTCCCCAACAACAACCATAGAAAGAAGTTTTGTAAGAGAAAGAAAAAGAAAAAGTTGGTTGGGGACAATAGTTTTGAAAGTATCTGTTTTGTAGACAGTGATAGTGCTTGGGCTAGGTATGTAGTAAATGTTGGTTTGGATACCCTTACCAAGGAAAATCTTTTCCTTTGTAACGACCTTGAGCCCAGTTGATTTTCATGTGTTGAAACACGTCAAGCTAATGACGTTAAACGAGCGCTTTGCGGGAGGCAACCCGTACTTTTAGCTAGAGCTTCTTTTTGTTTTAGTTCTTATCCTTTAGACTCCCTCCCGCTTATATGTTTTTGTTTTTCATGGTTTGTTCCCTTGCTTCACAGTTAAGCATTGGGGACAATGCTTTCGATAAACATGGAGTGGAGTCTACATCTGTTAGCTGTAGTTTTTCTTTTTGTTTTCTTAGATTAGTTTTTATTCTGTCTTTTATATACTGCCTTTTATTTTCTGTTCAAAAAAAAAAATGAAAAATCGAAAAAAAAAAAAAGAAAAAAAAAAAACGATAATGAGAGTGCTAGCCATAACCTGTGAAGGAGGTCTAGGCAAAAGGAGAGTGAGTGTGCTTCAATCGACATCTATCTACATCCTTTGCCATGGCGTTCGCAGGTATACTTCTTTTCCTATCTTTATCTTCTATCTTATTCTAGCTCCACTAAATTGTCCCACCTTAACCCACTTAGCCATCCTCACTTATATTCTCGCATATCATCTTATACTAACCACTGCATGTTATTTGAGCTACAGATTTTTTTTAGCCTACATAAGCCCCCATCCTCTTTTGTCCAAATTAGTTCTTGGATTGCGAGATCCAAGAGCTCCATTATTTGAGCCATACTGTTTGGAGTTTGGGGTATCTTTGTTTGGTTTCATTTTGTTGTGGTTGTGTTGATGTTGTGTGGATGTTTGTTTTGGGTTGGGTATGAGGTCGACAAGGGGTTTGGGATTTATATGGGCCTAAGTGAGATCATTTTTTTTTTATGAGAGATAAGGAGACTAAGATAGGAAGCCTCTTTCTTTTGGGGAGCCATAAGGAGAATCGGTGTTCATGTCTTAAGAGGTAATGATGCAACTGATGGTGCTATCCCAGTTCATCATTGGAGTATTTTTAGTTAGCTATGCATTCTTTTTCTGTGCTTTGATCCCTATTGCTACTCATTTTCTCTTTGTGCTTCATTTGTGTACAATCTTAGCTTCATGTTTATATTGTATCATTTCTTCTGTTTTGCTGAGTTTGTACATGCTATTCATTAGAAAAAGGGAAACATGTTTCAAAAGAGATAAGCCCGCTAGGTTGAAAACCCGAAAGGGCGACCTAGGCAAAAGAGCGGCATGAGTGGGTGAGCAATGTGAGATTTGGAAAAATGAAAGAGTGGCTAGGACGAAAACCCGAAATGAGTTCCTAGGCAAAATGAGAGAAAAAGAGAGAAATTTCATTGTAATATACTATCTCATTTGTGCTTGAATTTGGAGACCGTTTTTTTAACCTTGCTTTTATTCTTTTCAACCTTGATTTGCTCGAGGACGAGCAAAGGTTAAACATGGAGTGGTTTGATAAGTGCAATTATTTGCACTAATCGTTTATATTTTTATGCTCCTTTGCGGTGTTTTGAAGGCGATTCGGGGTCATTTCGTTCGGTTTCACTCTATTTCGGTGTTTCATGGTCAAAGTATGGGAAGATGGGTGAATTATGCGCTTTTGAGTCATTTTTGTGTGTTTTTGGTGCTAACCATGTTTACCGGGCTCAAAGAACGTATCAAGCTATCAATTTACCAAGGCATGAGGAGTAAAAGAGCAAAAGAGTAGAAAGTGTTGTTATATTTGAGGTGAAATTTGATACATGTCTACTCTTTTGGCCATAACTTTTGATAGAAATATCGTATTAATGCAAGGTTTGCGGCATTGGAAACTAGACTTCAAGGGCTTTCCAACGGTATATTATATGTCCGATTCCGATAACCGAGCAAGAAATGGCGACCGTTTGAAGTCAGCAGAATCTGTCTGCCAGCAACCGCCGACTCGGCTGTGGGGCAAATAATGAGGTCGCCGACTCGGCGAAATTAGGCTGACAAAATCTTCATTTTTTCCAGAAGCTCAGGACGACTCGGCTGTCTTGGCACTTTTTGGGTAGCCGACTCGGCGGTGTCTAATCTCAAGTTTTATGCGTGTTTTTCTCCGGGCTTTCTTTGGGCTTAGGGTTAATTACCCTCATTAGTATAAATAGGCTCCTTAATCATGCTGAGTCTCTTCTTCTTCCTCCCTTTAACTTTTACTTAGTTTTTGCTTAGTTCTTTCATCAATTTAGCTTTTCAATCACTCTTAGTTTTAGATTTTAATTATTGTTCTTCAATATTGCTTTTGAGACTCAATCATCCTTCAAGTTGTAAGTTTTCTTTAGTCTTAATTCTTAGTCTTAATCCATTGTATTAGTTTAAGTTGTATTAGTTTAACATTGAATCTTAGTTTTAATCTTTCTCTAATAAAGAGTTTAGTTTGTCTTTCTCCATTATTGTGTTGGTATTTATTGTTATTGTTATTAAGTAGTTCATTATTGCTCATTCCATTTCATCATCTTATTCATTGTCATTTATGTTTAGTATTAAATTTGAATTGATATCCATTGCATTTATCATGACTAGTGAGTAGATCCATTTTCTAGGGTTAGGGTTTGAACCTATTAGTTGAGTATGATTTGATTCTTGGATGTGTCTATGAAACTATGGATTAAAGTGATTAAATTGTGCTAATTAACCCTAAATTAAATATGCTTTGTCGAACCATTCAATAGAACTAGCGTGTGAGATTGGGATCGCCTTTGCTTTAGGGTAAACTTTAGTTAAATTCTTATTAATTCGTTCAATAAAGTTAACGCGTGAGAATTGAATTAATAGGGTCTAAATCTAATAGTTAATCAACAGAGCGAGAGTTTGAGATTAACAAGATCAAGTTTAATCACACAATTAATCCTACACTTCATAGACACTAATGAGAATTGGATCATGCAAGACTTTAGGGGATGCCCGACACCCTAGATCTCATCATCATATAGATTATATCCATTTCAATTATTGCATTCTTAGTTGTTAGCTACAAACCAATCAATATTTTTATTCCCTCTAGCAATCTAATCAACTTAAATCGTAAAATCCATTGTCCCAAGCTTCCTTGTGTTCGACCCGCGACTACACGTACACCGTGCGCTTGCGGTTAAATAAAATTTGCACATCAAGCCATATCATTATTGAACGGAGAGATGAATTCGGCTATTGTGAAACTCATGAAAGAGAAGGATGAGGTAGAATCTCGATTGCAGAAGGAGTTGGATAGAAGGTCTGATGAGTGGGATATAAAGCTTCGAGAGTTTCACTTAGAAGAGGGTCGATTGAGAGATAAGATAAGGGAACTCGCGGAGCAAAATGTGTGTCTTCAAAAAGAAATCTCGGGTTTTTACAACAAGGAAAAGGAATACACGGATAGATTGTCAAATATGGAGGCTCATCTCAAAGATTTAACGATCCAAATGGATGCAACTAAATCAGAAAAAGAGGGTCTGCAAAAAAAGCTGTCTGATATACAAGATAAACTGAAAGTTGCTGAAGAAGTTCGGTTAACGATGGACAGAAAGCACAAAGAAAAGGAAACCGAACACATGGAGCTGATCAAAGTAGTTGCAAAGCTTCAACGAACGTGTACAGAACAAGAACGGACTATTGGTGGATTAAGACATTGCCTAAATTCCGAGAACTTAACAAATAAATTACAAATAGAACACATTCGGTTGACAGGAGTAGAACAAGATCTGAGGAAACAGCTCGAGACTATTTCGGCTGAAACAAACTCTCTTCGGAGTGAAAACATATATTTGTTGGAGCGTTTGAAATCTATCGGAGAAATAAGTGGATCCTCGGCTCTTAAACTTGAGCAGGAGCTCTTATCGTACGTTAACTGCTTGCAAAGCACAGGGTTATCGCTATTGGATGAGTGTATCCGAATGTGTGAACACTTGGTTGGGATTGTGGAAAGTAAAACAACTCCCGAGGGTTTTCTAGAAACACACTCTCTTGTTCAATATGGTATGAAGATTCAGGGGTTTAGTAAGGGTTTAGAGCAGCTAACTAGAAGCCTAGGGAAAACTACTTCAGTATTAAAGGAGAAAGCAGAGATAGCTAATTTTGAGCATGACTTGTGTGAAGCCGCTAACGAAAAAATTTCGAAGGTAAGCGCAATTTGAATGTCTCTTAAATTTAAGAGTATATGTATAATTTATGATTAAATCTTGTGCACTTCTTATTTATGTGAGATTGTAAGGGTATTTGCGACCAAAAGGGTTAATAGGAAACTAACCTCTTTGTTACTCTAACATGAAAAAGTTGGTACATCTGAGTTCTGACCCTTTAAACCCCGCTTAGGGGAGTCACTTAATGGCATTGACGACCCGTTTGGTAGGTGGTATTAAACGGTGGTAATAGGAATGATAAACAGTGTAATTTTGGTTGAAAAATCTCTTACGACCTTGATGGTAATGGAATATTGTTGTAAAGTATATAATACCAGTAACCAAGCGGGCTGTGAGGGTAATGGAACATTGTTGTAAAGTATATAACAAGTATTCAATATGTGAATGAAGAGAATATTTGTAAATTGTTACATAATCTAATAGATCTATATAATTCACTATGAAGGATGAGATGAAATCCGAGCTTGAGGCAGAGCGATTACTGACAAGTATTCTTAAAGAGAAACTTTATTCTAAGGAGAAGGAAGTAGAACATATGCAGGCTGAACTAGCTCGGGCACTGAGGAGTGATGATGCTCTTAAGAGAGAGATCCAAGATGCAGCGGACACTCTTTCTTGTGTAAATCATAAGATGAAGAATCTTGAGATTCAGGTATGCTAAAAGCCTTTCATATAGTCCTTTCGCGTTGTTTTCATACGCATTATTTGACTTTTTTTTTTTTATGGAGAAACGACATTTGACTATTTTTTGCGGAAGATTTGAATGTTATAAAAGTTTTCTAAACCTCGGGCTACATGGGTGAATTTCGATGACAAGAAGGAAGCCATTACCATATGGGGTGCATTACTATGGCGTGAACTTTTGAATCGAGATCTGATGTATATAACACGTGGTGCTCAGAACCACCTGACCTACCGCCCACTGTCACATTATGGTCAACTTTGGGCTATTTTAGGGTCATTTTGAGAGAATCACGAATTCAAAAAGCGAATTAATTGGCGAATTATATTACACTGTTACTGCCCAAAAGGGTAGGCCTAGGACCTTAAGAAGGATGGAAATGATGCGGAAACCTCCTCCATTTCATCACTAGTCGAGAACAGGTCACTAGGCCTAGGACCTGGCCCAAGAACTAGTCGTTTTCACCTTGAAATGCTTATGTGCTGCCAAATGAGGCCAAAGACAAAAATGGCCTAATTTCAACTGTTTTTTCAATTGAACAGATGATCAAAAAGGATGGAACTATCAACGAGCTTCAAGGTGACGTACGGTCCTATGATGAAGAGCTAACGAAAACTCGAGGAATCCTATCGAAAGTAACACAAGAGAGAGATTTAATGTGGCAGGAAGTGAAGGAATACAGTGAGAAAAACATGTTGCTGAACTGTGAAGTCGAATTACTTAAAAAAAAGACTGAGGCTTTAGAGGAAGATACACTCTTTAAGGATGGTCAGATCTCAATCTTGAAAGACAGCCTTAACAAACTTAAATCTTGCAACATTCTATTCGAGCAAGAAAACGAGTTTTGAACATTCATTGACGACTACAGAATGGTTTATTTCTCAACCCGCGGTTTGATTACTCCGTATAAGCGAGCAACTATTGTACGTAAGGTGAAGAGAGAAAATCTATTGTCTATCCGAGAATCAGATTTGTTTTTTTTTTTTTTTGGTTTTAGTGCTAAGGGTGTATACATGATTTGTGCCTTACAATAGTTAGAGGCTAATCAAGAGTAGTGAATCAAAGATGCGAATAATGGCCTAGAAATGTGTAGTTATGTAGAATTCATTTGCAATCAAATGGTGCATATTCAATTGGCTACTCACTCTCTTTTAAGTTTTTCTATCTTATATCTTTGTATATTGCCGTATTCTATATAGTCTACATTTTTTTATATCTTTAAATTTTATTCGATCTTTTTATTAATAATACTTAATAAGAACGGAAATATAATATTCAGCTTAAATTGTATTTAGCTTGAAAAAAATATTCCAAGTTTCCAACTACAACAACAATCCATCCCCTAATAAATTATTTTTTAGTAATAACAAAGAGGTTGTTTCTAATTAACGCTTGATTTTTATTACCATTTATTACCATCTGTTAACTTTACGTAACCAAGACGTATATATAATATAATTCATTATATTTCAAAACTAAACTATGCATTAACATGCATCAAATTGACACTAATAAGATCAAACAATCAAATTATTCCACAATTAACAAAACAAATACTTCTATAATTCAAATTTGTGGAACAATCTAATAATAATTAAAAACATAAAAATTCAAGGCCAAACAAGCTGAGAATCAATCCTTAAATGAGGCAAATCATCATTAATCATAATCAAATCAGTTTGATCTTTAACCACCTTCTGAATCCCACTTTTCTTCAAATCTTCACCATTATTATTAATATTAATATCCTTCTTCTGCAAATTTGAAGCTGATAAAGAATGGTAACTGTACAAAACCTGAGTATTCAAGGGATGAAGAAATTCTGATACCAGTAAAACCAGAGATGCCATAGCGTTAGGTTTTATTCAAGAAAATCAAATTTTTTTTTGTCAAAGATTATTTTTTTTTGGTGGGTGTTAGTGAATTTTATGGGTTTTATGTTTGTTTGTATATGGATGTTTATATATTAGGTCATTAATTGAATGAAAATAATTAAATGAAGTGTATTAATGGGCCTGTTTTATGGATGGGTAATCTAGCACTATTTTTGCTGCTGGTTTTTAAAATTCACAAATTCTTACTTGAGACCGTCTTTACAAAAGACGTCTCAAGATTGGGTCAACCCAATGTTTAAATTTAGAAAATAAAAAATAACTATATTTACTATATAAAGAAAATAGGTTGGGCTTTTGAGAGCCGTTTTTAGAAAAGATGGTCTCTCAGGAGAGTACCTATTTAAAATTAAGTTGGGTGGGTATTGGGTAGTTATTTCAAATTGGTACTACAAAGTAGTTGATGGTTTTGAAATGCTAGATTTTCCTTGTTGTAAACCACTAACTGTTGTAGTATCAAACAAAATTATCGATTGGCTTAGTGGTTGAAGGGTTTTCCTTTCATCCATGTAATTCATCCCACCTATACGAAGATCGATCCTAACCACCTCCTCTTGCCTGTAGTGTAGGGTACTATCCTTACCCCCGGAATCAAAAAAAAGTGAATGAAATAATTGAAAGTATGGTATAAACCATATATATGTCGGTGAATCTGAGATACAAACAACATTTCATTACCTAATGTAATTAAATGGATCCCAACCTCTCACATAAGTGGAGTTTGAGGTTGAATGTACGCAATCTTATCCTTGTCAGTAATAAAAAAAAAGGATGTTTTTGATTGACTATCGATAGCAACCAGTATCAAAGTGCATATAATTTTGATATAATTCATTATAATTCGAAATCTAACAATTACAAATCTTTAGCCCATCAAAACGAGGGATAGTAGTTTGAGATATAATATAGTTCTAGTTTACAGTACATTACACAAGTATACACAATCAAAGCTACAATTATTGTTTATTTAAAATAATTTTACATTTTGTGGTATGTTAAGTGCTGAATGAAAGATACAGGAAGATGTTTGCTAGAACAATACAGTACAATAGAACTTTTTGCTGAATCTTCACTGATGCCTCTGACTGATAGGCAATTCCGTTGCAGGAACAGAAATCTGGGTAGAAAAACTGTTAGTATTCAAACCGGAAGAAGAACAAAGCCGCTCCATGCCTCTATCACTGTGACTTCAAGAAGCAAAAGCTGTACGATGCTCGTTATGCTCCACAGTCCACTCTTACCCTGTGCTTTCATGGAGCTGAAGCCGGACAATACTTGCAAAGTTAATTTAACTAAATGACTGGAAAAGGGAAATGTATGCGGTTGTCAGAATAATAACACAGAAACGTCATGTAATGTAATTCGGTTTTGAATTCGTGATTTGCTCAACGTGAAAAAATAGCCCTAGTTTCGATTAACAATTCAATGGAAGATTTAGTGAATCATGTGACATTAGACATCATGCTCAAGTCAAAAGAACTACGAAGCTGAAGAGCATAGGGAACATTGCAGCCCTTAAGGGAGGGAGGAAACGATGGAGGGACATGCACATTCCATTACTACAATGCCAGTACGTGACTCCCACCTAGGCGGGATTTGGGGGGGGTCAATTCTACACTACCTTACTCTTGCTAGTGAAAACAAAATGTTGTTTCTGATTGACCCTTGGTAGCAAACATCTCATGCAACTTCACATAAAATAGACTGCAGTTTATATTGGAATGGATGTGCAATATGGTTGCATATACAACAGTGAGTTTAGTGTGCCGAGTATTGACAATTTTTGCAGACTTCAGAATGCAGACCTACAGTTAACATTGCTGTAGGCTGTAGGGCTTAACACGGGTTAGCTTAAAAAACGAAGCATCTAGTTACGATACCTGGTTCAATGGTCCTTACGAGCAGTCCTCCAAAGTATTATGAGATAAAACAGCAAAACTGTTGCAGCTGAGTTTTCACTTCATGCTGCAGAACCAGTGCTTCCCACCAAGCTTCAGTGCAGTAGATGGATTTCAATTGCACAGCATTCGTACCATGAAACGGAAATACAGTCAAAATATCACAAGCAAGAATTTCTATTCTTCGAAGATATGGCCACTCAAATGAATCTTCATTATAGATGCTGATGAGACTCGGTAAACCAATAAGTTCCAATTTTTTCAAAGAAGAAAGAGTGCCAGACAAGTTCACCCTCTGAGAGCGGTGTGGCTCAGCAGCAATAACTTCAGTAAGCCGAGAGCATTTCTCAATTCTCAAGTACTGTAACTCCTTCAGATGATCAATCATTTCAACAGAAAAGAGTGTCTTCACATGAGCGCAGTCGTACAGTTTAAGAGTATTTAACTTTGCAAAGCTTCCAGGCAATAACGATCCTTCGCAGATAGTCTCAAACTGTCGAAGCTTTGATAAGTGAAGCTCTTTCAGCCAGGGAAACAAAACAGCTGTAGGTGCATCAGCACCCAAAATTTTTTCAATTTTGTCACATTGTTCAATAATGCAAATTTCCAAGGACTGCATTGTCTCAACACCAAAATCTGACAAATTCTTAACACTCTCGTGACCAACCATTTCAAATGCACAAACTCGTCTAAGAACATCCTTGATTGCTTCGGAAATGTCTTTGCCATTATAATATTTAAGATGCCGTTCAGCCAAGCATTTGGAGATGTCCAACTGACGGAAATTATTTTCCACATGAGCACCGACAGTTAATGTGAAGGATCTGACTCTGTCATCGATTACAGGAAAGTGGCCGTTTTTCCAGGGAATGCTGCTTTTAATAAAAATTTCCAAGCAATTTAAACTAGGAAAATTGAATGAAAGACTGGTGAGCTTCGGCAGTGTTGCTACTTCTTCAGCAATCACAGGTGCAATTCGTTCCCACCTTTCACGAGGATCAACATCAATGGTCAATTCCTGCAACAAGGAGAGCTTCTTGACAGTATCAGAAGGGATCACGTCCATGTCAGGAGCTTCATGATGCATGCAATTCATAAAAGAGACTTTCAAGCACTGGAGTCGTGACAGTTTTCCAATGTCAGAAGGCAAACCATACAGACCAGTCTGGCAAATCTCAAGTACTTCGAGTTCTTTGAGTTCAGCAACTTGTTCGGGTAATACTGCCAATAGTCGACAATAATTGAGATATAGCCCCTTTAGTTTGACCAACTTGGAAACAGAATTTGGCAATGAAGTGATTCCGGTACCACTTAAGTCCAAAACTTTAAGGCAAGACATGACATCGAAGAATGATAGCGGGATGTTGGTAAGCAATTCATTTTGCTGGAGGAACAATGTCGAGAGCATTGAGCATTCAGGCTTTTCAGGTAAACACTGCAGTTTATTGCCTATCAGAGAAATCACTCGGGCACGTCTCCACTTCTCAATAGGAGGGTACCGCAGCTTCTCACCAGGTCTTACAAGAAATTGCCAGTTATTATCTACATCGGCTATTTTGAGGGCCATTTTTCGAAATATAAGTGGCATTTTCACATACTCCATCTCCTTGCACCTGTCAAAAAGGTATTTCTCTATTAGAGATTCCAACAAAGAGTATCCTTCTTGACGCGCCTTTGGAAACATATCCGCATCAATCAAATTTTCAGCTTTCCAACACTCGATCAAATAGTCTTGCAAAATTTCATAGTCTTCAGGAAATGATGCTCCGTATAAGAAGCAATGTTTTAGGTTATCATCTAATCCATCATACACCAGTTCAAATACTTCCGAAACTTCTTCCATTGGCTGCAGCTGATTATGTGAAGGTGATTGCAACTTGGACAAAACTCTCAGCCATAAATCTTCCTTGAATTTATTTCTTAGCATCTTTGCTACGACCTTAATTAACTGCGGTAGTTCCCCACACTCTTTTACTACTCGCTCAGCTATCGGCCTGATAACTGGATGTTCAGCGGCTTCACCAACAACTTTACGAAAGAGTCTCCAAGCATCTCCTCTGTCCATCCTCTCCACTTTGATATCTTCATCCACATCCATTGAATCACATAAGTATCTGTATCTAGTGGCCAAGACAAGTTTTCCATGCTCGTGACTATGAAGAATTCCAACAGCACGTAAATCAATTTTCGCAAATACTTCATCTAAAAGTACAAGATACTTCTTCTTTTCCAGTGCTTTACACAGTAAAGATGCCAGATGACAATCACTACTGTTGCAATCAACATTCAGTTTCAGCCGGTCTGCAAGAATTTCTTGTATTTTACGAACACTCCCTCCTTTTGAGACTGTTACCCAAATTACAATGTCAAACATCCCATGCTGTTCTACCTTGTCATTCAGATTTTCCATTATTGTTGTTTTTCCAACTCCAGCCATACCCCATAATCCAATACTCTTAATACTATCATCATTCAAGTAATTCAACAACCTTTCTACAACATCACAATAAGTATTGATTTCATGTAATTCTTTTGCAAACCTTTTTTCAACAACAGCTACATTGGTGTCCATCGAAAAGATGGTTCGAGGTATCATATTGTCTTTGAGAATAGCTATATCCTCACATTTCTTTTTCATCTCCTCGCTAAGATTCATAAGACGAGATAAGTTTGTAAATTTTCGTCCATGTTCTCGAATATTCTCGTATCTTTCTTTTATATCCTCAAATTCAGCCTTCATGTTTTTCACATCATGAATCCAAATAGAACATTCATGTGTTGTCCTCATAGATAATTGACTAGCAATTGATCTGCTTATATCTTCCTCCTTGGCAAAGAGATATTTAGCTTGCAGCTCAAGATCTTGGAAGATTTCATCCACTTTAGCTACTAGATCATACTTTTCCTTTACAGAGCCACATATACTAGAAAATGCTTGTTCCATCTTGCTCTGAAATCACTGCAAAATTAGAAAGTTAAAGTGGATAAGAAATTTAGATGATTTGCAGTAGATTACACTTTACACTTGCATTCCACATTACATGAAACATTATGGGGCCTCAACCATCAGCTTAAACTTTTGGTTGAGTTGGTTCCTTGACATGGTTTTAGAAACCTACATGACAAAAGGTCACAATTTCGAATCTCATATACCCTTCATTTTGAAGTGGAATATTTCGCGCTAGGTATGAGAAGGGTCTGTTCCGCATCCACACTTCTAGCCCAAAGGGCTCTCGTGTGAGAGGACGTGTTTGAGTATATAACATATGTTATGCAGACAACGAAAGCAATCAACCCAAAGCAATAAAGGAAACAAAGAACAAGTCAAAATAATAAAGAAAATCACACCATATTTTACTTACCACCAAAGAAGAGTAGGGTTAGACCAACGAAGAAGTATAAGGGAAAAAAGTGATTATAATAGGTACCTACCACCAAAGAAGAGTAGGGTTAGACCAACGAAGAAGTATAAGGGAAAAAAGTGATATAATAGCAAATAATATACAAATGTTGAATTATTTTGAAATAGCAATAGGTGAAATTATTATGGACAATGTTTCCTAAAATAAATTATATATCATATTTTGATAGAAATATGTTGTGAATGGGCTAAGAGTATTGGAGAATACAAGAACAAGTAATGGTGAAAGAAAAATGAACAAAAACAGAACAAGTAATGAAAATGAGCAAACACAAGAATTAATGAGATACCTCCCCCTCAAACCAAATAATATATCATTAATATAAACCACAATTACACTAATGATACAATCCAAAGCTAAAGAATACTCTTCTTAAGCCCTTAAGTTTGAAGCCCACCTTCAAACTTCCCACAATTGCATACAAAGAAAGAAACTCTATATTCTAACTTGTATGACTTCCCTTAATGTTTCTAGAGAGTTTAGGACATTTATAAAGGCCCTTGGAAGACTCTAGAAACCCTTAGTACAGGTGTTCTTGGAGCCCAAGCAAAGACATTGCAAAAACAAGTTACTCGGATTAGTACAGAATCGCGTCAGAAGCTGTCTGGACCACCCGCTCGACCCGAGCCAACTCGCTCGACCCGGTCGAGCGGACCAGCTGCACCTACTGTCTTGCTCCTGGGTTGCTGCTCGACTCGAGCAGCCTTGCTCTACAGGTCGAGCCAGCACTCTTTGCACACGCTGCTGGTTTGATGCTTGCATAGCTCATCCCATGCTTAAGCTTCCTCATTTCATCACTTGTCATCACTTCTTCAAGTGACCCAAATCGAATATCCTCGTACTCCTTTTTACTTGCCACCTCGTCCTCAAACGTGCAAGTTAAAGCGTACTCAATTAGGTGATCAAAATCACCTTCATTATTAAGAGACTTAGAGCTTGACTCAACAAAATATTTTACTAATTTAGAAAATAATTAAAAAATGTAATTTTTCATGATTTCAAAGTTTACAAATATTCTACAACTATTTAGTCGATTATTCATACCATATTTTACTTAAATAAAATGTTCATTACAAATGACTGTTTAATGTAATTTTGTTTGGATTATGAACTCGCATCATTTTTTATAAATTACAAAAATTATATTTATATACCAACCTTTCCATAACATGTACTGATCGAGTCTCTATACTAATAAACTATAAATATATAAAAGTCATAGAACTTGCAAATCGTATAAAGATCAAACAACCTTCCGATCTAACTAAAAAAATAATCCAATGTTTGGTAGAAATTGCCACAGTTTATTAAAAAAATTACTTAGATCAAACAAATTAAGCATTTCAATGGCGAATTTTCGGCAATTTACTCCCTTTACCTTAAATTAGTAAGAGTAGCTACTAGCTAGTAAAGTGTATAAATTAAAATTAAGCTAAGATCAAGAAGGAATACCTTTTAAGAAACGAGAAGCTGTTTAATAATTTCCAAGTTTCAGCCAGCTATGAGAGTTGATTGACTGATTTCAATTCAGTTTATTATATATTTGCAGAGCCCAAAGCTCGCATTCACAAATGGAGTAAGTATATACTTCTGCGTTCAAATAACTTTTAATATTGTTAATAGGGGTGTGCAAAATGAGAATGAATCGGCGGTCCGAATCAGAACCGGACCGGTTCTCCGGGTCTTACATTTTCGACATTTTGGGTTTCCGGTCCGGTCTAAATCCGGAAACTTCGGGTTGGACCGGATGAAACCGGATGCATATAAAAGTGGTTTTGAAAATGAATAATATTTACGCTGGTTATGTATATGCTTATTTAAAGGCTTTAAATACTTTATTTTAATTTTATAATAATTAATTAGCTAAATTATTTTTAAATCTTCCATTTTTTAAATTTAATTTCCAGTCTAACTGGTCCAAACTCGGACCGGACCGAATGGAACCGGTCCGGTCTCCAGTCTTAGCAAATTCGGAATTCTGATCTTCCAGTCCGGGTTTGGACCGGTGAACACTCCTACTTGCTACCATTGCATCATTGAATGGGCACAAAGCTAGATTAAGAAGTTATTATGCAATGATGAGTAATAGGTGGAAAGTTGTTTTTTAGAATTTTTAAATATTATTTGTTGAAAAATGAAAATGTAAAATAGGAGTAATTAGATATAGAGTAGGATAAAAATAGGAGTAGGTAGAACTTTAAATGATTGGTTTTTTACTAAAAAAGGAAATATAGCAAGTAATATGAAATTTTCCAAAATTGAAAATGTAGCAAGTATTATGGAACGGGGGAAGTATTTATCAACAATTCGACTCAATATCCAGTTTTCAAATGTACAAGTTT
The DNA here is from genome assembly GCA_019776075.1 of Amaranthus palmeri. Taxonomy (NCBI): domain Eukaryota; kingdom Viridiplantae; phylum Streptophyta; class Magnoliopsida; order Caryophyllales; family Amaranthaceae; genus Amaranthus; species Amaranthus palmeri. The sequence continues at coordinate 794,822 of JAAKBH010000295.1, forward strand.
CATATTTTTTTGCTGAGCCGAAATGAAGATAAAAATGTCTCATTTACTTTATGCACTCTATTCAATGCATTTATTCAATCCTTAATATATCGAGTTATGTATAATTAAAAATTACAAAAAGTTTATATTAATAATCTTTACATCAAAACGAATCAATTAAAATCCCACGTGACTATGTTTTAACGTATAGATTAATAATAAAATGCAATTTAAGAGTAATAAATGAATAGTGTCCCAAAAGTAAATTGGACATTTTAGATGAATAGGAGGGAGAATTAAATTATGCTTTAAATAATGTGTAAAAAGCAATGTTTTATTTTTCCTTTTACTGAATAATTCCAACTTTGAAGGGTATTTTACTAGAGTAAACTTGGGTAACCCGATGACCTGCCATAGTAGAAAATTCACCAAAAAAAAAATTAAATATTAGTTTGAAATAAGAAAATATTTTTGAACATAAAAAATTCTAAATAATAAAAAAAATCATAAATTTTTATGAATATTTTTTAATATTTTTATCGATATTTTATTTTAATTTATCTTTTTTTTAAATAAACTTGTTATAGCAAGTCATCCGGTCACCGGATTCACACTAGGAAAATGCCCCTCAAAGTTGGGATTATTTGTGATTAATCAATATGTGGAAATTGTAAGAAAATCATGAATAGTTTGGATTATTCTATGTAATTTTTTCCTAATAATAATAATGATATTATTATTATTATTATGTTATTTTAAAGAAAATTTGTCATAACAAAAACGATTCTTTAGAATATTTAAAGTCAAATTGTGTCACATGTGGTCATGACTCATGTGGTAGCCAACAAAGTTTTTCGAGAAGCAACAAAAAGTCAACAAAAGCTTCAAACTTTAAAGGACTTCTATTTATTTTATTTTGTTGAAAGGACTTCTATTTTATTTTATTTTGTTGAAAGGGACTTCTATTTTATTTTATTTTGTTGAAAGGGACTTCTATTTTATTTTATTTTGTTGAAAGGGACTTCTATTTTATTTTATTTTGTTGAAAGGGACTTCTATTTTAGTTTATTACTAGTGGAAGACTGGAAGTATACAATAGACTTTATCACCTCCATACTCCCAAGGGCCGCGTCTAAAGAGTGGGGTGTTAGGTAGAATCGTTTTACAAAAGCACAAGATCTCACAAGAGACGGTTTATAGAATAGACCACAAAATTGGGCCAGCCTATTTTTCTTAACTGATTATTTTATTATAATATCAATTATATTATGTTATAATCCTAAATGTAAGGTATTATAACCTCGAATATACTATTCTATAACCCCAAATATAAGTTATTATAACCCCAAATATATATTATATTTTGGACTGGGCTTCATAGATTCCGTCTATAGAATAGACCGTCTCCCATGAGACTTACTGTTACAAAAGTTAGCCCCCTAAAAATTTCCAACTTTTTAAATTCCTTAGTTATTCCAAGTTTCAGCCAGCTACCAGGGTTGAACAACTCATTTCAGTTCAGTTTATTTTATATTTGCTGAGCCCAAAGCTATTCACGTTTACAAATGGATTAAGTATATACTTCCCCTTTCCAAAACATTTGTTTTTTTACATTGTCTAATAAACTAATTTAGTTTTGGTTATTGTTAATAATAAATTAAATTATGTTTATAAAAGTATTTCACTTTATGAGTTAGAAATTTCATTAAATTTTTTGAGATATATACAAAAGATAAAATATGAGTATTTACGTGAGATCTCGTTAGATTTGTTTTAATGTGTTTTTTTTTACATATTTTTTGTAATTTTTATAATGCGTAATTAGAAGTACAGAGATTCAAAATTTGCTTTGACAATTGTATAAAAAGAGAAAAACAAAAAAGAACAAAGGTATATTATATACTATTATTAACTTATTTCTTACAATTTGTTACTCTATTTTGTCGGTTGAGCGGCATGTTTAACGTTTGACCAGGTAGTCTTTTGCAAAGAAATGCATTATGTAAGGTGGTTTTTGCAAAGAAATGTATTATGTAAGGTGGTTTTTGCAAAAGCATATGCTGGTCAAACGTTAAACATGCCGGTCAACTGACGAAATAGAGTAACAGGTAGTCTTTTGCAAAGAAATGCATTATGTAAGGTGGTTTTTTGCAAAAAAATTATATAAGGTGGTTTTTTAAAAAAGAGTGTAGTTGATTTTATATAGTTTTTCCTATTTATTTTATATAAATTGAGACTGTTTTTTTTATAACACCAACTCTATTTATGGTGGTCCAATAAACAAAAAATATAGAGTATTTTTTTTTAAACATTAAGAATATTGTAAGTTGTTGTTAATGTGACTTGAGTGCAAACGTGTTGTGTGTGCATTCATGAATTAAATCCTATGAGGATAATTAAGATGGGTGATTAAGTGTTCTAACTTACTTAAGGTGTTGAATGTGGAGTTTAAGTGTATGTATTGAAGTGATGAATAATGAAGAATTGAAGAGATTCCTTTCTATGTGAAGTCGAGCAAACTGATCAAGGGGTCCTGATGGTCACTTGACCGAGCGAAGCTTTTGATGGATCGAGCAACAAGTCAGAATACTCACAGAACCTTCTGATCCTCCGGTCGACCAAACCGCTCAAGCGGTCGAGCGGTTCTTCTGATGTGCATAGGATGTTGTTTTTGGCTCTTTAACTTCTTGGGATGTTACAATATCATTCAACTCAGCTGATCAATGGTGTTTATTATGTTATTTACTCACAAGAATAGTTTTTTTTTTTGATATCTTTTTACTTTTTTTAAAGATCAAATGCAAGACTCTCCACAACCAAGGTAGAGAAAATAAACCAACACATCTAGCTTATGATCCTTGTAATTTTTGGTATCTAATTAGTTGTTATTTTGGTCTTTTGTAATTAAATGTGTATTAATTTTCTTAGAGTATCATAAAAAAACGAGTTTAAAAAATTGACCGTTCAAATCGACTAATTTTATTAGGTATTAATTATTAGCTATTTAACAGATAGGGATCCACACTTAATGTTTGGTCCTAAGCCTTTAAATATGAGGATATGGTACTTAAACATAGTTAAGTAGAATCTTGTTTAATTGATTTTAATGTATTAATACTATTTTCTTATAATTTTTACTTTATTATAATTAGATATATTATTTACAATTCAAACCAAAATGATATATATATTAACACAAATTCTTATGAGAGACGGTCTGTTTGAGAGACCATCCCTAAATTGGTGAGTTCATAATCATTTTTTAGTTTAATTAGACTTTAATGGGTTATGCATGAGAGGTGTCTCTTAAAAAGACAGTCTCTCAGGGGACTTGCTAATATATTATAATATTTAAAATAGTACTTCATATCATCAAATGTAACAAAATCAAATAAAATATACTTCATCCGAATCATTTTAGATGTCCCATTTGGGTTTTCACGGTTATTAAAGATGGTGTGGGGTTCATTAATAATGTGATAGTTGAGTATGCTAATTGATTAAATTAATTATAAAGGTGGTAGGTGACTATTGGAGGTAATAAAAGTGAGAATATTTAGATAAGAGAAATAGACAAAAAAATGAGACAATTGATATGAGTGGGACTAAAATGGTAAATTGACTAACAAATACTAACCACTTTGTCTTCTTCATCTCATTTCAAAAAAAAAAACCACTCTGTCTTTCATCTTTCTAAAAAATTTCAGTCGGTTAACTGGAAATACTCTCTCGTCCGTCTCCACTTTCCCTAATTTTATTCATTATTCGCTATTCAGGTATCGATTCCTCATTTTTAATTGCAAATTTTTGCTGATTTAGAGTGTTTTTATAGAGTGAAATCAATCCACCGGTTTATATGCAATTTTCATAGATAGTAATTAACTTTTTTCACTTTAATTTGTATATAAGTAGAACATAATTTAGGCAAATTGTTCATTTGTGGCTCTCAATAAGCCAAATTAATCTCCTTCTATTTCCTATGCTAGATCTTTGAGAGATGGAAGATGCTTGCAATAAAACGGAAGATCTATCATCTGAAGCGTGCAACTCATCCCTGAACCTGAGCAAGGATACGCAGAATTCCACTGAAGAGGGGTAATGCAAGTTTAAGTCTGTGCTGCATTGCATAACATTGGTCTTTCTGTCTCTTTCACTCTTTTTTTAAAAAGAAATGAAATTATTTGCAAATTATAGCCTTAAAATTCACCAAAGAATCAAGGTCTATGACGTTAAAGAACAAATCACAAAATCTACTAGTGTTTGGGAAAAATCACAGAATTCCGAAGTTAAATGAAATTATTGAGAAACAAGTATATATATATATATATATATATATATATATATATATATATATATATATATATATATATATATATATATATATATATATATACATATATATATATATATATATATATATATATATATATGCCATAGGGTAGGATCAAGTGAAAACACTTAAAGTGGTGAAAACTGAAAATCAGATATAGGTATACATATTGTGGCAAAAGGTTACATATTATCTTATAACGTGGACATATATTTTGTGACGAAAAAAGTTCATATTATTTACAAAAATGTCATCGGGTTATGTACTCCTTTTAAGTATATATGTACCGTTTTTAGCAAATGTCTAATTATTTACAGAATTGCCATCTAAATATGTACTCTATTTGAGCTTTTATGTACCCCTATTTTCAGTTTTAACCATTTTAATTGGTTTTCACATGATCCAAATCATATATATATATATATATATATATATATATATATATATATATATATATATATATATATATATATATATATATATATATATATATATCGCAAAAACTTGCCGAGACGGTCTCATTATGAGACGGGAGATGGGCCGGCCCAATGATAGGCGCGTGTATTGCACGCGCGCGCTTTACCCTTCAAATTTCGTTTTTTTTGTTTTTTTCATTTTTCTGGAAAAATTTCAATTTGAACCTTAAAGGTATCAATTTTGACCTTAAAGATATCAATTTTGACCTTAAAGATATCAATTTTGCTCTTGCTTTGCTCTGCATTCAAGTTTAGAATATGTATATTGAATTACATTAATGTAGTTCATACAAAGTGTAATCAATTTTTCCATTAAATAGTTCAGTTTCATTATTGAATTGTTCAATTCTTCATTGCGCAAGATTTTAAGCATAGTTCATGTTATTCAATGCTGTTGATGCTTGTGAATTTTCTGCCCCATCTTCAATTTCATTATTATCCTTTTCAATTATCTTATTAACTTCATCCATTGTTGCATTGTTTAGTGTTTGTACTACTTTCCTTGCTTCTTCATTGCTTTGTGACTTTAAGATAAAATTGTAAAACCTACGTCTCATGCTTTGTCTCCATGTGAGTGTGGAAATTCTGGGGGTTTCCAAGCCTGTAGGTGGGTAGTGGTTATCATAAAGCGTTAATTTATTCAGTTTTTTATAATGTAGTTCATACAAGTATTCATTTTTTATAGTATTCAGTTTCATTGTTAATTTATTCAATTTTCATTTTATACTATTCAATTTCATGATTAATGTAGTTCATACATGTATTCAGTTTCTATAGTATTTAGTTTCATTGTTAATTTATTCAATTCTCATTTTATAGTATTCAGTTTCATGATTAATATAGTTCATACAAATATGATTAAATTGAAATTGATATCTTTAAAGTCAAAACTGATATCTTTATGATTAGATTTGAAAAATGCCCAGAAGATGGAATCAAATAGAGAAAGGTGAGCTGGGCCTCGTCTCAGAATGAGACGGTCTCGGCCAAGACCGGCTATATATATATATATATATATATATATATATATATATATATATATATATATATATATATATATATATATATATATATATATATATATATATATATATATATATATGGATTTATTCGGGAGAACCTTTTTATTATCGCAGAATCAAGGACTACGGCAAAGCGCTGCATAAACGATCGAAAGCTGGGAAGCTTGAGAAGAGGATAGTGTAAGTGTTGTTACTCCCTGTGTGTTCTTTATTTTGATATCCTTTATTGTTCACTTCCCTCATATGATTGACCCTATCAATTTCCAATTCTTTTATAAAGGTACTAGTTTAAAACCTCGTGCAATGAAGGTTCTTTTTTACATCGACACATATAAACATATGATATTAAAAAAAAGCTAGTATTATGCAGTAAAAATACTTAATTTTGACAATTATATGTATGAATAAACTTTGTAATTTTGAAAATTGTCAACAATATATTAAGCAGTATATTATATTCTTTAATTTACTCAAATTACCTATAAATAAATGTTAGTCAAAAGATTCTTTAATAGTAGATATATTGTTCAAGATCAATTGCCATATATAGTCTTTAGTAAATAAGTGACACTTGGAATTTTCCAAGCTTTTTATTATAATGTATGATATGATATGATATGATATGATATGATGTTATTATATTACTCCCTTCTATTTATAGAGAATGAGACATTTGGGTTTTGCACCAAACCCAAGGAGGGGTAGGGGACCAATTAAAAGTGAGTGGAAAACTCTTTTTTTCCATAAAGGGTATTGTTATCTATGTGTTGTATTGTTGTAGTAAGGGTAAAAGGGTAAAAACGAATGACAAAAGTTAAAATGAAACATTTTTAGTGAATTGACCAAATAAGAAAATGTCTCATTTGCTATAAACAGGACTCGAGGGAGTATTAATCAGCCTCTAATTGCTTTTTTTTTTTTTGAAAGTATCTATCATCACTATCTCTTTCTCATATTTGTTATTTCATTGCTAATTTGTCCATCGGTTAATGTTAATGAGAATCAGATCATCGCTATCATTTTAAATCAATTGTAATAGTAAGTAATTCTATTCTCAAACCTCTTGCATACTTGGCATTCCTTTTAATAATATTTTCTGGGAAAAAAATATCAGGCCCCTATAGCAGTATCTCATGGAGCTCCTCCATTATAGCAGACCCTACTCGTTGTAACTAGAGGTGTTCTAAACAGATCCGACGACTCAATATCTACCCAAACTTGTAACCGAATCCGACTTACCTGATTTCAAAACGAAATTATTCAACGTGGACACAAACTCGATTAAACATTTGATCTGAAATCGATCAAATAACCCAAGTGAACACCGATAACTATGTCTATAACAAGTAACAACTATGCCATAAGCCCATAAGGTATTATCAAAGTGAAATTGTTAATGCACAAGTTGCATTAGCATGTAAGCTAATATAAAAAACGGAACCACATATCTCATCCTGTGATCCATATGACCGTATCCAGATTAATTTGTCACTTGTCCTAGGGTAATATACATCTAATTACCGTTTGATTGATAAACGATATGAATGAATGCACTTGTTTTAAAAACATTTTCAATGGTGAAACCCAAATAAATCAATAACTAAACAATATATTTGATTAGGGAATGCAATGGACTAATTAATTTATTTAGTTGATGTCAATGCAAATTTTTGATATTTCATTTAGTTTAGTCCATGAATTAACTTAAACTCCTTGGTCACGTTTACTAGAGAAAAATCTACCCCACTCAAATCAGCATCCAAAAGATCAGCCCCTGTATCAAAAAACAGAATGGAATATAGTGTACTGACTATGGTCGTAAAATGAAATTTTTTGATTTGTTTGGTTCTTCAGGTTCGTCAAAAATGCTGATGAAGATGGATTTTCTTGGAGAAAGTACGGGCAAAATAATAGATCGAATTACTCAAGGTGTCTGTTTTTTATAAGTGATATGGACTTATATCTGCTCTCTTATAGTACTTCTGACTTCTGTGACTTCCCTACATCCAAATGTATTGACATATTAGTAAACTAACATGATATTACTTGTCATCTCAAGACATTTAAATTATACTTTCAAAGAATAAGATATTTAAAGCTAGATTTAAACCCTCTTAAATGAAAAAGATGTTGTAAACATTGTTCCTGTGATCCTTCTTTTGTTTCACTCCATCAATCCCCTTGTCATTTATTTTACTGTCATCCATGTCTTGTTTCTTCTTTAATGTCAACATCCACATGATTGTTTCTTGTTAGGATTATGGTTGACTTATGTTCACCAAGTAATTTGGACTTAATTATGCAAATTAACTAAGTGTGTTAGTGTGGTAAGAAAAGAACAAGTACGAGCTTGGGATTGGATGAGGGAAAATCAAACTAGTAGACTTGCCCCTTGTACTCATTGGTTGGTTTAGAGCCTTCGAAAGCGAGGCATAGCCTTGGGGAGCAAAACATGCATCAGTCATAGGACAAGTAGCATTGAAGGGAGCATTGGGGAATGGGGACCATGAGACACGTTGCAAAAAGGATCAGAAGTCAGCCAACTCCTGTGCTAGAACGAGCACTATCTAGCTCGAACAAACATAGGCCTCTAGAGAGCTGCCTCCTTTTTTTGCTTTGTACTGATATCTTACTCACTGGATACTTCTTAGCCCTATATTTCCCTGTAAATACACTAGTCTTAGGTCATTGGGTAGTTAGCAAAAAGTGTCATTTGTAAAGCTTTCCTATTGCTTAAGTTTATTCCTCTTAAAACCTCCATTATAGTTCCTTCAAAGATTGTAGCCTATCCTTTCAATACATATTAATACAATCCTAACTAGATATGGTGGACGTAGCCTTAATTTGGTGAACCACCTTAAATTTGTCGTTTTTATTTGCTTTGTTCATTTTTGCTATTTATCACATACTTGCATGTTTGGTCCATACATTCATACACACTGTGAACATCCATTTAAACACCATATTTGATTTTTGGTGAATGAGAGTGCCTCTCATTTCAATTCTTGTTATGATTGATTAGATACCGAGTAAAAATGCCAATTTTGAGATAGTTATTTTCATTGAACAGGAGCTATTATTTGTGCTCCTTTAGGAGGACTCATGGATGTCTTGCCGCTAAAATGGTGCAAAGATCTGACGATGGCAATAATTTTAAGGTCTTTTACAGGGGTACACATACTTGCTGTTTCGTAGCCAAGAATACACGTAAGTTTTCACTTGCATGTTTCTAAATCAGATTCAATCCATAATCTTTATTCTTGTAGGCTGTAACTTCCAGGGAATTTAAACATAAGTAGATTACAAACGAAATAGTCAGTAGATTTAAAGCAGCTTGTTCCTTGAACCTCAACGCAAACTTTACTCTAGTGGGCTATGCTTATACCATTTGCTTTTGCAGCGGCAAGCAGCAGTGAGGCAAAAGAATCAGTATCTTATGGAGCCGCAAGCAACGAGACATCAGAAACATATTTCAAAGGAATTAATTCCTCGTATTCTATTGAAAATTCCTTAAAAGAATCAAATCTAATGCAGCTTATAACAGATTGGGACTGGGGACAAGAACCAAGGCTAAACTGGGAGGAAAGTGAACCATACTTTGATATTTTTGACGATGTTAGTGGTGAAGTTATTCAAGAAGAGTCTATTTTGTCATCTTCTGCTCTTATACAGTCAAATAAGCCAGTTTCAGCTGAAGCAATGTCCATAGCAAATCAAAAAACAAAGAGAGAAGACAAAACTGAATACATTTCCCCAACTCCGCACTTGAAGAGAAAAGAACTATCTTCTTTTCTTTCACAATGTTCACCAGTGATTTCTAGTGGATCCACTGATAGCAACTTGCAAAAGCTATTTTCAGCTTATCAGGATGTAGAAGTCAGGAAGATTGGATTTTATGGAACTGGTGGTGTAGGAAAAACCACAGCAATGAAGGCATTTGTTTTGCACTATGATTTAAAGAGATTGTTTGACTTTGTCCTTTGGGTGACTATACCAAGACACTTTTCTAGAAGAAAGATACAAAATGCATTAAGCAAACAATTATCTTTAGAAATACCGAATATCAAGTCTGACGATGAAGTTGCTATGATCCTTCATCAAACTCTTATTGCAAAAAAGTTCATTTTGTTTCTAGAAGATGTTTGGGAGTATATAGATCTGCTAAAGATCGGAATTCCTATTGGCAGTCCACAAAAAAACTATAAGATAGTTTTGACTGCCAGATCTGTTGGTATTTGTGAAGCCATGGAGGTGGATATAATCCTTAAAGCAGAGCATCTCTCTTGGGAAGAATCATGGAAATTGTTCCGATCTAATGTTGGCGAAGTCTTGGATAATCAATGTATTGAGCATTATGGTCGAGTTATTGTGGGTGAGTGTTATGGTTTGCCTTTGACGATCAAAGTTGTTGGAAGAGCCTTAAGAATGGATAGCTGTATTTTCTCATGGAAGCGTGCAGTAAAGGATATACTATTGACTGATGATCATCATATACTCAAAATTGGATATGATAGACTAAAAGCAGATGATATGAAAAGTTGTTTTCTGTATTCTGCCTTATTCATAGGAAGTAAAGCTGTGAGGATTCCTTCTCTGGTTGAGTACTTGGTCGATGAAGGACTTTTTTACAGGAGTATGAAAAGAGGACATGATGTTCTAAAGCATCTTTGTGACGTCTCTCTCTTGGAGTGCAGCGATGGCTTGATGGTTGAAATGCATGATCTTCTATATGATTTGGCATTAGAGATCCTGTCAGACGCGAATGGGTTCCAAGTGTTGTTGAATCATTACATAAGGTCAATATTGCCACAGCCACAGGAACCCTTTCTGTCTACTGAAAGAGCTGAAAGCTCATCTTTGGATAGTCACATATCTGTTCTAAGAGCTTGCGAGGGTTTCAATGAATCACCATCAAAGAAAGAATGGGAAAATGCAAAGATGGTATTTTCGATGGATAATCCATTATTAATTTTACCCGAAAGCCCCACCTGCTCAAAAATGTTGATTCTTTTCCTTCAAAGAAATAGCAGGTTGAGATCCATACCTTCGTCTTTCTTTGATAACATGTCTTCTCTTCAAATTCTGAACCTGTCAAAAACCAGAATAAAGTCGTTGCCACAGTCTGTCTCAAAATTAGAACACTTACAGGTATTGATTCTCCGAAACTGTGAGCGTTTACTCTTTCTTCCTTCTGAAATCGGGGCTCTCAAACATCTCTTAGTTCTTGATGTACACGGAACAGAAATATGCCATTTGCCTGATCAAGTTGGTGAGCTGCTTCGTTTAGTTCACCTACAAGTTCGCTTCTATGGATCCATGGATCAGGATGAATGTACAATGCTGCCTTCACAATTGATATCCAAGGGAATAATTGCCAAACTTGTTCGGTTAACGGAGCTTAGCATCATTGTGTATCCAGGAGATTTGCGATGGACAAAAATTGCATTAGAGGTAACAAGAGAAATGTGCAATTTGAAATTGTGTTCCCTGTCTTTCCACTTTCCTGAAATAAATCATCTTCAGTACTTCATGAATGTAAGTCCAGCTTGGCTGCATCGAACGTTGGATCGTTTCAATTTTATCGTTGGTCATGATGTCAAGCGCCTTGTTTCTCATGTTTCTTCAGAACTGGAAAATGAGTTTAATCAGCAAGACCGTTGCTTAAGGTTTGTTGATGGTCAGGATGTACCTGATTCTATCAAGAAAGTTTTTTCACAAGCTACAGCATTCTACTTGGATCATCACCTAACTGCTCACTCCTTGACGCATTTCGGATCATATACTATGGATAATTTAAAGTTTTGCATAGTGAGTGATTGTCCAAAACTGAAAACAGTAATAAACAGCAAAAACCTGACAGGAAATGTTTTCAGATCCCTGGAGATCTTGAGCATCCACTATTCTTGGAATTTGAGTCGGATCTGGGTGGGTCCCATTCTACCTGGAAGCTGTTCGATGCTTAGACGATTGTCAGTGCATTCTTGCCCAAAACTGGAATTCATTCTGTCTGCTTCCATGGTTGCTGCTCTTCCCAACCTTGAGGAGTTGATTGTTGCAGACTGTCAATCCTTGAAAAGTGTCATCACCAACAAGGATCAGATTTCTGCTGATGATGACACCATTGACAGTGACCATCTCGAGCCTTATAATGCCGATGCAAAAGACCCTATGGAAATTGACACTTTAAATGTTACGGAGCTTAAGCTAAAGGTAATGAAGCTTCATTATCTTCCCAAATTGGTAAACATTTGGAGTGATGGTAATTTGCCTTGCTTAGAATACGTCGATATATATAACTGTCCTCGACTGCAAAATCTCAATCTGAAGTCTCCTGTTGAGGTCACCTTAAAGGAGATCAAAGCCGAAACAGCTTGGTGGGATTTTTTGGAGTGGGATGATCCTGCATTGGCGGCTAAACTTCAAGGCCGCGTTAAGGAAATCCAGAGTGATGATATATGGGGCACGGTGTAGGCATGGTGATCGGTGTCGAATAACGTCTGGTAACTAATTGAACACTTGTACTGGTTGTCGAATATACTCCGTATCCATGCTGTATAGTATTAGTATACTTCTAAATTTTGTGTATAATATGTTGTGTATTGATAAATTGTGTTATCTGTATAATGTGTTATGTGTATTGATAAAATGTGCATGTTGTATAGTAGTACTTCTAAATTTTGTGCATACACCGTTTTGGTAAGAGGAAAAGAGAGAATTGATCTTTCTATAGGCGGTGAGTTTTATATTGCATTTATTATTTGATTTTAGATTTATAAAAATTATATACGAAATTGGAAATGGAGTAATTTCTCAATGCTTGCATTAAAGATCAAAATTTTTTGTAAATATATCTGATCAAAGTTCTAAAATTATACTATGTGTAAAATTGCTAATGTAATAATGTCTTTCGTGTCTATAATGACTTTTAAGAATAAATTTTCCATTTTAAAATAATACTGATAACAATTTAAAAATTCAATAAACATAAATTGCTATAGTATTAAGATTTTCAATAGAAATCAAAATAACAAAAAAAAAAAAAAAAATCAAACAAATGACAAATGTGATATTCATTCTAAGTAAGCTATTTATGGAGAATTAAAAAATTTGTGCAATACTAAGAATACACTTTTATCTAAGTTAGAATATATACCGTTTTTGTTAAAGTCTTAGATTTGATTTTCGTTGTACACTCCTCTTTCCTTGACCTATTTAGGAAAAAAATCACTTTATTTCACATTGATCAACATCGAAATCTTCTTATAGTGAGTTTGGTGGTTATACCTAAATGACGGTAATAAAAATAATCATGGTATGTATCACGTCATCTTCATTCAAATAGAACTTAAATCAAAAATAACTTTTTTTTTTTCGCCTTCTAATATCCCTTGCCGAAGAAAATGAGATATTAAAGTAAAACAAACTTATTATTAATCTTGAGTTGACTGCACTAAGAGGGTGTTTAGCAAATTAGCTTACGAAACAATTTTAGCTTGAAAAAAATATTCCACCTACAATAGTTATAGGCTAATCAAGAGTAGTGAATCAAAGATGTGAATAATGGCCTAGAAATGTGTAGTTATGTAGAATTCATTTGCAATCAAATGGTGCATATTCAATTGGCTACTCACTCTCTTAAGTTTTTCTATCTTATATCCTTGTATATTGCCGTATTCTATATAGTCTACATTTTTTTATATCTTTGAAATTTATTCGATCTTTTTATTACTAATACTTTATAAGAACGGAAATATAATATTCAGCTTAAATTGTATTTAGCTTGAAAAAAATATTCCACCTACAACAACAATCCATCCCCTAATAAATTATTTTTTAGTAATAACAAAGAGGTTGTTTCTAATTAACGCTTGATATTTATTACCATCTGTTAACTTTACGTAACCAAGACGTATATGTAATATAAAGAGTTATTTTAATATAATTCATTATATTTCAAAACTAAATTATGCATTAACATGCATCAAAATGACACTAATAAGATCAAACAATCAAATTACTCCACAATTAACAAAACAAATACTTCTATAATTCAAATTTGTAAAACAATCTAATAATAATTAAAAACATAAAAATTCAAGGCCTAGGGCCGGCCTTAGGTTTTTAGGGGTCCGGAGCGAAAGACTATTTATGACCCCTAAACTATTGAATACATAGAAAAGTTCAAATCTAATCACTAATTGAAAACTAAAATTTTTAAGGGGCCCAAGGCGTAAGCACGCCTTGTCCTTGCTTAGGGCCGGCCTTGTCAAGGCCAAACAAGCTGAGAATCAATCCTTAAATGAGGCAAATCATCATTATTTAATATCAAATCAGCTTGATCTTTAATCACCTTCTGAATCCCACTTTTCTTCAAATCTTCACCATTATTATTAATATTAATGCCCTTCTTCTGCAAATTTGAAGCTGATAAAGAATGGTAACTGTAAAAAACCTGAGTATTCAAGGGATGAAGAAATTCTGATACCAGTAAAACCAGAGATGCCATACCATTAGGTTTTATTCAAGAAAATCAAATTTTTTTTTGTCAAAGATTATTTTTTTTTTGGTGGGTGTTAGTGAATTTTATGGGTTTTATGTTTGTTTGTGGATGGATATATATATATTAATTAGGTCAAAAATTGAATGAAAATAATAAATGAAGTGTATAAATTGGCCTGTTTTATGGATGGGTAATCTAGCAGAGTGCTATTTGGTTTTTTTTGATCAAGTTGGGTGGGTAGTTGTTTCATGTGTAGGTACTAAAATTAAGTTGTGGCCCTTGTGGGCTTCAAATTTGTGTATAGTGGTTTTTTTTAAGTTGACAAATTCTTGTTGAGACGGTCTTATGATGGACCGTCTTTAATTGAACTGATCCATAAAGAAAAATATAAAATAAAGTAGATTTAAATTTTAATGGGCTGGGCTTGTAAGACGTCTTTTAAAAAGACGGTCTCTCAGGAGATTAGCTGTTTTAAGTTTACCTAAGGTATCTATATTTTTGATTTTGATTTTTCGGACATATTTATGATATTTTGACATATTAATATTGATTGTAAAATATTTATTAATTTTATCAAAACTAGTCAAATGATATATATATATATATATATATATATATATATATATATATATATATATATATATATATATATATATATATATATATATATATATATATATATATATATATATATATATATATATATATATAAAATTCGATTATAGGTATAAGGTACATGTTTATAGATACTATTGGTATCTCTCACGACAATATACTTTGCATAAAAAAACTAATTATTCATCATATCGTCTAACTAATCTTTTAACTTTCTCTGATTTTCAGTTGAATTGGTCCCATTAGTATGGGGCTTTTGATATCAACTCGATATTGAATACAATGTCAATGATTAATGAAATTTCATAATTAGGTGATAATCAAAATAATAATTCGTAATCTCTACCAAACAAACTAATTACTAGTATAGCTAATGATAAAAATCATTGTAATTTTTTGAAATAAGCTATATAATATAAATAATTTTGATTGAAACAAAATATTAAAAATCCTATAGTTTATAACTTATTGTTTTTAAAAATATTATTAATTCAAAAGGTGAAATTTTTTTTTTGATTAAAATTTAAAATACCCTAGAAAATACTAGTTAAGTTTTTAAGTCAAAATAAAAAAAAAAAAGGAAGAAAATAAAACAACACTTAGCAAGGGTTCTTTAAAATCTGTCCAACTCCATAGCCTTCCGCTCGTTCGTCCCTGCAATCTCAGGTTTGATTCATTTATCTATTTTTTTTTCCTGGAATTCGGTTTAATGTAAGAGATCATCCTCTACTGTTTTGGGGTTTTTTTGTTTAGTCTAATTGTCACGTTTTATATTTTCAATCCCCATTTCGATATTGATTTTATCTTTTTTTTTTTCAGAAAAATTGTCTGAAAAAAATGAATTGGAACAGTGTAACAAAGCCCTTCAAGAAACTATTAGTATCCCAGGGAGGATCTACAGCTGGTAATTTTCATGTCATTCCCTTTGTTTATGCTAATGTAAATGATGATATAAGGGTTTATCTATGTTTTTCAATTTCATAAGAATTTTTTTAGAATGGTCTGATCTTTATATAGAGTATTAAATTAATTGATTTGGGTTTTTAAATTTCTATTTATTGAATTGAATATGAGTATATAAATTCTGTTTAGTAGTAATGGTAGTATTTAAAAACCCCACCTTTGTTTTGAAGATTATAATTGGAGTGGGATTTTTGTTTCAATAATTCATAGTATAAAGTATAATTGATTTGGGTTTTTAAATTTCTATATATTAGCTGACTATATGAGTATGGATTTTGTTTTAGTATTAGCGGTAGTATATAATCAATGCTTGTGATTATAGTGGCTGGTGAGGTCTTGGTTGAAAATTTAATTGAGTGCTTTGATTTAGGGCGTAATTCTGCGGGACGTATTACTATCTATCACCGAGGGGGTGGTGCGAAGCGTTTACAGCGAAAAATTGACTTAAAGAGAAGCACTTCCTCTATGGGTGTGGTAGAGCGAATAGAATATGACCCTAATCGCTCATCTAGGCTTGCTTTAGTGAGATGGATTGAGGGGGTGCATCCAAGCAACCGAAGGGATTGTGATAAAGACTTCTCTCCACCACAAAAGGTTGTTGAACCTATTACATCTGAGGTGGTTGGTAAGTTCCCGTTAGCTTGTCTAGCTCCCGGGCTGACGAGGGGTAATGTAAGCAATAAGGATGGAAAAATTAGTAGTGTGAAGGATGTGTTTGTTTCTGCTTTTGGTTCTAAGCGTGCCAAGGGAGAGACGGTAGTTAATATCCCTCGAGCAGCTGTAGCTGGGGCAAAGCCATCCGTTTTTGCTCCAAAGAGTAGGGAGCAAGTTATTGAAGGGAAGGACGGGTTTTCTCTAACTGATGTCCAAAGGTGGAGGAAAGAAAGTTGTATTTGGGATCATAAACTCAAGCGTAAAGCAGCTGTACCATGGTTGAGTTTTGTCCATGAGGAGCCCGTTGCGCTTGCTAAAGTAGCTCAAAATGACAGTTCAGTGGGGAAATCATCGAAGAATAGACACATTGTTGATCGTGTTCCACTCACTTATATATTAGCAAGTGACAAGTTGGAAGAAGGGAAGATGGTGATGAATTATGATTGGTCTAAAAATCCTAACCGCAGTTGAAGTCTCGAACTTTGTAAGTGCAAGCTTATCAATGTTAATTTTCTTAGTTGAATTTTATGGGTGTGCATCTTTTTCCTTATATTTTCATATATAATTACTAGTTCACTACTTTGCTGGTGTGTGATGTGTGCCTGACTCCTTGTGTATTTTAACTGCCTATAATTAGAGTAGTAAGATCTTTGTTAGATTTAGTTGTAATATATTGGACACATGTTTCTCCGAAGCTGAGAACCCCTTTTCCATCATTATATTTAAGCTCTTGTATGCACGTGATGCTCGTGATGTATGATGTATGATGTATGATGTATGCACATGATGCTCGTGAAACTAGCTAAATTAAACTCTTGTAATTTTTTTGCGTGTTAATTGCTAGGAACAGAGGTGAGCACACAGTATGTGAGTTAGGTTTTTTGTGTTGTCATACTCATATACCAGGTTTTATATTATTTGTAGTATTATCAAGAATTGGGTTTTATTTTTACTTTGAATAATTTGCAAGTTACCGCCTCACAGTTTAACACTTTTGCAAATTACAACCTCAATGTTTATTTTTTGTGAATTACAACCACCAAAGTATCTAAGTTTACAGGTTCAGGCTAAAACACAGACTTTCAACCATTTTGGTGGTCGGAATTTTAGGTTAAGGGGTCGGAGTTATGTGTTTTTGGCCTGAGCCCGCAAGCTTTTATAATTTACTTTCTTCTCCTGATTCTTTCTTTGATGAAGCATGAACAAGATGACTTTGATGTGCTTGTATACTAAACAAGTAAAATTAGAGGAAATAAACTCTGTTCATCAGATATCCCTTTTCTCTCGATACCTTTTTTGATAACACAAGTATTTTCTTCTAAACTTTCTAACTACTCTCTGCCTTATCAAGCAAGCATCCTTTCAGCTGATATGTCTCTTTCCGTGCATAATTTCCCCTGTGTACCTGCTGAAAAACACTCCTAATAACAACAATACAACATTATAAGGTTACTTTCAGTTCATCTCTTTTATTTGGATGATCTATAGCAGCTTATTACTCCCTATGTTCTCTAGCCATTTCTACATATTTTAATTTGGGATATCCCTGTAAGGCTTGTCTTGAGTGTCTTGAGCTGGCTTGATGAGCTCAAGACTTCAGGCTTGCCTCAAGCTGCAGAACCTTATTGTGAGTTTATCGACTGGAGGCTTGATTTTAACTTGAATGGCTTTAGATATTTGGTTAGAAGTTTCATTGGTACCGTATTTTTGCACTTTGGTTGCTACTTAATACTGACTCGTTACAGGTACCAGATGATGGAACGAATAAAGCTCATTTGAAGTCGGGAAAGTTAGTCCTGCAAGCATACTTCCTGTGGCTGCCGCAACACAAGTTAGCTCTCATGAAGCGGTAAATTTGAGACACCACCACTAAAATTGTATGCTGCAATCCCTTTTCAGAACAGTTGTGATTGTGAACACCAATTTTGGATCCAAAGTAGATGTAGTTATCAATGTATTTTGTCTACATTATGCGTTTAGAATTTGGGTTAGTGATTACAGATAACCTTCAAGCACGAATTTCTTGTCGAAACTTGAATTGTGCGTGCTCATCATTCGGAACTCAAGAAGTTTGAATATACCCATCTTCAAAGTCCATATACTTATCGTTTTACTGTTAGTGTGTGCAACTTTTGTTTGCCCGTTCTTTGTGAACTCGAGAAGTCACAAATACCTATGTTGTTTATTTTTTGTTTGAGCTTCTTCCACAAAGTCGGTCTCTATGAGCTGTAGATGCTTGTTCGTAATGAGCTCATCGACATCAATCTTGCTCAACTTGAACATAAGTTTTTTGTTGCTTTGTTGTGTCTTGGTTTCTTGATTCGGAGCTACCTTTATCGAACCTTTGATCTCTCATTATGTTCTATGACATCTACTGGATGTTGCACCTTTTAGGTCATTATATAAAATCAAAATATTGCATAACATTTACGATAAAAATATGTCGTTAGATGTTAGAGGTTTAAATATCAGTCCCATAGGTTTTATGTTTGTTTGATAATTGATAAGCAGGGACGTTCCTGATTATAGGTAAGATATGCATTTGCCTAGGGGCCAGAGTTAAAAAGGGTCCTAAAATTAGAAAATGACAGTTAATGGAAGTACATATATAAAAATTTGCAATTTATGAGTAGTTCTTTTCTCAAATAAGAATTATATGATACGTCTACATTTTTAATACTAATTATGATATATAGGGTTCATCTTTGTTATTTTTCCAAACACCTATCTAAGTTCAGCATTGACCCTCTATAGACCATAGAGAGGGCCCACTTCTCTCAATTTGCCTAGGGCCCATACAATGCCAAGAACGACACTGTTGATAAGATCACCTTTATTGGGTTTACTCATGTATATTTAGTATGTTAAAATAATTACTTACAATTTTAAAATGATCAATTAAAAAAATAAGCTAATTATTTAGGTTTGTCTCACAGTGAAACTGTCATATAAGACGAGCTATTCAACTATTCAAGTAATGCTTCCAAAGAAGTGTCCACATCTATTACATAGTATTTACTCACATGAGAACATTGTATTTCTTACGGAATGCCCTTCTAATCAAGACATCCCATTGAATAACAAGCCAAAAGTTTAAATGACAAGAACTTTCCACTTTTCATATCCAACAAATTATACTTGGTACATGATTATATTTCTATAACAATATGGCAAGATAATCATTCAAAACCTTCACTACATAACAAAAGTTATCAGTTCAATCAAAAGCGTATCACTTTTTAGAGCATATATTACTCGGACTTTTCCATTTGATTCACGTATCCGTATCCGATCCTTGATTCTAGGACATTGGTATGCACTTATATAAACTTCAATTTAGGCGAAAAATTGAATATATTAATATATCCGACACTTGGATACGTACCAGTATCCGATATCAGTTTCCGAATCCAAGTAACATAATTAGAGCATATGCTTCAATTATGTTATCGGAAAACAAGGGAACAATTGCATAAATCTGTAACACTCCGGCCCAACAGACCACCGGTGACTACTCATACAGACTGTAGACTGGCCCTACAAACCAACACAAGTCTTTCCAGCGCACTTTGACCTCACTCGTACGGACCTAGAAAAACTTCCCAGAAGGTCACCCACCCTAAGATTGCTCCCCACCAAGCACGTTTAACTGTGGAGTTCTTAGCAAATAGACTCTCATGAAAAGAAGATGCACCTTATTGATATGAGTAGTCTATCAATCCCCTTTCAAGCTAAATCTGGAATATCACAAAATCAAACCCCAAAACCCACCTAGGCGAAAACCACTTGACGATATTGCGGTAATAGAATATGAATGCTTCAGATATGCTAATAATCGAAATCGAAATCCCAAAGCCATGAGGTGATTCACATGGCATTAATTTCTGAACTGAAGCTAGAAAGAAAATCGAACCGGACACCTGAAGTACACTACCTGTACTTGTATAAATTATAATTAGACTTGGACGTGATTCTAACTTTAATCTGTGCCAAACTTTGTTTTTTTTCTAAATGATCATTGGATTTCCCATTTTGTAACTTCCCAACAAATTAATTAGTATAATCTTTTGCATAATCAGGTCATTATCAGATGAACATCACTGTCAATCTGTCATAACAAATATATATAGTTTTGGTTAGTTCAAATAACAAGTGTAATAAATACTAATCACATCATTATATAGCTACTTTGTCTTAATTAACGAAAAGAGAATTAGGTTTTTTTTCGGTTGATGCAAGTACCACTTTCACCAGGTAAAGATTATGCGTTTGATTCTCATTTAATGCTTACTTGAAACGTACCCTGTAATCAAAAAATGTTTAACCGGAGAAATCAATGGCAAACAATGCATTGGAGAATTTTACTTAGGGTGTTAGGACAACAATTAGCTTCCGGTGATCGATCGAATTCTGTTGCATAACTTCGAGAGCTTGCTACGATATTTGGGTGTTTGGCAAACATCTGATTGATTTGGCCAATTGATTTAATCTACTGATTTCATCAGCTGATTTTGGAAAGACGCTGATGGGAGCAATTGTTGTTAATTGGTTGTTTCAACTAGCTAATTCGCTAAATATTAGCATTATATGATTTGACCACTCAACTTTCTACTTATACCTAAATGAACTAAAATTGTCCAACCAATTATTTTGCTAAACACCCTATCATAATACATATAGGTCATATTATTTATCAAAAAAGACGGGATTCACAAATCAGGTAGAGAGCAAAACTTAGACATATATCACTATCATTCTCACTTCATATAAGACACATGACATACCTATTTGATGTTCACAAATTGAAACAAGTAAAACTTTCTCCAGATAATATCCTAGGTTCGATTCTCACCTAGCCTACCCCGTAATCAAAAAGTAGTGCATACTATGCCAAGATATATTTTTGATTACATAGTAGGTTAGGAAAAGAGAGGGGACCTAACGACTAAAAATAGTACTTGCTCCAACTGAGATAAAACACGATTCTCAAATCTGTTAGACCTTTGCAACTATAAATAAGCCTCACTACCTCCATACTCTCACAACAACTACAATATTCAGTTAGCTGATATCTCACTTTTACTTACTATCACTCTAGGCAGAAACCAAAAACCTGCACAGAAACTAGCTTCCCCTGAATCATACACCCAGCAGCACTAGACCCAGGTAGCAAACAAAATGGGGCAAAATGACACATTACGTATCGAATGTGTGAGTTGCGAGTTGTGTTTCGAACATAATATTTTAAGCAAATGTGAGCATTTTAAGATAGAGAATAACAAAGATATAGACATCAAGGAACCCATCAAGCCGAGTAGCTCTTTCGTTCACTCTGTCATCAACATGACCGGGATGATCATAGGTATATGTTTTCCATTGATCTTTATGTGAACACTTAATGTTCTAATTTTGTGCTATTAGTCATAGATTCGAACAAATGATACATCATACATAGAAACAATGAGCAGAAAATAGACTTTTATATGACAGTTTGTGCATATTCAACTTAGTTTTCTTATGTTATACAGGTCTTGGGCAATTATCTACCGCGTATGGCTTGGAAAACGGAGGTTGGGTATCCATAATCTTGCTTTTAGGACTTGGGATGATATGTGCATATTGTGCTTGCCTACTCGGGAAATGCCTCGAAAAAAATTCGGAGTCAAGAAGCTACTCTGACATTGCACAACATGCATTTGGGACAAAGGGAAGACTCATAGCTACAATCTTTATGTACACGGAAATTTTTATGGGTCTTGTTTCGTACACAATTTCACTTCACGACAACTTAAATACGGTCTTCAAAAATATTCCTGTTAATGTACCGTATATGGAAAAATCGAAGCTAATAACCATGACAGCAGTTTTGGTGACACTTCCTAGTCTATGGCTCAGAAACCTTTCTTCTATAGCGTTTCTATCAGCAGGCGGGATAATTATGGCAGGGATCATTTTTCTCACTGTGGCAAGTACAGCAATATCCGGGGCTGTGAAATCAGACTTTAACATACCAGTGCTGCACCTAAACAACATTCCTAAAGTATCTGGGCTTTATGCCTTTAGTTATGCAGGGCATGTCGTTTTCCCGAACCTTTACACATCTATGAAAGATCCCTACAAATATATGAAGGTACAATCTTTTTACATTTATGATCATGTTATTCTATGATCGGAAAATGAGATGTTCCTAATCTTTTTTCTGATTGCGCGCATTTCTCCTTGCCCTCTTCTTGGAGGGGCACAAATTTGATTTGTCCGCTACCCTCCTCCCCCTGGACTCTGACTAGTGCGGGATACTGGGTTGATGACTCTGATGACTCCGCTAATCTTTTTTCTACACTTCGGTTCTTTTCAGGTAGTTCTAGTGAGCTTCACAACCGTCATGTCGCTTTACACAACGTTAGCCTTCATGGGTGCGAAAATGTTTGGCCCCAACATCAACTCTCAAATCACTCTCAGCATGCCACAAAATCTCATTGCTACTAAAATCGCCCTTTGGGCAACAGTGCTAACACCAATGACCAAATACGCACTCCAGTTCGCCCCACTTGCTATACAAATCGAGAACAATCTTCCTTCTTACATGACGTCCAGGACAAAGAAGATCATAAGGGGTGGCATAGGCTCAATTTTTCTCATAACTATACTAGCCCTAGCTCTTTCGGTCCCATATTTCGAGCATGTTCTTAGTCTAACTGGCTCACTTGTCAGTACCAGCATATGCATCATAATCCCTTGTACCTTATACACAAAAATTTGCCTCGCTGAAATCTCCAAACCTCACTTGTTGTTCAATGTGATTATTATCACAATCGGGTCTATAATCAGCATTAGCGGAACTATTTCATCTTCAAAGTCGCTCATCAATGTTATTAATACAGGTAATCAATGAGAACGAGGCCTCTACTTTTATTTCAGAGAGTCTCGGATCAGATGACAAGAACGGACAAGCTTAGGAGATAGTGCTAGTATCTTTAATAATTTTCGATTCATAGTACGTATTTGTAATTTTATACTTGCTGGATATTTGGAAACATATATACTATGAGATTTCTGCGACTTTTGAGTCGAGTATATGATGTAACGATGACTGAATCAAAGATAAATCTCGAGCAAGTATCTTACTGTGTGTTTATCAGAAACAGAACAAACAAAAAACGGAAGCAACTTAACTTCATTAGAGGGGGACTAACGACAAACTAGACACTTAAGAAACAGAACGAAGGAAATACTTTCGGCAAACTAACATTGCATCACCCTAATGCCCGACCACACTAATTGGCTCCGCCCTAGGCAGGATTAGGTGGTTACGATCCAGCCCTACCCTTGTAATAACAAATGACACTACAATCTATAGTTCCAGGTGTCCCAAAACGCTTTTTCTCACCAATAACTCGAGGTCAGAAAGCATGTCACATATATAAGTCCTGTAACTTATCGGAAGTAAAAATTATAAGATCGCGTGCCTACTTGATAAAGAAAGAAAGAGCAACACTCTCAGATGTCTGGTTGAGGAACCGAGCTGATGTGGTGAAAGCCCTCGACTGGCCCACACATTCTAAGATCTATTCATGGCCTGCTCGAGACATTGCCTTTCTGCATCATCACATCATGGGTACTGCTCAATTCATATACGCCATCTAGTACAATGTGGAGGCATCAAATGTTGCAAGGCCTCAGCATCGCTCGAATGTGCACCAATCATAATCCTTCGAAAGGACCCACTATGCTCAAGGTGGTAAACCATATCAAGCCTGTTTTTGAATCTTAATTCTCAACCATACCATACCATTCCATTCATACCCAGTAAATCCCGCTAAAACAAATCGACAATCTTATTTCCGAATCAAATAATGCATTAGTTACATTATGCCTTTTGATTTTCCTAATATGGTTTTGATGTACTTGTAATCTTCATAATTAACACTCTTGTAGGTCTGGTCAGCCAAATTAAAGCCACCAATCAACTGTTCTGCCTTCTTTAGCACATTAGATTTGGCCACCATCTCCACTTCTTAATAACTAAGATATGCTTTTGTGTTTGTTCACCTCTTAAATCTAGCCACTTTACTTATAATTAACTTGACCTAATTCAACATCCTCTTCTCTGGCCCCACCTTTTGTTAATTATTAGTTATATCATCTTCCACCAATTATAATCTTTCGAGATTAAGGCTTTAACAGTACTGATATTATTGTATAAATTTCCCGTTATCTATAGTCACAGCCAATTGTTAAG
This sequence comes from Amaranthus palmeri, assembly GCA_019776075.1. Lineage (NCBI taxonomy): Eukaryota > Viridiplantae > Streptophyta > Magnoliopsida > Caryophyllales > Amaranthaceae > Amaranthus > Amaranthus palmeri. The sequence goes on from JAAKBH010000295.1 coordinate 819,600, forward strand.
GTATTAATTTACATAATAATAGAAATAGTAATTTAAATAAAAAGAGTGTATCATTTTAGACATTCAACAAAGGAAATATGTACCTTCCCACATGTTAATATGTGTGTTGGTAAGAGAAAGACTAAATTAATGATCATGTGATAAATTTTCTACTTTCCATTTTATCTCTTTATGATTGCAAATATATTTATATACTAATGGTTTTCATAAGGAGGCTTTAGAATTCGTCAACTCATAATCCATCGCAGTTTGTTCATAGAAAAACTATAATTAGGTTCTGATGAGGAAAAACAGACGACAAGTCATATCCATAAAAAAAGAGTGTGATCAGTCCCTCAGCTCAAGAAAGATCTTCAATAAGAGTGAAGCCTGCAGCTACCCAAAAGCCTACAACTTACGGCACACATTTAATCCTAACAATAATTAGCAAATAAAAATAAAATACATAAAAACAAATAAAAGTAAAGGTAAAAGTAAAAAGGTAAAAAAGAAGGTAGTAAGAAAAAACTCTTTATGTTTGCGTGAATTTAGGGTATGAGCTTTCGTCCATAAATATAGTAGTAATCACTCTAATTTTTTACTCTTATAATTTTCTTTTCACATAAATGGCGGACCTTACTTTTCAAAACTATCGTCGTCATCATCATTCCGGTGTATCCCGCTCATAGAAAACTATCATCGGGGTCTGGAGAAGAACAAAAGGCGACAACTCATACCTACAAAGGAGAGTATGACTAAAAAGTCTCGGCTCAAGAAAAAATATAAGAAATATACAAATTATATGAGACAGAGAGAGTAGAGAGGTATTAGTGGTTAACTAATAATATTAATAGAATAAAAGGAATATAGTTGGTTGAGTAGCACGGTTCAACCAACTAATTTAACTACTCATGATAGTTCTGTCTCTGTATCTTTCTGCCTGGTCTGCACCACACGTAGCATGATTTATGATTTTATCTTGGAGATTAAGTCTAACCAAGAAACTCCTAGCAAATCTCATAACCACATTCAGATTACACATTATTATAGCTTCCCTTAATTAGTATTCTTACTACAATCAAGTGTTAATTGTGTCCTTAATGTGTAAAGTCATGAAGGAACAATCTGAAAGATGGGTGTTTCTTCCATTCTCCTTCGGCTGTTCTTCGCGTTCCAGCGTTGATGTTGGCTCTCCAAGCCCTCCTAATGACACGACTCAAACGACTCAAACCAGTACGAACACTAATCCTCTTCCTTTACCCTGTTCATATTAAGCTAATCTATGTGCTCGATTCGATAATGTAGTATTAGAAATTAACTGGGATTCTGATGTATGTTTTCCAAGGTAGACCAGGAAGGCAGAAGGATTTAACAATCAGCAAGGAAGCAAAGAGTGCTATCGGATATAAGCATCAAAAATCGAAGTTATCCCATGGAATTCGAAGATTGATCAGAAGGCTCAAATTTGTCTCTCGGATCTTTGGTAAGTTAACTAGTTTTGTGCACATGTAGGGGTAAGTGTTCGGCCCATCCCAACCCCGCTTCAAAACCCACTTAGGTGGCACATTAGAAACTTCTGGAACTTCTTTCTGATAACAATTTTCATGATTTGGTGCAATAAATGAAGCTTATAAGGATGAGATGAATGAAGAAGAAGAAGAAAAGGAAATGGAGATAGGCTACCCAACAGATGTGAAGCATTTAACACACATAGGATGGGATGGTTCTACAACCATTTCGAATTCGGCCAAAGGGTGGGAAAATTTAACTACTTCTGAAATCATCTCTTTCCCATCCATTTCCTTGAAACAATTTGAGATTGCAATGGCTAAACAAGCTGAAGCTGCTGCTGCTGGAGATGTACTCGTCCGAAACAGCTGATTTTACCCTTTTTTAACCTTCTTTTAAGCTTAGGTTTGATGATTGATTGTTATTGAAAAGAACAGTGTTAATTTCCATCTAATTCTAGCTTATGAAGCCTTCAAGAGATTGTATGTAATTGATATCAGAATATATGGATCTTTGTGCTTAGAGAAACAGTTCACTACAAGATATGGTATTTTCTGTCATTATGTGTGCTCAACTTTACATACATACATACATTCATCATTCATGTAATAAGGTCGTCGATCATCATCATCAACCCAATGATTCCCGTCCAAGACAGAATTTGGGAAAGATGGGAATGAAGACAGACCAATACTTTCATCATGAGAAGGTTGCGATCAAAGAGAGTTCCTCAACTCGAGTATCACCTAGCACATTCATGTATTGATGTAATAAGGTCTAAACATTGGCGAAAAGTTCCTTTCTTATTGGCTTATAGCTAATTCAAACTTAAACCCGACATCCCCAGCTCCACCTATGGTTACCTAAAAACCTTTAAGATGCAATGATGTGGTCGATATTTTACCCAATTTACACACAACACAAAAAGCCATTTACTATTGCTAGGTTTCGGAACAATAGTCGATATTTCTAGGAATTAGGGTTTCAGATTTCACAAAATCACGAATTCACCAAATCACCATCTCAAAAAACCTACAAAATCAAAATCCAGAATACTACAGCAGTAAATCTTGCCAAATACTATCACTTAAAATAAAGAAAGAAGCTTCGTTGATTAATTTCGACCATTGTTAAGAAAATCAAGCAAAATTAACAATCCAAGTAAAAATGAGATAAAATTAATATAGGCATCACAGCGAGCACAAAGTTCATCAATTTGAGCAGTGGCTTTCTGGAGATGCCTCAAGAACAATCTTGTTGCTATCACCGATTCCAGATTTAGTTGACAGAAGATTAGAAGGCAAACCCAGAATTGATGAATCTTGGCTGCCTGTATCTCTTCTTAGGAATCGGATTAGGGTTCTTCTTGAGACAACTTCTCTCTTATATAGCACTTATTAGGGCACACATTTTTTAACTAATTTTTTTTTTTTTTTTGTATTTTAAGATTAGATAGATTAAAACAAGAAATCTTAGTTTAAAAATAAGGACAAGTTTGTAAAGAGAGCAAAGCTAAATGGACTAAGAAATCAAAAGAATTTGGATTGGTCGGGCCTTTATTTACTTCTAGACATGGAATTTGTGTCGTGTTGAGCTGTTACATATCATAAATAAAACTTGATGAAATACATTAGTCCAAAGGTTTAACTTAAACCCGAATAACAATCAATTTGTTCAAATCTCAATTCACATTGAACTCAAATAAGCTCATTTTTATATGTTGAGCAACAAAGTAAAATTTAACAACCCGACTAGTCTCACATCATTTAGGATGTATATAGTTTGACCAAAGTCATTTCATTTGAAAATAATTTTTGTTGAATATTATATTTTATTGAAAAATACAAATGAAAATTATTTCCTTTTGTATTTGATTTGATGAAAAATTGTAGAGTTTATCGAAGATGAAAGTTGGATTATTTTAGTTTTGGAGAAAAATAGTTGCAAAGTGATAAAACACTTTTTTCGCTAAAACTTTTCATTTTTATTTTCTTATCAAACCAAACAACAATAACAAATCTTTGCAAAGTAATGAAACACTAAATCAAAGAATTATAAATCATTATAATATTACAAACATCATTTGAAAAAATATATTCTTTTAATCACCCTTACAAGACTACTAGCCGTAAAACAACCGTTACTTCAACTACTTATATGAAATATTATTTCTATCTATTAAACAGCTAGTCTCCTAAGAGACCGTCTTTTTGAAAGACGTTTTTCAGGCTCAACTCATTAAAACTTAATATCTACTTTTACTTTACAAATTTCTTTATGGGCCAGTTCAATTAGAGATGATCTCTCATAAAGAGCGTCTCTCACAAGAATTTGTGTCTATTAAAAAATTTTCTATATAACGCCTGAAGAACTATATAACACCTGAAGAACTCACACTTAAATTTGCGCAATGTACCAAATCTAAAGGATATAGCAGTATGTTGAATGGAAGTTCTCAAAACTGGGAACTATAGTGCAAAAACAAGGCTGCATCACCGTATCATAACAATTTTTAAGTTCACCGCGATCTAAATATAGGCTGCGCCTACCGAAAAATCATCCACATTGACCGCAATGTCATTTCATGACCGTTACCACGACCGTGATCCAAACCATATTTTTGCACTATGCTTGTAAGTTGTAACACATGATGACATGATATTGAAACATGAATTCTTAAACACAAGTGTAAATTACTAATTAAACATAAACCATATGAAAGTCATTATCATCAAATCCTAATATTCAAACTTGAAAAGAACATACAAAAAATGCATATAATATATCTTCAAATTCTACCTAATCAAAATAAAATTGAATTAACAATCTTATCTTTGAGGTAGAGGAGTCTTGATAACTTGCAAAATCTGAACTACTTCTTTCATGGATGGCCTGCTTGAAGGAATTTGTGAAGTACAAACCAATGCTAACTTAAGAACAGGCAAAACTTCTTCATCAGGGTATTCCCCTATACTTTCATCCACACATTCCAATACATTTCCTTCTTCAAGTAACACTTTTACATGATCATTTAGTATCATTACATTGTCTTCTCCGTATTCGATGGGTCGTTTTCCTGTAATGATCTCTAGTGTGATCACGCCAAAGCTGTAAACATCGCACTTTTCGTTGACTCTTAGACTCTGGCATGCTAGTTCTGGTGCTGCGTACCCTGGTGCGCCCTGAAATCTGTTTTCGATCATGTTATGATTTTGTACGTTGGTAAGGAGTCTTGCAAGCCCGAAATCAGATACTTTGGCGTTGTAATTCTCGTCTAGTAGGATGTTACTAGGCTTTAAGTTGTAATGTATGATTGGTGGGTTGCAGGAATTGTGCAAATACGCGAGTCCTTTTGCTGTCCCGAGTAAGATTCTGAACCTTGTTGACCAAGATAGAGGCGCCATGTTGAATGGCCTTTCATGGAGTCGGAATTGGAGGCTTCCATTCGATGCAAAATCCGATACCAAAAGTTGTAAATGTGGTGTCCAATAATACCCTCTAAGGGAAGCAACATTTAAGTTTCTTGCCTTTCCTAGGGCTCGTACTTCTCGATCAAAGTCTTCAGGGTATTCGAGTATGTTGGACGCGTAGAGTTTCTTAACTGCTACGATTCTCCCTTCGGACCCTATAGAAGCCTTGTAAACTGTCCCGAAAACCCCTCCTCCGATTTCTGATGCCTTGTTTGTAAGGGATTCAGGGTCGGCAAACAGGTTTCCTGAGCTTCGTGTATCGAATAACACTAACCGGCCTATAGAGGGTGTTGTAGAACGAGAAGAAGTAGAGAAAATGCTTTCCAATGCGTTGTCAATGAACGCGAGTTTCCTTCTTGCAGACGCGTTTAAAAGGGTTATTACTAGTACCCCACATACTATAATAACAGCTGCTGAAATCGCGATTATAGCTGATATACTGAAGAATTTGTGATGATCTAATCGTCTTGCTATCTCATCCTCCGCGTTATTACCTTGGATTTGGTTGCGATAGGCATTTGGATCGAGGACTAGTGGCTTTTGTACGTTTAGCTTGCATGGACCTTTCACCAAAGGTGTGCAAAGTCCCGAGTTTCCTTGTAATGCACTTGCATCTAAGCTAGAAAATATTCCTCCGGGAGGTAGCCTGCCAACGAGCTTATTGTAGGAGATGTTTACTGCAAGAAGATTTTGCATCGTTCCGAGCTCTTTAGGCATCTCTCCACTGAGCTCATTCGACTCGAGCCTTAAAATCTCGAGGTTCTTTAGCATGGACATTGAGCTTGGAATTGAACCATTCAAATTGTTATGAGACAAACTCCTGTAATTCATGATAAGGCTAGTGTTATCAGTATCTTCAAACAAGTAAATCGGTAAATGGTTTTTTGTCGGCTTTTGGCTTTCGGGGTTTTGGTATGTGTTTAAAGCCAAGCCAAAAGGCTAACCGAAAAAGCTACTCTAAGTAGCTTTTTTATTGGCTTTTGGCGTTTTGCTCACTTTTTTGTTCAATAAACAGCCAACAGAAAACAACTAATTTTTACCGAACATCTCCATAACAGATGTTTTAAACAACCAACTTAAACAGCTAATAGAAGCTAAACTTCGAGCTGGTCAAACAAGCCAACAGTCATTGCCGAACACAAATAATACGAATAAAAAAATTGGTAAAAGAATACTTACAGTAAATGTAGTGAAGCACAATTGCCAATTTCATCAGGAATAGGGCCACTTAAGCCATTGTCATCCAATTGAAGGATAGACAAGCTACTTGATGAATCACATAAATCCCCAGGAATTAACCCATGTAAGGCACTATCCCTTAAATCTAAGACTGTTAAATTCTGAAGGTACCCAATTTCTGGGGGTATCCTAGAATGGAGATTATTCCATGACAAATTTAAGTACCTTAAGCTAGAGAACAGTCCCATTTCTGGTGGGATATCCCCTGAAAGATCATTCATTGACAAATCCAAATCAATCAAGGACTCGAAAATTCGACCAGAGGCCTTTGGGATTGAGCCTGTGAATCTGTTATTTGACAAGTCCATTTCTTCCAATCCCATTGAAAACAGCTCTGTTGGGATCCTCCCATTCAAAAGGTTACCCTTAAGTTTAAGGGTCCTAAGCTCATTGCACTGAGCTAATGAAGTGGGTAAGCTCCCGGTAAGCTTGTTATCCGACAAACTAAGAGATCGAAGTGATTTAAGGTCACCCAACGACATGGGTAAGTCTCCTGTTAAACCGTTGTGTGACACATCGAAATGTTGCAAATTGATCAGTTTTCCGATCCACTGAGGAAACTCACCCGACAAGGTATTGTGTCGTAAACTAAGGAAAATCAGCGAGTTTACTGAACCAAGTGAATCGGGTATTTCTCCGATCAAGTTATTACTGCTTAGATCGAGTTTAACCAAATGGGGACATAGACCGATATCAAATGGTATCGAACCAAAGAATTGGTTACCTTGTAAATGCAATTCCTTAAGGTTATGTAAGGTATAAATACCAGTAGGAACACTACCAGAAAACAGATTGTTTGATAAATCTAACAATCTTAGCCTATTTAAAGCATAAATCCCACCATTTTGGACAAATGGGTTACCAGAAAAATGATTGTTTGAGAGGTTTAAACCGGTTAGAACACCACATTTGGAAAGTGTACTTGGTATTGGACCTTCAAAAGAGTTTCCTGATAAGGAAAGGTAGCTTAAAGATTGTAAATTTTGGAAAAAGTTATCAGGTAATGTACCATATAGCATATTCTTAGAGAGATCAAGGTATCTTAGATAGGAAAATGATGGGATTTGTCCCGAAAATTTGTTATTGCTAAGATCAAGTGTCTTAAGATTAGGAAGTTGGGCTAATTCAGGGGATATTTCACCAGTTAGATTGTTGTGGGATAGTGAGAGTACCTCAAGGAAAAGTAGCTTTTGTAACCCTTTTCCTAACCGCCCTGATAGGCCTAGCCCTGTGATCGAGACCCCGGTAACCCTGCCTGTCGATGGGTTGCATTGAATGCACTTCCAAGAGCAAGGAGAAGTGTCATCCTCGGTCCACGAGCTTAATGCTGGTGGGTTATTGAGGTCTGATTTGAACACTATTAGGCCTAAAACGTCATCGTTTAGATCGATAGATGCATCCTCCTCGGCTCTGATGGTCGAATATGACACTAAAAGAAGGTACATAAACAATTTGAGCATTTCCATTTGCAAGTTTATTTTGATGATTTTATTGCACAAAGTTAAGTAAACATAGTTGTAAGATAAGTGGGTGAAAAAGGTTTGAAGAGAAGTAGATGGATCAGAAAGGAGAAAATAAAATCTGAAAGAATGTTTCTAACAATCATGGTATAAAAGTTATAGGGTGTTAGGAGAAGGACAAGTCAAGTAATTGGTTCAAATTTGCATGTGACACTAGAACAAGATAAATTAGTGCACATACAATGGCTACAAAATGGTTCCATCCTCTTGTCTAGAGCATCCTATCTGTGCAATTTTGTCTTTGCATGATGTTTCTTCTTTGCTTCTTTTCGAAGGATCGGTGGAACTGATTTATTGGTTCATGTAGTCGACTGAGATCTTTTGAGATTAAGGCTTTGACATTGTTATTGTTGGTACGTTGTGTCAATATATGTGGAGTATTAAATTTATGTTTGATGAGGTTTGAACTCGAGTTAACGCTTTTATATATGCTTTTAGCATCTGTAGGTATATGCTTTTATATATAAGTTGAATATTGTTAGTTGACGATATTGGTGATGGATTTCTGTGGCAATATGGGGATTAAACTTCCAACACATTCACTTCATGACATGTGACCTAAGATAGTGATGTCTTAGAAGCAAACTTAATGTACATGAGAATGGGACATAACATTTGAACTCCTTCAAAAGTAAAAAGTATGGACTAATTTATTTGTCATAAATTATCGTATGAAATGATTTTTCTGAGAAGCATGTCTTACATACATATTATAAGAATGGACTTTTTGTTAGAGTTTGTCTCACCGAAAGACGATTTCTCACAAAAGTGACTCTTAATCTGCATGATTTCTAGTTAAGATACACTAACTCCCATTAAAAAAAACTAAAAAGTATTTTATGTAAGAAAATGCATTCATTTAATTAAAAAAGGTTCTTTTATACCCTATTTAATAGGGTTGTCTTCCTTATGGTTAAAGGACAAATATTATGATTAATCACTAGACAAAAATTATAAACACAACAAACTAATTAGAAAGAAAACAAATACAAATTCCATAATAATCTTGATGGAATCTTTAAAAATTAATCATTTTTCGTACACAAAACTTAACTTTGAAATTGGCTATTTGCTTTTGTTGTGTCCTAAATTGTAATTTTGTATTGAGCTTAAATTAAATGTCCAAAGTATTTATTCAAATTCAAATCACCCAACCAAGTGATTACAATTAAATAATTATTATAATATGATAAGTATAGTAATAGTATTACATCCATCATTATTAATTTGCTCAAAATGATTATATATAATGAGTAAGAATCTTGTGTTTCACACTCGATGAAATAAGAAAGCTTATACTATACTCGTATTACGCTGGTTGATACATAAGAAAAAACATAATTATGTTATATATTGTTATATACGTTTTGATATCTAGTTTTATAATACGTTAAAATTAACATTTTTCTAAATTTACTTTGGATAATAAAAATTTTTAAGATTAAAAAATGTTGGAAGAAATTAAGGTAGGCACTTAGGAATTAAAAAAGTGAGGCGAGGATGAAGGACATAGACAATTGAGCTACTGCCCTACTGCCTTCACAACATCCAAAATATGTTCACGGGAGTTTCCTCTTCTGATCCCTTTAATTAATTATTTATTTATTTATTTAGAGTTTGATTCTTTAATTATTATGTGTGGTCTTAATTTATTTATTCGTACCCTTTGAATTTTCTATACAACATTTAAAAAAATCTACCTTTATTTGTGTTATGTAGTAATTTCTAAAGAACGGAACAATACATTATATCTCACGTCGTTATCTCTTTGCATAGATTGATTTTTCATATACTCTGATTATAATTTTTATGAACAAATTATACTATCCACAATAATATGATTTAAAATAAAAATTCAAGTAAATTTCACTTTTATGGGGACTTTTGTTTTGTATCTAATATTATAATATTACATCACACCGTTGATTTATATAATTGAGACGAATTAATTAAAATCTCGAATCTAAAATAAATATCGAGGTGTAGAGAGATTTTAGATAATCTGTCAAAAGATAAAATATTCTATTTGTAAGTTGCGTGTTTCTCTATCTTTGAAGACCTTTCTCGAGTCGAGGGACTCTTTGACCGCACTCTCCTCTATGAGTATAAGTTGCCGTCTTTCTTCCTTCCCCAGACCTTGACCATAGTTTTTTATGAGCGGGACACATCGGGTATAATGCTGATTAAACAGAAAAATAAAGAAAATGGATTTTTCTTTCTTTTTTATATAGATAGTAGGGAAAAATCAAATTTATACTTGCATACCTCTTACTATACACATCTAAAAGGTACACTTCACTACTGATTATATCCTGCAACCCTGCATTTATTCTAAAATGTTGGGTCTATTTTTGATCCAAAACAACCACAGTTTCAGAAACACAAACTCGAACACTCGAAAATGAGTAGACCGGTTTCACGTTTCATACATATGATTGAGTTCGGGTATTGGTACTCAAATGAACGAATCGAGGTAATGATAAGCGTGCTTTCTGTTGTACTGTAACAAGCTCGCGTAAGTCCTGTCCCATATTCCTATGTATAAACACTCGTCATCAGGGCTTAGTGATACTCCGGAGATCTCCCCGAAGAAATCAATCTCCTGGCGCTTCTCGTAGTTTGCTTGCGTACTATACACATGGACAAAATCGGCTGGTTCGGCAGCCACCATGAATTTGCCGTCTGATGAAAATCGAATGGATCGAGTTGCGCCCAAGTTTCCCTTTAGAACTGCAACTGACTCTGAAAGCTTCCGCACATCCCAAACTCGGCATGTTTTGTCTTGATTGCCTGTGGCGAAAACGTAGCCATTTGGGTGCCATGCGGTCGCGAAGGAAAAATCACGATGACCTTCCACAGTTGAAACTACCTGCTCAAATGAAACGAAACACTTATGAAGATCAACTAGTTTTTTGTTATTTTAGAAAACGAAAAAATTTCATTAATCCAAAAACAAAACAATACAAGATAGTAGCACAAAGATCAACTAGTTTCCACATCTTGATTAACATTTATATATATATACACATACCCATGAACAAGAACACATTTTGCTAGATTTATTTTTAAATTAACTGTCTTCCTTGAATTTGCTACATTTTAATTTTAAAACTTACATAAAACACCACAATATAGCGAATTCTAATGGGCATAGGAGTATGGATTTCCATACCTTTCCACTTTGTAAATCGACAAGCAAACCTCAAATGCTACTAGAGAGAAAAATACTAATGCCTAACTGATCAAAAGAGAAACAAAAGGAACATCGAGATGCTCACACTTCATGCATTGTTTACCATACCTTTCCACTTTGAGAATCGACTAATAAACCATCAACATGATCACCTACAACCGCAATGAGCTTCCGATCTGGGCTAATTGATGTGTGCTGCATCAAAAAGAGTAACATAAGCAAAAAAACATCCCCAATTTACGTAGGTATGTACCATAGAGAGAAGGAAGGAGATTAGGCGAGCAAACATGAAAATAATCGAACATAGAAACACTCACATTTACGGGCCAAGGGAAGCGGAAGTGCTTTAAAAGCTCAAATCTCTCCATATCATATTCCCGTATTCCACAATCATTATTTGACGCCATGAAATGATGACAACCACTGCAAAAAGGGTTCCAAGTTAGGAGATCCTCATCAAAATAAATTCAACCACGGTGCTCATTTCAAGATCTACATTACCTCAAACTGCTAAATATTTCGACAGCGTTAGTGATAGCATTATCTTCATATGTTGTACGAGCACAAAAACTGATTCCAGGGTTATCAAGGCGCTGAAAAATATAATCATCAGGTCAAGACACCATCGTTACGAGAATCATTCAAAACATCTGAAAATAGACTGGTAAAATAATAGTCTTTTCTCAACACTAGCTTAAGACAACACCTAGGCATGCCACAGTAAATGGTTATCTAAGTGTGCAAGGGCAAGATAATGACGTACCTTGCATATTAATTCTCCTTGAAAACCTCCGGCGACCATGAGTTTGTCTTTGACTGCTAATGTACTGATTTGGGTTTGGGTGAAACCTTCCAACAAGCTTCCTTTGTGTTTCTGATTGCAACCATTCAAAGTTAGATGATCAACCAAGGGCTTCAAACAGAAGCTAAAAAAAGGAGTGAATAGCAAGAATAAGCGGGAAAAAGAACCCATTCTCATCATCATTGATCAGTGAAAATTAGAACAATAAATAACATATTTAGGCAAATTTACAGGATAATATATTATGAATCGTACCTCGGAAGGGGAAACATGGCCTGCAAAGTTAACCACCTCTGACAAATTTCTAGTTAGTGATGACCAATGCATCACTAGATAATTGGACATGAGATAAACATCATGTTTTGACGTAGCCCAAACAAGATTTCTAAGCTGCAAAAAGGTGAACAGAACTATGTTAGACAATGATCAAGATGTGTGTGTGTGACCAAAAGAGTCTTTAGACTGTCTCTTCTCATAGATACAATCATTTCAAAAAGGACAACACATCAAAAAATGAGCACTTGTTTACAGTCAGCCCTGAAAACTCAATGTAGCATTATACATCATAATCTATATTGGAAGAAGGGGGTGGAAGCATAGTGCAGGAATACAATTTCGAACACAATTGTGGTAAAGGTCGCAAACGGATATAACGGCCGATACTGATGATTCCACGGTCAATGTAAAACCTTTACAATACGGTCGCAAATCGCGATACGGTGATACGGCCTTGTTTTTTCAGTATAGGTGGAAGGAGCAACAGTACAACTCAATTGAGTTACCTATATCCTTGGCCAAGAACGGCTATGAAACGACAGAGTTATCAAACAAAACCCATAACATTTTTAAAAAGAAAAAAGCAGTCACCATGTTCAATCTCATCATAACAAAAGAGGGAAAAGGTCTTGCTGCCAATCAAAGAACTACTAGCTATAACAGAAAGCTATATACCTGAAAATGTAAAATTGTAGGCTTAACCATTCTTGAATTGTAGAAAAACTCATAATAACTTCCACCCTTATCCTTCGACTTCCATTCCTAATCACACCAAACATAACATTAATTCACTATACATAATAGAAAAAACAAGGCACCCCAGGTCTCTATAAGGCAAGTAACGGACCTTATCTACGGAATCCCCAGAAGTAGGGACATTCTCATAATTCTTGTACTGCTCCAGCCTAGTTAACCGGTATTTCTCTCTTGTTATATTCAACCTATCCCACGGAATACCTTGAATATCTTTGCCTCGTCTTGCACTCGCAGCTGATGTATCTGTCACCTCCGTAAGCTGCTCAAATACATCATGTATATCATTTCAGAACAAAAAAGTTCAAAACACTCAAAATGAGAGAGAAAACCATCACCAACTCCTACTTCAAATAAGTATTTATAGACTACTAGATTGCAAATGGAACCACATGAATGGAGAGATTACAGACCAAATCATACTCATCCACTCCTATATTCCCGTCGTCTCGAGCAAAAAATTCGCCATCTACATCTTCAATGAAATCAGCCACATCAGGTTCGTCCGCCATATAATCAAATTCGTCAGCTTGCTGCTGGGACATGATTTACCAACTGCATCAATATGTAAATTGATGTTAGGGTAACTAAAATTTATGCCAAAATGCAAATTGTTTCCTTGTCTGGTAACAAAGTACTATTTCTACGGACCCGCTCTACAACTCAGCTACACAATGATATGTATACAAAATTTAGCAATTGCCACAGAACAACTACACTCTTAAACAAGTGTCACCTATCAGATACCTAGCTATTCGGTAATTCAAAATATTAACTTATGACCTTTTACACTCAAGTATTAGCAAGTTGACAAGTTTTGTTTTCTCAATACAAGATCAAAATAGTTTTGAATTCCTAAAATAAAAGCACTTTGAAAATACTTTCTCTTAAGAATGTCCATGTAGGCTTTGGACAACCAAAGCTCATTCAAGGATAGCACCGCTAATGACAAAGCATTTATATACTTAAGCTAAATTAATAGAACTGCAATTCTCAATAGTGGTTCCCTATGTAAAACTACGATTACTGATTCTAGTTGCTTTTACCAGCAATTTGACAATGTATTATGAAAATTTGCTACTCCGGTAGCATTACCATTGAAAGTAGCAGTTCTAGGTAAAATGTCTAATAAAAAGAGTCGTTTCTCTCATCAACGGTTTACGTAGAGAGCTCTTAATGATAGAAGCGATTTTACATCGAAAAAAAAAAGGAAATGGAGCCAAACCAAATCACACAAGGTACTTTGGAAATCAAATTGATAAGTGCTGTATTTTGGAAAGTTGGTAAAATTGAACATTAATTTGGCAAAGATTTCCAAGTTGACACCATTTTTTCCTCTCAGCAATTTCAGGGTTGTAAAAATCAGTAAAGTGCCCAGAATTGTGTTCACAAGGAAGATATTCAATGCCAATTAACATAAAAAAAAAATAAAGTAACATGCCCACAAAAGCAAGATCCAACACTGATATTCAAAAGATCTTCAACAACTAAAAAGATATACAAACAAAAATTAAATTTGGGCGAAAAAATTAAGTAGAAATCCCCAAATTACCATGTCTAAGGAACTTTCAATTAAAGGGAATCATATCTCATAAAGCAATTCTTAAAACCCATCCAAGAACTCCCAAAAATACCATTAACAAAGAGTAAATTTAACTTTCCCCAAAACCCTAAAACACATCCAAAGAACTTCCATTGACGGGAGTCATAAACCATTTAACAATTCTTATAACCATTTAAAAAATCCCAAAAATAACATAGAAATTTAAAATTTTAAGCTTTCTCCAAACCCTAAAAACATACCCTTGATTCTTGAACTTCAAAACAAAACAAGAATCAAAGCTAAGAAAACCCAAATATATCAACAACATAACAACATTACAAATCACATAAAAACAATTTATCAAATTACAAAAAACAAAATTGATATTTAGAAAGTAAAAAAGAAAACAGATTTCAACCTTTAAACTTCCGTTTTTTCCCCAAGGAAAGAGGGCAATCTAGAAAACTCTTCTTCTTCTTCTTTAACTTGAATATATCCCCACCTTTTCTCTTTTTTCCCACAAATGATAATTGATTTCTGCACTTTGTAAAAAATTTTGGGATTTTTCTTATTGTAAAACTTATTATATTTATTTATTTCCAGCGAAAAAACCGACTTTATTGGGTTGTAGGAAAAGTGAAACGGACTGATGGTTGTATGATGGAAATTGGAAATGAATGTGATATGGGTAATTATTTTTCTTGTGATCCTCATCGTATTTTGTAAAGACGACTTTCAAAAGTTTCGTCCAAACTTATATTTAAACTTGTAACAATATATATTAAGAATTGGGTTGAACTAAGTCGTCTTTACAAAAGACGGTCTCAAGTAAAAATTTGTGATTATTGTTTGTCCAATTGATAATATTGACTTTTTTACTTAACGATTTAGTCATGTGTAATTATTTATTTGTTAAATGGTAATTAAAGAAATTATTTGGTTGTTTGACGAGTTGAAAGTATGGTTTAATAGGCTAGCCCTTAATAAGTCAATTGTTAAAAGTATTTCTCGAGTTGTGGGACTTTTTTAGCCGCGCTCTCCTTTATGCGTATGAGTTAGTGTCGGCATTTCCTTTCTAGACCCTTGTCATAATTTTTCATGAGCGAGATACACAGGGTATGATGATGATACTTAGTAAAAAGTAGTTGATCGTCTTCTAAGAGGAAAAGTAAATTTAAATGCCTAAAAAACAAATAAATAAAGCAACTCATTGTAACTTTTTTTTGTTTTAACTCGAAGTTAACTTTCAACAATCTTAAAGGCATTTATAATTTATTTTTTTTTTTGCTAATTGACTAACCAAATAATTAAATACAAAAAGCTAAAAATAATCTGTCAATCAAAAAATCATTCATTTACTACATTCTAATGTCAATCAAAAAGCCAAGAGAAATATAATTGGATACACCAATAAAGAGGAGGGCAAGCAGAGGAGACAATGAGAATCAAACTCATAACTTTAAATAAATTGAAATAATAAATAGAAGTACATAAACTAAGTCAAGTATTTGATTAGTTATTACTTTATAACTAAAACAAAAATATTGACAAATTTTTTTTCTTTAACTTTCATTTTGGGAACACTTAATCGCTTGCTCAAAAAATTTTCATCTTCATCTTCATGTAGCACATTTGCTCATATTTATGAAGCACATTTTTTCGGTTCGCAACGCACTTCTCGTCATCATCTTATGAATACACTTCTCATCAACCTTTATCGCTTTTGGATCACTTCTTTCTATTATCGGAGCTAAAATTTCAAACATGAGTCATTAGGTACGCCTCCGCTTGATACAATTCTACGATATCGAGTGTCTTAGGTTCTTCATCAATACTGAAAACTGCCAAGAATATCACCTCCTTCGAGTTTTTTAACGCGTTTCTTCTTTTCCCGAACTCTAGACTTGAATGCATCCAGCTAAAACAAAAGAAAAAGGAAAGAAAACAACAAAGGAACACTTGATTCCAACCTGAGCACTGTGTTAGTAATGGTGGTGGGAGACTGCTAGCATCTTCATTTCTTGCTCCGAACACCGCAAATTGATCAATAACAGGGACAAAAAATGTACCTTGAAGTAAGAAGGCATAGCTTATATGAATCAAGTTTAGATGCACCGATCTTCCTGATGTAGTACGCACTTGAAACAGCACGAAAACCAACACCAGAGTCTATGCAATGTTTAGCAATGCATACCTTCTCAAGAGATCGTATTTATCATTCAGATTTCGGTTTTTCTAGGACGCATACAAGAACATCTCTTAGAAACAGTAGCAATGACAAAATAAAGCAAATAGAAAGAAGGGGGAAAAACGGACGGGGCACGGGTGAAGAAACGAAAAAAAAAGAGAGGAAATGTATGACCCGTATCTGTCCACACAGTAGTTCTATGAGTGTGCAGTCATCAGAAGCCAAAATTGCTATCGGAGCATAAACTAAGGAACCCTCCAAATCTAGAAGGGGCCATCCATAATGCTCCAGGACTAGAGGCACCAGGAATCATGTTGACAAACTAAATTGAAGCAACATGCTGAGTTAAAATATGGTGTAAAGGCAAAAGAGAAGTTGAAGGGAAGACGGGCCTTTTCAAAAGGAAACTTGCATCGATTTCGGATATGTGCATCACAGTGCAATGTGTAAATGACTCGGTCTTACAATCTACGTGCATAATTGAAAAGAAATTGAGGGGCTTCTTGAAGAAGCGGGCTAGGAGTAGTGAAGCAAAGCCCCAACTTAGACACCACCTCATCATCATCATCACATCCGGTGTATCCTGCTCATAAGAATATGAGCAAGGTTTGGGGAGGGAAGGAAGACGGCAACCCATACCCATAAAGGAGGATGCGATCAGAGAGTCCCCGGCTTAAAATAGGTACCATTTTTCCCAAATCATAAAAAGGGAAAAGCATTTTAAAAGGAAAGAAGAACTCACCACATTGACGAACTCAAATGCACAAGACAACATTACAAACAATTTTATTTATTTATTTATTTATTTATTAAAACAGAGGCGACGGTTTGCAACAGAAGAATTTCACTTTTTTCTATGATTTAACTTTAATTCTTTTCACTTATAACATCAATATTTTCAGCCATGAACTATCACCAGTCACCACTACCAACGCTCAAAAGTATCAACACCATCACCATGACCCTTTAAAGAACCTTCTGAAATCCAGAATTTGTGCTTTTCCAAGGGCCATGTATACTCTTCATCATCGTCGTCTTCCTCGAAAATTTCAAAATCTGAATCATCCCAGTCAAAAAGTTCATCTAATCCATCATCATGGACATCATCAAAAGGTTCCAACTGAGCAACAGCCACAGGGTGATCACGAATCATAGAGTCGTCCTTAGCCTGAGCCAATTTCCTAGCTCGCCTTATTCTCTTTCCTTGCCTGACCAACTCACACAAACGCTCTTTGATTATGAGACCTTCATCTTTCTGGATAAGTTCACCCTTATCATCATATGCCTCTACCAAAAATACTGAGTCCCTCTCTCCCTTCAAACTTACATAAAACAGCTCTGGGTGCCGAACCAACATAGCCCTTAACTTGTTAGGTAGCCCAAAATCTTTCCTAAAATGCGTCAAATGGTCAATCAATGTCCTCTTTTCAATTGTCATCCCCAAAATTTCTCTCACCACACTGCAAGCCCTCTTTTCTGCTTCAATGGAATCTTTGCGAAAATCCTCAATAGATGTATTGTATGGACAAACTTCGGGCAACTCTCCGAATTTGACCAAAAGATCATGATGCCTTCTCTTTACATTTATGCCCTTTCTCAGTTTCACCAGCTTAAATTTCAAAGGCCGATCCACTATCAGCTCTTGTGTGCGATTTTTTGGTTTTTCCAATGGGTATGCTAAGTTGGGATCCCAAGCAACAAGCTCGAGTGCACGACCATAGGATGTATCAACAATCTTGAATTTTTCGGGGTGGTTATTGCAAAGACAGGACCTAAAATTGATCGGTAGACCAAGATCAGGGCCCAAATGGGCAAGCTTATACAAAACAAGCCTCTTATGTGGGGAAAGCATGAGTAGCTTTTGAAGCTTGGTGGCAAGTGTAACAGACATAGAAGACTTAAGATGGGCTTCTTGCATAGAAAGTGCTTCCGCAGCAGGAGTTAGACGTACACAAAGTTGTGAGTTTGTTTTTGTGGCATTAAATGGAGTTGGTGGATATGGAATGTAAAAGAGTTCGAAAAGTGTAGGATAACGTTGTATCATGGACACAATTGATCGAGGCTTCGATAAAGACAAGTAGGAGCGGCATTTGGAAAGAATGTGTAGAGGCATGTAATGTTTAGGTTTTGAAAGAAGCAAGATCCTTAGCTTCTGCACAAACCGTATTCTGTTTTGCTTAACCACATGCTTATCTAATGATCGGTCTCGTACAACCTTTGGAGCTGAACAACATATAGGGAGAGACCCTTTTTTATAGTTCCTCGTAGAAACCAAAGTCTTCCCATCTCTCAAAATCCTATCAATTGTTATAGAGGGTACAAAACTAGATTCAACACCAAGGTAAGGTCTCCTGCTTTCCGGAAAACTTACAGGCAGAAGCGTAGTCATATTCAAGCTTCAAATTGTAGAAACGTAAAGGGTATTTAGAATCAAAAAATATCTCTTGAATCAATTCAATTAACAGTCAAGAGACGAGGGCACAAACAGCTGCATCGAGATAATACTCCAAGCCACCACATCTAATAAAGACAACTATGCCAATTAGCAGTGCAGCTTAACAGTTATACAGAAATTCAACATTACCCAAAAACCCATTAATTAATATATAATATACAAGCATAACCAAAATCAACACCAGAATCATGCATTGTAAATCCATAATTGCAGAAAAAGGAAAACCAACAACTAAAAAAAATTCTTTCTTTATTACATTTTTGGTTCTATGTCAATCCATAATTGCCAATCAGCAGTTCAGTTTGAAAGTTATATATCTATTCAATGTTACCGACAAAACCATAAACATAAATTTCAAGCAATAATAAAACCAACACCAGAATTGAGCATTGTATATCCATAATTGCAGAAAAAACAGCTCTTCATTGTCACAGTAATAGAATCCAAAATCATCCAAAATCCAGAACAATAACCAGGAAAACAAATAAAAATATATAATTTGGTTCTAAAAGATTACAAATTTCCCAAGACGAGTAAGAAAAAACAATGAATTCACTCAGACATTTCAACAAACAGCTTGTGGGCACTAAAACTGATCAGTGAATTACTGAATAAGGTGATAAGGGTAAGACGTATAGAGGAAAGCTTGCTTACCACAGATAAGTAGCTCAAAGTTTCTTCACAGTCGTCCTGCAAATAAATGAGAACTCTTCGAGAGTAGTGTTGGAGAAGAAGGAAGGGTGATATAGAAGTTTAAAGAAAAGTTTTATGGAAGACTGGAAGTTAAGTTGACAAAGGCAAAATGGAAATTCTCCTTTGATAATTAGTAATTAAGGTTTTTTTTTTTATGAATTTGGGAAATTTGTTAAAAATAATTTCAAATTGCTCAAAATAATTTTTAATGTTTGATTAACTCAAAATAAATCATAATATTAGATTGGAGTAACATTTTCGTAATATTCTAAAGTATGATATTTGATACTCCTAAAAATTAATTCAAATGTATCATATTATTCCAATAATATGATACATTTGAATTAATAAAAACTAAAGATTAATTTGAGCGAATGACTCATTGATATAGTTTAGATTTATTTTAACAAAATTTCCTATTAATTTTTAGTTAGCATAGTTGAGAATTTTTTAACAAATTTTAGTTGGCCTACAACTAAATAAATTGGTTGATGAAATTAATGAAAATAATGTAAAATGTAATATGTAAAATTTTTAAATAAAAATATAGCAAAATTAAAAACGTATAAATACTATTTAAAGAAATTAAGGATGAAAAAAACTAAAATTTGTCTTTCAAATGAGAATTTTAAAAGACAAATTTAGTTGTGAGGTGTTCAACTTAGATATTTTCATTTTATTTTAATCACAAGATTATTATTATTCATCATTTTTTTGTCAGATATTTCGAATCGTGTTCAAAATGCAACCCATAAAACGTTTGCACCATGGTTGAACGTGAACAACTCACATTTGACCATTGTTCAAACACAAATTCGCTTCGTTGACCCTCTAAAGACCCGTCTTAATGTCAATTCTTTTGACCACACTCTCTTCTACAGGTATGAGCTACCATCGTTCTCCCCTCCCCAAACCCTGATCATGATTTTTTATGAACGAGATACACCAGGGATAATGATGACGACAACACTGCGAGTAACATGTTTTTAGTAAAAACTCATCCCAATTAACACTTCTAGTCTTCATCCTTTAGAAAATAGGATTTGGTTTAGCAAAAATTACCCATCTATGGGAATACTAGCATTAGAAGGAATGAATACATTATATTTATACATATAAGTACTAAATAGACTTAAATAGAAACATGTCCATGCTAGAATTCAGAAAAAATAATAAATGATTTTACAAGCATTATTTTAAATATGCCCTACAAATTCTATGTTCTTCAGGAGAGAACTATGTCATACAATAAGTTAATTGTAGAACACATACAAATTAGCATCATTTAAGCACTTTGCTCGAGATTAGTGAGTATAACTCCGACTCCGACTCTGACTTCATTTGCTTGAATAGATGAAGACATCATTATAATCATAGCAAGCTTGTCCTTCCGAACAAAATCCAAAACGCTCGCTGATCCAAGCTCGGCCAGTATTGCCCTTGCGGTTCGGCTAGAAAATCACTCTGAAAATCTCGAAAGATAATATTACATGTCTAGCAAGCACTTCGCTCTACTAAGTACGCGTAATTTTGTAGAAGAGTAAAAAATTTTTGATGCCTGACCTTGGAGTGTCGGTTGTGCGTGATTTTCTGTAATCGCAACCCCCATTAGCTGGTCGGCAAGGATCTTACAAGCTCTCTCAAGCATTGCCATATATCTTCGCTCTGCATCTTGGCGCATTTGTAAGTGCTTCTCAGCCTACGGTAAAGCAAACAAATACAGAGTCAACTAAAACCACATTTTTGCACTATGGCCTGACCACAAGTATCTATAGAAAAACAAAGTAACAAAAGCCCGAATATCGGTCTGAAAAGCACAGCACAACCCAAGAAGCTTGGCCCGAAACCCCGCCCAAAAAAGCCAAGAATTCAGCATGCAGGCTGATCAACTCTAACTACGTACAATGCCCACTGACAGCTAAATACGGTTTGGCAAGGGAACAAAAGGGTGTGAACTTCTAACCCTTATTTTGTAAGATATCTAAACTTTAAGGGTTTGCGATGAATAAAAATTGATTAATTATGTTAAAGTTTCACGGAAAAATAGTTATTTCATGCAAAACAAAAAAAAAGGATAAAAATTTAGTGTACTGAAACTTTAAGTTCATGTGGACGACTACTGAAACTGATTTATTGGCTCGTGTAGCGGTGTAGCTGACCTCGATCTGTTGGGATTACGACTTGGGCAATGTTATTGTACTAAAACTTTGAGACTTTTCCATACCTCAACCTGCAAATGTAGTTTAGTTTGGACCTCCATTTGTGTTCTTAATGCCTCCTTAACCTTAAAACCCCTTCAAGCACAATTAACCATGAACGTAAGCGAAATTGGATTACGATTAAAAGATCATAGTCACCAACAATATACAAGATTCAGAAATTCTTACTCATCCATATCAGATGTTGGCAAGCTTGACGAAGAATTACTTGTGCGAGGACTCTCGAGATGGTATGAAGCTGAGATCCCTTCGTTCAGTATCATTAACAATCAGTAACAAATGCAACAGTCTCTCAAAGTTAATGAAATTCAAATTTTAGTTTTGAACAATACATTTGCTAAATCGGCGTGTTGTCTAATCAAAACATTTTCCCTCGAGCTCTTTTACCCTCTTCGGTATGCAGGGTATAAGAAAAGCCAAGTAAAGGGAAATAAAAAAGATATTTGATTAAGAGATAATGTGCTAGACCGAATTAAGAAACGTTTTACGAAATTGAAATTTGAAAGTCGCATAAAAAGACGTCTTTGAGATGATTAAAAAGTACTAATTTTTTGTGTTTCACGCACCATCTTTTGGAGCCTCACCCATATCCTTCCCTGATTGCTTACCTAATCTGTATTTCTGTCGTGCAAAGAAAAAAATACCCGATTAGAAATTTGTTGCTGATAAAATTATTGCATTTAACGTCCTAAAGTAGATTGATATCAAATTTGGATAATTATAAGACGAGTATAAACCTGAAGATGACTTTTCAAGTGGAAAAGAGTCAATCCCTTCACACCCATCGTCCGCATTATAGCCTTCGGTGTAGCTTCTGCATACATATATCATGGTAAAACATGCATAAGAAGACCGGGTGAAAGGCAAAAGCTATATAAAATTACGGACAAAAAGCATCGACACCAAAGCACTACATATTCAAAAAGACACTCTCAAGCTATAATAACATACTTAATGATGGTTATTTCCGCAACAAGAAAGATTCCGCATAACATAGCAGCAACAAGAACAAAGAGTACATATCCCACCATGGGATGGGACTATGTGAGCTTATAGAACCTAGAGACTGTATAATTAGGGATAGCATTTCGAGCATTTTAAACGTGAAAAAGGGGATAATTACATTTTCCAACCAAGGTAATTGGCAATGATTCACGTAGTATTTAAGTAAAATTGAATCCTATCGATATCAAGCCGTACACATGGGACATGAACGCCAAGAGAATACGAAAATTGTTGACGCTCAGTGGCAGATCTTGAGCATTTTGTGAGGCGGCCTACTTAATCAAGAGCCGAATATGAATTTGAAATAAAAAAAGTTATTTAAGGGAGCCTGGCCCAGCAGGCCGTAGAGAAGGTTTGCATTGTTCGTGATTATATCAATACATTTATCCCTCTTCCAATCGATTTCTTTTCATTTTTCAAGAGCGGGGAGGCTAGAGCCTTTAACCAATTTCTCATAATGTCAAAAAGATCAGGCAAGAGGGGGAAAAATGGTTCTTAAACCCTATTTCATTCAGCTAAGTGAAGCTTCAAGCTTGGAAGAGACCCCTGTCCAACTTATGTAGACCAACTTTTGTTCTACGGGTCCTCCGAAATACCATCATCGGCAAGTGAAATTAGACAGGCTAATAGAAGGAAAAAGATCCAAATTTCAAAAAGAACGAGAAGCAAAGAGAAAGACACAGTGGACGCATAGTAATTTGTAACAATGCATCGACAACAAAATTACGTCGCCCCAGTGTTTCTAGGGTGACTCTCATCTCGGCATCGTCAGACGTATGTTATCGTACTCTTGTAAAAAAAATGCTGAGAAAGCAATCATAAGCTACAATTTTGCAGCAATAAGCCCTCTTCCACCCTTCACCTGAACTATTTTGGTATTATATATAGATCATGGAATCATAATATCATAAAATGCTATAAGTTTCAATATCAAACTTACTAGTTTTGGCACGTACATTATGTAAATCCTTACACTTGTGTAACAATTTTACTAAGTTCAACTAAGATTTGTTACACTTTGTTTGAAATGACTGAATTGGAAGGAAAGGAAGGGAAGGGATCTATGAAGATACAACTTTGGACACCAATTTTGAAGGGGGGAGATTTCAAAGGAAGAGATTAGAAGGGATTAGGTCTCTTAATTTTGTTGATAACCACAATCCTCCAAATGTGATAAGATTTGAAAGAAAAATATTACTTGTCTCCCTTTTCTTCCTTTCCCTCCAAAATTTCCTCGCCTTTCACTTCACATGTGAGGAAAATCCCACAACACTGAATTAGTGGGTTGTGGACATGTATACAATGCTTGGCGGGTAATCCTCCTAATACCATATGATTTTTGGAAAGAGTAAAACTCATCGTGTGTTGTATGCAAGTCAACACTCATTACTTGTGAATTAGTGGGCCGTCCACACAAGTGTGCCCATGGGGTGATCATGTGACGAATTGACACGGCCTAACACCTTTCCCAAACCTTCCCTTCCCTTCCCTTCCCTAATTGTTATCCAAACAAAGAGTAATGCTTTTGTCAAGAGTCTATATGAATCAGTTCGAATTACCTCAAACATTCAACCTATCTAGCTCCTTCCGCACTATCACACTAACACTATGTTTGGATAAAACATAAAACGAGTTCTCGTTTTCAATTCCCTTCCCTCCATTTACCTCCCCTTTTTGTTATCCGAACAAAGACGAAGCAATCCGTACCTCACCCTCTCCTTCCTTTCCCTCGGTTTCATTCCATCCAAACATAGCATAAAAGCTAATCATTTATACAATTTCCTAGCATTTATTCCATAGACAAAATCCACCCATTTCACAATTAAGAGCAACAAACAAAACCATGAAAAGAAAACATAATGATACCAAAAAAACATGTCACCTACTCAGAATCATAAATGCCCAACAATGTCAGCAAAAAAGCCCCAAAAACAATCAAAAAAGAACCCTTTCGGAAATCCAACACCCAAAAACCATTATAACTCTCACACAAACACATCATATCATCAGATCCAGTACAAACATAAGCCATAGGAGAAAGAAAACTGACTGTGGGGTCCTCCAAGCTGAGTAACAGCATCAACAAAACGTTCATGGAGGTCAGCAGTCCACCGGAGACGAGGCTTTGGATCAGAAGTCAACACAAGTCTAGGGTCACCAGCAGAAGTGGTAGTGGTGGGACCCACTTGATGAATATCATCAATGGGACCCACTATTACACCTATAGATTCATGGAGTTGCTGGTGCTGCTGGCTATGATGATGAGGCTGAATAAATCTTGGATACATTTCTTCCTTTCTTTCCAAAAATTTTAAAATGCCCACATGAAATTTTCGCTCAAAATTAAACTTTTAGTAGAAAAATTGCAAATTTTAGCAGAAAGATAGAAACTTTGAATGTTCAAGATAAGAGAAAAAGGGGGGAATGGGCAAAAACTGTTTTTTCTCTAAACCCACATGAAATTTCAGCTTCAAAATCAAATTTTAGTAGAAAAATTGCAAATTTCAGCATAAAAATAACAGAAACAAAGGTGGGAAATGTGTAAAAACTGTTTTCTCAATAAACCCACATGAAATTTTATCCCCAAATTAAAAAAAATTAGTAAAAAATTACAAATTTTAGCAAAGAGGTGGGAATTTTGAAAGCAACAAATGAAAACAAAAGGACCCACATAAATTAATTTCCTAAAATCAGAAATTAAATTGTAAAAAATTAGAAAATATGATCAGAAAGGTAAGAACTTTGACAGTAACAGATGAGAAAGAAAGGTAAGAAAAGGGAGAATGAGTAGTGAGAGGGAAAGTATAATTGGGTTCTTGTGTTTGTTTATAGTATGCTTTTTGGGAGATTTGAGTTAAAAAGGAGATAGAGATGTTTTTATATAATTTGGTAAATTGAATTGTCCATTTTTTAAGCTTTTCTAAGAACCCTTTGTCTTTCTCTGTCTTTCATTGTCTTCCTGACCTGGATTTTTTGTTCATTATGTGCAAGTGTGAGCTGTGATTTCTCCATCTCTCTCAATCTACTCCAATCTCTAACAAAGACGAGAGTTGTTGACTAGTTTGATCGGTTAAAATTATTTTACGTAGTGTTTGAAAATAAGTATTTCATTTCAAATTATGGATTTAAATTTGAGAATGACAGGATTAGGGTATCATCATCATCATTATCCTATCCAGTATATTCCGATTATAGAAAACTATGGGCAGGGTCTGGGGAGGGAAGGACAGGGTTAGGGTAGTCATTTTCAAATTCTTAACTTTAACTACTCTAAAAACATTAATGGAATTTTATCCAAAACCAAATTTGAAAATTTTTGATTTGGTAAGTAATAAATTTGAGTAAATTCTATATTTTCAAATGAAATTATGGTTTCCAAACATGGCATTAATTGGTTTTTATAGGCTAAAATTATTTTTATTGGTTTTAAAATTAATTGAATAAACTGATGTTACAACCATGCTAAATAAATTAATCAAACTAACTAGCAATTAATAATCAATT
This sequence comes from Amaranthus palmeri, assembly GCA_019776075.1. Lineage (NCBI taxonomy): Eukaryota > Viridiplantae > Streptophyta > Magnoliopsida > Caryophyllales > Amaranthaceae > Amaranthus > Amaranthus palmeri. The sequence continues at coordinate 845,948 of JAAKBH010000295.1, forward strand.
GTCAAACATTGTTGTTGGATGTTGGCATTTATTAGATAAAAATCATGTGAATAAATCAAAAATCAATCAAAAAACTGTGCAAATTAAATTTTTATTTTGACTTAAAAGTCAAATATTGGGCTTGCCTCTACACTTCCATTTTCTAGTTATATGGCTTTCTTTTTTACTAGGGTTTTTTTATGAGTTTTTGCTATATTTTAGGGGAGTTCTTAGTGTTTTTCGGCTCTTTCAATTTTTGTAGGTGGAGTATATACAGATTAAGATTATAGAATATAAGAATTTTCGAAACAAATAACTATTATATCAATGATTGTGTAAAGGAAATATTAACATGTTCTTGAAGAAACAACTTTTTACAATAAAAATTATTTATCGGGATAAAACGTTTTATTTGTTGCAAACCTTTATGAAAAATTCTCAAAATTTATTCTCCAAGTGCTGTATTCAAAATCAATTTTGATTTTATTTAGAAGGATTTTCCAACTTGATCAATTGTATGCTTTATTAGTTTTTGATTGGTTACTTTATTATGCTCCTAAAAGGTGATATATGGTGCTAGGAGCCTAAAAGGCTACAATAACTTTCTTTCAATAATTTTCATATAGGTTGGACTAGAAGTAAAAAAAAGAGTATATGATGAGTAAATTATAAGTTAAAATTGAAAAAAAATAAGCTTATGAAAAAAATTCTCAAAATAAGCTTTTTAAAAAATTTTAATTTTTAAATATAAGCATTTCATGCTAGAATCAAGGTCAAGTATGTTTGTTATTACTAACAGCGAATAAAGAGACTGATAAAAAAGTTTGAAATTAAATAATAATAATTTAGGAACATAAATTAAATGCTAAAATCGAGGTCAAGTATAATAGTTTGTTGCAAAATCAACTATCGATCAATTTTAATTGAATGGAATGTTGACAATCTATGATATACTATAATAATTGCAACATAAATTCTCAACATAGAAAAATCAAAAACATTTTTATACAATTTGCTGCAATATAGAGCATGGTCTTCAATCTTTTGAAGAACATACAATAAGACATTAATTAAGACATACATAATCTATACTAGAATTAGTGTTTCTAAATCAACCCACCTAATACATTTCCTTGCTTAATACATTTAATTATTTTGTATTAATAAGGACTAATTATTATAAGTTAAACTTATAATCATGCATATGGATACACCTTGATCATCTCCTAGATGGTTGGTAGTCGCAAAATCTCGTCGCGAGACATTGTAGATTCATCCAACAACCATTTCTCTAAAAATGTCAATGGAGGATTATTTTCTTCTTCATCTTTTTCGAGTATATTATCTGCAACCTTGTTATCAGCAAGGTTGCGAAATGACAATATTGGCTCAGTACACAAACCATAATGATTCATATCATTATTATTGTTATTGTTATCGTTATTGTTGTCAAGGTTGGCCCTAGAAGTTGAAGAGCATTTCATCCAACTTTCTAGAAGCCTTGAGATGTTTTCAGTACTCGAGGCATAACATGTTGATGATGATGATGATTGAAGTGATGTTACCATGTCATGATGATCATGGTTATGATGATCATTATGATCATCATTGATCATTAGTTTGCCATTAGGGGATGATGAAGAAGTTGTGGTACATGAAACTTGTGAATCTTGATGAAATGTTGATTCGAACCTCTTAAGCTTCTTCTTTAAGTGGGTGTTCCAATAATTCTTGATGTCATTATCCGTTCTTTGAGGAAGATATGAAGCAATTGCTGCCCATCTATAACATACAAAGGATAACACACATTATTAAATTTATATTTTCTTTTTTGTCTAAATAACTAAATATAAAATTACATTTTGATTTCAATTTATATATAAGAACTAACAAAAAATAACTTATTATATGATACATGCGCACTTCTTACTTATGTCAAATTGCAGTTTTGCATATAATGTTTATTATCATAAGTCAATCAAAAACAATCCTAGCTAGGTGAGAGTTATAAATTAGTAAATTATTTAATATTGTTGATTTAATGTAAATCTAAATTCAACAAAAGAGGATTAAGGAAAGAAAATTACTTGTTACCCAATAAAGCTTGCAAATGGATGATCATGCCTTCTTCATGAGGGGTGAAATTTCCCCTTTTGATTCCGGGTCTAAGATAATTTGTCCATCTTAGCCTACAACTTTTACTACATCTTTGCAACCCTTTTTGTAAAAAAAAAAAAAATCATTTAGTGTCACAAAAAATACTATTAATTTACTCAATTATTAGTCTTTTAAAACATTTTGGATCAAAAAGATATTTAATATAAAGATTTTTCTCTTTTAAATCTCTTCATTTCGTTTTCCTTCCCTCTCATTTTGATATCCAAACTATCAAAAATAACATTCCTTCATTTCCCTCTCCTTTCATTTTTCTATTTCCATCTATCGAAACATAAATTAACTACTAAATAAAACAACTGATATACACATTATAAACAACCAATCAACTCCTCAACTCTCGAACAAAAACAAAAACAAAAGAATGTTAAAGTCTTAATCCTAACAATAAAAAAACACTCGAGTCTCAAACATGTAATAATAACATAAAAAACAAGAAGAAAGAAAGAAGATAGACAAAAGTACCCGTATTAGTAGGAACAGATCTCCAATTGGCAGGGCCATGTTGTTGAATATAAGAGACAAGTATGATATCTTCTTCAGGAGTCCATGGACCTTTCTTCATCCCATCTTTATCACAACATGGAGGTCTCCCCATGATTCTATGCTATGCTCTACTAAGTCTTAACTCTTTTTTCTTTTAAGTTTTGAATCATAATTATGTATATTTATATTATTATCGTCTAAAATATTTGCTATTGATAATAATATATTTATTTAATAGAGGGATAACAATATAAAGTATAATGAAAATGTTGGCTAATAACTCTATGAATATGATTTTTCATGAAAAAGGATGGTATCAACCGCTAGCTATAAAGTAGCCTCAAAAGTGTAGAGAGACTTAAATTTCATGTTGATCTACTCGTGCTGACTAACTTTGGCTTTTGTATTTATTGTTATAGCCCCCTTATGTTAAAATATATGATGTGGGGTCTCAATCATCAATTTAAGTTTTTGATTGAGTTGGTTCTTTGATACGATATCAGAGTTATTGTATTAAGACGTCACATGTTTAAATCTTAACCAACCCTAATTTAAACTGGAATATTTACCGTCATGTATAAGAATAAGAAGGGCATGTGCTGCATCCACACTTCTAACTCAAAGGACTCTCATGTGAGGGGGTGTGTTAGAGTATATTAACTTAAGCTTTTGATTGAATTGATTCCTTGACACCTTATATAAAGAGTCGATCAATGAGCAATACAATCAAGTCAAATACCAAAAAAAAAAAAAAACTTCTGTTGATAATTATATGTTGGTTTATGTGTAGTTTTTGAGGTTAAATTTATAGCTTCTTATATGTTGGTTCTGATACTTCATGTTGATAATGAAATAATTCAACTATAAAACTAAGTTGATAGTTGTAATTCTAAGATATATTTTATACTTTATCAAATTTATACTTCTATATCACTTGTTTGGTAATATAATTAAGCATTTGCGAAATGATAAAAAATGCTTTTGGCTCAATGGACAGAGCATCTACATGTAGAGTAGAAGGTTTGAAGTTCGACCCCTACCAGGCACATGTATCAATTGGGGGGGGGGGGGGGGGTTTGACTGCACGCATTTCTCTTTACTCCTTCCTTGGGAATAAGGGTATCATTTGTCCCCACTTTCAGAAAAAAAATCTCCATTCAAACTCTACCTTGTGTGGGATGCTGAGAGTATCGTTTAGCTTTTAAGCATTTGTGAAAGGAGGTTGAGCTACCAATGATGACTCACTTGGTCTCTATATAGTAGCTTCATGAGTATTAAATATAAGGAGTCAATCAAGAAAATACCCAAGTCAAAAGGGAAGTTATTTAATCACATATATATCTTATTTAATTTTTTTAGTTACTTTCATTGTTTTAGTATGATTTTTTAATTTTGCTAATTTTTTTTGAATTATAATCTCATTTAATTTTTCTTTTTATTCACATATATATCTTCTCTCATTATCTCTTATTTTCAAGGGCGAAGTTAGAATTTCGAGTTAGGGGCAAAAATTGTCGATATACTAGCAAATTATTTATATTATATAAAAAACTAAATGTTTTTGCCATGTATTTGCCTTCTAAGACCAAAAAAATACTATTTAAATTAAAATAGCTAAAATATAAATACACATACTAAAAAAGAATGAATGTGAAATTATGAAAGATAAAAAATAATAATAATGACATTATAGTATTAATTAAATTTATTAGTCTCGTAAAAAATAATAGTTCAAATTTAGGTTTGATCCATTAACCTTAGATTGCGAATATATTACCCCAACCATTGACCTATCGTAATTTTTGTTACAATTATGCAATCTTTAAATTATTGATTTATTAGCATGGGGCCCAAAGCCAAAAACTACAAAGGGGAGACAGGCCTCTATCGAGCCCAGTGTGACTTTCGCCTATACTTATTTTTAATCTTAACCACACAATCTAATTGTCATAGCTATATTATTTTCTCTTATATATGTAGAGAGCCACTTTTACTGAAGTTTTTGTGGGCAAATTATATTCACATGATGCATGGGAATATTTACCTTTCATGGAAGTCATGTACTCATTAGTCATTTATAGCGAAGGGAACTCATAATTTTTTTACTTATCCACCAATTGGGATTGATCTCTTGCAATGTTTATTTTTTTTTTATCCACCATTAGAAAAAATGTTCGTATGATAGCGAAAGTAAAGATGAAAAAATAACGGAGTAATAAAAAAAATTCAAATATACAATAAGAAAATCACATGTACCAAGAAATTAATGTGGTTCACTATAAACGTGATAGCTAAATTTACCGGCATTGAGAATAAACTTTCAGTATAAACTGAGAGATTATAAGATGAATATGAGGTCACAACAATAGCTCTCCAAGCTTTTTCTCTCCTAGTTTTCCTCACTTTTGTATTACATCACTTAGTAGGAAGAATCAATAATGTGAACATCATAAGAACATATATTTCAGTTCATATAAACGACTTCAATCTTTTAGAATTAAGGAATATAGAGAGATCATTCTTAATTTATTCAGGTCATTATTATTATTTAGTTTAATCAAATACTTTCTTTAATTTATCCTATGTGTCTTATTCACTTTATGCACTCAATCCAATACACTCATATACTCCTAGTATATATAATTATTTAAAATTAAAAATTATAAAAAGTTCATATTAACAAACTTTACATTAAAGCAAATCAAATAAGATCCACATGACTATGTTTTAATAAAATACAATTTAAGAGTGTTAGATAAAAGTAAATGAAATAGTCAAGGTGAATGGGAAAAAGTAAAAAAAATAACAGCAAATCTTGGGTAAGACCGTCTTAGAATAAGACGCGGCCCAATATGGAGCCCATAAGATTTTTCCATTTCTCTGGGCATTTTTCAATTTTACTCTTAAAGGTATCAATTTTGACCTTAAAGATATCAATTTCAACGTAAAGTGATACTTAAATATATCAATTAAAGTAAAAAACTTCAATTTGAACCTATAAGTGATCAACTTTAACATTAAAGTGATCAATTTCTACCTAATATAATTGACACTGATAAGTATGAAATTATATATTATAATTAATGTAGTTCATTTATTTTGTTGATAATTGATATAGTTAACATTATAATCAAAGCAAGATAAGTTCATAATTGATGTATGTTTGGTAATAATTGACACTGATAAGTAATGAATATGTTGTTATGTACTTCATTTATTTTGTTTATAATTAATATAGTTAACATCATAAATAAAACAAGATACAGTCATAATTGATGCATGTTTGGTAATAATTGACAGTGATAAGTAATGATTTGTATGTTGTTATTGAAAATTTTACTTTAATAATTGATTAATATGTTTAAGTATTTTACATTGAAATTGATATCTTTAAGGTCAAAATTGATACCTTTAAGGTCCAAATTGAAAATTTTTCAGAAAATGAAAAAACCCAAAAATTGATATCTGGAGCGCGTGTGGTGCACGCGCCTGAGAATGGGCCGGCCCAATTATGGTCTTAGAATAAGACGGTCTTACGCAAGTTTTTTTGAAAAAATATATGCTAACAAAATTGCAAAAAAAATAAAAATAAAAAATTGATTTCTACTAAAAAAGAAAAAATATAGTGGATGAAAAAAGCCTTCCATTTTCATTCTTCCTTCACTTCATCTATTTCAGCTTGTGCAGTAATTCTCTCTCTTTATCCCTCTTTTCGATTTTAATCTCCTTTACATCAAAACCCTAATTTTTGTTAATTTAAAACTTTCTGTATTTGAATTTTAACCGCCTATTCCCCCAAATTTGAGGTGTACCCGTTAAAACATCCTTGATCTTCTTAATTAAAAAAGTTTGGAATCCGTTAAAATCCAAATCTCACTCTCAATTGCTGACAGAAAGTACCCCAACTCTCAAAATTCCTTTTAAGTTCTGAGTTTATCAAACTAATTCTCATCCCAAATCATCAAACACAAGTTTTTGAAGGTTTTGAAACTCAGGATTTTGAGTACAAGCAATTCATAATTAAAAATTTTTAGTACAAGGTGAGTACTCTTTCGTTCTTGTTTTTGAGTATTAGATTTTCCAATTTGATTATATGTTGTTTAGTTGCTCATTATTGTGTTTGAATGTGGCCAGATATCGATTTTGGGTTGCTTGGTATAATTTTTGTTCTGTAGCATCTAGTCAATAAAATTTGCATTTAGGGTTGCTTAGTTTAGTTGTTGAATTTTAATGTATGATTTTTTAGAATGTGTGATGAAGTTCTGCTAAGGTTTCAACAGAGTGCATCAAATATATATTCATGTTGATGATACTGATAAGTTAATTTGTTAGACCTAATAATGGATTGGGAGGATGATAGTATAAAATTGGGTGCTACAAATTCTACATTTGGTATTGTCACAAATAGAAAGCTTGGTACCTTAACAATGACAATGATTTGGTTGAAATGTAGAGTAATTTACATGGATGTGATCTTATGTACATTTGGGTTGGTGAGTTAGATGCTGAAGGTGACTTAAGGCAGTTAGAATCTCTAGAAAAACCAAAGAGAAAGGAAAATAGAAGGTCATGGAAGAAGCATGTAATTCTCAAAAAGGTTCCACTAAATATTCCTTCTAAGCTGTCAATACGAAGGAGTAGAAGACTTGAACTTTTGTCTCTTGACAAAACTTAACCAAGTCCTGTTGCTCAAATTGATCCAAGTCCTGTTATGTTAACCGGAATTCCTTGCAAGCAATGCCGTAAGGGAAATTTTCTATACTCACGATGATCCGGCAAGTTATTGCACTATGGGATTATGTTTAAGAGTGCGTATGGACAATAGATTAAGTCCATTGTAGAACCTGAGCAGCGGCCATATACCAATGAACTTGCCATTCAACCTCCAATAATGAAAAGATCTGTTGGAGGCCATCTAGATTCAAAAAGATAGATGGGAATGAGATGAGAAAAGGAAAAAGGTCGAAGACAATCAAGTGTGGCAAGTGTAAGCTGTTGGGCCACAATGCAAAAACTTGTAAAAGTGGTTTAACTTACGGAGAACAAATACAACAAGGGGTTTGACCAAAGTGGTTGAAAAGAAGGCAGCAAAGAATAAGGGCAAAAGGAGCTAGTTAAGTCATAGTAGTACGCTTATTAAGTTAGTAGACTATGAAGTATGTTTAAGTTTAGCAATCTTTTGTAAATGCTACTCTAAGCACTATGTGGAATACAAACAAGAATGAGAAAATGAGAAGTTTTCAACTTTTTTTCCCCAATTTTAGTTTGTGATTAATGTCTCTCATGATCAATTGATTTGGGGGCAAGTGATCATCTTGTCTATATTTTTGTGGCTACAGTTTAGCTTTTTCCAATGTAGTCAATGCTTCAGCACTTTGCAAAGGACCCAACCTAGTTGAACATGATGAATTGATGATCTCTAGAAGCTCACAAACCTAGTGCTAGTATAAGTTTTAGTTCGATTTCATATAGCACTACTAAAGAACAAGTATTAGTTCTAGTTAATTATCGTTTATCTGTACTTTTGCCATAATAGTTTTTTCAGGCAGATGATTCAATATTGAATTTATGTTCTTTGTCCTATTTTGGCTTTATGCAGATTTCCAGGGATATTGAGATGGCGTCGGAGGGAGAGGATGAAGGAAAGTTAGTTGGAGGGAGCAAGAATTTGGTTGTGGATGGTGACTTGAGAGAGATGACAAAAATAGCAGCTTGGAGTGTTAGTTCTAGCAAGCCTGGTAATGGAGTTCAGTGCCTCCGAGATGATAGTATTGAGACCTATTGGCAGTTAAGACTATCTATACTCTTCTCTAGCGCTCCTTCAGAATTTCAATTAGGTTTCTTAAATGTTGACTAATATTTTATTGCTTTATTTTTCAGATCTGATGGAGCACAACCTCATCTTATAAACATTCAATTTCAGAAGAAAGTGAAATTGCAAGTAATGGCCATAGTATCAAGTATTTTCCCGTTGTCCTTGTTGTCTTTGGTGTCTTTCTTGCATCTCACTTTTTATCGAAAATATTTTGTTTTCAGCTTATCGCGCTCTATGTTGATTTCAAGCTTGATGAGAGCTACACACCGAGCAAGATCTCTGTTCGGGCTGGTGATGGCTTCCATAACTTGAAGGTTAATTTGAAACATCTAACACTTAACTTTTCTTAAGTGAATGTTGCTTTTACTGTTTTGGGTCAAGTTTTACATAATTCATTTACTAATAGTCAAAATTTATTTATGCATTGAATGACAAAGCACATACATTTTGGCTGTGTTTACCGTTTTTATATATTTATTTTTATTTTCATGAAACTGCGCTTTATTTTTCACTAGTCTTTTTACATAATACTGATGAGAATGTCAAATATACTGGTAAATTATAGTATATTGGCCCATTATATTGGTTCATGCGGCCGACTCCAATCTTTTGGGATTAAGGTTGTGGCATTATTGACTTTTAAACATGACAAAGTTTAGCCTTTTAGAGGTATACTAAAACTAAACGGATGCATAATATGAATCAAAGCACTTATATTTGTTGTGGGTAATTCTTTATCAGCTGGTTAACTGTCTTGAATTAACTTTTGAGTTTAGAAGAGAAATTGGACCTTGCTTTGATTATTTGAGAATTATTTTCAGTTGCTAAAATATAATCCTATCGTTTTTTAGTGTGTTTATTAAATTTAATCTTTGGACTTCTTGCTTAAGGTTCATTTCATGAAGTCAAATTGAGAGAATATTAAGTGAATTAAGGGATTGTAATATTCATGTGTATTGTATAATGCTTATGAAAACACTAATGATGTTTTCAAATTTCGTATATTAACTTTCTTACCTGCACCAATATACTTGTATCCAAGTTTGGATGCCTTTTAAAGATCATATTTCCTTCAATATCTACTTTTTAATTAATGCAAATCCCTAAGAATAGCCTAGCCCCTGATTCTTTGAAGAAAATTGATATACATGACAAATCCAAGTGCAAGTGGCATCTTCTATCCCCTTTCCCGGATCCTCTCTTCTCATCTTGCTGCCATTTTATGCCATACTAGTATACAAACTCGTGCATTGCACGAAGTTTGCTAGTATAGAAATACTAATAATAAATTTTTTTAAAAAAGATACAATTGCATATTATACTGAATATGATTTGAATATCCCACAATCACATTTTAAGTGTAAAAATGATTTCAGTTGATAAAATTATGTAAAATCGACCTTTGCAATTTTTTTATTCTTTTATGTTATTGTATAATTGTATGATTAGATCTAATAAAATCTTTTTGAAAACTTACTTTTAATACTTAAAATCATAATTAATGCAAAACTCTGTAAATTCGTCATGTGAAATTTTACCGTTCTTTTATAGTATTGCATTCTTTTATAGTATTGTGATCTAATGAAATCTTTTTGAAAACTTACCTTTAATACTTGAAATCATATTTAATGCAAAGCTCTGTAAATTCGCCAAGTGGAATTTTACAGTTCTTTTATAGTATTGTATGATATGATATGATATGATATGATATGATGTATGATGATATGATTCCTTTTTTAATATTTGTGTAGGAAATAAAAGCGGTGGAGCTAGTCAAGCCAACTGGCTGGGTGTCTATCTCATTGTCCGGAAATGACCCACGGTGAGACAATGTTGTATTTTATTATCTATAGTACCATGTGAATTTTATCTATTGTGATTGTACTTTTTCTTTTCTTACTGGTAGCTTTAATTTTTAATGTAAATCTTTGCTCTTATTTTTTTTTCTTCTGTTTGTAAATGCCATCACAAAATCAAGATTGACAAATTGAACAAGTAAATCTTTGTTTTGAAAACAACAATGTCAACTTTGCAACTAGAACGTTCTTGCGAAAGTTAATTTGAAATTATGGATTTGAAATTATCTAATCTCGTGCAGCTTCCGATTCCATTTTCTGACAATTTAACTGCATTTTTACAGGGAGACTTTTGTTAATACATTTATGCTGCAAATTGCTGTTTTGTCGAACCATCTTAATGGGAGAGATACCCATGTGCGCCAGATCAAAGTTTATGGACCTCGACCGTATGTTGAAATACCATTTAGTAGTATTGTTTTCAATTTCTAAATTATTCGCCTTCTTCATGTCGAAATGATTGTTTTTGGCTATGAACTGTAACAGGAATCTTATTCCTCGCCAGCCATTTCAGTTCACCTCTGCTGAGTTTTTGACATATTCAACCGTCAGATGAGGACAATGAGATGCTACCCGCCTGCCTGATTGTATCGTCACTTATGTATTTATTGTTCAAACATACATATGAGGTTCTCATTTATTTTTGGACTCTCATTTGGGACCGAAGTATGATGATCCCCTGATTTGTTCCGTGGAAAGCCGTAAAATTTGACAAGGTTTGGCTTGATTCTGTTGTCTTTGCCATTTTTCTATCCTGAAGAAATGTATTATATTGGGATAAATCTACTGAAGAACAATCTCCAAAACCCTTGCACGAGTTGCAAGCTTTTCAGCCATGGAAATAGCACACATACTATCAAGCCGAGATTGCATTAAGGTTTATCGCAACTTCGTTTTGGAATTACAGTTTTTCAAAAATCCCCCTATTTTAGGAGTTAGTATTGCATTAGATCATAAATCAAATACTACAATCTACGCAAGAAAAAAAATTCAAAGTTTACCTAATTCTTGCATATTAAAAATGCATACAAACTCCTAAATTAATTTTCTTTGGGGCTTTGTGGTGACGGAGATGGTGGCGGCGGTGGTCCTTCACTCCTTACGAGGATTAAGGTTTGAAGTTGCTTGCACAAAGGTTTACAACTTTTTTTGCATATATCTTCTGTTGCTTGGTCTACACCCATGCATACCTCCATGCATGCGTCCGAACATGGTGGAATTTGGGACATCGGGCCAGGGGCAGGTGCGAAAGCCTCTAGATGTGGATGCTCGTTCTGAGCATTACACGAATGTGATAACATTATAATAGCCATTAGAACCGTTAAGCTAACCTTCCTTGCCGATTCCATTATTTTTTTTCTTGCCTTTTAACCTAAATTTTCCCTGCAAAAGAAAAGAAATCTTTTGCAGGGGCGATATTTAGGCAAGAGTTGAAAACTATAATGAATTATGTTTTGGATTAAAGATAATGTATATTAATGGATGATTATATAAGTGTTTTGGGTTGGATGTGCTATTAATCAATTGGCATATATTTGGAAAATTAGTTATAATTAGGTTGGATTTGCTAATAGTTACTATTTTGTATACTAGACAACGTGTATCTCCTGCTATTTTGTGGTTTATCTTAGATATTGAATACAAAAATGCATGTTATAAATTACTTAAATATAAAGTAAGCACTATTACATTTCAAAAAAAAAGGTAAATTAAACACTTGTTTTTGAAGTGAAGTAAACACCTATAAGGCTACAACAAAGTAAACTTAAATTACGTTACGTTAAAGGAGTGTGTGACTGTTCTATTTTCTTATGATGTACCTTAATTTTTTCATGTTTTATTGCTTGTGATGATGTAACTTTAGACTCCTTATTTCTTCCTCTTGTCTCTCCGACTCCCCCTGTGTTAGAGGAGCATGAGACCGTTTTATTTTCTCATGATGTACCCTAATTTTTTCATGTTGCTATAATATGTTGCATTTTTCTAAAAAAAAAAAGTAAACTTAAATTACGTTAAAATTGTTTATAAATTATACAATAAAAGATATGTGAAACCAAAAAAGAAATATAACTTTTATCAAAAGTAAAATAGGAGTATAACTTTTAAGTCAAAGTCAATATAAATTTCATCCATATTATTTTTAATGTGCACTTTTTAATTTTTCATTTTACACCCTCATGCTCTTTATTTTATACTTTATTTGCTCAAATTTTTTAACTCCAACCCCCTAAAATTAATTTCGTGTTCACTAAAGTTTTTATGGATTAAGTTTATTTCTGTGAATTTTTGTGAATTAATGCTAGTGCACATTTTTAACTTTTAATATCTCTAGTTATATATAATTAAGGAAAATTTTTATGAATAATACAAATTTCAGCTAATATTTTGTATTATTTATGATCATTTTCATTAGTAAACATTATATGGGAAGTTTTCTTCTAAGTAAACATTATAAAATAATTTCATTAAAATTATATAATGAGTTGAATCTAATAAATTCTCACATGATTATGTTTTTTATTAACGATAATTTATTTAAAAAGCATAAATAAAACTTGTAAATAATAAAAAAAAATTCAGATTGTAACTACTAAAAGAAACATAATATAGAGATACTCCTACTTCAGTATTTATAATTTTTAAGTGCACAATTTTAGATCAAATTACAGAAAAAAAGATGTATACATATTTAAATATCCCACACAAGCAATAAAAATTTACTCATTGAAAATTGGTTTTAAGCTTTGCACCTTTGACATACTGCTGCTCACATCCATGGCCTGTTCCATGTAAAATTCATCGTCTCGAATTTTCGATCTTCTTAAGAACTTCTTGAATCGAAATATCGAATGCGTCTTCAAACGTCTCTAACTTTTTATTAGCATAAATAATCCTTGGTATTAACTTAATTACCTCTTCTCTCATTGCTGATACATTTTCCTCTGATATCTGTGACAGCATTGTTTCAACACTAATAGTCCCATTTCGGATCCCATCTTCCGGTATAAAAATCGAATAGCTTGTATAATTTTCCGGTAGATGCCATATGTATTGCTTGTAGGATGATTGCGGGTGAAAAAAAACCGGTATACAACCAGCCAAAATCGAATCAAAAGTAGACCGTCTTGTAAACGAATCCCCTGGTGGCTGCAGACAGAATTTAGACTTCATAAACACTTCAATTATGTGTGTAGGAATACTACATAAGTCAGTACAATGAACTAATATGCAGCTATTATTTTTCGCTCTTGTACACTGATTAATCAACTTCCCTCGAATGGATTGTCGTTTATGAGGGCGTGGTGCACCAGCAAAGACGGAAAGGTAGCTTCTATTTGAAGCTGTCCTGACTCGTTCCTGCCAATCGAGCACATCTCTGTCAGTCGAGGGATGAAAATAGGTCGGATATGGGATAGCAAACTCGTTTTTGTTGGGATAATTTGTTTCGATTGATAAAACCGTCATGTTTTTAGATTCGGGCAATCTTAATAGCTTGTTACCCCACTTATGAACATGATCACTAGCTCTATTGAAATCCCAACTGATTCTTCCTAGTACAAAGAAGTGATCCTTACCCATCATAACATTCCATTCGGGTTTTCCCCTTAGCCATGACACGAAATCTAAGGCTCCGGCATCTTTGATAGATGAGCTAGACTTGTTATACAAATACGGGCTGACTTGTAGGCCAGGATAAAACGGTGCATAGATTGCGGATGCTAGCGAAGAGTTGCTAGTTAAGCAGTCATATTGCTTCATTCTACTATGAAATATGATTGATAGAGTAAATTGGTTAGTATCATACCAATTTTCCCAATTGAGTTTAGCCCCAAAACCATTGTTTTGGAAGTAAGGACAATAATCAAAGTTTTCCTTGAGTGTATGGCAATTTCTTAGCAAATCTTGGTTGAATCTTGGAGGAAGATCATGCATATAAATGTAACGATTCGTGCAATTCGGATCAAATCTTTTCTTTCCTATTGCGTTTTCTTGATTAGTTGATCTTGTGGAGACTCTTAGACTCCGAAGGAAGTTGCTAATCGCGATTTGATTATTCGATAAGTAGGGTTTGTTAAGGAATGTGATTATGAAGCATAATAACAAGAATGTTGAAAGTATTATATGAAATGAGGTTTTGTAGTCTAAATTTAGCTTCATAATAGCTAATTAAGAAAGTAGTTAAGGGGTAAGTTTGAGTTTCAACAAGGTACTCTAGACTCTAGTCATGCATGAACCTTAAGAATACTATGATGAAGCATGTTTCTTAAGTTTCCAATAGTTTTTGTCCATTGTCCAAGGTTTTTCTTCCATTTCAAGTTTTCAAAATATATTGTTTGTCTCTAATTCCAAAACAAAACTATGTATTACAACTCATTAGGAGACATATATAAATTAGAATATTATAGAATTGTGATTCGACGATAGAGGGTTGACTTTCCGAACTAAAACAAATCAACGTGGAAAAATCACCATTGACTACTCTACAACCAATGAATCAATTTTACTGATTATTTACATATAATTTCTTCCTCTTTTTATTCATATCCATTGTCATATGATCAGTTTAATTTTTATTCTTCATGATTATTTTTTTCAGTCTTTTTCTTTGCACTTGAACAACCAACGTAAAAAGTTTTTTCTCATTTTTTCTTTAATGTTTGCAACTACATGATCCTTATATATTATATCTGCAATTAAAAATCCATCCTATATATTATGTATACTCATTTATTCAACATACGCATCTTAATAATTTCCATTTAGTAGAGTTGTTTCAATGCTCTTTCCACAAGCACACTTTGGTTGCATAGTATTCTAATCACAACCTTTCATTTGAGTCACCCGCAATGAATTTTATGCATATATCTCTGATTTTGTGAAAATTGAACTAAGTTACTTGAAACCAAGGTTGTTAGGATCGAGATTCTACGTAATATCGTTGAGGGGTAGGATCGAAATCGGTAGAATCGGATTGCAGGATCGTGTGATCCTCTAAATATGCATTAATATGCTTTAGATAACTAATTTTCAATTGTATTTGTTCTTTTTTTTATATATATTTTAAGGTTTAAATTAACACTTATTTGAATCCAACTATTATGTTTTGTAAGATACCTTTAATAATCATTTTTAAAATGCTAATCAAGAAAACTTGAATTTTAATCATATTAATATAATTGTTTAGAGATATACATATATATACGTAAGTAAAATCTGGATTATATGAAATTTTTATACGATTAAAACTACCCTTGTAGGATCGAAAATCGTGTTATGATCCTACCACTCAAATCATGGAGCTAAGTAGGATCGTACGATTCTACCAATTTAAGATCCAACCTACGATCCAGATCGGTCGCCTGATTTTAGATTGTAAGATCGGAGAATCGTTGATCAGGATCGAGATTCTGATAACCATGCTTGAAACATTCACTTGGAAAGAGTTTTGTGACTAATCAAAATTTTACACCACCTTTGTTATTATCATTTATCTCCCGCATCAAAATGACGAGTAACGTCTTACCATAACATAGTTTTTGGCACATAAATGATAAATCTAGTCAAAATTTTACATTCAAATTTGTGGCACATAAATGATAAATCTAGTCAAAATTTTCAAAAATATTAAACACGTTGACTTGTATAGTTGTCAAAAAAACTAAAAAATACAATTATAAACTCCCAAATTTTTGGGTAGTACTAGTCATGTGGTTCTTATCACTATGCACAAGGTATATTGAGCTTCGTAACACAATTTTAACTAAAGTCAGATAGGAAGATGTAGTAAAAATAAATATAATGCCATTATTTTGAATAAAGATCATTGAATTTGTAATTCATCAAAAAAAAATTAATATGGACAACTCACCAATCTTAATTTAAGGGGAAGTTATGTGCCTCTCAAAAAAATTATATGGACCACTCACCTCTATGATACACTTAGGGAGGGGTAGGGTGATTAGGGTTTGTTTGTTCACGAATTCTTGTGAGAGACGTTCTCTTTGAGAGACTATTTTTTTATTGGGTAAACCCATATAAAAAATATGAAGTAAGGGTAGAAAATAAGCTTTGATGGACTGGGCCTGAGAGACGGTCTCTCAGAAGACTAACTGTATTTATTATTATTGTCCTATTTGATTTTTACACGTTTGTTCATGCAAATATTCAAATGATTTGGGATTTGGCTTACGGACGCTTGGACCTAGATTTTCCCCTTGTTATAAATGTGTGATGCATGCTGATGCAAATGCAATGAATCACAAATGGAAGTTTATCATAGCGTTTCTTTTCCGCCTTTGAAGAGTTGAAATAATGACAGAAGATTCACACCATAGTATTTGGACATTGATTGGTACTCATCATGAACTTGCCGTTAATAGGATATGTATGACATACATGAATGCAACGGGTACTGACTCCGTCTTTTTGAATTTGCCAAAAGCTCTCCATTATGATACTCAAATGTGTTAAATTCTAAGGTACCGAGGGAGTATGACAGCATATGTTACTCCTCTCAGTCAGTCCCTTTGATAGCCTTGCCTTGTTGAATGAAGTTGTTAAATTTCAGGTCTAAAATATACAGGTTCAAAACATAAGTACTTAAGGATTGCTGAGAATGCTGACTCTTCAGAAGATTAGTAGTTTCACAGACCCAGCCAGGCCCGCCATGAACTTTGCGCTTCACAGGTTTTACTTATGTGGATCTACACGAGCCGAGGTTTAATGTATATTGTGTATGTGTTGGGCTTGTGGGTTCGGGCTGGGGTCATAATTACCTTGTTTCTCTTGAGTTGCTTGTTTCTGGTCGTTAACGGATCCATGCTCAGTCGTTTTGTTGTTTATGGTGCCTTGTGCTGAAACAAGGCACATACATAAATAAAGATTTGAAATCAAATTAAAAGTTTGTTATGAGCTGGTTTTTGATGATTTCTGTCCATTTTTAGTAGCGGCAGCCTGAATTAGACCATCCAATATATCCAACCTCACAGCTTTGGTTTGGGTAGGGCCGTTCTTTAATTAGTTTAGCTTTTTTTTAAATATTCTTGTGAGAGATTATTTTTCTGTTAAGTGATCTCAAAATATAATTTGTGTAAATTGGACTATTTAACGCATGTATAAAGTATACAGTGAGACCGTCTCATATAAGTATTTGCATAATAAATAAAAGGGAGTAACAGTAGGAGCAAACCAAAATACTAACATAGGGTGGACCGAACACTTATCATTGTATGTGTGTAGAACTAACTCAGTTGTCATTTTTCAGTGTTATTTGTTATACAATTTAATATTGAATGGTTTTTAATCAAATAATGACTAGGGACATGACCTAGGGCTAGGATGACGCGAGCCATGGCCTAGGACAGCTCGGGATTAGATTCTCCCTACAAACCAGCGATGCACTTATCCTACAGGTTTGGACATTGAATTGACACTGCTTCCCTCACAACTCAAATCAACAACAAAACCTTTCCAACCATTAGTCCAAAGGTATGTTTTCGAGCAAACATCTAATATAAGACCCAAGTTGAAAGGGCAAAATAACATCATGTTGAACTATATTTACTCATCACACATTGAGGATGTACTTGAAATATGAAGGGTGGTAGTGAGTCTTCTTTTACACTTTTTGGATAAGGATTTAGGAGAGAATGAAAAGAAAGAATGAGAGAAGAGAGGCAAAAGGTATGAAGGGGAGGAAATTACGAGGGGAACTTCCCTAGTCTGTTTAGGAGGAAAGAGACGGAAAAGGAAGAGAAATAACATTTTCCTTCCAAATCTACCACATTTGTAAAGGTTTTGTTACCAACAAATTTAACAGAAACAAATCCCTCCAAATCGCCCCTCCGAAATTGGTATCAAAAAAACAAATGTCCATCCCTTCAAATCCATCCCCTTCTTTTCCTTCACATCCTTTAAACCATCACGAAACAGCCAGTCAGATCAGAGACAGCCACAATATTACTAAACTTTAAACTCCCAAATAAGCTTCTAGCCTTCTATAATTCTAACCATACGCAATAGTACATAATAATCCTTCACAAAACTCGCAACACATTTCAGACCATTGAACAAAACAATAGTAAGAAGGCCAATCACCTAAAACACCCATTGCCCCTTTCCAGACACCAAACACAGGGTAGTGAAAGAGTTCAGTACTACAGCCCACAAGATACCTTCACAAGACAAGCAAGGAAACTGAAACCTCTTTGTTAAGCTAAGAATCTCACTTTGCAATATCCTAGTAATTTTTTCCAAAACCAGCAATTGATCATGAAATCTGCCTCCTCAACAATAACAATCAAACAGCGCTTCATCGCAATAGCAACAAACTAGTAAACAGAGTCCTAATTTCTTAACCTCAACATTTCCTCAATATCCCTATGGTAAAGCTAACTTCTTACAAGATCATTTAATTCTAGAGCACCAAATTTCTCATAAAGCAAAGATTCATCCTTAAAGCAATCATTAAAACAATGCAACAATACCATACATAATACATGATACAACAATGCCACAACCCTAAATCCCAAAAATTTTGGTCGGCTACATGAACCAATAAATCAGTCCCGGTGGTCGCACACATGAAATCTCCCATTCAATTTATATCCATCATCTACCATGATAACAATACTATACATACATATAAATTTAATATAAAAGCTAATATTTCACCAAATCACTGCATTCTTCGATTGACAAAAGCTAAAATAAGAATAACATTACAAAATAATCACCAGAAAACTAACAAAACTAGAACAAATATATATATACTCCATCAAAGCTTAAAAATTTAATAATACCATAGTCTCATAATTTTTTATTCTCCTAAATTAAAGCTAAACAAATTACTAAACCACTAAACTGCATTTAGCTCAAGCATTTTTGTTGTAATGTATAAAATTGCAAAGAAACTGAAAACCAAAATCAATAATACCATACAAATATAATCAATAATCACTCACTCAAAATTTCAAGCTTACTTTTTCATCATCTTCAACAATTTATCAAAACCCTCCGCCACGACTGTTGTTCAAGATAGTACCAAGAGTACCCAAAACAGCGAAAGCCAAAAGTGGGCTAACATCCAAAGTATCAAAAACTGGGGGAATTATATTGCGAAACAAATTCAGATAAGGATCACATAAATCCCTAATTGCAGATAAAGGTTGTCTATCCCATGGAATATTAGGAAACCATGAAAGTAAAACCCTAACCATTAAAACCCCACTATAAATATCAAGCCATTTGCACATTCCAGCAGCGACGACAGTTAATGGAGTGTTTAAATACCCAGTTGGACGGTCTTTTACAGCAGCAAAGAATAAAGGACCAGCTGAACTTAGGGTTGGAGCTGAAATGGCGATTTGGGAAGCGAATTTTGAGAAGAGGAGTTTAGAAACGGCGTAGAGTGTTGCAATTAGAGATGTAACTGTGCGAGTAGAGGTTGAATTGAATGGATTTCTCGAATTGAGAGATGGAGGAGGTGAAATTGTAGGTGATGAAGTAGAAGATGAAACCCTAATTTTTAGAGAGGGAAGATATGTGCGATTAAAATTCAGGGATTTCGGGGTTTTCATGGAATAGGGAGATGATAAAGATTTAGGGTTTCGGAGGAAGAGAGATTGAGAAGAAACTGTAATTGTCGCCATTGTTGCGTTGTTCAGAGCTTTGGTGTTATCGGGAAATTTCGAGAGAAGAAGGAAAGGTGCGGAATGGATGATGTTTTTAATAGATAACACACAGAATTTTGGGGAGTTTTTTTGGGCTTTAAACTTTTCCTAATCATTTTTTAACCTTTAATTAATAATGGGTTTTTATGCCTTTATTTTTACAGTTGGTTTTCTAAGAGACTGTCATTTGTAAAGGCGTCTCTCATAAGTCATAACACAATTCATTAAAACTTAAATTTTGATCAGAACAAACTTTGTTCGATCAAGATTCGACCAAATCAACTACTTCTCTAATTTTTGGTGAGGTTTTAGAAATACGTCAACATTTTTGAGCTATAACTTGTATAATTTTTCTTCAAATGAACGGCCTAAAAAAAGGCTCATAATATGGTATTCTTTTTAGTTTTATCAGTTTAGTTGTTTGGTTTGTATTCTTTATAATTTGTATCAGTTAGCTCAAACCTTAATAATCATCATCATCATCATCCTACCCAGTGTATCCCGCTCATAGAAAACTATAGGCAGGGTCTGGGGAGAGAAGGATGGCGGCAACTTATACCTTTAATAGATAAAAAATATTAAAAGTAATGGGTATGCAGGGCCGGCCTAGTGAGGGGGCGAAGTGGGCCTGCGCCCAGGGCCCACTCCCAAAAGTTAGAAAACCCCTTAAAATAGAGCCCCATATTTGCTATATAAATTACAATAAAACTAATAAAACTAATACATGAAATCATCTCTGACCATCGAAAGACAACTGTATTGTGACTGTTCATCTCATCATCTGATTTTATATTAATTTATATGCCTTTTCCTTTCATGACGTCAAAATTTTTTTGTGTATATAATTAAGGCCCCACAAAATGTGTTTCGCCCCGGGCTCCTAAAAACTCAGAGCCGGCCCTGTGGGTATGTGAAGGTAAATAGATAAACTATATTTTTGTTACTACACTCAGATATTTTACATTCTTTTTACAACATAAATTACATTCAAAATACATGTAAAAGTTTTTATATAAATTCTTAATCCTCACACAAAAAATCTAAGAAAACTTCTTATGCACAAAAAGTAAATTACTATACAATATCATACATCATTTGGCATATATCATAACAATTACAAACACCCTAATTTCAAAATATCAGTTTATTGCATCAATATATTTTTCTATAACTTCTTATAATCGGTCTAAAATGACTTTTTATTTCGTCATATCCTAAATATGACCCTGAAATAACTATCGATTCAGCCCTTTCTTGTTAAGGATAGTGTCACATTGATGAAGACATTTTTCTCATCCTCCATTGAGACTTGAATTTTTTTGCTATATCTCATAAACAATTCCTCAAGTATGAGTTCTCCAAAATGACTTTTGATTAAGGGTTCAGCTACAGATCTCATGCATTTAAAAAAGTCATAATGACCAGGAAATTTATTGGAGTTATTGTAATTTTGAATTGGTTCCCAATTAACTTTAGAAACTTGAGCTTGATTGAATGTAAATGATCCTTCTTTCTCCACTAGTAACCTTAACTCTGTCTCTGATGGAGGATATTGAGGAATATTAAATGTATGTAGCTTCTCTTCCTCTATCAAACCCTAAAAATACAATAAAAAATTAAGAAAAATGATATATATACAGTCCTAAGAGCTGTATATAAAAAAATTAAAGTCATTATATAAAATATTAGATTAGATTTTCTTGAAATTTTAAAATCATTACTGATAAAGAGAATTTGTTAATTTTTATTTACAGCCCTAAGAGCTGTAAATATCATTATCCCAAAATTAAAAACCTTTAAGAAATGCAAATACTAAAAGTGTGATCATACCTACATGGCGGAGGGGCGAATTTAAAATACAACGATCATTCATCACTAGACCTATACATTGGGTCAAATCAGGCTCAAACTAAAACAAAATAATTGGGCCAATCCTTATTCATTAAAAAGGTTTGAAAACTGTGACCCACTTCAGCCCCACCTGACTCATTTACAATTTTATTCTTTTGAATTTGATTGATATAAGTCACTCAAATTAAGTAAAATGTCTTTTATTTAAAATAAATAGGATTTTGATCAAATGGTTCAATTCACAATTTATTTATAGTGATTTAAATGATAAAATAATCTCACAGAACCTGCCCATAATAATAATAATAATAATAATAATAATAATAATAATAATAATAATAAGGAAAATTTGATTGATGTAGAAACTCATCTAAAACCCACTCCTCCCTCCTCCCTCCTCCCTCCTCCCTCCTCCCTCCGTCTCCTTCCTCCTTCCATTTTCTTTTTCTTCTTCATCTTTACACAAAAAACACCTTAAGTTGGGGCTATCATCAACCTTTTGGTTGATGGTAAGCCCCTAATTTCTCTGTTTTAAGCTTTTTAAATATGATTAGAATAATTTTGTGTCCTCTCCCTATAGGAGGGTTGTTCTACCCATTTATTGGGTTTGTTCTACCCATATATTGGGTTTTAGTCTCTCTCCTCGTGAGAGTTTGGAGTTATGTATTTTGGTCTCTTGTTGATTTATTGGTAGAGCTTAATGCAATAATACAACAGATGCAAAAATTGCAATTACTATCAACTACATCAATTTCAATTTTATCTCAAGACTACAACAGATCGAAAGACCCCCTCGTAGAAGGCTGTATCAAACAGCGATGTGGAAGAGGATGTTCAGAATTGTCAGATCTGATACACAACGATCGTAGTTTTGTTAATTTAGAATTAATTTTGGTTAAAGTTGTTATGTATTTGCTAATTTTTAACTCTGATGTAGATGTCGTATGACTCTTTATTAATGAATTAGGTATTATTCAAAAAAAAAAAAAAAAAGAAAATTTGATTCTAAAGGTGTGAATTTTGCCTGATTTGCTTCTAAAAGTTCGAACTTTACTTTCGTTTATCTTATAAAGATTCAAACTTTAGGGGTCATCCGCTTTTAAAGGTTCAACCAATTTTAGTAACCTGAAACAGTATGTTATCATCTTCTTCATCACCTTCGAAATAATAATAATAATAATAATAATAATTTAGAATGCATATATTATGTTATACCTCAAGTAGCATGTCATTGAGAGCCATAGCAAGAAGGTCCCACATATAACAAGCATGTTTACTATAGAGTTTAACACTTTTCCTTCCCAAAACAGTTATCACCATCATACCTCCATTCACAACTTCTTGGGACCTACACCTTAAAAATGAGGTAAAGTCCTTCCTAAATTGCTCTGAATAGGCTTTTAAAACATGAGGAGGGCTTCTTCTTCCTATGTAAATATTTTTCTTGTTGTCTTCTATTCCTTCTGGTATCTGATAATTCATCATCATAATAAAACACCCATAATAATAATGTTACATGTCTACAACTTTATTATTGATAAAAGAAAAAAAATAACATAATTTATCTTCAACGTATTATGTTGGAGGCGTCTTATCCATGTTTTAGATTACTAATTTCGTGAGAGTTCTTCTCTTCATCTTTTCTCGAGCCGGGGGACTCCTTTTGCCGCCATCCTTCCCTCCCCAGACCCAGTCTATAGTTCTCTATATATGGACGGGAAACACTAGGTAGGATGATGATGATGATGATGAGGATGATCTTCAACATGTTATTCTTATTGAAATTAGATCAAAATTAATCAAATTAAATTAGCTCACCGATTATATATACGGAATTTTGTCTCACATATAAAATATTTTCAACAATACTGTTTTAGTTTAAAATATTGGTGTGATGTGTGATGACAACATATATTGTCCCAAGTTTAAGTCTATCAAGATTATTTAAAAACAATACATAACATTAAAATCATTTAATTTTATTTTGTATCCGTCCATTCTTGACAATTTTTAGGCCCTAGGCAAAAAATAAAAAAAAGGTCCTTATATAAGTAAAATTTCGGTTATTTTTCACCAACTATGTAGTTCAGTAATCATGCGTTTAACTAATAAACCTAATACTGCAAATTCGATTCATGTTAGAAGCTACTTATGCAACTACTAACTCAATTTAGGCCCTTCATGAATTGGGCCCTAGGCGGTTGCACCTCAAAACTACCGTATGTAGAATCAGCAAAGAAAATTAAGCAAGGGTGAAAATCACCTGAGATAGCCAGTGGAGGCTATAAGAAGAATGAACAAAATGCAAGTGATTAGAAGGGAAAAGTCTTCCATAGAAACAGCCAGGCACACTATGAACAAAACAATGTCCATAATTAACACCAATTTTCTTCTTAAGATCATCCTCAAAACTACCTAATGATCTAAATATTAAGTTGAAATCATTTCCAGGAAGATCATTCAAGTAAACTTGATACTCTTGACCCCTTTTTCCGGCTAGTCGCGCCGCCTTTTCGACCACCTCAATGAGGTCAATCATGACATTCAAAGTGTTGTGCACGGCCGAGGAACACCCCAAGTCTGCCATGCATAAGGTTGTTGGATATTCTTTACAATACATTTCTCTTATGGCATTTTCTTTTATTGCTTTTGTCAACGATAACACATGTTTCTGCATGCATCAGAGCCGAAGTCAGAATTTTAGATTGGGTAAATCAAATATAAAATAAAAATATGGAAAATTTGCAAAGAATAATCCCAACTATCACTCGTTGGCAAAATATAATCCCAACTATTGATAATTTTTTAATAATCCTAACTTGTCATCGAATTTGCTCAAAACAGTCTCACACCCTCAATTGGGTGATATTGTAGTTGCTTCGAATTTGAGCAGGAATAATGTTTCTGATTATGATGAAAGTGATAAATAAGGGACACATGATTAGAAAATATTCAAATGGTACCGTGGGACTGTTTTGAGCAAATTCGATGAATAGTTAGGATTATTAAAAAATAATCGATAGTTGGGATTATTTTTGGCCAATGAGTGATAGTTGGGATTATTCTTGGCAAATTTTCCTAAAAATAAATTAGTTTTTGATTTTTTTTTTGAACTTATTTCTCCTAAATTAAGTAAGGCAAACTTAATGAACTTTAATTCATTATTAAATTCAAAAGCAAATTAATTAGAAAAATAATGTGTATGTACAAATATATGAAGTATAATTTTTTATTATTAGGTAGGCAGACTGAGAGGGTCCGATGTGAATATATAGAACTCAGAAGAATATTTATTATTATTATTACTTTTATTATTACATTTTTTTGAGCTATATATTTTTTTATTGTGTGCATAATTAAATTAAAAATAATAAAAATAACTATATATTACTATATAATTAAATTAAAAATAATAAAAAAAATTAAATTAAATAATAAATGCTTTGGATATAAATCAATAAGAACTTATATGACCCATTTTTTTTAATGCATAACGAATAAGTAAAATAATACTCCATAATAGAATTTATTATTCAAGTGTAACAATAACAAGTAATTAATTTGAATAAAAAATAATATAAAAGTGTTTTTTTTATAAAGTACTTTCTTTATTTATTGTTTTATATTTGAGTAAAACGTGCTCAAAAGAAAATAATAAACCTGAATATAGGATGATTTTGCATAACTTGTTTCATTACTCCCTTCATTCATATGAAGTACTTTCTTAATTTCAGTGGCGATGACCATTTTCTAGCAATCCCTTTTTATTAAAGGAAACTTTTTTTAAAACAAAATAAGCTCTGTTTTTAGAATGTTTTAAATTTGTTGCAAAGTGCAATGCACCAATTTATTAAATGACTTTTCTATTTATAGCAAGATTTTGCCATGTTTTAACGCAAATTCTTGTGAGAGACCATCTCTAATTGGACCGGCTCAATATATATTTTTGAAATATTGTAAGTGCATTAAAAACGATGTAAGTAGGCGTTTAAGATTTTGTGAGTAGGCATTAAAGATACGATAACATTATAACAAATTTAGCTTTTTGCGACATTGGATTTAGTGGCATTAAAAAAATGCCACTGATTCATATTTTTAATGTAATAATTATTGGTTTTTATTTTAAGTTCCACCATAAAGTGATTTAGCGATACTTAATTTGGTCTTTAGTGGCATATGTAATTGTCACTATAATCTATAGTGGCATTTGAAAGAAATGTCACTATATCCTATGTCGCTAAAAGCTTTAGTGTCACTTTTTACTATGCTGCTAAAGAGTCTAATAAATGTCACTAAATCCTCAATATACACGTTATAAGAAATTTGAAATAGCGACATTTAAATTAAATGTTGCTAAATATATCCCACTAAAAGCAAATTATGTTGTAGTGTAAGTAGACATTAAGAATAATGCAAGTAGACATTAAATTTTAATGTGTTGAATCTGAGAGACGTCTTTTAAAGAAACGGTAATAAGATAGATGTTTTTTTTTTTTTTTAATTGAGGATCATTCTGCACCACACTGCTAGCTAACAAGAAATTACAAAATATAGGCCACCAATACAAATCACATTTATGGTTTATGTACGATATAATAAGTTGTTAGGCACTTGTCTCGTTTTTCGGCTATTTAATGTTAAAAAGGAAATATTTGGTAAATAAAATTAGCTTTTAAGTTAAAATTAAAAAGATTAATTTGATTAGTTCTATGTTTATTAGCTCATTTTTTCTACTATTCTACTAAATAATCAACTGCTACTCCCTCCGTTCCTTTTTATTTGTCCACTTTAAGTTTGTCCACTTTTAGAGAGAGAAATTTAAATTAAATTTTTGAAATTATATTGATGATAAAATATATTCATGTGAGATCTTGTTAGATTTGTCTTGATGTAAAGTTTTTTGATATGTAATTTTTATAATTTTGTATGATGCGTATTTAGCGATATTAAGGCTTAAAATTTGCTAAAAAATGCGTGCAAAAGGTAAAGTGGACAAATAAAAAGGAACGGAAGGAGTAATATTTAATTTTATCAAACATTTCGCTAGACGACTTAGATAAGTTTATTGGGTTGATGATGATGATGATTTCTCTAAACAATAACTTACTTATTTTTTTGAGCGATAATAACTTACTTATTTAAATAGCTTAAAAACCAACAATAGCATTCAACGTTTTTAACTACTCAAACAAGTCAACTAAATTACAACCACTACGTATTTGATGATTCTCAAATCAAAATAATATATATATATATATATATATATATATATATATATATATATATATATATATATATATATATATATATATATATATATATATATATATATATATATATATATATATATATATATATATATATATATATATATATATATATATATATATATATATATATATATATATATATATGGGAGGGATCCAATGAGAAGGGGGTTGAAAATGAGAAGGGTGAGAAGGATTCTACACCCTTAATTTTTATAAAACAAAAAAGGCTACGGTCACGATTAGACAAAAAACACATAATTGTAAAAGTAACTATGTTACACAGAAGAGTAACTATGACGTAAATTTTAGAATGTTCTTAATTTACAACATAGTATCCTTTTTTATATATATAGTAACCGAAAAAATGAAACAAAAATCCTTTTCATCCTTCTCATTTTAAAATCCTTCTCATTTGATCCTAAATCTATATATATATATATATATATATATATATATATATATATATATATATATATATATATATATATATATATATATATATATATATATATATATATATATATATATATATATATATATAATTTGTAAATATATCATTTGATATTATATATGAATATATATTCAAGAGACTCAAGTTTAAAATACCTAATATCGAGATATATTAAATAATTAGATTTTGTATACAATCCTAATTTTTAATTATTAGATTCAAAAGCACTAGGCTTAACTCAATATCAATATTTAATCTAATCATTCACCCACAATAACCCTTTTTACACTTCTAATATTTAGTTATGAGAAGTGAGAACTCAAAATATGGATTAAGAGGCGGATTTAATGGGTAATTGAGTTAGTGCCAACACATAAATAATGTTATAAATTTAATTGTACCCAATAAAGAGTAAATATTTGTTAAGGAACCAACTCAACCAAAAGCTTAAGCTGATGGTTGAGGCCCCACAATATGTTATATACTCTAACACGCCCCCTCACACGAGAGCCCTTTGGGCTAGAAGTGTGGATGGAACACATGCCCTCCTCATACATGCTGCTAAATATTCCACTTTAAATGAGGGGTGGTTGAGATTCGAACCTGTGACCTTTTGTCACCCTGGCTCTGATACCACTGTTATAGGACAAACAGGAGAGCTCGCCCAAAAGACTAGCCTATTAGGTGAGAGAGCCCATTTGCCTATAAACCCCACATCAATTGCACTTTACAACCGATGTGGGACAAGTCCCATACCTTGCAATGGACCATAACAATCGACCCCCCATAAGGCCAACGTCCTCGTTGGGTCACGGCTGCATTGGGTCACGGTTACGTTGGGTCACGGCTGGCTCTTCCAGGCCACCCACTCCGCAAGCCACCCACTCTGCAGGCCACCCACTCCGAGTCCGGCTCTGATACCATGTTAAGGAACCAACTCAACCAAAAGCTTAAGCTGATGGTTGAGGCCCCACAATATGTTATATACTCTAACAATATTGAACTTAATTGAGATAGTTGGGTAGTCATCTTCTCAAGCCGAGGGACTCTTTGATCGTACTCTTCTTTATGTGTATGAGTTGCTGTCGTTCTTCCCTCTTCAAACCCTAGCTAATCATAATTTTCTATGAGCGTGATACACTGAATAGGTGATGATGATGATTTTGCCAAACATTCTAAATATTATTTATTGCATTAGTTGTTAGTTAATTAACAAACAATAAATAGTAAAGGACGTCCATTTTAATCACATTAATATTTGAGGATGACAAGTCCTAACTTTTAGGGTCACAAATCCTAGTCACGACAGTTCAAAACGAGACTAATGGTGGAGAATAATGTGGGTCATGATCTCACCTAGAGCTAATTAGTTTTACTAATTAAAATTTACTTTCCTTGACATGGTATCAAAAGCCAGTGTGACTAGAGGTTACAAGTTCGAACCTCTCAGCGCCAGGTATGAAGATGACCTGTGTTGCATCCACACTTCTAGCCCAAAAGACTCTCGCATGAGGAGGCGTGTTACGGTGTTAGAGTATATAACATGTTCAGGGGCTTCAACTATCAGCTTAAACTTTTAATTGGTAATTAAAAGCAAAAATCAGATATAATAAGTAAAAAACGATTTTCAATCAGTACAACATAGTTATTAATATATAACTAAAATTTAGTTAATATCAATAAACATCAGTAAATAAGTAAATATGCTAAACACGAACTTACTTCTCCAAGTTGTGGATTTGGACATCAGAGCCGTCTTGGAAAATTTAGGGGCCTTGTGCAAACTTTTTTTTTTGCGCCTTATTTATAGTAAATATATTTATTTTATTAATAAACTTAACATATTTATTTTTTTATTTCCTTATTCATATACTAAAAATGAGGGGACCTTATACGATCGATCACTTCGCACACCCTCAAAGACCCCTCTGTTGGACATGATGAAAGACTATTATATAAGAGAAGCAACGGATAAGGTGATAAGGGAAGGTGTTGACAAATTGGCTTAGAGTTAATAAAGTTAATTAAAAATTGATTGATGCTTAGATGACTTGAAAAATAAATAACTTTAGAACGATGACATGAATTAGGTTGATCAAGAGTTTGCCCTATTGGGTCGGCTAAATTTTTGTGAAAATGTTATAGAGATTGAAGTCGGGGCTAGGGTCGTTCCTGATCATAGGCAAAGTAGGCATTTGCCTAGGACTCATAGTCAGAAAGGGCACTAAATTTAGAAAATGTTAGTTAATAAAAGTACACATTTGAAAATTTGCAATTTATGAGTAGTTCTTCTACCATTTAAAAATTATATGATACGTTTACAATTTCAATGCTAATTATAATATATAGGGCCATCTTTGTTATTTTTCCAAACATCCGTTTAAGTTTAGAATCGTTCCTCCATCAGCGGGCCTTCTTCTTACAGTTTGCCTAGGGCCCATACACTGCCAGGAACGGCAATGGTCGGGCCGGCCCTAAGGGTGGGTAAGAGGGGCCGTCGTTCAGGGCTCCATGTCAAAAAGTAAAATTAATAGTTGTAAAAGTCAATATAAGTTAAAAATTGCAATGATAGGGCCCCAGTATGCTATTTTGCCCAAGACCCCAAATATCTGGGGCCGACCCTGATTATTCGAAGCTTAATGATGTTATGAGAATTAGCGGTATTGCATAACAATAGATTCACAATCTCGTATAGGATTACCTATTGAGTATTGATCAATTTAAACATGCTTATGATCTTATACATATGATTTTTCTTATGAAATTACACTAAAAATCTATATAATCATTATATTATTGTTTTATTACGTGTACCAAACTAGCTAAAAGTTACGTTAAACTTTAAGTACTCCCTCGAATTTATTTAGTTGTCCCATTTGCTTAAGCATATTTATCGAGGTAACATTTTGACTCTTAATATCTCTAATGATGCTTAAATAAAAACATTGAAAAGTTGATAAGAATAATCCTTCAATGAGACGAATCAAACAAGATTTCACATGACTATATTTTAACTTATGAATTAAGAATAAAATACAAATTAAATGAAATTAATGAATAATGTAAAAAACAAATAGGACAATAAAGTTGGTTCGGATGGAGAGAGTATTTAATATTTTTATTTTTTCTTTTCTCTATTAAATATGATGGCACAGCTGCCCCAAAACATACTAATGTTAATTCATGTGCTATATTTTTCATTAGATGTTATCTCAAAAAAAAAAAAAATTTTTTTATTAGATGTCAGCTTAGGACAGTTTGCTGAGGTCGACACCTGAAAACACAAAGTAAAATGAGTTTTGTCACAAAAAATGTGTCCAATTTATAAAAATTGTGATTTGTGACACCCTCCTTATTTATTTTAAGGTACAATAATTTTAAATAGAAAGCATATATCATCATCCTATTAATGTTATCTAAATCATAAAAAGGACGATATGACTATGAGAATAGAGAGATAGAAAATGATAAATTATTCTTGTAGAAGCCGATGAGTGTCAAAAAACAAATTCAACCAAAAACTTAAATTAATGGTAGACGTTTCAGGATATGTACTTATGTATTTTAACACGCCCTCGAATGAAAGTCCTTTGTATCGGAATAGAATTGTGAATGCAATATATGACCTCCTTATACGTGAAGCTGAATATTCCACTTTTAATGAGGGGTGATTGAGATTTGATAGCGTGACCTCTTATTACGCTGACTTTTTGACTAAGTTGATTTCCCTAACATGATATCTAAGCCAGTAAACATGAAGAAAGGTCGACCAAAGAGTCCTTTGATTGAGGGTATCTCAAATATAGAGGGTCTCTCAAAAATTTAAGATGGTCCTACAGAAATTTAAATGTATGGTCGTATATCATAATCTTTGCTCCACAACAGCCCACGTTGTAAAACTTCATGGGCTAAATTTCTATCAGTTTGAAATCTTAAAAATGGACATTATACCAAATTGAAGATCATTATCTATTAAACTATTTTTCTAATTTGTACGAATACGAAAAATATCATCAGACTTCAATCATTAGTTTATACTTTTGGTTATATTATAAATATAATATCTGAAGTCAACACGACATAGAAGCTGTTGAGTTTGAATCTCATGAACTCCTCATTTTAAGTGGATTATTTATTTGGAAAATTTGATTTGAAAGGTTCGAACTTTGCCTCATTTGCTTTTAAAGGTTCGAACTTTCGTTTATCCTAGAAAGGTTCAAACTTAGGGGATCATCTTCATTTAAAGGTGTACCAGGTAATCTGAGTAAGGTAACCTATTGTACTAGGTTACCTTCATCTTCATCCTTACTCTTCATCTTCTTCCTTACTCTTCATCAATAGTTTGAAAAATTAACCAAACCCGATTTATCTTACTTGAACATGATCCTCTACTAATAATTTATTAGCAATAGTGATTAAAATAATATTTGTATTTCTTTCACATGGTAACCTGAGTCTTTAACTTTTCCATGTCGTAGACAAACTTTTTTAATTTGAGCTTTTTACTTTTAAATGTGATAAACAAAATGTTAAATTGTTTTGTTAAATTAAATACTCATTTTGAACATATTATTGAAAATGTGCTCCTAAAGGTCATTGTTACTTAAATTTTATGAAACACACCCTATTATAACCCATTACTAGTAATAACCAATTTTCAACATTTTGTTCATCTGCCGTAAATAATCTAATTTTTTTGATTATTTTCTAATAATCCAACGTTTGCCCTTAATTCGTTGTGAATAATCCAACCTTTTATTTTAGTTTGCTAGCAACATACCCTATTATAACCCATTATTAGTAATAAGATATGTTGTAGGCAAATTTATCACAAAAGTTAGATTATTAAAAAATAGTTAAAAAGGTGAGATTATTCATAGCGGATGGGTGAAAGGTTGGATTATTAATGTCAATTTTTCCATAATTAATACGTTGATTAATACATTGATTGATTGATAAATTATTAATTTTCTTAATACTCTTAATTAGGTGAATAAAATTGGGAAATAATTAAGTTGATTGATAAGTTGATTGATGAGTTGATTAATTTAACTTAAAAACAAATTAGGTAATAAATTCAGAGAATAATTAATTTAATTTTAAAAAATTAGTAATTTTTTTTGAATCTAAAAAAAATTAGTAAATTGATTTGTCTTATATTACTAAATAAATTTACAATAAATTGAGAGAATAATTGATTGATACGTTTGTAAGGGGTTTATAGCTAGAAAATAGCAAATTGAGGTAAACTGAGAGAAAGTAAAAGAGGTAAAAAGAGAATATAATTAGTAACTTATAGTGTTTGGCATATTACTCTTATAAGAGAATAATTAGTTTATTCTATTATATATCTTGCGAAAAATTAGGTAATAAATTGATTAATTTATCTTATAAACTAATTAGGCAAATAATTAAGAGAATAATTAGTAAATTGATTTATCTTATATTCGTAAATGTGTGGTAATACTAATTAGGCAAAAAAAATCATACATTACACGAGTTTCTACACTATTGTTAAATTATAAAGGAGACAATTCTCAATTATACTATGTTTGCTATTACTATCAATAAAAGTGAAGAATTAATCAGAAAAATAATCTTTATTTAATTATTTCTCATCATGACTAACAGAAAATAAAATTGTGTATTCCAAATCCTCAAAATTACTCTCCTAAATAAAAGTCTAAATTACAGCCAATCGTTACACCCTGAATTAATAGCCCAAGTACTCTTTAGTCTTTACATACCCATGCTAATACTTCAATTTCCTTTGCCACTAAAGGTAGGTTTAGAAAATGATTATTAGCTAAAATTGTTAATTAATTTAATAGATTGTATATAAGTCAACTGTTATGAAGATAAAGGGTAAAAGGGTGAAGGACACTTTCAGTATCCCGTACAAGGCTAAGTCAGGGTGCGGGATCTTTTTCCTGAAAGATGTGGACAACCCATATCTATTCCTCTCAAGAAGGAAGTAAAGAGGATGTGCGCAGTAAAGAAACCCCTCAATTGATACATGCGATTGTAGGGGTTGAACCCTAAACCTTCTGCTCAACATGCAGATCTCTATCTATTGAGTCACGCGCTCTTAATTTTTCTTAAAACTAATTTATCAAACTTTTTTATTAGCTCATAAAAAGATCAAAAGTTAAAAGTCAATAAAAAAAACTAACAGAAAACAATAAAAAAGCCGATTACCAAACACGTCAACCTTTTTAGAAGTCACATGGCATATGTTTTCATCATGATCACAACCAACTTAATCGATTAATAAAATATTCTCTCCGTTCCTTTGAGATTGTTAACTGAGACTGCTATTATTTTATAGAAAAGATGTCACCATAGACAGTTAAAATCTCATAAATACAGGCCAATTTCAACCTCAAGCTCCGTACCACAATAAAACTAATATCATTCCTATAGTCTTGGTTGTGCAGGAACCATGTCAGCTGTAGTAGGTACTGTCACTTCCCAGAATACAGGAATCATTCTGTCTTCTAACTTAAACCCTGATTTGAAGGAAAATACTCATATTTCCACTGATTTGATCAAAGAAATTAGCAAGAATGATGCAAATTCTGCTGTTAAGGACACTGAAAACAGTAAGAATGATGATCATACTGTGAAAACTCATCTTAAGGTAACAAGTTTTTACTTTTTAGTTCGTCTTTTTTACCTTGTTGCAATTTTATTTTTCATTTTTTTCTTTTATTTTAAGCTATACATTTTAACTCCGTTGAAGATCCAACTCAGCCAAAAATTTAAGCTAATAGTTGGTGTCAGGTATTATATATTTTAACACGCCCCTCACGTAATAGCCTTTTGGCATAGACGTGTGAATGCAACAGGGACGTTAAATTTTTTGCTTCAAATGAGGAATGATTGGATATTCGAATTCACACTGACTTCTGATATCACGTCAAGAAACTAAATTAAAAATTCAAGTTGATGGTTGAAATTGATGGTTGAAATTCCAGGATATGCTGTATAATGGTCAAACAAACTCTTCTTTAGAACCACGATATACAAATTGTGAATTTGTGATAATTTTTTGGTATGAAAAGAGTATTTAATATTATGCTAAAAATATAATCTTTTGTTAATTATGTTGTTAATTTATTGAAGGATGATGAAAGTTCAAGCAATCAAAATCAACTACTTATTAGAAACATTGGCCTTTCAGATGTTAAAGGTAAAATTTTTAAATCATGGAAAATCTGCATAAACAATTTCAACTATATGTCTGATTTTTTAGATTGAATAAAAGTATTCTTGAATGAAAATTCCTATCTACCATCCTGGTGGATAGGTGGTGGGTATGAGGTTTTACCCGACCATGTCCCATACCTAACTGCCTTGCCCCATTGCCGCCTATTTTATATCTGCAATATATTAATTTATAACAATATTGCATTTTATTAAAAACTATTGTTGTGGATATTAATTTTTTTATTACATTATATTGTGTAAACGAAATTCGAGAAACAATCAAATTTGTAAGGATTTATAAAGTATATTACGCGGACTAGGAGTAAATGTGAGATGGATGGTGTATGGATATACCCAGTTGGCTATAGTGAGTGATGATGAGTTTGAATACATACTTAGGTGAACAAATGTGGATATGAAAATTTTACTCGTCATGAGTGATGGATAGGTGATGGGTATGAAAATTTTAGGTGTTTAATTATGTATGGGAGAGGGCATATACCGTATTCGTTGTCTGTCAAGAAATCAACTCAACTAAAAGCTTAAGCTAATGGTTGAGGCCCCACGATATATTTATACTCTAACACACCCCCTCACACGAGAGCCCTTTAGGCTAGAAGTGTGGATGCAACAAGGACCCTTGTCATACCTGATGCTAAATATTCCACTTTTTAAATGGGGGTGGTTGAGATTCGAACGCGTGACCTCTTGTCACACCGACTTCTGATACCATGTCAAGAAACCAATTCAACCAAAAGCTTAAGCTAATGGTTGAGACCTAACAATATATTATATACTCTAACATTGTCGAATTTGCCATTCCTACTAGTGGGCACTCTCAAAAATCAAGGAAAATGTAATATATTAATATTTTAAATTGATTTTATTTTTGTACATGAATTTGCAGAGAAAAAAAGCCCAGAAGTGAAGATATTGAGACTGAATATATATTCACCTGGTCGAACTGATGTAGTGTTGCCAATTCCATTTCCTAGTACAACTTCTCAAAGTACACTTTTTACCCTAAAAGAAGGAACCAAATACCGCATTACATTAAATTTTAACGTCACTCAAAATGTTGTTAAAAATCTCAAAAACATTTACACTGTTTGGAAAGCTGGAATTAGAGGTAATTATTAGTATTTATAATTTAATTTAAATTCGTCTTTTTGAATTTGCAACATTCTTGTAAGAAGTTATATACGTCGGTTTTTTTTGAATGCAGTGCGCCAAACTACGAAGTTAGTAGGCACGTTTAGCCCTCGACAAGAACAATATACATTTGAATCAGATGAAGGAATGACTCCTTCTGGATTCTTTGTTAGGGGCTCTTTTCTGGTCCGATCTAAGGTAAGCTTTACTTATGTATATATGTTGAACCAACTCGATTATTTTGTACAAATTATATTCTAAATAAATAAGGTCACTAATTAAATGACTTGGATTATAGTCTAGACATGCTTGGGCCTGACTTTCTCTTACCACTAAAAGTAAAACTTAAACTGAATGTGACATTTACTTTCAGAGCAGGCCACCTTAATTAGCAGCAAACTCAAAGGGAAAAAGAGTATATATGAAATCGAGTTTTGGTTGACCCAGACTCAAATCATTCCATATACTACCTCCGTTAATTGTTTTGTGCAACCGCAGTACAAATTGCGGTTGCCAATGCAATTTTTCATAAAGCAAAATTAGAGAAAGTGGGGTAATGTAATTAAAGGTAAGATAGGAGAGAGAAATAATGGAAGTAGGGATAGGTAAGTAAGAGAAAGAAAGAGAGAGGAAGTAGGGATAGGTAATTTAGGAAAAAGAAGGAGAGAGAAAATGATGGGATAGGTGATTAAAGGAGAGAGAAAATGATGGGATAGGTAATTAGATTGGTTATTTTTTACTAAAAAAGGAAAGAAAAAAGTAAGTTGCAAATAACCTTGAGCTGACAAAAATGGCAAAAGTTGCAGAAAACAATTAACGGAGGTAGTATATAACTTGTTTTATTTTTCATAAATAAGAATGAGAGATTCGAGACACGTGCAACATGTCTAATTGCACAAGGCCTAAAGTATAATGGCCTAATTGACACATATAATATGCTCAAAATTAATATTAAAAGTAGGCAATATAAAGTTTTGTCTCAAGGAACCAACTAACAAAAAGTGTAAGCTAATGTTTGAGACTCCTGAATAAATTATATAATCTAAAATGCCTCTTCACGCTAGAGTCCTTTAGGTTTAGAAGTGTGGATGTAGCACATGCTCTTCTCATAACTGGCGCTAAATACTCCAGTTATATCTGAATCTGTCTATTTAACCTAGTTTTTGTGTGTATATGATTGCAGTTTGTGGATGATGATGGCAATTGTTACTTGGATACCACTTACTACTTTGACATTAGAAAAGATTGGGGAGCTAGAGAGAAGTCTTAAGATTTCTAATAACTCTTATGTAAAAGTTAAAAAAAAAAAAAAAATTGTAGTCTTTGGCTTTCTTTTGGTCTTATTGATCATATGTGACTAATATATTACCTTAAAATGTTTGAAGGGTGTTTATGTTATTATTAAAACTTTACTCTTATTTTATTTCTAGTATATTGGTTAATTCTTAAGAGCTTAGTTATAATCACAAAATATTTACAGCCTGTTTGGTAGGTGGTAATAAACCGCGGTAATGGGAATGAAAAATTAGTGTAATTTTGATTGAAAAATCTCTTGGCTACCTTGATAGCCATGCTTGACAACCTTCAATCATCTCATATTGTTCATAAAATTCATTCCAATGCATTACCAATGGGTATGTGGTATTAGGTGGTAATGGAAATTTGTGAACAAAAAAATCTTTTTGTGATCAAAGTTTCATTACCATGGGAATGACATCAAAGTTTTGATTAAATTTTACACTATAAATCATTCTCATTACCACCATTTAGTATCACTAACCAAACGGACTGTTAGTATTTTTATTAATAAGTATATGATAAAAGGGAAAAATAAATTATACAAATGTATTAATTTAACATCAAATCAAATTGCAATAATCAAAAAGAAAAAATAAGAAACTAAAATAATCATTCACAAAATTTAAATTGAATTTAAAAGTTTCTTGGTCGAATAGAATTCTGTGAACTTGGACTTAATTATGACAAAAAAAATCAATAAATCCTATAGGCCATACCTTATAATTAGAACTAGCAACCAATTTGTTACATGCAAATTGGACCTACCTTAATCATGATACAACATACATGAATGATCATACTAGCATGGAATTGGAATTTGGATTATTTTTCATCTGTTTATTTTGCATTATTTTTATATTTGAAAACAGATTTATTATTTTTTCTGAATCTCACTCATATATATTATAGCTTTATCTGTATTTATTATCAAATATGTTCATCTTTCTTAATAATAACGTATTTTCTCTTTGCCACTAATTCAAGAGGACAAATTAAATTGTACAACACAAAAGCAAAACAATTAATTAAATAAACTATAGAAATTAAATAAAGTTTAGTGATTAAAACAGTAAAAATGAAAGTTAAGATGGGTGAATCATATCTTAATGATAGCTAAAAATTTGTTTATCATATAAAAAAAGTTTTTTCATGTCTACTATGGTCTACCAAAGAAAAAATATGTTAAGTGCAATCATTTGCATATATAGTAATTATAACTCTAAACCCTTTATTAGTTTGGATAATTATGAAAATAGTTAAAATCCAGCTATGATTTCCCCTTTTTAGGTTAAATTAAGTGTAGGGACACACATGAAGCTTAGTTTGAGATCTACTAGAAAATTTAAGCTTCACTTTCGATCAGGTTAACGTAAAATTCTGATTTTAAAAATTATATAAAATCTCTTTAGATTTAAAGGAATGAGTTAAAAAGACAAAAAATATAAGAGAACTCAAAATTTTGATTTCGAAAAATAGCTATCGAGATCTTGTTAGGTTCAATGGATGAGTTGTACATAACCGAGTGTCTTCAACTTTAAGCTAGACTATATTCGATGATTTCTTCTCGTCTTATTGATCTTATCTGCACGTACACTCACTCATTTTACGATTTTACCCGGTTATTTAATTATTTATATTCTTTTCTTTTACTTTTTAACTCTTGATGACAATTATATATATATTTATATAAATTTAGCAGGAATTAAAAAGATTTTTTTTTAAAAAAAAAAGTAGCTAGTCAAGAATTGGCAACTTCATGGTGTTGAATGTAACCATAAAATCATGCTTGAAAATAGGAATGATGCGCAGCCGTAAGCATGCCAAAAAACATATCACGCAACTCATCCATACATCATCATATTCATACAGCATGCACATTACCCTACCTTTTAGAAGCATGTATTAATTTTGGAGCATGCAAACTTTGTTACCGAACTCGTTACCAGACTCTTCAATTTACCTCAAATATTCATGTTAAATTTGAAATTATTGACATTCAGGTAAACATTTTAGTTTTGCTTCGAATTAATCAGGTTAAATACGTAAATACATTAAAGTCTTACATTACTTATAATCTTACGGATAGATGTGTTCATTCGGTTCATCGGTTGATTTCGAGTCAGCTGTTTCAAATTGGTTCAAAATCAAATCTTATGTCCACATTATTTATACCTTTTAAATTCATTTTGGAATTGGATTAAAGTCGAGTTCGATTTCAATGTCAGATGCATATCGAATTATCAATTTGTTTAACATACACCAATAAATAGTAAACGAGTCTTCCCGGCCATATTCTTTTCTTTGTTTGAACTTTGAATTATGTACGTGATTCAATACAAAACAATTATAAATGTCATCATCAATTCCATTGCTTTCTTGAGCTGTGTTTCCCTTTTTGCTTTTTGACTAAAATGATAAATTTTCTACATTTACTAATTTTAATTAAGAGCAAATGGAAAAAAAATATCATTTTAAAACATTTTTGTACATATAAAATAATACACAGGGCCTACACTTTGTTTGAACAATCAACTTAGCAAATTTTTTTATTTTAGAAATATTCTACGAATTCTGTAACAATAATGTCATAGTTTTAATTTTTACAAAATAACTAAATCTACACTTTTAAGCGGCAATCTGTTATAGGAATTAAAGCTTTGGCACAATTGTTGTTATCGTCTCTACAGTTGAGGGGAAGGGACAAAAATGAAAAAAAAAAAATAACAGGGCCTATTTTAAGTAGCAAAAAAATCAGAATTCTAGTAGTTTTTTATGTACAAACTTTGGTATATTTTCCTCACGCAATCACTTTTATTAACCGCAACATACAAAACAATTGGATACATCGAATTCCACGGATAATATGACATAGAATTATATGTACAGCAAAAATCTACAGATCATTTGTATAATCTATTAATGCAAACTTTACATGCAAACCTATTTTACCTCCGTCGGTTACAAGTTTCGCGGCTATGACCAGCCAGTGTCCTGGAGCATCGTGTGGACCCCGCAGTACCTCGGAAATGTCGACGTATTTAAGAAACTTCTCGGAGCTTATTGGGACCGGCGGCCCATTAGGATAAACACCGGAGTTCAACGCAGCCGGTAGCTTTTTAGGCGGGCTGTTTTGTTTCTGTGTGAATGTGAAAGTAGTGCTTAGTGTCACAAGGATGCTCGTCTTGTGAGATGATTGTGGTGCGGCAGCCCATTCGGTTTTTCTGATGGTGCAGTTTGGTAGGTGGCTGTAGAGTAGCCGAAGGTGGAGTACTGTCTTTGGCCACCGCCCTTTAGTAAGGAGTTGTGCACCCGTAACGATGTAAACACCGTTTGTCTTGCCCTGCAGCCAGCTCGGGTCGTGCTTCACTGTAGATGTACATACTTTTGAAAACCTCTTCCATCTAATGGGTTCTAAGTATTGGCCCTCGGGATCAAAATTGTCAGAACCACGCCATTGACATTGATCGTGAGGTGACGAAAAAATCATTGAATTAGGTAACGTTGTAAGATGTTGAGCGTGAATGGCAAGTTGATTGCAGTTCCTACCTTCCAAGTATAAGCGTAGACCTACTATTGGTTTCAAGCTACTCGTTACCTGAATCCACAGAGTACACGTTAGAAGCAGTTCAAGGCGAAAAATGGAAAAAAGAGAGGTGGGGTTGGGTTGTGTGTGTGTGTGTGGGTGGGTGGGGGGGGGGGGGGGGACGTATGAAGCCTTGTTGCAAGTGATGTAACATAATTAATCAAATAATTCGTTTCTTTAGATTCGCATTTCGCTCAAAATGGCCTAAACTGATCATATTGCAATTTGTAATCCGGAAGGAGAACAACAAATCATGTGATAGAACTTATAAGTGAACTAAAGGAAGTACCTTTGTGGAATTTACATGAATCTTCGGACCCATTAAACTAAATTGAAGAGGAGAAGAGGAAGTTATTATTCGTTGATGCTGCAGAGGAAGCTCGTTGTACATTGGTGCCCATTGTCGAGGAACTTGAAATTCCAAAAAGTATTGCAAATCTTCAGGAGTAGGTTTGTCTGGAAAGAAGACGACTAGAGTTTAGAATGACTGAAAGGATGCAGGGGTGACAAAAACAAACTTCTAATTTCTAGAATATAATCACTTTGTTAATCAGCAATTAACAGAAGATTGAATTAAAACAGCTCGTTTTCATAAAAGAAAAGAAGCACTAACAAACTGGAACGGCAAATTAAGCGAGGTTTTTCAGATGCAAAACGGAAACTTACATCTTAAGTACAAATTTATTGCATGGCTTAGATAACCGCTGCCTGCAATTCCAGTAAGGAGGGAAGTAATAGGAACGAACTTGAAAAGAATAGCATCAGGGTGGCTAGGAACTGTCTGGAGCCATTGAGAATGATTATGCATATACACATCTCCCCCTCTACGAGATCGTATAACAGAAAGACCCTGAACAGATGAACATCATTATTAACACATGTCAAGCATGAACGCATAACTGTTCCCTGTACCGAAACAGTAAGGAAACGGAAATCGAAACAATAAATTTTGGTTTCTCGTTTGCATCGAGAAAAACTTATCGTTTCTTTAATTTATCTTTTATTCTTATGGACTTATGGGTTATATTATGTTCAGCTTTTGTAATTGTAATACAACACTTCTGATTTATGATTATTGTTATGGTCTGCCTTCTTTCCCACCCTGCTCAGACCCTGCCGCTGGGCGGGACTCATTGGGATGATGATGTAATGTTTATATTTCCTACTTGTGATCAATGTATTTGGACATCATATAGCCCTATCTTAGCTTCCGTTGGATCAAATTTCATTTCCTAAGTTTTCAAAACACAAATTCAAAGTTTGTCGTTTCTTGTATTGAATCAAAATTCATATTGTTTAACATTGGTATTATGAACATTACCACGAAAACTAATCGCTAAAGTGCAAAAGTAGACTTACATCCTTATTTGATGTCTCTAAAACACTCGTCAGCTGTAGAATATTCGACTGCAGGATTCGACTAAATACCTCAGGAGCCTATATGAAAAGGGAAACACATGTTATTCAACAAATTATATCTAATCAAGTACAAAAAAAAAAAGACAAGATTTTTCACTCAAATCTCATACCTTTTGTTTCCCGTCCAATGCTTTTCGCTGTAGAAGTGAATTTTTTCCATCTGAAAACAACGCATCTCCAAGATCCTCCAAATGTCCTCGAAGTTCAGCCGGAGGGATTTCTGATGAAGGTGTCTGCCTGACACAAATCAAATCTTGACCTCCAACAGCCAAGCCCACAATTATGTGTGTCCCATACTTCTGAATAAACCTGCCTAACTAGTGAGATCAGAAAATGCATACGACTTTACCCCAAAATTCTAACGTCCTGTTGGGTTAACGGTACTAATTGGTGGTAATAGGAATGATTTACAGCGTAAATTTTCTTAATATGTATCATGTTATTCCCATGGTAATGAAAGCTTTCATAAAATTTCATAAAAAAGTTTTTTTTGTTCACAATTTTCACCTAATACCACATGTTCAAATGGTAATGTATTAAAATGGATGTTGTGAAGAAAATGAGAATGTTGAAGGAGAGTACATATGGTCATTAAATTTGTCAAGAGAATATTTCTACCAAATTAGACTAACTTTCCATTGCCATTCCCATCATCTAATACCGATTACCAAACGGGCCATAATGGGTAATGCTAAGTTGCTTAACTATTTTTGATAGCCTATTCATAGATTGAATTCATAATAATAACTAACAATTCTATCCGATTTTCTAGTCAGAGTAAATGAAACGGAGAAGCTACCTTGATAATGATGCGGGATCCCAATGTGAAGGAACGGACTTCTTTACTTTATCATGAAGAACAATGGAAGATGTCATCAAATGCAAGTGGTATAAAGCAACGAAGTAACCATCAAACGCAAGATGTTTGCATTCGGTAGCATCATTTAACCAGGCTCCACTAAAATTAAAGATAGCGTTGAAGTATCCGGAAGGAACTTTTCCTTGTACCCCAGATCTCTGATTGAGCAGCTCTGACATCTGCAATTTAATAAAGATAATGTAAACTATTTGCCAGAATGTCCCGCTATGTCAGTTAAGGTAGTCCAGGAGTACTGATAGACCGCATAATTTCCGCAAAACAAAGCACCACTGCAGCAGATATTGCTGTAATTGTAGTGATAAATAATAAGCAAAGATATGAAGACGGTGAAATCATTCACAAAACCTGGTCTCAGTCCTCGGGTGCAGACAGTAAAAAGGTGTTAGGGATATCAGTGAAGAAAGAAGCGGCATAGACAAATGACTATGCTCGGATGCAAAGTACACAATAACATTCCTCCCTCTAAAGGGAGTATGCGTATGGTCGTATGGATTGTCCGTCCCTTTTCCTCACCCAGACCCTGCTTTTGAGTAGGATATTGGGTATGATGATGATGATGACGACCCCCAATGCCATAACCGAGGTGCTCATAGAGAGAGTATATTGTTCCCAAAAGTAACAAGGGATATCAGTTAAGAAAGAAGCGGCATAAACAATCCGGCACTAAGGGCAACTAGCGGAAATTAATAATCATCTCTAAGAAATAGACCTGTGCCTCGGTCCTTACACTCCTTCTGATTGCGTTAGTCTATAGACGATTACAATGCTATACTATGCACCAGTGCCCCTAACGATCGTATACAACAATAGCAAAACGGTTATAGTCTCTTGACTAACACTTCATAGAAGCATACAACACTAGAAAAACGGTGCAATCTCATAGTAATAACAATCATTTCTCCATCAGTTGAACCATCCAACATCGCTTTCGTTCGAACACCCATTAAAAAGATAACAATTTCCTACCCATAAACAATATTTCATTAAATTTCCACAAGCCTTGAATAGAAATCAATCTCATTCTTCAGAGTCAACTTGAGCATTAAATTGGAACTAAAGTATGATGCTATGCAAAAAAGCAAATGCAAAATGTTCATATAGATCCTCAACTAGAAATTTCATCAATGCCGAATAAAGACTACTAATTTTTGCATACTACAACAAAATATTTTCCCAAATTTGGTCATTTAACAATTTTTTTAT
Organism: Amaranthus palmeri; assembly: GCA_019776075.1. NCBI lineage: Eukaryota > Viridiplantae > Streptophyta > Magnoliopsida > Caryophyllales > Amaranthaceae > Amaranthus > Amaranthus palmeri. Next base: position 890,247 of record JAAKBH010000295.1, read on the forward strand.
ATAATTCAGGAGCTAAATAATTTAATAAATAACTTCACAAAATATTAACCCATTTTAATCAAGGCTGAATTTCTGTTCCAAGATAATAATTTGCTGTCAATTTATCATTCCAATCCCAAAAATTGTCAAATTTTGTCATTCAACCATTATGAAAAATAATAATATACCTACATTTACCAAAACAAAAAGTTTACAGAATTTACTCATACATTATACATTGAATTAAATTCAAAAAAAGGTAAGCAAATAGAAAAAATCAAACTCAACTAAATCATGATAAAGAATAAAAATTCAATTATATAACCCAAAATCAAAATCAAAACTAAATAGAATCGTAAGAACAACTAAGCAAGAAATTGAAAAATCAACCTGATTAAATTGAAGAACATCGGATTTAAACCTCAACTGTTCGCCTTTATCACAACGAATATCAACAGAAACTCCAGGAATCGAAACATTTAAACCGGGAATAAAAACATCTCGTTTATGGGTTTCATCAAAAACAATTAATCTCTCTTTTTTAGCGAATTTTAACCTAAAATCGGAAGTTAAATCAAACCCAAACCCTAAAGCTTCAACTGCTCTTAATTCAATTGGGTTTTTCTCTCTTTCTTCACCCCAACCTTCCATTTTTTTTTTCTACAGCAGAAATCGCTTAATTGGATAAGAAAAAACAAATGGAAACTCAAAAGTTTTTAGAAGGGTTGAAAAAGTATGATTTGGGGGAAATTAGTTCACCATTGTTGACTAGTAGACATTGATAGGAGAAGAAGCAAATGAAAAGATAGAAAAAGACTCAAGAATTTGTTTGTTTGTTTGAAGAAGGTGAAAAGTAAGAAAGTCTATTGAATATGCAACTATTGAGAATTGATGTGGGTCCCATTTTTGGATTGTTTGACCCTAGTGGGATTGTATGTTACTCAACTTTGCTTAGTCAACTTTGGCTTTGGACTTTACTTCCTACTCCTTCCTATTTAAGAAATTATTGCATCGGGTTTAAAATCAGTTCATAAAATCAATTAGTCAAATCAGTTAATATAATCAGCAATTAGCTATCAACTATCAGTCATTTGTCAAACACTTTTACATAAAAATAAAATATACTAATAACAATCGAATTTTTTAAGTTTTCTTATATAAAAGGATCATTTACCAACTACAGCCTTTAAGTTTACTCAATTTCAAATAAACAGTCACAAACTTTGTTTTTTACCAACTACAGCCTCCAACTTAACAAACATGACATCGAGACAGCCAAAACAGGCAAAACAAAGGTAAAAAAAAATGGGGTTAAAATGGAGTGTTTTGGCTGTCTCGATGTCATGTTTGTTAAGTTGGAGGCTGTAGTTGGTAAAAAACAAAATAAACTTAGAGATTGTAGTTGGTAAATTATCCTTTATAAAATTAATCTTTTCATTACTGCCCATATTATTTGTTTAACTATCACCTATAAAAATTGATTTTTAGTGTTTATTTATTGTACGATCAAATCACAAATTTTAAAATAGAAGTACCAAAATGAACTTAATATGCTATTTTTCTACTTGCTTAAAACTTTTGTTCACAAATTCACAATTTGTTACATACTTTTACTTTTCTATATAATTTATATATGTCTTCTAAACTAATCTAATTACTTTTGGTATATGTTCTTCTCAATTGTTCAATAAATTAAATTAAATTGAATTAATACTCCTAGAATACAATTTTATTAATAGTTTTATTCGAATTACAATAAATGAAACTTAACTTATTTTATCAATGAATAGGAGAAGAAACACAATAAATGAATTAAACTAAATTTGTTAATATGAAAAGAATTTAAGTATTATCCTTGATTTCAAGGTGTTATTTCTACCCAATGTGTACATTTTCAAGCTTTGCAATTTCTTGGTCAATACTAGTCTTGGTGTTGTTGTTTAGAATAAGTTTTTAGCTCTTAATCATCTTTATTAGACTAGAAAAGTCCATTAATTATGCTTTAATTTCATCATATAGTCTTTGGGATTTTATTCATCAAGATTCTTGCAATTTGGGTTAGGACTCTTATGAGACCACAATATGTGTTTATTGATTTTTTTAGATATACCATTACCATCCATAAAACTTTGGCTAGATGCTTATATTTTTTTCACAAAAACTTGAACGAGACCGTCGCAAGTTAAGACGAAGTGTGGGCTGGCCCATTTTAAGCGCATATAACAACATTTTAATTTTCTGGGCATTTATCAATTTTGACTTTGAAAATTGATACAGGTTAAAATTAATACCTTTTAAGATCAAAATTGAAAAAAGTCCAAAAAACGAAAAAAAATACCCAAGTTCTTACACGCATGAATTGGACCGATCCAAAATGACGGTCTCATTATGAGGCTGTCTCATTCAAGATTTGCTGTTTCATCCAAAATGACGATCTCATTTCAAGTAAATCAGTCGAATAGGTCAAGAACTATACTATAACTATTATGCGGCTATCTCGTCTAAGATTAGTTGGAATATATCATCAAAATGCATACTAAATGGGTCAATAGTGGATACTAGAGTTTTTTTTTTTGAACAATAATGGATGATTTGAGAAGCATTCATGGGTTAATGGGAACTTCTATCTAAAAGTTTAATCATTCAATTAAAGATTAAACTAATAATTAAAACTTTAAAATATATTTACAATATATTCACCACCTAATACTCCTCCACCTCCCTCGTTTTTGTTAATTTACATATTTATTTTTGTTTTACCCCTTATCTATTTTATATTTTTCATTAACTTAGAAATAATAGAACACAAATATGACAATTCTAGGAAGACAAAAAGAGCATAAATATGAAATGTACGTTCTTATATATAAATTGTATAATAAAGTCGACAATAACCATAGATGCCAAACCAATGCTTCAACATTCAATATATTTATTATGTTTGTATTGATGTGATTTGTGAAGTTAAAAATGAGAGGAAAACGAGAGGATCCCAAGTATGTTCAATATATTCGATTGTATTTGTATATGATCTTAAAAAATTAGAGACTTTGATATTGTGTAGTTTATGTTAAACGTTTAAAAATACAAAGTCGTATAAAAAATATCATAATTTTTAAAATTAAACAGAACTTTTAAATAATTTATCAATTTTTACTCTGGCCCAGAAAGCTAATATGGTTTATACTAAAAACTAATACTCCCTCCGGTCCAGTTTACTAGTCCCATTTGACCTTTTCACACATGCCGAAACAACATTTTACCCTTTAATATCTTTAATTGTGTATAATTAAAAATTATAAAAATTAAATATTAACAATCTTTGCATTGAGACGAACAAAATAAGATCCCACATGACTATATTTTAACTTATAGATTAAGAACAAAATACAAATTAAAAGTGATTAGTGAATAGTAACCAAAAGTCAAATGGGATTAGTAAACTGGACCGGAGGGAGTAACTAATAAGGGATGGTTCATACTAATTTGGTTTAATCTGGTCCGGAAGACCGTTCTCGAGCCGAAAGACTCTTTGATCGCACTCTCCTCTGTGGGTATAAGTTGTCGTCGTTCTTTCTCCTCCAAATCCTAAACATAGTTTTCTATGAGCGGGATACACCAGATAATGATATGGATATTTTGTTAGGTATTGAAATTAATTACCTACTACTACTGCTCACCTAACCCAATTTAGATGGTCTACTCTAGAGTTTTTGGGTATCTCCTTGACGTATTAATAAATTCAATAAATGGACCATTATCTCCTCCACCCAATATTGTACTTCTCTAAATGCCTTTAAGTTGTGAACATTTTCTATGACTTTCCCCACATTAAAGGGTGCATTCTCCATCTTAAGAACTAATTTTTGGGCACTAGTCAATAGTCATAAGCATGCCTAAAATCCATCATTCACACAAGATTCTAAATAAGTTTAAATATATTCGAGTTTCAAATTGAAATATTAAATGATACGCAGTATAATGAAATGATATTCAGGAAAAAAAATTGATAAAGGTTTTTGATATTAAACTATAGGAGGCCTTAAATGTAAAATAAGTAAGATCACAAAATTATTTGTCAGTTTTTGCTCCAATTCAATCAGTATTTTATTTTCCTTTTAAATAGTAAAAAATATACTTATTTGCGGAATTATTCGGTTATAGTGTAAGTAGTTATAAACAACATGGTTTCAAAATGAAAATATTTTGAATTTTAGCTTTTTTAAATGTATTAAAAATGGATATATGTATTAGACATACTTCAAAATTGAGATAAGAGACAAAGAAAAGGTGTGCAACAAGATCTAATTTCAAAAATCGATATTGATAAATTTACAACACAACTGATAGTTATGACCTTATATAATGTGTTGTTATTTTATTTTATTATATATATTCCAAAATATTGAAAATATTATGTAATACTCCCTCCGAATCATTTTAGTTGTCTGATTTCCTTATTTGGCAAAATCATATCAATTGTCTCATTTTCTTTTTTGACTATCTTTTTTCTACCTAAATACCCCCACTTTTACTACTCTCAATTAGGGGTGTTCATAACCGGGTACCCGGCTAAACGGGTACCCGGAAAGCCGGGTACCCGGTTAGTCGGGTACCTATTTTTGCGGCCCGTGTCCCGGCCCATTTAAAGCGGGTACCCGGTTAGCGGGTACCCGGATAAAGCGGGTCGGGACACCGGGTACCCGTTTATTTTTTTGGTGATTTTGCAAATTTAATTATTATTCATAAGATCGAATTCCGATTAAATATTAGGCTATATTTAGGCCGTTTTTTTCCATTTCGTATTGATCAAGCTTGAATTATAGATTTTAAAATTACTATTTTATCAAACAAACTAACCAAAAATTTCCCATCCATAATATTTCAAAATCCAATAAAAAAAGGGATAAATGGAGATTAATAATCCCAACTTTGCGTGATCCGCTCAAAACAATCCCAACTTTCGATTATTTTCTAATATACCTAACTTTGCCACTTTGTTGCTCAGGACATACCCTTTAATATGGTAACTGGTTATAACAGGTAAATCACCTTTTTGTCATGGAAATAAGAAGGATAATGGAGATTAATAATCCCAACTTTGCGTGATCCGCTCAAAACAATCCCAACTTTCGCATATCTTCTGTTATAACCGGTTATAACATTAAAGGGTATGTCCTGAGCAACAAAGTGGCAAAGTTAGGTATATTAGAAAATAATCGAAAGTTGGGATTGTTTTGAGCGGATCACGCAAAGTTGGGATTATTAATCTCCATTTATCCTAAAAAAAGGTTAAAAATCAAAATTAAAATTTTGGTATGGAAGAGGCTCAAATATGGAATTCATCAAATAGTTTGATTGAGAGCTATTTCTAAAAAAGGTAATCAACCATGGCGGCAAAGTAAAAAACCCAAGATTAATTACTGCCAATCCTAATGGAAAATCAATCCTCTTTAAAGAAAAATTGCCCAGAAATCAAACTGAATTCGACTACTTAAAAGATTCAATTCATCATAGCCTCATATTAAAATCACAAATTCTTAATTAACTAAAAAAAAAAATAAAAAATCACAAATTCTAAATTGCCCAGAAACCAAACTGAATATCGACTACTATATATATGTGTTAAAAACTGCCGGGTCAAACGGGTACCCGGGTCATAAAATATTCGGCCCATGACCCGACCCGGTTAAGGCGGGTCGGGTACCCGACCCGTGACTTTCAATTTTTTTTGGAATTTGACCCGCCATTAAGGAGCCGGGTCGGCGGGTCGGGTCGGGCAGGTCGGGTAGTTTTGAACACCCCTACTCTCAATACCCAACTATCACCTTTACAATTAATTTAATCAATTAAAATACTCAACTACCACCTTTTCAATGGACCCACACTACCCTTAATAACCGTGAAAACCCAAATAGGACATCTAAAATGATTCGGAGGGAGTAGTAATTTAGAACTACTTATATTTAAATAATTATTATATTATACTTACTCGTAAGAGACTTTGTCATATCCAATTAAAGAACAACTATGCAGTTGGAAGAGATCTCCCACAAGATTTACTTGCATACCTGTTATACACAAATACAAAGACTATTTATTTTCTTTAATATAATTAAGTGTGGATTTTGTCAAGACAAAAAAACACTATACCAATCAAAGAATAAAAAATATTTATTTATACTTGCCTCCCACTCCCCACCCCATAATTTTTAACATGTTAATTAATTATCCATAACATAATTTTTTTTGCCAGCTGCAAGTTTCTCTATTCGAAAGACCGTTCTTGAGTTGGGGACTCTTTGATCACACTTTTCTATGTGGATATGAGCTGCTGTCGTTCTTCTCTTCCCAGACCCTGATCATAGTTTTCTATAAGCGCGATACACTGGATATGATGATGATGTTAATTAATTATCCATAACATAATTCTAGATTGATTGATTTCTTATCCAATATGTGTCTTCTTATTTTCAATTGAGTGAGTAAAGGGTTTGATTTAGGATGACTTAATACGTGGTGCAATAAATATTAACAGTAACCGAGACCGTTTCATTAAGAAATTTAGTATAATAATTTATTCATTTTCTAATTTGCTCACTTTAAGATTTAAAGAGATCATTAAAAAACTAGAATTAATCACTTTAAAATTATAAACAATTATTTAAAAGTCATAAATAATCACATTAAATCAACCCAATAAAATAATTTCGGTAGGTAAACACACCTAGTTATCAAGGCATGCACAATATTGTCAATGTCAAAGTAAACGATAAAATTAGGACTTAAGCTGAATTTTGACTACAAGAATCTTAGAATTATATTCATCTTTCACATGACTTATTTCAAATGCCAATCCACAAAACTAATCATGAAATTGTTGAATCTTTTAGTTTGAAGCATTAACTTGAATTCTATTAATTTCAACTATCAATTTTTCTAAATTAAGAAAAAAAAATAACATAACAATTGACTTGATCTTGAATGAACTAATAATCATGGGTTATTTGACACACAGCTGATAGTTGATTACGATGGTTGATTTATACAGTCGATTTAGAACCTGTTGTTATGAACTACTTGTTCAAAAACAACTTATTCATAACAATAAATTGTTTCAACTAGCTAATTTATCAAACATTAGTATTGACAGATTTGACCACCCAATCCTTTTGATAGTATTAAAATAAACTAAAATTGCTCAATAAGCTATTTTGCTAAACGCTCTATAGATACTAAAACTTGAATAAAATTTATCATAGCTATTGACTTTTAAGTCGACCACTACAGAATATAAATTGTTTCAACTAGCTAATTTATCAAACATTAGTATTGACAGATTTGACCACCCAATCCTTTTGATAGTATTAAAATAAACTAAAATTGCTCAATAAGCTATTTTGCTAAACGCTCTATAGATACTAGAACTTGAATAAAATTTATCATAACTATCGACTTTTAAGTCGACCACTACAGAATTTTTCTAAAATGATAGCTACTACCGGGCGAAGTGAGATTAACGAATAAGCGAACATCGATCACATAATTGAGTTAGTAATATACATATCTTCATCCAATCATAGGAAGTAGGTACTACCGATTACTCTAATTTAACTAATTACTTTACAAGATAACGTAACGTATCCAGGAGATGAAAATTTTCCAAAGAATGTCGAGGATCGAGTTCAGACACCCATCAAAAGCCTCATTTGAAAAAAGCGCAACTTAACCCGAAACACTTGCGCTTCTACCTACTCGGTAGCCGTCTATTATTTAGATGTTTGTGCGGTTGGGTCACTTTTCTTCGCAGTCGAGTCATTCAGCCTGTGTTACCCTGTGCTGTGTGACGGGATAGAAACAAGGCAGATACGGCATGTATTGGCGTACTGCGGCCAAGCCAAAAAGGGCATGTACTGTGCTGCTCAAGGGCGCACCGGCTCACAAAATTTGGTTTCTAGTCAAGAAGGGGAAACCCTAAACTTATCGTACTATGATATAGGCCAAGTTACCCGATATCAGTATAATCACTCAATGAGCAATCGTCAAGATCCGAAATGAATTGGGGGTCGTACCAATGTGGGACCATCTCATGATTATCTGTACATAAAGGGGTTTCCTCCAGAGGGTTGATCAATTGTTCCTCAAAATGACTGGCTAGGAGCCCTGAAGGATATGAGTCGGAAGCAGAGTATGTAGCAACGGGTGGAAGGCTGGGCGGTATTTGGAGCAATGGTTCTGCAAGTGGAGGATGAATCTCGGCAGATTCTGCAAGTTTTCTGAGCTTTGATTTGGATAGTCTTCCGGATTCACCTGGACCCAGTTTGTGTTTCCCTGATGAGGATGATCTAACTGACAGTCGGTTGCGGGATTCACCAACTGGAAATGCAGATGATGCCCAGCCATGAAAGCCATCTAGACATGCACTAGACGAAGCCCTGCCAGAAGCCATGTTCTCGATAAATATACATTATAAAAAAAAATTTGCGAGGAAAGAGTTGTGCAACAGCATGATATGATTCATGAATAATACTTTCGGTTGGCATTTACAAAATGTCATCAAATACAGTTATGAGTGTCGGGTATGGGTACATACCTCATGTCGAACATGTCAAAGCTAAAGACTTAAGACATGGACACTATCCTAAAATCAGGCACATGTGTGGAGACGTAGCATTTACAAATTACAATTACAGTACATATTTCTACTTAAGACATGGACACACTCCTTTGGAGAGTGTTCGGTTGATAATTCAAATGTCGGGTAAGTATTTGTTATCCTTGTCAGGAGAGTCAAGTGTCCGCTCGGGTATGGAAGGTAATTAAGATGAAAACTTAAAGTCAAAGTAACATAGACAATATGAATAGAAATACTCAAAAGCTACAAATTAACCACTCCTAAGCACCAATGTTTAAAAAACTAGAAAGTTCATGGACCGCCTAAGCACCTAACGACTGTCCTACGTCCCATAATTTAACTTCCGATTTTCCTTTCTAAGGTATCAGTAAAAAGAAAAATATTGCTACTTTTCAACACATCACAACTACCATTTTCACTCTCAATTCCAATCTTCATGCCCAATATCACCTGATTCGCTAATTTACGCACGAATCACAAATCTAGGACAATGAATTATGATTGGTTTTGGCTATATTTATGCCATTTTCAGCAAATAGCGAATTCAAAAAGCACATTAGCTGGCGAATTATGTACAGTATTCATGCCACATGAGCTTAAATATGAGAGAGCGAATTATGTTACAATATTCATGCCACATGAGCTTAAATATGAGAGTGGCAACGTTTTGAGCTAAATTTCTCATTTATTTATGTACTTTCTAAATTCGTCGAGGATAAAGTCCATTGGTTAAGGATAAAGGGCGTATACTATGCATCTCATTCAAATAGTGGAGGCCACAAGAGCATAATACTCTGTGAGCAGCGATGCCATGCAATTGAAAACATACCTGAAACGACTCTCCGCCAATTGTTGAGTAGACCTAAGTTGATTCTCTTCTGAAGGCGGCTTAACAGGCGGAAGTGGATCCAAGCCAGGTATCGAAACCGATACTACAGATGGAAAACCAACAGTGGAGTCATCACTTTCACCTCTGTCTTTTCTGAACTCTACTGTGACATCTAACTTCTCCACATCAGGTAAGTCCTCTTCCATCTGGGAGGGGGCAGCTGTTTTGACGCTTTCAGCATCATGCAATGCTACAACTAAAAGTCTGCCACACTGAACCAAATTGAACTTTTTCTTTGACAACCCTGTGCTTGAATTTTGAGCAGTTGGATTTACGGATTTACCAAATAGCCTTATGCTCGGATAAAGATTACTATGGGGAGCTGAACGGCCTTTTTGCTGATCTAATGAGGAATTCATCCTCCAAACAGTAGTGAGAAGAGCAGTGAAATGCCGTTGAAGAAGTAACTCGCTATCTTGTTGTTCCATTGCAGCATCCAACAGAACTCGAAGGTGGTCCTGCCACGAAAATATTATTATTAAACAGTTGCAACAAGAAAAACATATATATCGAGAAGAGCTCCAATCTACGTTACTCATACTCTTCATTTTGCTTCACGTACCCGTATCCAATCCTTGATGCGTGGACATTAGTATGGCACTTACACTTTATTTTACGCGTAAAATTGAATATTTAGACGTATCCAACACTTGGACACGTACCAGTATCAGTACCCAAGTCCAAGTAACATAGGATCCAACAAAACGAGCTCAGGCCTCAGGGACAAGGGCATAGCCATGGAGGATATAAGATGATAAGTCCAACGGCGAAATAGCTCAATTTACTAGCTAGTGCTTGAAAGAAAGTCTTACCTCGGTAACTCTCAGTAACCCTTTTGCAGGTGCAGCCGTACTTGTTTTCTCGTTGTTGAGAGCATCTGCAACAGTATTATATTTTGAGACAAGTTCCCTGAATCTTTCACAGCACAAAGTTGGATGGCGAAATCTGCCCCTGTAATAACCACCAGCTTCGATCCCATAAAGACAGTCGCTAACCAAGCTCCAATTCGGACCATACTCATGTACAAGAGCACATAATACTGCATCCTCCAGAGGCAGCCAGGAATCAGGCGACGGGAAACAATCGTTTGACCACAAATTCCCCTTTTTCTTCCACTTCTCGGGCCTAATAGTATAAATTCTTTTCATTGGCAGAGTAGTGATTGAAAGTTTCCCACCCATCTTACCCCTATTAGAAGGCTTCAGATCCAAATCAAGAGTCCCGTCTTCACACGACCTCATATCTCGTGATTCTTCATGTAACATGCTTAAAGTGTTTGATTCCGCAGCTGGTAATTTCATTACGAGAGCAGTTTTCTTGGATTTTTTGGACTTGCTCTTTGTGGACGTCCCCTCTTCAACGGTAGTCGTTTCATCCTTCTTCCTCTTCAATCTTAAAATGAGACCAGATGGGCTAGCCTCGGCACAAGCAGCCAGCTCTTGAGAATCATCTTCATAATCTGATGACACATATTCTTTTACGTCATCCTCATTCATAGATTTTGAAGCCAAGGATAACGAGTGCTTTTTCAAAGATTTGAACTTTGCTTTCTTTGCTTTCTTTTTCTTAGACTTAGTTTTACTACCACCAGATGCTTCAATCCTGCATCCCAAGAAAATTTAAAAAAAAAAAAAAAAAAAACTTTCAATCCACAAAATATTATGTCGTTGGTTTCTTAAAACCCATCAAGTTAGTTTGCTCTCTTACTTGACAAAATCGCCATTCGCTTCCTCGGCATTTTCCAGCTCCTTGGCCTTGTTTTCTAGTTCTTCCATCAACTATAACAAAGGGAAAATATCAATTCATAATAGAATAGGCTAATATTTTGTTTAACTTGACATCTTTCAGCGTCTTTGTTCTCGGTATAAAGTTCATCACTAACCTGATGCTGAGCTAAAGCTTCAACTTGCTGATGATAAGCTTGAGTAGCAAATTCCGCGTCCCATTCTGATCGAAGTCAGTAAAAAAAGAAGTTAGACTAAATTCTCTAGCACATAAAGAAAACAGGACATAAATTAGAGATGTGAGACATTAAGATATACCAATCCAATGGAATGTTTGGTTGGACAAAAAATTGATGTTCCGAACATTACATTTATCTAATCAATTTTAGGTGTGTAAGTAACATGTATGCTTCCAAAATATTCTTTACTTAGCTTCTTAGTTATATTGAAACATCACACAACCTCACCGTACAGCATGAGTGCATGACCAAGAAAAAAGATATTATTATGCTTGAGGACTATGATATGCCCTCTATATCCTTTTATCTCAAAGGAACAAGTTTTGGGGGGGGTTAGGGCGGATCATAGTGCTAAAACAAGGCCGGATCACGTCACATCGGCCGGATTGTAAAGCATTTTCTGCATTGTAAAAGTGTAAAAAACCAGGTTTGGGTCATTTCAAGGAAAGTTTCATGCTTTCAACCTATATTTGGCGATATAATAACTGCTTCAGTCCTGATACCACATCCCCTTTTCATTACCGCGATACCCCATTTTTCACTATGGCGAGACCGCGAGAAAGGGAAACTCAATAACAAACACATAGAAAAAATCAAAAACAGCCATATCCAAGCCAAAATATTCAAAAGATTTTCCTAACTAATTTTATAACGCCTTTTACATGATAAGTATCATTTCTTGGCAAATACTATCAAATATTTCTATCGGCAAATAAACCAAACAACAGACAATCCAGGGAATTAAAATACATAACCTATACAAAGTGACTCTACATAACAATCCTGTCTACTCACATTTCCACAAGATATGAACCATTTGTCCTTTTGGTTATTCTCAAATTACTCTCTTTCATTAATATCAATTCATTATTTCTCCAAAATCAGCATACCTTTAGTATAATCTTACTCATTAATTGCTTTCTTAATCATGTTTATGAAATTTGTCTAGTGGCTACTTTTATTGGTGGGATTTTATTTAACGAGTCAAGTTGAACAGAGATTACAACTATTTTAAAAAGCAAATGCAGGAATCAGTGAAAACTGGCAAAAGATACAAGGAGTTTAGCAGAAAATTTTTGAGAACTAAAAATCATTAATGAAAAGCACTTACTCTCATACACAAGAGGCTCATCATCGTCATCAACTTCTGCCTCCATATCCTCTTTTAACTTCTCAATACGGTCCAGCTCCCACTCTCTCTCCTCAAACTCAACTTGATGATCTATTGCATCCTTATCGATAATAGGGTCCCAAACCTCCAAGAAACGCATTGCATACCTATCTATCGGACGCAATTGATTCTCAAACAATAGAACTTCTTGTCCTGCAGCAGCAGCAGCCGCTGCCATCTGCTTGACGTCGGCTATCATGTCAACCTCATCTTCATTACATGCTAATGTGAGAGCCTTCTCCCTATCGAGATCATTCCCATTGGAGATAACCATATTTTCTATGTTGGAAGCCGTAACCAACGCATCCTGATCCGTAGATTCATTGGGTTTAACAATATCCTCATTTCCCAAATCATCATCTTCCAACCTTTCAATGGCTTCCTCGGTAAATTCCTGGTTATCAACAGCCTCTTCCTCTTCAACCTTTTTAAGAGCCATATAATCTGCCTCATCTTCTGCATTTTTTAAAGCAGCCTCTATATCATCATTAGAAACAGGAACTTCAACCCCATCCTCCGCATTTTTCTCTTTGCCTCTCTCTTTTGAGGGAGCTAATCTATGACCCGAGAACAGCTCCATCGGATCAAGCTTCTTGAAAAATTCAGTATTGTAGCCACCACTCTGTATCACTAGATTATCAAGAGCTCGTTTTTGATTTGCTTTCTTTAAGATATTTTCTTCAATGGTGCTCTCGCTTACTAAACGATAAATATGGACTTCACGGGTCTGTCCAATACGATGACAACGATCTTGAGCTTGTTGATCCATGGCAGGGTTCCAGTCACTGTCATAGAATATCACCGTATCTGCCCCAACAAGATTTATTCCAACACCCCCACTACGTGTAGACAAGATAAATAAAAATATCTTGGGATTCGTATTAAATCGCTGCATCAAAGTTTGCCTCTGCTCCGGTGGAGTAGATCCGTCCAAGCGCATATAAGTATAACCATACAAATTTATAAAAGCTTCCAATACATCAAGCATTTTTGTCATTTGAGTAAAGATTAATGCTCTGTGACCCTCTGATCTCAATCTTCTAAGTAGAATAGCGAGCTGCTGGAGCTTTCCACAATCAAACTGTATCAAACGCCTGTCAGGAAAATATAACTGCCTCCGAACAACAGCAGGACGTATAGAGGTCAATAGAGGCAGTAAATGTTGAGAGCATTTTTCCTTGTAGGCTGGATCAATAAAAACAGAACTTCCAGATTTATTGGACCAACAAACAGGTGGAGGAGCTCGTGCAGCTGGGATAACAAACATAAAAGATTCAACTTGATCTATCATCTTCTGAAATCGTTCCACGGGTGACAAAATGATGTCTGCAAGCTTTGAGGAATAGTCAAAACACACGGGATTTTCCTTACGGCATTGTATGTCATAAACGGGATGTTCTATAGTCAGATGTGCACGCAAGGTTCTTGAATACAAAGGCTTTTTCCGACATCTCAATGAATTCCACCATGCAATGGAAGCTGCCCGCTGTTTTTTCTCGTTTAATCTCTCCTCATGTATTGCCTTCTGAATCTCTTCAAATATGTTTGTTCCATGAACTTTGTTCCCATGTTTAAACCTAGGCCTAATAACATCTAGATGATCATGACTAAGACGCTGTTCGATCAATGCAGGAGAAGTGGCAATAGATTGGACTTCATCATACTCCCAAGATACCATGCTGAAATCTAGATGTGTAAAACGAAAACCCAAGCCAGAAAGATCGATTGAAGAAAACAGACCAGGTGAAAGCATTGAACACACTGTAGAGCTCAACTGCATCACTATACCCTCCATGTCAAAAGAACTTATAATCGAACGGCCCTCGAACAAGTCAGGATGATTGCAAACTTTACGTAGTTGCATTATAACATTTAGCATGCCAAGGAAGTTGGAACTAGCCAGAGTAGCTTGGGTTTCAGAACTAGCAATGAAATCTTCATACAAATTCCTCTGTCTCTTTGAGAGTCTGCAGTTTATGACGTGCTCATATTTCATAGGAAGCTGTTTTTCAACATCTCTTTTCAGACGACGCAGAATAAAAGGTCTTAACACATTATGAAGACGATCTATCACTTCTTTGTTCACCTTTTCTTGTCCATCTACCATTCCTGATATAGGATTGCAAAACCAATCTTTGAATTCCTGGTGAGACTGAAAGATATGGGGCATCAAAAAATGCATTAAAGACCACAGTTCCATTAGATCATTTTGCAACGGAGTACCCGTCAACAAGATGCGCCTCTTTGAATTGAAATTCAAAAGAGTTTGCCACCGCTGAGACTTCCAATTCTTTATCAAATGAGCCTCATCTAATATCAAATACTTCCACTTCTTACGCTTGAAAATTTTCGAATCCTGGATAACAAGTCTATAAGTAGTTATGCACACATGGAAAGAATTGGGTTTCATCCAACCTTGCCTCTTATACTTGCGCTCCTTAGCACTCCCAAAGTAAGTTAGGATTTTAAATGCAGGACACCACTTTAAAAACTCAGTTTCCCAGTTAAGCATCACACTGGTTGGAACAACAATGAGATGTGGCCCCCATATTCCCTTCTCACATGCCAGGTGTGCAAGCAATGCAATCGTCATGATCGTCTTTCCGAGACCCATCTCATCGGCAAGAATCCCATTGAGTCTCTTCTCATACATGGTAACAAGCCAATCAAGCCCAATATGTTGATACTCGCGAAGAGGGTGCTTAATAAGAAAGGGGAACTTTGTTCGTACATTAGTTGTGGAGAAGGTGTTCCCTGTCGGTTGGGCGGATCTCGCAGCAGCCGCTGCATCAGCAATTATAGAATCTCTTTGACTGTCCTCTTCAACATGACCAGCAACAGCTTCGCTAGGGGCAGGCAAATTATTTTTAATCTCCCCATTAACATCTTCAGCCACAACAGTATCCTTGTTATCCTGATCTTCCTCTTCAAGCACTTGATTCTTCGGAGAACTCTCTATATCAGAGTGAGAAGAACAATAATCTGATTCATTATCATTAGAGCCCAGATTGGAATGTTCCTGATAGAGAAAGCATGATTACATAAATAACGTGAGATGAATGTATCAAACCATTTGAGTGACAACTGACAAGCAAATAACAAAATTAACCAACCATATTGTAGCGTCTAAGCAGTTCCTCCAAGGGCATCTCGCTTTCTTGCTGCAGTAATGCAATCTACAAAACACCAACACCACAGCGAAAAAAGTTCAATGCTGAAAAGCTTATAAAATACCAATGATTTTTGAAATTGTCCTAAGCTAGCCCTTACTTCATCTTCAGACGTTCTAGATTCTGCTTTTGCCAACTCCTCCTCCTCTTCCAAGGTTGTCTCATCATCCTAATCAAGTAGTGATATAAATAAATCAGTATTACGGACGACATGAAATGAGTAAACATAAAGTACATCTAAAACTCCCACTAAGGAATACATCCTGAAACATTCCTAGCACCACTATTTAACTCCCGCTCACCCAAAGGATGTCTTTAAAACATCCTCTGCCATCATCTTTCATGGCTATGCACATATTCACCCCTCTACACTAACAAAAGCACTTACGACAACAAAGATCTATTATCCTGATGCTATTAAGTGGTTCCCACCAAGGCTCTAATGCCATTAATTTGCAACTGACCAAAAAATGGCTAATAGCTCGGATTTGGAGCTAAAATTGATTCTCAAATAAAATTGCTAATATTTACAATCAGCAACTTGGAAGGAATTTTCACCACAAAATAGCAAAGTTCTGAAACAATACCTTCTCTTCTGCTGTGGCAATAACAAACTCATCATCTGCCTGGACAGTGGACAATGTATAAAATCAGCAAAGCATTGTGAAGAAAATTAAATATGGTGAAATACAGCAGTCAATGAAATTCAAAATAATTGTCAGCCTATGAAAGAAGTTAATAAGATCAAAGTCCTAAATACCGTGCAAGAATTCATGTACCTGATCATCATTAAAATCATAACCTGCATCTACAAATTCCGCATTCAACATGGTGTTTGAGGACTTAGGGGACATATTGGCTTCAACTTTAGATACGTCACTAGTTGCTTTAGCCGGACTATTACTTTTTCCCTGGAAATAATGTGCAGAAATCACATAGTTTAAGCTTGCAGGACAGTAAAACGACCCTAAAACATAAACGACATACAAAATAATGAGTAACAACCTCTGATGACCGGTCGATATCCCCCTTAAGCACCACAAGATCATCAGTTTTAACATCTGTCAAAAGTCACAAACCCACATTAGTGGCTGTCCGCCTTAATTCCAAACACATTGATAAATGGTAAGATGAGATAACATTGATCATTACATGATTCTTATACTTACCGGTGGTAACCACTTTGGCGTTTTCCACAGTGACACCAAGTTGATTTGGTAAGCTTTCACCATTGACTAAAACCAAGCACATATTTCAATGGAAGATACATAAACATACAAGATAACAAAAATAAAACATGAAGATCAACCGAATGAACAAAATATTGTAAAAAAAGTAAGGCAACCATGAATAAAGATACAACAAAAAATGCACACATAGCTGAGATTTAACTTACCCTGAACAGGGTCAACTTCTTCATGGGACTCTGTAGCAACAGCACAGATCTGAGCATTACTTTCTCCAATTACAAAAAAAATAAGGAAAAGCATCAATATTAAACCGTAATAAGATTATAATAAAGCCCCAAAAGGAAAACAAATTAAAATTAAGCCAAAATACCTTCATTCATAGAATAGCGTTTGAGTAGCTCCTCTAGAGGTAGATCTACTTCATTCTGCAAGGCAGCCAATTCTTCTTCCCTTTCTTCCTTTGTTATTAGAGCTTCATCTTCGTCGATAGTCTGCTCGTCATCTTCCTAAAAACGATTAAGAAGATAAGATACGCACAAAAAAGGATAAGGTATCAAGACCAAACAAATAGTAAGTCAGAAATATTTTTAGAAAAGAACTCAAAAAAAATTATCCCACTCTATTCATTTAAGTCAGGTTTCAAACTAATGAAAACCTCATTTAGACAGTCATATTACAGAATAACAGGTAACAGAAAAATATTATTGAAACCTCACCAACTCATCCTCCGATGATACACCATACTCATCATCAGCTTCCATAGCATCTAAACTCATCTCTTCATCTGATTTAGCCCCTGTAAAGATGAATCTGAGTCAATACTGTAGGGCATTTGACCTCTTTGCAAGTTAAACAAGCATAGAATTCTGCAAACCAGAAAGCAATTCCGATGATGCATCCTTATCCATTGCATCCCCATCTATTTTCTTTTCATCCGTCTCAATCGGTTGAGAGTTGCAATTTTTCTCTTCTATAAGTGGCTGCCGAGAAGGGCAGGAGTTTGCAGTTCCCAAGAGATTTTCCGCCAGCATAGTTGAATACCTGAGAATTTCCTAACTAGTCAGTCATTCCTTACACCTGTGAATTCTAAATAGTCGTTCACTCCTTTATCTCTCCACACTCAAGTGTGACACCACAAAACCTTTAAATATTCACTACTTCTTTATTGAGGCCGTCTCACTGTGAGACAGTTTCAACTAGGTCAGCCCAAACCATTTTTAAAAATTGCTTCTTGTACAGGTGTGAATTCAGATTTCACTTTTTTATGTTTTTTTTAAAAAATTGGTTGCTAGTATGGGCGCGTCTCACGGTGAAACGGTCTCATACAAGACTTGTTAAATATTCGAACAAGACAGAAGATAAAGACAGCCATGAATCGATCAGTTGGCGACCACCTTTCAGTTTGACCCAAGAGATACTCCAGCTGCTTATCAAGTGCCTTCTTCTTCTTAGAATCTAGCTCCAATTGATGCTTGTAGAGCACCTGCACAAGTAGTTATTCAAACAGATAGAGAGTAAGAGAATTATAAACACCAATAAATATATCATAAGAGAAATACTGAGTTGATAAAAATTTAACTTGCCAGTTTCTCAATTTTAGTCCAGAATTTCTTGACATCCTTTGAGATATTAAGTGCAACTTTTCTCATGCGTTGCTCTTCTTCCTGTTTCATCAACAGTGATAAACAAATAAAAGATTAATACACATACAAAAATATATGCCCAATGACAAATTTGATCAACAAAGGCCGTCAACTAGATTGGTTTCACTTAATGCCATCAACAAAAAAAACAATTCAAACAGTATTCCAGTTCCAGTTGTGCTTTCAATTCTATTCTTTCATCAACTTGGAGGAAAATTATCAATGGGATAAACCTTTATTCTCCTTTCTCCCCTTGTCGCCTGGTCCACCATGCCTCTACTTGCTTTTAAAGCTACTTTCTTTGCCTGCGCTAACTTCCACTTCCTCTCTGCCTCGAAGTCCTGCCGTAGTCAAATTTGTGATGCTCGACAAATTAGTGAAGCTGTGAAAAATACTTCAAAACAAAAGTAACGTAAAGATTAAATAGATGCTCACCTTTGACAACCAAATCATCTCCTCTAGAACATGATCCCAATGTGTTTTTGGGCGACGGGGTTCTTTAGGAGCTTCAAGAGCCTGCACCAAGTATCAAGAACATAATCAGTGATGTTGCAAGCCATACAATAACAGAAATAACAAGTTTTCTTCAATGGAAAGATACTGAAAGGCAAAGCAGAAATGAAGCACGCAAGTAACATAATCACTTCATATCCATAATGGCAGAATATGCTATAATTATAATTCTTGAGAAACTTGGATAATGCCTTCTCATACACAAAATTGGATCCTTGATGAAGACCTACATAGTCTCACACTCTCACCATTACCCAAGTGGTATCAGCATTATAATTTTTAAGTAGACAGCTGATATCAGATCATAGTACAACCAGTAGCAAAGCCGTATCTGCAATATAGTAATAGCCAACACGTAAAGACGATCTAGTGTTAATTGTACTGGTCGTGTAATAAATGCTTTGATGCTCTTGCATCACATCAATATTCAACTTTTTTGTGTATATACACCAAACCTGAAGTAGATTGACAGTGTAATATGGCTAAAGGTACAAACAAAACTCCAGCAATCAGTATGTGAACATTTATTTTCAAATTTCAAGGTGTTTGGAAAAAAATACTTCCAATGGGGAATTATTAGGTCTATAGGCTTTAGGTGCATCAAGTCACAAACACTTAATTTAGATTAAGGAATTGTAAGGAATGATAAGGGGAACTTAGAGGGATGCAATTTCCTTTGTTTGGATAACAAATTTGGAGGGGAGGGATTTGGAACAAAGAACTTTGAAGGGGAGGGATGCAATCTCTCAAAGCAGAAAGATTTGGAAGAAAAATGGTTTTCTCTTCCACACCCTTCCCTTCCCTCTTCAACAAACAATGAAAACTTTTCTTATCATTCTCTCCCCTTCCTTTTCCTTTGCTCCCTTCCCCTTCCCTTCTTTCCCTACCCTACTAAAGTCTTATCCATAATGAGAAGATCCTAGAGCCAAGACACATGCCTTATCAATTTGGATTTAAAAATCTTGTTCTAAAAGAGGAAAACAAAAGTGTAACAAAATTAGGGTCAAAGGATAAAAGAGAACTGAAACAAAGAATCTAGAAAAAAATTATGGAAGAGAATGAAGACAATAGATTTGGAGAGTGAAAGGACAAAGGAGTAATAAAACAAATAAAGTTCAAAATGAACATCTTTGCTTCATCAAACGCCTTATCCTTTATTCTCTCGCCTTCTTTTCGTAAGCGTAACCTCTTTGTCAAGATGATACAACAAAATAAACTAAAAGAAGCTCACTATAAAAAAACCTATCCTCCTTAGTTAACAGGCAGCCATTTCTCATGTTTCTCTTCTGCCAAAGCGGCACCATCAACATAACCCTCTAGTAGTGTCATTATGAAAATATAATGTGCAAGTGCTAATGATTCTTGATGATGATTTAAAAGTATTCTTGGCTTTTCAGAATTCAAGAGCATTAAAACAAAGTCGGGCAACAATCATTGATCAGTGCACAAGAATGGGTAGACAGCATCACAATAGCACAACAATAAGATTTCTGTTGTGTTTCTTCTTTCAACCAATTATGTAACAGTGATGCGGACTTGCATCAACCCTATAACTAGCCTCCCATTAAACCTGATATCAGTCCTGAGACGCACAATTAAACCAAACAGATTATGCCATAAAGACATCAAATTACATTCCTCATTACTTGTTTCCATTACTTGGACATTCTTTTGCATACTCCACCACAACTACTTAGTTTATATGCAAGTAACTGTTAATATTATTTTCAATTCAATATTTCCAAATTTTGATTATATTCAAGTAAAAGAAGCAACAAGAGACAGCAACAAACGATGCCCCTGTATTTTTTTCTTTTTCCCCCCTTCCCCATTTTATGAAAGGCATTGGAGGTCAATTAATGTAGCAAAAATCAATTTTACTCCTTCAAGAACCACCATTGCAAATTTGCGACTCATCAAGCTTTGTATTATCTATAACTAGTTTAATAAGAAAATCAGATAATTCAAAGTCTCCATTACTAGGCTTAGAGTTCCAAGACAAGTTTGTGGTCTTGAAGCCATCAATATCTTCAAAAAATATGAACAAAATATCCAAACTTAGCCATATTGCCTAATACTAACATATTAAAACCTTTTTTAGAATTCACGGTACATTGATACTTTTCCAGGTATAAAACATCTTCGCTGTTTAGTAAGGAAACCAGTATCATTGGATGAAGAAGAGTTTCACACTACAAAACTAGCCAAAAAAGGGATTTTTCAGCAAAGAAACTAACCTTTACACTACATGTTTTCAGTCACTTCCAACAATTTTAACATGTGGTTTAGTACACATGTAACTCGCACTATCGTTTCTTACCTATATCTTAATCTTTTTCCATAGCTTCCCTGGATATTTATTGTATTATCTGCTTCTTCAAAGTTCAATCATTCCCCAACACAACAACCAACAATTGCCAAGTGGGTCTTGGGCGAAGGTTTCAAAGGCAACAATAATGTCACTCCCTCTCCCCAAGTGTACAGCAAAAATCATGAAACCCTAGCATAAGTTGTATGCTTCTACATTTTCCTTATTATGTTTTCAATATCTACTATTCTACTTTTCATCATCAATAGAATGTCATTGAATCTTTCTCAAAATCAAGCAGAACTAGGTAACTATCTTACTCAAAAGAACGACATTGCATTACCCCACATAACTTGCGTTATCGAATAGACCATAGTATCACGGTAACAACTCAATGTTTCTGTTACTAACACAATATGTATAGTTCGCAATTGTTCTTTGTCACAATAACAACTCAACGTTTCTGCTACTAACACAATGAATAATCAATTTTCAACACCAATGTGCATACTTAATCACTATAGGCAAATTGAGAAGCTAAAAAATATATATAGCTAATTGATAAAAAGAAAAACTAACCTTTTGTCTTCGAGCTCTCGATTCATGATCAAGTTTAGACCTCGGGCCTTTTGAAGCCATAGTTGCCAAAAACACCAATAATCTCTATCTAAACCAACAAAAAACACAAATTAATATCAAATTCTCTAGCACAAAACAAATGGTACTCCTAACAAGGAATTAATTATGCAACAAACTACACATTTAGATGTGATAATATATATACTTTTCACCATAAACAAAGTTTAAGAATATAATTCAGTCAACATCAAGTATTCAACAAAATTAATCCATTTCACCAAAACAAAATTACCAAAGTCTACAACAGCTTCAAACTCATTGCCAAACATAAGAAACTTAATTCAGCTAATAACAGGTATTATTTCACCTAATTAACTTACTAATTCACCCAAATATCACAAATAAAATTTACCCATTTCATAAATAACATAACAAATATACCAAAACCTTCTAAAACAACATAAAACCCATTAAAAAATTACCCCAAAACCCTGATTTCAAGAACAACTTCAACTAACAAACCCATTATCATAAATCAACAGAAAAACATTTAAAAAAAGGAAATAGTTAGAGATAAAAAGGCAAAACAAAAGAAAAAGGAGGATACTAACCGAAAAATGCAGTAGTTATTGAGAAGATATTTCAAAATCTCAGATCTTTCTTCAAGTTTACTGTCATTCAACCACAAATTTCATGCACAATCTAGGGTTTTAGAGGTGGGTATTTCCTGTAAGTCCCAACACCAATCTTCATTATAATCTTCCACATGAAAACTACTGCAAATTAATTTGCAGTAATTAGAAACAATAATTTTGGTTAAAAGGAAGAAAAAGGGCGGAAAACAGATGGGAAATTTGTGTAGTTTTGAAGAAAAGATTGAATCTTTATGGTTATAAAATGGAAATTGTGATCTTTCTCCTTGTTACTTTTGTTTCTATGTTTCTTTCTTCAAGGTTTGTAATTGATGTCTATAGAAGACGTCATTGTGTGGAAGCTTAAAGTGAGGTTTGTTGTGAGAGTGTGTTCTTGGATATTTTGTCATGACTTATGTGGGCTTTCACGGTTGAGTTTTAGATTGGGTTGGGCTGGGCTGGGCTGGGCTGGGCTGGGTTGGGTTGGGCTGGGTTGGGGTGTTTTAGTATTGGTCTTAAGATGAACAAGGAATGGTCCACCATGGTGGGCTTTGTTGGATTGGTTCATTATGGTGGGCTTTGTTGACTTGGTTCAAGCCCAATAACTATTTATTAAAACTTTTTATTTATCACAAATTCTTAATGAAACGGTTTTATGGTGAGTCAATTTTGATTGGGATAACTCAATATACACCTATTGTTCTTATAACCTTAAAATGATCATTCACAGTTGTAAAGTGATCAATTTTTATAGTCTTAAAGTGATTATTTAAATTCTTAAAGTGATCATTACAAGCTTAAATGATCAATAAGAGTTTAAGAGAATTGTGCTTACTATATGGGTTTGTCTCATGGTAAGTCGAGTCATACAAGACTTGTGTTTTATCAAAAATTCTCAAATGAGACGCTCTAATGGTAGTCCATGTCTATTAGGGCAAGAAAATTGTGTGGTTGAAATTAAAAGAGAAAATTGTTGTCTTTTAAGAAAAAGGTAGATACTAGATAATAGTAATAATAAAGAGAGAGAATGAATTTTGTGATTGAAATTAAAAGAGAGTTAAAATGTATGGATGAGATTAAAAAAAGTGATGGGCCATAATCCCAAAATAAAAATAATACAAATTAAGTGAGACGGAACAAAATAGAAAATGCTGCAAATTAAGTGAAACGGAAGAATATTTAGATTTTAAAGTAATCATTACAATCTTAAAATTCTCAAACGAAGGGAGTAATAGAGTTGACTATTAGTCAACTTTATAAACAGAGCTAATAGTCCCTTAAATTTACTACAATTTTATTTATATATATTCCATCTAATTCATTATATTTCCTTCTATAAAATCAATTTCAACTACTCTATCTTTAATTCTAATCAACGCATACATCTTAATTTTCCTACATGGGTATGAGTTGCCACGTATTTTCCCTTATCAGATTTTGATCATAGTTTATCTACGAGAGAAATACACTGGATATGATCATAATGATGCATATATCTTAACTTTCTTTTAACATCATTCACGGAATTTAAATTTTTCTAATTTTACATATTTGTGTAAAATCTATTAACAAGGAACTCTAGAAATAAAAGCAAAGGATACAATATAAAAAAAAGGTTAATTAATATTTGGCCAAGCTTCATATAGTATATTAATTACTATATATATAGAATCTAAATTAAGGTCCTAAAAAGTAGGTTAAAGTAATCCAAAAAAGGGTAAGACCCTAAAGAAAGAAACCAAAACAAGGCCAAGAAGCCACGATACCTCATTCTCTAAATGTACGTGTAACTATGTTACTTTGCATGAAAACCCAAGTGTCCCTAACCAATCTTCTCACTTTTATAACTCATCAAATATATCCCTTTAAGTTTTTTTTTTTATCTTTAATTTGATTTGCATGCATCATTTTTAGTCTTTAAAATTTATTATAAGAAGTAGAAGAATAGAAACATAATAAAAAATAGAAGAACACAAAATAAAGAAAGAAAATAGAGAGAAATAAAAATGGCAAGTCATCCGGAAGTTCCCGGTGAGGCGACTAAGACGAGCACCACCATGCTCGAGACGGCCACTGCGGCGGTGCAGAAGTTCGGCCCTATCAACGCCATCCATCAGCATCTTTGCGCGTAATAATGTTCAATTTTATTTAATACTGATCTTAAGCTCTTATTAAACTTTTAATTGAGTTGGTTCCTATTGGATAGTTATCTCTGCGTTTTTTATGTGTTGAATTTTTTTGTGTTATTACATATTTTTCTATAATAAATTTGACCTTTTGAATTTTGATTAATTAGGAAAAGGGGTATTATTTTATATTTACTTATTTTGAAAAAGAAATTTGAATGTCCATTAATTCGCTAATTTTCCTTCTCTTAAAATTTTTAAAAATATTCATGTTAAAGATTATGGGAAGATTGTATTAGATATAATCATATAATCATCTGCTTTATTGAGATTGCTGCAATTAAAAATTTTTGTATGCGAAAGTTTTTAGGATCAATTTTTTTTGCATCAATCATACGAGATGACCCATTTAATAATTAGTCAATTTCTCTAATTATTTACCTTGAAATTGTAAATAATTTTTACTTAATTTAACACATTAAATCTAATTGGGTCAGTCCGATAGATATGATGATCTCCTTATAAGACCGTTTTAGTTAGGAATAAAAATTTGTGAAACTTAATTTAGATCATATTTTGATGAATTTAACATGCATTAAATTTTAATTTGGTTACTCTTAATCAGCTTCCATTTCTATGGACACGACATGACACGGCAAGTAGAGGCGCACCACTTTTGCGGGCACCAAAACGAGGAGATGCGCCAATGTTTGATCTACGACGGTCCAGAAGCCGATGCTCGGCTCATCGGGCTGGAGTACATCGTATCGGAGAATCTGTTCATGACATTGCCGGACGCGGAGAAGCGGCTTTGGCACTCCCATGAGTACGAAGTAAAGAGTGGGGTGTTGTTTTTACCCGGAGTTCCTGGGGCCATGCAACGCCAAGACTTGGCTAAGGTGGCTCAAACATATGGGAAAACCATCCATTTTTGGCAGGTTGATCGAGGGGATAATCTTCCTCTTGGTCTTCCTCAAATTATGATGGCACTTACTCGTGATGGACAACTTTATAGCCATCTTTCTAGTGGTAATTATATTTGCTTTCTAATTTATAACTATTTTGTTTATTTTATATCGGAAAAAGGCCGGAGAACAAGGAGTGATGAATCGAAGATTATATAGTCACATATACTTTCTTTGGTTTTAATAGTTGCTACAGATAGTGACATTTCTCCTCATAAGATGTCACTATCTGTAGCAACTAATAAAATTCAGAGGAAGTATCTCTCTAGAGAAGTGTTATTCGAGTTATTGGGTTGGGTGATAGTCGATTCGATGACCAATGATTAATAAACAATATAATTTTGATAAATAATAATATAGGCAAATGGTTATTATGAATTAAATATGAATATGCTCTGATACCAATTACCAAGTTAACCTATATAAAAAATATGCTCTGATACCATGTTAAGAAAATAATTCAACCATTAATTTAAGCTTGTAAATTGATTCTCTTATTCTCTTATCAACAATGACAACACTTATGTGGACATTTGCATTGTGATTGTTGTATCTCTTTCACTTTTGCCCTGTAGTTCAAATTTCAAAGAAGGTATACTTGTAACTCCAATTTTATTATTGTAACTTCTTTGCATGTTCTTTTGTTCTTTTGTTTTGATTTTGAACATAGATGTGGAGAAGAGGTATAATGTGAACTTTGAGAAGGAGAAAGAGAATCGAGCATACATGAAAGGGCTGGAGCACGGAATCCATCCCTTAGCAAATGCCGAAGGAAAAGGGCTAAAAACCGAGCTCCGAGAGGTCGACTGTAACCCTGGTGCTGCCGCTCATGCTCCACCTAGGGTTTTTGTTTAATCATATGTCAAGCTTCATCATATAAGCTTAAGCTAAGTATAGAAGTATGATCTAATTAAGAAAATACGTTACTAAATTATCTACCAAAATATGTGTTGTATTAGTGTACGTTCTGTAGACTGTTTTCATCCCTTGTAATCAAATAATTACGTAGATTTCAATCTTGTACGTTTGTATGATAATTAACGTGCATCGATCCATGTTAGGAATTTGGATTTCAGTAATTAATGAGGGGTTAAATTTTATTTCTCTCTATTAATTGATCAATATTTTTATTTTGGAAATAGAAAATAAAGGTTTTTGTACACTTCAATTAGTATGTTATTTCTTTTTTTAAAATAAACATTAATTGAAACGACTGAACTAATATAGGAGGAATAGGGCTAAGGGGATGTTTTGGAAAAAAATCAATTGTAAATTTGCTATGGTTATGTGTGTTGGGATGAATTTCCCACATCGACAAATTGAAAATGGTGTGACACTTTATAAGCTATTGGAGACCTTCTTCCGATTGTCATATGGTTTTGGGATGTTATATATTTCCTTGGCTTATAAAAGGTGTGCATCTCGTGTCTCCCCGTCAATGTGCTGACATTGATAATAAGTCCAGCCTAATTTAACAATGTATTGAGACCTTCTTCCCATTATGGTTTTGGGACGTTATATATTTCCTTGGCTTATGAAAAGTGTGTGCACCTCGTGTTTCCCTGTCCAGCCTAATTTAACAATGTGTAAAATGGAATATAATATAGAATTTTCTTTGTTTCTCAAAATTTGTTAGAATTTTCATTTTAAATTTACTTATATTATAGTTCTTATATGAAATGATGTCATCTGTGTAATTGAATTTGTTTTTAACAAATGGACTAACTTTTTATGTTAGGTAATTGATAATAATGGTTTTTCGTTATATATTCTAGCTAGTTCCTCCTATTTTTAGGAGTATTATTACTTCTCATTACATCATCTTAATTACTTGTTTTGCTTGTTAATTTATTTTTTCTCTCAAGCATAAATTAAAATAAAATATTAAAAATTAAAAAGATGTGTTTTTCTCTTTGAGGTTTATCTTCCCTGTATGCACATGAAGAGTGGTCGGACTTGGGTAACTTTTTTTAGAAGGTGGACTCTTGTTTCATACTGATGCAACTATATTTAGGGTTGAGTCTTGTTTTTGTAGCTAGCTTATATGGGCTTTGTTTGGTGCAATGATAATTTTTCATTCAAAACAAAATGAGTTTTTTCTAGTCTTTGAAAATGTCATTTTTATTTTACGAAAAATCGATTGGTTTTAGTAGTGAACCTTCTTTGGGTCTTTGAGTAGACTACTTCTTCTCCTCCTTGTTTGGGTTGTCAAGACCAAATTTCTAAATTCTTCCGCTTTTATTTTTTTATATTTTAAAGGAAATGAACTATCCTATGGATCGATCCTAACATTTTCATCCAGCATTCACCTCCCTTTCAATATACTAACTATATTTGTTAAACTTTTATTTGGCAAATAAAAACTTTTTTCATTTACCAGAAAAACCAAAATACATCAAGGCACGAAAACTCAATCTATCTTATTTGCATCAGTGTGAAAACAAGGCTCACCTTCTATCAAGGGTTTCCTCACCCCACTCTTCATGAAATACCTTCAACTTGTACTTAAAAAAAATAGTAGAAAATCACAAAGCGTGTTGCCTTATTTCCAAAAGAAAAAAAAAATCACACAGAGTGAAAGATAACCGACGCTAAGCTATTAGGCATATTAACCATTAGGTACGTTAAGTCACCATCTCTTACTTTTTTTAGGTACCCAAAAGATGTGGGGGACTAACCTTTAAAACCCAAGTGTTAGTATCGACATTGATAGTTGTTTGAATTTTTCATGTGGTATTATTTTTTATAATAATTATTGTAGAATTTCATATAATACACAATGAATGTAATACTAACATATATTAATATATAATATTAATATATAATATTTAAAAATAAAGCAAAATATATCATGCAGTAGAGCACTTAATTTTGCCAGTTAAAAGTATAAATAAACTCTGTAATTTAGAAACTGTCACCATAATGTATTCCCTGATTCACTCAATTGCTATAAATAAATGCTTGTCAAAGATATTTTAATATTATATTCGTATTTTTTTAGTCAGTAAATGAATTTTATTTGTGAAATTTACGATTTGATTTTTGAAATGCAAGCTTGAGAAAATCAAGAATGGTGTGTTATAAAATGTGTAAATTCAGGCATTCAGGTAAATTGTGTTGGCTAATGGCTAACAAAAGGTCTGATGCATGCTTCTAAAAATAAACAAATTGTTAATCATTTTGGTAATTGGATCGATAAAGAGATTGCTCGTGATTAAGTGTTTGGTGAAAAACAATGATTACACCACATTTTAACATACTATTGGGTTAATTAAAGATTCACCAATAAATAAAATAAAATTTTTTATATTTGATTGTTTGCTTATTAATTAACTACTCCTATTAATTTAGTTGTATTAGCTATAAATTTTTAAATGAATTTTTGGTTAAAACTATTTTATTTAATTAATTATTTATTTATTAGAGAAAAGTTAATTTTGTTAGAGTATATAACATATCTTGAGGGACTCATTAATTTTAGTCGCGTTCTTCGTTATGGGTATGAGTTGCCGCCTTTCTTCCCTTCCCAGACCTTGTCCATAGTTTTCTATGGTCGGGATACACTGGATAGGATGATGATATAACATATCTGAAGCCTCAACTATTAACTTAAACTTTTAATTGAGTTAATTCTTTAACAAATTTGCTAAAAGTGAACCACACAATTTCCATTTTTTAAAAAAGAAAATCAATATGTGCAACAGTGCAAGTGGTATAATTATACTTTTATAACTTAAAAAAAAAAAAAATTATACCTTTATAGAGTAGTAATGTCATGCTTATCACAATTTGGTGGAGAAAGAGTTCCACTTTTTATTGTGAAAAACGTTCTATAAATAAATACTTTTCCATTCTAAAATACTTTACGATTGATAGTGACATGTTCAGTGGAAAAACGTCACTGTTAATAACAAGTATAATGAAACGAAGAAAGTCTACTAGAAGTATCACAATTTAAAGCATAGGTATTTTAAATCTTGAAATATGCATTTTAAGTTTTTTGAATTGACAATTTTAAATCTTTAGATTAATCATTTTAATCTTTAGTAAAGACTTCATTTGCTTAGTGATTTTAAGCTTTGAAATAGACATTTTAAACGATTGTACTAGTTATTTAAAAAAAAAATACAATTAAGCCTTTATGAAGAAAGGATATGGCTTAAAAAGAAGTGATTTTTAACTTTTAAATGAACATATATAATCTTCAAATAAATTTTTATCATGTAAAAAATTTTTGGTTATATAGATCGCAAAACATGCAGCGGTCTTATTGAGGATCTAGTGAAAACTAAAAACCTTCACATATTTTTATATGAGACGATTTCACCATAAGACTTGCCTCATCATTGGGTTAAATAGTTCAATAATAAGAATATACTAGCTAGTCTCCTAAGAGACCGTCTTTCTGAGAGACATCTCTGAAGCCCAATCCATTAAAACTTATTGCTTATATTCACTGTACATTTTTCCTAATGGACCAACCCAATTAGAGATTTTCTCTTAAAAAGACCGTCTTTTACAAGAATTTGTGAAAACATTTATCGTGAGACAGTCTCGTACAAAAGCGGTTTGAAAAACCTTTGACACGTAGGAAGGAAAAGTGCAATCAGTCATTGACCGGGGAAATCCTTGAACCCCAAAAGCCCAAATGGCTAAAAACCATTAAATATTAGCAAAGGGCAAATCAAAAAAGACTACTTGAAACTGCATAAAACCTTTGAATTTCAGAACTAAGTGAGAGAAAAGGGCAGTGAAAAATGGAAGCAAGCGAGAAGAAAGACACTGTAAATCTTGATGATTTACAGACAAAAATGGCGGATTTTGCTAAAGAAAGAGACTGGGATCAATTTCATACTCCAAGAAATCTCCTTTTGGCTTTGGTAATCTAATCTTGAACATTTTACATTTCTTAAACCCTAGAAATTCTGTTCACTATTTTCTTTTTTGCCGTTTATATATATGAATATTCAAGCATATTTTTAAATATTCAAGCATATTTTTAAAAGAAAAGAAAGTATATTCACTTTTCCTTTTTCTTAATGCATCAATTTTTTATTGAAATTTATAGATATCTTCAGTAAAGTTTGCTGCTATGTTTTTTCAAAAAAATAAGTTTGCTAAAACTCTTTTCTGAAATTACTCGAATGATACAAAGAGCTAGAATAATGGAAATGAGGATATCTGAAGAGGAAAATTTTGCATGTATATGGTATAAACTATAAAGTAAGTTAGTGGGTTGTGTTTCAAATTTTTGGAAATTTTCATTTAGAGTGATGAAATGAATTATTGGGTACATGGGTTTATCATTTAAAGTTGATTGGTATTTTGAAAATTGTAATTACTTTGAAAAAAAATCCCTTTTTCTTTCATGGGGTTTGTATATTAGAACTAAGAAGCAAAATTGTTAAAGAATTGATTTCAACATGGTTTGTTTTGTTTTCTGTTGAATTGGATATAGTATTACTGTATTGATTTCTGAAATCAAGATTGGTATGAAAGGTGAAAACTAGAGGGAAACCCCAAAAATGGCAAAATTTGTGGTCCATGAACCATATTATTAGAGGATAGGAGAGTAGTGTACAGTGACTAGAAGTACTATTGCTAGGTTGTTTCTGTCTCATGCACAATGATTATTAACTTGTGAATTAATTTTAGGAGAAGATTGTACTATATACAACCCCACCCCTTTGTATTTTTATGTTCTAGGACTATATTGTAGTGCAAAAATATGGTTTCAGTCACAATCGTGTTAATAGTCGCAAAACGGAAATCATGGTGGATCCCGTCATGGTAAGCTCAAAAATATAAGATATGGTCTTGATACATTGATGGAGCCTTGTTTTTGCACGCACTATGAAATTCATGTTGATGGAGTGATGATGATTTTGCTACAATGTTTTTTTGTTCTTAATTAAAATGTGGGAATTGATGTGGTCAAACAAGTGGGGAGGGAAGTAACAGAAAGAAGAGTTGTCCGAATAAAAAAGTGTTGCAAAGTTGACAAACTCGCGAGTGTTTCATAAAAAAGGAGATGGAACCATGGAGGGTGTAACGGTTTATTTATTCTTCGTCACTCTAGTGTAAATACGAGCTTTTGCACTTCATATAGACGAATTGTGACACCAGAACACAAAATGTTTTGACATGAACACTATCGGCAAGTGTTTTAAAATAAAGGAGATGGAGGGTGTTGCTTCTTCGTCACTTTAGTGTAAGTTATCGGGGTGAAAACATAGGAAAATTACACGAATACATCCGAATACACTTGAACACAAAATGTTTGATGCTAAAACTATAGTTTAATTAGATCATTTCTCCATAAGTCCTTGATGTCTTGTTTTGATAACTATGTTAATGTTTTTACTTATGCTTTCTTTTGTATGATTCCGTTTCCAGGTTGGCGAAGTCGGAGAATTGTCCGAGATATTTCAATGGAAAGGGGAAGTCCCAAGAGGATTACCTGGATGGAGTGAAGAAGAAAAGCAGCATTTAGGAGAAGAGCTATCTGATGTATTGCTATACCTTGTAAGACTTTCTGACATTTGTGGGGTTGATCTTGGTAAAGCTGCCCTTAGAAAGCTTGAACTTAATGCCCTTAAGTACCCAATTCACCTCTCTAAGGGCTCTTCTAAGAAGCTTAAGTTCAACCCTAACCCTGTTGAGAATCATAATCATAGTGAATCATGATTTACTTTTGGTTGATTATCACCTAATCACATATGCTTTTTTCCTAATTATGGTTTAAAATTTAGAACTTAGACTGACCCCCACCCTTAAATGTCTTGCCCCTTTTTGACCTATTTTTGGGTGGATTTAGTAATTGTATTTTGAGGCCAGCTTTGGGTTTAGATTCTACTATGAATCCTTTGTACAGTACTATGATCTAATTGTAATCAAGGAATGCTTTCAATTTGTGTACTAGTGTCCATTTATTCCTCATGGCTATCATTTCTTGCATGTCTTGATATACTCCTCGTCTCTTTAGATTTCCCCTCACTTGTTAGATGTGAGATTTTTAGAACGTTTTGGACAAGACTCGACTTAATCTCGACTTGTATCGAGTTTAGTCAAGCTTGACGTTTTCTTGAGTTGTCTTGGCGACTGAGATATCAGAATTACCCTCTAGTTATTTGACTAGTGGAGAAAGGATATAAGTCTGTGGATAAGATTTAAAAAAAGAGAGTAAGATTATTGCTATAAAAGTAGAGGGTGCAACATCATCGGAGAAAGTTAAAAAGGAAAATGGTGCAAAAATAAGAGGTATATAAAGAGTAGTTATTACTTATTTGACTAGCTTAAAGTCATTTTCCAGATCAAAAGATGAACACAAAGTCAATCATTCAATAAGCTATTTGAATCAAATTTAGTGGTGTGGATTACAAATGTTCCAAACAAGTCTATAATTTGATATTCACTCAATCTTTTAATTGATTTCTACTTTAATTTGGTTTTAAAATGAATTTAAAATTAAGAAGTAATTTAAAAATTAATATTCGCACAAATCGATTTGAACCATGTGATCCGAAATGAAAACATCTAGGCTATAGGGTTCTGAAGTGGCGTGACTGCACAGCATTACAAGACAGGTACAGGAAAGAGGATTATACCTGGCGTGAGTGTATGATGAAAATCCCCAGTCTCTATCAGTTCACAGTGATAATCTCTTACCAGGGATTTAGTTTCAGCTGAGTTCTTCACTTTTCTTTCTTTAGATTGAGGTAGTGGTGTTCATTCGGGTCATCGGGTTGATTTCGGATCACATGTTTTGGGTCGGTTCAAAATCAGGTTTTGCGTTCACATTGATTTTTACGTAATTGTAGATCCATTTTTAAGTCGGGTCAAATTAGATTAGGTTATAAAGTCGGGTGTCTATCGGATCATCGGGTCTGTTTTGAACATCTCTAGATTGAGGACTATATATTCTGAAGTCTGTCCAATCAATCTCTTTTGTACCTTGTTGTGTTTCTCATCTTTTACAATTTTATGTTTTCATGTCATTTCTCAAGTAAACTCTTCTAAAGGTCTTTAAGGTCATTTCATTCTTACCCTTTTGCCCCCCATCTCCTTATTTCATCATCATCATCCTAACCAGTGTATTCCGCTCCTAGAAAACCAGGAACAGGGTCCGGGAAGGGAAAGACGGCGTCAACTCATACCCAAAAGGAGAGCGCGACCAAACGGAGTCCCCCAGGGTTAAACAAAGCAAAAATTTTTTAGATATAAATGTACGATACTAATTCAAAGCGACAAAGAGAGTGACATTTCTTATACAAGGGCTATATTACACTCCCAAATTGCTCACCTTTCTTCTTTCACAAATTCTTACTCGAGACTGTTCAATTTTAATATATATTGTTACAACTCTAAATATAGATTTAGGCTGGATTTTTTAGAGTCGTCTTTACAAAATATGGTCTCTCAAGAGAGCACCTGTTCTTCTTTTAGTTGACATGCTAGCGAGCTGACATGTAATTACGGTAGTGATAAAATCTTTTAATGATGCTTATTTGGATTAGAGTAAGTGGTTTTGTTATATGATTTTCACGGTCTTGAGTTTGAGCCATAAAGTTATTTTAGTAATTAAGTTTTGTATGTAACTTGAGATTTATTCTTTTGTAAACACTCTACTCAAAGAAATTTCTTATTCTTGAAGATTTTTTTAAATTTTTTATTTTTTTTATTTAAACTCTATTTTCTTAATATTCTATTGTCTGTTTGATTTTTAATATTAAAAGTGACATTTTTTCTCTCATGTCATTATCTAAAGCAATTTCAAGTGAACATACGGGTAATTCTTTTGTTTAATTCATTCAAAAAGTGAGAGCTCTTGACTATGTATATATGAACAAGACAAGAAATAATCTTTAACAAGCATGATGAAAATTCCTTACTAAACATGAGGTACAAAATACTTTGATGCTATGTTTGGGAATGTTGATTTCATTTGAAAACGTGGATTTAACCGAAATTTAGTGTTTGGTTAGGAAAAGATTTTCAAATTTGGATTTGAGTCAAATCCACCAATGTTTTAAAAAATGGTTAAAGATAAGTATTTGAGAATCACTTCCCTAAGCTTGTAATTCTCAAATTCTTTTTGATGAATTCATAATTGAAATCTACAATTCTAAATGAAATACTTGTTTCCAAACACAACTCGAAGGAAAAAATAAACCTTGAGATTGGATGATTTTTGCCATTTTTAAGAGGGATTATCAAGACTCTCAACACATGCAATCCAGCACAAGCAAGTAAAAGCATATTGATCTCTATATCTTGGTTCGAGAAGACATCACTGACACGGATACCGGATACATAATATGGGCAGACTCGGTTAAATGAAGCATTTAAGTGTCATACGCATATTTGATTTTTGAGGATATGACAAAGATAGTTGAAACAAAATGGAGAGTGAAAAGCTCAAATAAAAAGCTATTGGTCATCGACTGTAGGTAAAGTGCCTGTCGTGAGAATATCAATATTTAGTTATAGATTAAGCATGCTAAGAGATTGCTAGAGTATAGTGTTGATGAATTCACATTAAATGATAAACACTTAACTTTGAAAAGCCGAAGTTGAATCTCCTCTGGAATAACAATCTTGACGCTTTTTAAAACCTTGTTTGAAGAATGAGTTTTGTTTTAGTTCGTAAGTAAATACCAACTTTCAAAAAAGTTATGAGTTCAATTCTAAGTTTCTAACATAGCTCTCCCTTTTAATCAATCTATCATATAATAAAAAATTATTATCATTTGATTCTTATTTCACTAATATTTTTTTAAAAAAACTAAACTTAAATACAAACAATCCAACATGGTATTGACATAGCATAAATGATGACAATAATGGATCAATCAAACCTAAATTTCCAGCTTTAAAGAACTCAATTTCAAAATGAATCGATTAATTAATTTTATAATGTAAAAAAGTTATTTAATCCGCTTAAAGAAAATTATAAATAAATATTTTTATTTCTTTTTTTTCTGGAGAAAATATATTTTTATTTCTTTAATCAATCAATCAATAAGTAAAAAAATTTTAAACCCAACAAAAAGTAGTTTGGCTAAAAGGAAAGTATTTAGAGGTATATACTTCCTCCGTTCTGTTTTACTTGCTACCGTTGCATGGGCACAAATATTAAGGAGTTACTGTGCAATGATGAGTAGTAGGTGGAAAGTTGCTTTTTTGGAATTTTTTAATATTATTTGTGGAAAAATGAAAAAGAAAAATAGAAGTAATTAGATATAGAGTAGGATAAAAGTAGGAGTAGGTATAACTTTAAATGATTGGTTTTTTACTAAAAAGGAAATGTAGCAAGTAATATAAAATTTCCCTAAATGAAAAATGTAGCAAGTATTATGGAACGTAGGAAGTACACAATTTGTTCTTGTGAGTTGTGACACCCTCTCCACCCCTTTCTTTCCTCTTTCATTTCTTCCTTTTTCCACAATCTAACCAAAGCCCACTTCCTCAAATCTATCACTTTCCAATACCCAATTCCCAAAATTCTTCAGATTTCCCCCTAATAAACTCCCCCACCCACTTTCCTCCCCTGTTTTCCTCTGTTTTTTTAACCCCACAATCAAAAAAATGTCCTCTGATGATGAAGCAGAGGAATACCTCTTTAAGATAGTTATAATAGGAGATTCTGCTGTTGGGAAATCCAATTTGTTATCTAGATATGCTAGAAATGAATTCAATATGCACTCAAAAGCTACAATTGGTGTAGAATTTCAAACTCAGAGTTTGGAAATTGAAGGAAAAGAAGTTAAAGCTCAGATTTGGGATACTGCTGGTCAAGAAAGATTTAGAGCTGTTACTTCTGCTTATTATAGAGGAGCTGTTGGTGCTCTTATTGTTTATGATATTTCTAGAACAACTACTTTTGAAAGTGTTGGCCGTTGGCTTGATGAGCTTAATAGTAAGTTGGGCAAAATTTTATTTTGCTTTTTTGAATGATTTATGCTTGGAATTTTAGTTTTTGAGTTCTTTTGATTGTTGATTCATCTGGGTTATTGATAGATTTTTTGGGTTGTTGATTAGATTAGGGTTCTTGGTGAAATTATGTTATGTTGTAGATTTGATTGATGATTTTGTGTTGATGAACTAAGAATAAAGTTGACTTCTTTTTGTTGATGGTTTGTGTAGTAGGTTTGTGAACCTGCATAGTAAAACCTAGTCACATCACATGATCATGAATCAAAAAACAATTTTCGTGGGGGCGTCCCCAATTCATGTGGCGGATCCGTCGAACTGATCTATTGATTCATGTAGTCGATTCCATTCCAATCTTTCGGGATTAAGGCTTTAGCATTGTTGATTGTTGATCTGCTTGTAGGGGGAAAAGTTATGTTCTTAGGAGGATTTTCTGAATCTTTTTGCTGGATTTGTTCATGTGTTGAGCAAATTGATCTGGGTTATATAGAAAGTTTTGCTTCCTAGAATTTGTTTGCACATACTGTTAATTGATTCAGAATTTTTTGGTGAAATCAAATTTTGATCAGGCATTCTGAAAGAAACTTAATAATCTGGTTAATTGTTTTAAGATTAGTATGATGCTTAAAGTCTCACATCTTTGCAACATTTAACTGACATCATTTGAGTCAGGGCGAATCTAGGATACCAGTATAAGGTAGCGGAACGCTCGTGTTTACGTGTGTGGTAAATCAACTTGGGTGCCATTTTTCGGTATTACATGTTAGGCAATTCAATGTTAATTGGTTTTTAGTCAAATGATTCGAGCTATGGCCAGCTCGGGCCTGCCTATATTCTCCTATGATTTGAGTAGTTATAGTTGATTAGTAGTTATCTTTTGCTGGTTTGGTTTTAGCTTTAATGGATTGCTTTACTTTTTGGTGGTTGGGAGTTTCTTCTAATGGTAGTTGAATTTGCACTTATTGAGTGAAGTTTGGATACTTTGATGAAGTAATGTGGCTGTTACTTTATGTGTTATGATGATGATTGATCGATCATCCTATTGTCAATCAGTAGAAAAAACCAGTTCTAGGAGCATAAATACCCATCAAATGTTTTTGTTCTTAGAAATTAGTACCTTTAGGCTTTATGATAAGCAATCACTTAGTTTGATGGTTTGTTCGAGATCAAATATTTGTGGATTAAACCCGACTTTCTAGTTCTTCCGCAAGCATATTTGATTGCTTTGATTTTTATATCATAAATTCTTGTGTGAGACGGTCTCACCGTGAGTATATGGGTAGAATAGCCTGCCCAACTAATATAATTATTAGCATATGGGCTCTTATTAAGATACGGTTGTCTCACTGAGATACGGTCTTTGGTAAGATGAGAGTAGTTTTTATATATATATAACCGACATTTTCTCAACACATATACACTTCGTAAATCTTTGGAAGTAATTGTAGGTTCTCCTTGTATGATGGTAATATGGTATGTATTTGTATCATCTATTTCATGTGACCTTTACCTAGTATTGAGGAGCCTTTAAAGTGGCAAAGTTTCATGTGATTGCTCTTACTTTGCCTATTAAAAGAATATATCCCATGTTGTGATATGTGTGCACCAGTATTGATTGTTGATGTTTGAAACTTCAGTAGGTCTAATTAATAGCGTGGCGCCTTACGTCCCTTGTGGTCACTGGAAGTTGAGAGAAATTTAACTATTGCGGTCCCTAACTCTCTACCCAAACTGACTTTCATAGAAACTAATATCAATATCGAGCAAGGGGCTTTCACGTAACACCAAATGTTGTGAGCGATGCAATGACTTTTGAACCTTTTCTATCACCGTTAGAGCCTGTATTACTCCAATGGAATTAAGTGGCTCCTCCAAGGCGGGTTTGGGGGTTAGACTTGATGCAACCTTATCTTTGTTAGTGATAACATAGAGAAGTTGTTTCTGATAGACCCTTGGTAGTAAATATTTCGTGCACATGATTTAGACATGTCTTGATCGCACCACCGACTTTTTCCATGATTGGTTTCATGATCTAGAGATATGTGTCTCAGTTTAAGACAGTGTTCATCCTTTATCTCAACCTTTTACAACCTTTTTGCAGCTCATTCTGATACAACCGTAGCAAGAATGCTCGTGGGGAATAAATCCGACTTGGACAACATAAGGGCAGTAAGCGTCGAAGAAGGCAAGAGCCTTGCCGAAGAGCATGGACTTTTCTTTATGGAGACATCCGCAAAAGACTCGACCAATGTAAAGACCGCCTTTGAGATGGTGATCAAGGAGATATACAACACTGTCAGCAGGAAAGTACTCAACTCAGACTCCTACAAAGCTCAATTGTCACTTAATAGGGTAAGCCTCGTTAACGATGATAAGAAGCAAAACCAAGGGTTTACTTCATGTTGTTCGAGCTAAATTTTTCGTGTGCACAATGTTCCGCCACCCAAAATTTGATGGTTAATTCACAATGTGTATTTGTATGTCTTTGTCTTCATTTAATGTTCTTCAGCGGCAAATGGCTATTCGCTGGTTTAACCAGCTAAAAGTATTGGCTGATTCACCAGCAGCTGTTTAAGCCAGTTGTTAATCAAAATCAAAATTTTGTACTTGAAAACATTATAATTTATGAATCATATTCAAGTGATATACTAGTAAAAGAAGTAAAGATCATGACATCCCTAAACTTAAAGTTAA
The DNA here is from genome assembly GCA_019776075.1 of Amaranthus palmeri. Taxonomy (NCBI): domain Eukaryota; kingdom Viridiplantae; phylum Streptophyta; class Magnoliopsida; order Caryophyllales; family Amaranthaceae; genus Amaranthus; species Amaranthus palmeri. Next base: position 929,636 of record JAAKBH010000295.1, read on the forward strand.
GGGGTAGATCCTAAACCATGTCTTCCCCATTATAAAGGGATCAAAGTATTGTATATGATCAACTTATTATATTACCATTATTCTTATACAATGTTGTATTATTGATCCTCTTACAAACAGCTAATGAATGCAAGGGAACCACGTTTTGTTGGCAATTATTTTGTCATGCTTGTCTTTTTCATGATTCTGACTTCCATGTTGAAATGTTTGTGGTGATTGATTGAATGATGACCTTAGGAGACTAGTCAAACTTATTATTAAGAAGATGTATCTGTTCTTTTGAATTTGCTACATTACATGTAAGTTACATGTAAAAGTTTTTTCACTTTAATTTGTATAATGTAGCAAATTCAAAGGGACTAGAGTAACTTATACACTGCACATTCACTACACATTCATGCTTACGTATGCATGCACACGACTATGATGTCGAATATACAATAGAAACTATATTACCCTCGATCCAGAAGCTCCTTAAATACCCTTCTCCGTAGAAGGTTGTTCTTTAACCTTCTGAGGTGTAAGGTTGAGATGTGCGAGTAGATGTTATTTAAGCTCAACGTAAGCCTCTTATATCGTTAAAAGAAACCAGCTTAACTAAAAAGTCAATTGAATGATTTTAACGCACTAATATGTTATTGTTTTGATACTTGAGATCATAGATTGAATTATATTTTCACCTTTTTCAACCCAAAAATTAGGAAGCATGTTAAAAGTATAGAATCTAACAAAAAAAAAAGGTGCAAAATCATCCCAATTCAACCCAAAAGAATTTGTTTTCTTTATTAATTATCTCTTTTGTCGGCCAGTTTTCTGATCAAGATACAAATCCTTAATTAGTCGTTGACCTCTACCCTACATCGTGTTAAATTGTGATTGTGATCATTTTTTGAAATTATTAAATTAATTACTAATTAGCATGCTTAATGACTACTTATTATCTTGTTACCTTTATCTGCATGGGTTATATACTTGTGTTATACTCCATTTTACTAAGTGATAGTCTTTATTCGTTACGATAATAATATATTTATCGCATTACTAGTAAAGAAAAAAACTGGAAATTTTTTATTGTAGTTTCGACATGTTTTATAGATTGGTTCTTCATTAGTATTATTATATTGGATTGTAGGAATAGATTATATTTTTTTGTCTCTTACTGAGTCTAACTTTTTTATACTATATATAAGAGATTATTCTTAGAATTAATAGTTTATAGGTTTTTGGGACGGAATAAGTTATACACCCTCTTATTATAGGGTCTAATAAGATCAAAGTAGATGTGAGATAGTTATTGTTTGTTGTCTGGGTAGTATGGGTAGCAGTAGCTGCTTACGTAGCTGTAGTTGTTCAATTTGCTATTGTTCGACAAAAATAATATCATGTAAGTTGACTATATTCTGAGCGGTGTTTTGAAATGACTCTAGTCTCAATGTAAATTCTTCCCCTCATTTCCTTTCAATTCACTCGATCCAAACATAATTGACTTCCATGATACTAGAGTCACATTCAGAACAACGCTCTTTGGTTGTTGAAATCAGTGTCAAGAAATCAGCTCATTCAAAAGCGTAAAATAGTGGTTAAAGCTAAAATGATGGGTGAAGCTCTATAACATGTTATATACTCTATCAATCACATGAGCGCATTGAGGTAAGGTAGTTGTAAAGTGGACACTTAAGAACACTGCCAGACCCAGGCCAAGATTACCTGTGCAGTCCAGGAAATCCTGCACCTTATCCCAGCTTGCCAAGACCAGATTAGGTGCACTATAGAGTTTCTCTAAACATTTGAATGGAGATTTGTTACCAATAAGCTAAGCTTAATGTAGCAATCTCAGTGTGACAGAGGAGTATAGAAAAATTGACTCGCCTAGCGAAATGAGTAGTGACCATTTAAATTTTAAACTTTTCTAGAATGTTATATACCCTACCATACTATGCTCTATTTGCACGAAAGTCTTTTGGATTAGTTTGAAATGTGTTGCCTGGTCAATGTGGGTATGAAGGATATGACTCACTTTATCAAGTAATAAACTGAATCAATGTGCTGCATTATCAATGCCGAAAACTTTAAATATCAGGTCGACATAGACTTGGATCAGGGTATTGATAACCTCTAACGAGAGTGACACTTAAATTGTGGTAGAATAAAAAATTTAAACTGGTGGTTGATAATTATTTCCAAATATATTGGTCCATACAATAATCTGCTTAAACGTTTGATTCAATTGATTTCTTAACTCGCTATAGTATATATATATTGATGGTTGAAACCCTGTTATTGATTATAATGTGATTAACCTTAATGATATAATCATACAAACGGATGGCAGAAAATTCGAACCAACCCATATTTGATTTTGCAATCACTTTAGTAATCAATATAGATAGTTTCGCAATTATAAAACCTTTTATAATACTACCTTCGTTTTAAAATACTTGCAACATTTACCTTTTTTACGCAATTTAATGCATTAATTCAATCTTTAATATCTATAATTATGTATAATATAAAATTATTTTTCGTATGTTACGACTATATTGAAACGGAGGAAGTACAATCTGACGATGATGTGGATGGTATGTTGCACTATAAATGGTTAAATACAACCTAGCTGCAAAGGTATTAGGACTTGCAATATGGGCCTACTACTGGCTTCTAAATCCATTAAGGTAGTGTTTGGGAATAAGGATTTTATTTGAAAATTTGGATTTCAATTTAGAAATTTGAAATCATGAATTTGGAAATAACAAGTCTAGAGCTCTTATTTTGAAATCCATAACTCACTCTTATTTTCTTAAGTTATTAGAATTTGGATCAAATCTACATTCTCAAATTTTAGAGTAGCCAAACACATAATTTGCCCAAATCTATATTTGCAAATGAAATTCATGTTCCCAAACATACCATAAAACCATATGCACTGTTTCGTTTTACTTATCACAAATCAAAATACTCGATTTGTGTTAATACTTTTACCATAATTGATAATTGAATTTTTCATAATATTAAACTGTCACGGTCATGTGGATAAGCTTACGACTAGGGGTGCTTAAAATCCGGTACCGGATCGACCCGGATCCGTAAATTCGAGAACCCGCTTTTTCAGGTACCTAAAATAGCGATTCGGTTTCGACCCGGTTTAAATCGGATACCCGGTTTTGTTAGAATTTTTTGTCGTTTAACCATACGTTTGTTTATTTCTATTTTTACTTTAAATATTTTTTTATATAAAATTCAAATACAAACTCTCAAAAACTCTTTAACTTAATTAGTCATAAAAGATTAATTAAGAAAATAAAAGAATAATATCATTGTTCATGGGTTTAAGTAAGAACAATTAATAAAAAAAGAAAAGAAAAAAATAATTATAAAATTCAAATACTAACTCTCCAAAAATATTCAATCCAAGATTAATATCATGATCATTTTATTTACCAAAAAAATAAAAAAATATAATTAAATAAGGTTAGCTTAAGAGACACCAAAAATAATATATTTACAACCACCAGAGGGCTTACATACGTGCCTATAATATTAGACTACATGTAAATTTGATAGTCTTCTTAGTTAAATCATAGGGTAGTAGGAGTAGCAGCCTATATATTGGTCAACATATCAGTAAACATTTATTCAATATTTATTTCAAAAGAAATATTTTTAGCTATTTTTGCTAGATCAACTTTAAGAGAATGAGGTAATCTCATTATGAAACATACTCATTTAAGGGATATATAAATTCATATAAGTGATGAGAATACGAGTTCTTTGATTAAGGTCGTCTCACTAAACACAATTTTCTATAATAATAGTTATTATTATTATTATTATTATTATTATTATTATTATTATTATTTATTTTTTTATTATAATTCGTATTTCATATCAAAGAAAGAAATACGGCGATTTTGAAACTCCTTCATTTCTTTAGAAACTTTGATAAGGAGATTTTGCATTCTGACGATTACTTCTCTATCCTATTTATTTTGTATTATTATAATAAAAAAACACTACATTATAGCCTAAAATATTGTTAAATGTATGAAACAAAGAAGTATTAGAAGAAATTGATTTTATAGGTAAAATGATTGAATATTATGAGTACCATAATGTATGTACTAATTGCTTACGAAAAAGGGCTAACCCTCACAAGGATTCAACTAACTTGTGCCTAAAGTTTTTGACCCTTTCCTTAAATTGGACTTTGCCGACAGTTAAAAAATTCAAACAATAAAATTCACCAACTTGACAAAGTAAAGCAAAAAAAATTTTAAATTTAAATAATAAATTAATAATTATTAACAAGAAGATTCTATGAAGGGTAATATTCCAAATAATACAACTATTCATAATATTTTAAAATAAAAATCTGACAAAAATTCTGACACCATAATTTTTAAAATGATAATGGCAATAAAGACATAAATAAAACTAAGAGTTGATTAGAGGCTACTTTATTTAATTTGTTTGCTTGTTTAATTATGAGTAGTAATTAGTATGCATAACTCAAATCATTAATTGGCAACAGCTGAATATATTAGTCCATCATTAACAATGATTAACCTCGGTTATTGTGCCCTCTAACCAACCACTTATCACCACATAATCATATAAAAATTAATTAATAAATTTTCATAAATAAAAGCAATATTCAAATATATATATATATATATATATATATATATATATATATATATATATATATATATATATATATATATATATATATATATATATATATATATATATATATATTTATTTATTTATACAGAGCCGTCTCCGACATTTCGAAGGCCCTGAGCAAAGTATAAATTATGGGCCCTTAAAAACTAAAATTTGTTCTATTACATTTTAGTATTTGTAAATTTGTTTAATATTGTAATATATAAAAATATTTCTAAATTTTATAATTATATGGAACCAATATCTCTTTCTAATATTCATTGCTTCATTTTTAATATGTCCGTCAATCAATAAGAAATAACAATCATCATCATTCTGCTAAATTAGTTTTTCTATTTTCAAATCCTCTTGAATACTTGGTAATTGGTATTACTCTAACTAATATTTTATGGAAAAAATATGAGGCCCGCTATAAATCGGGGCCCTGAGCGATTGCTCATGTTTAATGTCTTTAACGTACCTCTATGCCGTTGCGGCATACGTTAAGGGATTTAATTACATGACTTCACCAACATAATTTAAGAGCATTCTCTAATAGTCTTATATATTTTCTTGTTTGAATTTTTTTTATGAAAAATTATTCATGAATATCATCTTAATTAAATAAATTAAGTTGTTAAGCAAGGTACTTTAGCCTATGCCCTTGTAGGTCAAATAAACCCTAAAAAATTTATTATATAGTTTCTGAACATAAGATTTATGTAATCTTTAAAATTGTAAAAAATAATAAAATTGATATTTAATTAAGGTCTAAACCTATTAATTAACGTATATGCCGACATGGTTAAGAATTTCTAAGTTGATGGATTAATATATATAGAAATAGAATAGAATAGAATAAGGAGAAGTTGGGCGGTGATGAGCATCAAGTCAAGTAGAAGAGATCGATGTTAAGTTGATGGAGTAGTACATTCGCATATGAGGGGTTGTTGGATCTTGAATATTATTTTTATTATTTTTAAAATTATAATAAGGTAGACTTAATAAAGGGAGACGAGTAAAAATAATTGGTTTCAGAGTGTTATCTGTAAAAGTGATATTTGCTTTTCAACTGAGACAATATATTATTTTTAAGATTAAGTAACACGTTTGAAAGCAATATCTAATTTAATATAATTAGTTATAATTTTCAAAAATTCTGAAAAAAATTTATTATACAAAATGAAATTAGTTGATAAAAATGTGTTAAAATGGATAAGAATTGAATTGCTTGTGAAAAAAGGGAAACAAGATACAAATTTTGTACATGAAAAATTAACAAAAGTACTCTAATGTTGGAGATTCAATGTAGGTTGTCTTGAAAAATCGAGTTTTAATAGATAAATAAGTGAAAATTAAGTGTTGAATATGACTAATTAACTTAAATCGAATTGAGTGAAAAGGTTGAATATTCATTGAAACTTGTTCAATAAAAATATTTTCCGCAAAATCAATCACCAGTAAATCATTAATATATTTGATTTATTTATTTTTAGCTATTTGTACGTATTCTATTTACTATTTGTGTAAATTAATTGCAGGTTTCTCTTGCTTGGAAGACCTTTCTCGAGCTGATGGACTCCTTGAGCGCACTCTCCTTTATGGTATGAACTGTCGTCGTTCTTTCCTCCCTAGACCTTGATCATAATTTTCCATGAGCGGGATACACTGGGTATGATGATGATATATAGTCATTACACACTCATTACTATACTCTACATATAAAAAATCAAATCATATATAAAGATATTTGATTCATAGTTGAATATCATATCATGGACTATGAAATATGGTACCTACATATTGACATTAAAGGAAATATATAGATAAAAAAAAATAAAATTCAAAGACAATTGACAAAATAAAAAAACATAAATTAAATTTGGTGAAAAGAAACGGAAACATTGAAAAACAGAAGAATAGGGCTGGCAATCACAAATTAGTCACCACCAAATTAGATTTGGAATTGTACCATTCTCCATTTTTTTATTTTTTGACAAAAGCATACACACGCTTTGACAGCCTTTTGCTATTTGTTCTTTTGAGAAATAAATAAATAAAAGAATTAATTTGGCATCAAGTTTATATAATTTTTTAATATTTATTTTGGAGAAGAGATTGGAAAATCCCAGAAAAATTAATATTTATGTAGGTGATGAAAATCCAATTTATATTACAATTGTGCATGGAAAGATACTAATGTTCGATATCAATGATTTTCTTATAAAAATATATATTGTTTGATTTATTTTTTAGCTTTGACAGTTTGAAATATTATGATCAAAATCAATTATTTTTCTTAGCTTGTTCTTTTTCTTCTTTAGTGATTGAGATTTTTTTCCTAGAACTTTTCCTAGAAATAACTAAAAATTATCAATATTCAAATAAAATTTATGTGTTAAAATATAGGAGTATTATACTATTTTTGGATTTTGTTTTATTATTACTCTTCAAAAAATATATCATTATTATAGTGATGACATATTTTAAAGAGTAATTATGAAATAAAATAAAGTAAAATTTAAAATATATTAATTACAATTATAAGCTAAATGATTAATATAAGGAAGAAAGGGTATGAAAATGGGAAAATAAATGTACACCATATTGATAAAACCATGCAAGCTATATGCCCTATTTTTCTGGTATTGTGTCCCATAAATCTCCCGACCACTTATCTAAAACTAAGCAAATAATTAAATAAACTAACTTAAAAATTAAATTAAGAATTAAATGATATTAATTATTGTAACTTACAAATAAAATGAAGTTTCTTACTTGATGACAAACTAAATAAGTCAGGCAACTTACTTTACACTACCACAACTTTAAGCTTCCTTCCTCTTTCTCTCAGACATTCCTCACTTTCCTTATAGAACTATTATTTTATATGTTTTTCATGTGGACCAAGGTAAATAATTATTTTTTTTTATTTTTTGAGCTCTATAATAATGTGAGTAATTCTTAAGCTAACAAATTTCTTTTATCAAAAAAAAGCTAACAAATTTCTCTTCTTTGTTTGAATAATAGAGTGAATATGAAGATTTTATTAAATATATAATGTTAATTTGTACTCCCTCCGTTCTTTTTTGATTGTCCTTTTTGAAGATTTCACACAAATTAAGAAATGTGGAATCTTTGTAGATAGTGGATATTATTTTATTAAGAAAGGTGAAACCTTTTTAGATAGTGAGTATTATTTTATTAAAATAGTGGTGTAATTAATAATTGTATTGGTATTATGAGAGAGAAATGAGAGTTAAATGAGGGATAAAAAGAGTATATGGAAGATAAAAACTTTCCAAAATAGGAAAGTATTCTAAATAGGACAAACTTATGAAACTGTCCGTTATAGTAATGTGGACAAACTTAAAAGAACAGAGGCAGTAGTTTTTATATATAAAGGTAAAATTCTATATAAACATTAAATTTAAATTTTGTCTAAATTTGTGTACTCATTGATCTTTTCAGGTGTGTTGTGTGTGAATGACCGCTATATTTATGCTTCTATATGATAATTTCGGCAATGCATAATTTTTTAATTAAGAACACAATATTGTAGTTTTTTTTTTTGAATAGATATAATTATTGTATGGTTTTTTTAATTATTGATGGTTAATTAGGATGCAAGGAGAAGATATTAATTTGAAAAATAAACAATAATTTATTAAATAGAAAACAAAAGGTTAATTTGCCTTTTTTTTTTTCTTTCCATCATATGTTTTTTTGTTGTTAGCTTTCACATATTGGGTATAGGAGTATCCATTAATAGAAATTACTAACATAAACTTGCGAAAGTCCCTAAAAAGAAACAAACTTATATCTGACATTTGTATTTTAGTTATCATTTGGATATATATGCGAAATTACCAATATAATTTTTTTATTTTTACTAATTATAATTGTATTAGATAGACTATTTAGTGTAAACTATAAAATTTACTTCTATAATTAAAAACGATAAGTATAGTGCGTGTGGTAGTTTATGAATTGTGACTAGACCTATACATTGAGTTGGATAACGGTCAAGTTGAGTTCAAATAAAAAAGAATGGGACGAGATGGGCTCAAAAAAAAGTGCCCCTAGTGTTTTAGGCACGCTTCGACTTTGTATTCCTAATTTTTCATAGAAATAAGCATGTTACATCGAGTAAAATGCTTTTGAACTTAATTACTTAGTTTTGTCAATTATAATAGACTATTTAAAATTATAAAAATATAATAATATATCGTAATTTAAGAAAAAAATAATAACAAAGGGCCATATATATATATATAGAGAGAGAGCCCACAATATTTTTTCAATAAATAATCTTTTTTTGAAATTCAACTCATTTTAAATTAAATCTATTTTAAGTTTATATATTTAAGGGTGATTCTGACCTAATAAGCCCGGACCCGTTGGACAGCTTAATTTGTGACATAATAGTATACCTAATGTCATGTGCTTAGAAATTGTATGTTTTATTGAATACTTATATTAGTACCATCGGTTTTTTTTTTTTTTTTTTTTTTTTTTTTTTTTTTTTTTTTTGTGGTACCATTGATCTTTAATTAAAGTAGTACTATAGGTTGTCCTTTGGGTTTTGCACTTAATTTTTATTAAAGTTTCAATTGTATTTTTTGATAAAAATCCTCTAAATTGGTGTACTAATTTGATAAAAGATAAAGCCTTAATGATGAGACATTAATAATATATAGTTGGAGCTTTAATGTCCAATCAAACTATTAATTTATTATTGAAAAAAAATATTCACACATCACAGTCAATTTTATGTATCATTTAATTTGCATCTAAATTTTAACGCGGATTTTTAATTATTAAATATTTTTTAGAGTTGTCGATTAAATAGTACCCATGTGGTAACTATTGTGACTAATTTTTGTAAAACTTAAAAAAATGTCTCTAAATAAATTAAAGTTATTGAATTTTGAATTTGTAAAATTTACCTCGTGCATCTCACATCCCGCCCTCTCCCTTCTCTCCCTTTGGGCGAGATGCAGGGAACTCACATAAAAGGGAACAAACCAAATTTTATATCGATATTTGATATAGAAAATGTCAACAAAAAACTAATTGCTAAACACCTCCAATATAAGTATTAACTTTTAATTGCTTATTACATAAAGTAGACAAATAAGCTAAAAGCCAGTCTTATCTCTAAATTTTTTTTTTATTTCATCATAAATTTAGTTATATGACTAATTTAAAAGTCATATACCAAATGCCTTTTGATTACTTAACCAATCAATAAGCCACAAACTAGATAATAATATAGTAGTAATATGTAAGATATGATGTATCCTCTTTATTTTTTTTTATCTTTGAAGACCCTTTAGAGTCGGGGGACTCTCTAATTGCACTCTCCTAATGGTATGAGTTGCCGTCTATCTTATCTTTTTAGACCCTAACCATAGTCTGTCTATAAGCGAGATACACTGGGCATTAATGACTATGTATCCTCCTTATTTTTTTTTCTTTGAAGACCCTTTAGAGTCGGAGGACTCTCTAACCGCACTCTCCTAATAGGTATGAGTTGTTGTTTATTTTACCTTTTCAGATCCTAACCATAGTCTGTCTATAAACAGGATCCACTTAACATTGATGACTATGATATACTCCAATTCATAACTTATACTCCTATAATTGAAATACTTATGATTATGAAAAAAAGTCAAAACTAGTAGAAAATCTAGATTATTTCTTCCAACTCTCTTTGCATCATTTCCACCACCTCTCTTACCTTCTAAATCTTCTTTCTCTCTCAACTATTTCTTCCATCACTTTCTTATATCTATCTCACCCATCTCTTTTTCAATTGAGTGAACTACAAAAACTCACTCTTTTTCCCCATTTTTCCTCCAAAATCCTCACTTTATTTCCATCAATCCACCTTAAAGAACAAAACTTTATATTTCTCCCATAATTAATCAAATAATCTCATTTTACCCATAAAAAATCCCTTTTTTAATTCCCTTTTTTTGTCAAAAATGGAAAAGGAATTAAATTGCTCAAATTATGGGTTAATGGAAATTTCATCAGAACAACTCTCAAATTGCTATTTCCACCCCAATTGGGAAGATTCAATACCCAGCATGGATCAAAATGACCCATTTGAATCTGCACTTAGTTCAATTGTATCATCCCCTACAATCACATCATCTAACGGTGTAGGTGATGGTACGATGATCAAGGAATTAATCGGACGGCTAGGAAGCATTTGTGATTCAGGGAATAACAGTACAATTACTTCTAGTTATAGTACACCTTTAAATTCCCCACCTTCAAAATTCAATCTTTCTTCATTATTAATGATGGGTAATAATTCTGGAAATTACCCAATTCAGAAAAATTTAGGATCTTTTAATACTGACCCTGGATTTGTTGAAAGAGCTGCTAAATTCTCTTGTTTTGGGAGTGGAAATAGTAATAATATTGATAATGGTAGATCAGGGTTGAAATTGGAATCTGGGAAATTATCTAGGGTTAATTCTGATAAGAAATTGGGGGAAAATGGTGAATTTGGTGATTCAAGGGAAGGTTCTTCAGTTTCTGAACAAAACCCAGGTGCTGAAATTGGTGGTAAAATTCAAAATGATACAAATTCAAGGAAAAGAAAGTCTGTTTCCAGGGCTAAAAAAATTAATGACAAGGTAAAAAAAATTTCAACTTTTTTTAACCATAATTTGGTCATAGAAATCAAATTAGTACTTTTTATTTATTTATTTATTTATTTTTTACAATTATCTTAATATTTCAATTTAATGAAGAGCTCAATGCTAAACTTGTGTTAATAATTTGCGAATTACAATCTTAAGTCTAATCTTAATCTAAACTTGTGAACACTAAAATGGTCAAAATTGCGTAATTTGGCCTAAATTTTGATACTTTAATAATTACAATAAAAAAAATAAATATTAAAACTGTAATTCGTAAAAATCATTGAATTTTAATGCTGTAATTTATAAATTTAGTTCATATTTATGATCTGGGCATCTGATATTATGTGCTAGCTGCTAACCGTTATAGTTCAAAATATGGTTTTTACTTTTTACCTTATTTTTGGTGTAATTCACAATTTTCACAAAGGGTAAAAAAATCCCAATTAAGGAAAAATTATGTTTATTATTTTGGTCTAATTTATTTAGGAAAATGATATATACAACCCGTAGGGCTGTATCTAAAAAAGAATCTTGTATAATTTCAATGTAATTTATTATTGTTTTTGCTTTGAAAACATAAGAATTAATTATATATTATTATTTTATCATAAATTGTTTCTTGGAAATTTAAAATAACTATAAAAAAACATTAATTAGTCTCAATTTTCTATACTAGATTCTTTTAAAAACCTAAAATTATTGATAATAAATATAATTTACTAACTTTTATGTACAACCCTAAGGGCTGTAAATATCATTACCCATTTATTTATTATGTAAAATGTTAATTTTAAAGGTGGAAGTAGAAAATGAAGAATCAAATAGCAAAAGAAACAAGGTAGATAAAGAAGCTAAAAAGGAAAATGCAGAGGAAAATACAGGGGAGTCAAATGATATTAACAAAGAAAAACACAAGAATAAGGATGCAACCAAGGCTGAACCTCCTAAAGATTATATTCATGTCAGAGCTAGAAGAGGTCAAGCTACTGATAGTCACAGTCTTGCTGAAAGAGTATGATCCTTTTTTCCCTTCTCATTTCAGACTTGGACACGTGTCATTTTTGTATAGCGAAGTCTGATACTTGAACACGTATTTATGCTGCGAATTTTGAGTTTTTGAATTAGTGTCACGTGATTTGCTAATCTCTTTGGAAATCACGGATGTACAAAAGAGGTTATAAAGATATAGATTATGATAAGTATGTTTTTTGTTCAAGATTTGTTACATGTTGGTGTAAATAAGTTGGGCTATTTTTACATCATTTTGAGCGAATTGTAAATTTAAACTCTTTAGAAGTTAGAACTGTCAGGTAACATAGATTATGATAATGAAGTTTGAGTTAGTGGTTGAAGATTGTTCATTCGAGACTTGTGATATGTCTAATAGTCACTATTTACAGAAAGATCAATTCTTCTCGTCCTCTTGCCTTAGGGCGCAAGAGATTCTCTTTAACCCGAATCAAAAAATAAAAAAGATTATTTTAGTCGTCTAAAATGTCCGTTTTTGTATGTGGATGTACAGGTTAGAAGAGAGAAAATAAGTGAAAGAATGAAGTTTCTACAAGATCTTGTTCCTGGTTGCAACAAGGTACTTAGCTCTGACTTTAATTTGCGTTATGTAGCAAATTCAAACGACTGTCCAAATTTTTAATGAATTTAGTTGTTTTGAAAATGATTTGAAATTAAATGTAAATTTTATTGTTTATGATCGTAGGTTACAGGAAAAGCAACAGTTCTTGATGAGATTATAAACTATGTGCAATCATTGCAGCGCCAAGTTGAGGTATACTACAATTAATATTATCACTTTTTTTTTTTTTTGAGATGAATTAATATTATCACTTAATTAATCACATTATATTAATTAATTTTAGCTCAATATTTTTGGCTTCATTATGAAATTAATTCAATTTATTTATTTATTTATTTTTATTTTATTTGCAGTTCCTTTCTATGAAATTAGCTACTGTAAATCCAAGAATGGAGCTTAACATGGAATCTATTCTCTCCAAGGATGTAAGTTTTTTTCGTCTTTTCTTCTTTTTACCCAATTAAAAGTTTAAGCTGATGGTTGTATCCTTATAAGTTATATCACGCCTCCTCACACAAGAGCAATTTAGGGGAATAGCGTGTATGCAACTCTTACACGTCATTAGATATTTCACTTGAAATTACAAGGGATGGATATGTTATGAAATTAAGTCGACGAATAATTTTAGTAAATATATGTTTTGTAGTCCCCAGATATGTTATATACTGATCTATCAATTCTGATAAGTAAATTTTTGTGGGTGTTATTTCAGATGTTTCATTCTAGAGGATCACCATTACCTCAAGCAATGTATCCTATAGATCAAAATTCAGCACAAGCATTACCCTTTGGTTATCAATCCACCCAACCTTTGTCATACCCTTTGCAAAATTGTGCTCCAAATGGGATTGAGAATCACTTCCCTGCAAATAATGGAATTGGGCAAAACCCGAATGTTCGAATTGGCGGATTTATAGACTCAATGGCTCAAATTCAGGTACTTTGCAAATTTTAGTAAAATGACTCGTTAAATTATCTGCATCATATGAAGTTATTAGTGATGACACAAACTTGTTATTACAAGAGAAAATTATGTTCATCCGACCCTCAGAACCAACCTAGGTGGTGGGGCCATGTAATGATATCGGGGTAATCTAATGTTATAATTTGAGCCTAATGTATGATCTTATTGTGTAGTTGCCAACACTTTGGGAGGATGATCTTCAAAGTATTGTTCAAATGGGTATTGTGCAAAATCAAACACAAAATGTACCTATAGGTAGGACTAATTTTCAAACAAATTATTGATTTTTCTAATATGTTAATTTTTATAATTAAGCTAATTATTTCTATATTTGGTTTATAGGTACAATGCCAAATGCCCAAATGAAAGTTGAGCTATGATCTTCATAATTTCATTCAAGCATTTGTATGATTCTACTAGTTTGGCCTTCCAATTACAGCAAGGCTAATAACCATGTATATACCGAAAATTGTTCATTTGGACAGATGATATTATAATTCTACGTTCTTGCTCGATCTAGACCAATCGATAACAACTCGAGATTTCTCTCCTTGTACCGGAGATAACCTCTGCACCCGATTCAATTTTTTCTTTCGAGAAATATTAAGAAGCTTCTCGAAAGTTTGTACTATAATTTTAGAAACTAATTGTAATCTTAGAGATAATTATGTATTATTATTGTTACTACATTGTAAGAGATGTTTAGATGTAGCATAAATTGTAGTAGTAAGTAGATAATTAAATAGATTGGAGAACAAGAAGATTATCTACCTTTTGAGGTACATTTGTTCTTCCCAACATTATCTTGTAATATGAACTTAATACATTTTTATATATCCATTAATACTTTCTTTTATGGCTCTTTAATAATCTTAAATCCTTGTTAGTGAATCTATTTTCATTACTTTAACGGCCTGTTTGATCATTGGTATTAAATGATGAATGATTATTGTATCGTATAAATTTTTATGGTATGTATCGTATTATTTTTATGGTAATGAAATTTTGATCATAATTTTTAAAAATAATATTCTATAACACCTAATACGACATTTTCAAATGGTAATGCATTGGAATGAATTTTGTGGAGAAAAATGAAATTCTTGAGGAAGAATAAACATAATCATTAAATTAGTCATAAGATATTCATACTAAAATTATACTAACTTTTCGTTTACCACTTTTCATCATTTATTACCGAGTACCAATATGCATAATTGTCAATTTTTTTTATCTTCAAAATATGTGACCAAATTGTCTATTGATCATTGGTAGTAAATTAAATTATAGGAATATTCTATTTTTACTTTCTTTTTATTTAAAAATTTCTTGAGTTTTTATTAGTGAGATTTCCAAATTTTTATTTCTATTGAACCTTTTCACATCATAAATAGTCCGATTTGACAATGATTTTGCCCTATTAATATTAATAAATGCTGTCATTTTCATGTTGATAATATAATAATAAAAATCATATACTTCTATAAAATCATAAAAAAAATCATAAATAACTCTTCATTTTGATCTAATTGGCTAGGGCTAAATATTGAGTACTCCGTCCATCCCTTATAATTTGCAGTAATTTTTATTTTTATCCGTTCCACTTAAATTGCAGCATTTCTATTTTTGGGCTATAATTCATCACTTACTTTTAATCTCATTCATACTGTATAACTCTCTTTTAATTTCATCCACACAATTCATTCTCTCTCTTTATTTATTACCATTTTCTTAATTCTCACTCATTTTCTCTATGCTACTAATTTTTGCGGACGGAGGGAGTAGTAGATTACAAGAAAAGAAAGAAATGAAATGACTTTAGAAATATTAATAATAAAGTAACTTAAGGGACACAAAATTCTTTAATGATAAACAGCTGTTACGTGGGGACACTTAATCATCCTTTAGTCTAAACAATTTAATTTGATGCAATTTTATGAGTTGGAATCCAAATAAACTTCTTTCATTTTTTTACTTTGAATATTAGTTGATAGATTAAGATATTAACAATTGGCATGGATATTTAAAATTGAAAAGAATTACTAAATTCATAAATTTTTGTGAGAGACGGTCTTTAATTTGACCAACTTATTATATATTTTTTAAAATATTATAAATAGATATTAAAAATGATGTAAATAGACATTTAACATATTAAAAGTAGACATTAAAAACTCGGTAAATAAACATTAAAAATATTGTAAGTAGGCATTACGAATATGCAGATAAGTGGGCATTAACTTTTAATATGTTGGACTTGAGATATACCCCTCAAAGAGACGGTCTCTCAAGAGACTAATTAATTGTATGTATGAGTAGAATTAAAAGAATAAAGGAGTAGTCCTTACTGCACTCTGCACTTAACTAAATTTGTCTTCTTTTTTTTTTAATTTTAATATACTTGAATAAGTTTATTTAATTTTTATTTTGGACATGGCTTTATCACTTTTATTCTTTATATTTTCAAATATGCGTACCAATTGCATAACCTAACCCACTATATCTAACTTCTTAATCTACGTGTTATTTAAAATTTAGGTAAATTATACCCATAACATACGTTTAATACATCAAAGGTTAATTAAATCAGCCAGCAACCAACTATCGGTAGCAAAGATGTCAAGCACAAATTGTTTATATTTTTAAGAATTTAAAGCAAGCTAATTAGAAGTTACAATTATTATTTGGATATTGAATTTTTGAGCTTAAGAAACATAAATGTTTTTTTTTTTGTTATATTGATGGATACATGGGAGACATCCAATCGCAGATGTGAGATAGATAGCCATACTGTTTTGTGTCCAAAATATGGATAAATATTGACATTAAAGCCTGTCAGAGAAATCTAATTTTTTTATATATTTTTGTTTTATGAAGTAAAAATACTTCTAAAATTTAATAATCTATTTTATAATTTATTTTTCTGATTGTTCGATTATTCTTAAATAATTTCACTAAATACATCACATTAATTTTATGTTACAAATTCAAAAATAAAAATGATCACATTACATTGTGTATAATGTGACATAGTGATTTGGATTTCTTTGGATGCTACTAGTTGAGATTGGACATAAACCAATAAATCAATTGGAAAGATGTAGAAGGTTGAGAGTGGAGATGTACACTTATTAACTTTTTTTTCATTTGTTTTTTTCACAGTTTTCAATGCAAATTTAAAATCTCAATATCTCCAAATACACATAATAAAAAATTATAAAAAACACAATAAAGTATACATTTAGACGAATTTAACGAGATCTCACTTGAATATATTTTATCTTCTAAGTATGTCAAAAAACATTAATTAAATTTTTCTATCCGTAAGATGGAATATTCCAAATGGGAAGAACATTAAAGAACGGAGAGAGTATAACATAACATGTACAAGATGCTCAATTGATCGTTTATTTGATTAGCTTAATTGTCACATATTTCATTTTAGTTTGTCTCATTGACTCAGCAGATTTTCAATTTTTGGTATTTTTCTTCTATTTTTTAAAATCATTATCTACATGTATTTTCTCATTTTCTCTCGGTTTTAATCATATTCTTACATTTTACTACTTTTGTATGATTTTTTTAATACATGTATCTATTATTGATATTCCAATGTGTTACTAATTGATTAGTATAAAAAGTGATATAATCCACTATGTAAATAATGATATGCAACTAAAACTTCAAAAGGAGCTCACCCACTAAAAGATCACCTTGATTCTCATCCAACAAACAAATAGAAGACCCTAGCTAGTTTTACTTTTATGCATAAACACTCATTTACCTTTTTGAAAACCTTTTCATAAATTGTTTCTTTAAAAATAGGAAATTTCTTCAATAAGTAAGTCAATTTAAACTATAAATATAGGAGTAGTGTTTTTTTAACTTTCATTGTAAATTTTAATTGTGTTTTCTAAAGGCATGCAAGTATATATCACTTTTAAATTTTTCTAAGTTTTTTATGTTTTTACTCTATTTTAAATGTCTTATTTTAAAAAAATCTAAATTAATTAATTAGATAAGAAATAGTTTTTTCCAAAGAAGCTACCTTTAATAAAAAAACACTCTTTCATAAAACTACAACTATTTAAAATCCATGCTAACACATGCTGAGTACATACGATTATACGATTTATATTATTAATCACTAATATAATTAGTATCTTAACATGATTTTAATTTGTCGTAGAAGTTGACTTTAATCACTATTTATCATATAGAATATTACAAAACTTTTCCAATAAGTCATGCATACACACAACATAATTTGCTTTTAGTGGGATATATTTAGCGACATTTAATTTAAATGTCGCTATTTCAAATTTCTTATAGTGTATATTGAAGATTTAGTGACATTTATTAGATCCTTTAGCAGTATATTATAAAGTGATACTAAAACTTTTAGCGACATATATACTAAAGACCAAATTAATTGTCGCTAAATCACTTTATAGTGGAACTTAAAATAAAAACAAATAATATTACATTAAAAATATGAATTAGTGGCATTTTTTTAACTAAATCCAATGTCGTAAAAAGCAAAATTTGTTCTAGTGACAAGTTCAAATAAGGGTCAATAAATTTATATCGATTTAAATATTCTATAAATAATTATCTAACACGTAAAATTAAAATTAAGTAGGATGGTCAAAGTAAAATAAAAAGATGATCTAAACAAAAAAATAAGAGTAGATAAAACAAAAAGATGGAAAACGTAAGAAAATCCAACAAAAGAACTATTAATGCATGAGAAAATATGCCTTATTTTATGTTAAGGGGATTTTATGATTAGATTAGTGAAATTCCAAGATTTGATGACTTAAGAGACCGTTATTAGGAGATCTTTAATAATTAAACTTTTGTTAACCTTTTCTATTTAATTCTTACTACTTTTTTTGAGAATCTTTCAAACACAATCAATTTGAAGGTGACATCTTAACCACTAAAGTATGGTGATTGGTGAGAACTTGATCTTAAGGACTATCAAGATACTTAGCTTCAAACTTTGGTAAAACTATATATATATATATATATATATATATATATATATATATATATATATATATATATATATATATATATATATATATATATATATATATATATATATATATATATATATATAAACTTTTTACGTAATTCAATGCGCTGTTCTAATAATTATATATTGAGTCGTGCATAGACAAAAATTATAAAAGGTTGATATTTTTATGAAAGTATGCGATTAGATGAATCAAATAAGATCTTACTTGACTATATATATTTTTAGCTTATATACTTGCCGTAATGTATAACATAAACTTTAATAATAATAAATAGTACTCCCTCCGTTTCTTTTTACTTGTCCACTTTACATTTTGCACACATGCCGAGGCAACATTTTAACCTTTAATATCTTTAATTGTGTATAATTAAAAATTATAAAAATTTGATATTAATAATCTTTGCATTAAAACGAACAAAATAAGATCCCACATGACTATATTTTACCTTATAGATTAAGAGAAAAATACAAATTAAGAGTGATTAGTGAATAGTAACCAAAAACTAAAGTGGACAAGTAAAAAGAAACGGAGGGAGTAACAATTAACTATAAAGTAACAAGTATTTGGGATGTATTTGTTGACTTATTTGCATATAGTAGTATAAAACATTTTTATAAAATATAGAAGGGCTAATTTAATTGAGCTAGCTCATCTTTGATATTTGGTGTCTTAAGTTGAATATTCTCTTGGTAGCAATATGGGTGGAATATAGATGTATATTTTAAATATTTATGTGGGAATTTCAACATTATTTTTTTTTTGAAAATGCTTGATGAGGAAAGATTTATAAGTGAGTTAATTAGAATTCACTTTAAAAAAATAAACTTAAAAGATTTTTCTTAAGGAAGGGTAAGCCTAAGGAATTTCTATACTATAAATAATATGAACTTTAATACTATAAAATAATAAAGTAATTATATCATTAATAAGTGGACAACACTAAAAATGCAGCCGATAAAAATAATTAAATGAATATACAAATAAAAATGAAGCACAAGAATTGACATGCTAGCTTAGCTAGATCAGTAGTTCAACATACAATGAAATTTAAAAATAATCTGAATTTATATTTTAAAATGCAATAATTAAAATTCAAATAAATACGCTCTAAATAGAAAAGCTTGTTTGTTACTAATTACCATTAAAATAACAAACAAACTATTAGAATCAATTTCAAATCAATTTTTTTCTCATATTTATGCTTTTGCATTCAAGGACATGTACCTAGGGGTGTTCAAAGGACATGTAACAAACAAATTAAAGGACATTTATAATACATAACCAAAGTAAATGAGAAGCAAAATGATAATCATAAACTCATAATAAATAATAATAATAATAATAATAATAATAATAATAATAATAATAATAATAATAATAATAATAATAATAATAATAATAATAATAATGGTACTGCAAAGAAAAGCCCTACTATGTTTCCAATTGATGATACAAGAAGTACCTTGAATGATAGAAACATATCAATGTCTTTGGCTACTTAACTTGTCACAATTCTAGCAAATTTGGGTCCATTGTAAGGTGGTGCTTCATACAAAATAGGACTAATAATAGGTTAAATTTAAGTTTGAGTCTACTTAGGTTATGATTGATCATCGTGTTATTTTAATTTGAAAATCTTTTAATTAATAGTGAAATCATCATCATCATACCTAATATTCCGCTCGATAAATACAGACAATTTATACCTGTACTTTCTTCACATGAAGAATTAGAGAAACGCAGTCAATCTTATCTCCAAATATGTAAGAACCATGTAGTTAACTGTTGATCATCAACATTATCATCATACCCAATGTTTTCCGCACATAGATAAATCTATGGTTAGGGTCTGGGGAAGGAAAATCGACGGCGTCTCATACCCATAAGGAGAGGGCGGTCAAAAGAGTCCTTCGGCTCAAAAAGGGTCTTCAAAGATAGAAACCTGCAAATATAAAAAATCATGCATCTTACACCCACGTTAGCCAAGCATAGGAATCAACTAACCTCAAACATAGTAAGTGACTTACACAACTAAAAGGATACACATAGATAACTAAAAAAATAATACAGGTAAAAAAGACGATAAAAAACGATGACGAAAGGCAAAGAACAGTAACAAACAAGCATCTTAAATCCGTAGTTGATGATAAGTGTACACAAGTTTTCTATAAGTGCAGGTCCATTTACCAGGCTGTCACTCTTCCTTGCTAATAACTACATAGAAGTACTACTAACTTTTAATTTATGTCTGTTTCTTTCATATCAAGGAAAACATGAAAATTCAATGATATTTGTTGAGTATATATATTGTGTTTTTTCTTGTTTTTTTTTTCTTAAAATTAATTCATATTGTTTTTGGATACATGAAAATTAAACCTGTACTTGTAAATTATATTTGTATTGATTTTTTGTAAAATAAGTTCGATTCAGAATTATAATGGAAAAATAATTCTTTTAGTAAATAAGAATATCATATGAACTCTATTGAAAAGAGTCTAAAATTAAAATACGGTGAAAATAAAGAAGGGGCAACTCATTTAATTCAAAATTGGTGCACAGTTAATTTATTATACATCCAATAAATATATATTATATATATCGCTTTAAAATATAAGTTTATGTTATGTCTTTTGTTAAAAGTTTATATATTGATCTAAAAACAAAAGGATATATATAGGATTAATTCCTATACCATATATGACACTAATTATTCAAGAAAGAGCAAAAGTTATGACTTGAATGAACATTATTTATATGAATGGATTTTTTTTTGCTTTTGTCCTTGATAAAGGATGAATAATATATCATTAATTATACGAAATATATATTATTCTAAAAAAGAAATAAACCTAACTTGAAGAATTATCATTAATTATTTTCTTTCACCAAACAAGCCAACCAAAAACATAATGACACTCCTAAGAATTGTGAGCACCCACCTTCAATCAAAGACCAATTAGGCTATCTAGCTTGTGAGTTGTGATCTAAGAAAAGAAATAGACATGCATCTTACATTTTTGATTTCAAATTGATAATTATTTCATAGGTTTTCATTTTTAAACTAAAATTAGTTTAAATTGGATTCGATTTGAGAACCGATTTGAATTTAAATATGACTCGATCATATTATAAAATAATTCAAATATTGAACTGAATTTAAGCATACACATGTCAAAAGTAATCCGACTCAACTAACATTTAAACTCAAAATCTGATTCTAAACATTTAACGAAAAATTGAAATTGACAATAAAGTACTAAATTAAATTCTTATATTTTTTGGAATTGAATAATTCTTTATATTTATCCAAATAGTAGTACTTGAACGAGTAGTAGCATTATATTTATGAATATTTGCTCAAAAATAATTGGATTTCCACAATTTTAAACATAAAATATTTAAAAACTTATATAAGCAATCATGAGATCTAGTAACATATACTTTTAATACATGCATTATATACACCAAACTCTATATAAAGCCATTCATAAGGGGGTACAACCTAGTGCCTATATATATAATTAAAATTTGTCAAGCTAACCAAGCATGGACCAAACAAAATTCATAGCCTACATATTAATAAAGGATAGTAAATAAATGATAAGACATTTATGGACCGTTTGGTTAGTGATACTAAATGGTGGTAATGAGAATGAATTATAGTGTAAAATTTCATCAAAACTTACATTTCATTCCCATGGTAATGAAACTTTGATCACAAAAATGTTTTTTTGTTCACAAATTTTCATTACCATCTAGTACCATCTCTCCCATTGGTAATTCATTAGAATGAACTTTATGAACAAAATGAAATGATTGAAGATTGTCAAGCATTAACATTAAGGTAGCAAAAAGATTTTTTAACCAAAATTACATTAGTTTTTCATTCCCATTACCACGGTTTACTACCACCTACCAAACGGGCCGTCAATGTTTTTAATTATTATTTTAGCCTCTGTATTTTTTAGCAAACCAATAACAAAGATAAAAAATCAGAGTTTAGGGGATTAAAAAGAGAGCGAGGAAGACTGAAATTGACAAGGAACGTAGTAATAGAAAATGATATGAAAGATGTAGATTTAAATGTTGAGAAGTAACAAATCAAAACCTTAAATTACGGTTTATATCTTCACAAAGATGATTGTTATATAGAGTATTTATATTGCAGATGATGGATCGAGATTCTAAAATGTACTTCTTCTGGTTTTTATTTAATGCTACAGATAGCGACATCTTGTAAGGATAAATGTCACTATCTGTAGCAACCAGAGGAATGAAGTATATTATAAACTCTATTAATAAAAACAAAAGAAGAAAGAAAGGAGTCAATTCCTTTCATTTCCCATCAATTTTGGTGAAATAGACAATGAACATTATCTTTATGTTACTTTCTTACTCCCTTTCTCATCTTAAAATCACATTGTATGTTGTTTGTTGTTTGTCTCAAAATGTCTATAATTTTATTTTATATAATTTTATTTTATTCAAGAAAAAATATAAAAAGGAAAAAAAAGAAAAGGAATATACACATATGAATGGGTAGGGTGGGGAAGTCTTGGATGACCTTGTTAAATTGAGTAGTTGGGGATGAGAAATGACCCACTTGTAGGGTAGATATTGCATTCATAGACAGGGCCACAACACCTCAAGTGATCAGTTATATGGTCTCCTAACAAAAACAAAATTCTTGTACAATCTAGTTCTTCAAATTACTATTAATTATGATCCCTCTTTCGAAAGACCGTTTATTGTATAGACAGATCTTAAAAAGGTCTGACCATCATTTTCAATAATTAAAAAAAAAAACTTTAAAAACTGACGCGAGTGGCTGAGCCTATTTCGAGTTGGTTTTTATAGCTTATTAAAGTTTGTGTTATAACCTATTAAAGTTGGTTATACTACCAACTCTAAAAGGTTATAATACCAACTTCAATAGGTTATAATACAAAGAATTAGACAATGCACATTTTTTTTAGTTTTTTTCCAAAGTAATAATGGGCCGACCCATTTAAAAAGGACTCAAGTAAAAATTTGTGTTCAATTATTCATCAATAGGGTGAAATATGAAATAGGACCCTTTGCAACTTTTATTATATGAACTAATTTTAGAATTTTTAATAGATTTACAAAGTGAGTTTGATTAAAAATAAATTTGAAGTTTATGTAAATGGATTACCTTAGTGTAAATGTGCATTTGTCTAATTGTTCCTTGATTTATTCATGATTATTATTGTCACGTTCCCGTCCAACCCTAACATGCCCTTCATTCATAATAATTTGTATTGGTTTAAATTTTGTACAACTTCAAAATTAGGTTAGGTTATTGATTATAACATTTTTCTGACCATGAACTATGATATATTTCTATTTCTATTTGAATTTTAGGGTTTTTTTAGTATCAAAACAAATTTAAATTCATATTTAAACATAAAGTAAAAGTCGTGAGATCTGAAAAACATTAAAATTAGTTAATTTAAAGAATTTACAATTTAAAATAAAATGATTTCCATTCATAAATGAATATAAAACTATTGTTTTTATATTTGCTTATACTATCTTAGGCATAATTGATTTTCTATTTCATTATTTTGAAGTTAAGCTCTTTTTATGGTAGAATAAGATTTTATCTCAGTTGAAGTAAATATCACTTTCTCCCGACAAGATTTTACGTTCAATTCTTACCTAATCCCAATCCTCACGACCTACCTAGTAATAATCAGACAAAAAACAATAAAATAAAACATACTTTGACATATAAAAATACTATACATCGTATAAATAACAATATTTTAATAATTTTGTAAACTAGAATATTTTAATATTTTCCATAACCAAAAATAGGCAAATGTATGTGATCCATCAATCCACTTTCAGATTGCCTGCCATCCTCTTGACATTAAACCACTAGAATTAAATGATTAAATGTTCAAAACAAACATCAGAATTTGTTCAATCTTTCACTTGTCTTTCCACCTCCACCCTATCCAAACTCTTTAGGCTTCAAAACCAATATGTGGGACATCCCAATCCAAAACCAATAATTTATTTTCCCATTTGCCCATAAATAAATAAATAAATGCACTTTATTAAACCTATCTAAACAAGTTATAAGTCGTCGAGATTGATCCAACACATAAATCGAATTTAACCCAACAACTTTAATTAAAATTCAACAAGTTTAAAGAAAACGAAAATTTTGAATCATAAAATACTAAGGAATTTCAACTTTAGTAAAAAAAATGATTACAAGAGGTAGAAACATTGACCCTCACAAATAGTGAAGGATCTAACTTATATTTCCTTTGTAGAACAACACAAGGTACACTATATTGAAATATTTAACAAATGAATAGTTAGTAATTTTACATACAGAGAGGCTAACTCGAGTTCCTACCTATATGTTGCATCTATCATACCCAGAAAACCAGGATGAGGGTTCTGCGAATTTAGACGATAACTCATCGTCTATGTTGTAGAATGCCTGAAACTCTTCTTTCCATCGGTCATCACCAGCACTATGACGCTCTTCAGCGTCGAACTTTGCAGCATTGTCTGTATAAGGATCTTGTAATGCCTCTTTTGGTAACCGCGACTCAGCTATTATTTGATTCAAAGCATTAATTTCAGTTTCATGTGTTTTCTTTAGCTCATCGATCTGATTGCGAGCCTTCTCCGTTTCCTCTTCTGCCGAAGCAGCACGTTTCTGAAATAATGTAGAGTAAAATGTTAGCATATCCCCAAATCTCACAAGCATCAGAAGTCGGAACCACCTTAGGGAAGATAATAAACGTTCGTGTCATCAACCAATGAACATGGCCTTAAAGTTCAAAATCATAGATTATAGCAGTGAAGACTTACATGACAGATCAACTGAAATTTAATTCTTAAAATGCTTAACAACTTGAGAAAAATCGGATCCTAGAAGATTTGAGTTCTGGAGCTCTCTCAGTGAAATGGACACAAGCCATGCACGGAAAAACAGTTTGAGCAGAAAAATTATAACTTGGAACATAAAAAATCGCAAAATTCAATACAAGCAAAGAGCATACTGATTCACTGATCATTCAACCATCCAACATAAAAAATCGCCCTATTGTTGAGGATGAGGATCCCATGAACTATAAAAGTTGATTACCATTGCACACCCAAAATTATTCAACGTGACAAAACAAGAGCAAAATAAAACCAACGAAGGATAAAGAAACCATCAAGGTTTTAACCTACCTCAGCAGAAGCTACAGCTTCTTCTGCTTCTTTCAGACGTACAAGTAATTCTCCCGCAGCCTGCACAGCTTCTGCGGTATCTCTTAGCTGCGAACGAAGCATTTTGTTTTCATCCCTGTAATAACACCTTTCCTTCTCTCTTTCCACTTTCAGTGCTGAAATCTGTCCGGCAAGAACATTAATAAACTTTGATTCGGCCCCTCTAACCCCTGCTCTAGCAGCCGCTTTCTTAACATCCTCGATTCCATCTTGCATTTGTCTATGTCTTGCAAGCATTTGCATATGCTTTTGCTCAAGATCAGCATGCTGTTCCAGCATGCGTGCTTGGCTTTCCATGGCCAATTGTAGGGCTTCCTTTAACTCATCTGAGCACTTCTTTTCAGCTTCGAGTTCTCGCTCAAGTAGTTCAGCATGTGAACGGGTCGATTCAAGTTCGATTTTCAGTTCCTCGGCTAGCGAAATCCATTGACTTTCAACCTCAGTCCACTGAGTCCTTTCCTGCTCTAGTTTATCGGCAGCAGTATCCTCCGTTGATTCGTGTATTGGGTTTAGTGGTTGAGATATACTCTGCTCACAGGGGTAAGTCAACTTCAACAGAGATTTCCGTTGCCTAACAGCTTTGGGTGAACTATCTGTATAGTACTGTAGCTGGCTCCTTAAATCATGAATTTCCTCCAATAAGATATCTCTCTCGCCCATATCAAAGAAGCTTCGTAATCTCTCAATCTCATCTTGAACTCTCTTTAACTCGAGCTTGGTCTCCAAAACCTCGGGATGATTTTCATATTTTTCCTTGAGTAACTACAGAGCGAGGCAATATTGATGATAAAAAGGTTACCTCTGGAAGAATAAAAAAGCAGGCAAACATGGCTCAAAATGCACAACAAATAAAATAAGATTTGGTACCTCATTTTCATTACGAACAGATAAAAATTCTTCTTCCATGAAATCCTCAGTAGGCAATACCCCATCCATTAGGTTTTCAAGGCGCATTATTTTATCCTCCCGCATCTGACCAATAATTGCATTGCATTCCCTTTCATGCTTATATTGTTGAACCTGTAAATAATGTCATACTGTCAGAACGTTGTAAAAGCTTTACAAGCCATTTCAATCCTCAGTAGAACCCCATCCAAGAATGACTTTCTGATTCAACTTACCAGACGATTTAATTGTGCAATTTCATATGTTTGCTTGGCACAAAAATCCTCGAGGGCTAGCTCTCTCCTAATTGCTCCTGCAAGAACTTTCTCTACGGCCTGTAGCAGTTAATTAATAAGTTAAGAATTCAATCAATATATGTTGCTAGAGGAGAAAACATGCCAGAGATATGCACAAGCAACCTACCTTTGGAACTTGTTTCTTCAGCTTTTCGGCGGACAATGACCTATCCACAGGAACCAGCTGGAGGTTTGAGGCATCATTAGCTTCTTTCACATCTCCCTCAAGATTCTTGCTCTTGCAATTACTACAGAGATAGATCCCGCCTGATTCTAGCATCTCAGGACTTTCTGGTAGAGTTTGAATACCAACATCAACTTTCTCAATAGGTAAAATTGGCTTCAATTCGGCAGGCTTAAATGAAAACTGGAATGTTGACCTCCTAAAAGCAGAACTCTTCCGCTGATTATCAATGACCTCAAGACCACGATGAAGGCTAGCTGCCAAATGTTCAGTAGTGCGACGAACATTAGTCCCTGACATAGTAGCCAGAGCAAGCTGGGAGTTCGTTTGGAGAGATTTTGCCAATGGTGCATGTACATCCTTCTTGACTAACCCTAAGCCTTGTATATCTCTCTGGGATGCAGTTAACATCGATGAAGTTCTTAAACTTTTCCTGCTACTACTAACAATTCTTGGAGAAACAGTCTGAGGTGGAGATGGCAGAATAGGAGAAACATCATTGGGAAGTACACTTAATGTAGGAGGTAGAGCCTCATCATCCACCATATCAACTGATGATGACATGAGTGCAGCACCATCCTTAATTGTCTTGCACGGAAATTCATTCACCACGTTTTCAGCAGTGTCCTTGCTCCTAGAAGATGTCATAGCACCTCCATCCGCAATGATGTCAATATCATCTATTTCTGAAATTCCCTCTTCCATACTAACATCTGATTCTTCAGAACTTTTGTTCCCCATGCATCCATCTGTAGATAAATTTGTTACGGGATCTTGAGTGTTCCTGGCTTCGGAATTTAAAAGCTGTAGCCCTGTTACTACTTTTGCACCCGTGCATGGCATAATATCAAGTCCATTTGAATGTTGAGCTACTTCGTTGCACAATCTGTCAACAGCCTCTTCATCAATTTCCATGACCTCATCACCATCATCATCTAAATGGCGTAACACCATAGGATGGTTGAGACTCTTCAGGAGGTTTAAGCTTCTACGTGCACTCCAACTATTTGCATAAGCTGCCTTTGGATCATTTTGGTTTCCATTAGCCTTCATTCGCAGTAATTCATCCTGTTCCATTATCCAACTAGTTATAATATGATGACAATTAATCTTGTCACAGGTTGTGTGCATCCAAAATAAACATACCTTAAGTTGCCGTATTACTTCTCTTAAGAAGTTGACATCATCTGGCAACACCTCATTGACAACAGCCTTGTTCTTGATAGCCTTCGCACGCTGTGCAAACCTCAATGTGCTAAATGTCTCACTCTTGCAACTGAATATCAAAATCAAGCTTCAATAACCAGGTTAAGCAAAAGGTGTAAAGGTTTGGGAGAAACAGAGAAATATTGCAGCACCTTTGAGCTGGAGAAATTGCACAGATCATTGCCATTTTTGCATTACCTCCAAGAGACTCCTGAAGCAAAAATGTTAATCTAGAGTCTCTATATGGAATGTGCCTTTGCTTTCCAGTTTGAGAGGTTTCAGCTAGGATGTTTATCAAATTCCTGCAAAGCACTTGGCATATTAGAAAGATGTACTTGGATTATACTTAATTACCTACATATAGCTCATGAATCCTACTATAATCTCCTTCGAGAGAATTACATGTACTACATACGCAACCTTATATGTGACCCAATCTGGACTAGTAGGATGCTTGCTATAAAGAAAGCCCTAATTTCAACAGCATATGGATTTGATACTGTATAAAAATAGCATAATTAAAAGCCTTGGGGTATCCAAGCAAGCATGTGAACATAGAAAAGCTAAAAAATCCCTAGGGAATTGGGTCAGATGACTGTAGCTACAATTTTCATTAATTTTAAATTTATTTATCAAAAAAACAAGGTTTTTCCATGGACTTCTTAGAAGCCTTCAAGCTGAAATAGACAATAGGCTTGCTTTTCCTAGATTGTTACTCTTCGTAGGCAAGGTTATCATATCTTTAGGTGAGACCGCCACAGTAAATCAATGCTCAGAAAACAAATATTTAAATTCTGACTGACGTTGAAGGAATGAGCATATAATCAATTATTGAGTAGGAAAGATTGTAAGAAACTATTATACAGAAAATATATAACATAGAGGATAAAGTACCCCAGCTGTGAAAGGGATCGATTAATATTGCCTGCTTCTTTCAGTCGCTCTCCAGCTGCACCAGTTAACTTTTGCCTTTCTGACCCAGCAAGATCAACTAAATTGATTTTACTCATCTTAAAGCTGCTCAGCCCGTCAGACAAGCTCTACAACAAAAACTCAAATCTCAGTATGACTATGTAAGAAACTGGAAATAGCTTTCACACAAAACATCTCCACTTTACTCTTTTATTCCATTGTGATCAATTCCCCATTTACTAGACTTTTCAGCTGAAAAAGGCCCCCTACTGATGCTGCGTTTAATTTGATTGGTATAATATTTATTGTCCATTTCCAACTTCGCTAACTATCTAAATCTCATCGAGAGTAATCAGCTTTTGCCTAATCTTCACCTTTTAGGGACTTCTAATTTGTTTCACACAAACAGTCAATGAGAACCAGCCTAAAGCAAGAGCCTCTTCTGTGGCAGAGGGACACAGTCTTGACACTACAATTTAACCAAAAAGATCAACTTATACTCCCTCTATTCCAAAAGAATTGCGACGAGTAGAAAATGAGTGTATTTGGGTTGGGGGAAAAGGTGTACAGTGTTAGCTTGTTGGCTAAAGGACTAACTTCAATCAAGTTGACGTACCTTGCACTGTGATTCAACGACACATGTAAAAACACTATGTGATCTTGAACTCTCTGCATTGATACTTGTGGCGCCGGTTCTGCGGTGTGACAAACCCTGAAAAATTTAAAAAATAAAATTCATACATAAATACACGAACCACAAATAACAACCAAAAGTCCAAACTCTTAGCATACATATAAACAACGAAACACATTCTTGCATAATGGTGACCTGTATGTCTTTCAGTCCTAGGTTGTAGCAAATCAAATGTAAATGCATTATATACGTTCAGAGTACAATTTTATTCCCGTATTTGCAAAAGAAATTTGCAGGAACTCTATCTCACAAAGTAATTATTCTAGACTTTTTATGGGATTTATGCAAAATCTTAACTATTCCTAGTTTCCTACGAATATTTAAACAGAGCCTGCATAATCTTTCATGTTCATAGGCAAGAATGCCTGCACTTGAAGGTTGGTTGGCTCTTTTAACAAGTAGTAGTTTCACAATCATTGTAGGCTCTTAGCCCTTTTTTTCGTTTGTTTAAGGAGTTGCAGTACAGTTGCATCAACAGAAAGTGAAAAAGTATCGAAATGGATTCCCAGCAAGCAATTACGGGAACATACTTGATGCTCAGAACTAAACCAATTATCTAACTATGGGAAAAAAAGGAAAAAAATGACAAGGAAACAAAGAAAACAAATGGAGTTCCAGTAGAGTTGCATCATCAGAAAGTGAAAATGTATCGAAAAGGATAAAAATATGAAAGTCCAAAAATTGAAAGAATGTAGTTTAGAAGGAGAAGCCAAACCTTCAATAAAAGCCGAATCACATCTTTGGGTGTTGACACACGCTCCTCGGTAAGATTTTCTACATAGACGCCAGTCTTCACATCTTCCCTTATCTGTAAATTATATTAAAAAGAAAATTCTATAATTACCATTTGTGATTTGCCACATTGGTGGAAGAAATACGGAGAAGCCATGCTTCAAACCTGAAGATTCTTCTGACTTGGATCCAATAAATCAGTAATTTGTTCATTGTAAATCTGTAACAAAGAAAACAAACTGAGTTACATAAAGTTACCTGATGAAATAAACATCAAACACTAAATCCATTATTATACCTCAAGAAAAGAACAACGACACTGATACTTGAGCTGTTTATCCACATGCTTGATTTGTTCCTGCAAGACCACAAAGAAGACAATAAACACACTTTGACACGTACAATCTCCTAGCACGCCTTGTATAAAAACAAAAAAAAGAAGAAAACAGACCTCATTTATCCGAGCAAAAAGGCGTTCGAAAACACGGGGTGTTAAACCCTGTTGTTCATTTGCTAAATTGTCTTCGAGCAAAGCATTAGAAGGTCCCCACATTGTATAGGTTTTCCCACTGCCCGTCTAATGAGACCAAATCAATACCACATAATTAGAATGGTTAACTCATTTAAGCATAATTTTTTTAGAGATAAGAGGTCGTGTAACAGGTTTAATTTTAAAGTTACCTGTCCATACGCAAACACGGAACTGTTGAACCCAGCCAAGCAGTTCTCCACTAGAGGTTCTCCTACAAGCTGGAAAATGTCTATCTGCAATTGATAAACAACAAAAAATGAGTCTTCCTTTCACACGCAAGTCTTCTTTTTTTGAAGCTACAAAAATTTGAATAAAATCTCAAACTTGCCTGGTTTGATTCCATGTCAGCTACAGAGTCGAAAGTAAAGGTGTGCCCATTAATAGTCAAAGAATCATTCGAAACTTTCTTGACTATCAGTTCTCCATCTTGCTCATCCTTGTTTAATGGTCGCATTCGTACTACCACCTTGAGTTAACGCAACAAAACACCAGTTTAACTTCAAAAACCATAATTTTACCCTCATTTACCAACTATTTGAAGCTGAAATTATTAGTTTTAGTGTTCAAAAGCAAAACATGCTCTACAAAAATTACTAACAGAATCAATTTTCAAATGTAGCAGCTTCCTAGTTGGGCTAGGGGCGGGGAGAATTAACATCCAACCTCTAAGTCATAGGTTCAAGCATTGCTACCGACAACTATGTATAGCTCAATCAATCATATACGAAATCAAATTAAGACATAAAAAAAAAGATTTTCAAAATTATGAATCAATCACTTAACAATTAAAGTATAAAAAAAATACTTCAAAAAATTAAGAATCATTAGCTTTCTAATTTTTCCAAAAACTCAAGAATACAAAAGGCAGCAAAAACAGACATAGAAACATCAATAAATTCCAGGAAAAGAGAGAGAACAAAACACACTCTAAAACACACTCTAAAACTTACTCCAAAAATACCAAATCAAACAATTTAACCAAAATGATGATCCAATAACCCTAAAATCAAAAACTAAACCATACTCAAGAATCCGACGTGGAAGAAGAACAAAGGCATAGAAACATCCAAAGATAATTCAAGAATTAAAAAACATACTCAAAATCTTACTCCAAAACCCTAAAGTAAACTAAAGAATTTAACCAAAAGCATACTCCAAAAACCCTAAAGTCAAGCATTATACCTTAACACCAGAATCCGACGAGGAAGAAGAAAGACCTCCAACAACAACATCTGAAACAGCATCATTACTTAACTTCCTCTTTAAAGGATTACTCGAATTCATCAATGGCGGTGGTCGAGGCGGAAGCGGACTCTTCATTTTAGTAGCAGGAGAAGGTTTTCCACTAGAAACGACATCGGAAGAAGGATCTGAGTTTTCTTTGTCTCTACATTTCTGCTTACGAGATGATTTAGATTTCTGCAAACTAGGGTTAGGATTTGGAGGAGTAGAAAGTTCCGATAATGGAGAAGAAGATTTTGGGAGCATAAAATGCTTCATTGTTGATGAATCTTGATAGATTCTTCAGCAAATTTTTTAGGAGAGAGAAAGAAGATGAAGAAG
Organism: Amaranthus palmeri; assembly: GCA_019776075.1. Taxonomy (NCBI): domain Eukaryota; kingdom Viridiplantae; phylum Streptophyta; class Magnoliopsida; order Caryophyllales; family Amaranthaceae; genus Amaranthus; species Amaranthus palmeri. The sequence goes on from JAAKBH010000295.1 coordinate 962,827, forward strand.
AATAAGGTTGAGGAGATGAAGCGAGGGAGGATAGAGAGGAAAACGTGAAAGATAGCCGTTGGAGAAAAGTATTTGAATTCTATCTGGGGATAGAAAATAAATTTTTAAATGAATTTAATTTTTTTTATCTTAATATTTGAGTTTTGTTTTATTTGACTTTTTTGAAAAGGTTTTGGATCTGAGGAGCGTTGTTGTTTGCAAAGTGGAGAATTGAGATGGCCGTTAGAAATTGGCCGTTTGGGTGGTAAACTCAAGTGGTTGCCTATGCTAAAATATCGAATTACGAGTGACCGTTTCTTAATAAGACGACATTCATCAAGAAGCTTATATGCTTATATTACGCATGAGATGAGTTATAAATTCATATATATATAAAGTGTGTCTCTCGATGAGATTGTCTCATACAATCGATAAACTCATTTAGCCTTGTCATGATGCTAAAGTAAATAAGTAACATATTAAAAGAAGTTCATTGAGCAATGTTTTATTGAGTCCATTGTTTTATGAAGTAAATAAGTGAAAGTAAAGGGATTGTGAATTTGTGACATTTTTGTTATTGTGTAACAATTCCTCGAGCATTGTTTGAGCTGATCGTGTAACCGACCTTGGTATGTTAAGTATGAACTCTTCGGTTAGAGTCATAGCATCTTGCAAGATGAGTTTATTGGAGTTTATGACGATTACTGCTATATTAGAATATAATGTAACGCCTTACTCTTGGTATTGTCACTTTGAAGTTTTATAACCGAAGATCTTTTTAAAATCAAACAACTTGTTGAGGTTAGTTTGATAGTGATCTTGTTGTGTTGAGCAAAGTTGCATGTCCCATGTTTATTCTTGGCATTATAAGTTATTAGTTGAAAGTCATATGTATAAATGTTTTATTACATGTTTTATGGATATGTTAAAATTTAGTTAGTTATATAATAATATTAATATTGCGTTTATTAATTTATTCAGCAAATTATATGCTTATACTATTAGGCCTTGATAATTTGTTATAATATTTCACCGTGGTCTAATACTTGTATGGAATCGGGATACTTGTGGGTTCGGGCCCACAAACTTACCGGTTAAGAGCATTGACATGCACATATACCTTGTTGAGACTCTTTGTTTCCCAAAATCGTATGGTAATAGAAGTCCAATAGATATATAAGTCCACAACTCACTATTTTACCAATGTGAGATTCAAATGTGATCTTCAACATATACTGCACGTATATTGTTATCACTTTAATTAAATGTATTATTAAGAGTATTGCGGATTTAGTTAAGTATCAAAGTAGCAAGTGAGCCTGGCTACGAACTATATATCTCGACAATCAATTGGTTTTCAATTGTAATAAAATTTATTTCTATTTTGTATTTACAATTGGAATTTGTAAAGTAAAATTGATTTTTATATATATGCGTTATTTATTCAATTAGTATCAACTCAAAAAAAAAAATAGTATTCATATAAAATACTTATTACAGAACTCTGATAGTAGTATAGTACTACTACGTACTTGATGAGTTCTACGAATCTCAGGGTATTAATAACTTGAGTAACTAATTAAAATCTTCTGATGTGTCAATAAAACGTATTTAATAAATGTAATTAAGACTTGAGTTATCATCGTACCTCTCCTCTATATCCCTATATATTTATTTTTGTTTTGTTTATTAAAAGTATTGTGCTTGTATTTATTTAATTATGTACCTAATTATTTATATATTCTATTGGATAAGCTCTTGTTTAACACTTTCAACGCTCTTTGTGTGTGAGTTTGACTACACTTCTCATGCCCTCTTTTTAGAGGGGATAATACGTGTATAATTTGTTCGTTTTTCTACCCTTAGACGACATTACTAAAAACGAGATTATAAGGTATTAAGGTATGATATTCTATATAGTTCAGTTTGCATTGTATTTACAAGAAATTTTGCGTTATATATGCAGAGCTATTTTAATTGTGCAAAATTAACAATATTCATTTTTACTTTTTCATTGAATTAGAAATACGACAATCACCACCTATATGCCCACCATGTACGATTACACATATGCATGGAAAGTAACACGACCAATCATTTCCACGATGATTGGGTCCTTGTCGATCAATTGTCACCAACAAGTAACAACCACTATGTACAATCCCCATCTATTCTTCATGAAAAAAACCAATTGCTAAAGCTCACCATCGTCACCATAATGGTATTGATAACTATGACTAATAAGTACTTCAAAACATGGTTATTAATTAGAATCTCGATCATGATCTACGATTCATAATTAGGCGACCAATCCTGATCGTAGGTTGAATCTTAATGTAGGTAGAATCGTACAATCTTACATATGGCTCTTGGTAGTTGAATTTAAGTGGTAGGATCATAACGCGATTCTACGATCCTATGATCTTATGATCCGATCCTAGAAGAGTAATTTCAATCGTACAAAATTTTCATATAATCTAGATTTTACTTATGTATATATATGTATATATCTAAACAATTATATCAATATGACTAAAATTCAAGTTTTTCTTGATTCACATTGTAAAAATAAGTATTAAAGGTATTCTTTTACAAAACTTAATAGTTGAAGTCAAATAAGTGTTAATTTAAGCCTTAAAACTTAAAAAAGAAACAAATACAATTGAAAATTAGCTATTTAAAACATATTAATGCATATTTGTAGGATCACACAATCCTACGATCTGATTCTACCGATTTCGATCCTACCTCCTCAACGATCCTACGTATAATTCCGATCCTAACAACCTTGCTTCAAAATATAAGGATTTCATATGCTAATAATTAGGAGTATATATTAGTTGGACTCAAAGCCATCTTAGACATCTTAGGAGTTCTGAGCGAAAACTAAAATACAAATATTCATGTTTTATTATATCATTGATATACTAAAATTTTCCCGATCATACAAGACACTATACTTTGGTTATTTAACCCAATCAACCAACAAAGTACTAAAAATTAACAATATTTTATACCTAGATTCAATATTTTATATATAGAAGATACCAAACAAAATCGAGTAACCATTAATCTAAAATAATAATCAAAAAACACTACTATGTAATCATTAATAAAGTAATGAATAACTATTATTTATGAAATATTGTCATGAATCATACATGACATACATACCCATATTGCTCTTATAAATAAAAATAATCAATGTTTTCATTTATATTTAAAAAAGTGTATACATTAACAATTTTGACCATAAAATAATGAGGTCCTGAACAATCGCTCATGTGGCTTATCATGTCTGATAATCTGTTGTGGTCGAACTATTTAGTCTATGTCTATGTATAAAGAGTATCTCAATGTAAATTCGTCTTACACAAAAATTTATGCTTTTCTACATTGATATGATCATATTTGAGAGATTGTGTACAAGTTTCTTTCTTCCACGATGCTTGTTTACATTTCCACCATAACCCCTATCTTCCAAACACCGAACCGATAAGACCAACGAATTGGTTAATATTGTTACATGTTACATATATAAATAGGATCTTAATCCAACTTAATAATTGATTTTTCTAAATTTTAGTTATGTATATAATTAGTGATAAATGATTGAATATTGTGCAATTAATATATATCATGTAAAACGGTCTTCTAGAGAAACAAAACCTGCAGCTGACAAATTAATATATATCATGTAAAACGGTCTTCTAGAGAAACAAAACCTGCAGCTGACAAAAAGAATAAAAGCATACACACAAATACAAAGATAAGATCAAAGAAACAGGTAAAAAGCGACAAAAAGACAAATTAAACACAAACATAAGACAACAATAATCATATATAAGTTCAACCACACAAATTAAACACAAACATAAGACATAATTATACATATATAACTAAAACACGTTACATAGACCATAAATGGCAGCTGCCATCATCGATCATAGACACGATCGAGATCCAACTTTATTTTAACATATATATATATATATATTTGATCTCTTAGGTTTTAGTGATAAATTTAAAAAGTGATTTTGATTAATTAGGAGTATTTGAAAAGTGGAAGAGGAAGTGTGAGGGGTATCTCTTTAACACATTCACCACCAAAGAGGATAGCATTACATGCGTAACCTAAACAACATTTCCAAGTCAATCCGCATTCATCACCTAATGCTGGGCACCAATCACAATAGCCGGGGCCAATTGGTAATGGAATAGGAAAACCGCCAGGAAGGTAGCACCTTTGGTGTGGCCCACAGTCAGTGTGTTTCTTGCATTCCTTTGCTTCCACCACAATATTGCTACATATCATCATAATCATCATTAGGAATGAACCATACATGATCTTCTTTTGAATATGATCTCCCATTATTAATTATGTTTTTTTTGTTTGTTTACTTGCTTAACTTGTGCAATGGAGAGGAATGCACCGCATGGGTCCTTTTTATAGTAAACATAGCTTACTCCATCTCTAAAACCTAACAACTTACTTAATTGTAGATAGCGATATATGGGACCATACTCATCCCGCTCATTGAAAACTATATTTGATCAGGGTTTGGGGAACAAAATAATGCGATAATACATACCCGTAACGAAGATTGTGACTAAAAATTCCCTCGACTTTGTTAGAGTATATAACATATCTTGGGGCCTCAACCATCAGCTTAAGCTTTTGGTTAAGTTGGTTCCTTGACATGGTATCAGAGCTAGTGTGACAAGAGGTCACAGGTTCGATTCTTAACAACCCCTCATTTAAAAGTGGAATATTTAGCACCAGGTATAAGGAGGATCTGTGTTGCATCCACACTTATAGCCCAAAGGGCTCTCGTGTGAGGGGGCGTGTTAGAGTATATAACATATCTTGGGGCCTCAACCATCAGCTTAAGCTTTTGGTTGAGGCCCCAAGATATGTTATATACTCTAACAGACTTTAGGGAAAGATCAAGAGATACACTCGTCATTTCTGCTGAGGGTAGTTTTGAGGTGCAACTGTTAAGGCCCAACATATTAAGGGAAAATTGAGTTAATATTTTATTATTAAAATTTAGTTTGTGCATAAGTACCTTATCATTATATGATCTTAAATTTGTTTGTACATTTATTTGACATTAATGTGATGAAAAACAAAAAGAAATTATACGATGAATAGTTGAAAAATAAACTGAAACTTTACTTATATAAGGGTTTTTCTTTATATTTTGTCTAGGGCCTAAAAAGAGTCAGAAACGACACTGCTTTTTATTTTATCGAATATCTTTTATAGGTGGATATTTTAATTTAATTTAGCATGTGCAACAAATATAGTCGATCTTATCATTTATGATCGAACAAAATTACATGGTACACAATTATAAGTGATCGCCAACCAAAACGATGCTCTAAAATAAATGTCAGTGATCTATATAAATTGCAAAGACATCTCCACCGTTGGAATTATCTCATTGTATAGGAATATGTTTTATGATAATGAAGTCTAAAGGGTAAAATTACTATAGAGTAAATAACAAACATGATGATAATCTAAAGGTGGCCCCGACTCATTTCCTGTGGTGGTTTCGATGGTGTTGCAACATGTTTTTTTGGTGGTTTTTTTTTTTTTTTTTTTTTGGCTGTGATTTTGATTAAATTTGACATAAGTGTTTTTCAGAATTGCAGGTATATGATACGAAAATTTCTAATCTGAAGCATATGATCCAAAATATTCGATACCCGATTTTAAAATCGCATAATTTGGACCGGATATCTAATTTGAAATCGTATAGCGAATCCGGATCCAGATCAAAATATTGGCAAAATCGGATATTCAAATATATAGTTTTCTTCTTTTTTTTAATATATAAATTTTTATTTATAAAATTTTTTGTTCATGTTGTTAAATTTACTAATATGTACAATTCTCTATTATAACTTTAATGTGTTTTATAACTAATTTATTGTTATAAGTTTAGACTTTTGAAAATGCAACCATATTTCCAAAACGATTTGTATTCAAAGTTTCAAAAATAAACTTCATCAAAAAAAGAAATTAAGCCGAAAGAAAGCGAAGTAAGTTTAAATATTTATTAACCTAAAATAATAATCGAAAACCACTACTATGAAATCATTAATAAAGTAGTGAATACCTATTATATATTTATGAAAATTATTGGCACGAATCATACATGACTTACCTGTATTGCTCTTTTAAATAAAAATAATCTACGTTTTAATATATAATTAAAAAAGTGTACATATATTAAAAATTTTGGCCTTAAAATAATGAGGCCCTGAACCATCGCTCATGTGGCTCATGCCTAACAATCTGCTCTGATTGAACTATAATTAGTCCATATAAAGAGTATCTCATAGTGAATTCTTCTTACACAGAAATTTATGCTTCTTCATAGATATGATCATATTTGGGTAAAATCGACCACTTTCCTCTAGTGTTTCTTGTGAAGAGAGTACAGGTATGAATTTTTCGTCACCTTACATCACCCAGACCTTGCTTTCGAGCGAGATATTGGGCATTGATTTTTTTAGTTTTAATTATATATAATTAGTGATATATAAGATTGAATATTGTGCAATGAATATATATCATGCAAAAGGTTAAGTAAAAAGTTACAGAGGATAATATTAAATGAGAAAAGTTCACAAAAACAAAAGACAAATAATTTCCTCATTTTTGCTCTCTTTCAACTTTTCTAAACCTAATTTCTATTGAAATTGGAATTACGTTAAAAATGATTTAAAGTAGTCTTTAAAGATAACATAGTACATTGAGTTTTTAAAAAAATTATTGAAAAGTTAATGTGTAGTCATTAATTAAAAAGAAAAAAGTTTTGAACCACAAGACTACATCATCATCATCATCCTACCCAGTATATCCCGCTCATAGAGAACTATGAGCAGGGTCTGGGGAGGGAAGGACGGCGGCAACTCATACCCGTGAAGGAGAGCACGGCCAAAAGGAGTCCCCCGGCTCCAATGCAAGATGATAAAGATAAAGATTCATACCTGCCTCGTGGAGTTAAAAACACATAAAATGTCCAATATGAAAATAAAACAAAAGGAAAACTGAAGATGATAGAGTTCACGCACGTAATAGTTTTGGAATAACGATTTTTTTAGCTTTCATAATTATATACTCAGTGTCTATTTTTTATTGTTAATTGATTTTTTTAAATCAAACTAATATAATTAGACCCCTCATAATCTAATCATACAAGACATAATAATCATATATAACTTCAACCACACAAATTAAACACAAACATAAGACATAATCATACATAACCGAAACACATTACATAGACAATAAATGATCATAGAGATCAGATACAACATTATAGTAATTAATTCGATCCCTTTTTGTGATAAAAAGTGATCAAATATCAATTACATAGAATTAAAAACAAAGGATGTTCCTCCGTTTCATAATATTCGCTCCTAAGTGTGACATATTGTGTAGGAAAATGTCAGTATCAGTAGCAAATATTATAAAACGATTATTTAAAGATGATAGAGTTGAGTTAATTAGTAGAAAGTGGCCGGAAGTGTGAGTTTTTTCTCCGGAACGCATTCACCACCAAAGAGGATTGCATTACATGCGTATCCAGGGCAACATGACCAAGTAATTCCACATTCATCACCTAATGATGGGCACCAATCACAATAGCCTTTGGTGGTGGGTATTATAATAGGAAAACCGCCAGGAAGGTAGCACTTTTGGTGTGGCCCACAGTCACTGTGTTTCTTGCATTCCTTTGCGGAAACCACAATATTGCTACAGATTATCATAATCATCATTAGAAATGAACCATACATGATCTTCTTTTGAATATGATCTCCCATTATTAATTATGTTTTTTTTGTTTGTTTACTTGCTTAACTTGTGCAATGGAGAGGAATGCACCGCATGGGTCCTTTTTATAGTAAACATAGCTTACTCCATCTTTAAAACCTAACAACTTACATGATTGTAGATAGCGATATATGGGACCATACTCATCGATATCATCATTTATAGTGCACGTTTTTTTATTAATACGTCGTCTCTCTGTGAGACGATCTCAATAGAGTTAGACTAAATTTTTTTTAAAAAAGCTTCTCATACAGGCGGGAATTCAGTTTTCATTTCTTTATTTTTAATTTTTTTACTAATGGGCTGCTTGTATGAGCCGATCTAATAGTGACACGGTCTCATACAAGACTTGCTAAAGGCTGCTTGTATGGGCCGATCTCACAGTGACACGGTCTCATACAAGACTTGCTAAAATTTTAAATACGAAATACCATAAGAAAAATGGGACAAAATAAATAAATAAGATAAAATTACTAAAATGAGTAAGTATTTATGATCAAAAGACTTTAATATTAATTTTACATTTTCACACTGACCACTACTTTAAATTATTTTTAAAAAAAACGCCTAGGGGCACGTGACCCCGTGTGCCCAAACATAAGTCCGCCACTGGTGTGGGGTCCATTAAAGAGATGGTAGTTGGGCATTTTTATTGATTAAATTAATTATAAAGGTTGTAGTTAGGTTATTGGGAATTAAAAAAGTGGGGTAAAAGTGGTAGTTGAGTATTGGGAGTAATAAAAGTGGGGGTATTTAGGTAAAAAAAAGATAGACGAAAAAGAAAATAAGACAATTGATATAAATTTGGCATATAAGGAAATGAGAAAATTTAAATTTGTCAAATAAGCTAATCATTTTCTAGAAATTATTTTTTTTTTATCCCCAACCGGACCTGGAGGAAACCTGCCCTAATGACACAATTATAAGTGACAACCATAAAGGAAGGTCCAATTCTAAAATAAATGCCAGTGATCCAGCTGTATTATCAGGGCCGTCGAATGGCAAGTGCAAAGCGGTCAACCGCCCAGGGTCCCGTGTTTTTTAGAGCCCAAAAAACTTATTTTTAAGTATATAAGTGATATTAATTTGAATCATATTTATATATAACTTACATTTTTTTGCTAAATAATATGAGGTTTTAGTGTTTTTTTGTAAAGTAGATTAAATATTAACAATAAAAAACAAAAGATGTATTATATTATGCGTTATGTCTTAAGTTTTTAGGGACCCATTTTTATCTTTTGCTCTGGGGCCCAAAAATAAACGACACGGCCCTGTGTATTATTATATGCCGATGTGAAGACATCTGGACCGTTGATGTGTCTCATTGTATAGTCATTATCTTTTAATTGTGATAATGAAGTCTTTAGGGTAAAAATATACTTTTTTTTTTTTGAATAAGGGTAAAAATATACTTAGATTTTTGTCACTTTTATATTACAAGCAAGTTGTTAATCAAGTTGTAAATTTCTAGAATTATAATGTTTTGACTTATATTTGAATTTTAAGTCAAAGATAATAATATGCTCAAAATAAGAGATAGAAAGTCAAAGATCATAATAAGGATAACATCATCATTTAAAGTTTAGAGGGAAAATTTTTAACAAGGATGCGACACGTAAGCAATTTTAAACGGTAATGATGTAAGCCGTGTTTTGTTTTAGTAATAGTTATAGATTATAGATAGATCAAAGTAGATTTCGTAGGTCGATTTTATATTTAATTTGCATGTACTATAAAGATAGTCTTATCGTTTTTTTTTTGAGTTAACAAAATTAAATAGTACACAATTATAAGTGACAATCATAATGATACAATAGATGGTGGTGACATATATATATATATCATCATCAACAATCTAATATTCCGCTCAAAAACAGGATATGAATGTGGAATTGATTTATTCACAGAAGATGAGGGCCCTTCATAGAAAGGAATTGATTATTATTGTTATTTAGTGATCATTTACTATCTATATATATATAATGAAGTCTTTAGGGTAAAATATAATTGATCCATTCTGAGCAATTTGCTATATTAATGTTACAAGCATTATTCATCATTTTAGTTTATTCTATATATTATAGCTAATATGTAAGAAAAATTATAATCAAGTAGGATTTTGATTGAATTGTCTACATACATATTTTCATGATATTAACATTTATATATAATTTAATATATAAAATAATCAAATTAATACAGTAAATTGTATAAAAAATTAAAATGTAACAAGTGTTATAAAACAGAGGATAAATAACAAACGCAGTGATAATCTAATAGTAAGGACTACTGAATAGGGTAAAATTAAGTCTAAAAAAATTTATATAATAGTTAATCCGGATCCAGATCGAAATATTGGCAAAATCGGATTGCCAAATATATAGTTTTTTTTAATATATAAATATTTTTTAATAAAATTTTTTGTTCGTTGTTAAATTTACTAATATGTACAATTCTCTATTATAACTTTAATGTGTTTTATAACTAATTTATTATTATAAGTTTAGACTTTTGAAAATGCAACCATATTTCAAAAACGATTTGTATTTAAAGTTTAAAAATAAACTTCATCAAAGAAAGAAGCAGAAAGAAAGCGAAGTAAACTTAAATATTTATGTTGAAAAAAAACACAAAAAAGAATTTGGAAATCAGGTATCCGTTATTCGATCCAAATCAATCGGATATTCGAATTTTGAATATCCGATTTTTTCGGACCGGAAGATAGTGATTTTTACATCATAATCATATTTTCACTTTTTTTTTTTATTTCGGTTTTCCACAAGTTGTAAAGGGTTTTAGAATTATAAAGCACACCAAATTAAAAAAAAATCAAGTACTAGTAGTTGATGCACAATTATTGAGGAAAAGGATCTCCAACTATGACATTCATTATACTTGCTATATGACCTGATAGTGCTCGTACGATACACGGCTTTATCAAATTTTTTGACATACTTTTGTATTATATTTATATTTTATTTTACTATGAATAATTGTATACATCACGTACATTATATTATATTTTGCATTGTGCGCAATATAATTATACTTATACATTTATTTTTTTTATTTGGAATAAAAGAACAAATGGTTCTCAACTTAAGTACAATACGAAATTATGAATTTTTTAAACAAAAAATAACATATTAATTTTTCTCACAAAAATACCAATTATATTAATTTTAAAAGTATTAAATATTATTACTATCAATAACACACTTAAAAATCAAATATAAATACATAGAATTATGTAAAATTATTTATTAGTTTTAACGACAAAGATACTTTTTTCTTATAAAAAATATAAGTGGCTTACATAAAAATAGTCAACCTAAATCATATCAGAATTAATCATTTCATTTAAGTAACCAAGAGTATAAATAACAAAAACAAATCCTAATAAATATAGTATATTATGTTTTAACCGTTTTAAAATATCCAATACACTGAATAATATTCATTTAATTAATGAAATTGAAAATATTTTATAAATAATTAAAATAAATGAAGTAAAAATATATAGTTTTCTAATACATGTGACTTGATCCAAAAAGTTAAAAAAAAAAACAATTAAAGAGATAATAGTATGCTCAAAATAAGAGATAGAAAGTCAAAGAACATAATAAGAATAACATCATCATTTAAGTTTAGAGGGAAAATTTTTAATAAGGATGCGACACGTAAACAATTTTGAAAGGTGATAATGTAAGCCGTGTTTTGTTTTAGTTAACGTTATAGTTATTATAGATTGATTGAAGTAGATTTCGTAGGTCGATTTTATATTTAATTTGCATGTGCTATAAAGATAGTCTTATCATTTTTTTTTGAGTGAACAAAATTGAATCGTACACAATTATAAGTGACAATCATAATGATACAATAGAAACTTCAAAAAAATGATACAATAGATGGTGGTGACATATATATATATATATATATATATATATATATATATATATATATATATATATATATATATAATATATATATATATATATATATATATATATATATATATATATATATATATATAGCGTTTGGATCATGTGAAAACCAATTAAAATGGTGAAAACTGAAAACAGGGGTACATAAAAGCTCAAATGGAGTACATATTTGGGTGGCAGTTTTGTATATAATTAGACATTTGCTAAATGGGGTACATATATGCTTAAAAGGGGTACATATTCAGATGGCAATTTTGTAAATAATATGAACTTTTTTCTTCACAAAAAATATGTACACCCTATAAGATAATATGTACCCCTTTTGCTACAATATGTATACCTCTGTCTAATTTTCAGTTTTCACCACTTTAAGTGTTTTCACTGGATCCTACCCCTATATATATATATATATATATATATATATATATATATATATATATATATATATATATATATATATATATATATATATATATATATATATATATATATATATATATATATATATATATATATATATATATATATATATATATATATATATATATATATATATATATATATCTCCACCGTTGGATTTGTCTTGTTGTATAGTCATTATCATTTAATTATAGATAATGAAGTCTAGGGTAAAAAATAATTGATCAATTCTGAGAAATTTGCTATATTACTGTTACAAGCATTATTCATCATTTGGGTTTATTTTATATATTATTACTAATATGTAAGAAAAATTATAATCAAGTAGGATTTTGATTGAATCGTCTACATACATATTTTCATGATATTAACATTTTATTATTTTTAATTTTAATTATATATAATTTAATATATAAAATAATCAAATTAATACAATAAATTGTATAAACAATTAAAATGTGACAAGTGTTATAAAACAAAGGATAAATAACAAACGCAGTGATAATCTAATAGTAGGGACTACTTCAAAAAAAAATAGTAGGGACTACTAAATAGGGAGGAATGATGTCCTCACAATAGTTTTAAAAATTCAATGATATATCTAGCACTGATATTTATTATCATGATAGAACTAAAATAAAATTTAATGTCATTTCATTAAGTCGTATTCGCAAGTTATGATCTTTACCTACAACAAGATCACTATTAACGTCTTAATCATAAGAAACTACTTTGACACTTTGACAAGCATTACACAAACCAAATCAAGTTTAGAAATTTGCTTTGAATTTTCTCTTATAAAATTGCGGTATAGATTTTCAATTATGTGAAAATGCAATCAGATCTGATTTTGCAAATATTAGATCACAACAAACAGAAAGGTAATTCACAAATTTTTAAATGAAACAGTCTCATGGTGAGACTATCTCTATTAGGCTGGTCCATGATGCGAGTATTTTCCTCTGTTTCTTCATGAACTTGATCTATCATAACATTCTCATTGAAACTAAATACTAAAAGAAAAAATCAAGTATGATAAAATGCAGAAACAAAACTCACAAGCCATAAATTGTTCCTCATGGAGGAAAGATCAGTTGATAAAAAATGGATAGAAGGGGAAAAGAAGCAAATCTTTCGCCAGCTATTTCAATCACCCCTTAAGTGCGAAGCAATATTTACCTGAGTTTTTAAGATATGACAGCTTCCAGCACTTAAAAGTTAATATACATACATTCGATAAAATTTTCACAAGCCGTAAGTCATTCTACCATTCAAAACTTTAACCTAAGCTCTTCAGGTTATCTACAACGTTGAAATATTGCTTTCGATTTCTTCCTATCTGTCATAAGGGTGTTCTAAATCATTCTCGGTCACTTTAAAAGACTGAGGATGCTGATTGGCACAGTATAGGTTCCACATCTTGAAGTAGGCTCGTTCGAGGTTTTTCACCTTCATTCACAGTAAGTTAAGCAGATTAGTATCAGCAAACTCAGGCAAATCTTGGACACAAGTAGAACAGTAAACAAAACTTATGTCAAATTCACAATGTCACTGAAAACATACCATGATCAGCTGATCACCATCAACGAATGAAAAAACCTAAGTTCAATTATTTAAAGCTTTACGAATTCTAACGAAGCTATTGTTTAGACCATGCAATTGTTCAACTGAAAGTCTAGAAACGTGAAGGATATGCATAGAATACATCATGCGAAACTTCTAAATACGAGACAGCCCAATCATTATTCAAAAACATGACTAGCCCTTTGGACTTTTTATCTTGCACAGTTGAAGGTTTGGTCTCTATTTTTCCTCAAAAGAGTGTCAATGGCTTTCGAAAGGTCGTGTTAGGTTATACGTATTAGAAGTTGGAATTACTAGATTAGAAGGCCAGTCAGCCTCTTAAAGCTTACATCACGGAAAATTCCACATACAAAAACCTTTTTCCAGCTTCCTTGTCCACCCGCCCCATATGAACAAATAACAATATATAATGTAACAGAAGGAAAAGCACATATTTCCTCACCCAGCGAGCAGTGTCAAAGAGTGGACATGTCAAGCGGGCAGCCTTCAATCTATTGGTAAGTTCCTGCAGCTTTGGTCTATTTAATGCAAAAGAGACTGCTTTTTCTTCGTATTCTTGCAAGCTTGAAGTATCATTCACAAAAAGAAAGAAAAAAGCAGAGATTAGTAACACACAAACAAGCGCAATGTTTAAGCACACCTCAGATAGCACTCATAAAGCAAAACATGGCCCAATAATCAAGCAGAAATAAACATGAGGAAGGATGGCAATGATAGACATTCAATTTTGAACCTAAGGCATGCCTCAGGTTCACTGCAAAATGCCAAAGAAAGCTTATCCAAAAAGGCGTAATGTTTGGCATCAAGTGTTTCCACCGCCACAAATAAACCTAGTACTTCGAATACAAAGTAAATTTTCATCTTAAGTCAACATTTAAATAAGACAATATCAAAAATAAGTGTCTTTGTTTGGTTACTGGGAATGAGAATAGGGAATGGGACTAATAGGAGAAAGTCCCTAAGAAAAATGTCTTGGAAGAGGGTGGGTAATTGAGTTGGGACTTTCATTTTATCTCTTTCTTCCAAGTCCCTACCATAACAAACAAGGGATAATACTTTTTTATCTTTAAAATCTCAACCTAAAAGTCTCATCTTAAAGTCTCACAAGTTATAAGTATGAAGGCAGATCATTAACAAAAATATCCCCATAATTCATGGTGCACAATGCAGACTTCTGACATCACATGTAAACCATTCAAAGCCACTCTAACAGAACCAAACTACGGAACTGGGGTAAAAGAAGCAAGTTCCACATAAGATTTCCAGCTCAGTTACCAATTTCAATAGAAAAAGTGAAGTCTTAGTATGGGTAATAGGATCAAGCAAATAATTGGCTGATAGATACCTGTTAACCACCATCTCTTCTCCAACACCAGTCGCCAAACACAGTGAACCAGCTACCCTGCTAGCCATCTTCTCTAGGGGAAGTGTTAACATTGGCAAACCAGCCCAGAGAACATCAGTACCAGTTGTGTGTCCATTGCATAAAGGCCTACCTCAATAGATATCAAAGATTCAGTAAAACAATCACCAGCAAAATAGGAGCGTAGTGTATTTAAAATAATATTCTTCAATGATTACGTGTCAAGACAGAGATCTGCCAAAGCACTGCGTCTAATATGTTCACCCTTCATGGCAACATCAGTAAAAATAATTTGGTCATGTTGCACACCCCTTGAAGCAGCATCTGAAAATATCGTATATCAAGATGTGAATAATGACTGTCAGTTGAGCATAACCTGCTCATAAGTTTCATAGAAATTAGAACTTACATGCACGAAGCCTACTCTCGCCCGCAGCTGGAAACCTTAAAAGCCAGAGCACACTGTTTGGGACACGCTTAAGAATATTGCACCTGAGCAAAAGAGGGACAGGCTAGTTCAACATCAAACTAACTTATGATAACATCAACTCTTCAATCAGCAAGTGAAAAAGGAGTTGGCTCTCACAAGCTTCAACAAAGAACCTCATTACATACCAAGTGTCAAAAATATCAGGATCTATCTTGTACAACTGATTAAAGCATCCAAATATGAACTTGTCCTCAGGTAGGCCATAGTCTGACCGCTTAGGTAGAGAGCTCGGATCCAATACATCACGGTTTTTCTGAAACAATAAACATTACTACACATTACTACAAATCCCAATATATTAGTAAAGAAAATCTTCAAAAGTCACAAATCCAACCTGTTTATAATCATTGACGAAGTAACAATTTGGCACATGTACTAGCTTCTCTGAATAAATGTGGGACAAATGACTAGGAGATACAAACTGCAGACAAAAAACAAATAATAAACAAAAACAGAGATGCTAATCCAGAAGGAGACTGAAAGATGAGCATTCCACTTTCCCACCTCATCAGTAATCAAATAATTTATGTAAGTAGCACCCATGGTTCCAGGAAATCCCATGTATGAGACTTGTATGGGGGCAGGCTGCATAGCAAATATTTCATTTCTAGCACCCTGCAAAGTCAATAAAGAACGCGCCATGAAATATTTTCATTAAAAAGTAACTGCTTCCAATTAGACAGCTTGATTATCAAAAACCTACGGCACATAGAGGTGCTCTTTCAAGAATCAAACATATCAGAATTACTGGTAAGAATTCTTGGTGAACGTATCAACTCAATTCTCATCTAAATCCCTTTTCCCATGAAAAAGCCAATATACAGCATACAACACAGGAAGACATTGCTTAGTCACTCTCATAAACAAAGGTAAACTAAATGAACAGAGTAAAAGGTTAGAAACAAAGGTAAGCAACTACATGAAGGTAGGTCACTCATCTAGTTAAAAGAGCAACCACTCACAACATAATAGCATATCTGGCTTTCACATTACGAATGTGGAATGGCTCTTATAAGAAATAGAAAAAACAAAGATCTAAAACCACATATATTGAACAGAGAGCATAAAAGTCACGAGTAATTTTCTAGTAAACCGTACAAAGTCATTTATAAGAAAATTGAAACTTCTAATTTGATATTTTCCTTTTACAAGGAGCAGGAAATAATAGTAAATGAGTCACAAGGCCCAGGAGCACACCAACAACTCCAGCACCTAGAACACCTCCAGGTCCCCCAAAGAGATCAACCTCTGTATCGTGTGCCTGATCAAGATCTGAGATCTTGGAATTAAAATATGTTTGGCAGCAGAACACAAGTCTTGGTAATCTTCTCTATCTAATGGAAAAACTTCCTACTCTTGCATGAAACCATACGCTATAACACTACCATTCAGAAAATGCCATTTCCCTCTTTGACAACAGATGTCAGTAGATTATAAGATACTACACCTTGGTCTAAACTCTAGAAAGCTTTGAAGATGCCAGTCAACAAGGAATATATAGTGCAACTAAGTATTCCTTCAAACCTAAGTCAAACATAATGAAAGATCAAAAAAAAGAAAGAACGAAAAAAAAGAAGACAAAAAACACAATGAGATTTATAAAAAACTGAAGTCAAGAAAAAAAAATCAAAATTCAGAACCAAAATAGGCAATCACAAGAGATAAAGAACAAAAGAGTATCTGACATCTAAAATTACAAACCCAATACAAGCATCCTACCTTTGTGTACCCATTAAGGTTGATAAGGACTTGAATTTTGTCATCATTTATTGCTTTTGCTATAGCATCAGATGTCATGGATGAGAAATCGATGAAGTGCTCAGCTTCTGATTCTGTACGCTGCCTCCACTCTGAACCATCACTGGGACTCAAGGCATAACAGAACACCTGCAAGGCAAGACAAATTCAACCACCAGATGGGAAAAACATATAAATAACATGAGATATAAATGATTATAATTTCATGAAAGTATACCTCAACATTATCTCTGTTGTGCATACCAAAGACTGAACCCATAAGATGTGATAAGGGATGATTACCAAAATCACTGCTGACATATCTGTAATACCATACTCTGTCAGACGAGATGAACATAATAAACAGAATAAAATACTGAAGGGTTCAAACATACCCAACCCTCAGTCTCCTGCTCCCCCCATCAGCCTTCACAGGCACCGAAGCAGGATAGCTAAAGGGAGGAAGTGCATAACGAGCTGCAACCAGAGAACAATGCTCGGCGTATTTACGACTGCAACAAAAAAGAGTTCAACCATATAATTCGATATAGTTAGTGTCACTAACTACGTCATAATCTCCAAGAAGTATAACTCACCTTATTTCAAGAGCAAGCATTGGATCAAGAGGGTAGGCAAAGGCATGGAAGGGTTGCACACTAGGAACAACGGACATCTAATAAAAATGAAAAGCTACATCAAACAGGGAGAAATCCATGTCCAAAAAGATTGGCAAATGAAGAATAGTGATCTTCTTTGATTTTTTACAAAGGGCCAGGCCAAGCGGAAAAAAGGAAATACCTGAATTTGTCGCCTTAGAATGCGTTCAACTTCAACAAGTCTGCTATCTCTATCCTCCCAGTCACATACACACTGCACAAAGAGTTAGGATATGAGTTCTAAATTAAATGAAAGTGATTCTGCAGTAAAACAGTCCTACAGACAACTAAAGTAAGCTTCATAAGTAGATTTGCCTTCTTGAATAGAAGGCAAATCTAAATATCAAACGATTAGCCATATTTTAAAAAAAATCTTAAACATAACCCAATACTACTCCGTCCCTTTGAAATTGCATAAAAGAGAAAATTGTGTATTTTTAAGAAAGTGGTAATAAGTAAGGAGAGAAAATGAATTGTGTGGATTATATTAGAAGAGGGTTAAAATGTATAGATGAGATTAAAAGAAAGTGGTGGGCCACTATCCAAAAAAAATGATGCAAATTAAGTGGGACAAACCAAAATGGAAAATGATGCAAATTCAATGGGACGGAGGGAGTAAACCTCAAATCCTAAGTCTAGATAAATCATATACAAGTATAGAAGAGTAAGCCAAACAACTTGATACAACACAAAAGCTCTGATTAGAACAATTAGGTAAACTTGTCTAAATGCAGCTTACCTGTAAAGTGTGAAGAAGGTTACATGTTGCCTCAGGGAAGTCCGGACGTAACATTAACGCATGCCTGTAGCTTTTTACAGCTAGTTCAACATGGCCACTGCAATGGAGATATCCATATTTTACCAACGCAGGAGATATAAAAAAATCCCTCGATGATGAACTATATAGCAGTCTTCCAGAAGCAAAATGACAAAGAGATTAACCTGTCTTTATAAGCTGAAGCTAGATTTGCATGAGCCTCAGCCATACTTGGGCGGGCATTAATTGCATTTATATAGTCCTGAATAGCTTCATTAACTCTTCCTATCTCCTTGTATGTATTTCCCCGATTGAGGAGTGCGTCTGCTGCCATAGGATCAATCCGAATAACTTCAGTGTAGCATGTTAGAGCATCCGCATAATTGCCCTGATGGAAGGCACGTATGAATGGTTAGTTCCAAAACCAACACAATCCATAAAGCATATACAAAATTTACAGTATAATTACATACGAATTACACTCAATTAACTGTAGGATCAACAGATTCAACACATTTACAAAGCACCCAAAATTAATCAAAATAACAAAATACCTGCTGCTTGTAAATTATGGCAAGATTATTGTATGGAGCAGATAATCCTGTAGTAACATCCAGAGTAGCCTTATAGTAATGAGCAGCATGACCCAACATATTCCTACAAAATTCCCAAAACAGTTTGTATCAAGAATCAAGTATATAATCTAGTTGAAGAAAATAAAAGAAGCACACCAATTATTCATCACAACAGAGGCATCGAAGAGGCTAGATGTTGCAATGTTGAAGAAACAAACCATTCCATATATATGTTGCCAAGATTAGTTAGTGCTTGTGGATGGTTAGGTTGTAAGGAAAGGCATTGCTGCATTTAGTAACCGTAGCATTAGTTTCATATTATAAAAGGGGAAAATAGACGAAAAAGAAAATTGCAAGGACACATTATGAGTACATACACGATAGTAATGAACGGCTTCATCAACGCGGCCAGCATCTTTTAGTGAATTACCCTTCACCACCAAAATAAAAGAAGATTTTACAATAGAAGAGTCAAAAATCAAACTACAGGCAGAAAACCATTTTCCAATAACATTATTAAATGAAAGAACTAAAATATAATAAAGGATATAAAGGCCAAACCAAATTATTGTAAGCTTCCAAGAATGTAGGATCGCGAGAGATGGCTCTTTCGTAATGAAGAATTGCCATATCTAGTTGCCCTTGCTCATAATATATGCTAGCAAGATTACCTGGGAAGTTAAAATTGAAACTAATAAGCAATTTAAAATGAAAAAGATTGAAACCAACATTAGATGATGAATCTTTCTAATCTACCTAGGCGATAACAATAGGTCACAGAAAACACATTATAGAGTGAGAGTGACACAGAAAATCAACGCAGTATCACTTTGAATAATATATTTCAATATCCGTAAGCACAAGAATGCAAGGCACCGACACAGTTGTATCCTCTCTTGAATGCACATGCAAAAAGTGTAACAGAGAAGAGGAATATGAAGGAAAAAGGCATTCTTCAGAATAGACCTTTTCGTCCTCCAGGGGAAGGAAGCATCAGGTTTCCAAATAAAAATGAGATTCCCATACATGGATCGGTAGTCACGCGGTGACATCAAGGTCTATGTTGCTTTCGTCATAATTTTACTAGACGACACTCCCCGAAGCAAGCTACATTATTGCTTATGACATTATCAAAATAAACAGCAATTGCAAATGTTGCTCAAAGATTTCATCTTCAGTGTAGTCTAGAATCTGGAGAGACCATAGCATTCTTCAAGCTCCTCGGCCCAGATGCTTATTAGCACACACAAATTCATATGAAATGTTTTGCCTAACTAGTTAGAATAGGCTATTTCCATTAGCTCAGACTATCATACAAGGATAAAGGAACAAGAAAACCATACAACACCTTAACAGACTCAGAGAGATTGAAAGCAAAGAATGAAGATGTAAAATTGGCAGATATATTCAGTGTCATTATATATTCATATGTACCACTAAATGCTTCAAAATTACATCTCAACATGTCACATATAGAGTTTTGAGGTACACTTATAAAAGTTCATCAAAGCATAGGATGTCTCACCATAAGCCATTGCATAGTCTGGTCGGACCTGCAGGGAACGTTGATAACATAACATAGCTTCCTGAGGCATTCCTAGAGTCTGTTCCAAGGGGAAAACAGAATAAAGTTAGTGGCCTGAACTTGTGTCCCTTTATCTTATGGGATAGCAGGGTAAATGTTCCCAAATTTTAAATACGGAATACTTTATCAACATACCTTGTAGACATTTCCTAAATTTAAATATGCTTCGACACAAGCCGGCTTGTGTTTAATAGCTTCCTAGAATACAGATAGAAACCAGGATAATACCAACTTAAAGCATTACCGTAAAGAGCAAATAATTAAGAAATGCAGAAATATATGCCTTATTTCACAAAAATAAACAAAAAAAAACAATACCTTGTAGCACTGAAGAGCGTTACTGTAATCTCCGGCTTCCATAAAAAGACCAGCGAGATTGGACCAAGCAACCGGGAGAGTAGGCTGGACTCGAAGTGCCTCTACATAACAATTGTACGCCTGCGGAAAGAGAAAGTTAACAACTAAGAAGGCTGAACACGAAAGGAGACATCAAGGGCCACGGCAATTGTCATGACAAAAAATTGAGCTGCCACACAATGGAACTGCAGCCACCTCCTCCATCTCCAGAAATCACACAATAAGATGCGATTCAATTTGTCAACACTCTCAAACACTAGAAATATATATATACACACACACACACATATATATATATATATATATATATATATATATATATATATATATATATGAAAAAGTTCCAGTGAGAACCATCCTTATATGAGAACCATGAGAACCAATCTCCCTTACAATGTGTTACTATTTTTTATGATACTATTAGGCAAAAAAGTGTTACTTTAAGAAAAAAATTTGAAAAAAACTCATTAATATTTTTGAAAAAAACTCATTACTATTTTTTATATACTATTAGACAAAAAGGTGTTACTTTTAACATAAGAATGTGTTACTTTTCGGAAAAAATGTGATACTTTTTAATATTTTTGTTTTGTTGAAAAAAAAACCTAAACTTAAAATTTAATTTTTTTCTCACCTCCTGAACTCGGCCTTGAGCTTTCAACAAATTACCCAGTGTACAACGAGCATCCACCTACAAAAGCAGATGAGTACCAATAACAACCTACCAGGAATCAAATTTCATATAACTGACAGAAGCATCCTGACATTTACCAAATTAGGATTCAATGCAAGAGCCTGTTGGCAACATTGTTCTGCATCACTGACTCTCCCTTTCCGCATGTAAGCATTGGCCAAATTGGACCATGCATCAGCAAAATTGGGTCGAAGCTGCAACAAAAAAAAATATACATAAACATAACAGAACAAAAATGTGTCTCACAGATAATTTGTCTTAAGAAACCATCATCGATGTAAGAGCAAGAGAATAATCTATAACTAAAATTGCATAAAATCACAATTGATAACACAAACAGGCCATGAAGTTTACATCACCATCACCCAAACACAATCAATATTCTTGGAAACTTTACCTCAATTGCAACCAAGTAATAGCGGATAGCTAGATCAATGTTTCCCTTCTCCTGCAGGTAAGACGAAGAAGAGCTTTTAAAAGCCAATACAGAAAGTTCCAATACAATAAGTACACTTATAGAAGTTAAAGTTTTAAAGCACTTCATATCTTAAGATATCTCAAGTTAATAAAAAATTTGTTTATAGAGAAATAGTGGCTTCGAAGTACCTTCCATGCATTTGCCATATTGCCATAACACTCAGCAAAATGAGGATCAATATGAAGAGCTTCTTCATTTTTGGAAATGCAAGCATCATAGTTATTCAACTGTTACATGTACACTAGCAAACCTGAGTTAATGCTTCTAAGGCCTAAGCAGCCAAACAACAATTTCCAATCATAATGTATCTATCCTATTTAACAAATAAAAATCAGCATATGACCTGATAATAAATTGCACCCAATAGCAAAAGATTATCTGTTCGTCGTGGATTTCTCTCATATAAAATATTGCTGAGGTCAAGCGCTTGCTTGTAGTTCCCAGACTTGTACTTTTGGTGGGCAAGAGTCAGCAACAAATTGTCATCAACTACAGAAAAGCATCACTT
Organism: Amaranthus palmeri; assembly: GCA_019776075.1. Classification (NCBI taxonomy): domain Eukaryota; kingdom Viridiplantae; phylum Streptophyta; class Magnoliopsida; order Caryophyllales; family Amaranthaceae; genus Amaranthus; species Amaranthus palmeri. Next base: position 985,809 of record JAAKBH010000295.1, read on the forward strand.
CAATAGCTTGTAGGTGGGAAAAATAACAAAAACATATAATTATACGCAAAGCTATCCATCATTTCAAGATAAAAAATTCAAACCAATTAAACAAGAAAAGTTCCATTAGTTTAAACCTATAGATTCACCACCTTGCCGATGTGTAAATGATCATAAAAACAGGAAATTATACAAGTACCCCTAACATGTTTTTGAAAAACCAAACAAGAATTACATATCAAACATTCACTTCATTTAATTTCAACGTCAATCAGTTAAGCAATAATACAGTACTTCCAACGAGATACATAAACTTGAAGTGTAAGAATATTCAACCACCCATTTTCACTTATATGGTTAGTTACAATTTCAGCTATAAGTATCAACGGAGAAATGCCACAAATGTGTAAATATATGAACTTAAACCTCTGAATACAAACTTGAAACTACTCCATACACTTCAAAATTTATAGTTTAATGCGATTCCAAACAAATCATAAGGATTTTTACAGATTTCATCATTTGTATGGATAAATTTAGCATCTAGTTTTCAAACTTTCATGAAGTTCAATGAACAGATAAAGTCTAAAAGTTCTCCGTAGAATCACTTCACAAACCCTAGCCGCACAAAATCGCAAATTTGACAAAAATAATGTAAAACAATCGCGTTCTAAGTAATATAACAAAAAATTAACACAATTACATCAAAATTAAAATTTTATAAACATATCATAAAATTGACAAAGAGCAACCATTTACAGAACAAAAAACACATACGGTGACGAGGATCTGAACTTTGCGAATTCTTGACAATTGAAGCTGACGACAATGGTAACTGCAACTGTTGCTGCGAACGATGCTGATGCTCTGAATTAAAAAGAAAGGAATCATTCCGATCGAGCGAAAATGAAACCCTAGAAACCTGCAACTGCCGCTGAAACTGCTGTAAATCTTGCGGTTGTTGTTGCTGCAAATTCTGCTGCGATTGTTGTAAATTCTGCTGTTGATACTGCAGCTGATCGTTCTGCAACGCTAACATCGTGATCGACTTAAAATTTTCCGATTTTCTCCGAAACAAACTTCAGGCTTGGATGATTCTCCAATTCCTCTCTGAAGCGAACACTTTTTCTAGATTATTCTGTATATAAGATAAAGTGATGAAAGTGGAGAGAGAGAGAAGTGAGACATAACAATGGCAGATTTTGATTAATTTACGCGGAAAATCTCACACATCTTAACAGAGAGAAGAAGAAACCTAACAACTGTGATGAAAAGATGGAAATAATCCTCCTTTTGTCGTGAGAATTAATCAAACAAAAAAATGAGATTATAATGTTGCCAAAATATATCCAATTTTATCTTTTTTTTTTAGAATGAGTTTTCGTGGTAGAGATTGAGACCTTTAAATACTGGATACTCACCTAACAAATAGCCAAATAGGAGTACCTATACTATCGTATCCACGTACATGCTAATTTTTATTTTTTTTATTTTTGAAAGAAATAGATAGATTGATGTTTAATTAATTCAATTGTTTAAATTAAAATGTTTAAATAAGTTGTTATGGAAATTATTTTTAAAAATAATTTTTTGTATGTTGGTTATTTATTAGAAAAAAATAAGTTATAAAGCTAAAAGTCAACAAAAAAAAAAATAACTCGTAGGCTATAATACTTACTTCATATGGTTTTTAATAGTTACTTCATCTTTGTTTTCACAATTTTAATTCTTAGGAATAATATTTTTATTTTTTTATATGATAAAAAAATTGAAAATAATTAATATTTTGAGAATATGCATTAAAATGAATTAAACAATATAGTTTTTGATCTTCAAAAAAAAACAATATAGTTTTTGACTATCCTTTACATTAAACATAGAGAGATACTCCCTCCTATTCATAGAGAACGAGACATTTTGTTTTTTCACACTAGCCAATGCACTTATTCAATACTTATATATTTGTTGCTATGCATAACGAAATATTATAAAAAGTGGATGTTAATAATTTTTGCATTGAGACGAATCAAACAAGATCTCACTTGACTATGTTCTAATCTATAAATTAAGAATAAAATACAAATTAAGAGTACGTAATAAGTAAATAGTGTCAAAAAACAAACGTCTCATTCTCTATGAATAAGATGTAGTATATGTCAAATAAAACTAATATTTTTTTTGGAACACAAATAAAATCAATATTAAACTGTAGTTTCTACAATGAAAACACTAATATATTAAAAAATTATTTACCACACTCACCCTTAGTTAGTTGATTTGGTAGTCATAAGGTTGTTAAAAGGATAATTGTAGGTAAGTCCAATAAAATTTTTGTTTTATCTTAATTATTTTTTAATTATTTTAATTAGACCAAGATATAAATATGAATTTATATGATTTATAATTTTAAATACAAATCCAAACATTCTCAAGTAATGAGTTTGGGGTTCTTATAAAGTATTTTGATATTACTATTTTTATCATCTTTTACATTTTTAATTAGAACTTGATTCAGATTATTATTAATGAAATTTAGGTGTAAAAGTGGGTCTAAAATTACCATGAATTTGATTTGAGAGTCTAGGTCATTTTTGAGTAAGGGTAGAACAAAGATTGTCAACTTTTTGACCCACACTCATTAAACTAAAACTCAAACTTTAATACTCAAACTTTACAATTACGAATAAATCTCTATCTAATCTGATTAATTTGAAATCTATAACCATTCTATTCGTTAAAATAAAAACTCTAAAATTATGTAAAATTTAAAATAATTTTTTAAATTATTATCCGATCTATTGTGTTGGTTGGATTGAGGTAAAGGTGTTCATTCGGATCATCGGGTTGATTTCTGGTAAGGTGTTTCAGGTCGGTTTGAAATCGAATTTTGTGTTCACATTCGTTTTTACATAATTGTAGATCCATTTTTAAGTTGGGTCAAATCAGATTCGGTTATAAAATCGAGTGTCTATCAGATCATCGGTTCTGTTTTGAACACCTGAAATCTGAAATTGGTACGTTAGTCTAGAATGACGGGACATGTGTTGCAAGGTTTTGATTTGGCAATTGCCAAAAAGGGTCAACAAAGATAAAGATGTTTGTCTTTAATTATAAAATTCTAAAAACTTGTGAAAATTGTGGAATTTCTACTCCCAATCTGGAAGTTGCGTGAATTTTGAGCTATATGAAATATCATACAACTCTTGTAGCTTTCTAGAAGTTTGACTTGGGTCTAACATTTAAAAAAAAATCAATTTCTAACTTTATTTTATTAATTGTTTTATTGGAGATGAAATTTAATTTTTAACTAAAAATTAGCTTGATTGTTTACTTTGAACAAAAATCTCTCGGAATTGCGGTCAAAATGCATGTAATAAATAAGATAAAAGTATCTTTAATTATTTAACCGTTTCATTGTCAAAAAATCGTGTTTGAGTTGAGTAATTTTGATTCGGGTCATTCAAGAAATGGGTTAGTTTCGTATCCGCCTAGGTCAACGAATGAGGAAGATTTTTTTGAAAGTCATTTTATGAGGTAACATTACTATTTACTAGCTTGTATATAATTTTAGCAATTGTTATTAATAATAGAATATATATCAATGGCAATAATATTAGTACTGTACTTATTATTAGTAGTATTAGTATATTACTAGTAGTATTTAGTATATGTGATAATGACATTTCACTACTACACAACATATTACTATTAGTTGCAACTAAAATAAAACGAGCATAATTATATGGAATGATGAAGAGTTTTGAGAGTGTTGGAGTTTGGCATACCTAATTGGTTGGTTGCTCTAAGTAAGAATGAGAATTAAAAACACCCACTAGACAAGCACATGTGATCAACTTATGCACGATATGTATCATATGCAATTTCACATTATCATATTTCATGTTTCAATAAAATTAAAAATGCTTTTCAATTTAGTATGATAGAAATAAAATTTAAAACATTTGCAAAAATTACTATATTGAACACAAAAACTATGTTGCGTTTATTACCAAAATCACCGCCAAAACGATATTTTTTTGTTTTGATGTCTTATATGTTGGATTTTTTTCTTTTTTTTAATGTTGTGAAGTTTTTTATATCAAGGGATATTGTATCAACTTTTTGGTTAAGGATAGATAAGAAAATGAGAGATGAATGAGAATCGAATTCAGATTTTGTATGAAGAATTAATACTTGCTGTTACAAAGGCAAAACTCAATTCTCTATTATTTGTATCAAATTCTTTTACTTTTTAAGAAATTGACTACAAACTTTCAAATGCCATTCTAATTTTCAAATTATCATCGTCATCATATCCGATATATTGCGCTCATAAAAACTATAATCAGTATAGATGCTCTCAAAAGTAACAACCCTATGAAGCAATGGATAATGATCAACTTTGATTTTAATTAGATGCTTGTATAGCTGATTCCTTTGGTTCTTTTGTTGCTTTTGGAGCTTTCTTTGTTGTTTTTGTTGGCGCCTTAATGTGTTTTGGCATCTTTTGAAGGACTTCCTTTTGTGCTTTTATGCTTTTTACATTGCTAATAAATTTTCAATTTAATTGCAAAAAAAAAAAATACAACATATAATAAACTATTTTTGAGAATATGAAATTATAGATATTAAAACAAATTAGAAAACTAGTAAACTACTTATATTAAAGGATACCAACATCCTTTTTGTTTCACAAAAAGAATATTAAGTTATAAATTAAAAATAATTTTCAAAACTTTTATATCATAGTTACTTTTATAATTTAAATATTTCTAGCCATAAATTAACCTTAAATTTTATTTATCATTGAAATCAGTAATGTATAATATATTTTTTTATCCTTAGTATTTTATATAACCTTCTTATAGATTTTATCCCTCTCTTTATGTATATTAGTTTTTTATTTTATTTATAAATCTCCTTTTATTGATAAATTAATTTTTCTTTAAATGATACTATATTCGCTAATGGTTTTTTAGATCAAACTAGGGCTAATTTGACCATAATTACATTATTGTGCTTGTAATCTTATTGAACACTTACCATATATGTTAAAGCATCTTTATTTTATTTTTATTTTTTTCTCAATTAATAACCAACAATATATAAAGAAAACTTACTAAATAACATAATTTGTTGCCTCAAACCATATTCTTATTTAAAGTTATAAATGATACAAGTATACAACTTTAAAGAAGAAGAAAGGAGACCCAAAATATTAACGCAAATACTAACTCTTGACACATCACATACGTTACACAAACACCTCTACATACAAGGCTTACAATTCACGACTCAAACCATATGCCTTGATTTGAGGCCAATATAACAATATGCCAGAATTCCAATGTCAAGTGACACAAACAATTAGGTAATGTGACACAAACATCAATTAGGAACGAACAATAGAACTATAGCTTATGCCTTGCTATCAACAGCCATTGGCATTGGGTCCTGAGTTGATGACATTTTCTGTTTAAAACACAAAAACAAATTAGTTAGAGTATAAATTAGTAAGATGAAATTTACTTTTGGGGTCTAGTTTACCAAAGGCATGTAGCTAGACTTACATTTGACTTAATTTGCTCTAGTTTATTCATCTTTGCAAATATGTTTCCATAGAATTGTGCATCCCTTTTGTTATATTCTCTTACTTTCTCCTTTAGGATCCTGTACTCCATCTTCACATCTCTACAATGTGTAATAGAAATGATGAGTATTAATACAATTTACTGGTCTTATATAGACTTAGTGCACATTTAAATAATATACACAGACTCAAACTAGAAAGTATGAATTCGAACATGTAGATTGTAGACAAGTGAAGAGCAAATTGAAGCGTAAAGAGGTAATTGATGATGATGTATAATAAATAAAGATGCACTGAACTTCTAAATTTATATTACTTTTAGTACTAAAATTGTAGTATGAATGCAATAATGTTCTATGTGGTCAAAATCTCGCATAAAAACAAAATAAAAATAATATTTCACACTAATATATCCATGTATAAAGGATCTAAAAAAACCTATATAAAAGGTAATACAGATAAACTGGTAAAGTCACATTAAAAAAGTATACCTATAGAACGTATCAAAACTAACACAACGTGAAAAATCAGTAAAACGAAGGAAGTAACCATTTTCATTGATTTAGTTATGTACAAAGAAGCATACTACTAGCTATTTTATATCCTGTGAAATTTCAAGCTGATATGAAGAAAGAGACAAATAAATAGTACCTGTTATGTGGGTCAATTTCAAGCGCTTTTTTGATATCAATCTCTGCCAAATCTAAGTCAACCAATTGTATATATGCCTGTGCCCTTCTATAGAGTGCCTTTACATTGTTACTATCAAGTTCCAGCACTTTGGTGCAAAGCTTTTCAGCCTGCTTGTAATCCTTCAGTTTCAGCTTGCAAGCAGCATTATTAAGGTTACATGAGACCTTCAATGACTTAGCTTGTTTCTTCTCCTCATCACTAAATGTCGAATCATATTCGATGAATTTCACAGCCTGTCATAGTAGAATGTGTCAAGGAAGTGAACTAGAGAAGTAGAGTAGATCATAAGTTCAAATGAAGCTCAATGGAGATCAGGAGATGTATGTATGACTCTAAAATATACCTTTTCGTATCGCTTCGATGCTCTTTCATATTTTCCTGCTTTGAATAAAGTGTTCCCCTCTTCTTTCTTTTTAGATGCAGCTTCTATCTTCTCAGGTGTATTCATATCCCATGACTCTTTCTCCTGGACATAGTTCAACCATCATTTTAATTGTTTGAATAATTTATTCAACTATAAAGCTAGATTAGAACGAAAGCAGGGTTGGTTCTAAGCCCCAAGGTTGCAAAAAGATGTAAAACTTATGCAAAAATCCATCTACCAGACTTGATAGATATAAAAAAAAAAAAAAACAAATCAACCAAAAGCTTAAGTTGATAGTTGTATCCCCAGAATATCTTATACTCTCACAATAGCACTAGAATAACGAAATGTGGTAGTTATGATGGATGTATGATATATCAATGTCCAAGTATACTAGGAGTATATTTGCGTTCTATTCTTGATTCTAAAAGGCCACAGACCAATAACACTCACCTTGGTAAATGAGGTCAGTTCAACTTCATAAAGCACAGTTGCATTGGCAGGAACAGTTGCCAGCTCTTGCTGGGATTCTGATGCACCAAATGCATACTCAGGTTGAATTGTTAATAGTGCAATCTCACCTTTCTTCATGGTCTTTACTGACCTATCCAAGCCATCAATAACTTGTTCTGCCAGTGAAATAAAATCACAAGTTAGAAAAGGCCTCATCAATGGATAAACTACCAATTGAGAGCATAAGTCAGGAATCAGGATATTAATGAAATTACGTACCTTCATCGACTTTAAACTCAAATAAATTCTCATCATCATGCCCTTTCTTCACAAAAATAGTGCCATCTTGTAGCTTACCAATTAGTTTCACTGGTGGAAGAAATAAACAGGGGTGTTCATTAGTCATTTATATTCTGAATTGATAACAAGGTAAATTCACATTTTGGCATTTGATGTTGGAATACAATTCGTTAGTCTCTTCATAAATAAGAAATTATGTTTGTATTTAGGCTATATTATTTGATCCATTTTGAGAAGAATTATGTTACACTGATTTGGACTTACCCTGAACAACAGCACCATCATTGGGGCGCTCATAACCTTCACCTTCTTTGATAATCTTCTTGAGAACCTTCTTGTCATCGGTCACTTCTGAAACTGTCTTCCATGAAACCAGCTCCAGAGTAATCTGAAGTGTGGCCCCTGGTGGAATAGCTGCTTCATCACCACAAGCTGGCCTACCATTGTCCCCAAAAGCGTCTGCAGTTTCACAAACAAAACTGTTAAGCTACCAACTCACCAACAGTTTAAGTCAATAGTTCTAGATACAAAACATAGTCATATGCTCTATTTCCTAATAAGCCCCCTAACACAAGACGCTTCTATGCTTATAACGTGGTAGAACATGAATACTTATATATATCACTAAATACTCCAATTCAACTAATGACTTTAAATCATATCTTAACTTGTGCCCTTCTATCACATATGTTCATAAACCAAAAAATTAAGCTGATGGTTTTGACAGAACAAAACTGTTCCAAATATCCAGATACTCTAAATTTCCTACAAACTAGCAATAATTTTCTGTCTTGAGATGAACTTACATTGTGGTTTAACTGTCAAAGTAACCTTTTCGCCCTTTTTCATGGTTTTCACTGCTTTTGCCAATGCAGGACAGAAAAAACCTGCACAAAGGAAATATAAATTGAGGATTTTGCCTAAAGATTGATCATATGTAAATTGCAAGTAGCAAAAGTTATTATGGTTTGGAGCCAACCATCTTTTACAGTGAACTCCACTCCATCAGACTTAGACACCAATGTTCCATCCTCAAGACGAGCTTCATATTTAACTGCAAGTATAAGAAGTAAAATTAATTTCTCGGCAATAATATAACAAATGAATCAACAAACAAGAAGATTGATATAAACTTGAGCTTACCTAAAGCTTCATCAAGATCTTTCGGATTCTGCCACCCATCACCTTTAACAAGTATCTTCTTCAGTATTCCTCCATCTTTGCATATATCTTTTTCACTAGTCCAGGAAAGCAATTCAACCTCAAACTGCAAGGTTGCATTTGGAGGGATAGTGGGTGGAGAACCAGATTCTCCATAGGCCATATCAGGGGGTATAGTAAAGAGTGCTTTCTCTCCTTTCTTCATTGTTTTAATACCTTCATCCCATCCTTTGATCACTTGCCCTGCTATGGAGAAGACGTAATATTAGTATGTATGCAACCCAAGTAACTGGAACAAAATTATCTTAGCTAGCTCCAATCTATTTCGTACATGACAACATTTACACAAGACTATACTTCAGAAAGGGATCCCATTAATTACGACATGATCTTTTGAAATGTTGGTCACACCTCTATGTAAATAAGAGTCAATGTTGTTAACATACAATCAATAAGTAGAGTAAGAAAACAGAATTGTAACTATGATTAGATAACACAAAAAGGAATTGAAGGAAAGGGAAGGATAGCAAAGATGGGTGTGTTTTTCTTCCTCTTTTTAATGTTAGCATTTGTTTAATTTAAATATGAAAAATTTTCTCCTTTCAATTCAGTTCTCTTAATTCCTCTTATTTCCCATGTTGATATCCAAATAAAAAAAATACAATCCTTCTATTCCCCTCCTCTACTACCCGTCCTTTCCCTCCATTTCCACTATATCTCTGTTTGTTTTGTTAAAAACATATATACAAAGCTTATAATCTTGGCATTTCATAAAATCTACTCTATAAAAGTAGAATATAAATCCAAAATAGAGTCAATCGAGTAGTTGATTAGCCTCACATATACGATAAACTCAACCTATTAGCCCAATCCACCTCCAAATAAAGTCAAGTTAAAAGTTTTATTTGATTCATCATGAATATATTTTGATTGCGTCAATTTAAAGATATCAAGAGGCAAAATTGTGCACAAATAACATTAAAAACAAAAAAATGTTGTGTTGAAGCAAAAGTATTGATAAATTCTAATCATGAAGATGATTTTGATCACATAATCAGACATGTCATGTCTTGCACGTTGATAAAGGAGGATGAGGATGTGTAGATTTGTGATGACGAAATATGGATCACTACATAAATTGATCTATATGAAGCAAATAGGATGCATCGGGTGTAAAGGAGGCTTTGATCAAGGCAAAAAAGGCTTTGCTAAGGGTGTTGGACCATGCCTTGAATGGGACAAGGCATGGGATAAAGATTGCTGGATCGAGGCAACAATAAAACAGCAAGTGCAATGAAGGAATTTAATCTACGAGTATTGCTGGTATCCTAAGTAAATGTAATTCACGATCATACACAACACACAAACACAAAAGAGCAAGGGCTAACATATAAAGAGAGGCTCAGGTGAATACCAAGAAAGTTTTGAGGCTGATCACCATTGTTTGTAAAATCTTTTATCAAATAAATTCTCAAGAGAGATTAAGTTAATTGTTGAATTATTAATAGTTGTGTTCTTTATTCCATTGCTTTTCTGTGTTTTCTACCTTATTTTTTACTTGTGTGACGCCTTAAAAGCTTTCATTTCATGTAGACCAATTTAAATATAATAAATCAAGTTATTGCAGGTAATACAGGTAATATAGTTAGTCACGACAGACAGCATTTCATAAAGAATGAATTACAGAAAGATAAAGAGATGATTCAATAACCTTGACCAAGCTTAAATTTGAAAGGAGTTCCCCTGTCTCGGCTCGAATCAAATTGAGTCCCATCCAGTAGTGTTCCCACGTAATGAACTGCCAAAAAACAACAAATTGTGAATCAGCATCTGTGATTAAACTTACAGTAATTGTAGGCTTGTAGTCCATACATAGAATCAATGAATTCCATCCTCTAACATTATAGATCATCTCTCCATTAACTTAATTTTTTGACATGATATACAAAATCAAAACACAAAATTAATATAGTTTTTAGGTATGATCTACAAATCAAATCGAAAAATTCTTGCTATTAAATTTGAAAAACAGTTACAAAAATCAAATACGAAATCCGATCAAAATAAAAATCAAAGAATTATACCTTCAACTTCATCGCCAATAGAAGGCTTCTCCCAACCTTCACCTTCAACGATAAGCTTCTTTTTCATTCCAGTCTTAGCGATTTCCTTCTCTTCACCAACCTTCAACGCCGGAATTTCATCAATCACATCATCATCATTCTCCATTTCCATATCCATATCTTCTTCAACAGCCCCTGAGCTAGTAGGAAACTCAAAATCGTCCTCCATTTATGAATTCGCTAAGTAATCGAAATCAAAACAGAGTAGTAGAAATCAAGGATTAAAATTAGAGTTTTGGATTGTTGCAATTATGACTTTTGGATGAACAAGAAATTGGCTGATGAAAGGGGATTTATAAGAGGAAGGAGAAGTTCTAGAGACTCTAGAGAGTTCGAAAATGGCAAGAAGATGAAGATTGTTCCAGAAAATGGTATGGCAGATTTTTTTTTATGATTTTTGAAAGTTTTATTTTTTTTTTTTTTTTATTTGAGCGGTTTCTGAATAACGGTATACTTGAACAACGAGAAGATTAATAGACCCGCTAAACTATTGGTTACCGATTCGGATAATAAGGCCCAATAGACAATGTAAAAGCCCCTTTGCCAAATTTGTTTATTTTTTTAATTCAGATGGTCTTGGACGAGACGACCTCATAATGAGACCGTCAATATTGGCCGGTCCAATTCTCGCGCGTAACAACTTGGGCATTTTTATTTCATTTTTTGGGCAATTTTCAATTTAGAAAAAGACGCTCATAAGCTTAAAGTTTCTAATATTGGACTATTTAACTGAAGCATGAGGCATGTCTCACGGTGAGACCGTCTCATACAAGAATTAGTTACTATGTAAACACAAATTATTGCAAGAGACAGTCTCTCCGAGAGACATATTGGCTTTATGTTTTGAGGTGGTCTCTTTAAGAGACGGTCTATCACAAGACTAACTATTTAAATAATGGAAAAGTTAACCATAATAAAATTTTGATTTAGGCTTAAAAGCCCATTTCTTTAGCTTATTAAAAGTAAATTAAATACCTTCACACAAATTCTTGCTATAGATCGTTTATAGCATAGACGGGTAAATATGAGCTAATCTATTTGTTAAATGAGTAACTAAATAGTCATGTTACCTATTGAACTTGGCTGTTGAGAGAGTCGTCTTTGCCATAGACAGTCTCTCAGACCTTTTGTGTTTCTACCAAAAATAGCCCTTAACCCAAAACTAAAACAACTCACACCCAAGTTTTCTTGTCATCAAGGCCCAAAACCTCCCATAAACCCTTCAACATCTCACCTTCATTCTATTCCAAGAAAACCTCCAAACTTATTACTTTCACTCTAAAACCCTCATCTTCTCCATCTTACAAAACAATTTATTCCAAATTCCCTCCTTTTTTCCACTAAATTTCCATTAAAACAAACCTTCAAGATGAATAATTCCTCAATATCATCATCCAAACAACTTTCTTCATCACCATCTTCATCACCTTCATTTCTTCCATTTTCCCATTTCCATCAAGCTTTAACAACATGTTCATCTTTTCTTCACAATTTTTCTTCATCTTTCACAAATCATCTTAATACCCATCTCCCCAATTTTGCTTCTACCTTCCCTAATTCCTTAAATTCTCCACCTTTTGCTCGAATTCCCCCATTGACACAACAAAAGGTAAAGCAACAAAATTGTGCTATGTCAAATCAAGCTATTGAGGAAAGATTAGCTGGGGTTCTTGTTTATGGGTTGGTTAATTCTAATGAAGAATTTGTGTTGATTTCTGGGAGAAGGTCCAAAAAATCATTTGGGATGTTTTGTATGAAGAAAGAAGATGCTGATTCTTTGCTTGAACAAATGAGATTGATGGACCCGGAAATGCGCCGTGGTTCTAGTGTTGTTCCGGTTGCTTTGAACAAGGTAATCTTAATTGGGTTTTTTTCTTTTGGGCACATTTTATTTCTGAAAATTTTGTAGCAACTTTACATATTGTATGAATGCCAGCTCTAGATCGATGATATTAGTATAAAATGAGCCGATCATTCACTTTTGTATGTGTAATGAACTAACTCAGCTACCATTCAAATTTGTTTTCTGATATATTTAGTTTATTAGTTATGAATAGATGGTTGGTTTGATCAAGCCATCTAATGTTAGTTTAAGGTGAATTAGCTAGTTGAAACAATTAGCTAATTTCCAACAAGCTACTTCCAACCGCGTGTTAGTCAAATTAGCCACTCTAATCGTCTATCAGCTAGCAGCCGTTTGTAAACCATCTTTATATGCTACACAAATCAATATAAAATAGTTTTTAATCAAATGATATGGGTCATGCCCCGACCTAGATTTCCCTTTGAATGCCACCATAGAAATCTTTGTCAAGATGTTTTGGGCTGAGCCTAAGCTTAACTAAATTGAATTGAACCGAACTTATTAGATTTGAAATAACTTGGGATAATGATTCCTATAGTTCCTTCTGCCTAGGATGGGTAGGGGGTTGGAACTTGGATATAGGTGGGTTTACCCTTGTAATAAGAGATCTTGTATTACCATTATTGCAAAAATCTTCGATGATGGTTTACATACTGGAATCAAATAATGTGATTACAATGATGGCAATGATTTGATGATTAGAACTACTGACTGATTAATGCTAAAGAGTGACTTACTTTGGCTGTTGAACTGATCCTGATTAGTTAGTTGCTGCCTATGTTTGAGGATTGGCGGTAATTAATTATTAGTGTTGTTTTTGATCGAGCATTTTGTATTTTGGTTGATTAGCAGAGCAGATTATATTGCTTGGTTTTAGTTTCCACAATTGTGATCTACAATTTATGACAAGTAAACTGGGATGCTCATTGACAGGTTTTCCAGCTTAGAGTAAAGGAAGTTTCTTTCAGATTAATTCCGGAGGTATCAGAGGTTAAAAATGCTTTGCAGGTGAGTGTTTTTTGCCTATGAAACGTGTCGGTAAAAGTTTGATTTGTTGCTGGAAAATTAGCTAGGCTTGTTATGTGAATTTCAGATGATCAAATGGCTAAGATATGAATTTGTCAAATTGTGTCTACGCCTAATCAGACAATAACACTGAAGCACCTCTAATTCGCCTACACGGACTAGATTGTGTGGCTTCTTTTGTAGTGTGTACACCGAACTCACAATTGTTTGAATGATTTTGGAATCTCTTTTCTCTCAACCAGTTTTAATATTTTTCCTACAAAATACTAGTTTAACTCGCTAATCTCTATCTGCAAACTATGAATTTTACTATTACATCATACCCTTATCCATGCTAATCTACTCCCAGTAGTAGCATAAGACTCTTGTAGGAGTATTGTTTATACTTGCAGGTTACACCAAAACTTCCAATTTATCAAAACTTTAATTCGGCAAATAAATGCAACATTAATTTGAAGTAATTAGAACCAGCACAAGTCTAAGAGAAACCCAGATGGGAAAGCCCCTTGCTACACTAGGTATAGTGCAGAATATTGTCTATGTCACTGTATTGTGACAGCTTTGTAAAGGTTATTGGCTTGTCCAAATTATAGCCCTATACAACCGCAAAAAAAAAATCGATCGTGAAAGCCATTTCGCTATTGTTTTCGCAATACGCAACCATGAACGAAACCGTAGTTTTGCACTATGACACTAAGGACTTCAACTGATTACAATTGTATTTGAAGACTAGCATCGCAAATGATATGCACCCAATCCAAAAGTAGGCGACAATCGTTGCCTTTGGCCTTTGTTACCTGCTCTTCCTTAGCTCCACAAATTATTTTCCTGGTCCCATGTCTCCAATCTCCTTGACCCTTATAAACCAAACATTTCCATACTTACGGAGACTAGCTATATCATTCAAATCCCTTCACCATGCTTAAAAACTTGAATTGATTGGAGCAATGATCCGTACCTTATTTTACATACACGTTGATGTCATGCATTGTTTTGAGCAACATCTTTCTCTTGCTAGTATGAGTAGTTTCAAATTTTCTTTCATACTTGTTTGCACTTAAAAGAATTGTAATGTGATGAACTTTCTTCAAGCTTCTACTATTGTGAATGCAGGTTGTCAAAGAATTATTTGTAATTGCGTAGCCGTAATCTGAACATTTAAGGTACATAAAAATACAAGTGAGACATAAAATATAAAATATGAAAATAAAGGTCCAACCGTCCAATGTTGTTTCGGCGATTAATTGAAATTTTTATTACTTGTTGTTTGATTATGTTTTGGGTCCAACTATATTTAGATACTATCTCCTACACACCATAGATAGAGCTGCAGTATTATTTTGAGATCCTTCGTGCTGGATACAAGGATAGATGCATGTAGTGTGGGTTCAAAACTTGATGCATAAATGGTTTTTGCTAGCTAATGAAAGTTTCATGACTGCTGTGAACTTCTTTAATAAGGGCGAACGTGTATATGCTGTATGCATTCCATCTATCAATCTGCTTTTAAGATTTGTTGATCGTAGAATCGTACCATGCTCTATTTTTGGGTTTTGTCTAGCAATTATGACTTCAAATAGAATAAAGTAACAAGTCGAATGTTTGGCGAAATTTTGCACGTACTGTTTCTCATGTAATGTTCTAACTAACTACTATTGAATAGATTAACCTTTCGAGCAAGATATACTATATGTACAAAAATTGAAAATTGATTCTTTCAATAGTGGATGTAGCCATGTTGAAGATTTATATGTATGCTTTTATATTCCAACTTATTCTTTCATTCAAATAATTTGCAGGAGAGGGAAAAGGCTGGATTTCCAGATGAGGACTTCCCGGGAGTTCCAGTTTTTCAGGTTTCTTGTGTTTCACTCTCTAACATGGATGGAAATCTAAACCTTCCTTTGTAGTTACTATAACAAAATTCCAGTACCCCAACGCCATAGAATGGCTTCCACATCAGTGGGATTGCGGGTTTAGATTGACCCGACCTTACCTTTGTTAGTGGTAAGTGGTAACTATTGACAAAGAGGTTTTTTCCGGTTGACCCTTTGTGGCATTTGTCATTTGCAACTTCACACACAGTAGTATATAAAAAGTGCACATTAACTAGATGAGCGATTTTAATATATTCTGTTATAATTTGAAACCAAAGAACTATAAATCTTTTGATGCCATTGTGTTTTCTAAGCTCATTTAGCTTTTTATTGGAACATTTGATGAGACTTTTCTATGATAAGGGGGTCAGTGTATAAGTTTATACTCTTACTCTAATGCTAGGATTGTTAGCTGTCCGTCAGTCACGCCGTTTTTTTGAAGAATCATATATTTTAAACAGTAGAAATTGGTGTGTGATGAGGGTGATTATGAACCAATAGTTTTCACCATAATGCTGAATCTCTGAATATACATGAGCTTTCTGTGCTATAAAATTCTAATCGGAGATGTTTTTGATTTACTGAAGAAAGCGATGTTTAGCATATATATGGCGGGATGTGTATGGTTATGCAAAAGGACTGATAGCCCATCTTTTTTCCAATTTTGGGACATTCGGAAGTAATTTTTATTTGTCATGTGTAGTCTCACCGTAAATTTGTATTCTTTGATTCTCAGTAATTTGTATTCTTTCACCCATATCAGCATAAATTTGTATTTTTTGATTCTCAGTAATTAACTTATCATCCTTTTTTGGAATCTTCTTTTGGGGACCGGAAACGCCAACAGTTCATCCCTTTCCTTGACATACTTACTTATCGTATGTTCAAATTAGTATTGACAAGTTTCTGTCAAAGGGAACAGATATAGGATATCTAAGGCTTTCCGTTTCGATTCATGATATTTTGACCGATTTCATATATATTTTATTCCGATGCAATCTCAATCTCCGTTTGTGATTTATAGTGTTGACAGGTAGATTTTCTGATTTTACATGCTTAAGAACTAATTTTCGTGATCCGATATGCTATAGTTTGGTACTTTCTAAGTTTCTACGCGATTTTTTTGGAACTATATTGTTGTACTCCAGCATAATTATCCATGTAATATAGTCTTGTAATTGCAACTCTGTATATTGCAGTCTCGGAGCTTAATTTTGAGCAGCGACAAGAAGAGATACCGTCCAGTTTTCTTCAGAAAGGTTTCCTTTCTCAGCTCACAGAAACACACTACGTTCTAATGCGTTCATCGCCTTTATGATTTCTATTTCTAATTCCGAATTTGATCTTCGGCTTCATAGGAGGACTTGGAAAAGTCATTATTCAGAGCTTCCAAGCAGCAAGGAAAATTGAATCCTATTCTTAGACAAGGCGATATTGTAGTATGTATTATTTCCATAAACTTGGTTATTCTAGTTTTTATTTCTCCATATTTTTTCTCTTCACTTACTATTTATGTTGAAATAATAACCTACATGTGTTCCTACATCGAAGAATTAGACAGAGGCTGATTAATATATAACCTTAATGGGCTACTCCTTCTATAACCAATTGGTTTTATGTTGGAACCTCATTGGTTTTGTATGCAGCCAACTTTCCGGTTTGTTATGTACCAGTCCAATAACAAATTTATTAATTTTTACAGGTAGCTTCTCTTGAAGACATAATCAAAGGAATGAAGGTACATATTATATAAATATATTCATCGTCGTGTTTTCTCTATGCATATATGCTCAACACAACTACTTTGCATGAAAGCCATGAATTGAGTTGCACATTACTCTAATGCTGAAAATAACATCAGAAAATAATGCGGTGCAGGATGATTCCTCTCGAAATTGGGATGATGTTGTATTCATACCTCCAGGGTTTGACGTTTCGACTGATCCCTCTAAACTTAAGTAGTGATTGATCTGTGAGTATTCAGGTCTCGGTGTCCTTACGACGTTTGTTATCTCACCATCATCCTACCCAGTGTATCCCGCTCATAGAAACGTCGTTTGTTATCTAATAGGTGAAAAACTATTCATGTAATCATGTCTATTCTCGTGTTATAGTTAGAAAGTTATCATCGAACTTGTGCTAGAATACTGATGGTTTTTCTATAGTGATTCAAGTAGTTGGTTTACTAACCCGTTTAACAAGATCTCGAATCCTGACGTTGTTCCTCTTTCTAATTCTTCCTTTGTTTTATTATCGACATGGCCAACTCTTTGAGTTGTACGTGTAGTCCATATCATCCATTTACCAATTCTTACAATATGTATTCTCGAGAAATAGATTAAAGTTGTTTGGATATCAGACTACGACACTTTCTACGTCATATAAGATTTCGAATTCAAAACAATTTCAAATAAAACATAATTAATGAATTCCACAAGCAGTTGCAACCAAATTCTTAACTTGATTGCATTACAAAATGCACAAGAAGCATCAATGAAAAAGTCTCTTTATACTTTAGAGCATAAAAACATAGCAAGTTTGTTGGGATGAGTTATCGCACATCGACAAATTAAAAATAGTGTGCGCAAATTATAAGCTATTGGAGACCTTCTTCCCATTGCCATATGGTTTTGGGATGACATATATCTCCTTGGCTTGTGAAGTGTGTGCACCTCGTGTTTTTCCCGATAATTGCTGGTATTTACAATAAGTCTAGCCTAATTTAATATGGTATCAGAGCCAACGTGAAGGAATATTGATGTACTTTAGGTGAAGGGATATCATCAATTTTGAATTGTTAAAGGCATCTTATGTTATGAAACATGAATGTTATATTATGATTGCAGCTGTAAATTCTACTTTTTGAGTTGTTATACTTATAGCCAAGAACAAGAATGCAACCCAAAAGAAGTGCAAAATTAGATGAGGAAATACAAAAGCTAAACATCAATGTTTCCAAACAATCCACCAATTCTATTTTGGAATAAATGAATCATATCACTGGTTATCCGTGAAGTGGGCCCCATTATGTAGTCCCAAATTAGAGGTGGGTCAGCTCCACCATAACTAAACTAGGCCAATCATAGTATATTACATAATTCTTATACGAAATGGTCTTATTGTAAGACGCGCATTATATATGATAAGTTGGTAACTAACTTAATGGTACAAATTATTAACATATGAATTTCGTGTTTTAAAGTTGCCTCTCACAAGAATAGTTCATACTATAATATGTTTGACAAATGATTGTCGGTCGAACCTATTCATTAAAGTTGTTGACTATTATTACCAAAGTGAAGATTTAATTTATTTTAAAATGGTTAAGTTAGTCGTTAGATGAGCTGCTATTTATACTGTTAATAGTTTGAAAAACAATTTGAGTAATTATAGTCACTTTTAAGTTTTGGCTTAAAAACCATATTTTCATTCATCATCATCATCATACCCAGTATCCCGCTCAGAGCATGGGTGAGATAAGTTGACAAACAATCTATAACCGTACTCCCTTTAAGGGAGGATTAGAGAAAAATGGTCTATAATTTATCCCAAGAAGGAAAAAGCCCTGCATTGGAGAAAGATAACCAAAAGTTACAGGAATAAAAACTAAAAGGACAAAAGGGGAAAGAAGAAAGGAAAAAAAAAAAGAAAAAAAGAAAAAAGAAAGAAAAGATGACCTAAAACGATGAGATGGGGTGGGGGTAGTCTATTAGACTTAAAAATCATACTTAAATTTTTTTTAACTATTTGACTGATTAAAAACCACCTAAAAATCACATGTCAATACATTGTATCCTTTTGAGTATTATTAAAGTGTTTAAATTTTTGTTTTATTAGTGATTTCTTTTACTACTTTTTTAATCTCTTAATCTTAATTATTTATCCTATTTATATTTTATTTACAAAATCATAAATACTCTTATTATTTTTTTTTCTGTTGATTTATTTTTCTCAATTTTTAAAATAAATTTGAGTTTCCATATCTTTGAATATTTCATATAGCTAGATATATTTTATTTATATATATCTTTCTCAAAAACGTACCCACTACCCACCATAGTCCATAGTTATTTCAATAATGGACAAATTGATTGTTGGGACTAGGAAGATAGTACTTTGTTTCCATAAATTAGCTTTTGGTGTCAAAGTGGGATCATTAATTCTTTACAAGAGAAAAGTTGTTAGAATTAAATAGTTCAAAGTATTCAATTAATAATAATTGTAAGAACAATTTCATGGTGTAAATCATTATAACTTATTTCTAATTATAGGTGTTTGTTGGATATTTTTGGCACTCCCTTGTTTTAAATTATTTCAAAGATACTTCCACAAAGTTTAGAAGGATGGTAATAAAATAAATATATGTATGATATAACTATGCTTTTTAAAACATACACTTTAAATATTAGCATAATATATTAATTTAGGTTCTATATAAAATTTGTTTTTGCAATAATGAGACAATCTTACATTACATATGAATCAAATAGGCTCGGATCTGACTTGATTATTGCCAAATTATTTAATTATATAAAAACTATTAGTATATACTCCATAGTCTAATAATGAAGTATATGTATTTTTTTTGAAATGAACCTGTAAGATTAGCATAAATCAAGTTCAGCCAAGGTCAAAAGACCTTAGGGGAAAGGATCCATACAAAGTTTTTCATCGGCTAGGCCCGTATCCCATCTTGCAACTAATATAATAAAAGAAAAGAAAATTTACAGTCAAATATAAATTTTATTAAATATGTTGAGATAAATATATAATCTTTTGTTTTTATTTGAAAAGAAAATATTTAATCTATCTTATTATATAGTAATATTTTTTATTCATCCCGTCAAGAAGGCCAAAACTATATTAGCTGTTCTGAATTGTGAAAGTATGACAGTTTGATGAAAAACCAAAGATGGACAAAATTAAAGAGATAAGAATACGAAATTTGTAATGACAGAAGAATACTCTTTCATCAATGGACCGTACAGAAATTGCATGGGCAACAACAATGAGAGAATTGATATGGATAAGTTTTTGTATAGGAATTATTATTACACGTGGCATTAATTAATTAACAGGGTTAATTAATTTTGCTTGGCTTATTTTTTATTAATATAGTATCCCACTTATTGATTAGCCATGAATCATCTCAACTTTGAATAAGTTTGGTGACCGGATGACTTGCTGTAATAATTTTTTTTAAAAAAGATAAATGTTGAAAACAGGTTAAAAAAATGTTCAGAAAAAATTTATGATTTTTTATTATGGAGAATTTTTGTGTAAAATTTCAGTTTATTTTTTTTGGTTAATCACCTACTATAGCAGTTCATCGGATTGGTTGATCAATAGGTGAGATTATTGTAGGAAAATCACGAATAGGTTGGATTATTCTAGGTACATTTTCCTTTTTTTAAAGGTACTCACGACACCGTGCATCTCGATAAAAAGTTAAAGTAGAATGATATTTAGAAATAAAAGATAATTTAACAAGTAAAAATAGTAGTATGATCATATTTAAAGATAAAAATAACGCAAATTTATTAGGACAAACAAAAATAAAAATTAAAAAAATAAATAAAAGATAAAATTAATATTTAAAATAAAATAATAATAGTCCATATAGAGTTATTGGAATACTGGCATGCACCAGTATTCACCTCATCAAGAATCCAATCAAATGCAGAAGAGATAATATTAGTAAGACATGATCTTGTGAGTTTTTAGAATTATCATTTGGTGTTTGGGTAAAGACCTTGCTGGATTTTGGACCCCATATCCCATAAAACTTAGTGCACATATGCTGCAAACTATTCATATAATATACAACTAGTTTTTGTGAGAGACCGTCTTTTTAATAGACGATCATAAAATAAGAAACTTATATTTTTATTTTTTTTAAATTTGTACTTCTTCCTGTTCATAGTACTTGCTACTAATTGTGACATTTTCGTAACAATACGTCACATCAGTAGCAAGAATTATGGAACGGAGGAAGTATTAATTATGTTATTTAGCCCATATGTCTAAAGCATCTCTAAAAAATACCGACTCCCACAACCATTTGTGTGTAATATTAAGAAGAATCTATGCTTGGTTTTGTTTGAGTTAAAAGTAATCGATTATAAATCTTGTTAATATAATTAAATAACATAACAAATAGTATAAGAAAGATATTTAATTAAGTTTGTTTGTATGTAAAGATGAGTGGTCAACTTATTCTATACAAATATCTTGAACTTGCCTTGAATATATTATTGTAAAGATTTTGTAACTTAATATTCTTGAGTTGAGACTATTCTATTAATTTTTATGTTTTAAATTAATATTTCACAATTAAGACTCAAATAAACTCTTTTTTAAAAAAATTACTTCATTTTATTTAAGAACAAAATTTTATATTTTAAAAAGTGAATATTGTAGTGATTATGCTAACTAGAGTTAATGCATATACTAAAATAGTAGTGATTATGCACCAGCCTTAGACTTAAAAATCGATTACATCATATTAGTAAAGTAGAAAATAAAAAGTGTAGGCTAGTGAAGAGGCCATTGTATTAAACTTATTTCTCAAATTATTAAATCAAACTTAAAACTGAATAAATTAAACCAATACAATAAACTCGGTGAAACATTTAAAAGTCATTCAAAAAAACCCTTATTTTGTTGTTGGACATAGAAGGGAAGTACTCTTTTACAAGCATTATTTAATTTTTGGATCCATAAAATAGCATTTATTTTGATGAGTCAAGATCACCAATACATTGTGATATTATCCATCAAATAAATACTAAAAATTAATAAGGTTCAAATTTAAAAAAATATGATGGGAGACCAATAGTCTTCATGCTAAAAGACTAGAATTTTTGGACAAATATATAATATCCCATCACCATGCCATCAAGAGACAAAATTCCTAATTTTAGGTTCATGTACCCTTTTAATTTCACTTCACCATACTAATAATCCACAAACTTCCAAAACCATACTTCTCAAATTACCAATATTAAAATTTTTAAACTAAAAATAATTTCCTAATTTGAGTATTATTTCTACTATATTGTTATTTTTTTTAAAAAAATATTCTTTTAAATGTGTATGAATTGCTCTATATAAATCAAATTACTAGGGTTTTCACTTAATTCATCATATTTTAATTTTCAAAAATATGAGCAGGCTATAGGATATTTTCTCTCATAATATATCACTATTGAACAAATGTTAGCCACAATACAACTTTAAAATATAGTAAAAATATAATTAATTTTGGCATATAAACTGTTTTTACTCTACATTTATGTTATACTCCATATTTGTAATTAGTCTCGCTGTCAACATAATAAAACAGTTTATATACCTTCAATTTTGAGCAATTCTCAACTCCTTTTTATCTAAAATCTTGACTTCGCCTCTAATATCGGTAGTAAATTTATAGGTAGGATATATATATATAATCAAATTAAAAAGAAAAAAAAATAAAAATAAAAATAGAAAGGCATTAAAAAAGGTGAGTATTTGTATTTATTTAACCCCAGCTGGCACCAGAATACGTCCAGCTGGTGCCCTTAAGCTCCCCACTTCATTACACCATACCTTACACACTCTTCCATGGATTCCCTCCAATAATTCTTTCCTCTTTAAATACCACTCATCACTCCCCTCACTACCTATATACTTCACCAACAAGTCACAATTTATATAAATTTTATTTAAATTTAAAAAAAAACTTCTAGGTCAATTTTAAAATAATTAAAAAATGGGTGTTTTATCTAATTATATGATCATGCTAATATTATTAGTATTATCTTTTGCATTGAGCTTAAGTTGTGTTAATGGTGGAAATTTCTACCAAGATTTTGAGGTTACATTTGGTGATGGAAGGGTTAAGAGGTTTGGTAGAGGCCAACTTCTTACCCTTTCTCTTGACCCGGTTTCCGGTTCGGGTTTTCGGTCTAAAAGAGAATATCTCTTTGGAAGGATCGATATGCAACTTAAACTTGTTTCTGGTAACTCTGCTGGAACTGTCACCGCTTATTATGTAAGTTGTTATAAAACATTATTTGTTTCACTTAATTTGCTATATTTATGTCCTTAGTGTTAAATGTAGTAATGCTTTTTTGTCACTATCATTTTGTTAATGAGAAGTAAAGTTTTATTGTAGTGAATTATCTGTTAAGGAACCAACTCAACTAAAAGCTTAAGCTGATGGTTGAGATCCCAAAATATATTAAAACCTATATGAACAAAATTAAAAGAAAATATTGATTATTTTAAAATGATGCAAAAGAATAATACGTATTAAAATAGCAAATGATCTTAAATGAAAGAAAGTAAGAGTAAGTATAATACTATTGATCAATGGATGTAAGAACACTTTTTTCTAAATTATAATTTATTATATTCAATGGGATTTTAAAATATAACAAATTTTTTTTAAAATTTGCTATTTGATAATAATATACTTCTTACATTATTTCATTATACTAATGCTATTAATATCTAATTTTTTCACAATTTATGTACTCTAATATTTTATTATTTATATATTAATAAAAACTTAAGAAAGTTAGTGTAATTAATTACACCATTCAAATAAAATTCAATTTAATTATTTTTTTCATGATAAATACTACAAATAAAAAAAAGTCATTTTCGATATTGAGTCATTAACAAACTTATTAGCAAGTAGTAGGGACCATGTAAAATTTTTGTCTATATTCTTTAATACTTGGTGGTTGAAAAGACTTCAAGTCACTACTACTTTTGCATGAGAATTGGAATGTAGCATCTAGTATAATAAACAACAAGTACAATAATTTCTTTTTTGTCAACAAATAACAATAATTTACACATGCTTTTCAAAGGAATAATATTTAAAGCACAAAATTATTTCCAAAAAGGTCTTTTTTAGCATAGCTAGTGACCATTATTATTAAAATTTCATATATTTTCTAGAAAATAATGTCTATAATATCAACTAACTTATCTTTGGTTTCATTTAATTTCTACATTTGTTATTTCATTTAATGTAAATAAGCAAATTGAGTAGGACAGATGAATATTAACCAGCCCTAGGCAAGGGTAAAAAGGGCATGTGCTCAGGGCCACAAAAAACAATTTTTTTCTTTATATGCATCGAACTTAAGATCTTGTGTAATTAAATCATTAATATTGATAATGATTTATTATCTGCAACAAAAAAGCGAATAATTATGGCTTATAAATTATTTTTCGCATCGGACCCCTAAATCTTCTGTCTAAGTACAAATTAATAAGGAGTATGTTTTATCTTTTAAATTTGTTATTAATTCTTTTGTCTTATTAAATATTTTGATATTTATATTTTATGAAAAGAATAATTGACTAATTTTTGTATGTGGGTGTAGTTATCTTCAGAAGGGGCAACACATGATGAGATAGACTTTGAGTTCTTGGGAAATGTAAGTGGACAACCTTACACACTCCACACAAATGTTTACACCAAAGGCAAAGGTGGAAGGGAGCAACAATTTCATCTTTGGTTTGACCCTACTTTAAAATTCCACACTTACTCTGTTGCTTGGTCCCCCAAGATGATCATGTATGTTTTTTTTTTTTTTTTTTTTTTTTTTTTTTTTTTTTTTTTTTAATATTATGCTAAGAATGACACTCGAGTTAATTCGATAAATATATGTCCTATTGTAATAGATATGTTTATTCTGGTCAGGTGTTTTGTGTTGGTTTAAGTGTTATAAGAACAGGTCTGTTTTGACTATAGAAATTTCACTAACATGGTCGATTCATGCAGATTCTTGGTAGATAACACACCCATTAGAGTATTCAAAAACCATGAAGCTAAAGGGGTGTCATTCCCTAAGAGTCAACCCATGAGGATATACTCGAGCTTATGGAATGCAGATCAATGGGCTACACAAGGTGGTCGAGTTAAGACAGATTGGTCGAAAGCTCCGTTCACGGCTTACTATCGGAACTTCAATGCTAACCCGAACCATGTGGCCGCAACCGCGGCTTTCACCGATAGTAAGTGGCAAAATCAAGAGTTGAATGCATGGAGTAGAAGGAGACTAAGATGGGTTCAAAAGTACTTCATGATCTACAATTATTGTACTGATTTTCAAAGGTTTCCTCAAGGTGTTCCTGTTGAGTGCAAGATTTGAAATGTTATGTTGTAGTATGTTATGAATATATTGTTGTTTTATGTCTTGTATTATTAGCTCTTGTTCAAGTTAATTAGTTTTTATTTTATTGTAATCAAGTTTTGTTTTAGTAAATAAATTTATTTTTTTCATTTAGTTGAGTTATTATATTTTGTTGTTTTTTTTATTAAATAAAATAAAATGTGAATATGAGAATGAATCTATTAAATTTGATGGAAATAACACTATTAAACATGTATGTCTAAAGACTTGATAAGGCAAGAGAGTTCGGAAAAATGAATATCATGTCAATTGAAATAAGTATCATCTTCGTCAAATAAATTTTTATATTTGACCGATTGCTAATAATTTTTCTACTCGAAAAATAAAATAAAAGGTAAAAACGTTAAGATTGAATATTGGGTCATAAACTATATGTCTTCCAGTAAGAATATTGAATTAGTTCAAAAGAATATAAATTAAACTAGTACAGAAACCCGTATACAGAAACCCGTATAATGCACAGTGTTTGTAGAAACGAATTTACTTGATTTTTTTAATAATTTATAGAAAGAATAAAACCATCCCAAGATTCATAGAAATAAGCATGAATTGGTATAACCATAATCAATAAATAAACCCCATTAAATTTTCATTTCATAATAATGCAAATTGCAAGGCTATATCAATATGGAGTACTTCTATAAACCTTTTGAGCTCAATAGTTTAGATTGCTCTGTTATTTATTCCAAAACATTTGTCTCTGTTATCAACAACACTCTGAGAGCTGTATATTCAGGAAGTTGTATTAAGCTTAAGGTTACGACTTACGCCCGAGCAAAACGCACGCAAATACGGCTAGCTATCGGACTCCTACAAGACGGGCAATCATTCATGCCTTGTTTCTCATGAAGGTCATTGCACATTTTGCAAACCACTTGATGTGCGCACGGAAGAAACACTACCGACATCTCTTCTGAGAGGCACATCACGCACTCCCTTTCTCGTTTCACGCCTCCGGAAGCCGAGATATCCTGAAACACGTTTGCTGTTTTGGACTTGTACGAGTCCCAGGACTCCTTAGCATCGGGGGAACTTTGGGGATCTGTCGGCCTGTTTGTGAAACCTCCGTCAATGCCTCGCTTCAGAGCTGCTATCTTTGATGAGTCGGTTTTGAGTCTCAACTGAGAGATTTCTTTCTCGAGCTTTTGGATATCTTGTTTATACCTCTGAAAATTTGCTTCAGCTTTTAGTCTTATGGCGTCCTCCTTTGATTTTGCAGATGCCTCGAGTTGTTCTTTTTCTTTTCTTATCAAGTTTGCTTGATCGAGTAATTCTTCCTTGATTTTCTCCTCCTGCCTCGATCGAACCTGTAAAGTTTTTCACCTAGGCTATCAGAATACAAAAAGGCAAGAGCAACAGATAAATACTTCTATCATAGAACACTAATTAGTATTCACCAAGAGTTGAAGAGCATGAAATATGTATATGAATACTACAATTCTTTTCTCTTCATCCGATGATGAAATTACCGATTTTATCCTTTTGTTCGTCCTTCTATGAAAAGCACATACCTAATAATTTCTCATTCAAACACAATCCGAAACCTAATGGCAAGTGGCGGACGCACAATTTTAACTACCTGGTCCTCAAAATTAATCATGATGACCAGGCGAATAATTGTTGTATGACATATTTTACTTAAGATATTGATCTTTTCCTAGAAATTGCTTGGTTTCACAAGTGTTCATGCTCAATCTAAATCACATCCTTTTCATTCCAATCAACTAGAGGAATGGAATAAGGGGAAAGCATTTCATCCATTGCTATTTTCAATCATTTCGGTAGATGAAGAAGTAATCAAAATGGCGTAATCCCAAGAGACGTTAGACGTTACCTTCAGTCAATGTCCCTCATGATTTGATAACTGAAGAAGAAGCAATCAAATATCTTAGAGAACTGCATTTTGAAAGCCTTAACAGCAGTAATAAGCACAAAAGCATGAGAAACTTAGCTAAAGATACTATTCTATTACTAATGAAAAAACCCCGCCGAGGCTGAAGCTATTTGGCATTGGCGTAATTGAATGTTGTTGTACTCCTAAAGAAAGGAAACCGTCACTGAATTAATCCCCACAGACCTCTCTATGCCTCCCACAAGGCCACAAGACAACATGCCTCCAAAAGGGCCTATGGCTACCTCTAATACTAAAAAAATAGAATGATAACGGTAGATGAGACAAAAAGAATAAGGGAAAGATTCAAAAGGTCTGATGGACATTTGACAAGAATGTAGATGACATAATAAACTACAAAACCGCTGAACGTACAGAAATGGAGCACGGTAGAAGTGAGAAAAATATTAAGACCATGAAAAAGATAGCGCTAGAAGATTCAAAGTAGTGGACTGGCACCCTCGGATCAGGGCATCACCACGAAAAAGATAAAGTAGAAGAAAAAGAACGCCAAAATCCATACAGTTAAGACCAAGCATATTCAGTCCTCCAGGCTGATTCGTGTCAGAAACCAAAAAAACTCATTTCTTGAATATTCAAGTAGAAGTGATCAAAGTAAACTGATAGAGCGGTTGAAAACACAATTCCTGCATCAGTTTTATTTTATTTAAGAGTGTCTATAGACAAGATAGAAGACCAGAGAGAGTCAAGTGAGCAGTAACTTCAGGCAAGGTGTCGCATTGTTACAGCAGTGATTCTTCAAAGCCGAGATGACTCAGAATATGGAACAAAATTCATGGCAAGTGAGCGGTTGAATATGAATCAATGGTTCAATTTCAATAGATATATAGAACTATAACAATAATAGACTGTAGAAAAACTTTTCAGAATGAATATTAAAATTAGATTCA
This sequence comes from Amaranthus palmeri, assembly GCA_019776075.1. NCBI lineage: Eukaryota > Viridiplantae > Streptophyta > Magnoliopsida > Caryophyllales > Amaranthaceae > Amaranthus > Amaranthus palmeri. The sequence goes on from JAAKBH010000295.1 coordinate 1,014,237, forward strand.
AGGAGTTGGATTGGTTTTGCCAATTATCAACGACAGAAATCACGTTCATTCATCCTGCTTTGTTGAAGGCAAGCCCCATACTTTTTAATGGGTAATCAAAACCATAAAAACTAAGGGAAAATGTTCTGATGTTAGACAAAATGGAAAATGATTTGCTTCACTTTCTTACGTTTTAGGACCATTTCTCAAGAGTTTTCCGTTTTGAATTAAACTAGTATGGCTACTAAGCTTGTAAAAGTTATACTACCATGTTTCACAAAGCACAGCACCATCACGTAGTAGTTTTATACTGACTATATCGCATGAACCTTTACGAAAAATATCCTAGAAACACATGCTTGCACACACAATTTAGCCTTCAATTCAACTAGTAGGAAAAAACACAAATTAAGAAATACAATCTGTAAAAGGACATACCTCAAGCTGACTGTAAAAATCTTTAGCTTGTTCCAACTCCTGCTCAAGCTGAGACAACTTCCGTTTCTCAGCTGCAAGCTCCTCCAGAACCAGGCTCTTCTGTTTTTCCCACGACTGAAACTTCATCAAAGTTTTCTTCTCTCGCATTGAGACCTCCTGACAGCTTGCAGCAGACTCAGCTGCACATAATTTGGCAGCTACCATCTCCTGCCTGAGTGCTGCATTTTCCTTCTCGAGTCTCCGAACAGCAGCATTGGCTCGGTCAACTTGTCCACCAGCCTTACCCAATGCATTCTCCATCTCAGAAAGCTTTTTCACGGTGCTCTCCTCTAATGTTTGCTTCTCCTTTTCAAGCTGTTCCACTTCCTCCTTTTCTTGTCTCAAAGTCTTTAACTCAGCTATGTCCTCGCTAAGCCTTCGCGTAGCCTGCATTACCTTCTGGTTCACCCACTCCGTCCATCCCGTAAGCTGGTGTTCCAGCTTCTGAATCCTCGGCAACAGCTTTATAATCATCTCATCTTTTTTATCTTGTGGAACCCACCGAGCCAGAGACTTATCAAATGTCATAACAGCAGTGCTAGGAATAGAAGCTTCACTATTACAGCTAGAATTCGTCTGCGGAGGATTACCTTTTGTCGACAGCGACAGAGAGAGTTCAGTGTCAGCAGCTGACACAGATGGCTTGGTTTTGGAAACAGGAATTGTTGGTGTATGATCAGTTTTGGAAATTTGGGAAACAGTAGTTGGAGCATCTACACTAAATGGAGGAGAAGAAGTAGAAGAAGAAGAAGAAAGGGTAGGACAAGCAGCGGGGAAACTAAGACTTTCATTTTCATGGGCCAATTCCAATCCCATTGCCATTGCTTTACTAATCTTCAGGGAGGCACTCTTCAAGTTCAGACCGGCTGAATCCGATGCGGACCTGATTTTTTTATCCAAAATATAACCACTGTGCTTCGCAGTTCTAAACCCTTTTCCGCCATGGGACCTGTAGGTTTTCTCCAAATGAAAAGGTTTCTGTCGAAGTGTAGATTCTCTCTTTGTACTGCTAGAATGCATTTTCCTGCCTGACACAAACTTTTCGTCCAGGGAAAGTGAGCGTGATATACTTACTGCACTGAAAGGCTTATCTGAAGCATTTGGTGTTGAAGACGCTGAACCGCCTTTCTCTAATGTTGGACCATCTAGAACATGAGAATTTTTCGGTTTTGCAAGGCTAGGAACTCCGGAAACTGAGTCACTCTGATTTACGTTACATGGCATAGTCAAAACTGCTTTAGATAGACTAGGAAGACTCGTTTCAGCACTTTTGGACTCGGCTTTGACCTCGGTCTGAGGGGGACTCGAGGAACTACCATTTGGAGAACCGTCACTATCCATGGCACAGGCACGTGAAAAATTCATGTCATTTATTAGCAAACACCACAAGGCATCTCCAGTGCTAAAGAAAGGCTTAACCTTTCGGAGTGCACGTACCAATTCTGCCAATACACACTTCTTCATCTGTTGTAGATCCTCGAAAAATTGCACCCCTATAGAACTAATATCTTGTCCATTCCTCAAAAATACCAACGCATTATCCACAATATTCGATACAATATCCTTAGACCCGTAACAAAGATCAGACCTCAAAACCGCCCTGGTGGAAACTTCTTCGGCGTACCCACATGCAACAATCTTCCTAATTGCACTCTTATAAATAATGTCTAAATTGCTCAAAATAAGTTCCTCTAGCTGATGTTCAGTAACATCACTCCAATCAACTTCTTGAAACACATCATTTTCCGTTTCGTCAATTGGACAACTAGAAACCACCTCACCTGAACCCCCAATATTAGCCCTAGACAATCCAAGGTCAAGTTTTAAACTATCTGAATGGTCTTGATATAAGCTACAAAGATAGCAAGAGCTAGGTGAATGACTATGACTAGCTCCCATATCAAATTTCTCAGCTGAAAATTCATAATTTGGCCCATCATTTAACGCGGAGGGTAAAATCTTATTAGGGTCACTTATCGGAGGATCAGCACGAAATTTTCGCTTATTCCTACTTCCTTTCTCTTGAACAGACATTGGGGATAATGGATTACAAGTACTAGTACTTGCTTTTGGTACCATTGATGCCATCATTTAACTGCTCAGTAAAACAACAACCAAATAAACAACTACATTTCATCAGATTCTAACATATTCCTCCAATAAATTATGTAAAACTATCTTTAAACAATCAATCAAACACTAATACACTATTATCCAAAATTCCCACTTCCAGGACCAGGAGCAATCCAGAATTGGTCTAAAAACAACCAGGATTATATTTATGTATAAATTAACAAACACCCAGCAAGAAAATCACTTCATAATCAATCATCAAACATAAAAAATCAAACAACCCATCAAAAATCACTAACAAATGGATTAAATTAAGCAATCTTTCAACACCATTGACAAAAAAATCAAACTTTATCCAATACCCAGAAAATTAAACTGATTAATGATGTTAAAGCATCAAGTATACAGTGAATCGAGAATCAACTAAATTAAAATGAAAGGGTATAACAAAGAATCAAAGCAAGTACAGATTGATCCCAAAAATCGCGTAAAAACAATCAGAAATTCAACAAAACGAGAAGAACCCAATTGATAATCAGAAGAAAAAATGAAGAAAAGGGAAGAAAAAATTAAGTACCAGATCAAAAAAACGCAGAGCTGAAAGATGAAGGTTCTGGGGAGAAAATTGTAGGTGAAATGGTGAAGGGTGTGATTGAGGACCGCAAAAATAAAAGAAAAATAAAGGCTTTGGTGGCGAAAGAACAAAGCAAAGGGAATTGGGAGAGTTTAGCATATGACCCCAATGCAATACTCCCTATTTCTTAGTGCTTCTAATATTCCACATTTTTACATCATTTTTTGCATCTTTTTTGAGTCAAGATTTTCTTGTGTTTGATATTTTTCCTATTTTAATGGATTTATTTTTATTCTCCTTTATTACTTTATACATTATATATATATATATATATATATATATATATATATATATATATATATATATATATATATATATATATATATATATATATATATATATATATATATATATATATATATATATATATATATATATATATATATATATATATATATGATTAAATTTAATAAGTATAGTGAGTGATAGTGATTAAAAAAATATTTTATAGGAAAATAGAATTGTTGTGTAGATGAAAATTAAAAAAGTAGTATGTATATTAATTATGATTAAAATAAGAAATTGGTTAGATTCGATTGGGCGAATCAAAAAGGAAAAAGAGCTAATTCATTGGCGCAAAAAAAGGAATATTAGAAGTGATATATAATAGATTCTTATATAATTAATGCATTAAAGTTTTTAATTTCATAATTATTGGATAAGTTCTCGTGGAATGCACGTGTTTTAAAAATTTTGAGTCTTATTTTCTGATTTATTTTTGATAATAACAATGGGTTTTTTGATTAAATTTGTTAACTACAAATAAGAATGGTAAACTAATTTGAATCTTACTAATATAATTATATAAATTTAATTTAATATAAAACCACATATACATGAATGTGAATAAATAAATTTAATATAAAATCACATAAAAATACATAAATGTGAAAAAATATGCCAAAAATTAGTTTGATTATTGTATGTAACTATGTATATATAATCATACATTATACATACATTTATACTAAAATAACTAAATAATTATATATTTGTATCTTAAAAATTATAATAATTTTATATATGGTGCCACATGTCGTGCTAACTAAGCCAGCCCAGTACCTGATTATGATTAGGTGTGTACAACAGTCTAAACTCTCATTTTTAGCCCTTATCTAGTCTGTTTTAAAATGCCTTTTTAGAGCCAGATCGAAAATAGACTCTACTACAATTAAAATGGAGCGGGTTATAAAAGAGCTTAATTAATAAGGGTCGAAAACGGACCTTTATAAATAGCATAATTGTTTACAATAATTTAATTATTATAAATGACAATGCCAATGAAGAGCATTAACATTTATACAACGTAATTATTATAAATGATAATTTAATTATTATAAATTAATATAATCAACACAAATTCTTACTTGAGACCGTCTTTTGTAAAGACGGCTTTCAAAAGCCAGTCCAATTCTAAATATAAATTGTTACAACTCTAAATATAGATTTGGGCTGGACTTTTGAGAGTTGTATTTACAAAAGACGGTCTCTATATAATCAATGAGAATTATAATAATATCTAGTAAAGCCCATATTAAGTTTAAAGCCCATCTTATGAACGGGAAACACTGGGTAGGATGATGATGATGATGATGATGAAAGCCCATATTAAGTTTAAAGGACACTTATCTAGCTCGACTCATAATTACTTAACCCCTACCCAACCTAGTGAATACCCATAACCATAACCCCTAGACCTCTCTCTTGCCTCGAGCCGAGACATGCTATCTCCCATTTTATTGTCTATGGTAAGCCCACAACCCATGCCATATCATGCTAACTTGCTAAGTTTCTAGTCGAATCGGGCCAAGCCCAAGCCATGTCGTACCTAGGCAGCCCATATGCAAGCCCAACCCACTTTCATATCTAATAATCATATGGAATGGACCCTACAATCTGAATACATACATAGAACATAGAATGCAATAATGAAACTCAAATACTACAAATCAAGTATGCCTATTTTTAGTGAATAGCCAGCTAATTCTCCCATAATCCAGTTAGTGCTTCCGCGTCTCTTATGGGCCCTTTCTCTTTACCTTTCGGCGTCATTCTCCTATTTAAACTCTTTGAGTCTTAGTTTTGCCAAACACATTTATAATTCCATAAAACATACCATAATTATATATCATATAATCTTAAAATATAGTATTTATTTGAGTTTTATCAAATAATAATATGAATTTGCTTAATATTGTTTGTGTTATTGTGTTGGTTGCTTACACTTGTGTGGCATATGGGGCAAACTTCAATGAACAATTTGAGAGAACTTTTGGTGATAATAGAGTTAAAACTTTTGGTCAAGGTAGCCAAGTTCTTTCCTTATCTTTGGACAAGTATTCTGGATCTGGGTTTCGATCTAAAAAGGAATATTTATTCGGGAGGTTTGATATGCAGTTGAGACTTGTTCCTGGTGATTCTGCCGGCACTGTCACTACACTTTATGTAAGCCTTCTTTCTAGCTTTTATGCTATTACAGTAGTTCATATTTTTTTAGAATAATATATAAAGATGAAGGGTCTATGTTTGCCTATGAATACTCTTATATTTATTATAGGTTATAGGTCTAATTAAAAATGAGAGTTACAATATAGGTAACATACAACCGTTTTATGTAAAAGTTGAATGTTTTTGATATTATATGTTGTTGATGTATTGTATAACATATTTTTTGTAGTTGTCTTCTGATCAAAGTACGGGCACACATGATGAAATCGACTTTGAGTTCTTGGGCAATGTTAGTGGCCAACCTTATACACTTCACACTAATGTGTTTAGCCAAGGGAAAGGCAATAGAGAACAACAATTCCACCTTTGGTTTGATCCTACAAAGAACTTCCATACTTATTCCATTGTTTGGAACTCAAAACTCATCATGTAAGTATTATTAATTAAATGTGTCTAATGGAAGTATAATGTTTTCTTAACACCATGCATGCTATACCCATTCGGCAACTTGAATAATATAGATTTAAAATTCTCATACTTCTAATGAATTAGACTGTTCGATGTTGATTTTTCATTTCATTTTTGTGATAAGGAGATTGATTCTAACTAATTACAGAAAGGATTCTCTAACTAATACTTTCACCTAAGCAAAATAGCAATTAATTTTCTAGACCCATAAATGTACATGTATAATTTTTAAGTTTAAACTAATTTTTTATGCTAAATATGGTAACTCACAATATTTTCAACATTGGATGTCTAGGTTTTTGGTTGATGAAACACCTTTAAGAGTATTTAGAAACCACGAGAACATTGGAGTCCCATTTCCAAAAAACCAACCCATGAGAATGTACTCGAGCTTATGGAATGCTGACGATTGGGCTACACAAGGTGGTTTAGTGAAGACCGATTGGTCGAAAGCTCCATTCACCGCCTACTATCGGAACTTCAACATTGATAGCGCCACTAGGAAAGATGTGTTTGCTGAATCTGATGCGTCGACTAATAAGAGCATGACACGTGGTGCATGGAGAACACATGATCTCAATGCATGGGGTAGAAGGAGACTTAGGTGGGTTCAAAAGTATTTTATGATATATGATTATTGTGCTGATTTGAAGAGATTTTCTCAAGGTTTTCCTCCTGAATGCAAAAGATCTAGGGTTTAGGCTAAGCTAAGGGTTTTGTACGTTATTTTTTTATTAATTGGGTAATATATCACTCATTTTGTTGTACTTGGTTTTTGGATTATATTGTATGTGGTTGATTTTTTTTTCATTGAATGAAATAAATTATTAATACTTGTATACATACAAATGCTTCATCTTCATATACATGGAGGGTGAGTCAAATACTCATCTCTATATATATTCTGAGCCAACTTAGCTGTCGTTTTTCTTTGTTATATATTAAACAATTCATTATTAGGTTTGCAGGTCCAAGACTAAATTCTCCGCGATATATATCTTTCATAAATTCTTACTTGAGACCGTCTATATAATAGACGTCTCAAGTTTAGGCATGGCCCAGTTTGTAAATTTGAAAAAAAAAACTGATTGGTGATTTTGTAAGTTAAAAGAGAGATATGGGCTGGGCTCTTGGGAAGCGTCTATACTGTAGACGGTCTCTCAAGAGAGGACCTGTCTTTCTTTAATCTCAATTAATTGCATAACTACACAATACAAGTAAAGATGAGATAATTGGGCTTGGCTTTACAATTCTATTTTTACTCTAAATTGAGCTAAGCTAGGCCCAAATTTATTATAAGACTTTGGGCTCAACAAAATTGGATCTATTACCTTAAATTTGCTAACACAAATGTTAGGTATAATGGATACTAAAATTTATTGAATATTTTTAACAATTACTCTTATGTGAGACGGTCTTAGTCGTGCAACTGACTCAGACCCAATAATTTTTAAAAAATATTCTGACATACTAATTTTAAGTCTTAAAAGGACAATTTCAGAACATAAAAATCCTATTTTAAAATTTAAAAGGTCAATTTCAAAGTTTTTAATATCAACTTTAATGTTTGAGAAATCCTATTGTAAAGTTGAAAAGTCAATTTAAAGTCATGCAATTGATCTTTTCAGTCTTAAATTATTTTTTTAAGTATTAAAATGGAATTTTTAAGTCTTAAAATTGTCAATTTTAAATCCTTGAAATTGTTCTTCTAAGTCTTTAAACTTTTAAATCTTGAAATTGACATTATTTTAGTTTGTGAAATTGGTAAAAAGATGTACAACTGGGTCGGTCCAATAAGATGCGTCTCACAAATAAGGCGGTCTCACACAAATTTTTGTGTATTTCTAATGGATTATTAGATATAAATTAGTGATCAAAGAATAATTAAGTTCCAACATTTGTAAGCAATGAATAAAAAATTATTATGATTATTATTATTATCATGGAATAATGGAGAATACAAGTATGAAATCAAATGAATTAAATTACACCAACACATAGTGAAAACCAATCATATTAATAATGAATTTTCGTAACATATAAAACAAAAGAATGGTAATTGGATCAGTTCAACGCATATAAAGGTATTATCTTCAGCCTATTTCATTCTTTTATCCTGAATTCGCCTTTTCTTGTGCCCTTAATTAAACTTGGCGTGTTTGCATTCAGGAGGAAAAGATTGAGAAAATCTCTTCCAATCACTACAATAATCATAAATCATATAGTTCTTTTGAACCCATCTCAATCTTCTCCTACTATTTGCATCAAGATCATGGGTTTTCCATGCTCCTTTATCTGAGGTATCAATTTTAAAGTTACGATAGTAAGCTTTGAATGGAGCTTTGGACCAATCTGTCTTAACGCGACCACCTTGTGTTGCCCAATCGTCCGCTTCCCAAAGACTAGCATATATTCTTTGCCTTTGATTCTTAGGGAAGAACATAATTCCATGATTCTCGTAGTTTCTAAATACTCTTAGTGGTATATTGTCCACCAAAAACCTACCAAAGGTGAAAATCACGGGTGAGATAATTAAAAATTAATATCAGCTTATTTGAATAAAAACCTATTAATATTGAATACTGTGATAAATAACTCAGATAATAGAATGCAATGTGATTCAATATACATTTAATTATGTAAAGATAAGTGTTCAGCCCATCCTATACTAATATCCTGAATTCGCCCCTATTAAGAAAAAATATTATTTAATTGTATGAATATGTAGCAAGATGAACTTTTCTACACATGATCATAGGATCAAATTTTTGCTAGCTCTCCCCTTTTCTTATCATACCATATAATAAAAATAATATATAATAATTAATTTAGGGTTAGACATTTTATATATACTCACATGATGAGTTTAGGGTTCCAAACAATGGAATAGGTATGGAAGGCCTTAGATGGGTCAAACCAAAGGTGAAATTGTTGCTCCCTGTTGCCTTGTCCTTGGCTAAACACATTAGTGTGGACAGTGTAAGGGTGTCCACTTGAATTTCCAAGGAATTCAAAATCAATTTCATCGTGTATTCCTGTACTTTGATCTGATGTTAACTGCAAACATCAATATCAAAATTAGTTACAATATATACATATTAGTGAAAATTTATCGTTAATAATTGCTTAAAAAAGTCGAATATTACGAGTATTAAACTGCATAATGTTTATGTACGTGTAAACGTGTTACTCGTATGTGAATTTGTTATGCACATGCTGTAATAACATTATATACTTCACAGTTCGTGGCAATATGAGTTTTCATATCTAGTAGTTTTTTTTATCTAAGATGTAGTGTGTTCTCGGTATATTTGAAGATGATAAGATAACTAGGTGATATATAGTTGTCAAATTACGAAATATTGGTGGGGTTTGATGTTTTTGTCGTTTTGGATCGTTAATGTGTAGTTTGGTGCAATTATATACTTGGATTCTGAATCCTCCCATAAATGTACAATAAAAAAAAAATTAGGCAGAGTAACATACAAAAGTTACTTACATAAAAGGTAGTAACAGTGCCAGCAGAATCACCAGCAATAAGCTTCATTTGCATATCAATCCTTCCATACAAGTACTCCTTCTTAGATCGAAATCCTGAACCTGAATACTGATCCAAGGTAAGCGAAAGGTCCCTATTTCCAGGGCCCGAAATTTGGACCCTATGATCACCAAACGTAGGGTCGAACTCGTCGTAAAAACTGCTTGCTCCATAGGCAGTAGAACACAAAACCATTAAAACAACCACAATAACAAGCTTAAGCACCATATGGTGCCCATTTGAAGAAAATATCATGATTAATTAGATATAGGATTAGTGGATAATTATGTGTTTAATTCTTATTTGTGTGATTAAGATGATTTAGAAAGGTGTATTATATATATACATAAATTTTTGGGATATAAAAAGGAAAAAATAATATGTTGAAGACCTTAAGGATCTCAGTAAGCACATGGAATGTAATTAACGAGCAGTTTCCTAGGGCAGTGATTTGCGGAGAGCATCTGACCCAACAATTCTGGAATTGTGAGCATAAAGCTGGAATTAGTGTGTAAATACTTTTGAATAATGCTTAACTAACTTAACGACTTTTTTTGAGTCATAATACTAATGGCCCTAAAATATAGTTTAGTTTTCCATTTTGTAAAATATTTTATTAGATATTTTTAAGCTTATTTTAACATTAATTGATAATTAGATGGTGAGAACCATCCTTATATGAGAACTGTGAAAACCAATCAGCCTTACAATAAAGTGTTACTTTTTACTAAAAAGGTGTTACTTATGGGTAAAAAGGTGTTACTGTATTTTATGATACTATTGGGCAAAAATGTAAAAATGTGTTACTTTAAGAAAAAATTCTGAAAAAAATACAGAAAAAGGTGTTTCTTTTTACATAAAAATGTGTTACTTTTCGAAAAAAACATGTTACTTTATTTTTTTGAAAAAAATATTTTTTTTTTCTGAAAGTAACACATTTTATGCTAAAAAGTAACAACTTTTTCTTTAAACAAAAGTAACGTTTTTTTGTTCAAAAGTAACACATTTTTATCAAGGCGATTGGTTCTCACGGTTCTCATATAAGCTTGGTTCTCACTGGAACTTTATATATATATATATATATATATATATATATATATATATATATATATATATATATATATATATATATATATATATATATATATATATATATATATATATATATATATATATATATATATATATATATATATATATATATATATATATATATATATATAATCCACACAATTTAACTGTCACATAATTTTCTTAATATTTATGTAATTAAATATGTGTTGTTGCAATTCCTCGGGAATAAAGGGAGGAATTAATTAAGTGATTAGGGATGATAATGGTATCTCATAATTTTATGTTTTAACAATAATTAATTTGTGTTTGCTAAATTAGTCGGTCACTTAATTACAATTACATTATAAAATTGGTTGGCAATTCAACACTACTACTATTTGTTGTTCATGTTCATATTCCTACCTGTTATACATGTGAACATGTCTAATTAAGCTACCACCGAAATATAATTATTCTGTTTCTTATTATTGAATAAATAAATAATTTGTTTTTCTAAGTTATTTGAAGCATTAGAAGTTGTACAGAAATTCACATCAATTAAAAAAATTGCATAATTAAAAAAATTGCATACAAATTGACGCTACATATTTATTATAGACTAATTTTTTATATTCAAAAGGGTGTGGGTCATAAGCTTGTTGTTCAACTCTCCACCAACTTCTTATAAATTTTCATTCCATGAAATGAAATACGATGATGATGATAATAATAAAAATAATAATAATTGCATTTTTCTTGAGTTAAAGAGACTCTTTGACTGTACTCTCCTCTATGGGTATGCGTTGCTGCCTTCCTTCCCTCTCCAGACTGTCATCATAGTTTTCTACGACTAGGATACATTGTGTATGATGATGAAGAAGAATAATTATTATAAGCAATCCAATATCCCGCTCGAAAATAGGGTCTGGGTGAGGAAAGTGAACGGACAATTCATACCCGTACAACCTACTGCTTCCAAAGAGAGGATTAGAGGAATATGGTCAATTTCACCCAAAATAATATTAATAATAACAATTGATTTGAAAAAGATACAATTTTACCAAAGGTGCTTGTGGCTTAATGGATGGAGCAAGTGCATGTGGAGTGGAATGTTTGGAGTTCGATCCCTACTGGACGCAGGTATCAATTGGAGGGTTTCTTGACTGTGCGCATCTCTCTTTACTCCCTCCTTGGAGGTACGAGTATGATTTGTCCGCATCTTTCAAGAAAAAGAAAACCTCTCACTCTAACTCTGCCTTGTGCAGGATACCGGAAAGGTCCTTTATAAGTTAAAAAATAAAAAAACCACAAAACTAGGGTTGATCAGGTCCTTGAGGACAGAGGACATTTTTACCTTTACATGTTATCGTCAAATTGATATTGAAATATTTATTTCAAATTGAGTCAAATTAAGATTAAATTTAATTAGAGTGAATTATTAACTTTACATCATACACAATAATTTTGAATTTATGTGCAACAAGTTGAATGTATTGAAAACTCAGAACTCTCATAAATTTTTGTAATATAATTATGTCGAATCCTATTCATGGTAGGGGGCGAACTAATGCTACTCACCTATCTTTTATTGCACATTAATTAAAATTTTATTAGAAATGCAATTTACAAATTTCTTACTACTTTAAAGCTAATTTGCTATTATTAAATCGTAGAGAATCAAATCTTATTTCAACTGATTCATATTCATAAACAATTTAAATAATAAAAAATGCAAAATTTTTGATTTAGTTTTCATTGACCTCTCAACTTCATTAGGTCTAAATGTCTAATCCTATAATTAAAAAAATTTAGTTTAAGTGTCACATTAATTAGTAAATAAGATAATATAATTGACTTCTGTCGAAAAGTGTTGGGTAAGTAAAGATACAAGTAATAAATATTGAAACTTGTGGAACAACCGATAATAACCATTATTAACCCTGTATTATCTTTTTAATAGCGGCAAATATTATACATTTTGATGGTAACTAATGTTGTTAATTAGTAGTAAAACACAAGGGTTTTTAAATAAATGATTGATATTTGATTGGATTAATTGTATTAATTAGCTGATTTTATTAATTGATTTGACTAGTTGACTTTGAGCACATTAGTGGTAACAATTTGTTGTAAAATAATGAATCGGTTTGTCTAACCTATGCCACATGGCATAGGTTAAGTGAATATTAATTACCTTCATCTACCAATTTTATTCAAAGATTTTCTTTTTTATTCCCTTTTTTTATACTTATTTTAGTTAATTTATACATAAAATCATCATTCCCAAGAACATATTCAAGAGATAAAGTAACTTTATAAAATAATTTAATATTCAAAACTGCCATTATGGCTAGGTTAGAAAAACCCATAATGAATATATTCATAACAATGTATTGTTCTAACTAGTTAATTTACCAAACGCTAGTATCAAATAGTTTGATCATCCAAGTATCCAACCATATATTTGTACCAGAATAAGCTAAAGTTATCCAATATGCTAAATCGCCAAATATTATTGTAATTTATGTAATCATCATCATCATACCCAGTGTTCCCGCACATAGATACTTTATGGTCAGGGTCCGGATTATAATTTATGTAATGATAATTTAAAAAGTACTTTTCTCTGTTCTATCCCATCAAATTTGTCTCACTTTTCTTTTTAATTTATTCCACTAAATTTGTTTTATTTTCATCTATCATTATATAGGTTATATATCCACTCATTTAACTTACATTTTAATTTCCTCCACACATTTCTTCCACTTGCCCATAAAAAGCTCCTTTTACAGTTTTACCCGGCCACTTTTTTTAGTTTGTTCGTTGATGTAACAAATTTAAAAAGACAGACAATATTCACTATCTGATATAATATTGTAATGATATTTTAGAGAGTATAATTATTATTTCCAAAATAATCTTAATGATAATAGATAAAAAAAAGATCAATCAAAGCCAAAGAGACTTTTTTGTCAAAAAGGTCTCCAAACATGTAAAATTGACATGTTGAAACTTCGACCCCAGCTCCCTTCAGTATTCACGATCTCTTGTCGATTTTGTGTTAGTTGAGCTTACTTTTAACATAGATTTTCCAAGTTAGGCCTACAAATCTTAAATTCCAGCGGGTGTCCTAATTAATCTGATTAATCGAAATCGAATATTATAAGTCTACTCGATCTGAATTATCTTGGTAATATTAAAAAGAGATATTGAAACTTTCTAGATATTTGTATGCACATAAGAACCGAAATTATAATTCAATTGGATATATTAATGCCGAAACTCGCCCGAATATCTGACTGTGTACCCCTGATCTAATCTTAATTACTAAAAGTACTATTTACGTATAGGAAATTCTATTATTGGAAAGAAATACTTTTCAAATATTTTACTCCATTCTAATAAGAACAATTGTTTCATTTGGTTTTATAACACCATCCAACGATCACTCTTAATTTTTATTTTTTTTCTTAATATATATTATACGTATCAAAATATAGTCAAGTGAAATCTTGTTTAATTTATTTTATTGTAAATTTTGTTGATATTTATTCTTTTTATACTTTTTAATCATCCACAATTTAATACAATATGCTCCCTCCATTTCCTAATGTTTTTCTCGTTTAGAATATTTCATTTTGGAGAGAGAAATTTGATTAAAATTTTTAAGACATATATAGACGATAAAAATATTCATATGTAATATCTTATTAGATTCTTCTTAATGTATACCGTTTTATTTTATATTTTTTATAATTTTTTATGATGTGTCTTTAATGATAAAAAGTCTCAAAATTTACTTTGAAAATTATACAAAAGCAAACGAGGACAAATTAAAAAAAGAACAGAGAGAGTAGTATATAGTATAATAATAGCAAGTAGAAAGTTATAGTATTATATACATATATAGAACTTTTACTTTCAATTGTATAAAACTAATTTACATATACTTCTATTAACCATCAACCCTCCCGTTAACTATGTTATTTAGGGCTTATGATGTAATTTAAAGTATAGATTTAGCTCATTGAAATTGTTATAACTTTATATCAATTTAACATTTTTTTTAAAATTATTTGTAAAAGATTGTGTACAAGGCATTTTAAAGTTTTTATATTCTTCTTGTATTCTTAATTAGAAAAAGTTAAAAACAAATTATCCAAAATTCATAAAAAGAAATTGAGTGCCTACCAAAAAATATCAAAGGGGCCTACAAATAATACGCTATTAAACGAGGATCCCAATTTCTGTTGATTTCGATTGGCCAGCTAACTTATGAACCCTACTCTAGTTGGCGCCTTGCAGTTTTACAGTGCCAAAGCTAGCTATATAAACTTTTAAATTAGGCTGGATTTATTAAGAATGTCAGCATGTGCACACATTTCAAAAGTAAGTAGATATATACTATCCCAAACCATATGTCAATAGGAAAAAGGTTTCAATAACTTATAAAGTATGCACACCATTATTGATTGATCGATGTGAGATAATCATCCCAACATAATCAAGTATTACTTATCTTTAATTTTAGTTAAGATGGATTATTGACATGATATCCAAAATTCAGTGATCACTAATTAAGTATGAAACTTTCATACTTCTCTATTTAAATGATATGTTCAGAATTCTTAAATTTAACATGATTAACTGAAATTGAATATGACTCGACACAAATTAATTTAAAACAATTTACATATTGAACACAAATTATATAGAAAAGCTAGATATTTATGTATACATGCACTTAACCTTAAACTAATCCGTCTCAACATCCTAATATACACTTCTATAAGTATATGTAGCAAATGTTTGTTGCACCAAACTCAAAGGACTCATGACTCAATCAAAAGTTTGAAATTTTAGTTTAGATGTTTATATTAACACCATGAAACAACTTTACAAAAGCATAGAGTACATACATCATCCACTCCACGTGTATAAATAACTAGATAGCTAGTATAAAGTATAACCATAATAGTACTTTGTTTGCCATACTAGGAGAAATTTAAATATATATCCTAATGCACAGACGTATGTATAAAAATTTTAATTATTATACTCATGAATAAGAAGTAAGTACTATAATTTTAAATGCGTAACGGCCAGGCCCGGCTCATTACCGGAGCACTCTGAGCTGCTGCACAGGGCCCCAGTTTATTGGGGGCCCATTTTTATTTATTTTAGTTTTTCATTTTGGCAATATCCATTTTCTTTCTTGTTAAAGCTAGCACTGCAATTTTGGTGTGAATTCTAAACTTCTCAACTTCTCTCCTATTTATTTTTATTATGGAATTATTTAATTTTCTTCCTTTGTTTTCTTTAATTTTCAATCTAAAGTTTTGGTTAAAAACTATTTTGATTTTTTTTCATCCTCATTAAATATATTGAACGTAAGTATACATGGCTTAATTTCATCCTCATCAACTATTTTGGTTGAAAACTAACCAAAATCACCATTTATTTTTTATTCTAGAGTAAATGGCTTAATTTAATTTTATTACATGAGTATATTTTTTTCAGAATAGATTTGGGTATTTGGTAGTAGTAGTGCTGTAGTGGTAGTGGTAGAGGAGGTAGAGATTGATTGCTTCACAGAATTGAATTAAGTTTAAATACTTGTGATTTACAAATTTATTAATAGGTGATAGTTTTATTATTCAATACAATGAAATAAATTCTTAATTTTTAGGGGCCTATATTTCACTTTCGCTCAGGGCCTCTAAAAAGTGTGAGACGGCCCTGGTAACGGCTCGCCCTCTCCTTATGGGTATGAGACGTCGTCGACTTTTCTTCCCCAAACCCTGATCATAGATATATCTATGTGCGGGAAACACTGGATATGATGATGATGCGCACCGGCTCGGCCATTAGTCATCCCTTAGCTAGCTTGTCTAAGGTTAAGTGCCAGCCAATATTTAACTAAATCCAGCACTTAATATGGGTAACATATAGCTAGCTTACAATTACTATATGACAAGTTTACAAGCATAACTTCGACCCCAGCTCTCACTATCACTTGTCTACTTACATGAAATTTTGATGTTGATTGATTATTATTATTATGGTTTCTATTTTATTTACTTTTTTAATTTATGCTTTTGGCTTTTGCATAGATGAAACGTATATTAACTATTCTTTTAACACTTTTTATAGGGTAGTGCAAATAGTGAAACACTATTTTTATAAAAAAGATATCCCATTAATATATAAATATATGGTTGAGAAAATTTGGATAATTTTCCTTATATATGATTGTGTATTATATGTTGCTTTTATATATTCGGGGCGTTTATAAAATATAGTAGAAAAAAGCTTATTAATTTGTCAATATATAGATTAATAATCATATATTATTGGATTGTAAGATATTATACTAAGTCAAGGTTGAATCATCTACTTCCTCTGTTTCAATTTAATTGAAACATTGAAAATACTTGCACAGTTGCACTAGTCACTTATCTTCCTTAATTTGTGATTATTTTGTAATCTATAAGTTAAAACATAGTCAAGTGGGATCTTGTATGATTCGTCACGATGCAAAAATTATTAATATGATCGTTATAATTTTTTTATTATTCATCATCATCATCATTATCAACCAAATATCCCGCTGGAAAACAGGGTCTGAAAATTTTTTATAATGCGTAATTCTAGATATTAAGGATTGAATTAGTGCATTAGATTGCGTACAAAAGTGTAATTTGTTTACAGTAAAAAGGTTTTACCCATGTTTTTTGGGAATATTTTATTCTTTTTTAGGCTTTTATCTTTGGTAATTCTAGCCATCTTTTAAAATTAACCCTAGTCATATTTACACTAGAATATCAAAGTAAGACCATGATATTTTTTTATTTTAAATGTAACCATATTAACATTTATTAAATTGTATGCATCAATTATATAAAAAAATAATGTTTTAATTTGAACTATTTGCAGATTCCTCTCTTTGAAGACCCTTCTTGAGCTAAAGGACTCTTATGGGTATGAGACACCGTCAATCTTCCTTTCCCAGACTTTGACCATAGATTTATCTATGTACGGCAAACACTGGGTATGATGATGATTTCTTTATGGTTCTTGTATGTCACACCTTATAGCCACTTCTCAAATCCAAACCTACATCATCTAATAGAATGAATTAATAAACAAACATATCAATGGTGCATGCTTGCATTATTTTAGACATACACTAATTTCACACAATTTCTATCCACAAAAACATAAAAACTTAATAGCCAATCAAATCAAAAGGGACCTACAAATTGAATTTTGGATCAATATTTGGGTTGTGTTCTATGGTTCGCCAGCTAGCCCATGTATCCCTACATAGTTGGTGCCTTCAAATCTCACACTACACGAACCAACCTTCCTAATACCTAGAGCTGTTCATTCGGGTCATCGGGTTGATTTCGGATCAGGTATTTCGAGTCGGTTCAAAATCGAGTTTTGTGTTCATATTGGTTTTTACATGATTATAGATCCATTTTTAAGTCGGGTCAAATCGGGTTCGGTTATAAAGTCAGGTGTCTATCGGGTCATCGGGTCTATTTGAACACCTCTAGTAATACCTCTTTGCATTAACATGCAACAACAAAAAAATCCACATCTATAAATACCTTGTCTTTCAATCTTTCTTATTCATATCTAACACTTAACAAGCCTATCTTGTGTTATCTTCTATAGGAATACAAAATATGGGAGTTTCATCAAATGGGCTTGTTGGCAAATTGCTTGTGCTTAATCTTGTTATGTTGGTTGTTGTATTGGTTATGAGCTCGACCGCCTACGGTGCAGGCAACTTCCTCGAGGCATTCGAGCCTACGTTTGGTGGCAATAGGGTTCGGGTATCTGGTCCGGGAAATACTCAACTCGCACTAACCTTGGATAGGGGTTCTGGGTCTGGGTTTCGTTCTAAGAGGGAATACTTGTTTGGGAGGATCGATATGCAGATTAAACTTGTTCCTGGTAACTCTGCTGGCACTGTTACTACCTTTTACGTAAGTTTTTCTGCCTTACTATTGTTTACCAATTGAACATAAATAGCATGCTTAGAGCTCATTATATAGCCATTTTAAAACATATTTGAGCTTAAAGGTTAATCGTTGCTTCCTCAACTCGAATCATTTAAAATTTTCGATAAATTCTCTATATAATCAAGCTTTGAAACTTGATTTTCTATATCTCTTAGGTCAAAACATTTATATCCATTATTATGTCTTATTTAATATATATTGATTATTATGTTATTTTCATTCCAGCTTTCATCCGATCAAAGGACAGGAAGACACGACGAGATTGATTTTGAGTTCTTAGGGAATGTGAGTGGCCAACCTTACACCATTCATACCAATGTCTTTAGTCAAGGACAAGGCAATAGGGAGCAACAATTTCACCTTTGGTTTGACCCAACCCAAAACTTCCATACCTATACCATTCTTTGGAACCCACAACTCATCATGTAAGTCTAACTAATTAACCAAATCAAAACTCATCCTTTTCATTCTTTTTGCCTACTTTCCAAAATCTTGATTTAAAATTTGAATGTTTCTTAAATTGAGAATCATAAATTAAAATAGTAATTGAACAGTTTCTATTGTAATTAACACTCTAAAAAATGAGATTTAATTCTCATCACCAGCTATAAAAAAGATTAATTCTCCTATTTCCTACTTGAGTGTAGGGGAATTAACCTAGCTAGCACCTTCGAATACATTTTTTTCCTTAAATTGAATTTAACTATGTCGAATTTTCAGGTTCAAGATAGATGAAACGCCACTAAGAGTATTTAGAAACTACGAAAACGAAGGAATCCCCTTCTTTCCAAAAGTACAACCCCAAAGAATATACGCAAGTCTTTGGAATGCAGACGATTGGGCAACACAAGGTGGTCGAGTGAAGACAGATTGGTCTAAGGCACCCTTTTCGGCCACCTATCGTAACTTCAACATCGACACGTCGCCCAATGGTGCATGGAGAACCCATGATCTTGATGCCAATGGTAGGATGAAACTAAGATGGGTTCAAAAGAACTACATGATTTATAACTATTGTACCGATTGGAACCGTTTCTCTCAAGCTTTACCTCCCGAATGCAAGAAATCAGGGGTTTAGAAATTTGAACACGACCAAATATTTGGATAAATAATTACATTGTATTTATTATTTATTTATATATTATTGTGTGAATTTGAGATTTCTCTATATAAGTAATTATAGATATGTTGTAATATAAAATTGTATTATATTTCAGTTGTTTTTAATAGCTACACTTATTGAAGTGTAACTATTAAAAAGAAACGGGAAATAGTATTATGTTTGAATTAATTCGTCAAAGTAATGTATATGTATAATTTTAAGCATTATATTTATGTTTTAATGAAAAAAATATTTCAATTTATAACCGATTTAAATATGATATTAAAAGAGTACTATATTTTAACATTCTCTCATTAAGTATTACTTCTAGTTGGTTTTTTTGATATAGATTGTGTTTTTAATTGATATTACTTATTGAAGTGCAACTATTAAAAAGAAACGGGAAATGGTATTATGTTTTAATGAATGACTGGCAAGGCCAGCTTTAAGGGTGGGCAAGAGGGACTGTCGTCTAAGGTCCTATGTCAAAAAACAAAATTAATAGTTGTAAAAGATTCATATAAGTTATAAATTGCAAAAGAAAAGGACTTCAATGTGCTATTTTGCCAAGAGCCCCTAAATATGTAGGGTCGGCCGGATGATTGAAACTTCCGATGCAAGTCAAATTGAGTCAAAGTAAAAATGAGCCGAAACTAAAACAAGTAGTGTCCAATTGAGCCTTCGTATTTTATTGATATGACACTTTACGTTCACACTATTAGCCATATATTTAGATTGTTACGTAGATTTTTATCTCGCTCAAATCAATATAATCACTACAACAAACTTAGTTTTTTCCGACATTGGATTTAGTGGTATTAAAAAAATGTCACTAATTTATATTTTTAGTATAATAATTATTGGTTTTTATTTTAAGTTCCACCATAAAGTAATTTAGCGATACTTAATTTGGTCTTTAGTGGCAAATGTAATTGCCACCATAGTCTATATAGTGGCATTTGTGAGAAATATGTCGCTAAAATCTTTAGTGTGATTTTTTAATATGCTGTCAAAGGCTCTAATAAATGTCTCTAAATCCTCTATATACACTATAAGAAATTTGTAATAGTGACATTTAAATTAAATGTCGTTAAGTATATCCCACTAAAGCTAATTACGTTGTAGTGAATTCTAATACTATAAGTTAAATTGTCACTTATTTCTTCAATTTTTTTCAGCCTATTCAGTAATAATAAAAAAAATCATATCAATCAAATTGATAAAGTATATAATAAATAACATATCTTATCTTAGGGGTTTAACCATCAATTTAAATTTTTTATTAATTTAGTTCGTTAACATGATAAACTATAAGAAATCAATTGCAATTTGAAACTCATACACCCCATTACCCGCATTTTAAGTGGAGCGATATGTATTTAGCATTAAGTATATAAGTCTTTATATTGTATGTGTATCATACTAGAGGCGAAATCAGAAAATATAAATTAATTAAGAGAATCGAAGAAAATGTATAGCATTACTATCAATATACTTGAAAAATCTACAACAACCGAATTTGAAAAATATATCGTAAAAATAAACTGTGAAGTAGATAGCGGCCTCGCAAGCGAGGCCCCTACCGACCCATGTGGCTTCACCACTTATCCAAACTTCTTGGGCCGAGGACTCAGTGTCACGAGAACAAACTTTTTAGGACATGCATGCCTTACGGGTACAATCAAAACTAGATCATTAAGGAAAATATTTATGAATGCAATACTAAATTGATGAGTATAACTATATCTACACACTATAAATAATGAGTTCAAAAAATAGAAAAAGGGTCCTTACCATGAGTAAAGTTTCGGTTATTTTTTTTCAACTATGCAGTTCAATAGTCATGCGGTTAACTGAGAAATTTAATGTTGCAAATTTAATCTATGCTAAAAGCTATTTATGCAAATACTCAATTTAAACTCTTTCATGAGTTGGATTATAGGCGATTGCACCTCAAATCTACCTTAAAATTGCCCAGACTACCGTCACTTAAAATAGTTAGTATATGTATGAGTATTGAGTACTTATGTAAGGTTTTTAATTTCTGTAGCTAAATATGAAAATTCACTTGACCTAAAAAGAGCATTTTATTATGTCTAACACTCAAATATGTCAAATATACTCATCCTCAGTACCCGTGAGATAGTCTCATAGAGTTTGTTTGATAGTTGGTACTAAACGATTGTAATTTGAATGATTAATTAGTACAGAGAGTTGTTTTTTGTCATTGGAGCCGGGGGACTCCTTTCTTGGGTCGTGCTCTCCTTTACGGGTATGAGTTGCCGCCGTCCTTCTCTCCCTAGACCCTGCCCATAGTTTTCTATTAGTGGGATATACTGGGTATGATGATGATGATGATGAGTTGTTTTTTGTCTCTTATTGTATATGTTATTAAATGAATTAAGATATTATATTGTGTGAACGATATTAAAAGGGAGTTTAAAAGTATATATAAATGAAATTAAAATAATATGGTTAAATTTATTATTTCTTTTGAGTCATTTAATTTAGATCCAAATTTCACTAACCATAATCAAATAAATTAATTCATTAAAAGAGAAAGTTCATATTGATACGTTTCCTTTTTTTTTTTTTTTTGACGTATCATATTGATACGTTTCTATTCTTAAAAGTGATTATATAAAATATATCCTAATTATTCCTAATTTCTAACCTATATTAATATGTCAAGTAATAATTGGATATTAACCTATACCTTTGAAGTTTCACCATAAATCTGTGGGCGTAGAAGAATGAAGATTACGTTTTGGAATTTAACCCATTGGAAATGGGAGTAGTTATTGACTCATTTTGATTTTTTTAATAAATGTATATTAATTAATTAAAAAAACATACATATATCATTATCTGAAAATTATTTGAAGTTGTGAAAACAAAAAATTCTAAGAATGTATTCAGTCTCTCAGAGTAAATATTCAAATAATATTTTGAGGGGTATATATTCAGTATTTGAGGTATTATTTGTGTTATTTTCGTAAATTTTTAAAAAAGCTATAATATATTAGAGTATATAACATATTTTGGGGTATCAACCATCAGCATAAGCTTTTGATTGAGTTGGTTCCTTAACATGGTATCAGAAGCCAACGTGATAAGAGGTCACGGATTCAAATCTCAACCACCCCTCATTTAAAGTGGAATATTGAGCGCCAAGTATGAAGAGACCTGTGTTGCATCCACACTTCTAGCCCAATGGGCTCTCGTTTGGGGGGGTGTGTTAGAGTATATAACATATCTTGGGGCCTCAACCATCAGCTTAAACAGATAGTTAAGGCCTCAAGATATGTTATATACTCAAACATATATACCCTGTTTTGTTAAAAAAAATTGTATTTTAGAAATTAATTTTTACCATTTTTACCACATTAATAATTTTCAATGAGTCATTCTCATATTCATATATTTCCTCATTTATTTATTAAATATTTCATCATCATCATCATACTCGGTGTTCCCGCACATAGATACTTTATGGTCAGGGTCCGGGGAAGGAAGGTCGACGACGTCTCATACCCATAAGAAGAGGGCGGTCATAATATTTATTAAATATTTGATCGAGTAAATAAAAACCATGGAACAACGACATAAATTAAATTTAGATACGCCACTAAAAGTTACGTGAGCAATGACCAAGAATGGACAAGCTAAGCTAAGTAGGACAAATTCAAAAGATAATTGACGTCCCATGCATTTTCAGAGTCACACATACTTGTACACTTATTGTGTAACATAATCACATATTCATATGTCTTCTTCTAAACTTGGGCTATTCTTTATCACAACCCTGCCTCCTTAACTGCACCTGCCACTCCATTCCTCGTGGCCCATTACGACTTGTCGTCGCTCGAGGGTCTTTATCAGAGGCGAAGTAAAAATTCACACAGTAACTTTTAAAGTCGATCTGTTTGTCTTCTGATGTTTGTCATATTGATAATTGATAATTAATTGAAATAGCTAGCGTATTTGATCACTTGTAGTTTTTATCAATTAATTTTAGATTGTTAGTAGATTTTGAACACATTGGTAGGAACAAATTGTTGTAAATTGATTAATTTGTAATAATAAGTTTTTTTAGCTAACTAATTTATCAAACACTAAAGTTATTAGAGGATTTGACCATCTCAACCATTCACATTCAATTTGAACCTAAATAAAAACAAATGATACTCCATATTATTTAAGATATAAGTGGGCACTTAACACATGTTCAAGATTAGATCTGTTAGTTTTTATCCGAGTCTAAATTGACCTAAAAATTAATATGACTTGAAAAAATCGAAAAATAGGTCAAGTACAACGACTATAATCTAAATCTTGCCATATCAAATGTTTTTCTAATTTTACGATTTCAAGTCGTTAGTTTTTGGTCCTTTTATAAGAAAAAATCTTTATAAAAAGCTCATGTTTTATGTTGTTCATGGAAAATTTTAGTGATAAATTAATAAAATACTTGTAACAAACTCAATAAAATTTTTAGTAATAAATAAAAAAGCTACGACTATATCACAAAGTTGTCAACTAAATATACTAATTTTTTTATCTCCAAAAAAAAGATAATATTTTTTAAAATTCAAAATAAATTAGTATGTTTTTAAAAAAATTAATGTTGTGAATCACACACAAACTAGCATCCATAAATTATTTTAATTATTTGTTAACCATAAAAAAATATTGAAGTGGACTACTATCAAATGGCATAAAAATCCAATTGCCACCCCCAAATCATACCAATCATTTAAGTACTTATATTAACTTATTTATTTGTACTCATTTGTCCAAGTTAAATTCATGGAAATAAAAAATTACAATTATATATCATAGATACCTTTATCAATACCATATCTTAAACCAATTTCCTCTCTTGTTCGTCACCACAAACGTCACTCCTTAGCCATGTGACAAATCTCTATAAATAAACCTCTTGCCACAACTATGTCCATCACTACCCACATAAATCTCAAACAAATAATTTAACCACGAGTTCCATCCAAAAATAATTTAATTTTAATTCTCCTAAGATTACTCGCCACTAAAATTTTGAAACCCACCCACCACCATCAATGGCGGAGCAAAAACCTCACTTTCTTCTTATGACCTACCCGGCCCAAGGCCACATCAACCCCGCCCTACAGTTCTCTAAGAAGCTTCTAAGAGCTGGGGCTGATGTAACCATTATCACTAGTGTCTCCGCACATAGTCGAATCAACAAAGCCACTGTTCCTACTGGTGTGGAGTTTGAATCTTTTTCAGATGGATATGATAACGGTTATAGGGCAAGTGACGGGGATGTCATGGATTATTTATCAACTTTTCGCCGACGTGGGGCTAATACCTTGGAGACGCTCTTTGAGAAGAGCGCCAGCAAGGGAAAATATGTTACTTGTGTAGTGTACACCTTACTTTTGCCTTGGGCGGCCGAGGTGGCACGTAAGTTTAACGTGCCATCCGCTCTCTTATGGATTCAACCTGCCACAGTTTTTGACGTGTACTATTATTACTTTAACGGGTATGGTGATATTATCAAAGAATGTGAAAAAGACCCCTCATGGTCATTAGAATTACCAAATTTGCCATTTAAATTTGTAACCCGTGACCTACCTTCATTTCTTCTACCATCCAACCCTTTTTTGTACACTTTTGCTCTCCCTACATTCCAAGAACAAATGGAACAATTAGAAAAAGAGGAGAAGCCAAGAATCCTTGTGAATTCCTTTGAGGATTTAGAAATCCATGCTTTAAAATCCATTGAAAAACTTAGCTTAGTTCCTATAGGACCTCTCCTACCCTCAGCCTTCCTCGATGGGAAGGATCCCTCAGATAAATCCTTTGGCGGAGATCTTTTTCAAAAATCTAAAGATACAGATTACATAAAATGGTTAAACTTACACGAGCATTCCTCAGTGATTTACGTGTCCTTTGGAAGCCTTTCAGTGCTAACCAAAGAACAAATGGAACAATTAGCTACCGCTCTGATCCAGACCCACAGGCCGTTCCTGTGGGTCATCAGAGAAATAGGCAAAAAAGAAAAATTTGTCCCCGATGATAACGAGGAAGAGAGTTTGAGCTGCATGGAGCAGCTCAAACAACAAGGGCTAATTGTCCCTTGGTGTTCTCAAGTGGAGGTTTTATCTCACCCTTCAGTCGGGTGTTTTGTAACACATTGTGGATGGAACTCAACTTTAGAAAGTCTAACTTCTGGTGTTCCTATGGTCGCGTTTCCACAATGGACCGACCAAACGACAAATGCTAAGTTAGTGGAAGACGTGTGGAAAAGCGGTCTAAGGGTAAAGGTGAGTAATGATGAAGGGGGATTAGTAAAGAGTGAGGAGATTAAGAGATGTTTGGACATTGTTATGGAAAGTGAGGAAATAAAAGAAAATGCTAAGAAATGGAAGGAATTGGCTATTGAAGCTGCTCAAGAAGGTGGATCTTCGGATAGAAATTTGAAGGCATTCATGGAGGAATTGTTCAATGTTGATTGTCAAAATCCATGATTATGAAAATTTATGATCAAATAACATATACTAATTATATTTGATATATTTTATCTTTTTATGAGTGATTAGTGGTAATTAATTTAATTTTAAGGTTTTTAGCTATAGTTTCATGCATGTTGTATAATTATATGTTATACTATATACTATATTAGTTAAAGTAAGATTCTTGTGTTTGGCAAATGTAAAGAAAATAAATTGAGTTTGATAGAGATGTGTAATTGTAATATTTTTGATATAAATTTTGATCAAGTTTTCCTTATACAATATGATCAAGATATATATATTTTTTAATTATTTAATGTGAGATCATAAGTAGATCTGAGGATAGAAAACTACTGGCCTACTCCTAATCACTACTAGATAAATAGTATGAGAATGTGGTACAATACATTGGAAGCGATATAGAGAAAAGTGCCTTATTAGCCGTTTTGTGTTTGCATATTTAGTATGTCAGATTCATAATTCTTTGGTTTTGAGATATGACGGACTATATTAAAAAGACTTGTTAAATCATATGCATTTCTTATTTTTAAAAAATTACAGATGATGTTTCTTAAATAGTCGATAGAAAACTATCTATTTATTATCATCAACAAGGATAAAGTAGTGTATATTATTCTAGCTACTTAAATAGTTTTGAGCTAAATTTATTTTTAACTAAGAAAACTTAATTTATTTTAATAATTTTGAGCTCAATCATTACCTGGGCTTTTTGTCTATGCGTTAATAATTGAGTAATTATGGATCACTACATTAGTGGATCCTCGCCCTACTATAATTCCAAATCTCCCTGCCTGGATTTGCCGGGCTTTGCCAGAAATTGGGGCCCGGCCCAGTCTGAAAATATAGATCGTAAATATTCAATTTTCATCAATTGGCAAATTTAAGATTTTAGTATAGAATTAAGAATCATTTACCAACTACAGCCTTTAAGTTTACTCAATTTCAAATAAACAGCCGCAAACTTTTTTTTTATCAACTATAGCCTCCAACTTAACAAACATGACATCGAGACAGCAAAAACAGCCAAAAAAGGTTTAAAAAAATGGGGTTAAAATGGGGTGTTTTGGCTGTCTCGATGTCATATTTGTTAAGTTGGAGGCTATAGTTGGTAAAAAAACAAAGTTTGCGGCTGTTTATTTGAAATTGAGTAAACTTAGAGGTTCTAGTTGGTAAATGATCCTAGAATTAATTGATAGTATAGTATACACAAATGACTCAAGTTGTGGCCTTGACAATTTTTGTCTAGATTCCCTCTTCTTAGTATCTACATAATGTTTAGTTTCTCTTCCCTTACATTGGTAGAAATAACAGACAAGTAAAATATATTAATTTCGCACTACTTCTCTCAGTAGAGGCGGATATGAATTTGAATTTGATGGATAATCGGTGAATGTGGGTCGTATGAAATGTCTTACTCGATGGATGGTAGGCATGGTATGAGGTCTTACCCACCCTATATCTACCCATCATGTCCCTATTATATCTAAAATTTACTACTTGATATTAAATTTTTTATAATTTTATTGAAATTTGGAAAAAAAATCATGAATATAAATTTTATTATATTTTAATCTTTATTTGCAAATTAAGAATTGCAATTGTAATGGTATATTCAATTGGCTCATAGTGGTGGGTATGAGTTTGAATGCATATTTAGGTGTGCAAATGTTATGTGAGTGTGAAAATCTTATCCGCCATATGATGCATTGATGATAAATATGAAAACATTTAATGAATATGAATTTGAAGGCACGAACCTACCCATTTTAGCATCAGCTTATCACCACTATACGTTAATATAAAGGATTCCTCCTCTTTCGATTAAAATAGATTATAGACGTCAACCATCAAGCTACTTGGTTAAAAAAGTGTCTTTAGATCGAAATGATACAATTAGAGGTGTTCATAGAGCATTCGAGTCAACTTTAAAAATATTTAAAGTTAATTTTAAAATTTTCTTCAAAAAAAAAGTTAATTTTAAAATGATAATGCGATAAAAATAAATAGGTAAAAAATTTATGAATCAAATAAAAGAGGAATAAATTTATAAATAAGATAAAGAGAGGGATTGGTGTCTATTCAATTTTAAGAATGTACTTTAAATAAAATAGATGAAACAAATATAATACTCCTATAATTACTCCACTTTATTCATGGATACCGCATAAAAAATAAATATCTTTAAAAACAAAGCATGGTGCTCTAATTTTTTAATAGGAAAATATTAATATTTAATTACTAATGCATGAATAATTGAGATTAATTATGGAAAAACTGGCATTCACTTTGTACTTGAACCACATGAAACCGTTAATATATATAATGATTAATTCTATATAATTAATCAATTAAGATGTGTACAATTCAAATTATTTTTCTTTTAATTGTGGTACATGATATAGTTCCATTAAGTTTTGTCGAGTTAACTTTAAAAGTGAAGAAGTGTTATTTAATAAAAAAAAAATATAAAAAATTGCTTAATTCTACGATTCTTCTTTAACTTGACTTTAAAATAAATTTAAATTATGTAAATATTAATGTGAACACAATATTTTATTTTAAACCGATCTTAAATACCTAATCTAAAAGAAACTCAATTACCCGATCCTAGTTGAAATTATTTTGAAAAAGTACACTCATATTTAAAATTATTATAGAATAATCAATAGTTGGAATTATTTTGGAGCAATTGGATAATAGTTTAAATTATTGATACCTATTTTTCCTATTTATATATAGTATTATTCAAAAAATAGACAAAAAAAGAGTATTGGCATTTTTGCAAATTGAGAAATGTAAAGAATATATTCAACTACGATAATGTAAAACAAATACTCCTATATATTCCATGGTTCCACCACCATTACAATTCACAACTAACAATTCTTCCATCAAGCATATAATTTTTATCATGAATCCAATTCCATTTTTTTTTGTCAAGTTTGAAGATTTAAATTTGACATCTCTAAAAATGAAACCAAATAAATAAGATTGTACTCCTAAAAGATAAAATTTCTTAGTCTTCCAACCAAAGTCAAGGGAGCACAAAAATCTACAAACCAAGTTATCATAAATCATAAAAAATAATACCAAAAACATTATAAATTATATTCCTTCCTATTCACCCAAGTTGTTCCATTTTCTTTTATGGGCAATTCACCGAGTTGTCTCATTTCCTTTTTGTCTATATTTTTTTTTACCTAAATACTCCCACTTTTCCAATTCACAATACTCAACTACCACATTTACAATTAATTTAATCAATTAAAATACCTCACTACCACCTTTTTGGTGGACCCCATCCAACTCTTAATATCCGTGCCCAACTCAAATGGGACAACTTGGGTGAATAGGAGGGAGTAACATTTTTAGACCAGGTGTCCTCACATGCAAGCGTTTAAAAACGTTGAGATTCAACATTGTTCCAACACCATTTGTTTCCCCTTTAATTCAAAAATTTATTTACACAATCGATTTTCCACTCTATATATATGTATTATAAGAATACTTCATTTGTACATAAGTTCTTTTGTTCCAAATCAAATTTTTTGTTTTTGACTCTTTTATTCATTTATTTTGTATCATTTTAAGTGAAAAAGCTCTCACATCATAATTTAAAATAATGCAAAATAAGTATCACAAAGCAATATACATCTAACAAAATATTATATGTGTGTACATTCATTTCTTTCTTTTGTTACTTTTCTTTTGAAAAAGTTACAATAACTACAATTTTATATACTAAAAGTCAAAAATGTACTAGTACTAATTTAATGCACTTAACCCACATCTTAAATACCTATCTAATCATACATTTCCAAATTCATACACCACTCATTTCACTTAAGAGACCTCAAATATATCTATTATCTTCACTCTAAACTCCAAATATTTCCCATTCCTTAATCCTCAACTTTACACTTCATAATAACCAACAATGAACAATCAAAACACCCACCATATCCTTCTCATTGCTGCCTCAGCACAAGGCCACTTAAACCCCACGCTCCAACTCGCCAAAGGCCTCACACGCGCCTCCCTGACTCTACACGTCACTTTCGCCACCATGGCCACCGCAGTTAGCCAACTAAACCTCCCTTCTTCCGAACCCTATCTCGGCCGTCTTTCTTTCGCCACCTTCTCGACAGGCTTCGATGACGGTGTTAAGCCCACCGACGACCCGAAGACCGTGGCCGAGAAAGCAAAGCGCGTGGTATCCACTTCCCTACATAAACTCATCACCACTCTATCCAATCAAGGTCGGCCGATCGACCTTTTAGTCTATGGTTTAATGCTTCCTTGGGCTGCTGACGTGGCGCGTGAGCTTCACGTGCCATCTGCTTTGTTGTTTATCCAGTCAGCAACCACCTTTGCAATTTATAACCATTATTTTAACGGTAATAACGGAAGTGAAATTAAAAGCCCAGATATTTCCATAGAATTACCAAATATGCCACTGTTTGAAAGTTGTGATATTCCTACTTTTCTCCTACCCTCAAGTCCACACTATTTTGCTGCTCCTACAATTGAGGATCACCTTAGAGCCCTTGATAAGGATCTTAATCCAACGGTTCTTATTAATTCATTTGATGCACTTGAAGAATCTGTGATCAACAATTCATTTAATCATGATGATCATCATCGTGTAAAGTTGATCACTGTTGGACCGTTGATTCCATCTGCCTTTTCTGATATGATTGATCCATATGATACATCCTACGGCTGTGATTTATTTGAGAGGTCTAAGGAGTATTTAACATGGTTGGAGAATCAAGTAGAGAAATCAGTTATTTATGTTTCATTTGGGAGCATGACCGTTGTAAAAAGGAAGCAATTTGAGGAGATATTACATGGGCTAGAGTTAACGGGCCGGCCTTATTTGTGGGTAGTAAGGCCCATAACCCATAACAAAGTAGTGGGTGATGAAGATGAGGTTGTTATGGAGGATATAATCAAAAATGGGCTTGGCCCAATTAGTGGTAGCCCACAAGAAAAAGGGTTAATTGTGCCTTGGTGTAACCAATTAGAAGTATTAAGTCACCCTGCAATAGGGTGTTTCTTAACGCACTGTGGATGGAACTCAGTATTAGAAAGTCTGGTTACAGGAGTTCCGATAATTGGAGTTCCACAGATTTCAGACCAGCCTACCAACGCAAAGTTGGTAGACGAGGTCTGGCGAGTCGGGATTAGGGTAAAGAAGAATAAAGATGTAGATGGGGAGGATGTAAGACAATGTATAGAGAAAGTAATGGGTGATGAAGAGATTGGAGAAGAGATAAGGAGAAATACAAAGAAGTGGATGGAATTGGCCCTAGAAGCCATAATGGAGGGGGGTTCTTCATATAATAATATTGAATGTTACATAAAAAGTATTCAAAATGTCATACCAAAAGAGAAAATAGTTAAAATGGTGGGCCCTTTAGAGGGAGAAGAAATGGTAAAAAATATGAAACTTGATGAGGTACTTTTAGAGGAGAATAATATAATTGATGAGGTGGGAAAATCATAGAAATCTAATAAGTATGAACTTTTTACTTTTAAGCAAAGTGGAATAGGAATATGCTAGTGTGTAGTGACAGAGTGTTTGTACTTATTTCCTTAACTAGTGTTATTGACAACCGTAGAATGTTGCACTTTTATTGATCTTCTACATCAAGGTATTGTAAGACCCGGAATGAGTAAATGAGTTGAACAGATAAAATAAGTTTGTTGATGAGATTTGGATATAAAATGCGATTTGATTGTCAAATATAAAACGATATAGCAGAATATGAAAAATTGACGTATTTATGCAGTACAAGTAATGTTATTTTTACGAATTCATCATTATCATACCCAGTGTATCCCGTTCATAGAAAACTATGATCAGGGTCTGGGGAGGGAAGGACGATGGCAGACTCATACCTATAGAGGAGAGTGCGATCAAAGAGTCCCCCGGCTCGAGAACGGTCTTCAAGAGAGAGAACCTGCAGTTGATAGATAGAATAACAAGCATACGCACAAAACAAAGGTAAGATCAAAGAAAAAAGTAAAGAGCGACAAAACATCCAAAATCAATAGCGAACTAAAGGTAAAACGGACAGGTTTAGTAATAAAATGCAGGTAAAGAGAGAGAACCTGCCGTTGTTAGATAATTTATAACTTATAAGGAATATAGTGAATACAAATTTTTTATGCATATTATTCCAAACTTCTGGGATGTTCAATGTTCTAAGCATCATATCCAATGTTGAGGGTTTTCAGTTTTCAGTTCGCCCATGCACGTTATAGATCAAAATAAATTTAAGAGATAATGTAGATGTGGGAATTCATCTTTGTTTAATATTTCTCTGTAATTGTAATTTTATTATAGGAAAATTATTCTTTAAAGGAAAAAAAATATGAAAATCAAGTAAATTGAAGATATTTGTAAAAGACATTAGAAAAGAAAATACATTCTTATATCACAAAATCTCATAAGAGACGGTCTATAGGATAGACCACAAAATTGGGCCAGCCCATTTTCCTTAAATGATTTTTTTTATTATAATATCAATTATATTATGTTATAATCCTAAATGTAAGGTATTATAATCTCGAATATACTATTCTATAACCCCAAATATAAGTTATTATAACCTCAAATAATTTATTATAACCCCAAATATACTATGTTATATTTTGGGCTGAATTTCATGAATTGCGTCTATAGAATAGACCGTCTCCCATGAGACTTACTGTTCTTATATATGAAATAAGGAAACAAAATATATTCCATTTACAAATATGATATAGAGTTAGAAAATCAAAATTTGGAATTGTACTATAAGGTTTGTGATGGCCCGGTAGTGGCCCAAATATTATTTGGAATTGTAGCCCAAGTGCCCAGAAGACTCTTCATTGCTCCCAACCAGCTGAGCTACTTTATTGGGCATTAGCATAGGGCCTTATAAGTTACAATTGCAATAATTTTTAGCTTGTCTCTCGATTAACCGTTTCTTTGAGAGACGTCTCTCAAACTCAATTCTTTAAACTTTAGTGTTCATTTACTGTAATCATATTGCCTATTTACATTATTCATAATGCCTATTTACAATATACTTAATACTTACTAAAAAAATACTTAAAATGTCTATTTACATTATTCGAACCAATTAAATATGCTCCTTCAAAGAGACCGTCTTTCAAAAATTTTGTGAATAGCTTTTGCCAAATGCACTTAAACAACTCTTCACAATTAACTTCATAGTAATTGGATCTTGCACATATTAGCTATGATCAGAAAAAGCTAAATGACAACAGATCTTATCTTTATTGAAGGAGGTTGCGGCCAATAAAACCATCAGCTTGAAGAACCTGCAAATTAAAAAAATGATACAAGACAAGTAGCAAGTCAAGCTTATAAAAACAAATATATATTAATATTAAGCCTAAACATGAACCAAACAAATATTTTAAAAAAATTACATTCTATACATAAACAATACAAAGTTAGTACTAAATATCAATGGGTCTGAATTTAAGTCTGAGTATTATGAAATTCGATCTATAATATCAAATATCATTTCAATTAGAAAGCACATATTACTTTCCAGAAAAAACTCATAAGTTCGATTCTCACATGACCTTTTCCTCTATAGGCCTACCGTTGTAATTTTAAAAAATATATGACACAAATTCTTATGAGAGACGGTCTCTTTAAGAGATCATCTTTTATTGGATTGACCCATAAAAAGAAAATATGAAATAAAAGTAAAAAATAAACTTTGATAGATTGAGTCTGAGAGACGTCTCTCAGAGAGACGTTCTCCCAGTAGACTAGCGGAATATATATTATATAATATACCCATAAGATACTATTTAATCATCTTTGATCTTTGTAATAAAACCGTGATATATATATTTTTCTCCATGGAAGTATTAAAGGAATCTCTAATCTTCCCAAACACAAAATTATCTTTTCTACGCGTATTCCTCCCTTAAAAAGCTGTCACCTTTTAAACACAAAACAAAATCCAACCCATTTCACTCTTTCTCTTCCCACCACCATTAATATCCCTTCTCCTTTCTCTCTCTAACCTTCACCTATCTTCCTCTTCTCTCTCTCTAACCCTTCAATGGAACTTACTAGAACTACCCTTTTCATCTTCTTCTTCCTTTTCCTTTCCTTTACTTCTGCAGATGATAAATCCACCATGAATGACTTTCTTTTAGCTTTTACTTCACCTCCTTCTGGGTGGGATTCTACTACTGATTACTGTAAATGGAAAGGTGTTAATTGTGATTCTAATCAAAGGGTTACTTCCATTAATCTTGCTAATCAAGGTTTGAGTGCTGTTTTACCAGTTTCATTGAACTCACTTTCTCAACTTACTACACTTTCCCTTCAACAAAATCAGTTTCATGGGTCTTTACCTTCTTTATCTGATCTTTCTAATCTTCAAAATGTTTTCTTAGATAATAATAATTTTACTTCTATAAAGAATGGAACATTTTCTGGGTTAAGTGCACTTCAAATCCTTTCAATTTCATTTAATGAGGCTCTTTCTCCCTGGCCTTTTCCTTCTGAAATCAGGGATTCTGTGAATTTGGTTAGTTTTTATGCAAGTAATGCTAAAATGGAAGGTGAAATTCCAGATCTTTTTGGGGTTTTTCCTGGGTTGCAGAATTTACGGCTGAGTTACAACAATTTTAGTGGGTCATTGCCTAGTTCTTTTAATGGGTCTTCAATTCAAGTTCTCTGGATTAACAATGCAGGTCTTTCGGGTTCGATTGATGTGGTTTCGGGTATGACCCAATTAACTCAGGTATGGCTTCATGGTAATAGATTTACTGGTCCAATTCCTGATTTATCTGATTGTAAAGAAATCTTTGATCTTCAATTGAGGGATAATCAATTTACTGGTATTGTTCCATCTTCTATTGTTTCTTTGCCTAAATTGTTGAATGTTACTCTTCAAAATAATGAACTACAAGGGCCTTTACCTGAATTTCCTAAAACTGTTGAGAAATGGAGTTTAGGGAATAGTAGTAATACTAATAGTTTTTGTAGGGATGATTTTGGGGATTGTGATCCACAGGTTAATACTTTGTTGGATGTTGCTAAGGATTTAGGGTTTCCTATTAAGTTAGCTGAATCTTGGAAAGGGAATGATGCCTGTAATCAATGGAGTTTTATAACTTGTGATTCTAATAAGAAGGTTATAATTGTTAATTTCGCGAAACAAGGGTTTTCGGGTACTATTTCTCCGGCATTTGCGAATTTGACATCGTTGACGGATTTGCTTTTAAATGATAATAACTTGACTGGAACTATACCTGCTAGCTTAAGTACATTGCCTAAGCTTAAGAGGGTTAATGTGTCTAATAATGATCTTAGTGGGATAGTTCCGAGGTTTAGTTCTACTGTGAATCTGATTGTTGATGGAAATAAGAATATAGGAAAGGTGCTACCACCACCTGGTAGTTCTCCTGGTGGGTCTGGTTCATCGACATCGGGTGGTGGGTCGAATAGTTCTTCGGTGTCGGGTGGTATGGTGGCTGGTGTGGTGATTGCAGTTGTCGTTTTTGTTGTGGTTGTGATGTTTGTTTTGTACAAGTGTTATATGAAGAGAAGGCATAGGAAGTTTGGGAAGGTTCAAAATCCGGAAGCTGGGAATGAGATGGTGAAGACCAATGTAGTCGAGGGAACGAATGGTTATGTAGGTGTTACAAGTGAGTTGCAAAGCCAGAGTAGTGGTGATCATGGTGATTTTCCAGTGTTTGAAGGTGGAAATGTAGCGATCTCAATCCAAGTTCTTCGGCAAGTGACAAACAATTTTAGCGAGAATAATATATTGGGACGTGGAGGATTTGGAGTCGTGTACAAAGGGGAGTTGCACGATGGAACTAAGATTGCTGTTAAGAGGATGGAATCTAATGCAATGGGAACCAAAGGGATGAACGAGTTTCAAGCTGAAATTGCCGTGCTTACGAAGGTTAGGCATAGGCATTTGGTTGCTCTTCTTGGGTTTTGCGTCAATGGCAACGAGAGGCTTCTGGTATACGAGTACATGCCACAGGGGCACTTAGGGCAGCATTTGTTTGAGTGGCAAGAGCTCGGATATTCTCCTCTTACGTGGAAGCAGCGAGTGACCATAGCTTTAGATGTTGCTAGGGGGGTTGAGTATCTACACAGCTTGGCACAATCAAGTTTCATTCACCGAGATTTGAAACCTTCTAACATCTTACTTGGAGATGATATGAGAGCCAAGGTTGCTGATTTTGGTCTCGTGAAAAATGCACCCGATGGAAAATATTCTGTGGAAACACGATTGGCTGGAACATTCGGCTACCTTGCTCCTGAGTATGCTGGTAAGCATCTGCTCAATATATTTGCCGATCCTTTTACATTATTATACTATCTCGTTTCTTAAGGTTAGCAACAATGAAACATAATTCGCTACTTAGTTTGCCTTTTGGATTCACGATTCGCTCAAAATGGTTGGCCGCTTATTTTGATTGCTTTAATAAGGATGCTCAACTAATATAAGTTGTCGGGTATTGCCGTTTGGCCGCGTATTGTATTGATTGACTTATGCCCTAACATAAACATACTTAATCGACAGTTCTTATTAATCCTGATTGCTAGTTGTCTAAGGACTTAATTCTTTTTTGATACATTCTGCTCTTGTTTATCGGTATACATGTGCTTAGATAGCCGAAAATTAATGTAGTATGTGTCCGACTGAACTGAATGTCCCACAACCCTCATGTAACATTAAACATCAACTTGTACTTTGTATCGTTCGTACCATCGGTTGATCTTGAAATTTTTTCTTTTTTAATCCTATTTTCTTCGTTTGGCTTCTGTTTTATGTTTTCTTTTGAAAGCTTCGTTTATGGCACACCACATGAATGCTACACTGTTCACGTGAGTCGTCATTGGGTCGTCTGGGTATGCTTGATAGAGCATTATTAGTGTTCAGGAAAACTAATGCACATTTTTAGATAAATGGATAGTAGCATGTAAACTGGTTATGTCTAGTGCATGAAGATTTCCTTGAAAAAGACCTGCCTGATGTTATTTTAACCATTGTTTTTAAAGAGTTGGAAACTTGGTATGTTGGGCCCATTTGGTTTTTTAATGTCTCTAAGACTAAATATAGTTTATATTGAAGTTGTTGTCATCTTATGTTTGGATACATTGGTAGACCCATCCAGGCTATGAAATAAATGTACTTACATGTTGTGCTCTTGTTTCTCCGACAGTTACGGGGAGAGTGACTACTAAAATTGATGTCTACGCATTCGGCGTGATTTTGATGGAACTTATCACTGGTCGAAAAGCCCTTGACGAGACGATGCCAGATGAGAGGTCCCATTTGGTGACATGGTTCCGTAGAATCTTGATCAACAAGGATAATATCCGAAAGGCAATTGACGCTATTCTTGATCCAGACGATGAGACTATTGAGAGCATTTTTAGGGTTGCTGAGCTGGCAGGCCATTGCACTGCTCGTGAACCACATCAACGACCCGACATGGGACATGCCGTAAATGTGTTGGGCCCACTTGTAGAGCAGTGGAAGCCTTCGTGCCAAGAAGAAGATGATACCGATGGCATTGACCTACACATGAGCCTCCCTCAAGCGTTGCAAAGATGGCAAGCCAACGAGGGCACATCGACAATGATCAGTGATATCTCCTTCAGCCAAACTCAATCCAGCATTCCATCAAAACCCACCGGATTTGCCGACTCATTTGACTCGATGGACTGTCGGTGAGCTATGAGTGGCATTGAAAACATGAGCAGATTCTTTCGGCTAAAAAACTACTCGGTAACTCCCATCTTTCACCCTAGTGATTCCAAGATTGCATGAGTCAGTAAAATTGTATTTATTTCATGGATTTGTTTATTTATTACTCTCTTTTTTTTTGGGTTCCTAATTGCTCATTAAGATCTTGTGAGCTAACCCAAAAAAGTTGGGGATGGTTAGTTGTTTTTTAGTTGAATTGGTGGTTAAAGAATGTAGAAGCACACATGGGTTTGGTAAGGGGAATTGATACCCATGTAACATGGGGCCATGGGATCGTTTGAAAAAGCAACTCAGACAGTACATCTAGTTCATTTTGTAACATATTCTTTTTTTTTTTGAGATATTCTTTAATTCTAATTATTATTCAATTTGCAATGCACATTTTGACTTTTCATTTCTTTTTTCCTATCCTCTATTTCTTTCTTTTTTTTTTTTATTATCATTGTTTGCTGGTTTGAGATAAGGTTGCGTTTATTCTCTATTTTTTGATTTGGAGTAAGTTTGGAGTGTTAGAGTGTATAACATATTCTAATGCATCAACCATTAACTTAAACTTTTAGTTGACTTGGTTCTTTGACATGGTTTCAGTAGCCAAAGTGACAAGAGGTCACGAGTTTGAATCTCAACCACCCCTTATTTAAATAAAATATTTAGTACCGAAGATGAGGAAGTCTTGTGCTGCATCCACACTTCTAGTCCAAAGGGCTTTTGTGTGAGGGGACGTGTTAAAATATATAACATATCTTGGGGTTTCAACCATCCGCTTAAGCTTTTGGTTGAGTTGGTTCCTTGACATGAAGAATCTCGTTTATTTAGGATCCCCTATTGGCTATCTTGGGTGGTAGTTACTAGTTCCTATTTGTATTGCTATAAATGTATAGTTGTAATGCAAACTTTTCAGGTGGGTTTAGGTTGATACATAATGTTGTCAATAATTGTAGTTAAAGACACATACATTATGCCAAAAGTGTCAAGAGTGGAATATAGAGTTAAGACATAAAGCTACAAAAGGGATCTTCTATGCTTTCTTGTAAATTTTAAACCCTAATACTCTATCTTGGGCTATATGAGAAAATCCGAGAAAT
Source organism: Amaranthus palmeri (assembly GCA_019776075.1). Lineage (NCBI taxonomy): Eukaryota > Viridiplantae > Streptophyta > Magnoliopsida > Caryophyllales > Amaranthaceae > Amaranthus > Amaranthus palmeri. Next base: position 1,053,425 of record JAAKBH010000295.1, read on the forward strand.
AAAAATAATCGAAATGTAATAACTCGGTTCTATAATATTTGGTAACGCAAATGATGCTCAAATTACTTGCTCGACTATCGACAATTAAATAAACTTATCTCCAAATTCTTTGTTATCTTAGCATTTGGTTTACTTCTTCTAGGGATTATGACACTTACCAAATACCAATTACCACCCTTTATTTTCATCCTGATAGTTACGCATGAACTTCGCTCTCCTTTTTTTGTTCCTCACAAACTTTATCCTAATTAAGAAAGGTATATTTCGTTGCTTTTTGGTGTTGCATACTTCCATAATAGTACACAAACATAAGTTGCTTTGTCCGCTACTTTGAAATTGTTATTGATATTGAAATTTGTGAGGGAAAATATCAGTATAGTAGCAGTTTTAAAGGGACAAAGTAATACTTTTAACGGTCTGAAATTGATTTTTCAGAAATTTAGTAAAATTTAAAGTTTTATGTCGGTTCAGTGGTATTAGATATATTTTTCAGTTAAAGTCTATATTTTTATTTAACTTTTACTTTATTTAGCTTATCAAAATAATTTCAAATAAATTAAAACATTAAGTTGAAATTTTTTTCTATAAAAATTTAAAAAATTATTTCAGAAAGGAGCGTATTATTTCATGCTATTGAATTGTGGTCCAACAATTTCATGAAAATGAGATTATTCATCACATACTCTTCACTTTCAATGCTTCACATTTTGATACTTAATTCCAATAATCGAAAATGAAAGGCAGGAATAGACTAGCTTTAGACATTAATATGTTAACACTATACAATATTCTTGACACCAATTATGACATGTAAGACATCTATATTTTTAGTTATAGCTGGATAAAAATACAATAATTTTATAGGTCATATTATTAATATTTTTTTTCGCAAACTTGAAGCCTAAAAGAAAGTATGTTAATTTAAATAAAAACAACGTAAACATGTCCAGAATCACTTTGCTTCTATTTCAAAAAGTTTCGTATGAGGGGGTGTGATAGTATACTGTACACAACATGTTTTGAAGTTACAACAATCAATTCAACCTTTTGATAAAAAATAATTTCTTATATAACATTAAACTATTAAAACAAACGTGACAAATAATAACAGATCTAAATCTCATTCATTCCTATCTCGTTTCTAAGTAGAATTTTTAGCCAAAAATTTGAAAGTAACCTCTCAACAAGCCTATAATGATAGAGTTAAGAGTATTACTCAATAATCATTATCAATAATTAGTACCCTGATTTATGAAAAATAAAAAAGCTAATATATTAATTAGGACCAAATAATAGCTCAAGGTAATGTTATTTAGCGCCTACCCGCCTGTGATTGCGGACAGCGAGTCAAAGAACCAAGGATTGCGTAAGTTATGATAAATTGCATCTACCAATTTTCAATTTATATATAAAAAAATATTTTACGATAAAGTTTAACACTTTTGCAAATTATTATAATCTTAATATTTATTTTTTTTTAAATTACAACCATCAAGTATCAGAGTTTACAAGTTCAGGCAAAAAACACATAACATTTAACCTAAAATTCCGACCAACAAAATGGTCGAAATTTAATGTTTTAACTTAAACATGTAAACTTTGATACTTTTGTGGCTGTAATTCAAAAAAAATAAACAATAAGACTGTAATTCGCAAAGTGCTAAACTTTAATGCTAAAATTCGCAAATTATTCATATATAAAAAAGGCCAAATGTCATAAGCTAATAGAATTGCATTCTATTCATGTTCCACGTAGTTTTTAAGGTGTTTTGTTTTAGTTCAAAATCTAAATATTGACGTAATACAAATGTCAAAAACACATTTTAATATTTCGTATTGAACAAATTAATTGTAACAAAAATTTTGACAACCAATAACATGAAACAATTATTCACACAATTAACAGTAATCCACACAACTTAGAAGTAGTATTGCATTTATGCAGAAGACATAGATATTGATTTTAGCAGATGGATGTGTCTAGATAAGTTTGGTATCATAATTCATACAGCTCATTCATCTACTTAATTATTGAGTAGTTTTCTTACATTATTTGGTCTTATCCTTTTTTACTTTTGCCAGATAATATAGTGCATGTATATGTATTCTTTACAATTACAACCCATTAAAATAATATTAATGTAACACTTGCAAGTCTTGTCCCAGTTAGAACAAGTATCGTGTTTTTCGGACAAGGTTTTAAAATTAAATCTCAATTAGCTCTTACTTTTCTCGGCCTATCCTATAATAAAAATTATAACAACAATACTAGTATATGAGAACCGGATCTTATTTCGAGCAAACACTGTCTTTCGTAAACAATGTCTTAAGATCGAATCTCACCTGGTATATTTTCTCTACAAGTTTGTATACCATTATAAGGGGTATCCATATGATACTATTTTAAATTAGGAAAAATTGATATTATTAATCTGACCGTTTATTCATTCGTTGTGAATAATTCAACCTTTTTGATTATTTTCTAAATAATCCAATGTAGTTTGCTCTTAATTCGGTGTGAATAATTCAACCTTTATTTTAGTTTGCTAGCAACATACCCTATTATTATCTATTATTAGTAATACGGTATGTTGTGGGCAAATTTATCATAAAGATTGGGTTGTTAAAAAATATTCCAAAAATAAGATTATTTATAGCGGATGAATAAAAGGTTGGATTATTAATATCAATTTTCGTTTAAATTAATAATAACTTCATAGTGGGTTTCTTTTGGGAGATAGGAACCCTCTGGCAGCCCATTAATTACACAATCTAAGCTGTACCAATCAAATAATTTAATCTTATGATTAAAATCACTAATTATTCTCTAAAGTCAAATACATGTAGCTTATTATGAGTTATGACTTTATCATCATTGCAACTACACTATGGAATGGAGTAGTATTATTCAACTTAGATTCTTTTTTTATTTTTGCATTAGGTTTATAGATCAAAGAACATGCTACATTCTAATGTTTTAAAATGCAAGAATACTCATTTTAATACAAAAGTCCATTAAATTAGACAAGTTCTTTATTAAGACCGTTTCATCGTAAGACGGCTTAATATAGGCTGAAATACTCATCATTAAATTAATAGGTTATAGTTGTGCTAGTATATGTATTTTGTTGATTATGTATTTTGTTATGATTAGTATTAAGCCCACTACATTCAGGAGGTAATATTACGCAATTATCAATCATAATAAGTTCGCTATAATTTTATCAAAGAAAGATTTAAGAAAAAATTGTTTTAAATTAATCTAACTTGTTTCTTCAAAAAAAAAAAAAATAATCTAACTTGTCCCTCATCAGTTGTAAATAATTCCACATATGGATTATTTTCAAGTAATTTAATCTTTAATATGCATGTGTTTTCAGCATACCGTTGTAGGTGAAGGGAGGGGTGGGGTTGTGATGGTTTAGAGGGTGGGATTGTGGTGATTTAGGTTATCTGTATGCTGAGAGAAAAAACATAGCAAAATGTGAGATTATTAGAAAATAAAAAAAAAAAATTATTCACAACAGATAACAGAAAAGTAGAATTATTTTTAGCGATATTTCTATTTGAATATTAATTTTTTTCAACTTGTTTGAATTACCAAAAAATCTATTAAATGTGCCAACATTGACAATCACAAGAAGGCATTTATAAAATTTACTCTTAAATTTTACCAAAAAGAAAATAAAGAAAAAGCCTGGTTACAAAACTTGGAACTCATGTTAGTAAACAATGTTTCATGTTGAGCTTCAGTAGGTCCTTTAACCAGGGCCAACTGTAAATATATTGGGACCTTAGGCGAAACAAACACATTGCAATCTTTTTCCTTTGCAATTCATAACATATATAGACCTTTTACAACCATTAATTTTGCTTTTTTGATAAGAGGCCTTGGGCGGCAGCCCCTCTTGCCCATCCTTAGGGCTGGCCCTGCCTTTAACAATGCACCATTAGGTCCCCTTCTTCTTGCCCGACGCCTTCTTTTTCAAAGTGTCGGGCACTATTCACTCCTGACCCATTGAGTTTGCTACATATATCAGAAAAAAAAAATGCATGGGAAACTTGAATGTTGCAAGCTCTATATATGAGACAAAGGGAGTATGTGATCGTCATCATGCTTAACTGTTTTCTGAGGATACATCATAGCGTGATTCCGAAATTGTATTGCTTACTGCAAAATGAAATCACTTATCCATATCACAAAATGCAATATGCAAATTACATCACTAAAACAAACAAATTCGTAACTTTGTTAACCAACGATTCACACCGAGTTACAGAGTTTTCGTATTTTCAAACCAATACTTCAATATACTAACTTCGAATTAGTTGCTGCAATTAATAGTAATTACTAATCATCATTTGATAATGTTTTTACATTTTATTTTGAATCTTGTTTGATTGTCTGAATGCATATTTTCATATTACCGATGTGCAATTAAAGACTAAGATCCAATAGTGTATTGAATAGCGAGAAAACAAGAAGTGTAGCAACTAATTCCATCCAGTTGCTTATTTTGTCAAAAGCAAAGCGAAAGAGCGAAAGAGCGAAACCACAAGGCATACATCATGGCCAAAAACACAGCGTGGTGCAACCCATGAACTCGGTTTAGAGGCAAGATGTCAGGTACTCGGATTCCGCTGCTGTTTCATTAATAAATTCTCAGTGCACACTCACAAATTGCAAGTACACCGTTTGGGGTGCGCCGCGGGTATATCCACATGAGTAGACCCATGGATTGTCACGGTCCATGGGGTGAAAGAATATTATCTGTGCACCGTAAACCCCAAGCAAGAATTATAACAGATGCATACCTGCTGCAAGTGCGCATAGTTCTGTATCTCTTCAAAGCTTTTGCAAGATTTCACAGATTTATCTTTCGAGATAATCTGCACAGACAGGATACATGTCGGCGATCTCAGGACTCAGATTCCGTGACAAACTGTGACGGGAGCCTGCTACTGCATGCTCATGTATATCTTTGACCCAATGACCGACTAATACCGAATCAAAACTATAGTATTTGTCACACCCATGCGGCCGATATTTGCTGAGAGAGAATGAAGTTTCTGCCTTTTCATTTCGTTAGCAAACACTAGCCTTGCAAGTAAATAAGCTAAGATGAGAAACAGGATGAATGTCATGTATACTTTAAACATTTCATGTCACCCTGCAATAGTAATAAAACTGTAAGATTAACCAAAAGATTATTAGACTACAAAAGCAACACTACATGTAATATCTATGTTACTCGGACTCTTCATTTTGCTACATGTAACTGTGTCTAATCCTTGATGCTCGGACATTAGTATGGCACTTAGACACTTCATTTTAGGCGTAAAATCGAAAATTACGCTTATCTGACACTTAACAGTATCCGATATCGGCACCCGAGTGCAAGTAACATAGTGTAGCATAGGACAAGAAATGAAGCAATTTGACATTTCTAGATCAAGAAATTGAGTGTAAACGTCGCAGAAAGAAAGATACGCTAGCCAAACCAATAATCATGAAGCCCAATAACTTGTGCTAAAGTAAATGGAAAAAAGCCAAACCTATAATCATGAAGCAATACTATTATTATACCCCCAGGCCCCAATTACTTGTTTGAAATGTAGTATACACCATAAGGTTGCACCAATGCATTCATTGAGAGCACCAGCAGGCCTGAGATGCTGAGAGATACCGACTCTCTCCATTTAATATGATATATAAACATTATACAATGTTCCCAAAACATGAAACCAGAGACATTTATGGTAGTATGTCAAACAAACACTACATTGAATCTAAAAATCCCAACTTTTAGTGACCCGCCATGTATTCAGGAATCAGGAGTAGCACACAATTGACACTTATGAGACGTATATTTTTAAACCGACCTACAAAAGGTCACTACAAGTCAAACCCGATAATGGTACAAACTACAAACTAAAAAGACCGACTTTCCAATACACATGCTCACTAATATTATCTTTGATCACTTTGTCATAGGATCTAAGTTCACTGTTCTGTTCAAAAGAACATCAGCAAGGGTCTCGTCCGTGTGTCTACATCAAAAGAGTGAATTTCAATCAATTCACAATATCATGAAAGACGATAGAAACTTGATATTGAACATACACATACACGATACACACGAGTCAAAATGGACGTTCAAGGTATTAGATCGTATACATATTGGACGAGGTTTTTCAAAAGCTACGTTAAATCCAACACATCTTTAGGTGGAAACATTTGAAGAAGTAAAGTACATCATGATCCTTAAAATATTTAAGTGTATATATATAACAGGACTATAGAATCAAACACATCAAAAAGAAGAGATTGACACTAAACCTCCATAAACATCTCAATTTTGAACTCATTGTAGCAGTAGTTTGAAGAAAAACACATCTCAAGTAGCTCAATGTAATCTTTTCTATTCACTCCTTGTCGCGATTTGTCAAAATTTGAAAGGACTCATACAACTAACATGAATAAAGAAAGAATTCAGTAGGGGCCACTTAAAATTAGGAAAACTTGTTCCAGAATAATCCCACCTTTTGCTCATCAGCATTGAATAATCCTATGTTTAGATTATTTTTTAACAATCCAACCCTTACAACACATTTGCTCGTGGCATACTTTCAAAGCCTTTTACCTTTTGCTCATCTTTGCGCAACTAAGCCTCTGACCCTAACCACATAAACCTCCCTAATCCCATCCTTTCCTACCACCTTTGAAATCCTAACTCTAAACCTAACCTCATGAAACATCTCTCCCCTTCGCCTTTCCCTTAGCCAAACTCTATTTCTTCTTGTCAAGTGGCGCCGTTTATGTGAAGTGGTCAAGAAAAGAAATCACAAAGTGATTGTGGGGCATTGGTAGTGTGAAGTTGCACAAAAGATGACGTAGTATGGATTGTATAAATATGGGTTTACACGCGGAAGGCAAGGGTTGTCGGCGTTGGTTGCATGACAAGGGTGAGGGAGGTGAAGGGGTGGGTTGTTCCTAAGGTGAAGGAAGGTTGTGGTGGTGACAGGACGAAGTTGTGCGGTGTCATTGGGGTGGGGGAGGGGGTCGCTGGTGGGGGAAGGGGAGGGTATCTGGGCAGTGGTGGAGGTTGGATTATGCCACGAGCAAATGTGCTGTAAAGGTTAATTATTAAAAAATAATTCAAAGGTGAAATTATTCACATTGGATGTGCGAAAGGTAGGATTATTCAAGACCTTTTTTTCTTTAAATTAAAAGGAAAAAATCCATTGTTTAGGAAAAAAAGTTACTCAATATATTTTTCCTTCAGAAAAAGGTGAGATATAGAGTTATTGTTAAGCTGTCTCATGCCCTTGCTTCCTTCTCCTGTCTAGCACATTCTGCGGCAATAGCTCGACTTTTTCTATATCTACATCAGACTCATCTGAACCCGAATCCGTTTCTGTTCCACAACACGTATCAGAATCAGACTCATGTCCTATTTCCTTTCCTTTCCTAACTTAAACAATCACAACCACAAAAGCCCAAAATTCTGTACAAAAAAACACTCACTAGAAATGTGCTAAAAACTGGATAAGGGACATTTTTCCCAGTTAATGAAAAAACATGTTAATCAACGCAAGTTCACCATAACAATTCATGATCGACTTTTATAGTGATAAAAACTGGATAAGAAGCAGTTTTTCAATATGAGAAATTTTCAGCCATCAAGAACGATAACTAGGACTATTTACTCATACTATCACTCGTGCCTCCAACCATGCATCCTCACGTTTTCTTTGAAGCATATACCCATGCCATCAGTCAACCTCCTCGTATGCCTCACCGGCCATCGCCTCAGCACCTTTTCAAACACATGTTGTCATTAGTTCTCTTTACAAAAATCTAACTACACATTCTACACTCTAAGTAGGTCATGTTAGATCTAAAGCTAACGCTTTTAGATTGTTGTATCTATAATACTATTATAGATTTTTGTATTGGCAGGAAAACTTGAATAAATTACAAGCACTGTAACGAGATTACAAGTCTTCGCAACCTACTACAAATTCTAAAATTGAAACTTACGATTATAACAAATAACTTGATACTTTCTTCGGAAATTTGATATCAAATCAAGGAACTATCTAGTTTTCCTAAAAGCGCTATTCCACCTACTTGGTGCTTAGGTTTAAGAATTTGGAATACACTTTTGAGATACAACGGTTTCGGTTTGCTATTCAATTATAAGCACTATATAGAGGTACCCCATTTTCAACAAAGAAAAAAACCCTATGCTATAAAGATGGATATCACAACTCACAACTAAGATAAATTCCATTTAATTATTCCTTAAAACAGCTATGAGCATGTAAGAAATGTATAATTTCCATATGAAATATTCAACTTTGGCATAAATTATTGATTTTCTAGTGTTTTCAGCAAAACTAGTTTGAATAAATTTCGAGGTAATTTCACCATTGAAGTAGACTCAACAACATAAATCATAATTATACCCCATACAAAGATTTCTCCTTTTTCTTGGTTAGAAAAAACCCAAAAACTAACTCTACAATCACATTGATTAATTCAATAAAATCCCAGAAAAATTCAGATATATGAACAGAAAAAAGTAGTAATTAAGGTAAAATCACCATGAAAGGCTTACACTTTATGAATTGGTATGAATAAAAACAGAAGAGGATTTAATTGAGAAACATACCTTAGCCAAGAACAGGAGGTTAATGGTGCAAATTGGCCAACATTGAAAAATGAAATTTAAGATTTGTAGAAATGATTGATTTTCTAATTTTTGGCTGTCGGAAATTGATGCCAAATTTCCAGGGTTTTTTTCCAGAAATTTCTAAAAACACAAAATAAATACTAATAAAGTAAAGAAAAAAATTAAAATTATTAAATTCTTCCATACGATGATAATTTGTCAATATTATAAATCACTTTTAATTATTTAGATTATTTATTTATTCCAATTAAATTAATTTGGTGATGATTAGTATCACCTTTCCAAATTAAGACACTTTCCATTTTAGTTAATTTGATCTAGATCAACACATTTTCTTTTAGGTATATATCTCTATCATTTTGTAATTGTATCGTGTTTTATTGAAGTTAGTGATTGAGGTGGTAATAGATAAGGATGAACAAAGATGGGCATGGGAAATTTGGCTTAAACATTGGAAAAATTAATTTTGCTTCTTTACTCGTGTAAGGATTTTCCTACCTTTAAATTAAAACTCTATTTAATAAATAAATTTGAATTAATTTTTTAGTTTGTTTCTATTTTATTGAATTTTGGTTTATTAACCCACTTTTTACATAATAAACCGCCAATAACTAATTTTTATATACATCTTCATAACAATCGAAATATTTTCGAACTTCGGCTAGTCAACAATTTCACCCAACACGATATATATCTAAGAGCTTCCGCCGCCAATTGTTGAACCCTAAAAGAAAATTGTTGCTTTAGACTTCATGGAATGTAGTACTAGAATTAGTCATCAAGTTAATCTCATAGACCATAGTAATGACAAATGACAAAAGCTTCTTTTTTTATTATTTTCTTTTTATTTTAAGATTGGAATGATGACAGATGCTAAGAGATTATTGCAAATAAAAATAGCTTATCAGTTCTTATCACAAAATCTAGATAAATTAAATACTTAATTTGTTACCTTAATATCCTCCCATGAACCTGGTACTAAATTACTCATTGTTTAGTCATATTCCTGTACTTGGCCTAACTTGGGCTTTTAATACAAACCCATCTCAATTTTGTCTTCTTATTTCTATACTTGTAGTGGTGAGAAATAACCAACAAATCCCTCATTTTTCATTCATTTTCTATCCTAAGAGCAAAATAATTCTGGGTAAAATTTTGATTTTTGTTCTTATTATCATCAAACAAAAAAAAATTGATTTGGGTATTTGATTTTTTATGTAAATTTTGCAGAGAAATGGCAAGTGTTGATGTAGATGTGATTAAGCATGGGGAAATTGAGAAGAAAGTGCAAAACAATGGTGGAAGTGTTTGCTGCCATGGAAAAGGTCCAGGTTATGCTACTCCATTGGAAGCCATGGCTGGACCTAAAGAATCTCTTCTTTATGTCACTTGTGTTTATACTGGTAAAGATTCTTTTCTAGTTAAGAAAAAGATTCAATCTTTACTAATCATGCAGTTTTTCACCCTTTGATGATCATGTTATTTTGATTAATCTTTTATGATTTGATTGCTATTTTGGTTTCAGATATTGGGGAAAACAAAAGTTCTTGTGGGTCAGTTTTTGTTGGAATAGGAATCATGATAGAGATTCTGAAATTCTTTTTTGCATGTCATAGATTAATGGGTTTTGTGCTGAATTGTTATTTGATGATTGAATTTGTGTATGGAAATTTTGGGGAAATTATATTTTCTAGTGATTTTGTGATAAAGGGTTTTGATTGGAATTGGGGAAATTATATTCATCCTTGGGGTTGATAAGAAATATACTTCCATTAATATTGAGTTTTGCTTTTATGATAAAAGTCTCAAAAATGGACAAATTATATTGATAATTAGCCATCATTGTGCCCGAGCTACATCCATCAACTTAAGCTTAAGCTTGTAGTCGAGTAGATTTCTTCGTTTTGGTTTGCAACTACAATCGGTTTGGCTACGATGATCAACTTAAGATGAATGTAGCCTCATGATATGTTATATACTCTGCTACATTGAGTATTGGGTCGTTATAAAAATTGGGTAAACCTCAAACACTATATTCAATAGGAATGGTGATTAACAATTAGTAGAAAAGATTGTTTGGTTGGAAATTGAGTAGTTGAATGCTAAGTAATCAACCTTGTAAACTTGTAATGAGAATTCAAAGTAAAATAATTGTCACATAATTCACTAATCTCCTAGCAAATCCAACATAAAAAAGCGAACTATGGTCGATTTTGGGCTATTTTAGGGTCATTTTGAGCGAATCGGAAATTCAAAAAGCGAATTAACTGGCGAATTATGTTAAACTGGTGTAGAGATCATGCATTCTCTTGATTATAGGTTGCATCAGCATTTCATATACTTGTGTAAAATCGAACATTCGAATACTTTAATGGTATGCTATAAGCTTACATAATTTCTGTAGGAACTGGGAGAGAAAAACCTGACTACCTAGCCACAATTGATGTTGATCCAAACTCTCCCACGTATTCGAAAGTTATCCATCGATTGCCAGTCCCTTACTTGGGGGATGAGTTGCATCATTCTGGTTGGAATTCCTGCAGCTCTTGTCATGGAGACCCGTCTGCTGATAGGCGTTTCCTCGTTCTCCCTTCTTTGATGTAAGCCGTCAATAAATACTCGTCTATATCTCAGTTTCATTATGTTTTTTCAAATAAAGTATAATATCTGTTACTGACGATTTCTCACATTGATTTGTTTTCGTTCATGTAACCGACCTTGTACGCTTGAAATACTCTGGCATTGTTGTTGTTGTTGACCAGTTTGAGCTCTCTTTCCTACTTGCAGATCAGGAAGAATTTACATCGTAGACACAAAAAAGAACGCAAAGGCACCCTCACTGCACAAAATCGTTGAGCCTGAAGAAATTATTTCAAAGACGGGATTAGGTTACCCTCACACTGCTCACTGCCTTGCCTCGGGTGACATTCTAATCTCGTGCCTTGGAGACAGCAAAGGGAAAGCCGAGGGAAACGGGTTTCTCCTGCTTGACTCGGAATTTAATGTGAAAGGAAGGTAAATAGAAATTGGTGGCTCCGATTTTCAGCAATTGCTTGGTTTGCATGATAAAAAGAACTTAGGAGCTCGTAAAGACTCGCTTTTAGTTCTATCACGTATTACTCGTATTTTTCCCTTGATGGATTTTCATTGTGTTAGGTGGGAAAAGCCAGGACACAGTCCATCCTTTGGCTACGATTTCTGGTATCAACCACGGCATAAGACAATGATAAGCTCATCATGGGGAGCCCCCTTAGCTTTTTCCAAAGGCTTCAACCCGCAGCATGTGTCAGAGGGTCTATATGGAAGACATTTATTTGTATATGGCTGGCCTGACGGAGAATTGAAACAGACATTGGACCTCGGAAACACTGGACTTATACCTTTGGAAGTAAGTCGACATAAAAATCTATTCTTGAATCTCTAGATGGATCGATGGGTCGAATGTGTCTTACCGGACTTCTTTATCTTTAATATGCAGATAAGATTCCTCCACGATCCTGCTAAAGATACTGGTTTTGTTGGGTGCGCTTTATCAAGTAACATGGTCCGGTTTTTCAAAAACCCGGATGGATCTTGGAGTCATGAGGTACGCCCTTATTTCCGTGTCTTTTGCATCACCTTGTAATAAAAAACAAAGCATAATGAATAGCACGGTTTGTTTGCTTTAGGTCCAAAGTGAATCATACTGACGGGATAGTGCATTACTGAATTAAGATTAATATCTCGAAATATTAATTGTGTATGTTAAAAACCAAACCGAACTGACTGCCTTCCGTTTCTTACTGGTTCCTTCGACTTTAGAAAAAGATAAGGCTTATGGATTGTTGGTGATTCGGTGGATTTCTTTGCAGGTTGCAGCATCTGTAAAACCTTTAACCGTGCAGAATTGGGTTCTTCCTGATATGCCGGGATTGATAACCGACTTCTTAATCTCCCTAGATGACCGATTTATGTACTTCTCGAACTGGCTTCATGGAGATATCCGTCAGTATAACATCGAGGATCCCAAGAACCCTGTCTTGACTGGTCAAGTGTGGGTTGGAGGACTTATTCGGAAAGGAAGTCCTGTTTCTGTAGTGGCTGATGATGGTTCAACCTATCAGGTTGATGTTCCAGATATTCAGGTTAATTTCTTATTTATCTAGTCCATTAAAATCTGAAACTAAGAACTATTAATCTTTTGCCCAATGAATACCCCATTTGAATAAGTATCAAAAATCCCGAGTAGGTCCATAGCATTATCGAACTAAGACGATGTTACATTATTTGTAGGGCAAGAAACTGAGAGGCGGACCGCAGATGATACAGTTAAGTTTAGATGGGAAGCGGCTTTATGTAACGAATTCGCTCTTTAGTTCATGGGACAATCAGTTTTACCCTGAACTTAAGGATCAAGGATCTCATATGTTACAAATAGATGTGGAAACCGAGAAAGGAGGTCTTGCTGTAAATCCGAACTTCTTTGTAGATTTTGGCTTGGAACCCGATGGTCCTTCCCTTGCCCACGAAATGAGATACCCGGGTGGTGATTGCACTTCAGATATATGGATTTGAGCATTGAAGTCGTCCCGAAAATAAGGTCATTGTATTAAATAAATTCAGATTTCGCTCGAGAAAACTGATTATTAGTTTGTTAATAGTTCTATTGTACCGCGCCTTTATATACCTAAAAACTCTCAGAAACATATATATTCAAATAACATGTATCTTTGTTACCTCGACACTTGGTTCAATAAGCAACACGTAAATACTCGGTTTTCCTTATTTTGTTGGCTTCAGTGATTATTTTACTGATTAGGTCATTGTAACACAAATTCGTCATTCGTCTGCTGATTCACCACCTTTTGAATTCGTTATTCACTAAGTTGCCCAGAAATAGTTGAAAGCCAATTCCATTTCACCTTTTTCACTTTGCGAGGATCCGTTTTTCTAGTTGGGTAAGCTTTTACGACCCGATAAAATGCGTAAAAAGAACCCTATATGTGGATGTAACAATCTTAGTTGACTTGCTTACTTTCATTATCAAGAATTTACCTTAAGAATAAAGAACACCGTTCTCGCATTATGAACCGTTCTAGCTACAAGTGGTCCGAGGAATATATTCGGTGCACCATTTTTTATATCCTTTCCCCATTACTGGGTTGATGTTATGATTCCCTAAATAAGAGTACCATCAAAACATTTTAGTAAGAAACAAAGAACCCTAGAAATGGAGTACTATCAAAACTTCAGGCCATATACTAACGAAGATGAGTTCGATAGTAGTGTAACTCAGATAGAATACAATGAGTACGACTATGAGAATTTTGGCAATGGCTCGGTCAAGAAGAGCCACACTGAGGTTGAGTTCGCTGAACAGAAAAACTACATCAGTTATGGCGCGTTGAGGGGTGATCAAGCACGACCAGCATGGGAAAGTCATAGTCTTCAGCCTGCAAATGCTTGGCGTCGTGGCCATGGTAAGTGTAAGAGGTGCACGGGCTGATTTTGCTCGGGATCGCAAAAGGAAAACTTCAGTTTCGAATTCATAGCATGGCTGCTCACTGCTTCGTTTTCGTTGATAGTTTCAATATGTGACTATGTATTATAAATGTCATAAATAAAACCGAGCGATGTTGTAAGGATTCTGAAGAACATGTTAAGAAAATTATCTATATATAGTAAACTACATTAATAGATCATATTGTGAATGTTTTGTCCTTAATAATCCACATTTCATGATCGGAAATGAACAACAATAAACACTTCCAACTACAGTTCTCAGTATTTAACAGGACAAGACAAGATAAGATACGACTGAAACTGATACTGATACAACAAGAACACAAAGTTAAACACATGTATGCGTTCAAGTGCCCAATTCGGCTATTTTATGAAAATTTCTGTAATTTATCTAAAACAAAGTGTTGTGTCAAGGAATTGACATGTGTACTTAAATCGATTGTCGAGTAGACCATGCAGCAACTAAGACCACCGAGAATAGTAAGACATTGATCTAGCCCACCTAGCACACAAGCTGAGCAAGTCGAAGCTCGAATCATTCACAAGACCGGTTCCAACAGATTAACCCAGGTCAGCCTAGCATTCCCACCGGCCACCATCAGTAAGAGATTAACTCAAAGTTGATTTCTAAAACTGCTGCTTTCCCTTAAGAGGATTTCCAAGTCATGCTGATGACCAGCAAAACTAAGATGTGATGGATTACTGATTAGTATACCTGAGCTGAAACCTCTCTTAGTGGTTCATAATAAGTCAAAACCAAGCATTATAGAAATCATGTTTAGGCATCCATCAAGTATAGCTCACTATCTCAGTGAATGAACTTTGAAAATCATATAGTTTGACCAAAGGTGATCATTCTTAGTAGATGTGTTAAAATGGTTAGTGGGGCAAATTTCAAATTGGGTCATTAAATAATGATGATGGGATCTGAAAATTTGCCAAAATTAGGAAAATGGATAGTTAGTAGGGTTCAAATTACCGTCGGATTTGACCCAATATTTCCATGTATTTTGGATTGCATCATTTTCGAATTACGAGTCAAATTTCGGGTTATGACCCACTAATTACTGGTCGAATTTTGAGTCAATTCTATGTCGGGTCAAAAATTGATGGGACTAATTCTGAGCTGCTGAACGTGCAAAAAAAAAAAAAAACAATGTGATTTGTCATAAAAGGAAGTAGGTAAAGTGCGGTCCATCAGAAGGCATGCCCTAAAGTTGGCTTTCCACTATCAAATATTCAAATATACCACCTTTACACTAATAAAAAGCAGACACTTATATGGTGAACTTACAAGAACATAAACAACTCAAAAAGGAGAAGTATGGAACTCAAAGCCATCAGAAAACTTGCCTGGTTTTTGTTACTTGTACTCCTCAGTTTGTCAGTCCGTGTTTGCGGTGTCAAGGTGCAGGAAACCGATGCATACTTGCAGTGTAATGGGTCCATTGCCGAGTGCCAAGAAGAGAACGAGATGTTGATGGGATCGGAAACAGCACGGAGGTTCCTCGAAGAGAAGAGATACATCTCATATGGCGCTTTAAGCAGAGATCAACCGGCTTGTAGTGGTGCTCGGGGTCAGGCCTACTCCAGCAACTCCGAATGCCTCGGTCCAGCTGCCAATCCTTATCACCGAGGCTGCTCCAAGTATTATCGGTGTCGATCAGACACTTAGCAGTGTGCTAGTTTCATATTACATGTTTTACTTGTGTATTCATCACAGAAAGAGTTCAGTATTCCTCAACATATGGTTTGTATATTGTCCATTCTGACTTTGCTTTTCTAAATGTTCTCTCTTTTGAGTTCTCATTATTTTAGGTCCTACTAGACATTAGCAGTGTATAAAATTGAAATTACCGAAGGAAACCCGATCAAAACTGAGTTGAAAATATTAAAAGGTCACGTAAACTGACTAAACTCGACCTAATCCGACCTGACCGACTCACTTAACAGATACTGCTAGCTACTACTTTTACGAGTATTATTCTAGCAAGAAAATAATAAGAAAAAAAATGATGAAAGAATTGACGGCCATTTGAAAACTCTGGTTGGATACGACAACCACTTGCATCGTATTAGAATTTTAGTTTAAATAGTTCGGAAAACTTGCATTACACCTTCATGGAGGGAAGAAAATAAGCCCTCCAAATAACTCAAATGTAGCGTATAAGTTGTACATTTCGGCAAAGTTAAAGAAAGATGATAGTAGTTTGAGATTCTTTCGCTATCTTCCACACATCTCATTGAGCAGTCCCAGCATATTGAGATGTTAGTCGTTTTGTTTTACTCGATCCTTTAATATCATACTCACTTACAGGACAGTTTCCAAACCTCTCTGACATTTGACGAACCATCAGTTACTTCAGCAATTAGGTCGGCTGTCATCTTGCCTGTGAATCAGCAGTGCAAATAAATCAAGACCTATGCACACGCAACTGCTAAGAACTAGCAAGAAAGTATCTCGGAAGCTAATCTTATTTTTCTTTTTTCAATAACGAAATCAAATCAAGTGGAGGAAGAGCCACAAACTCTTTCCGTGAGACATGATTGAGCAATAACTAGTGAACAATTGAGCATGATAAGCAAAAAGCATCCTATATCACACTACAAAAAACTTACCATCTTTCTCCACAATAGACAAGAACCGGCGTGATCCTCCTCCTACTCCAAAATAATGCTTCTTGGCAGCCACGTAGATAACACCATGAGGATGTCGGACACACTACAAGGTTGGTAAACGATAAATCCAGTCTCGAAAAATCAACTTTGTAGCATAAAAAGCAAATACAACACAGGAATTCCGTTGTCATACTTTTTTAATAAGGTTGTAAAGAATCGGTAGAGTAGAGATAGAATAAACAGTCTCAGCCATTAAAATCACATCATATCCAGTCGTTGGATAGTTGTCGGGTGATGGAGCATTGTTATTGTCTATGTTAGCATGGGGTAGAATACGATCCACTTCTCCCCAATCACCAGCAAAATAACGAATTTCACAATTATCAGGAACCATAGATCTTGAGGGTAGATTTGCATTCACATTTGGAATAGTGAGGTGTTTTAAGACCTCGGTGTTGAAATCCTGGAAATGGATAGAATCAGCACCCTGCACACAAGAAATGTAAAAGATGAACAGTGCATAGAGATGAAACACTCGTGAATGAAGAATGAGCAGTGACATAATCACCTTAAGGAAGGCAAAGATCCCAGGAAGCCCGTGGCCACATCCTAGCTACAAACAACAAAAGTTACACGGTTACTACTAGAAAGTAAAAAGTAAAAGGTCAGCTAAACTTAATATTCATCGGAAAAATCAAAAAGAAAAGAAAATCCACTGTGTAGAAACGTCAGTTTGAGCTAAAGGCGTATGCCTTGTAGGCTACACCAAGGTCAAAGTATTAGTCGTTAACGCAATAAAGGCTTAACATATAGATCATATATGCAAGACCAAGCAAACAGTACACATCGAAATCTTAATGGAGACAGAACTAGGGTCATCTGACCAAAGCCAAGACAAAATTCAGTATGCTAGTGCAAAATCTAAATGGAAAGTGGAAGGATTTTGAGAACACACAGTGCATCTTCATTGGAGATGTGACCGCAGAAAATTTATGAGTACAAATTGTCATCATCAACATGGAAAGTAATTGAGGGCTAATTCTTCCAACCCACAAGAAGGTTTCAGCTTCAGTAGAAAGGAGACCTTCCCTGGATCTCTAAAATCTCACGGGCGCCACAGAAGAGCCAAAACTTCTTTATTTGCAAATGTTAACTCACAGTTACATAAGGTCAATAGAAAATCTCGAGAAGCTTTTGGAGAAAAGTCATACGACTCATACCAATTACCGGAACCTAAAAACATATGGCATCTACCAACAAACAGTACCAACAGACGACATAAAGCCCAAAAATCAGCCTTCAGGAGTCGCTCCTTCAAAATTAACTCCCAAATTCTTTACTCTTTTGCAGGAATCTTGCGAGATAAAAGTGAAAATCCAAAAAGATATTTGTCATTTAAAGGCTGGCCATCACTAGTCCCAAAATTCAAAATGATATACAAACCAAATCTGCACCTGGAAGCATCATATAAGATCTTTCTAAAAAACATTTAGGGCATGTTCTCTTGTGCTGAAAACAACCCACATGAATTGAATAGAGCGAAACTCATTTAAACTCCTTGATCTAAATTCTAAACATAATTGATTAAAAAGAATGAACTAAACTAAACTGGATGAATAGAAGAGAGTAAAAGTGATGAACTCAACCGAACTCAGTTGCATTGAACTCAATAGTAAAGAATCGAACACAATAAAACTCAATTGATTGAGAGTTAAGCTTAAGCTTAATTCAGCCGAAGGCCTGCAATCAAGTTGTAGTCTTGTAGAGAATATGGTGCTCGTCTCACTGAAACTAAACTAACACCATAATGTGCAAGGATTTCCCATTTAGTTACAATGACCACAAATGACATTAGACCCAAAATCAACCCACTCAACCTAGCTCCAAAGCTGTTCATAGAAGTCCAGATATTATCCACGAAATATTCATCAATCTCGACCCCTCCTTGAAGTAATGACATGTGTACACACACTTCTACACTTTACTTTGGACAAAAAACATGATAGATTTTTATTAAACACCCAAGTCCAACATTTAGACATGCACCACTAACATCTAATATAAAATCATGAATCCAAGTAACATAGTCCACAACAACCCCCATTGAAGTTAACTTCATTAATTCTAACTCCTCTTTTCTAACTCAAGTTTTATGGGTCTATGGCTCTATGCCTCTTTTACTAAAAGAAGAAGGCTTCCACAGAGGAAAAAGTGATATACCCTAGCTATCAACAGAGGATAAAGTAATAAACAGTAAAACATCAAATTGACTGTTCTTAGTAATATGCTGAGAAATAGTGCAAAGATGTGTAATCATTTGTAAAATGCGGTCAATGCAGATGGTTATCCGGTTTTCATGGCCAATATTTTGGTTGTGTTAAGCTGAAAAACCTATACAATAAGGTCACAAATCACAAGATGGTGATGTGTGCAATATATTCCTTTACGGCTGAAATTGGTTATAGCACTTGTCGATAATAACGCCAATTGCAACATTTTTTTGTTGTTCTACATTACAAAATCAACAAAAGCAAGAATCACCTGAAAAAGAAGCCCACCTCTAAAACTTTCTTCCCTTCAAATGATAAATCTCCCTTTTGTATCTCCGAATGGAGAGCTTTCACTAAATCAAGCGAACCCTCCCACAGTTTTAGGCCTCCTATCCTCCATGATTAATTGAAAAGCAAACAGTTAACAATCAGTTAATCACCAAAACAATATGGTAGATTAAAAAGTGCTACATTCAAGGAAATAGTATGCAGACCTTCATATTTTCCAGGGACTAAATCAGAGTTTGACAATGCAAAAACCTCCCGGGTACTCACCCGGCCCTGCAAACAAAACACCAATTTTCTCTAAAGTTTTGGCACTACATTGTAACAACTCAGAAATGTTTCAATCTGATTAAGAATAATCATCTTAGAACATCTCAAATACAAGGTCAGAATGAATTAAGTAGAATACTACTAGTAGAACTTTTCTCTCAAATATTGATACTAATTTGTTTAATTAAGAAAAGATATTACCTTGAACAAAGTAACAACCCCCAAATCAACTTGCTCCACAATATACTTCACAGAAGTAGAAGTCTGTATCATCAAAGATTCAAAACCAACAAAAATTACAATACAAAAATTCAACAACAAATAGAAATAAAGATAAAAACTTTCAATCAAATAGAACAAACCTCAGAAGGGAGTACTTCTTCGCAAGGGGGTGGAGGAGGAAGAGGGGTTTCTGGGAAATCAAAAAACCCTAATCCCCCAAAGTTTGCTTTCTCTTTGCTTTCATCTGTCGATTGAAATAGCCCAAAAGATTGAGACCCAGCACTCTGAAGATGAAAAGAAGAACACTAATGACAAAATTAGAGACATAATCGAATCATAAGAATATGGGTAGTAAAAAACCAACCTCAGAATTTGCCGCCATTTTTGTTGCAGAATTCAACTGTTCGAAGTTCATACTATGAGAAGAGAGTGTGAAATAGGCTATTTGTTTACTCTCCCAACTCCAACCAAAATGCCAAAAACAAGAAACAAGAGACTACACAAATTGTCCTATAGATTAGTTCAATAGTTTTTTTTTTTAAATAACTTGTTTCATATATTAACGATCAAGATCCACCAAGGTTAAGAGACTGGGTGGGAACAGTTCCATACATACTTTCATTCGCAAACCCCGTATCCCACCTAGCCACAGTATTACGGTATCTACGTACAAAGCTACACGAGAAAGCATTAAAAGTAAAAACAGACTCAATAAGCCGGTCAAATAGTTTGTTTAATGTAAACTACTCCTATTATTATATGAATTGTGTGTTTGAGATCGTCGATAGCTTGATAAAAATTTTGCAAGTAATTGAATTAGCGGTTAAATAGACTTTTTATTTTCTAGAAAAAAAACGAGTTATAAATATATTGTTAACTTAGTAGATCATCTTGTAAGTTTCTTTAAAATTCTAAAAATTAAAAATTTAATAAAAATAACAAAAATAAATAAATTCATTTTACTAACAAGATTTATATAATCGAGATCAACCCAAAAGCTCATCCCATTACAATTAAATTTCACATTAGGGCAAAGTTTATACTTTATACATCTACTAAATAACATGTTCTAAATTATTGACTATTTGGTGCACATTTTTTTCCTACTAACTTAAATACAAAAATAGTAAAGAGTATCAAGAACTTCACAAGATATAAGAACATAATTAAAATTAATTAGCACAAAGAATTATTGGCCAAATATGATAATGAGTAAATTTACACAATGAATTCAACTAACAAAAATAACTAAACATCACCATTTACCAACCTTATACAAAAGAGACTACCCAGATATTATCCAGATTATAAACTACTTATTGTTGATAAGAACATATAAAAACTCTCAATTAAAATGAATGATTGATTTACACAAAATCATCTTAAATGTTACAGAAGCCTTTGGATCTAAATGATCTTGTAGTAGGTTTACATTACACCTGTACTGTTATAAAATGTCTATACGAAGCTTTGGTGCAAGGTTCTGTTGATCTTGTCGCCAAGATAACCTAATTGTTCACGCAACTACTACAACAACATACACATTCCAGATTGCTTCTAAGATGAACTTTCCGATTCATTATCACTCTCGATCATCTTAATGAAATTCTTGATGATACCCATTCCTTCTGGAGTGAGAACACTTTCAGGATGAAACTGAACCCCCTGCAAAAATCAATGAAATTAGTGTTCAGATATACATGTCTCTCTGGCTAGAAATGAAAGCGAGTGATATGCGTGCTCATCGGCCCTGCTACTTGAAAGCATGGTTTTCGTTTGTATTTTCCCCCCTTTTGCTCATTTCATGTCTACTTTTTCTTCCTTTTTTGAGACTGAGTAATGGTTGGAGAGGGCATAAAACTAGAGGATTGTGTTTACCTGTAAATATTTGTATTCTTTATGACGAGCAGCCATGACCAGTCCATCCTCGGTCCAAGCAGTAATCTCAAGCTCCTCGGGGAAGTTATCTCTTTCAACCACAAGGCTGTGATATCTCGCAGCAGTGAAGGGGCTGAAAATGTTTAACATTGAAAATCAATATACAGTTCAGAATTTACTGCAATCATTTTCGGGAACATAGAAGTTAGCACAAGCCTATTTGTTTTAGATTGGAAAAGAAAGTCGCTGAGAGAAGTAAAAATAACCTCCCACACACATACGAAAGAAGGCCTTTTTGTGTTTCAACCCTTTAATCATTGTTAGCTTAACATCTGAAACTATCTTACAGACTATATAAGTGGGTGCAAATAAAAGGAACATATAGTAGGCCCTATGCAGCAAACTCCTTTATAAACCATGAGAATCAACTAATAACAAAGCTCTATCAAACACGAGGATTGCAGGTGGAAGATTCATGCCTGTCTGGAAAACAAAAACAAAAACGTATGACTCAATATACAAGAGGTTTAGCTTTAACGTGATGAATTCATCCCAACTGTAGGCCACCTATAAAGTAACATACGTTATCTCCTATGAAGAATGAAACAGGGCTCCTATTTAGTACGACCCTCACACAACAACAACAACAACAACAACGCCAGAGCCTTAATCCCAAAAGATAGAGGAAGACCTATTTAGTAAGACCTACATGAACCAATATAGGTTGTACACATGGATACTTTTGCTCCATTCATTCCGGTTTTCTACCATATCAACTTGTAAATCTAGGCCATTCATATCATTTCTTACTCTTGTCCTCCAAGTCATTTTCGGTCTTCCTCGCCCTCTTTGTAAGTCTCTCGAGCTCCAACTTTCTATCTTCCTTGCGGGTTCACTAATATTACGTCTTTACGCATATGCAAACCATCTTAAACGGTTCTCTTTCATCTTTTTCTCAATAATTGCAACACCTAAACCCTTATATCTTTGTTTCGAATTCTATCTCTCAAGGTATGCCCACTCAAGGCATGCTACGTGTTTTATCCAAATATAAAAAGAATAATTAGAATCTGGTGTCTGTTAGCATCGATTTAGTGCCTCATACCATGTTATGAGTCACTGCTCCAACATATAATCACTTCTAGCATCACTTAGTTCTTTTCTAACAGTCTATTGATCAAGACAGTAGTGTAAGGAATATACAACAAAACACTTACTTCGGCAAGCCTGAAAACAAGCCTTGACTCCCTTTCTCATCATAGTACACTGGTGAGCTTTTTCCATGCATAACTCCATATGGAGAGCGCACAACTTTCCCTGTAAAATAAGCCATGATAATGTGATTCAGCAGAAAGATAAAAGCATCTACAGGTGACAAATGCAATCTTGGAATAGTATTTAAATGATAAAACTGTACATAATGCATAAATTTACATCCAAGAAACCAGTGTTATCTTATAAGTTATAACCACAGTTTCGCTTATTCTCAGCACTGAGAATGACAAGTGAACTTCATTTTCTGTTCCATGCATACTGGGTAGGATAGCAGTACAAAGGAAAGCATTATGACAGAAAAAACACTGCAGGTTGACATCACAAGAAAGAACGCACCTAAGATAACAAGGCAAGAAGAATACATTGCTTCAACAATTGTAATGATGATGAAAATAAAACACATTGATCCTACACATGTGAATCAAAATAGAAAGATTTCTTGCTTCATCTCTCCCTTGGGTTTATTGTATATTAGTATCATATAACACCTTCCCAAAGAATTCACTTCTGTTGATCACAAGTACCCACACAAGAAAACAACTAAAGACAAATAACCCAAATTTTTTTTTATATACCTAAAAAGGCTAAAACCATTAAAGGTTAAAAAAATTAATAAACTTTCCTTTAAAAAGGAAAATTAACTAAATATGACTGTACCTAAAGAGAAGCTTAAGTAATAACTGCAAGATGCGTAGAAAGAGAATTCAAGCAGACTTTGATACAGAACCACATCCAATTTGCAGTACAAAAAATCAATTAAGTGAATTCTCACCTCCAAAAGCCTGTCCAATGCACTGCAGGCCCATACAAACACCAAATATTGGTACAGAGGAGCCCAATTCCAACACAGTAGCTAATGAAATTCCTGAGTCTTGAGGTGCACCTATAAACAAAAAATGATATAAGGATAATTCAAATAACATTAGCAGATTAGCAGTTATATAGTCGCATATATGTATCATAGAAATGAAAAATCACCCCAATTCCAACCATTGCAAATCAAAAATCACTAAATTAACTCCTTTGATCACATATCCTCCTCCGTGTGTTGTTGTCTTGTTGATCTTAACCACCTTTCCTTGATCATCCTCCCTTACAGCGTGGCACAGTAAATTCCTATTTCTAACTGACTAGTCAATTTAAAAAATTCCTAGCAACATTGTCGGGGATCAAGCTTTTTCTTTGAGATTATTGAAATACACGATGTTTTTAAGACTTCGCAATACCATACATTAATATTTGAGACCATAACCATCATCATAGATCGTTTAGTAACTAAAATAAACTTCAAATGAAACTCAGGTTTAGAAGATTCACAGATCCTCTGGCATATGCCTAATCTAATACACAGAATGCAAGCATCAACAATCATCATCGACGTTCTCCAATGCTTCTAAAAAGGTCACTTCTGTGCTAGGGTTTCGAGAGGAGCATGAAAGTATACACAACCTTCACTCTGAGACAATGATGATCATGACTATAAACCGTATCAACATTATATGAAATAAAGAATTCACAAATATAATAGACCTTTTCCGGTTGGTCTATGATAATCCAAAATAATAAATCTGATGTGGAATGAATGCATATCATATGATTTCAAAAATCAAATAGGTACATACAAACTCTTTGAAACAATCAAAATCTCTCACCTGGACCAGGAGATATAAGGATTCCCCTTGGATTTTTCCTGTCATGAGAGGATTAGCAGCTTTGGTTAGTTTATTTATGATGGCGATTAAAACTTAGTATATTGTTAAAACATTTATACGCATTTCCAGACATGCATATCAATCTTCTTCCTCTTTACCTTTTCAATTCTTCCACAGAGATCTCGTCGTTTCTGTACACCTCGAAGTGTGTACCTAATTCTCCCACATACTAGCAAATGAAAACAATAAGACTGTTAAGAGTAAAATAATAATTTTCTGACTGCCAGAAACTTGACTGAAAGCGAAAATGATTTTGAGGATAATCAACCTTCAATAACAATCATCCAAACAAGTTGCCAAAAGAAAATCATTCCAATGTTAGCCTAAGATTCTAAAATGAAAATGAAAATAAATAAAAGAATATAATTTGCATTTACTAGTTCCTTTTATCATGAATATTTTTGTAAGTGCCAGAGGTGAAGACAACTTATAAGGATTATCATACAAAATTTTTTACTTATTCTCATATTGCACTAATTTTTGCATGCCTTTTGGCTTTTGACTCACATTTAATACACTTCTTAGGCAGACACACATAACATTCGAAACATGGAAATAGAATAACTTCTGCTATAGGATTAGATAGCAGGAATACCAAATTTAGTAAGTTTATTCATGCAAGACATATAAACTTCTTGGCAGAAATCATTACTATATGATATGTATATATGACACCTATGAAATTAACTGCGTTTGTCGTTACGAGATAAATACATCACCAACTTTATCAATCAATGTCCAATTTTTCAGGAATCGCTTGACGATACAATTTCATAAGAAGCACATGAAGGAAAGTAAAGCTTGATTCGCATCACGATTTACACATGCCCGCCAGTCAATATCAACCAAAACTAAATTCCACACTGCACGACACACTAGACAAACTTTTTTTCATTTGAGATTCATTAACTGTCCGACTTTAGTTGCTTCTCCAAACAATTTATTTAAAAGCATTTTGAGGAATGTTAACTGCAAAATATACTATCTGTGTCAACCAAATTCCAAATACCACATGTACAACTCAAGATTTTGGTACACCTAACTGATTGAATGTCCATGACAGATAATTCAACTATACTATAACTTTCTACACTAGCCCCTTATACTAATCCTCCATGCTTTTATATACAGCCACCTCATCTTCATCCTCGATCATCCCCTACTCAATGCTCCAGCCCCACATATAGACCTGTCATGTTGGGTGCTCAATAAGGTTTCCAGTGTGGCATCTCCTGTCGGGTCATATTCAACTTTTGTGTCATGACTCATCAGTGTGTACATTTGGTTTGCTTTTATTTTTAGGTGAACTTTGATCTCTTAGCTCTGCCAGGAAACTATACTTCTATCACCTCACCAGCTCTAAATAAAATAAAAATTAATTTATTAGTAGTCAAGAAAATACTTCTAAGTCTTAACATATTGTCTGTTTGAACAAGTCAAATGGGGTTGAATGTAACAAGGTGAACCATAAACTAATGAAATAAATTATTCTCATTTATGAAACAATGATATACACATTATTCAATCTCTGGTTATCTTCTGAGTCCTGACCTTACCAACTAAACTCATTGAAAACAAAGTTCAAGTTCATCATACACCAATGCACAAAACTAAAGTCCACCATCCCCACAAAACTCTCACAAGTAATCTATCAATTATTCACTTCACATTAGCTCTAATGATTTGATTGAATAAAAATTTATTTACATTGAATTAGGTAAATATAACATATAGTATAAAATTGGGCAGTCGGTTTGTTCGCACTTATCCTGAATTAGTCACTTAAATCACATCACATCCAAAAAATTCTTAAAAATTCATAAGCAAATTAACGCAACGCAAAAGTATAAATATTCTCAATCACTAATCATTAATCAATCATCAATTAGAAAAAAAAAACAGCAGAAATCAAACCTGACATATATTATAAGTGAAACTATCATAATTATCAATGACAATAAGAGGACGAGAATCCACAGCCTTAGAATCCATTGCAACAGCCTTCAAAGCCTTTGAAGAAGGCTTAAACCCATTTTCACTTGAAACATTCAAAATAATTGATTTATCGGAAAACTTTCTGGGAATTGAGTATTTGTTTGAGATTTTCAATTTCAAGGGATTAGTAGCCGAAATGTGGGCTGAATTCATTAAAGCTTGCATGGTTGAAAGAATTTGTAGAGAAAATTAGGGAAATTAGGGATTGAAAGAGAAAAAAATTGGATTCGGTGCAAAAATGGTTGAATGGTACAAGTCTTATATGGAGTAGGAGGGAAGAGAAACTCTGTATGAAACTGATAGTGACGTCATGGCTGCTGAATAATGGAGTTATTTATATTCTTCTATGTGTGCTTTGGGTCTTTGCTACTTGCATGGATCTCGTGTTATTTAATGGGCTACACAATCATCATATGAAAAATGTGATTGGTAAGACTTATATGTCGATAATTAAGTCTTATTTCAGTTGCAAATTTTCGATAAAGGTTTTGGGTTTAAATTTTATCTAATTTTTTATTTTGTTGGCCTATTTTATAAGTAGAATATTTAAATGACATATTCATTATGGTTAAAGTTTGTTGATTTTGCACCTATGCTTCATTCGGTTGGGTGAGTATGAGTAATTGAGTATGAATTTGAATGGTAGGGAACAAATGTTACATACAATGATACAATCGTATAAAAAATCTTATATGACTTGGGCAAGTCGGATGTCGAGCATAGCCATATAGAAAGTATTATTATTGATCTTGATCGTATATACTTCATCGTTTGTTCTAATTTTCCATTTGGATTTTAGGTTATTAAACTATCAATTTTTTGTTATACATATTTCTGTACAAGTTTTGTATGAGGCCGTTTTTTATGAGACGAATTCATATAATTAACTCATTGCTTTAATTGATCATATTAAGATTCAAAGTAATCATGTTAAGTTCAAAAGTATTATTCTAAGACTAAAAAAGTATCACTTTAAAACTGTAAATAATCACCTTAAATTTATAATAAATAAGTCATAAAACAAAGTCAATGCCTCAAATAAGTCAAAAAACAAACTCAATGTCTCAAAATAACTTAAACAAAACCAAATTTGACTAAGAGCATGTTTGAATTGAGTCAAACTAATGAAATAAAAGCAAATAAAGATACATTTGAAATAGTTGAGATAGCTGTGAAAAAGATAAAAATTGTTTAAACATAGATGAGTATGCTAAAGAACGAAAAGAATTACATGAGTATTGAGCTCAAAATCTCACTCAAAAAGTGAATTATGCTCAAATTATAACAAAAACCGATTCTCAAAGCTTAGTAAATTCAAATTATATGTTTTTTGATGATCCAACAAAGAATTTTGTATTTGAGGAAAGAAAAACTTGTATATAATATTTCATGAATATCTACTAATTAAAATATATTTATATGAAATCTTGTAACATAGAACTATAATTATATGCTTTTCATATTTTTTTATAATTTTCATTCATAAATATTAGAACTCAAACACATATTTTGAAAACTAGTAAAAAAACAAATGAAAAGGTCAGTAGAAACCAGGGGAGTAAATAATATAGCATGCCAAATTTGATACAAGAACAGGAGACTAAAGTATTGACTAGAAATTTTCCATAGTCAGATAATAAAAATAATATAATATAATCCCAATCAACCACCATTAACATAAAAAATCAGCTTGGTAACAATAACATCATAAATTAGTGTTGCCTGTTTTAGAGATTTGACTATTACATCAATACATCTTGATTGAAGCAATAAACTAAGAACCACCCTGACAGACTATATTTCAAAAGGATGGCAAAGATTTAAAACCCACTACAAATTAGGGCAAGAACAGAGAATCTTTACAAGGAAAAAAAAAAGAATTAACTCTTTCTATAAATGGTAAAAATCGAACCTTGTCGCAATTTCACAAGGGTGAAAAGAAAAACACCCAAGCACTAGACTAACCCAATCAACATCTTAACATGGGTATCTAGGCCAATTTGCGGACACCAACTATTCTCAGGGCGCTAAAGTTAACGACCAAAAAAGCTTCCAACCTCTAGCGGACCTAAAGGGACTCGATCACTCGAATAGATGACCTAAGCTACTGGATTATCTACATCTCTTATTATCTTTTCTTACATGAACATTACTCGGGTCTGAAACTTCATCGGTTGAAAATGCCACCAAGGCCCTAGAAATATCAAGTGTAGCAATCTTTTCATTCAAAGCCACGGAGATGAAATATGACCTTCTACAAAGGGAGTTGTCCGGATACTTCGTGATGATTTTTGGGGTTCATGGACTTGATGCACAGGGTGTGAGGCAGGAAAAAGTATGTGAACAAAAAGATAAGGACACCAAGGTCAGCCTCCTCACCAACGGCTGGTCGACGAGGTTGTACCAGATATAATTGACTTGCACACCATAGGCAATACAAAGCTGCTATGACCATTATCAGAATCACAGATTGATTGTACTGTGTTCTAAAGGATTTTGATGGTCTTACTCTGCCAAATTTGTTCAGAAATCATCATGAGTGAAAAATATTGAAGTGCACAATTTTTCGGTTTATATCCAGTTGAAACAATTACCTGTGGATGTATGCAAAGCCAATAATTAACGCAATGCACAAGAGGCTAACTACTAAAACAGCGTCTGGGTTGATAGGGGCACGACCATCCCACCAGCCAGTGCTCAATATCCAAGTGTAAGTTGAAGATTTGCCATTTTCCTGAGCAACTCAATGATAATGAAAGTTTAGTAAATGTACAAAATGCTCTGAATAGGACACTTATAAAGAAGCATATGAAAATAGAAAAAATTCGTGTCGAGGAACCAACTTAACCAAAAGCTTAAGCATATGATTGAAGTTTCATTATGTGTTATATACTCTACGTTGCTCCCTCGCATGAGAACCCTTAAGCTAGGATTGGGAATATGGCGCAACATAAATAGTTCTACGCACATTTCCGATGCCCAACCGCTTAGAGTCACAACAAATTAGAGGCCCCAAATATTAATTTAAGCTTTTAATAATAGAAAAAAGAAATAGCTCAAATGGTTGATATGCTTCCTTTTAAATGTGAGGCATGGGTTCGAAACTTGTTAGATGCTTTCAGAATAATTAAATTGCTTAACAGCTCTTTGATAGTACTTCTGATTCTCATTGCATTCAAAAGTGAACATTGCCACATAGAATCACTTGGTTCAAATAGAAGTGATATATTTGAAGAAGTCTTATACCCTTATAAGTCATCAGTTTGCTCTTTCCTTTCTAAAACATCAAAATCTCATTAATATTGATTTATTTTGTTCTTTCATTGATGGAATATCACCCGACTAAAACCAGGTATATTAATTTAAAATGCATTTTTTTGTATAATCAAGCTTTGCAGTTCATATTGAATTTTTCCCTTATAATAGATTCGTTTGATTATGAGATTATTGGGATGAATTTTATGTTGTGATTGTTGTTTTAGTTGTTTATGAATGAATAGTCAAGCACAAACTATTTCAATTTAGAATGTAATTAGACATTTTGGTATTAATTATTTTTATAATGTGAATTTTCTTTAATCAATTGTAAAGGGCGTAAGTGCTGCATTTCGAAAGAAATTGAAAAAAAAGACACCATAATCTTAACTTTGTCACAACTCCCAAGTCCCAACGATGCAAGTCTCCCTCGTACTTGACACTAAAAATTCCATTTGAAGGGGATGAGACTCAAACCATGAACTGGGGTTTCTAATATTATATCGAAGAACCAACTAAACCAAAAGCGTAAACAGATGGTTGACACTCCGTGAATATGTTATAACTCTATCAAATCGCAATAGCCATTCAAATGTATTTGCAATTGACAACACAAACCCGGTAACAGAAAATACAGTCTCTTTGAGGGAGCTTGAAGATTAGATATGCATCTTTAATTTTGACATTATAAAGCCATTCCACATTTGTTAGATTTGACAATTTATCATACCAAATGCAGGTATAAGCCGTGATCAAAGCTCAAACAATCAAAAAGACAACAAAAAGAAAAAATATTACCTCAAATAAGTGGTCTAGAAAGAAATGTGATAAAGATCCAGCTGAAATCAGAAGAAAACACTGCATCCTAGAGAGTGGCACCTTTTTAAATCACACAAAATGCACAGTTAATCAGAATTACAATCAAACTAGCAACCTCATAAGAAGGAAATCAGTAATTAATGGCAATAAATTAATTCATTAGAAAAAGTATTCATATATAAATATCATCATATATAAAAAGAAAAAACTCATTAAATGTACAAATCCATCAGTGAAGTCATACAATAAAGATTATTACTGACCCCGGATATAGAATGAAGCAGACCCTTTTGGAGTGCAAATCGAGAAGCCCAGGAGTAAAGAAGAGAAAGCGGAAAACCTAAGAAGAGGATGTAATAAAATGGGTGGTGGATGAGATCGGAGACAGTAGAGCCTAGGGAGTCCCCGAACCCAAACGCGGACCCAAATCCACTTAGCCACTCCGAGAAAGATCCGATATCGGGTCCAAAGAAGGCGTTGACAGCGTAGCATATGCAGTGATGAGGACTGAACCGACCCTCAGATGCTACCATCAGCCCTAACCCGGACCCCAACCCGTATATCATGTGCGATCCTGGTCCTGGCATTTTCCCCTTTCAAAAATTACAACCCTAGATTCGAATTTGATCAATAGTAGTCACGGAATCTGCGAACTGCCTTGTCGAAACCCTAATTCGAATTTGATCAATAGTTGTCTCCAAACCCTAATATCATGTGCAGAACAATTTTGATTTTATCAAAATTACAGAGAAACGGAATTTATGTGTTTGGTAAGTGGGATAAGGTAATGGGAATGAGAATTTATATGCAAAAAATTTATATCTGCGGGATTAGAACCCTAGATTTCCCGCGTTTGGGACGTGGAAATGGAAATTTCTAAGACAATTCCATTATGAATCCCATATTTAATTTCCCTTCTCATCAAACAAACATGAGATATGGAGTAAAATTTTTGGGATATAAATTTTCATTCTTATTCCTTTATCAACGAGCATATGGTTTGGATAATTTGTTGCTTACTTCCATTTTGTTCCAAATGTAAGTTCTTCCAACATTGGCAAAGAGATAAATAATTCAACCTAACTTGTCTTTGATTATGTCACTTAGATAAGTGTGAATATTTAGGTCATCAAGTCGATTATTCCTTGTTTTTCTCCTTTCCACTTAAATAGTTGTACATTGCGGTTTGCACTTTTAATTTTTTATCCTAGTAGGTTTTGTTAAATTTATTGTTACTATAGTTAGTAGTTGTTAGTTATGGCTATTATAAATCATGTGAGAGGGTGTGTCTTTTAGTACGGTTGTTAAGAGGTTGTTAAAGTAGTTACAATTGTAACGACTTAGCCTTGGCGACAGTGGCATTTTTAGGAAAAAAAAAACATGATGTTAATATATTAAAATAAAAAATTACAATTATTTTTGAATAAATTAAGGCGTATGCTCATTTCGAGTTTTCATATTTTGGAAGCGATACATAATGTCATCATTGATAAACCATGAAACAAATAACAATCGACATAAGTTACAACTGCATCATTCAAAAACTAATCACAAATCTTGTTGCGTAACTTAGTCTTGATAAGCTTCATTGTTGAGAACACTTTTTTGACGGTTAAAGTTGATATCGGCAAAATCAACGCCAACTTCAAAAGCTTAAAAAAAAAAGTTGGGCACGATTTATACAAATCAGTGCAGACCTATATTTTGGAGGGATCACCAAGGTTAACCAAGTTTGAAAATTGTTCATCAACAGAAAATTTCATCTAACACAAAACTAAAACAATCAATGGACAAATTATCAGAATCATCACGATAAAGTTTAGTCATTTTTAATATCTTCTCTTTATCTAATTGGAAAATAAATTAGCTAAATTCAAACCTTTAGCCATTTTCAACACCAATAAGTACCTTCTAATAGTTTCATGAAAACAACAATCAAATTCTTGCATTTGCATATCAAGAATAGTGTAGTTATAATTTTCCATGAACTTGTAAAAACTATGAATTTCAATATTATATTTTACGGAAAAAGAAGTCAATACATCAATCAACTTAAGTTTTTGCCGCAAATTTATTTAGGATATTCACTGATTTCAAATACAAAATAACACAAAAAAAAAAAAAAGCAAAATGCACCTATTGAATTTAGATCACTATAAAATATATTCAAAAGTACTTGATTGAGCATTTGTATGTGAAGTAGATGGTTTGAGAGTCGACCCCTATTGGACGCAGGTATCAATTGGGGGTTTCTTGACTGCACGCATTTCTCTTTACTCTCTCTTTGAGGGAACAGGTATAATTTATCTGCATGAAAAAGAAAACCTCCACCCGAATCCTGCCTTATGCGAAATACCGAGAATGTCATTTAGCTTGATTATAATTTAAATGTAACTGATGTCAAATGACGTGAGATCACTCTAAATCCACTTATGCTTGGCGGGAAAATTTGTTACATGTTTCTTTCCTTCTTTTGCCTTATATATTGAACTCTTAATCTTCTCTCCTTCTAGTCTTCTCCTTTTCCCTTCTTCTTAACTTCTTTCTCTTATTTCCCTCTGTTTTTTTAACCGTTTCTTGAATTCAATTTCTTTTCAAAATATCAGGGGAAAATGGCAAGTAGAGTGAAAAACAATGGAATTAAAGGAGCAAAAGAATTAGCAGAACAATCGGGCAAAACCCTAAAAGATGGAGAAAGATTAGTGGGTCCTACTCGTAGACCCGATGGTACTCTTCGAAAACCCATTAAAATCAGGGCGGGTTATGTTCCTCAACAAGAAATTGCCATTCATCAATCTAAACGAACTTTGGTATAATTTTAATCATTCATCTTAATTTCCCTTTTTTGTTACATAATTGATAATGATGTTGATGTGAAATTACATAATATGTAAAACCCACCAATTTTAATGTTCTAAAGATTGTTTCTCTGTATGATTCATTTATTTCATTACCCTTTTTTCATAGTTTTATAATTTATGAAAATTAATAATACTGATTATTTTGTCGGGAGTTTTTGGCCGTGCTCTCTTGTATGGGTATGAGTTGTCGTCGTCATTCTCTTCCCAAACCTTGAACGTAGTTTTCTATGAGCAGAATATATTGGGTAAGATGATGATGATGAATACTGAATATTTTGTTGATATTGCTCTATGTCAATGAGGTTACATATAAGTATTAGATCATTATTATCATATCTAGCATATACTGCTCATAGAAATACGTTTATTATAAGTAATAGTTAGGATGATAGACCCTTGACTTGATTACAATTATTAGATGCATTTGTTAATGTTGTAGTGATAGCGGAAGCGATTAATACAGATTCAACAAAAAATAAGAAAATTCAGCAAGAATATATTGAGACCATAAGCATTACTAAAAATATTAAAATGAGGGTGAATAATGTTATGTTTGTCCAAAATTTGTATTATAAATATAAAGATTTTGTGCGGGAACAATAATTGGAACGTCTCAAAATGGCAAATGAAAATTTTCTATGGAACGGAGGGAGTAGTAATTATTTGGTAGTCAAGTCATGGTCATTATCATTTCCAGTGTACCCAACTTATAGTATTATTTGATAATTTTATTTTGTGGTCATGGACTCAGGGGCAATAGGGCACTTGGATCACGACAAGTAGAATAACTTTATTTCCCTCAATAATCAGATTATTTAACAAAACGATCACAAAAATTATATACACCCTGATTTTTGCTTTACTCGTCTCATTTAGTTTTTCAATACTACTCATCGATCACCCTTATTATATGATTTGTTCTTAATCTATAAGTTACAACGTAGTCACATGGGATCTTGTTTAAAATTATCGTCATATATATTCATGAATGTTGACACCTGCTTTAACAATTCAGGACAGAGGCAGTAAACAAGTTACACCAATTTCATTTCATAATTTATTATTTTCTTTGACAGGAAACCGATTGTAAAGACCCAAGTCTAGATTTGAGTTCTTTGGACTCGGCTATTTCTGAAATTAGCAATCTAAATCTTTTGGCAACTGCAGCTGTAGATATTTACAAAAAGATACGTGCTATCAAAAAGAAGGTATTGTATCTTTACCGTGAAGTTAAACTGATGGTTGAGGCCCCAAGATATGTTATATACTCTAATACGCCTCCTCACACGATAGCCCTTTGGGCTAGAAGTGTGGATGCAACACATGCCCTCCTCATACATGGCGCTAAAATTCCACTTTAAATGAGGGTGGTTGAGATTCGAACCTGTGACCTCTTGTCACTCTGGCTTCTGATACCATGTCAAGGAACCAACTCAACCAAAAGCTTAAACTGATGGTTGAGGCCCCAGGATATGTTATATACTCTAACAGTTTAGAGACACTCGCAGATTTTATGTTTTGTTTTGATGTCTTGATAACAATGTAACCTGTTCATTGTTTTGTTTTAGATTCGGCTTGCAGAAGCTAAATTACAGAATAGTAGCACAGAAAACATAAAGCTTGAGAAGCTCAAAAGGTTGGAAAATTGGCGTGAGGAGCTAAAGCTTTTGGAGGGTACAAATACCACACTTCCATCTACATCATCACTTTAATTGTATTGTAGGGTTGTTGATACTATATTGAAAATTCAATACAGTTTGATTTTTAAGATGCAACTTTATTGGAATGTGTACAATCGGCTCTTCTCTTGTGTGAGTTTTGTATACAAGCCTAAATTTAACAATACATTTGTGAATTATGAGACGCTAATTGAAACAAACGAGCTTAAGAGGCTATATTTGTGAATCATGAGCGATGACCTTATACATCGATAAATACTTTCTCTAATCCTCTCATTTTACAACACTTTGTTTAAAGATAACAAAAATCAATTAGCAAATTTTTTTAGAGCAACATTATAAACAAAATCAATTCATCAATCATATATTTATATTATTGACCGGATGAAATAGTCAATATTTGATTTTGAAATCGAAATGTTTTTCATATTCTTTACTTTATTTACATGAAAATAATTATATTTTAATAATCTTTTAGTTACACGGCGCACAACGTGATAATATTATAGAAATCAAACACTATGTACTAAAAATTGAAAATTGAAAAAGAAATTCAAATTCTACTTAAAGAAGCTAAGATCATAACCCATACTAGAAGTAGCCAAAATATAGTAAACAACAATGTGACAAATAAACCCTAAGCAAGAACATCCACAATATTAAAATGATGTCCAATCAGGTATTTTTGTTTTTCTAAATTTAGGTAGTAATAATCAGTGGGGGAGCTACATTGGGTCATCCGGGATTATGTGCCCTTAGGCATTTATTTTAAAAAAACATTTAACGTAGATTTTTCTATTGGTTAGAGTAAAAGTGTAAAATTAATACGGGAGTCTTTTGATGATAAATATTCCTTCATTTTAGTAATTTTATCTTATTTATTTATTTCATTACAACTTTTAAATTATGTTAGTTAATTTAATTTGTTCAATTTCTTTTTATGGTATACTGGTATGTTGTATTTAAAATTTTAGCAAATAAGTGTAAAATAATTATTAATTTTGCAAATAAAACTGTCGAAATCTCGTCCACTAGTTGGTGCCCCCTGGAACTCCGGACCCTGGATCCTCCATTGATAATGATTATATGGGTTTTTTTGGGAATGCATGAATGAATATGAGTTGTGATATAGAATTGAATATTGATGATGTTAAGGAGAAAATATTTGGAATGGATTATGGTGAAAATTGTGTTCATAAAATGATGGTTAAATGAGGAATTTTTTGGGTGAGACCATGAATATTGAAGAGGATTTACCTTCCTCTTAGCACTCTCTTCGCTCCTTTAAACAATCATCTTGAAATATGTGCAAAGGAAACAGCAATCCTCTTGGCCAAGAGGATTGGTCTTGATCCACCCCATGAAGTGGATGGAGATGGAATGAAAAGGATTGAATAAAACAAAAAAAAATTAAGGCATTCACACGTTCGAAGGGAGACAAAGGAGAAAAAAAGGATTTGGATCACAATGATTGATACATTTGACACAGTTTAATTAGTTGAATTTAAAATTGATTTTTTTACAACACTATTATTTAAAACGTCATATAAATTATTGTTTTGTGGATCATAGATTATTATATAGAAAAAAAAATTATTATTGCTGAATCCTCTGCAAAACATGGTGTGTAACTTTGTGTATATATATCTGCTATAGTAGCATTTTATCAACTGAGGATCCGTGGCGCAATGGTAGCGCGTCTGACTCCAGATCAGAAGGTTGCGTGTTCGATTCACGTCGGGTTCAATCCCGAACTCAGGATCATTTTTTTCCCTCAATTTTCGTAATTATTTTTTTTTGAAAAAATTGTTATCACCGTTTACTATGAGTAATTTGTCTATAAATTTCGTTAAGAGAGAAAGAAAAGCAAGAAAATGGGAAATCCAAAGCAGAAATGGAAGCCAGAAGAAGAAGAAGCCCTAAGAGCAGGAATCGCCAAACATGGTCATGGCAAATGGAAACTCATCAAAGAAGATCCCCAATTCTATGAATTCCTCTCTTCTCGCTCCAATGTCGACCTCAAGGTTTTTCCTTTTTCCTTCGTTTTCCTTAAAATTTTCAACGTATTTGTATTATAATTGAAAACTTGTTTTTGTCTGAATTCTATTTGACATTAATTATAATATTTGTATTTGTAACTTGCCTATGTTTTGTTAATTTATGAATTATAATGATTCGATGAAGGATGCAAGATTGTGATTTGTAACTGTTGGACCAAAGTCCAATAATGGGCTTATATGTAAATATTTATATGTCATTATAATTAATTAAGACTGTCTTTAGGCCCAGTTTAAAGTGATCTAATTAAAGTAAAAAAGGTTTGGGCCTAAATGTATCAATAGGTTGTGGGCCTTAAATGTGTAGAGACTCATTTTATGACTGGGTTCAATGATGGGCTGAATACTAGTCATAGGTTATTATATATATATAGAAGTTATGGTCCCTAGGTTACATTTTTTTCCTTTTCTCCTGACATCCCATTATCAGAGAGAATTAAGAGTGATAACATTAAGGGTCTTCACTTGAGGGAATATTTGTTAATCTAGAAGATCCATACTCTCTCTTCTTTTTTCAAGATTGTCTACCGTGCTATGGAATCAGGTATTCTCTAATCTTGTCTTTTAATTTGTTCTTCTAATTCAACATAATCGATCCTGTTTGTTAGTAATGGTATTCACCATTGTTTTGTCCCATCAAGTGGTATCAGTCGCTTCTTATGTTGAGTTTTTAGGACAATTTCTTGTTTGATTGGAATATCAAGATTTCATAATATCAGTTTTATTTGATGATCTTCCGCCGAATTATTTGTGCCCTAGTTATGGTTTTGTTTTCTGAGATCCGAAAGTTTGGGTTCTTTCTTTATTTTCGGCAAGGATTATTAAAATTAAATAACCGCCTTTCCTTTCTGCAGTACTTGATTCTTGAAATCAGTACATCTTTTTTTTTTCGTTGAGTGGTATGAGATAGATTTCTCTTTCAGGACATAATTTTTTGATGATATCATGATTACATGTGCCATTTTTTTTTGTTTGATTGCTTTTCTATGGAATCAGTTCCGCCGCCATTAAATACAATTACTGTAATGGAATTGATTTTGATGAAATCAAGAAAACCCAATTCTTGATAATTATATCAGAAACGGTTATTTTTTTACGCCGCCAGTTCATGTTTAGAATTATTTCAGTTAATTATTTTTACGGTTACGGCTTTTTTTTTTTTTTTTACGGTTATTAATAATATATTTCAGTTATTTTTTTTAAGATAAGTTATGGCTAATGCTCCTTTTTTAACGGTTATGGCTATTTTAGAAAACAGTTTAAGTTTTTTAGAGTAAGGTAAACCGTCATATTCTTTTAAAACTTTAATTCTTCTGTTTTCTTGAGCATCGGCATTTTTTTTAATTGCCTTGTATTACAATAATTTTAATATTATTGTAAAATAGAATTTTCGGAATAATTTAAGTTTAATTATAATATGGTTTTATATACTAGAGGTAATTTAATTGATATAATACGTCGCCAAAGTGACCTCTTTTGTTGAAATTAAATTATTAACAGTATAAAAGGATGGTTCACGTAAAATATATGATTATCGATCGGCTCAAAAGAAGGTCCATAATTATATACTTGTGTGAATTTTTTTTTTCGGATGGTAATAAACATGTGATAATTATAAGGATTACATGTGATTATTTAATCGGCCCAAAGGAAGGTTTCATAATCGACATGTTATTTTTATTATCAATGTTAGATTACTATAACATGCTGTCACTAAGAAGTTAGTATTTTCATCCAAAGATGGAATATTAATGGAAAACCGACATCTTGTAATGGGTTGTTACTAAATTAAACTTATTATTATTAATTTAAGAATTAAAGTATGTGAGCTTATTATGTTTATTTTTTTTTGTTCTGTGTCAGCTATGTCTAATCCTGCTAATATTACTTCCAACATCAATTCAATTCCTATGTTGAATGGCTCAAATTTTAAAGAATGGAAAGAAAATCTTTCTATTGTTTTAGGAGTTATGGATCTCGACCTTGCGTTAAGGGTTGACTCTCCCGCACCAATTACTGATTTGAGTACCTCTGATCAAAAGAGGGAGTTTGAAAGGTGGGAGAGATCAAATCGCATGTGTATGATGATCATCAAAAGGGCCATTCCTGAAGCATTCAGGGGTACAATGTCTGATGACATAACTACAGCTAAAGCTTTCCTTACGGATATTGAAAAAAGGTTTGTCAAAAATGAAAAGGCTGAAATTGGTACAATTTTGACAACCTTAATTTCAATGAGATATAAAGGTAATGGTAACATAAGGGAGTACATAATGGAAATGTCTCATCTAGCTTCAAAACTTAAGACACTGAATCTGGAAATTTCTGAGGATCTAATAGTGTACTTGGTTTTGATATCTCTTCCTACAAGTTTTAATCAGTTTAAGGTGAGCTATAATTGTCAAAAAGAGACATGGTCTCTGAATGAGCTCATCTCACACTGTGTACAGGAAGAGGAAAGGTTGAAGCTAGAAAAGACTGAAAGTGCTCATCTTGCCTTTACCTCAAAATCTAAAAGGAAAAGGCCACAAAAGAAAGAAGCTGCAGATAAGGATTCTCAAAGGAAACAACTAAAGGATAAATCAACCGATGTTGAAAATAAGGGTTGTTTCTTTTGTAAAAATCCTAATCACAAGAAGAAGCAATGCACCAATTACCACGCTTGGCGTGCTAAGAAAGGTATGCTTCTTAATTTGGTTTGTTCTGAGGTTAATTTAGTTTCAGTCCCTAGACACACATGGTGGATAGATTCTGGTGCAACCACTCACATCAGTGTGTCTTTGCAGGGTTGCCTGAGTTGCCGAAAACCAACTGATGGTGAAAGATACATCTATGTGGGAGACGGCAAGACGGTTGAAGTACAAGCAATTGGAAAGTTTAGATTATTGTTAAAGACTGGATTTTATTTGGATCTTAATGAAACTTTTGTTGTACCGTCTTTTCGACGGAATTTGATTTCAGTTTCTGTTTTGGACAAATTCGGTTTTTCTTGTTCATTTGGAAATGGAATTTTTAGTTTGTTTCATGATTCAAAGTTGGTTGGTTCTGGTTCTTTATTGTTAAATGATAATCTATATACAATTGATTCTATTGCTTCATATAATGAATCCTTACAATTATCTTCGCGAGGAATAAAAAGAAAGGCAAATAATGAAACTTCAGCGTCATTATGGCACAAAAGATTAGGCCATATCTCCAAAAGGAGAATGGAAAGGCTTGTGTCTGATGGCATTTTAGGACCTCTAACTTTCACAGACATGGATGTGTGTGTTGAATGTATTAAAGGAAAACAAACCAATCAAAGGAGATATGATGCCAATAGGTCTTTAGATGTCTTAGAACTTATTCATACAGATATTTGTGGTCCATTTCCAAGTCCTTCTTGGAATGGACAACTGTATTTTATCTCGTTCATAGACGATTATTCCAGATATGGCTATATATATCTCATTCATGAAAAGGCTCAATCACTAGACGTGTTCAAAAGTTATAAGGCTGAAGTTGAAAATCAACTTAATAAAAGGATTAAAGCCGTCAGATCCGATCGTGGGGGTGAATACTATGGTCGTTATGACGGCTCAGGTGAACAACGTCCAGGGCCTTTTGCTAAATTCCTAGAGCAATGTGGTATTGTTCCTCAGTACACCATGCCTGGTACTCCAACTATGAATGGTGTTGCTGAGAGACGAAATAGGACTCTTAAGGAAATGGTAAGAAGCATGATTAGTCATTCTACCTTACCAGAGTCACTCTGGGGAGAAACACTTAAGACTGCAGCTTATATTCTTAATAGAGTACCAACAAAAGCGACTAATAATAAGACCCCATATGAACTGTGGACCGGCAAAAAGCCGAGTCTAAATCATTTACATATTTGGGGATGTCCAACTGAGGCACGGCCTTATAAGCCTAATGAAAAGAAATTGGATTCCAGAACTGTTAGTTGTTATTTTGTTGGATACTCTGAAAAGTCAAGGGGGTTTAAGTTTTATGATCCTAAAGCTAAATCTTTTTTTGAGACGATTAATGCTAGGTTTCTTGAGGATGTCGATTTTGTGAAGGGAGATACAGTTAGAAACATTGTTTTTGAAGAAGAGAATATTATTATTCCTACAGGTGTCATTGGTATTGAATCGATTCCTACATCGGACATTGCTTATGACACAATTCAAAACAATGTTGATGGAGATCCTCCCAGAGAACAAACTCTCGCTCCTCAAGAAGTTGTGCCATTAAGAAGGTCCACTAGAGAAAGAAGAAGTGCATTGCCAGATGATTACATTGCATATCTTCAAGAACATGAAAGTTCTACCTCTCCAGAGTGGATAGATGCTGAAAAAGATGAGTTTGAACACATTGTAATGGAAGATGACCCGATCAACTTTCATCAAGCTATGGAAAGTGCAAATTCTCAACAATGGCTTGAAGCTATGAATGAGGAAATGCAATCCATGAAGGACAATGATGTTTGGGATCTCGTCGCATTGCCAGAAGGCATAAAACCTATTGGTAATTAATGGATATTTAAAACCAAAAAGGATTCAAATGGCAATGTGGAGAGATTTAAAGCTCGTCTGGTAGTGTAAGGTTTTACACCAAAGGAAGGCATTGATTACAAAGAGACTTTCTCTTCGGCTTCTTCGAAAGACTCTTTGAGGATAATAATGGCATTAATAGCATATTTTGATCTTGAGTTACATCAAATGGATGTAAAGACGTTTCTCAATGGTAATATTGAAGAGACAATTCATATGAAACAAACTGAAAACTTTGTGGTGGGTGACCCAAAGAAGATGGTTTGTAAACTTAAGAAATTCATCTATGGACTCAAGCAGGCGTCTCGTCAATGGTATTTGAAGTTTCATCAAGTGATCCTCTCATTTGGTTTCGAGATCAATTTGCTTGATGAATGCATTTACCACAAGTTTAGTGGAAGGAAATACATTTTTCTGGTTTTGTATGTTGATGTCATATTGCTTGCCAGCAATGATATAAGCTTTTTGCGTGAAACTAAGAATTTTTATCAATGGTTTTTTGAGATGAAAGATCTTGGTGACACCTCTTTTGTATTAGGCATTAAAATACATCGAGATCATTCTCGAGGTATTATTGGGTTATCACAAGAGAGTTATATCGAAAAGTGTTAAAAAAGGTATGGCATGCAAAACTGCAGACCAAAAGAAACCCCTGTGGCTAAGGGATACAAATTCAGTCTTGATTAGTACCCCAATAATGAACTTGAGAAAAAAAAGGAAATAGAAAATAGTCCTTATGCTTCAGTAGTAAGGAGTTTAATGTATGCTTAAGTTTGCACTCGTCCAAATATTGCATACATAAAAGTGGTGTTGGGACATTATTTAAGTAATTCAGGATTAGATTATTAGAGAGCTGTTTAAAGGTGTTTTACAGTAAATACAGAGGACAAAGAAATATATGCTCACATATAGGAGGTCAAATAAGCTCGAGATCATTAAGTATATTGACTTCGTTTTTCAAAATTTTGTCACGGGGCTTCGTATAGTGGATTCTATACAAAGAGCACTTAAGTTATTTTGTGACAAACATTCCGCTGCGAAATTTTCTAACAACAATAAGTGTTTGAGGAAGTCAAAGTTTATGACTCTCAAATTCTATGTTGTAAAGGAAAGAATTCAGGGTAAAGAATTGTCAATTACACATAGTAGTACAAACTCTAAAGTTGCGGATCCGCTTTCCAAGGCGTTACCACCCAAGCGGTTTTTTGAGCTTTTAGCTCATATGGGTGTTGTTTTCTGCTACGGAGAATGTTCAGTTTTTAGTGGGAGTTTGTAAGTTCAATTTATTGAACGTGTGTTGATGCTTTGGTTATAAAGTTTTCTGCAGAAATTAAGTTATGATAAAGTTTGATTTTATACTCTGATTGTGTTATGGTAATAGTTTGATCTCACTATTAAATTGGACCAGTTGGATACGGACATGTTAAGATCACATTTCATGTTGTTTCCATGCTACACATCCACTTCATGATCTATGTCATTCTTTTGTGTTGGTATTATGATCATTGAGGTCTAGTTACGAAAAGATGTAACAAAGACAACTTTGGTCTATGCTAATATAATTGATGGACGAGATTGGTTTCTGATACATTACAGTTTTTGACAGTATGGTTGAGCTCAAATTTGGTTTTATAATGATACAAGTTTATACAATTTTTACATATAGCCCAAGTGGGAGATTGTTGGACCAAAGTCCAATAATGGGCTTATATGTAAATATTTATATGTCATTATAATTAATTAAGACTGTCTTTAGGCCCAGTTTAAAGTGATCTAATTAAAGTAAAAAAGGTTTGGGCCTAAATGTATCAATAGGTTGTGGGCCTTAAATGTGTAGAGACTCATTTTATGACTGGGTTCAATGATGGGCTGAATACTAGTCATAGGTTATTATATATATATAGAAGTTATGGTCCCTAGGTTACATTTTTTTCCTTTTCTCCTGACATCCCATTATCAGAGAGAATTAAGAGTGATAACATTAAGGGTCTTCACTTGAGGGAATATTTGTTAATCTAGAAGATCCATACTCTCTCTTCTTTTTTCAAGATTGTCTACCGTGCTATGGAATCAGGTATTCTCTAATCTTGTCTTTTAATTTGTTCTTCTAATTCAACATAATCGATCCTGTTTGTTAGTAATGGTATTCACCATTGTTTTGTCCCATCAGTAACTTGTAAGCGTGTTTTAGGTTTAAACATGGACCCTTTTTTTGCTACATTAAAATGGAATTACTTCAATTCATGATCTGGAGTGTAAAGAAAAGCTTATGAAGGTTGTAAGTTATAAAGTATTCTAGGTGTAAAGATGGAACCTTTTTTTTGAAAATTGAAAAAGAATTAGCAATATTGATTATTTGGAATTTGGATAGAATATTAACAATAAAATTAGTCATATTAGTATATTTTGAACTTTTAAGTATGTGTGTTTAACATAGACTAGAATTGTGGAGTGAGCTATGTGACATGGATGTGGGTTGTGAGATGTGGAGACAATAAAAGAAGGGAAAGGAGAGTGTGGAAAAAACATTGGAAGTTAAACAGATATTGGAAGAAAAACTTGATTGAAAGTAAGGGTATTAGTAGAATTGATAAGAACATTGAGGAATTGGAGTAAGTGTAAATGAACTCGAACGGACTACGTAGGAACTAGGAAGTGTTGTGGTTTAAAGTTGTAGATGGGAGAAAGAAGGGATGATAAAGGAGCTCTAACGCATAATTATTTCAGTTGAAAAATAATAATGGTTGAAAGTGCCATTTTTGTACTTGTAGGCTTGTTTCCTACAACTTCTTTTTTACATAGCTAGATGTTTGGGGAATAGGATACCTTTATTTGTTGAGGATTTTAGCAAAGAATTCTAGCGGAG
This sequence comes from Amaranthus palmeri, assembly GCA_019776075.1. Classification (NCBI taxonomy): domain Eukaryota; kingdom Viridiplantae; phylum Streptophyta; class Magnoliopsida; order Caryophyllales; family Amaranthaceae; genus Amaranthus; species Amaranthus palmeri. Next base: position 1,098,224 of record JAAKBH010000295.1, read on the forward strand.
GTAAAACATGCTTACTTGTTAACAACATCCTTGACAATATTCATGGATAATTCGAGGTTGCCAAAGTGAATTATTCGACATTTCTACCTAGCTGCTGGCTTTTGATTCATGGAGAATGTTAAAGTCTAATCGATAAGGCCAATGATTTGTTCCACATAGACTATAATTGTGGAATAGATTATTTAATATTGAGTGGCTCACTGATCTTAAATTTAGAGTTGACATTGAGTTGCCTAAGACTCCTTTTTCCGTAAAGTTCTTTACAGTCATAGTCGCAGACTAGCAATAGAATGGAATGTGGAACCAGAAAATAGTGTAGGGAAGAGTTTGCAACATATAATTAAAAGCCAGAGATAGATTGAGAGATGGAATAATGATCGATTTAATTTTATTTCTCTGGCGATTTCCCTTTCAAACCTCACTCCCAATTTTCTTTTCTTTGGTACAAAGAAATATTACTTCCCCCAAAGAAAGTTTACAAAAGGAGAACTCCAGTGTACAAATAACTTGGCAAGGGCTTAAGCAACTCGACCGAAACAACAAGGAATCAACAAGTGTAACACAAAAGTTGATCAAACTAAGCCTTATCAAACAATACTAATTTAGTGATGCTATGAATGATCCAGCTTTCCATAGTGATATCAATTAAGATGTTCATAGAATCATATGCCACCTTAAATTTAACATAAATAAATTATCTTTAAGGCCTTTAGTCCATTATCACTTGTTCACTTGCACAATTGCTTAGAATAATTTGTTTTCCATGTTATAATTTTCAAATAATTAGCTATGAATTTTTATTTTTGAAATAGGACAAATGGAGGAATATTTATAAGGAGAGAATCAAGATTACAAAGCCAAAAACCATTCAAGATGGGCCTGCAACTTCTCTCATCTCACAGTCTGATGTTACTCTCCCTGGGTCTGGTGTACATCAATTAGCAGCTGATCACTTCAAGGATGAATCTGCTAATGGAATATCTGATGCAAAAAATGTCCCCAGGTAACCTTATGTCTTTCAAAACTTGTGTATGTCTAGCTAGCTTTAGGAATTTTCAGCATTTACTTACCATCAGAGAACTAGTTTCTTTTGAATACAAGAAATTCTTTAGGAATTCGAGAGATTGTCTTCTAACATAGGGGAAAGCTGTAGGGGCATAAATGTGTGTCTCAGTGTCTGAGACTCGGTCATTCTGTGGTTAAGAACTTGTTTGGTGTATGCAGCTTTATGCTTGCCACTGCAGAAAGACGTTGAATTGCCCACTAGGTAGAGAACATTGCCTCTCTGCATTAGGCTCGACTAATGTAGAAGCAGGGATGAGCGAAAAAGAAAAACTTGTCCTTGCATGTGATAGCATAGTGCTTTAGTAAAAATGAAAACTGTATTTGTAAAGAAGTCATGAGTTCAAATCTCTTTTACTTTATTTTCTACTTTCCCCGGGCGGCCTGTTGACACTCATTTCATGTCTTTTCATCATTTTTTGGCAGTGTTGGAGTATAATTCTCTTAGCACTAGTTAGAAGAGACCTTGCCACCATTTAAGTTTTCTTAAACTGTTGGACATGAATCTAACTGACCTTAATTTTTAATCTAATAGGTACGATGAATTTATATTTGAAGCCCTTTCAACTGTCAAAGAACAACTCGGATTAGATATTGTTTCTCTTGTAGCTTATATCGAGGTTTGATCTAATTAACCCTTTTCTTATCCCTCGTTTATTATTAGAACTCAAATTTATAATTTATATGACATCTTGTAAGCTGTAAGGGGCTATCTATTACTAGCATTTTCTTTTTAATTGATTAACTCCACTTTTGTTTTACCTAAAGTAATTGAGTTTACATATATCTGTAATTTGTGAAGGAAAGGATGGAGGTACCACAAAATTTTAGAAAACATTTGGGAGGAAGGTTAAGAAGACTCGTGCGACAAGGGAAACTTGATAAGGTAAAGCTTCTAATAATCTTTTGGGTATACAAATTTTAATGATGTTTTTATCAATCAATCTGCAGTGTGTCATTTGCCTTTATCATTCTGTTTCTTATGCTCCTTTTAGAAAAAAATAAAGACGTGTCTTGCGTTTGTGCCTGATCCTTATTCACAATCATAGAAACATTTTATTCTCTTTTTCGTACTGATAACCTATGTTACTGTAACTTGGGTACTACCGTAAAAGTTCCAGTTGTGGTTAAGTGTCCATATGCTTATTCTTCTTAGCCGAGGCCATTGTTTGGTTGATAGGATTTAGCATTGTTGAAGATTTGTGTATTTTTTGTATGATATTGGACTCGGGTATAGCTATTTATTCATAACTAAAACTTGTCTATTGCAGGTTGACGGCCTCTTCAGCCTAAAGAACAATTATGTGCATACAAATGCAAGTAATAAAGGCGGTTTGCCTAGACAGTCATTCACCACTGCCAACTTAAATATTGCTGAGATGTTAGAAGAAGCAGCAAAAACTGCGGCCTACAAGGTTTTTGAAGCAGAAACATTATCATATGTAGCAGCTGATTCTGTTGCGGAAGCAGAGAAAATGATGAAGCTGGCAGAAGAAACAGATTCAATCATGCAGTTGGCTAAAGGGATTCTTGATCGATGTAAGTTTCTATATACTTCCCATTTCATTAAACTTAAAGCATGCTCCACACACCAAGCTCTTCATCCGTTTTTTCGTTATCTGCTGTACGATGCTTCATCTAAAACGGATTTCCTGGTCGCAGGTACAAATGGTGAATTTATTCTTGTTGCGTGATATTCATAAACTGGTTCTGGAGCCAATATCAGCGTCAATCGATCTTTTTATGAGGAAATAAGCAACTGTATGGTGATTAGTCTATGGCTTCCTCCACCTATGAGAGGCGGAGCAGTTATCTTAGGAATTGCAGGTAGTATATTATTGATTTATTTTAGAAATTGCAGCTAATATTGTATCTCCTGGTTCCGTGTAATATGATGCGCAGAATATATTTATGTTTTCATGAAACTTGAAAGCCTAGACCTTTTTGGCTTAGTTAGCCAAAAATACACTTTTAGAAACTGCAGATATTGTTTTGATGGTAGAATTTAGAAGAGAGAACTTCGTACTTTTTAAGCTTTATTTCAAATTTATCCAAAAGATTACAAAGCAGAATGTATTTGTTTTGAATTGTTTTTGAAAGAAAATGGAGTGTCCATTTAGCATTTGGGATAACTAAACACTCTTGGCTTACTTAATGGGCACTTCATCTTATGATCTCAAGGTTATGGGTTTGCATCACCATGAAAGGAATACCCAATATTCCGCTCGAAAGTGTCTTTCCTTCACAGAAATGGAACGCTTTGTTAAATACTCTGGAAGTATAATTTACCTACTCTACCTAAGTCTTGGCAGTGACTTGGCTCTGAGAAACATATAAACAAATGTCATAGAACATACAATTAGACTCTACCTGTTGAGCAACTCCAAAAATACTTGCCCTACGAAAATACAGGGCCAATATAACACTAAACAGCATACAAATGGTAGATATTTTCGCAACTGATAACTCATTCTCTTCATTAACAAAAACTATAGCAAGACCAACAACAATGCTAAATAACAGCAAGAAAGTCGGGCGAGCGATTACAAAAACAAATTCTAAACATTTAAACATTGCCTTATTCAAGACCCATTCGGACATAATTCAAAACACATTGATACTTTGTTTGTCCATCCAATCTTTCTCACCCACCCAACAACGAAGAAAAACATGAACTAACACCCTAGGCGAAAATTATGATATTAGGAACAGGGGTCCCTTTCCTCTCGGAATTTCCGATAAGCCACAATCTTCACGTTCCTGCTCTAATACCTGTAGTGAGCTGGCTTGTATGGACCTTCAACCGGTACACTGATGTAGTCGGCTTGATCTTTAGTGAGCTTGGTGAGCTTAGCACCGAGCTTGCCAAGGTGAAGGGCAGCAACCTTCTCATCGAGGTGCTTAGGCAACACATAGACCTCCTTTTTGTATTTTCCGGATGCTTTCTCATTCCACAACTCGAGCTGAGCAATGACTTGGTTGGTGAATGAGCAAGACATGACAAAGCTAGGGTGACCAGTTGCACAACCCAAGTTCATGAGACGACCCTCAGCCAAGACAATGATTCCAGTGTTGGTCTCGGGGAAAACAAATCGGTCAGTTTGAGGCTTGATGGTGATCCTCTTGACTCCTGGGTAGTTCTCAAGACCTGCCATGTCGATTTCATTGTCAAAGTGACCAATGTTGCAAACAATGGCGTTGTTCTTCATCTTCTTCATGTGGTCAACCATGATGATGTCCTTGTTACCGGTGGTGGTGACGAAAATGTCAGCCTCGGAGACAACGTCTTCCAAGGTCAAGACTTGGAAACCTTCCATAAGAGCTTGAAGAGCACAGATTGGGTCAATCTCAGTCACAATCACACGAGCACCAGCAGCCTTCAAGGCAAGAGCACAACCCTTTCCGACATCTCCATACCCACAAACAACACCGACCTTTCCAGCAATCATAACATCGGTGGCTCTCATCAAACCATCAGGAAGAGAGTGGCGGCATCCGTACAAGTTGTCAAACTGTAAGTGTTGGAAAACAAAATAGGAATAAAATTATTAGAATTGGTTATTTTCTAAATCTAGTATAAAATACTTTTTAGTTAGTTAGAGAATATATTTTCCAAATCATCCAAGTCTATATGACGCATACTTTGGAAAATATTTTAAAAGGAGCTAGTTTTTTAATTATTTTGAAAAAAAAGATTTAAATTTCAGACAACTTGGCTTAATAAATCACATTTCACTAGGCAAACTTGGCTTAAAGCATTATAAGTTCCCATTAATCTAGTTCAAATGGTTGATAAATTCAAACAACTTCTCAAAACAAATGATTTGCAATATATCCAATTGACATCAACCAAACTAGCTAATGTAATTTAAATGTGTGTTGATGTAGTTCATCATCAAAACAAAATGGTTAATTCCAATAAGAGTCCAATTCATATAAATCATTTATGGGATATGAGGTATACCTTGCTCTTGGTGACAGAGTCATTAACATTGATGGCAGGGAAAAGCAAGGTGCCATTAGCCTGCATCTGGTAAAGCCTCTTAACACCGGTGGTGGTCTCCTCAGAGACACCAACCAATCTTTCCTTCATCTTGTGGTACCTCTTTGGGTCGACCTTCAAGCTGTCGCGGATCAAGCCCAAGACAAGCTGGAACTCTACATTATCGGTGGAGTTAGGGTCGGGAACCTTACCGGTCTTCTCATACTCCTCCTCAGCCTTGACTCCCTCGTGGATCAACAAAGTGGCGTCACCACCATCATCAACGATGAGGTCAGGACCACCACCAGGACCCCAGTCAAGAGCCCTCTCTGTGCACCACCAGTACTCCTGAAGGGTCTCACCCTTCCAGGCAAAGACTGCCGCACTGTCCCTAGCAATAGCAGCAGCAGCATGGTCCTGTATAGTGATAAAAATACATTTGAGTTCACGAATCATGGACCATTGAAAGCACATTACAGCAAGAAATCCCAAATCACACATAACTGAAAGCTATCATATAAACACAGTATATACAGAAGTAAAGATCCAACGATTAGGGCGTCTTATTCTAATATATAAATAGATCTAGCATCAACATCATCGTGATACGTTGTAAAGCCGACAATATATAGAATATAGATCTAGCAGAATTACAAAAAAAAAAGACCTAAAATTAAATCTAATGGTAGAAATGTTCACCGTCACTCACTGAATATGTCTGACTATCACACCATTTGATTTAATCATTAATGTATAGATAAACATTTCATTAATCGAATCACAAACACAAAATGAATAAATGATAGTCAAAATTTATAAATTTATATATCAACAATTATATCCAATCTCAAATACACATTAGATCTGCAAAAAACACGGTTCAGATTTACGAAGTTAAAATAGGTAGAAGTGGAAATCCCAAATCTTAAAAACCTACGTTCAGAAAACAAAAAACGATCCGATCTTAAAATATGTGTAATTATTTGTTAGAAAATTCCCAAATGTATTAAAACCCAGATTCAGAAAAACAGAAATGATCAGATCTATATTGATAACCTGATTATACCTGAGTAGAGAAGATATTACAAGAGCACCAACGAACTTCGGCACCAAGAGCAGTAAGAGTCTCAATAAGAACAGCGGTTTGAATAGTCATATGAAGAGATCCGGTAATCTTAGCACCTTTAAAGGGTTGAGAAGGGCCAAATTCAGTACGACAAGCCATTAATCCAGGCATTTCAACTTCAGCAAGCTCGATTTCAAGCCTACCAAAGTCAGCCTGTGACAAATCTTTAACTTTGTACTCCCTTCCTGAGGTTGTTTTCTCCACTGACAATGAAGCTGCCATTGTTTTGGGTCTTTTTTGCTCTCTTTCACACTCTATTTTGAGATGCAGATGGAGAAACAACTACTCGATAAGGAAGAGGAGTACAAACTACAGACTACAGAGTAATGGAAGGAGAAGAAAAGGGGCGAAGCGAGGAGGTAAGGGAGTGGGGGGAGGAGTATAAATAGGTTTGAAAGTGTTGATTTCAACGGCTGAGATTTGTTTGGGGATTTTTGGATCTAATTTTCCATCTTTGGGATTTTTAGAGGTTGGTGAGAAGAATTAAAACTAGCACAAGCTTTGTTTTGTTTTGCGTTTAGTTTTTTTTTTTTATTATACTTTTGTATAGAGGTGTTTAAAACAGATCTGATAATTTAAATCTTACTGAACGTTATAATTGAATTCGATTTGACTCTACTTTAAAAATGATTTACAAAAGTGAAAAAAAATGGACGCAGAATCCGATTTCAAACCGAACCAAAACACCTAACTCTTATCAATTCAATGATCCTAATAAACACATTTATTTATTTATTTATTGTCTCACGCTTATCAATTTATCAATTTAATCCTTAATACATAATTATAATTATAAAAGATTATAGTAGTAAACTATACAATGAAACGAATAAAACATGTTTTATATGTTTTAAGTTTTAACTTATAAATCAAAAATATAATATAAGTTAACAATAATCGAAGAAAAGAGTGAAATGAAAAAATCGAACAAATAAAATTAATTAATAAGATAGAATAAGAATTTAGGTAGCTTTGATTCCGATAATTTGTTTTCGGAATTTTTAATTATTTATAAGTATATTTGGATAGCAATTTGCCATTAACAAATTGAGCCAACCATTGTTGGTGGAGACTCTAGTGTTGCCTACTCATTTTCCTCCCTTTAAAAAGCTAAAATGACCATAGCGAACTTATTTTGTTTTGAGTTAATATAATAGTTAGACACCAAATTTAAGTCATGTTCGGAATGGGCCACGTGTTTGGTGAGTCATGCCTTAGCATACCATGTACATGTTGATTGTCCTCAAACAATGACCCATGAGACAACATAAACACACCGACTAAATCAACCAGTCCATCATATTATGCTGAAACCTAATTTAATTTTTTTTTTTATTATTTTCTCCAAAGCAAAATTATAAAGGATTATCTATTAACCATGTTGGGTAATGATGTGCTTAATTTCCACCAACCAAAAAGAGTTTCATTCAAAGTAAAATACTATCAATAATAATAAAACCAATATTTCAAAAATCATGTCATTTTAGGCTCCACATTCCACAACATGAGTGTATTCCTATGACACTATGACTCCATCCACAAATTCAGATTTTTAATTGTCTCGTCACCAACTTTTCTTGGTAGCTATATTACAAAACTAATTAATCAATTTGAATTTCCTATTTTCCTTTTTCTCCTCGTCCTCCCAAATCGAGACACATCACACATTCACCATGTGTATTCCTATTTTTAGAGGTGTTCATTCGGGTTATCAAGCTGATTTCGAGTCATGTGTTTCGGATCGGTTCAAAATCGGGTATTGTGTTCACATTGGTTTTTACATAATTGTAGATCCATTTTTAAGTCGGGTCAAATCGGGTTCGGTTATAAAGTCGGGTGTCTATCGGGTCATCGGGCCTGTTTTGAACACCTCTGCTCATTTTCAACTGTTTATTTTCAAAATATTGATACTTTTTCCGTTTTATAATATTTGCTACTAAATGTGACATATTATGCCACTATTAGTAGCAATTAGCAAATATTATGAAACAAAGGAAGTATATAGTGCTTTACTCCTCACTATAAATAAGACTAGTCTCATTATGTGTGCAATTGACTATAATCTTTTATTTAGATGACCTAGAAAAAATGAGCTTCTATGCTAATAATTGTATTAGTTGGAATATTAACCCGTACTGAGAACCATCTCACAAGAAATTTTGTGTACTATTGTATATAACATTTAATTTTTTATACTCACCAACATACAAATTCAATATTTAATATAGTAATTATGTATCACTACAAATTATAACAAATTGATATTAGAAATAATATATTTAGATAAATTAAATAAGGTCTCATTTAACTATATTTTAACAATTTAATTTTTGTTTATATACTATATGTGCTTCGTTCAACATAACAAGTTTTTAATCAAATAACTCGAATCATCACCTCTTAAATAGTTCTGTTGATCACAAATTTTTACTTGAGACTGTCTATTGTAAAAACAGCTCTTAAAAGTCCAGTCTAATTCTAAATAGTTATAACTCTAAATATAGATTTGAGATGGATTTTTGATCGATATATTGTTAAAATATGGGTGGCCCATTACTCAAAATATGGGTGGCCCATTACTCAAAAAACGGTCTCTTAAGAGAGCACCTGTTGATCGATATATTGTTAAAATATGGGTGGCCCATTACTCAAAAATTGAACAAGTGTATGTAGAAAGGTGGTGTGGGACCATGATAAGAATGGTGCGTCTTCTTCACACTTGATTGTCATTGGCTCACTTTCACCACTCTCTAAGAGACACACTAACTTAAGCAACATTACCTTTTCCTTTTTTATTTTTATTTTTATTTTATTTTTACAAGGAATAAATGTGATGAAATTAATGTGAACCACATAACTGAGACGACCCAGATCTGATTTACCGAAAATCACACATTTTTTATTAATAAAACCGTCTTATGGTGAGATCATTTATATTAGTTTATATTAGTGTGTAAAGTGATTACGTGCAATTTAAAATTGATCTATTATAGAAATAAACTAATTATATAGACCTGTCTTATTGTAAACGGTCTCATGCAAAATGAGTTGTCAGTTTATAACGAAGAATTAGAAGTGATAATACCTTTCCACCTGTGCCATCATGCAATTTGTTAGCAGATCTTTTATAGATCGATTTCGCTTATTTTCTCATATATTAATTTTTATTTTGATTTTAAAATGGGTTTAGGTGAATTTGTAATTCATAAGAAAGTAGAAACGTTATAATGTTTAATTTTGTTATACACTAATCACAAATTCTATAAAGCAAAATATATTAAATATATGGATCGTGATGATGAAAAATAGATAATGATTTATTTATTAATTATTAAAAATGCAAATTCCTGAAATTCCAAGGTTGCTTTTCGCACCCTTTTCACCAACCACAACAATGCAAACACAAACCTACTTTCTAAAAGCCAAAAGGATAAACATAAAATTTTATGGGTGATTAATTACATTAGGTATAAATCCCAGTATCCTAAAACATCATTATTAAAGTACATCATCTAAAGATTTGTATGGGTGAACTCTACTTATACCAACAACTAAATGTCCATGGTGTTTGGTAAATAGCTGATAATTAATTATAATGTCTGATTTTATTAATTGGTTTGAACAGCTGATTTTGAACCCGTTGCTATAAGCAGGTTGTTCAAAAACAGTTTACTCATATCAATAAGCTGTTCCAACCAGCTAATTCACCAAACACTAGCATTAGCTGATTTGACCACTCAATCCTCTATTTATATCAAAATAAACTACACTTATTCAATAAGCTAATTTGCCAAATACCCTTAAAACAATGCTTACTAGTTTGCATCAAATACAATATATATTTATGTGAAATCTTATTAGATTTGTCTAAAGATTTTTAATATATAGTTTTTACATTTTTTCATAATACGTATTTAGAGATATTAATGCTCCAATTTACTTTAAAAAGCTTGTAAAAAGTAATTTGGACAAACAAAAAGAAACGAAAAAAGTATTGTGTATCAACGATTAAAATTGCTTTTTTTAGTAACATTTTTATGTTTAGCCCTTTTACTAATAAATTAATAATTATTTTTAGTAGCATAAAAACAACTTTTTTTTCCTTATTATAGCAAACACATTAGATCAATTTAGTATAGCTTAGTATTTAAAAAAAATGCATATGAAGAACATTGATTAATGTACACTTAATATTTTACTTTCTTTTTTGAGTGTCAAATGAGTCATGTGTGAGTGTCCACACTCTCAATCTCACCTATTTTTTGAGATCCACACCAACTACAAATTGAGTAATAACCACCAAAAAAAATATCATAAAAGTCACAATAATAAATAGTCCAAATAGATGGAGTAATAAACTAATAATAAAGGTTCTCAAAAGAAACTAATACTCCCTCCTATTTAGCGTAAATGTCTCATTTAGTTATTCACGCTTGTCGAAACAACATTTTAAACTTTAATATTTCAAAATTATTTTTAATTAAAAATTATAAAAATTTGATATTAATAATTCTTGTATTGAGAAAAATCAAACAAAATCCGACATGACTATGTTTTAGCTTATAGATTAAGAGTAAAATACAAATTAAGAATGATGATTGAATAGTACCAAAAAAAAATATGGGACATTTAGACTAGATAGGATGTAGTTATAAATTCTTGAAATAAAAATTAATACTCATAAATTCACTTCAAAAAAAAAATAAATTAATGCATATGCACCAAATCTAATATTGCCAAAATGACATAAAAATCCTTGTTCACCTCTGAATTCCTCCTTTAAATCTCTCCTCATTTTCCCAAACACCTTGTGTGAATTCGTTCTCTCCTCTCTTCCACCCCCAATCGAATCTCTCTTTGTCTTCCCTCACCGTTGCAAACCCACTTCCCACTGTCTCCTCCATAACCATGGATCCTGTTAATGTTTGGGGAAACTCTTCCCTTGAAGAGGTGGACCCAGAAATCCATGACCTTATTGAGAAGGAAAAACGTCGTCAATGCAGAGGAATTGAGCTGATTGCCTCTGAAAATTTCACATCCTTTGCTGTTATTCAAGCTTTAGGAAGTGCTCTTACCAATAAATACTCCGAGGGTATGCCTGGAAATCGTTATTATGGTGGTAATGAGCATATAGATGTGATTGAAAACTTGTGTAGATCAAGGGCATTAGAATGTTACAGACTTGATCCAGAGAAATGGGGTGTTAATGTACAACCATATTCTGGTAGTCCTGCAAATTTTGCTGCATATACTGCAGTTTTGAACCCACATGATAGAATTATGGGACTTGATCTACCATCAGGTGGGCATTTAACACATGGATATTATACTGCTGGTGGGAAAAAAATTTCTGCAACATCAATTTACTTTGAAAGTTTGCCTTATAAGGTGAATTTTCAAACTGGGTATATTGATTATGATAAGCTAGAGGAGAAAGCTATGGATTTTAGGCCAAAAATGATCATTTGTGGTGGAAGTGCTTACCCTAGGGATTGGGATTATGCTCGTTTTAGAGCTATCGCTGATAAGTGTGGTGCCCTTTTGCTATGTGATATGGCTCACATTAGTGGCCTTGTTGCTGCTCAGGTATAATTTTTTTCCTTTCATATTGATATGTTTATGGAGAAAATATTGCTTTTTTTGATGTGGGTTGTGTTTGTTTTGGCTGTTTTTATTGCTTTTTAATGTTTTTTGTTGAAAAAATTGGTTCTAGTTGTGGGATTGTGTAGGATTTGCTTGAGTTTATTGCTATTTAGTTTTTGATTTGTTTTGGTATCTAGATCTGTTTTGTGTGATGATTACTTGTTTTATTTGGTGGATGAATACTTAGATCTGGTATTTTGGTGGGCTTTTGTTAGTATCCTGTTAATAGTATATATGATGTAGTCATGTCAAATTCTGTTGTTTTTCCTTTTATTTTAGTTATGATTCAATAATGAATGTTGAATGTAAAATACAAAATTGATTAGTTACTTCCTTTCCCTAACTTTGCATGCCATTGTGTGAAAAATTCTGGGAATTTGATAGAATACAATGTGATTTGCTTCTTTAATTATGAACTGAATTTGCAACCATACTTTTGTTACATGGATAATTGTATCTCGATTCTTGTATAGTCCATTCGATGATTGTCGTGCGATTGATAAGCTGAACTTGTTGTTGATTGCAGGAAGCTGCAAGTCCTTTTGAGTATTGTGACATTGTTACCACTACTACTCACAAGAGTCTTAGAGGTCCAAGGGCTGGCATGATCTTCTACCGCAAAGGTCCGAAACCACCAAAGAAGGGCCAACCCGAGGGTGCTGTGTACGACTTTGAAGACAAGATCAACTTTGCCGTTTTCCCCTCCCTTCAAGGTGGTCCTCACAACCACCAGATTGGAGCATTGGCGGTTGCTCTGAAACAGGCAATGTCTCCCGGGTTTAAGGCCTATGCAAAGCAAGTTAGGGCAAATGCTGTTGCTATTGGAAATTATCTGATGAGCAAAGGTTACAGTATTGTTACTGGCGGAACTGAGAACCACCTTGTCCTTTGGGATCTTCGTCCTCTTGGATTGACCGGTACATAATATCTATACTGAATATTCGAGCATAGTGTCGCGTGATTTGCTGGCTAACTCACTTTGGAAATCGTGACTCACTCAAAATGATCTTAAAATAGCCCAAAACAGACCACAATTCACTTTTTTCGATTATGTGATAAGAAATCAACGAATCATATGACACTTCAACTACTGTCTTGGCTATTGATTTGGGATTAGTTTTTTGATTTTAGTGTTTTAAACATTGTTTTTGTTATAACCTGTGGCAGGAAACAAGGTGGAGAAACTATGTGATCTCTGCAACATCACTGTTAACAAGAATGCAGTTTTTGGTGACAGCAGTGCTTTGGCTCCCGGAGGTGTTAGAATTGGTAAAGATTTTGATGTCCTAAATCCTAATATTAGCGCTGGTTGTTTTCTTCTTTATTCGGAGTATAGATTCAGTTGAAACTAAGTATAACATACACTATAATAATATTCGATGAAGTAGTATTATGTTGACCTACACTATGAGGATGGAGGGATTTGGAGGGAAAGGAAAGGGAGGGATTTGGTGGGGAGTGATTGCCTATCTTTTTGTTCAAAGACAAGGGATTAGCGAACTGATAAAGAAGATAGAAAGTTGGAGATTAGGGGACTAACCGAAGATGGCTTGGAGGACAAGAGTGAAAAAGATATGAAGGCTCTAGACTTACAAATTGAGATGACTGAAAATCGAAATAAATGGAGAAGAATAATTTGTGTGGATGACCATTGTATTTGGCCTCAATGTTTTGGGATTAAGACTCTGACATTTCTATTGTGAGAAATACAACATTTTTTAACTTGTTCCCAAGATTTAGTAGCATCCTTGCACATTATGGTGTTGATAACTTAGTTTAGTAGCACATGTTAGATCATAGCCTTCACTCCCGGATGTTTTTCTAATTGCGTAAGCTTGACTATGAATCTTATAATGAACAAGCATTTTTATATTTCAAAATACAATTTTTTTTTGACTTGTTCCCAAGAGTTAGTAGCACCCTTGAATGTGACCTTTTGTTGTTGAGCTGAAAACACTTTGAATATATTGAATATTACTCTCTCCTTTTCCTACTATTTGTCCCATTTGGGATCTAACATTATTTATCAATTACTTCTGGTTTGTATTTCATTCTTAATCTATAAGTTACAACATTGTCAAGTGGCATGTTATTTTAATTCGTTTTAATGTAAATCTTATTGATATCAACTTTTAAAATTTTAAGTTGTGCACAATTAGAGATATCAGATATGTAGAATTGATTTTATGCATTTGCAAACGTGCAATCTCAAATGGAGCAATAAGTTGGATACAAAGGAGTATGAGCGAGCTTATTTACATTATTCGAATTGAATTAGAGATATCAGATATGGCTAATCTTGCTCATGTCATGGATCTTGTGTTTTATAGGTACCCCTGCCATGACTTCAAGAGGGTTGGTTGAGAAGGATTTCGAGCAGATCGGAGAGTTTCTCCATAGAGCCGTCACCATCACATTGAACATCCAAAAGGAGTTTGGTAAACTCCTCAAAGACTTCAACAAAGGTTTGGTGAACAACAAGGAGATTGAAGCACTCAAGGCCGATGTCGAGAAATTCTCATCCTCATACGACATGCCTGGTTTCTTGATGTCTGAGTTAAAATACAAGGACTAAGTTCTTTTGTGTCGCATCGCTCGTGCAAGAAAACTGCTGTTGATTTTGATTTAGTTTTTTTTTTTCAGAAAAAGGAAATTATTAGAATATGCAATTAAAGGGAAAAGGTTGGAAAATTACACATTCCACCAAGTGTATTGTTTTTGCTTTTTTTTACACTTATTATGTGGAAATCAATTAAGCAGTTTTCTGATGGTAATTGTCAAATTTAATACTATTTTATATTGAATAATAAGCAATCTAATATTCCTTTTTACACTTACATATTCCATCTTTTTTTCTCTATTGGATCTCTATCAGCAACTTGAGAATCCTGGTTTGGTCAACAATCCGGGTTTGATTATCATTACCTACAAGACGATCAATTACCCGTCCAAGTACCGATGTTGGTTTCTGGGTACAATGTTACTGACGGGTTTGCCTCAGAATTCCGGAACTTTCTCTCTTACACATTATTCCGGTAATGGAAGTTTTGCCAAGGTAGATTCTTTAGAACCCTAACTACCAACTGCATTGGAGGTTTACTGTTGATATATCATGTATCTTGATTCCTTTTGTAAATCAATGTATGTTATCAATGATATTGCCTTTGTTTTGCATTGTTACATAACTAGGGTTTGTTCAAGAATCATAATTCATAAGTAGTGAATAGGGTAAAATTTTTTGGTGGTTTACAATTCATCTGTTCTGTTATCATTTTTGCAAAGAACTTCCCCATTTTCGTTGGATTGCTGCGAAACTATATTTTTGATGGGTTGTTTAAGAATCGTGGAAGGAATTTCGGGGGCCGCATTGTCTATTCCCGAACGACTGAGGAGGCAAGGAAGCTCCGTTGTAGATTTAGAAATAGTTAGAGGCTAAGAAAGGTGACAAATTTGGTAGGATCTAGGATTTTTTTGGGCTTGACATTGAGTGGAAACCTTGCTTTGATAGAAGTTTGGTTTAGAATTTACTTTTCAAGCTAGTGTTTGTTCATTGTTATGGGCAGCTTTACCCAGTTTATTGTACTGTTTTGTGTGTCTATGCGCTGTGGCCTGTGAGTAAGCTTAGTTAGCAGAGATCCTGATGTTTTGTATGCAAAGAGCTTTAGATGTTGTCTGTGAGTGCTCGTGTGTGTATCCCTCCCGTGTTGTGCTGCAGGCTGCAGCCTAGTTAGAGGTATCAAGATGTTCATACTATCGGGTTTGTGCTCTTTAGAGGAACGCAGTATGCATTGAATCGGCTGTTGCCTGTTGCTGTCAACCTTCTAGCATGTAATTTTGTTTGCAATTTATCTCCTCTCATTCAAATCGCGCATTAATCACTACGGTTTGCGATCTTTATCTCTCAAATTAGTGCTAATTTGTGATTGTATCATTACCATTAATCCACTTTAGTTTATGGAAGTCGGGCTCTCGAGGCTGAAGGAGTACGCCTAACCGCTTGAATCATTCACATATTTCTAACCTTGTGAACTCTCTTCCTTAAACCTCTTCTTCAATTGTAGATTGATCTTCTACAAAGCACAGAGTGATGCTGTCAAAATCTTTCATGATCATAGTGTGTTAATGAAATTGGTTAAAGATGTATCCTCTCAGGCCCATTAAAAGCTCGGTAGTGTACCTAAATTGTCATTTGTTCTAAGTTTTTATTGGTTGAAAAAATTATGTCGTACATTCAGCTTTTACTATAATAACATTTCATTATTCCAACGTTATTTAGTGGCTTCGTAGATAGGGTGAGGTTTAGGAGTATGCCATCTGACCCTAATTAATGATAAAACTAACAAAAAGGTTGGTTCTGATTGACTATTAGTGTTAAACTAATCTAGAGAACAGGAGTGGAAAAAGACAAGATTTAGATTTTACAGGTTATGATTAAGGCTTTGAAATTGTTGTTGTTTCGAGATATTTGCTTGATATATGCAGCACCTTGTATCTTTTGATCAGTACTTTTCCATAGAGGAGTATACTTCACTCCCAAAGTTGCACTTTATGTCTAAACACTGCCAGCTGTGGGAATCAATACTAGATGGTCTTGCTCTTTAGTCTTTAATTTAATTTACTACTTTTTTGCAGTAATTATTGGAGTTGTAATGCTTTTCTTGATTCATGATTCGATATTCAACCGAACGCGACTTCAAAACGAATTTAAAATAATGTAAAAACCAGTGTGTACACAAGACCTGATTTTGGATCGACCCGAAACACCTGGCCCGGAATTGATCTAATGACCCGAATAAACACCTCTAACAATATCTAATATCTTATCCTTTTCATTTCACCATTAAATCAACTTTCAAGGCTGGTTTGTTATGTTCTTTATTTCTAATTACTGCTTGCAGTCTTATTTATATGAAGCAGCCTAACTCAGACTGTGCATATGTTTTGACACTTGAATCTGATGCATTCATCCAAAGGACAAATGAATACCACTCAAGACGAAACCTGTGTCAATCGTCTACTTGTCGGTGGCGAGCCATGACTATCGGAATGCGCGCCAGGATGACCATACACAACTACTGGTCTACCACTGATTACAGGCCTGGCCAGCCCTAGCAAGACTCAGTAGTGTGTGGCTAATACTATTTATAGTTGATACTTAATATGGATACCCCTTCCATATTTTGTGCTCTATACTATTCAATTCATGTATTTCTGAAATTAGAATGTTTCCCTTTAATGATTCTTCTGACACTAGTAAATTTTCAGACTCTTGAATGCTGCTTGTGTACCACCATGTTACTGTTATTGTCCAATCATAAGAGCCCATAACATATGAACTAAGCCGGTCGAAATGACTTATTCTTATTAATTATCTTAAGTTGCTTTCATCACCGTGTTCGAAATCAGCTAGTCAATTAATTGATCAAATCAGTTAATCTAAAAACTTATCAGTTGTTTGCAAAACACCGCTTTGTCTTTTCGGATTTTTGAATGACTTATTCTCTAATAAAGAAGTGGGATAATAATTAACAATTTTTTTATGAAATATCTTTATATAATTGACTTAATTTTTAATAAGTGGGTCCCATATGTAATCAATTAAGGGCATGGGTAGTGATATAAATATTAGCCAAAGAGGGCCTTTGTATGTGAAAGTGATTGCCACTTGCATGTGAATGGGTCCCTTTTCTTCTTGTTTGATGGATATGTGATTTTAAGGGTCTCCATTTTCTCTGTATTCCCTTAAATGTGGGGTTGTATCCCATGTGATTAAGGACAACAAATATTTTTCCTACTTTTTATCTGTGAGGTGAACAATATGACGCCTCTATTCACACAAACAGTGTGTAAAGTGCTCCCAATACAAACACTAATCATCACTGATTACCAAGCATTAGTATTAAAAACAACGAATAATTGTTCTTTTTTTATTTAATTTTTGGTTTATACAATTGGTATTTGTATTTTTAATGGGATACCTTAATTTTGGTATTCAGTCCGAAAAATCTCTTAAAGCACGTATCATTACATAGGCGATGCATTAGTGAATAGTAAAATAACAATGTTATACAAACTGTAGTAAAAGAACGTGTGAGTTATTAGATATTAATAAAAGTAGCTTGCTTTTACATTTCAGACGATAAAGACAACATTTGCATTTAATGCCCTACTTTACCTCTAATTGGAGAAAGATTGGTCATGTCAGCAAAAGGTTGACTTAGACATCTGAGCCAAAGAAAATACTTGTTTCAGATAACAATTTCCACCAAGTTCAAGAAGGACGATTCTATCATCAAGGTTTCTAGTGCTCCCAAATGCCAATCTACAATAATACGTTGACACTCTTTATTTAAGAATTATTCTACTAAAACATTTTTATTTTACTTCTCATTATTTCAGAAATTAACAGTAATTCCTCTTGCATTACTCACAAAGATTTCACATTATAAACATATCCTAACTGCTCATTCAAGCTAAAGGGCACTGTGCACTTGATGTTGAGCAGAAAAAATATGTTTCCTTGTGTATTGAGAGAAAAAAATACCCTAAAAATTACATATTTTTATAACTTAAGAGTTAAGCAGAATAAACTACAACGAATAGTAATAATATTTTATCATATACTTGTTGTGATTTAGTATTTTTGTCGATGATCAAATTGTTTGCCGACAATTTTATTTTGTATAGTAAATTTGTAGGAATGCAGTGAGGAAAAGGTGGTATTGACAAAAGACTAAATTAAAGAGCATCGAATTAAATTCAAAGTTGTTAATTACAATTCCAACATGCTTTCATATTGAAAATGACCACCTATTAGACTAGCTAAACCTTTAGCTCATATCTCTTGTGTTTGCTTTCTTGTGTTTACATCAAACACCAAGCACCTACTAATGTACTTTTTATATTGAGTGGAATAAATATATGGTATCAGAGCTAATGTTACAAAAGCTTTATACTCATATTTATGAATCTCATTTAAGAGGAGAACATGTGTTACATTTATATTTCTAAATCAAAAGCTCTCGTGGGAGTAAAGTGGAGATGCGATAAACTATACTACATAAAATATACTAAAAATTACCACTATTATGTTAAGCTTTTTGTTGAGTTGTTTATTTAACGAGTTCACAATGAATGATTGAGATTCAAACACGTAACCTTTTTAATTATCACGTTAGCTTGTGATACTATGTGTAAGAGGTTAACTCAAAAAAAAACTTTAGATAATAGTTGAAGTTATGACATGTTAAAACATTCTTTTTTTTTACCTAAGATTAACTTTAAGAAAAATAAAATAATCTGAAATAAAATAATATATTTTTTATAGAATTAATTGTGATTTACAGTCTTGATGTTTATGCCTTTTGCAATTTACAGCCATGATTTATTTTTTTTGCGAATTAAAACCATAATTTTTTTTTTTGCGAATGACAGCCACCGAATTTTACAAGAAATTGAGTTAGCTTGCATGTGTAGTGTTAGTGTATTAAATTAAGCAATTACTTAACGAATTGTACTTGAATTGTGTGTACCATTATTCATGTGATAGGAAACCGACTTCTCAGCTAAAAATTGGGAGGATTCCCCAAAATGGAAGTACCCCTTAAAAGCTAATTAAACCCTTTCAAGAATTAATATTTAATATTACACCTATAAACCATCAACTTACCTTAATTGCACCGACTGATAGTTATGTTTTTCCTTATTTTATATTAATCCCTTACGTCAAATATACCTTGCTACTTCATCCCCCAAACATAAAATTATTCCACCAAACAATTACCAATTTTTTTGCTTCACTTCATCATTTCGCATCTAATTATCACCAAAATTTAGATCATTATATTTCGTATTATCTATTTTTGATCATATATATAATTAAACTAAAATAAATTATGTACATTGTCCTGCCATAATATATTATTTTTAAAATTTATTTATCGCATTCACTATAGAAAAATGTCAATTTTAAAGAACGAGTTAACTAAATACATACAAAATTCGTTCTTGGGAACTTTTTCTTATCGGCATATTTAGATAAATGGTAATTCTCACATTTAAAAATCTAATTATCTTCATTTTAGAATATTTTATAATTGTAACTGATTATGATGTCGTATGAGAAAATATCAATATAAGTTGCAACTTGTAAGTAATCGTAAACATATATATTTTCAATGGAAAAGTTCAGGAATGTTCTCTACAAGAAATATGAAAAAGCCATTTGGAAAATCAAATACAATATGCTAATTATTTATGTACTTAAATTATAAAGAATCGGGCCCAAAACAATTTGTAGACATAAATAAGGTCTGATTTATTGAAATTGAATCCTTGTATTCTAAGGCATATAATTTTAGTGTAAAGCCAACCACATTCCTACCGACAAAATCTCTAGCAATATTTGGATACGTATACCTACTTATTGATATAATACGTTAAATATGGAAATAAATATTAGTATAGAATTGTTAGAATAAGATCTTGTCTCAGTTAGAAAATAAGTATTATTATTATTATATTAGTTTAGAAGATTGATTCTTACCTGAATGAAAGGTTCTTTTCATTTGCGAGTTTAATTAACAGCGGGCATTCTTCTTTATCTCATCTTTAAAGAAATACGAGTATAGTCTTTTCGCTAATTTTGACTCTGACTTTGGCTACTTGTTATAAAAATTAAAGAGACTTTCTTGTTAATTAAATTTGCAATCTCTAATTAAAAATAATATTTCAAAGTTTTTGAATTGAGTACATGTTAAGGAACCAGCTCAACTAAAAGTTTAAGCTGATGGTTAAGGCTCAGGATATGTTATATACTCTAACACATCCCTTACACGAAAGCCCTTTGGGCTTGAAGTGTGGATGCGACACGGGCCCTTTTTATATCTGGCGCTGAATATTCAACTTTAAATGAGGGGTGGTTGAGGTTTGAACATGTGACCTCTTTTTCACTGGTTTCTGATACCCTGTTAAAGAACCAACTCAACCAAAAGCTTAAGCTGATCGTTGAGGTCCCAGAATATGTTATATACTCTAATAGTACAAGATAACTAACTCAGAGAAGAATAAAGTAATCAATGAAATTAAGAGTCAATGAAGTATGTAATCGAAGTGGTAATGAGCATGTTACTTGTTAATTGAGTTGCATGAACCATGATAAACAATGGCTATTCCCTACCCTTCCTTGTATCCAAACCGCTAATTATTACTTGCATTTTTCATCAAAGGAATAATAGGTAATCACAAAACTTAATTTTTATACACTAAATTCATAATTAATGAACCAAAAATAAATTACTTTTTCTTTATTTTTAATACTTGTATTTAGTACTTAGTGTATTTTTTGATTTCATTCAAACGAATTTTTTAGTTGTCTAAGCACTTTAGTTGTCTCTCTTTAAATGTAATTATTAGATATTTAATTGTCTAAATAGTTAATTTAATTTAATTTTTAATTATAAATGATATTATATAAACCCTCAAAGAAGAGTTTTAAGAAAAGTTAGGAGTTTTTTTTTTTTGAATTTAAAATAATGTTAATTTTCTTTTGTTTGAAACTATGCTAATATTTTTTTCTTTCGTTTTCTTGATATTAATTTTTTTTGAGGGAAAGATTAATTAATTAATTAGTTCCAAATAACTACTCCACTATAAACCAAATGATTTCTATCTCACTTTTTAAAAGATTGATTAAAAATTGAAATATAAAATCTTATATCTTTTCTTAAAGCTTCGCCAAGCTAACTAATCATAACAAATGAATAGTGTTTGTGCACTTCTAATTATAACACTTTAGACATAATCACTTTGTCTATTATTATAATTTTACTAATAAATTCATTTCACACGCGTTTTATGCAATTATAAATTATAAATGAGAAAATAAAAAGGGTAATATAAAACCTTAAGGAATGTGAAATACAAAACTTTGAAAGTAGTGAAAAATAAGTATATATTAATTACATTGTTACTTATGTATTTTGAATTAATAATAAAAATAAATACTTCCCCCCTTCTGAAATACTCGCTATATTTCGATTTTGTGTACTATTCATCGCTCAAGCTTATTTTACATATTGCGAATAATGTGTAATTAAAAATATAGTCAAGTGCGATCTTGTTTGAATCGTCTAATCGCATACTTTTATAATATTAAATTTTTATAATTTTTAGATAAATGTAGTTTAAGATATAAATAATTAAAGTTGTGCATTGGATTGCGTAATAAAGTGAAATATAGCAACTATTATAGAATCGAGGAAGTATTAATTATATTATTATATGTAATAGAAGTATGTAATTTGCATAGAAATCATTTGAGAATTCTATTTTGGAAAATAAATTTATAATCACTTTTTAATAATATTGCAAATTTAGTGCTCTTTTTATCTTAAAAAGAAAAATAGGGTTAATTTGTTGGCATAGGCCATAGGGAATATAAAATTAAATTTTTGATTTTAAAATTTTATGGTCCCACTCTACACCCAATTTCTTGTTCTTTTTCTTTTCTTCAATAATAAAATAATTATTTCAAAAAAATAATAATAAATAAATAAATATAGCTCCCTTTCTTTTTCTCACATCACTTCTCTTCTCCTTTATATTCTCAACTGATCTTCTAATCTCTTCTTCAGGGCTCAATTATTTTCCACTTGCTCATCAAATTCTGAGTCCTTAATTTTCTTTTCTTTTCTTTTCTTTTTTTTATATTTTTTCAAAAAATACTTAAATAAATAAAATATATACATAATCACAAAAAAATATTACAATATAGTATCATAAAAATATACCATGGCATTAGCCCAAGAGTTAAACAAGAACACAAAACTAGAAAGGTACAATAGTTATATACACCGTGTAAACAATAATACAAAATTATTAGCTGCTTCTTCTAAGCTTCTATTTAGGGCAACCCTTTTGGTGGCACTCCTACTTGTATTCTTCTTTACAATTAATTATTCAGGCGGCGGTGACGGTGGTGGTGGTGATGGTCAAAATGCGTCTATTCATATAACGAATCGGTTATTCAATTCGGGCTTTTATGGGTCTGGAGCAACCTGGGAGAAACAGGTGCGCCAGTCCTCAACCCCACAACGCCCGAACGGATTTTCTGTACTTGTTACGGGCGCTGCAGGGTTTGTTGGCACCCATTGCTCGATCGCCCTGAAAAAACGGGGCGATGGAGTATTGGGATTGGACAATTTCAACACTTATTATGACCCATCCCTTAAACGGGCTAGGCAAAAGTTACTGACAAGGTAAATATTCTTTTATCTAATAGTAATATTCAATTTTTTTGAAATTTATTTTTATTGAATAATTCTATATTCTGATTTATATAGGAAGAATTGTGAAAAGTAAGAAAAAAATCTTATTTATGAAATTTGGTAGTATTATGTTAAGGAGCTAGTAATAATTTTAGGCTGAAGTGTTTTTGGTTTAGTTATTTATTATCTAACACTCTAAATAGTCGATTTTGAATTATAAAGATTTTGGATTGGATGATTAATAGATTAGGGAATGGATTAATACTGAAATACTGATAATAAAAAATACCCAATTTGAACATTATCATATAAGATATATTAATAATAGTATTGTTAGTTTGTTACGTGTATTAACTTTAAATGAGGTGTGATTGATTCAATATTGGATATAATTCTCGTCAAAAAAAATATTGAATGTAATTGGATCAAAACTCTATTGAGATAGGAGCATGTGACCTATTGCTACTTGCTAGTTTATTATTTTTTTAATTTTTTATATTATACTCTCTCCAATTTCTTTCAATTATCCCATTTTTTATTTGGCAAATTCATATCAATCATCCTATTTTCTTTTTTGTCACTGATTTTTTTTTACCTAAATACCTCATATCCACACAAGTAATTACCAAAATATCTCTATTTTTACTACTTATAATATTCCAACTACCACCCTTACAATTAATTTAATCAATTAAATATCCCAACTATCGCCTTTTTAGTAGACTCCATCTCACTCTTAATATTCGTGTCCAATCAAATCCACACTTGAAAAGAATTGGTGTGAGTATGTAACTCTTCTCCTTCTTTAGCATGCCTCTAATAAAAAAAATATTGTGAAGAAAATTTCTAATTTTTTATTAATTGATTTACAGGCATCAAATCTTTATAGTGGAAGCAGATCTAAATGACACCCCAATGTTGAACAAGTTGTTTGACATTGTTCCCTTTACCCATGTGCTCCATCTAGCGGCCCAAGCTGGAGTCCGTTATGCTATGAAAAACCCGCAATCTTATGTTCAATCCAATATTGCGGGCTTTATTAACCTTCTAGAAGTGGCTAAGGCCGCTGACCCGCAGCCCGCCATCGTTTGGGCCTCTTCGAGTTCCGTCTATGGCCTTAATAAGGATAATCCTTTCTCGGAAATTGACCGGACCGACCAGCCCGCTAGCCTTTATGCCGCCACGAAGAAGGCCGGGGAAGAAATAGCCCATACTTATAACCATATATACGGGCTTTCCCTTACCGGGCTTAGGTTCTTTACTGTTTATGGCCCGTGGGGTCGACCTGACATGGCTTACTTTTTTTTCACTAAGGACATTTTGCAAGGAAAGCCCATTAGTATTTATAAGACCCATGATGGACATGAGGTGGCACGTGACTTTACGTATATCGATGACATTGTGAAGGGCTGCGTTGGGGCGCTTGATACGGCTGAGAAGAGTACCGGAAGTGGTGGCAAGAAACGAGGCCCGGCACAATTGAGGGTTTACAATTTGGGTAATACTAGCCC
The DNA here is from genome assembly GCA_019776075.1 of Amaranthus palmeri. NCBI lineage: Eukaryota > Viridiplantae > Streptophyta > Magnoliopsida > Caryophyllales > Amaranthaceae > Amaranthus > Amaranthus palmeri. The sequence continues at coordinate 1,122,815 of JAAKBH010000295.1, forward strand.
GGTTGGGGTTGGGAAGCTAGTGTCTATATTGGAAGGGTTGTTGGATGTTAAGGCTAAAAAACATGTGATCACAATGCCAAGAAATGGAGATGTGCCCTTTACACATGCTAATGTTACCTTGGCCCGAAAGGATTTCGGGTACAAGCCCACAACGGATTTGGCTACCGGGCTAAGAAAGTTCGTTAAATGGTATGTGGGTTATTATGGGGTACAATCAAGGGTAAAAAAGGAAAGCTCGTTAGATACTTAATGATTAACATAATGAAAAATAATGTATAGCTTAATACTACGTCTTTCCTTTTGATTTGCTACTGAAAGTGATCCTTTCCTTCGTAGTATGTCACTTTCAGCAGCAAACTTTTATATTTAGTTTTTTTTTATGAAAAATATCATTTTTGGTTGGGATGAATGAAGATGTTGTACTATACATATAGAAACTTCACAAGTGTTCATAATATATCCAAAAAAGTGTAAAGCCCAAGTGATCTTGGGGGGGATTTGGGTAATGATCTTCTCTTAAAGTAGAGTAGATGATATACCAAAAATTTATTATTGAATATCAAATGTTAATTAAAATAATATAATTTTGGAATTAAGACTCTAACTTGTTATTATTGTATGACATTAATATTAGTTTTGTTCCTAAAGATTGCTTTTATTATTAAATTTTTTTAATGATTAATTACTTTATTCTATTTTCATGTTATGGACAATTATTTTAGTTATGATAGAATATAAAGCGTTAACTATTACATAAAAATTATTTAAAATAAAATTAATTCTCTTTTCATAAACTATTTAATTCTCTTTTTAAAGTCAAATTTAAGTGTAAATCTTGTTTCCAACGTAACTAAACAATCAAACACTCCAATGTTATGGTTATACTACATCCTATTTATTATATCTGCTACTAATAGTGATATTTATCACATAAAATGTTATAATTGAGTGCAAGTATTCATCATCATCATTATCCTATCTAGTATATTCCACTCATAAAAAATTATAGACAATAGACAGAGTCTGAGGATGGAAGGACGGCGACACTCATACAGTCATACCCATAAAAAATAGCGCGGTCAAAATGAGTCCCCGGCTCGAGAAAGATCAAAATTAAGTAGTTGTGACAGCAATTTGATGAGCCAGGTGAGGTGGGGTCGGATCAAGTAGCAGTGACACCATAATGTTGAGACTTGATTTGTCACTAATTGGTAGTGTTAAGCCAATAAGTCAAAGCAAAAACAGTATTATGATTTATCATTATGCAATCACCGACAATATATTAAATATAAATAATGCAACATTAAGTTTTTTCTTCAGTAAGCATTGTGGGACTTAAGGTCACCCCTGAGGAGTGACGACCATACATCTTAGAATCATAGATTTTTTTATATTTCTTGGTTCATGTTATTAATTTACCATGTACTTATTGTGTGTTTTAGGTTTTTTTTGTTTCTTTATAAGTTTTTCTCGAGTTGAGAGTTTTTCGGACCGTACCTCCTTATCTACTTTGATAAGAAAATGATCTATCGTTTTTTATCCCTTCTCAAATACTGATCATATATTTTATGAGAGGGATTCCTAGGACATTTTGTTGCGCAAAATTACTCTTTTATGTGCACTGTGCGGAATGCAGGTATTGCAGCATTACTCTGCCTTAATTAATTATATAATAAAAATGTGAAATACATGACAAATCAGAAAACCAGTAAGCCAACAAAATATTCATCAAAAAAAGGCCAAAGCTAAAATTACATCCAATTTTTCTTCAGCCCACTTAGCTAAAAACTTTGCAGTTAATAATAACTACCATTTATTAGCTCGTTCTAGATTAGTAGCCACCATTATTATAGCCGCCGCCACCACCGTACCCACTGTTTGGTTTACGTTGCCTCTCGTTAGCAATGCTGACACGAATGTTACGGCCTTGCAGATCCTGTTCATCAAACCAATATCAGTGTCCCATGATATGCTAATTTCCGAAAAGTCATGAATCGAGAAAACCGAGATAAGGTTGGTTTTGGGCTATTTTGAGGGCATTTTGAGCGAGTCACGAATTAAAAAAGTGAATTACTATCGAATTATGTTACATAAGTTCGAATTTATGAACTATCAATTCACACACATAACATGTTAATTTTTACGCTTCATACTGAGTACTAACAGGTGAAGACTTAAAAGCAATGAGTTCTCACCGCGCCATCCATGGAAAGTGCATTGTTTGCACATTCAGTGTCTGTAAAAGTGACAAACCCGAATCCCCTCGATCTTCCAGTTTCTCTATCGGTGATAACCCTTGCTGCGAATCAAAAGAAAGTAACAGAATGTGTGAGCTTGTAAAGTTTAAGACACATAACAACCATGTTTTGGTACACTTGTGAGGCAATAGGATTAGCTACTAAAAACTTGTTTAGGCAAGTTTAAACTCACCCTCTACTACTTCACCATATTGGGAAAATGCTTCTTTCAAGGAGCAATCATCAGTTCCCCATGAAAGACCTGAAGCAGAACAAGGGTTTAATAAAATTTCATATAACCATATATGCTGATTTATTACAAAAGCAACAACAAGAATGATGCCAATATTAAATTGCAAAAGATTGAGTCGGAAACTTGAACCAAAAGAATCAATCACATTTATGAGCTCGTCTATAAAAAATGGAGTACATGCTAAAGAAGTTATATAGATAATCAACTAAGAAAATAAAAGAGATATTACTTCCGACAAAGAGCTTCGAAGACATGCATCGAACCGCATTCATCATCGAAGGGGCAGAATATTGCGATAGAGTCTGACTCAGCATGCTCCCAATCCTATTGTAGAACGCCATTTTGCACAAATACTGCACAGAACATTAATAACCAGCTAAGTTTTAAAAACTGAATCTACGATTGTCAAATATTCATCCATTGCAATATCGCAACAACAAATGAAAACCTCAACATGTTTAGGGCATATGCATACATGCCCGCAACCAATTAATTGAGTAGCCCACAAAGTTACATGTTGGTCAATCCACCTCAAATTCTTTAATATAGAACCAGAGGTGAATTGTTCTTCAACACAAACAACTTAATCTCATATGCCAAGCTCAAAAACTTCACAAAAGGACATTCAACGTTGACCAAGCATAATGAAACAAATCGTCATTCAGTATACAACACTTCCTCTCCATTAGACCGCACACTTCATTAAACCGAAACTCGTCAAGAAGTGCAATAACCCAACAAGAAAATATACTTGAATTTCCTCCATTTTTTTAGTTACAGCTCTTTACTATATTGCCATTTTGATTGTACTCTATTCTTGAAAACATTATCATAATTCATACATAAGCCAACCAAACAGAAGATCACAATTTACGGGTACATATCTCTTCGACCAACTACAAAAATAGCTTTAAGCTTTAGGTTGAGTTAGTACTTGGACAAATCAAACTATCCATGACAGCAAGATACTTGAAAACCAAAGATCCAATTTATCCATGATGAATTAGACTAAAAATTAAAACTCGCAACCTAAATTGGTGTTCCTTTCCTTTTCAACATGATAGTCATGTGACTTCTGACTAAATTGCATAAAAATCGAAAAATTCAGATCAAAAATGGTAAGTTCATAATAACAGCTCCAGATAAATATCAAAAACCCTTAAGTCTTCTATAGAACCCAACAAAATCAAAATGCAAATAAAATGAAATAGATAAAATCTAGCGCAAACATACAGGATTAACAATAATAATTCAAAAGTTAACAGATTGTAAAACAATAACAGATAATTGAAAGATAAAGATTATAGAAGAAGTGATTGAATATACCTTATGAGACAAGAAGAGAGAAAAAGACGATCTAGGGTTTTGAATTGGCAAGGGTTTAAGGGTTAAAGGGATGAACTTTAAAGGCACAAATTGTGAAAATATCTTGGCAAATTGCAAAAAAAGAAAAAAAAAAAAAGTTCAATCGTATGACTTCCAAATGGTTGAGCGGGCCCAAAGGAATACTGGTGGGTTGGGTTTTTATCCATATCTTCTATGCGAAAGATATCGGAGATGGGCTTTTGTTTCTAATTATATACATTGAATAAAGTAAAGGTAAAGGAAATTCTTGGTATCCGGCACAAGATAGAGTTTGAGTGGGATTTTTTTTCTTGAAAGATGCGGACAAATCATATTCGTATTCCAAGGCGAGAATAAAGAGAGTTGCGTGCAGTCAAGAAACCCCCCATTTGATACATGCGCCCAGTAGGGAACGAATTCATTGAGCCACAAGCACTTTTGGTAATTATTTTTGTGAGAAATCGTTTGTTTATAGATAATTTTAAGATAAAGCTCAAATAAATGTAATCAAATAAAGCTCAAGATAAGTAAGAATATTATATTTTTTACTACTTATTCAACTATATATATCCATCCCAAAACCGTTATATTTGTTGCCCAACTAGTTGTACCCACCACGATTACACTTGTCTTATGTTGACTATATTCCTCATATATAAATTTCTAACTAAGTGATTCTCGTGTAAAGGGGCGATAGAGTATCTATTATATTATTGGCTTCAACTATTAATATAATCTCTTAATTGAGCTCTTTTATTTTAATAAAGATTAAGCTAATGTGTTACCTTATAATATGTTATATACTCTATCAATATCATTTCACTTACAGATTAAAACCAATCACAAATGTTATACAATGTTCCAAATTTTGAATAAGCTTATTTTCTAATAAAATATAAAGGCATGTACAGTGAATAAGACTCGTGACAAATTGATGAAGAGCAACTGAATTTGAAATGTAGTGAGCGTATATAAAACAAGTTAGTCCTTGTAGCCCACTTCTATAATTAATGGGCCACATCGTTTTAAATTCATGCAATTTATACGATGCCTCGTATCCACATTTACCTAAATCATTTCGTCGAAACTACCACCACGTTTTCACAATGTAGACCAAATTCATTTGAAGAAATTTCTAAACAATCACCGTGATTTATAAAAAAAAAAAACCAAAAAACATAATAATAAAATAAGTAAAATAAAAAAAAGATAAAATAAAACGTCAAATTTCCCCAATAAAATTGACTCCGTAGTATAATTTACATATATCGCAAATAACCGTGATTTACCCAGACTTGTTGGAGGAAAACCTCACCCATGGCCATGTAAATCTAAAGACTCATATGGACTCTTCTCTTCCTATTTGTTTGTCATCTATTCATTCTGTCGCACACAATAACCAAGCCTTCCCTTTGCACACAACAATCAAATAGAAGGAGAAAACACACACGAAAACTTTCTACTCTTAGAACACCCTAAACTACATACAGCAACGAAGAAACGAGAGGAACTCAATAAGATTGAATCGATTTTCAAACAATATTAATTGATTTTGCGGTTGCTTCAATGTTTTTTCTTTCCATTTGCATATAACTTTATTTTCAAGATCAATCTGTCTATGAATGTTACAATTTTGTGCCCCAATTTGTATCTTTTGAAAATCCCTTAAATTCGATCTTTTTTTATTTCCTTCTTTGTGGGGTTTCTTTCTCCTTTTACCCCAAAGTGAATAATTCCTTCTTTTTGTTCAAGAGATTCTTAATTTTCGATTTCATCATTCCACTTTTTTAAAATTAGGGTTTCGTTTTGGGTTTGGACTTAGTTGTAGTGCTGCTGCTGCTGTTGCTGCTTTTAGTTAGTTTGAATCATTTTTGAAGCTAGGGTTTCGGTCGGATCAGAACTTTGAGGTGGGTTTCTTGCTAGGAAGGGAATTTGGACTTGTTTAGGGTTTATTGATCGTATCAGTTGGTGGGTTGTGTCCAATACTTCAATTTGATGCAATTGGGATGCTTATTGAACTTAGTTTACAAGTTGTATTGAAGATCAGGGTGATTAATATTGGTAATTTTGAGTTTTGAAAGAGAAAATATATTAATTGGGTATCGTTTTGGTTCTGATAAAGTGGAAGACAGTGAATCATAACATTTCAAGTTGGAATCTTCCCTCCAAAGTAGGCTGTCTACATAAACTACACATCTCTGGTGAAATAGTGACCAATAATTTGCTGACATATCTTAGGCAATCCAGTTAGAAACAAAACTTTGTGTGTTTTGAGTGATTTTGGCAAGTGGGTTTACAATTTATGTGCATTTGATGTTTGAGTATTGGTGAGTTGAGGCTGAGTTTATGAAAGAATTTTGATGCTTGAAATGAATGTGGGGACATGGTGTATGAACAAGAGCTTAGTTGTTGGTTTGGTCCTAATTTGGAACATTGCCATTGTGATTACTTACTAATTGAAGCCTTTGTGCTTGCAAGGGGTGACAGATTCTTGAGGCCCTTGGAAGTTCTGCAATGTCGCGCTGCTTTCCCTTCCCTCCCCCGGGATATGAACGGAAGACGAGAGCGGATGATTCAGACCTGTTAAAAAAGGTTAATACCAATGCTCTCTTTCATTTGGTGCAATCCATTATGTTTTTGTGACACCAAACTAATTGATTGACTATTTTTGAATTGGGCATTTTGCTAGTACCTATTGGGGAAAATGATGAACTTATTAAATTGATTAATGTAGTACCTTAATTAAGGACTTTCTTTAGAATCTGAAATCACCTCAAAGCCCTCTATTATACATTTATCATGGAGGATTTTTTGTGGTCTATGCCAAGGATCATATGTATTACATCATATTTGGATGATGAATTCTTACTCTTTATCTGAACTTATTGTAGTGATACATTACATACGATTTACTATTTTGGACTTTGGATAGTATAATACACGAGTGATTTGCTTAATTTTATTGGGAAATGGTATGATATACCTGGTACTTGCACTCTACTTGAGAATTCTAATAGGTTTTGAGTTTGACAAATGAGATTGTTGTACTAGAATTTGACTCTTTTCTTTCTTCTCTCCCACTGTTTGCCCTGTGGGTTTATGGACACGATAAATGCTCAACGACGAATATGGTTCAATAAGACATTTGTACATGGTAGTAGTGTTATGGGCGAAGGTTATCTACTTATCAGTTTGTTTTATATGTACTTGTTGTGTAGAAGACATAGGCAAGTTCTTAGTTGTGCTCTTGCTTAAGCTTTCAAATTAAAACCCTTTTAATTTTACTTATAAGTTGAATAGATATCTCAGTGGAATAATTTCCAGGAGGTTTAGCAGCAAAAGAATATTTGTTTGGAATTGCACAATGCAAATAAGAAACAATATAGCTACAATACCACATAGTAAAAGTTTTTTTCTAACTGATTGAAAATGTTCTGTGCTGTGATCATGCAATGGTGTCGGATAACTAGTCAAATATTCTTGGCATTCTGATATATCTGTGTTTTTTATTCCATTAAAAATTTTTGAAGTTCTTTTTTCTTCTCTCGTTTTTGGATTAGATTTGTTTGAAACAATGTTTGCTATGAACTTGGAAAATATATTTGCATCAAAGTTCTGTATGGCTTATATAGTTGCTCATTGAAAAATTTATCTCTTAGATTAAACTTGGGGAAGTCTTTCTGAATATATTGACCTTTATATGGAAATATTGGCCTTTAGATGTACTTACTCAACGTGTAATAATCCATACAGAACAGATTCTGTACTGAGTGGTTATCTCTTGATGCCTTGGCCTGGTGTTTGCTAACTGATATTAAGTAGTCTGTTGAATTAATGATTGCCGTTTTTGCTTTATCAAAAGAGTGTTGAAGGGAAATTGATTTGTCTTTCCTGTAAGGTGAAAATTGGCTGCTGATTTACTAAAATTTAGAAGGGAAGCTTGCTTAACTTTCATATAAAGTGAATTCCTTTGGATCTTTGGCTATCCTATGGTTTTAATCGTTTTATGGTGTAGGAAAATGATCTTATAGGATATAAATTCTAAAGTGATTTTTTTATAGGGACTAGTCTCTGTTACAGGGTCCAGGATTATAAATACTTTTTCTATTTGGAATCTCATTTACATCTTATTTTGCCTTTATAATGGAGGGATTTGGATGGATGGTTGGAGTGATTGTTGGAATGTGGAGCATTGTTGAGTTATGTCCTATTGTGCTCCCTCCCAATATCCTGTACTGCTTTTAGTTCAACACCAACATGCCATTACACCAATGATAGCTTCTGCCTAGGCATGGTTGAGGGGCGGATGTATGCAAACTCACCCCTGTGCTTTGGCTCTGTGCTAATGGACATATTTCCTTTTTATAATGCTGCATTTTTATTTTGACATCAAACAATTAATTTGTACCAACTCATATTGGCATGACATGTTGGATGCCCTAGAGAAAGACATTTTACCGATAAATCTTTCTTGAAGAAGATTAAATTGAGGATTTGAAATTGAGTGATTTTGATGAGTGATATGAATTTCCATTTTGATGAGTGATTTGTTGGCAAGGTAAAAGAAGTGGAACCCTTTGTAGTTATAAAAGAAGAAGAGGGATTCCAAAGATGACTTGGATGAGAGATTGGAAAGGGATATAAAGAATTCAGGCTTGTAAGAACGTATAATAAATGACTTCGTGTATCTGGGATTTAAGGCTTGGAACTGTTGTTAGGAGAGGAAAGTTGTTAGATACTCTTCAACGATGGGAAAGGGTAGAATTAAAATGAATTTTCGGATTTTTGTGAATGTAAGTTTATCTTTATCTGTCAAGGACTTTCTGCAATATTCACCGATGTTGCCTTTCTTTTACATAGTGAGGTATTCTATTTATTTTTAAGGTTGGCTGGTACTTGATAATGTATTAATGGTAAGTCTGAATTGAAACCATTGATATTTAATGTGCTTGTGAAATAATTGTGCGAGGGAATCAAGCTTTCACCAGATTAACATTGAAGGGTGAAGATTCTGAAAGTTGCATGTTCTCTTCCCCTTAGGTTATCCTTTATTGGGCTGCTGTCATGAATATCTTATTCAGACTGGCTTGAGTTGAATGCTGCTTTAGTGATAGTATAGTAGCTGGTTGCGCCATGCCATGTTCTGCCACAAAAGATATCGGACATTGACATACTCCTGTTAGACTTCTTCGTTATCCCTTTTGAGTTGCTGAAAGCAAGATTTTTGGTGCTATATACATTAGGAAAGTTTTTCTCGGGGGAAGTGTAATAGTCTTAGGTGACCTTTTCCGAGCTTTCAGGATTGGATCTTGATTGATTGTTTCCTAGATTTTTCATGTTTAGTTTATAATTTGAGAAAAGAATGACAATTTTACATGCGAAAGTGCTTAGATCGACATATGGTACATAGTCTATCGGAGCTTATTTTATATGTTTTATGGTGTAAAGTATGTGTTCTTTCCTTCTTGGAGTCTATTTCTCTCATAAGTAATGCAATCATGGGGGTTCAAATAAATGAATTTGGAGAAATAGTGTTTTAACTAGCTTTTTCCTCTGTGTGAAAGGCTATTTGTTTAGTTGTTGAAGCGTCATTATATTTGTATGTAATCGGATATTTCTGTATATCTTGAAACTGCCTGATTCTGGTTTTTGTAAACGCTAAATAGCAACTTAACCTCTTAATCTTAGCTGTCTAAGTCCACCAGCTAGCATACATTACTCTTTTCATTCTTGTTATATATTTTGGGTTATGGTGTGTGTGTGTGTGTATCTGTTTCCATTGGTGTGCAGAGACGTGGTGATATGAGCATTGAGATTAAAAAGTTCATGTTTTAAAGCTTTGTGCACCTTTGTTAGATGCCTCTTTAAATAATTGAGTTCAATCTAACGATGAATTTTGCTCTCTTTTCAAAAGCAAAATCTTATTTCATTGTTTATTTTGTCAAAATGAACGCGTCGTAAAGGTTGTAGCTGATATGAGATGGGTCAAACACCTGTTTTTTATTTTATGCCCTCATTGTTTGGATGATTCATTTTTAATTTTAAAAAATTAATGTAACTAAACTAATGGGCCTAAGTTATAGCAGTGTGCTAATATGAAAAAATCAACAGATCGTCCGAAGGTGTAGTGTTAGATTTGACTTTTCAAAGCTGGCAGTCATAGCATTTGTCGTTTGCATTCTGTTCTGTGGCTTTAAGTCGTTTTACCATGTCTTGTGCGTTTTCAACTCTATTCTTTCCTTTCTCATTTGTTTATGGGGAAGATTGACCATTGTGATGGCCTTTGTGTTGGGACGTAAATTACCTTATGTTTATCTGCGCCATTTGAGTATGGTTTGTTATTTCTCTGCTTTTGTTACTAAAACCACGAATGCTTGTCATCATCGTCATCATTATACCCAGTATATCCCTCTGGAAGAATGAATGGCGGCAGACTGTTAGACCATGCCCTTATCAAAAGAGATACAAAGGTTTCGACCAGTGAGACCCACAACTCGAGAAAGACTTGTATTGAAAACCATGAATGCTTGTATTGATTTCAAATACTTGGAATGTGGTTATTCATTTCTGTGATTGATCTGTGGTAAAATAGATTAGTTTATTGAATATTTTGACTCTGCACATTGCTAAAACTAATATGAATGGCTGACGGGGAGCCTTTTTTGAAACTCGTATGGACCTTCATTTTGATTTCTTGGTTGATTTGTTGCTGGAAAAATGCGTGATATATTTGTATCACATTGTATTGTTCTTGATTGGAGTGGGTTCAATGTTGTTAATTTCAGGAAAAGAGTAAAGAAAAAAGATCCAAAAAGGAGAAAAAGGATAAGGAGAAGAAAGAAGGCAAAGAAAAACGCGAGAAAGAAAGAAGTGATGATAAACATAGGGAGAAGAAAGACAAAAAGGAGAAGAATAAAGATAAACGGAAAGACAAGGAGAAGGACCGTGGTAAAGATAAACATAAAAGCAATCCCCCGCTTTCTGATGAGAAGGTTCTGGGATCTGCTGACAGCCATGTACATAAAGTCTCTGATAAGAGCAAAAAAGAAATCGAAAAAACTCCTAGCTCTGTTGAGAAGAGAGTCAGTGGGGTATCTGCCGTTCAGAATGGGATGTTGGTCGGTAAGAATAATCACCATGTTTCTGGGACTCCGAGTCCTAAATTTATCACGGAGTTGGGTAGGAAGAGCATGGATGAAGACAGGAGAACAAATAATCATTTTCCGCCAGACAAAAATGCTGTTGCCGAGAGAAAAAACAATGCAGGAGTTAACTTGGCTGCGAGGAGTGGAATATCTCCACAGAAGTTGAAGGAGAGGATCAAGGAAAAACCCGCGTTTGATGGAAGTATAGATGGACGAGGTGTCCTTGGGGACGCTAGATCTAGTGAAAATCCTCTGGTTCCACATTCGGTTAGGTTGGTTTTGAATTCTGTTGGATCAGTTTCGAATTCTGGAATGGTTCAAAGAGTTGAAGGAACTCCGAAACCTGTGGACAAGAAGATGGAGCAGAAAGTGGAAGGTAAAGAAAAGGTTCGAGAGAAAGAAGGTGATGATAGAAAAGGAGATAGAAGAAAGGAAAGAGACCGAGACAAAGACAAGAAGAGAGAGCAGATAATGAAGGCAACACCAGAAGACAAGCGCATACAGGTGACAAGAATGAAAGACGAAAGTGAGAATCACATACTAAAGCCTAGTCTGAAGGATGGAAACAAAAAAGATATTTTAGGTGTACCGAGTGTTGGGTTTCATAACGTGACAAAGGATAGTAATCATCATGCTGCTATTGTGAATAGCAATCACAGGAAACGGAAGGATCCTGGGCTCAATGGAATTTATGATGGTGAGCTCTTTATCAGCATTGTTTTTGACTCTTGTGGAAACTACTTCATTAAATACATAATTTTTCTATTAGATTTAGAGATGGTTGAATTTAATTCGAAAAATAAAGGAACCTAGCTCCCAATACATTTCATTCTAAATTCTTTCTCTGAAAGATTAGAAATTGTGCTCAAATGTGAGTTGTTTGATACTAAGATTTTTCATGACTCGTGTCAATGATGTATATAAGATCCTTGAATTTTCTTGTAGCTTATGTTATTGCTATTTATGTTTGGGCACAGAACATGTCATTGGGCCTAATAAGCATGCAAGAACAATAGCTTCTCCCCATCTGTTGACAGAAAATGGAAGGAGCTTAGAGCCTTGCCAGAATTCTTCTGCTGCAGTTGCTCCCGGCATACAGTTGCCACCCATGAATATGAAAGTTGGACGTAATCTTTCTCATGATGATGTACTGCGGAAACACATGAATCTTGAAGCAGAACACAATTTTACCCATGAAGGTGTTCTGCGGAAACCCGTGAATGTTGAAGTGGAACGCAACCTTTCTCATGATGATGCGCAGAGGCCACGCATGAAAATCAAAGTGGATGGCAAAGAATGCAAGATCAATGGCACAGTTGCCGATCCCTCTACAAAGCCATCTCGAGAAACAACTGCAAAAGTAGAGCGAAAGCCCGAAAAGCCTCCGCCTCATCCAGATACGAAGTATCTCAGCCAGGTACTTTCAGTACCCAAAATGGAAGAATTGTCTAATGACAACGAAGAGTGGCTGTTCAATAGCAATGGCTCTTCGACAAGGAAGCCGGAGGCTAAACCATCTGGGATTGATGAGACGCCGCAGGTATGGGCAAGAGCCTTGTGGTTAGAGCCAGTAGATGTTTATGCTTTGCCATATGTTATTCCTCACTGATTGGCTTCATAAATTGTGGTTGTTTGTGGTTACACTTTACTCACTCCCTGTGTGGGAGAAACCCCTAGCCAAGCTCAGGGAATTTGGCAGCAGAAGCCAAGATCGGGAATTCTAATTTACACATGCACATCGGAACCACAGAGTTTATAGAGATTTGTCCGAGCTTACCGCCCGCCATTTCCAGAGCTTTTTCAAATGGAAAGGAAAGGATCGGAAGCTATCAGATTGTGTGAGTGACACCCAACTCGGCTTTGCTGCAGCATGTTCCAAGAGCTAGAGCTTTGGATGGCAATTTTAGGCCTCTTAGCATGAGAAAAAGAACCGATTCTTTTGTTAGCGAAGTATAGTGAGCTTCCCTGTAGTCGCAACCGTTTACAAGAGCACGTTTAGGTGGGAAATGTATTATTGGGTTAGAACAAAGGGAGCTTTTGTTAATGTTTTCCCTGTAAGAGAAATTTAACAGCTATGGTGCTTTGCAGTTCGCACCGATCGATTTTGATTTGTAAGTTGTAACATAAATACTCTTCATTTACATAGAAATGTAACATACAAGAAACTGGCAAGTTGTAGCTTTCTTTATATATATTTTGTCCCTCATTTTTCAATATTACTTCCTACTATGACCATGTATACCAAAAGTATTGAAGCCATTCTGATTCGACCCGACTTTACTCGTGTTATGTGGGCTAATGAATAATATTGTTATAGTTATTGGATGATCACGAAAATACGAATTTTTGTGAGAGATGGTCTCGTTGAGAGATCATCTCTAATTGATCTAGCCCATTATATATTTTTTAAAATATTGCAAGTTGGCATTAGAAATGATATAAGTAGGCATTTCAAATATTATAAGTAGGCATTAAAGGTACGGTAGTAGACGTTAAGAATAATGTAAGTAGACATTAAGAATACGATAAGTAGACATTAACTTTATGGGTTGGACTTGAGAGACGTTTCCTAAAGAGACGGTCTCTTAAGAAGATAGCTATTACATATATAAATGGATTAAATGAGAGAATTTTTCCCAAACAATTAATTATTAGCAAGATTTTATATCCTTAATTAATGGCTTTATTATCTCTTTCTCATGCCCAAAACCAGAGTATGTCTTGGAAAATGACTATTGAAAATGATAATAAGAGCAACCAATAATGTGTTATGATCATAAATCTGTAGGACCTAATATACGTGAGGATACATTTATGGGAAAGTGATATATGATAATACCATAGATGTGTTTTATTAATAGCTTCTTAGAGTATATAATATATTTTGGAGTCTCAACCATGATCTTAAGCTTTTGGTTGAGTTGGTTCCTTGACATGGTATCAGAAGCAACGTGATAAGAGGTCATAAGTTCAAATCTCAATCACCCTCATTTAAGTGGAATATTTAGCACCAGGTATGAGGAGAGTCTGTGTTGCATCCACACTTCTAGCCCAAATAACTCTCGTGTGAGGGGGTGTGTTAGAGTATATAATATATTTTGGCCATCAGCTTAAACTTTTAGTTGAGTTGGTTCCTTAACATAGCTACACTTTTCAATTGCTATATTTAGAGGTATACAATTTAGATATGACATATTGATTTAAATTCAAATATGATAAATATGCAATTAAAAATTGACTTATTAACTAAATATAGAGACATTTGAAAATAAACTGAATCCTAATCAAAACTCAATTTAATTAGCAATTGTAACTTGTAAGAAGAAACAAATATAAATTAAAATTATAATATAAAGCAATACTAATTGAATAGTTGAATATTTATACTGTTCCATTCTCTTTAAAATTCTGTTTGAGAAGAAGGATATCTAAATATGATTTTTGAGAAATATTTAATATATAATGTATATATTCACTTTAAATTTTGTTATGTACAATTTATTTGAATGTATAGTTTTTTAAAATATAAACTTTTTGTAATTTTTCATAATACGCATTTTGATAAATATTGAAATTATGCTTTAAAACAATGTAAAAGGCATACCGGATGAACAAAAAGAATTAACAAGTGTATATAAACTTTTTAAGCATGATTAACATGTCATAAATATTAAAAATAATATATTAAATTAAATTACACATAGACAAAAGACAACAGCCATTTATTTAGCATTTATTTCTTGAATAGTTGAAGTCTTTTGTAGAGTTATGGCGATATAACTAATTCGTCATACACAAATTCTTACTTGAGACCGTCTATATAATAGACGTCTCAAGTTTTGGGGCTGAATCAATTCATATATTAAAAAAAAAACTGATTTGTGGTTTTGTAAATTAAAAGGGAGATATAGATTGGACTCTTGAGAAACGTTTATAATATAGACGGTATCTCAAGAGAGGGTATGTTCGTGTTATGTTTCCATGTCAAAAAAACCAAAACAATAATGTTTCGTGTATATCTATCTTGCTTATGTTGAGAAATAAATGGGTATTAATTATTTTCAACTACTCATCCACCTCATCATCTCTACATAAAACTCATAATAAATACGGATACTATCAAACATTTATTTCGTATTACAATTACAATTATTATACTTATGCCTTTTTTTTCATTTTTGCTACAATTGTCCTCTTTGCCGTATTTAGAACTACGTAACAACAATCTTATCATGAATTGTTACTTTTTAAGATATAAATAATTTGCTAACATCTCATTTGTTTGAAAACATCATCATCATCTTGCCCAGTGTATTCCGCTCATAGTACACTATGGATAGAGTTTGGGGAGGGAAGGACAGCGTTAATTTATATCCATAAAGGAGAGCACGACCAAAAGAAGTCTCCGACTCAAGAAAGATAAAGAGAAGTCCCTAAATAAAGAAAATAATACCTTTTGCTATTCACTTTAAATGAGCTCTTGTTTTATTGTTAATTCTATTAATATCAATTTTTTATAATTTTTATTCAAGTACAATTAGAGATGTTTATGATCGAAAATGTGCATTGATAAATGTACCAAAATCAAATGGAACATTGAAAGTGAATATGAAAAATTACTAAATATATGATTTTTACATATTTAAACAATGCTCATTTAATATTATAAAATATAATAATATGTGTGTATGTACTACTACTACTTCTACAAAATGATTAACAACAAAAATAATTACAATGGAGTAATAATTGATTTTCATGTCTTTAAATTTAACCTATTTAAAACAGGTTTATATATGCTTTTGAGTTAAATTGTGTATAAATAAAGAAACAATAGGAAATGATCAATATATTAGATTTTTAATAATGAATCGTTTCTTTTGCAAGTAACAACTAGACACTCGTGACTAATAGTACTATATAATATTTTAATAGTGTTAATTATTTTTCAATCTATTTAAAACCGAGGAGATTAACTGAGATAAACTTTTTAATGAATTTAGTGTACACTAAAATACTAATTTTAAAATGCTAGTGGATTGCAGATCATGAAGGGTAGGAATGTGAGTTAGTGAACTCAAGATTAAGAAATGTGTGTTAAGCGAGTGAAGATACTAGCGTGTATTAAATTTGTATTAGACTTTATTATCTTTTAAAAATCTATATATCGATTACTTGTTAAATATTCTTTTTGCTTTTATGAGATTTGCTTTATTTGAGTCAAATATACAAAAAAAATTTTTATTACAAATGATTTTATTTTAGAGGAATAGGGAGTGTATATTCAAGCAATAAGAATGGCTGAAATAATTTATGGGCTATAAATATTAAAGGGTTACTTTACGTTAAGGAAAGCTAAATCTAATAATATTCAACTACTTTCTACAAGTACAAAGTCACACTCTTTTATAGTATACTCCTTTTCGTTTCACGGATAAATTTAATTTCACTCTTAGTCTCTTTCATTTTTTTGTTTACTTTTCATAAGTATAATAATTTTGCTAGGATATAGGTTGCGAAATTTAAGCTCGGACTTGTTTAGACAATAATATAGAAAATTCGATTAAGAGCTGATCTATCAATATTAAATCGTATAAAAATAAATGTTTGGCTCACCCTAAACTAAAGATGCAGGTCTTACTTCAAAAAAAAAAAAAAAACTAAAGATGCAGGTCTTAATTCAGTTTGTCCAATTTAGATTTAAATCGGTCAGAGAACCAGTCATGCTAATCGGTTCCAATTCGATCTCAAATTGGCCCCATTGAATGGCAACCATATATAAATTTGATTGGAATGTTTATCAACTTAAGTCGATTCCAATTTAAGATTAATTTAGTTCGTTGCTGATTTTAATTAATACTAACTTCTTAAATTCACCCACGTCACTTATAAAGTACAAGGTAACAACTAACAACCCAAAGCTCTAGTCTCGATCTCTATATATATCTTACTCAACATATTTACAAAACCACTATCCTCCTTCAAATAAAAAAAAATCATTATCTTCAATAATTATAGCATTAAAAATAAAAAATGGGGGTTTGTACATGTAATAATAGTATAAACAAAAACCCTAATAATAATAATAATGAAGATAATCTAGTTTATGGACATAGATTATCCTCAGTGGGATCTGCCCTTGTAACAGGAAATATAAGTTATGAGCCTAATAACATAGATTTAGCAATGAAACTTCATTATTTAAGGGTAGTTTACTTTCTTGATACCCAAGCAATTAAGGGATTAAACCCTATTAAGTTAAAAGAGGCTATATTTATATGGCTTAATTACTATTATGAATCTTGTGGAAGGTTTAGGAGATTTGAACATAATGGTAAACCTTATATTAAGTGTAATGATTGTGGGGTTAGATTTGTGGAGGCAGAAAGTTCTAGAACTTTAGAACAATGGCTTGATTTAATGGAAGATAATGCTTCTTCTCAAAGGCTTCTTGTTGCTCATAATGTTCTTGGTCCTGATCTCACTTTCTCTCCTCTTGTTTTTTTACAGGTAATTAATTAGTTTCCTTCTTTTAGTTTTATAAAATTTTTATCATTAATTTTAGAAATATTTACGTTCGATTGGAATATTAAGCGTTATGTATGACTGTATGATCGGATTTGTGTTTGAAAAATAACTCACACGATGATTCTAACGTTGAAAAATTAAAGAGATGTTGACTATTATATATACTTGATGGGATTCTCTTCTTAATACCAATTGATTTCAGAATGGAACCTCTTCGGATTAATGTACAGTCAATTCTCCTCTTGTACGGACCTTGTAAAATACAAGCCAAGAAATAATTCAGTGTGTTTTATATCCCCATTCCAAACTTAGCTTTTAGTTTATGAAGCTCTCAAATAATATTCGTTTATAGTTATTAGCTTAAGCTTTAAGTTGAATTGTTTTCTTTATCAAATAAATAGATTGATATTTAAGAAATTAAATACAGTTTCACAAATTGTTGTGAGAAACGGTCTTTTTGAGAGATGCATTAGATATATGGGTTAAATAGCCTAATTAATACAAAATTAACTATTGATGTGAAAATAAGAATGTGTGTGTCTTGTTTTGAGGTCGTCTCTTTAAGAGACGGTCTCTCACAAGAGTAGCTAATACATTTTTGATTAGGAAATTCCATGAGGTGACCAAAAATTTTTAGTTTTTCCACAATTATTTTAATAAATTTGCGTGGTAATCTAGAGGTTTCAGCTTTTCCGTATGGTAGATAAAATGTTAAATTAAGTTTTTATTTCGACTATATTTCAACGACATAGTTTTTTATGGTGAAACGTTTAATAATATTAATTTATAAAACCAATAGCATTAAACTTTTGTTTTTAAAAATTTAGTACTAATTAAATAATAATTAATAAGTTATAAAAATGTAAAACTAGATCGCATATATGATTAATTCATAGCTTAACCTAGCTATACTATCGTTCTTAATTAAACTATAATATAAAGATTAATTAATACAAAATACTTGTCAATTATTCTGATCTTCTTCCAAAAAAAATATACAAGTTCCTAATTTGTTATTGAAAGTAAATCGTACATACATAGTTCCTTAAAATAGAATTAAGTAATAAAAAGCGGTCCAAGATAGAATAGGTGAAGTCTTAGTTTTTTCTGAAAGGACAACTTTCCTACCTAATTCACTTCAATATAATGAAAGCCCTCACTTCCTATTTCTTATTGGTTTCCATTATAACATATCTGGACCACATGTACCATTAATAAAAAATAATTAAGTGATTAATGGCTAATAATCATAATATAACAAGTATTTCAGATAGAGAAAGTATATAAAAATAATGTCACTTTGTTTCAATTTTTTTGTCCATATTATTAATAAATAAAATATATAGAGTTAAGACGTATTTCTATGCAAAGATCATTATTATATCATGTGAAATATGAGTTGGTTTAGTGGTTAAATATTTTTTCTTCCATTCTTATGACATAATTTTAAGTTTCTATCACGTATAAAAAATCAATATATCTCTGTTATTATGAGAGTCTTGTATGGACTTGGTATATATATATATATATATATATATATATATATATATATATATATATATATATATATATATATATATATATATATATATATATATATATATATATATATATATATATATATATATATATATATATATATATATATATATATATATATATATATATATATATATATATATATATATATAACATACTATAATTAAAGATGGGACTTCCAAGTTCCACCTAACATTAAATGGTAATGAATTGGAGTACTTTAATTTATCTCAAGTCTCAACTCTCTCATTTCTAAAAATAAAAATATAGAATTTATTATAGTGGTCCTTCAACTTAACGCACCTCTTTGATTAGAAAAAATACGTACAAGGTATATAAATTCAAAAACAACATTTAATTCAAATCCTAGCTAGCTTATAAATAGTTTTATTTTATTTTTTTTTTGGCAAGGTAAATTTTATAAAATGTCAGAAAAGATAGCCGAAGCTTACAGAAAGTTTAAAAGGCTGAGATGAGAGCTCCTACAGAGCATCAGAGGGACACACCCCTCGTCATTCGCTTAGAGGAGCCGACATTTCCAAAAAAAGGAGATAATCTCTCGGCCTATACAAGGACTTGTACAATACTGATTGAGTTTACTTTATTTTTATTTTAAAATAAAAGAAAAAAATAGTTCATCAAATAAAGTAACGATATTTTTTAAAATTAAAGCCAAATAAACTAATTTTGTAGCTCTCGTGTTTGCTAGGTAGGTTATTATATTCTTTCGCTTTAGAATGTCTATTAATAAGAAGGAAATTAAATGTACATTATTTAGAAAGTATTAACAATTGAAAACTAAAATAAACTAAGATACAATACGCTTTAGAATGTCTATTAATAAGAAGGAAATTAAATGTACATTATTTAGAAAGTATTAACAATTGAAAACTAAAATAAACTAAGATACAATACAACATATCATTATTTTGTTGTTGTTTTCAGATTATATAGAAATCATAGACGCACCTAAAATTTAATGCATTTTTTCATTAATGATTTTGAAATAAGAATTTAAAAAGGCACATAAATGATAAATAAATACATTGTATTGTATGAGATAAATATAGTATAGGAAGTAGTAGTAACTAACAACTACCAAGTACCAAGTCATTCATAACAATTAGTATAGAGAAAGCAACATAGCCAATTAGCCATGCAAACATTTATAGTTAAGGTTTCCTTTTCTGGATTCCATTTTGCTTCAAACTCATTCCTTATTTTTTATGGTTGCCCAATGCCCACTGCTTTCTACATCCTTCATTTATTTTACAAATTTTGGTAGAACCCGCTTACCGTCTATTTGTTTGTTGGTATTAAATGGTTAGAACAGAAATGAGTTTCTAAACTTATCTTCGCTATTCACTCATTCTTGTGGTAATGTAACTTTCATCCTCAAACTTGTGTTTTTTCATAATTTAATAGGTTAGAAATTATTTATTAAAGATAAATTGATTAAAAGAGGACAACTATTTCGTACCAATAACCAAACAAACTATTAATTACCTTGGAATATTGTTTCCCTCTTTACAAAATGAAAAACATATTTTTATTAAAAGAATTTATCGTTGTACTATTGTAACACCTCGGCCCGTTGAACTGACGATAATACGCTTAATTGTTGAGTTCTTAGCAAATAAACCTTTTTAAAAGAAGATATTATTGATATACGTAGTCTATTAATCATTTTTAAAACGCATCCCGAAATATCACTAACTACATTTTCACTTTAAATACACGTGGTTATTTGTTATTGAGCAGATTACCACTTTGAAGTGTGGGGGACTTGCTTTGGGCCTGAGTTGGGCCCATGTACTTGGAGATACATTTTCAGCATCAGCCTATTTAAATACACTGTCTGAAATCTTAAATGGCAATAAACCAATTTACCCACCAAACTATGATAAATCACCTCCCAAGAATAATCTTAGCCCCACAAAATCCATATTCTCTGACCCATTATCACTATCCAAGATTGGCCCAATTGGAGACCATTGGATCGTGCCCATATCCATTGAAATGGATACATTCTCTTTTCATGTGAGGCCCAAACAATTGGCCCAATTACAAATGAAAATATTTGAAAATAATTCCACACCAAGCCCAATCCAACCTTTTGAGATGATTAGTTCAGTAATTTGGTGGGCCATATCTAGAGTCAAAAATGGGCCAGAGACCAATATTGTGACTATTATCAAGAAAGATAGCATAAGCCCAAAAGAGGATGAGATGACACTTAGGAACAATCAAAAAGTGGGTTCCATCAAGGCGGGGTTTTCAGTTGCAGAAGCTCGTCCAAAAAAGCTCGCAACTTTTATGTGCAATATGTTCGAGGATGAGAGGGCCCAAATAGAAAATGTGGTTGAGAAGGATCCGGGAGGATCCGATTGTATTGTATACGGGTCGAATTTGACATTTGTGAATTGGGAAGAAGTTGAGTTTTATGGGTTTAAGTTAAATGGAGTAGGCCCAAGAATGGTGAATTGTTTTGTTGATGGTGTTGGAGAAAAAGGGGTTGTTTTGGTTCTCCCAAGCCCAAAAGATGACACCAATAGAGATGGGAGAGTTGTGACTTTAATATTGCCTAAGAGTTGTATGGTGGAGCTCAAGGAGGAGTTAAAGGAATGGTATCTTATTGCTTGAAATGAAAATAATATATTATTCTCCGTTTCTTTTTAAATAGTTATACTTATTTGAAAAAAGTGTAGCTATTAAAATAATACAGAGAATAATGCTACACGTAAGTTGATGTTTAAGGGGATGTATGTATCAAAAGTTGTGATTTGAAATTATGTATTTGTTTATGTTAATGTAGTTATGTTTTGAATCGTGTAAGTTTCATGTAAAATTACTTTGTAAATGAAAAGTATGTTCTATGTATGAAAATATAATATTGTAGTAGTGTTTAAATAATAATCAAGTTGAGACTTCAAAAGTAGAATTTTATTCTATTTAAAATACAAGGAACAAATATTCAAAATAAGTTTGAATTCATAATCCAAAATTATTGTATGAGACAATTTAATCGTCTAAAATGCTTTATTTATGAGTTAAATATCCTAACAAAAACAAAATTGTGGTCGTTACACTGAAGACATAATCTCTCATAAAATAACTGATAAGCAAAAAAACGTCACATACTTTTCTGTAGGTAAACAATTTATCTAATTGACTTAAAAATTAATATTTTCTGCTTCACTAAAAAGATACTTCATATAATAATAATACCTTATAATTTGTAGACTATAGGCGAAAATCTTAAATTGTTTCTAAAAAGCCAACCTTTTGGCTATCTGCAAATAAAGAGTCAACGTTTCATTTATTCAATAAAAACTAATCTTTGTCTCAATTTTGCAAATAAAGGAATAGCAGATAAGTTTTTCAATTCTAAATTTATTGAATAAATAAAAACGTTGACTCTTTATTTGCAAAAATGAAACAAAAGTTATTTTTTTATTGAATAAATAAAATATAAACTCTTTATTTACGATGACCAAAAATTAACTTTTTATAAACAATTTTTCCAATAATATATCCTTGACACTCGTATGAGAATTGAGAACTATTCAGAGTGGATAAGCGTTGCCTTTCTTGAAAAGCTGACATTTTTGTGGTGTCAAAAGAAGACAGAAAAATTGGACATTCCACATTCATATTATAAATTTATAAATGTAATTTCTTTTATGCTTTTATTGTAAATGTGAATCACATAAAGTAATTTTGTGAAATGATTAATTTTTAAGAGATTGGTCACTACCATATACTTTACGATTTTAATTTAGAATAATTATTTTTTTTATCTAATTTTATTTTATATAATATACAATGTAAAGAGGAGAAAATATTACTTAGTAAAAATAAGCTTAAATTACTATATAAGTATAAATTTAGCTCAACAACTAACATATAAATTTTTGCTAAACCCACCTTTTAATTATACATGAATATATTAATTTTTAAAAAATGAAGCTCAAGGTGTTATTGATAGTTAAATTAAACTAATCTAAAATAAAAGATGAATTTATTTTGATCGGTTAGATTATCAGCACACAGCCACACACATGCAATAATTGAAAAGTTGATTTATTTTCAACAGATTGTCCATAAATCATTATGAATTGTCCATTTTTCATTTATTAATTTCTTTTCAATTCATTTATTTAAATAAATACTCTGTTTTTATCGTATTTATTGGAAATAAATTTTATTTTCACACAAAATCAAAACAATCAATAAATATCTCCCACTCTTTACCACATAAATAGCAATTAATAAATATTCTAGAAATGGGACCAAAATAAATCATTTTCTTCAACTTATTTTCAGAGGAAAAAAACAAAATAAATGGTTGTGAGTCATGAGTCATGACATTTATCATTTATCCACCCACAAAACAATTTATCTGAATCTCCAAAGTTCAGCACACCAATTCCAATTACATTAAGATTACCACTTTGCTTTTCCATACCTTTCAACTCAAATTGCCTTTATTTTTTTTTTAAATTTTTTTTTTTGTGGTGAAGAAACTTCGATGCGATAATCGACAAATAAAAATCGTAAAAATCACGATCTTGAAAAATAACATGAAACATTACTCTAACTATATTCAATATGAACTTGTTTCACATGAAGATGGATGATTAAATGATGGAACGAAAAGAATGTGACCTCTTGACATCTTGACTTCAACTTATACCGGGGTCAATTGTTGTTGTTCCTCATTCAACCATTCTAAATCTAAAGAAAATTAAACAAGAATATACAATACATTTATTTACATTGTGGCTTTTCGTCGTAAATTTGTGATCATGATGATTGATGATCAAGAAGATGAAGCATTCCTTTGACGCCGCATTCTGGCTCCCCAAGAGTTTGGATTTGCATCTTTGTACACGCTTCTCCTTTTCAGTTCCGATAGTTGGGTTTGCCAACGACCTCGCCAATCACCTTTGTCCTCCGTTTCCTGACGAGAAGAAAAAGCGTCATTATTTCAGAATCAAATTCCGTATTTCAATAAACCATCCACAGGGAAAACAATTCTTAGTGAAATTAAGATACAGGACAAGAAAAGACATAGATAGTGCCTTGTGGGGTTTTACATAAGAGTTCTGGATAGAAGGTAAGATTGAATGAGTAGATAGTAGATAAGTTAAGGTACACCAATTATTCTAGTCTACAATGTCAATTTCAAACTCGGGACTCCACGAAACGTTTATGTTTGTCCTTCAAGAAAATGTAACACATAATTTAACTCAAAACTCAAAAGGAACCAAGGGACCACCTTAACTGCTGTAAAGAAAAAAATAAATCTGACATCTTATTGTTCGTTTAGGCCAACATGGTAGATGTTAAATCTTGGCAAACCTTATCTGTTTTCGCCACAATTCCATCACTAATCAGTAATCACTATATCAACAGAGAACTAGTACTTTCTTACAGATTTTATGAAATTAATATCTTTGAAGATAGGTTTATAATGAAGCTCACATAACAAGTGAAACTTTTTAACAGATTACTCCCTCGGTCCAGGGATCAATATTCGCGTCATCCCAAATCCCCGTAACTAAAGATAAGGCATTTTTCACAACGAGCTCTTTTACAGTGAAGGGTAACCTCTAATTTGAAACTTTTTTGAATGTTCTAAACTAGTATATGTAATAAAACAGTTGATGAGGGACAGAGCGGATAACATTCATGGGTAGCTAACGAAAGAAAAGGTAATCGGTTATTTTGCAATAATTGCGTTAATAAGTTGAACTCATGAACACATCTACCAAGATTAGATATACATCTCTCTTTTCACCTTTATCCGCCCTATTGAGGATGTATCTTAATGATCTTAATAATACTAGTAATGTTTGATACGAATGTAGTATGTCACTGGACACCTGATAAAGTAAACTAACCGTCTAAAAGTAGTTCGAAAATCAACCAAAACAACATAATTAAGAAATATGAAAGGAACAACATTATGTCATACTATCATAAATGGTAAATGTACGCAACATAACTAACATCAATGCGCCATCGTCATCTGCTAGGGCAGCTTAGGCAAGAAATATGGTGATGAAATCATGTAACTAATTGTCCTTCATAAATTTTCAAAAAAGGCGATACCACGAAAACATGAGGGCGGGGGTAAATGATACGTTTCCTAAACAGTGTGCGCATCGCTTAGTAACGACATAATTGGCTGAAGCAGAATCTAACACATGAAATGATCTTAATCACCAGGTTTCAAACTATTTTAGCTAAAATTGAAGACAAGTTAGATTGGAGAAGATAATTACAATCTAAACTTGAGTAAGATCAAACAAGGTAAGAACTTAGTATACAAAAAACTAAGTATCATCATAATAACATCAACTAATGGCCAACCAGCTTTTAGATTCCCATCAAGTCTCTTCAAATTTCAACTAAATGTCTCAAAAAACAATGTATTCTAAATAGCTCATTCTAAAGGCTTAATAACATAATTTTGAATTACTTCAAATTTTGAAGATACACTAATAATTAATAACCAAATCAGCCTAATCTTAACAATGGACATGCTAGGTATTATAAACAAATGATTAAACAACTGGACATCATTAATTACAAAATGAAGATTGAACCACTCATAACTAAATAAATCAAGCCACACAATGATTCATGAGTTCTTCAAAATCATACAACAGAAAGAGCATAGAAATTGAGCAAAAGCACAGATTAAAATCAAAGATAGTAAGATACCCAAATCAAATAACAATCAATAACTGTTTTTAAAATAAACTCTACAATTCAACCAAAATAGACCCAAATTAAAAAAACTCAAAATAGGTGAAACTTAAATGCTTAGCAACACAGATTAAAATCAAAGATAGTAAGATACCCATCTCAGTCAAACACCTAAGAAAATGAACTTCAGTTTAAAAGCACTAATTGGTTACAGAAAGCATAAAATTTCCGCAAATGCAAAACAACCCAATTACGCAATATCAAATAAAGCAGAAACCCATAAGAAAAAAACACAAAAATAGAAAAATCCAAATCAAATTGACCTTCAAATCATCAAATCGAACCTCAAAAGTCTAAAGTTACAGAAATTTAATACCTCATCATCATACTGATACTGCATCTTTTTCCGAGCAGAAAAGGCAAGATGAAGTCCACGAGCCATATCTCGATCATACATAGCTCTAGTTCTAGGATCCGACAAAGTTTCATAAGCTTCTTGAACACGAATAAATCTATCCGTATATTCTTGCACTAAATCTGGAGGTGAAACATCAGGGTGATACTTTCGAGCAAGTTGTTTATAAGCCTGCTTAATTTCCGACAAATCGACAGAAGTTTGAATGCCTAAAAGCTCATAAAAGGACATTTGTGAGATGGGTTTTGTAAAGCCGCCATTGTTGACGGTGGCACGAGCTTTGAGGGTTGAAAAGTGAGGCGTTGTTTGATTGAAAGGGAAGGAAAGGCAAGATGAAGAAGAAAGGATTGAAGGAGTTGGGTTTGCAGGGAATTGGAAGGTTGAGGAAGATGCGGGAGAAATCAAGCTATCACAATGCATTTTGGGGAGAATTTTAGGGATGTTTTAGTGGAACTTGTAAATAAAGTTTGATTTTGAGTGATTATGAATATGATATTGTAAGAAATGGGATTTTAAAGTATAGTATAGAAGATTATTAGTAGGAAGAACCGGAGGTCATTGAATTGGATTAAGTGGTATTGGTTGGTATGACCCATGCCACCTACACATTGTCAATTTTAAGCAACCCAATATTGATCCAAAAGTGTCACCAATTATTGTATTTTAAGTCGAGATTATAAAGTCGAATTAATTACTAATGTTTTTTGATAAATTTTATTTTATAAAAAAAATAAATATGTGGGTTTTTTAAAAATAATAATACTATGAGAAAGGAAATCTAAAACGTTGAATTAACGCTTTAGGTTGGAGATTCAAATTAAAGTAACCTAAATAAATGACTCAATATATGATATGCTTATAAATTCATAATTGCGTGTTTTGAGCCTAAGAGGAAAGTATTTGTTTATGTGGAGAAGAGTTGAAAGGTCTAACAAATGACATGCTATATGAATTGGATTTTGGAAATTGAAAGTATTTTTGCCTAATTTTTCAATAATATTTTTTATTTGCGAAATTATTTTTTCGTTGAATTGTTACCATATTATATAGAAGTATTATTCCATCTGTCCCTCTGAGATAGTACTATTTGACCGAAAAATGTAAGAGCTTTTTAAGTCAAATGATGCTAATTCAAAGGAATAGAGGGTATTTAGGTAAATAGATCTTGTTATGTTGTTGCTCCTTACCAAATCATTAACAAATTTATTTACCATTACTAATTTATTAGTATTACTTCAATTATTAGCAATATATAATTGCAAAAAATAACCAATATAAAAATATTGACATAGATACTCATAATTCATAAAAATTAACTAGTGATTGATGAGGGACTTTTAGTACTTCTACTACTTAATAGAGCTCACGTGATAAGCAGGTGCCATATGGATAAAGAGATAACGCCCCGTTTGTTTAGAACAACAAGAGCAAAAACCCTTTCTTTCTCATTTGTAACATTTTCCCAAAACCCCAATCATACCAACAAATCTAATCTTCAATCTCATAATCTGGGCAATTTGTTAATCGATTGGTTTATTCAAATTATCATCAATTAATTCAAACAATCCAACAAAAATGGCGACCATTTCTTCAATCCTTCCATGTCCAAGCTTTCTTCAACACTCTTCTTCAAAATCCAAACTTTTATCACAGAATTCAGTTCAATTTCCTTCTTTGAATCATGGGTTTGGTCTAAAAATCAAGACTAATCATATTCCACTGGTAAGAGTTCGAGCTGCAGTAGCTGAAGAAACTTCATCTGGTACCTCATCTTCTACTGGAGAAGGAGCTCGAAGATTGTACATTGGCAACATTCCAAGGAATGTCAACAATGATGAGCTTCGACGCATCGTTGAAGAGCATGGTGCTGTTGAGAAAGCTGAGGTTTTTTCTTCTTATATTGTTACAATTTTTCTGGGATTTTATCATTTTTTGAGCCCTTCATTTAGGGTGAATTATTTTTGTTTTTCATCATGTTATGTTTTTAGTTCTTGTTTTGGTTTTTTGCTTTGCTCTTGTCAAACATGTTATAAGAATTGTTTTTGGAGGAAGAAAAAGATCAACATTTTTGGTTTTTGGTGATTATAATTTATAATGGAGAATACTAAACATATGCTTATTGCTTGTTTAATAAATGAATGATAACCGAGAGTGAATTGTTGAATTGTTGGGTCACGTAGCTAACGTCAATCTTTTGGAATTAAGACTTTGACATTGTTGTTGTGTTGTTTGAAGAACTTGGAGCCAAACTTACTATGAATTTTGTCATGACTGGCGCTACACATTACCCTTTAAGAGCTACAATGTATTGTTAGGATAAGATTAAGAGTTCAGCAATGTTGATTTACTGCGAATTTCACATTGCATATTGGTAAATGAAAAAGGATTAGTAGTCGAGTTGAACTTTGCATATTGGTAAGTGAAAAAGGATTGGTAGTCGAACTGAACTTTGCTTCATACAAGAGCAGAAGAGGGGGGATGAGTTGAAAGTTTAGCAATGGTGATTAAGTAGGGATGCCATGGTAATTGGTAGGTGGAGTTATTTTCTTGGCATAAACGGATTATGGTATATCTGATGTGTCCAAGTTGTAGGGTTTCAAGTAGTTTATCCTGATTCATGATTGCATCTTGGTTTAGACTTGGCTCTTGCATCTTTCCAACCTCATTTAGTTTGGGCTATCTATTTTCAGCTTCTCTTTATTGTGTGTAGAGCGGAATAGATTTTATTTCATGATGTTTCAAGAAACAAACACCTCAAACACTTCTTGTTCATTTAGGTGATGTATGATAAATATTCCGGAAGAAGCAGAAGGTTTGGGTTTGCAACAATGAAGACTGTTGACGATGCAAATGCAGTAATTGAAAAGTTGAATGACACAGTAAGCATTTTTACACAAATCTAATATAGCACGAGTATCGTCTTACGATCTATCTATACAAAGGATCTGAACATGAGTGCAATATTGGTTTCTAACTCATTATTCCTTCTGTTTCCCCTTCTTCTCAAGGAAATTGGTGGGCGTAAAATCAAAGTAAACGTAACCGAGAAACCATTGCAAGGTGCGGATATATCATTGCTTCAGGCAGAGGAATCACAATTTGTTGACAGTCCCCATAAAGTTTACGTGGGTAATCTTGCAAAGACAGTAACAACGGAGGTGCTCAAGGATTTCTTCTCTGAGAAAGGGACGGTTCTGAGCGCAAAGGTTCAACGAACACCAGGGACCTCCAAGTCAAGTGGTTATGGATTCGTTAGTTTCTCTTCAGATGAGGAAGTCGAGGCTGCAATTGAAGCTCTCAACAATGCTGTGAGTCGATTCTCACCAATGCAATTGAATGTTATTTAAAATTTGTTGAATCCGATGGCCTAAATGAACCGTCCTTAACTCCTAATATGGACAATTATTTGCAGGTTTTGGAAGGACAAAAGATACGTGTGAATAAAGCTTAGGGCGGAAGCGAAGCTCAAGCTTTGGAGATGGAATATTTTTTGTACTCGTATGTTCTTTAGTAGTGCTAAATGCTAATGTTACTTCACGAAGTTGGTCGAAAGAATGATAAGAGAATTTTTCGAGTGTGTCCCTCAAGTACGTAGGGCTTAGCAGTAGTTGGCATACTACTATGTGTTTTTTGGTATCTTAGCCTTCACAATTGTTGTATTCTTAACCATTAAATCACTCCACAAGGTATAGTTATCAAATAAACAACCTTTTGTTGACAATTGACTCAAGTATGACTTGTATGAATATTATTAATGACAGCATGACCTCTGTTATGTATACTTCAATCTTGTTTGTTTGATAGACGTATTTTAAGTCCAGCCCATTAAAGATTAATAACATCTAGGAAGGTTATAAAAGATCTCAAAAAGACTGTCTCTCACAAATTTGAATGGCTAGCTCAGCAGGATTTCTGGGGCTGTCTATGAAATACTGAACCAAAGACGACCAAAGTCATATCTGGATGATAATAGCATCTAGGAAGGATCATTTACGTCACAAAGTCTCGGAAAAGGACTTTCACAAGTTGTTGGAGGCACATAGGATTGTCACCTTATTGTGGGTACCCGGTTTTTGACTTTTGAGGCCAATTTGGCTTAAATACTACTAGTGTTCTATGTAGCCAAATATCTCTCCTATGACCCATAGCTATCATTGGAAGAATTTTAGAGAATTTTGAGTTGATCTAAAAATAGGTTTCAAAATTCTAATTTTAAAAACAGTAATTCACGCTTTTAGGATATTTTAAAAACAATTTATGATAGTGTGAGAATGTAATATAGAAAATCTCGTTGGGTCACTACATGTCTTATAAATCATAAAGGCCACATAATGAGCTTAGAGAGCCTCTTATATGTCCTTATAGACACTCACACACCTTGTTGTAGGCCTGAGCATTTTCGCAATTGAAAGATGAAAACTTTGTCAAACTATCATTTCATTAATTCAATTTAAATGACATGATCTCTTTACGTTCATGGTAAATGATCATTTTTACAGTAGCATTTGAAAGAAATCTTATATAGGTGCATTTTATTGTTCTTTTGTTCCTTTTATTAAAGGTGGATCTGACTTGAGCTTTGAGACCTGCTGCTTCCTTGCCCTACAAATATTTTATGTTTTAGGGCGGCAATCATAACTAATAATGACCAAGTTTGCAAAATACGTCTCATTTGGATAAATAGCCTCTAGCAAATTTGGAACAAAAAGTTCTGAATGATGTGCCCAAATGTTTTGACTATCAAGTTCATGAAAAGTGTCATGTAGAAGTAGAACTATTATGGTAACGTTCATCAGCATACCCATGTAATATGAAATCTAGATATCATTCTTCCATAAGGTACGTACCAATGCTTATGGGCTAACCTTCACGCGTTTATAGGACAGGTTATGGTTATAGAACAATCAGCAAAAGTTTTTGAATTGTTTTGTAGGTTGAATACATCTAAAGAGGATTGAACACCACTGGTTCTCTCAAACTAAACTCGGGTTAAATTGAATGAACCAAAAGTGATCTAAAAAAGTGAAAATGATATCCTAAACTTAATAAAATAGAAAGATCGCAAATCCATGTCTATATACTTCCTCCGTTCTTATTTAGTTGCTACCGTTGCATGGGAACAAATATTAAGGAGTAACTGTGCAATGATGAGCAATAGGTGAAAAGTTGTTTTTTGGAATTTTTTAATATTATTTGTTGAAAAATAAAAAAGAAAAATAGGAGTAATTAGATATAGAGTAGGATAAAAGTAGGAGTAGGTATAACTTTAAATGATTGGTTTGTTACCAAATAAGGAAATGTAGCAAGTAATAAGAAATTTCCCAAAATGGAATATGTAGCAAGTATTATGGAACGGAGGAAGTATATACCATGGATCTCCAATACCAGAAACGAAAAACGCATAGGAAGTTTTCTCTACATTTTAGAAAACAATAGGATGGACCAGCAATCACATAAAATATTTGGCTACAGATGTAAAAAAAAAACGTTTTGTATGGACTTGATCCATACTATTTTAGTATGCACTACTAAAATAGCAAGTATTTTAACATGACAAATACAATCATTAGGAAATACTTGGTTGGTGCAGGCTAAAATAATGTATACTAAGTCTATACAAGACTTTTACATAGAAACAGCTATAAAAGGTAAGTATTTTTCATATAGTTTTGACATATTGGTCAAGTTGCAAAGAAATGACAGCCCGTGGGCCGTGGCCCATACTTTGTACCAAGAACAGCAAGCACAAACATAATGGACAGACTATTTGTTACAAATTCACTCAGAAATATGGCAAAATCGCTGACAAAGTTTGCCAGTTCGGATCCTACACAGAAGATTACCTGATATAAACTAAGCATCAGTGAAACACAAAGTACTAGCCAAGCTGCATCGCTTTGCTCAACAAATTCCTTTTCAAGCTTTGATTCAGCAAATCAACTTCTGCTCAGCTTTAATCGCTTAGATAATGGAGGAAATTTCTGGAAATTGGAGAAAGAGAAAAAAAAAACGAAAAAAAAAAAAAGAAAGACGGACCAAAAAGAAAAAATTAAAAAGATTATACACACAAAAAAGGAAAAATATGAAGGAAAAAAATCCAAAAAAGCAAGCTAATCATTGGTAAATAAAAAAAGGAAAGATGGCAAAAAATATATAAATATTTCTAAGCAATCTTCAAAGATGCCTAATAGCCCCCTAATACAAAAGCAACACTCTCTTGACAGCATACCTCAATACAAAACCATAGGCATGTCCTTCCAATTCCATGAGGAAAAGCTCCAACAGAAGCCTCCGTGTGGACCTGCACCTGTGTATCAAAAGTAACAGACCCAAAACTCAAGGGAAATGGAAACAAAGACTTAATGCTACCTAAGAGATTCAACAGACACCCAGCAACAAGGACATGCGAGAAAAAAAGGGCATACCATTAAAACTACTCCACTTCACCTATAGTGCATAGGCAATGAAAACAAATTAATTTGCCAATCTCAGATTAGCAGTCTAGAATCAAGATCAGCAATTTCACAAAGCTTCCAAAAGCAAAAGAAAAAAAAAAGAGACCCAGCAATTCTCTATTATGCAGTTAATACTAACAACATAAAAACAACAATATCCTTACTGCCTCAATCCAAATCCAGAGATTGAAGGACATGATAGTATATAGTGTTTAACATACTATTGCAAAGTATTTGTTTCTGCATTAGCAAGAGATAGTTAACATACACTTCAAATCAAAGAACCATGCTACTAACACCCGACGTTGACATTTGCATTACGGAGGATTAAAAGCTTGATAAGTCGGCTACCAAGAAACCTCATCTCCCTCATACCTGCAAAAATAAAGCCAGCAAGGCCAATTTGTGTGAAGAACAAATATCGGCAGAAACCTCTGAGCATCGAAACAAAATTTAAGCAACTGTCAAAGAGAAAAGCCATCGCTCGTTTGCAACTTCAGAGCTTAGACAAAATGATTTGTGACGAGCTTTTGTCAAAGTTAAAGGAATTGTCACTTTCATGTTAAGAATTATAAAGCAAGTTTCAATCCTTGAGATTCAGAACCCATTTTCCAACTTTAAGTGCTAATCATGGTCTTCAACATAATAGCCATCTTGTCCATGGGCAGCTCGAATCACAGAATCTGGATGATCAGAATGTCTGCTAGAATCTTTAATAACCTCTCCTGTAAATCCATTAAATTTGACATCTTCAGCAAAAAGATCATGAAATATTGCAATATTACAATTCCTTGCTAAAAATATCAATCCGAATGTTGGTACATGTTTAGATACAACAACAATGCTAAAGCCTTAGTCCCAAAAGATTAGGGTTAACTAAATAAACTAGTAAATCAATTTTAGCAGTCATCCACATTTTTGGATTTGGATAGCATACATTTATCTTTGCCTGCACTCTCTTTTCTTCCTTCTCCCAATTTTATCAGCCAATCTACAAAGTGAGTGCTTCTGACAGTACTTCTCAAACATTTATTAATTTATATTTAAATTCCTTGGCGACCCCCCCAACCCTCAAGGGTCCAGACAATAAAAAAGGGGATAGCATAGGGATGTGAGAGGCAGTGGGAGAACAAGAAAACATGAAGTACAAGTTAAACTTCACCTTCTTGCTCAACCAAGGATTCTGGCCCCACTCCAATCTTGTAGTCTTCATTCAAGGATTCTGGACCACTACTAGATCTGTTCTTGGAATTTTCAGTACCTGTGTCACTTCTCTCAATTGTAGAAGGGTTCTTTACAGAGTCGGTGGTGAAAGATGTATCATCGAACGGATCTGTTGAATTCCTCAAACTCATCTCAGCATCATCTTTTACACTCTTCTTGCTATTGCGGGCCATTTTATCATCAGCCCTTCCCCTGTCTTTTCTTCTCTCTCTGCCTTCTTGAGAGTTTGATCTTGACCTTCTTCTATGTTTATTCTTTATATCATCCTCTCTATGCAGCGAGGACTTGGCTCCTGAGTGAGATTCACGTTCTTTAGATAATGATCTGGAGCGCCTCCTGTCACGACGTTTCCGCTTTTCTTTTCTACTTTCGTTTTTAATTCCATCAATCTCAAGATCATCTTCCACAGATTTTGACCTTGAACTCCTTTTACCTGTAGATTTAATTTCATCCATTGATTGTAAAGACATCCTTTTATGAACTTCACTGTCCATAGATCCAGATCTACCTCTTTCCCTACATTTTAATTTTTCACTTTCATCACCTGACTCACCTTCTTTCACCTTCGAACGATGCTTAGTTTCCAATGATTTTGACCTTGAACGTTTTCTATGAATAGGCGATTTTTTATCTGAACTTTGGGGGGACAACTGGTCATTCTTAGGTTGCTTATTTTCATATGATCCAGACCTAGACCGCCGTCTACCACGGTGCTTTGTATTCTCTTTACTTTCATCAATTCTCTTACTGGACTTGTGCCTGCTCTCAATAGACTTAGACCTAGATCGATGACGTTGCTTAGCCTTTCTGTCATCATCCTTTATAGGGGAAGACCTACGTCCTTGATGATATCCTGGAGATTTTGAGCGGTGAGCAGAACTTCTACGACGACGAGGTTTTGGTGAATCTGATCGATCTCGATATGATTTCCTCCCTCGTGGACTAGGACTCCTACTCTTCATCCTTCTAGAATCAGACATTCGATAATCGCGTGAACCTTTTGAATCTCTCCTAGCATATCTATCACTACCATATCTGTATGACTGTCTATCGTAATCATACCCTGAATAGTGTCGATATCTTACAGGAGACCTGGATCTATGATCTCGAGAACGCCTAATACGGGGTGAAAATGAACGAGACCTGTGACGCGGTCTTCTAGGGGACCTTGATCTCCGGTCTCGATAATGACGAGACGGTGAGAAAGAGCGAGAACGACCTCTCTTACCATAAGTTATTGGTGATTTTGACTTGGACCTTGATCTAGCATTAGAAGGTGAATGGGATCTGCAAAAAAAAGTTTAAGTTCAATATTGTAGTAAACACATAAACCTTCTACATTGTCAATTTGTCATTGCTCAGCAATTTATTCACGGTAGATGATATTGGAAAATGCTGAAAAGATTCACCACAAATAGAAACCGCCAAAACATCAATGGAAGGAAAGCATCAAGAATGTGGGTTTATCTAGGTCCTTCCTCCTTCAACAAATAAGACATGCTTAGAACAAATTACTAATTATAAAGATACCAGACAAAATACCTACGAAAAGCCATTGCATTTAATCAATTCAAAAAAAAAAAAGATGGCTAAGGGAGATACTTCCGTAAACATCTTATGCTAAAAGACATGTCTCTTTAACTTCACCTAACAAGAAAATTATAATCCAAGAGTCCATGTCACAAGAATAACAAGAAAATTTTCCTCTCATTAACTAAATGGCACAATTCTAGTTAGAGTACCTCCGTCCCAAAGATAGGTTCCACCTTTTTATTGATGAGTTTATCATTTAAGATAAAAAGGAACATCTCGTGGATGGAGGGAGTATATACCACTAATCACTAGAACTATCAACGCTTAGGAAAATAGCAGAACTTGGTCATCAATTTATGTGGGTACAGAGGTAAACAGAAGCCTGTACCAGGAAGCAACAATTAACAAGATACTTAAATTTTTCAACAGATTGCAAAGTAACAGATACCTAGAATTTTTCTCCGGTTCCTTTTCATCAATTACAAATCCGTCAGCCTTCATTTTCTTAGATATTTCAGCAGCTCTAGCTGATGCTAACTCTGTAGCAGACTTCATCGTAGCAGCACGACTAGCAGCTTGATGTGCTGCCATTGTCTGCTGCATCATCAATGCCTGCTGAAATTGCATCTGTTGCATGGCTACTGCTTGTTGCATCATGATAGGTAAGGATGATGCCAAATTAGCAGGCTTGTCAGGAAGTGATTTAGCCATCTCAACATTCAAGGGCTGACCACAAACATCCATGTTATTAAGTGCAAGAGCTGCTGTTGCTTCTTCAGGTTTTCCGTACTCTATAAAAGCTGAATGTTTTGAATCAGAAATGGTGCATTCCACCACAGTACCACAGACCCCAAAAACTTGTTTTAGGTGCTCTGCAGTAAGAAGGGGATTGAGGTTGCTAACTTGGACTGTTTTCTTCAGCGCATTAGCTCTTTTTTCGATCTCAGCTGCATCTACACATTGCAGCTAGCAACATCAGGATAATTCAACAGAAACATGATGCAGATTTTAACATTTTTTCAAAAGGCGGGGGTAGCAATATAAAGATGAGAGAATTAACAATTTGACTAAACAGGCCAGAAAATAAGATGAACAGACCAATAAAAATGATTCACTGATGATATTAAATAGTAGAATCCCTTTACATTGGCCTGTTATACTACTCCGTAGTTTTTATACCTGATCACCAAGGTGCCAAATGGTACGAAGCTGTTCATTATTTCAAAGCCATTTATAATGATCATATTTTGTTACAATATGTGAATTGCAAAGCCTAATGGCATTGTTGGTGTTGGTGTTGGTGTTGTGAATGCAAAGCCTTCATAATATCATTATACAGACACACAAATTATAGTCTCCTAAAAGACACAAAACATATATATTCCACATATGTTTGCTCTTAACATCCACCTTTCTAGAAAAGAACGCCCCCCCCCCCCCCCCCCCCCCAAACCCCACCCCGCGTCTCCATAAAGAGGTGGTTTGAAGTACACAGGAAAACATGAATATGATGATAAATAATCCAGATATAATACTAATAAATGAAATAACAATGACAATGATGATAATCGTTAAAATTTAAAAAAAAAAATAAAAAAAAATGAGGATATCAAAGAGAAATTGGGCATACCAGAAGAGCTTTTGGATGATGTAGATTGAGCCTGCAGCTGAGCAGTGTGAGCTTGAAGAGCTTGAGCTGCCATGATGGCCTGAGCAGCAGCCATTGCAGCAGCAGAAGGTGCCATTGGAACTTGGCTCATGGTCCCCATGTTTGATGTTGCAGCTACTGCACTCATGAGTAAGTTATGCATTGGATGGTTGAATTTACAATCTGTTTTAAAGCACCGTCCATTAAGGAATTCCTGACATACTTCCCCCAAGGAAGCTCCTACACCAGGCAACATCACCCCTCCAGAAGGGCCAGGAGTAAGTCCAGGAATCATTCCAACAAGACCAGGAAATGCCCCAGAAACAGAGCCTGCATAGTTTGGCATGTTTGGCATATTTGCATTAACAAGGTTCGGATATGTCATTGTTGAAGCCACACCCAGCGTTCCTCCATTCGAACTTCCTGTCAAAGATACAATATGAAAATTCAGTGAAAAGATTCAAAAAAATATAGCTCATGTGTTTCAGTCAGATGAAATCAAAATGTTAAATAAAAAGGTTAATAGAACTAGAATTAAGCAAAACACAATCTGTAACACAGTAATACATACACAACTGTCACTATTGTGGGATAAGATCATAAGATGCACAACCAATAATTCCCAACCAAGTGTTTTTACTTTCAACTAGATGGTTCATCACAATTTAGTGTTCAAGCTTATATCTATTCCAAGAAGAGTCATACTTGGGCCAAACGGTCCAGTTAATCAACAAAAAACACAGTAACACAAATGAAGCATAATTTGACACTTTACTTTTCTCTCCCTTTTGATTTTGCAACCCCTCAATGTGAAAATTAAGAACCACAACTATAAGATGAGATACCTTAAGTGAGTTCTCAAAGCATCAAGAGATCCTGCAATAAAATCACTTCATCATTGCACATTTGCATTATAGAATATTGATCAAAGTGGTAACTATTAATTAGTAAGTACAGCATATTCCAAGGCACTTAACTCACTACCACAAATTACTAATATGTTCCATTTTTCTATTGCTGGTTGAAGATGATGTTTTGCATATATCAATTTCACATGCTGAAATTGACCAACTAAAGCAGTAGAATCCCAAATTATATAGCATACAAGCATAAAGATGAAGTAAGAAAATCACCAGCACTGAAAAACACAGGAAATGGACTTCCCATGATAGCCTTTCCATTGCATTCCACATGGATCATATAATTTCCTCTTTTAGGGACAACATAGGTAACCGTATAAGTTCCATCACCCTGGTCCTTCACCATCCCATCTATGTCCGAACCTCCTACCCCAACTCCTGGGGTAACCTTAACCTTAACTTGAGCACCCCCATTAGGGAGTTTTCTGCCATCTGAATCCTTGGCCGTCAACACAAAAGTACACGGAGCACAAGCCGATCCGCCAGAAACTCCAGGCCCAGCGGCAGTGCACTTAGCAGGGTCAATAGGCCCAATTGGCTTGTTCGCAAGATATTCCCCGTCATCTTCACTATCAGACGACAAATCAGAAGCCTTGGCTTTAATTTTGTCCACATCCTTGAATGTGGCCTCAAACGCGGCCTTTGCAGCTGCCGTTTTTTCAGCTTCACTTTTAAGCTTTGCTTCCTCAGCCTGTCTCATCCAAATGGGCCGAGCAACCACCGCATTATGGTCAGCCATCAAGCCCTAATCACCAAATTTCCAATAAAAAATAAAATCAATAACAGTATCACGTCGTTCAAGTCAACAACAATTAATCAAAACAACATATCCAAGAACATCTTGACCAA
Organism: Amaranthus palmeri; assembly: GCA_019776075.1. Classification (NCBI taxonomy): domain Eukaryota; kingdom Viridiplantae; phylum Streptophyta; class Magnoliopsida; order Caryophyllales; family Amaranthaceae; genus Amaranthus; species Amaranthus palmeri. Next base: position 1,161,622 of record JAAKBH010000295.1, read on the forward strand.
AAAAACCCTAGTTAACAAGTACTAACCAATCATATAAATCAAGACATGCATTGACGTAGCAAGATCTATCCAACAATGACAAAGAGCACAAAAATCAATATCAAGAACTCAAAAAAGATGATTTCATTAACCTTTTATTGAGGATTACTGCAGCTAAATTTAACACAGAAAAAGCATATAATTTGTCCTCAAACCCTAAATTGACGAAACGATAAAGTTACAAGAATAACAGAGCGGATCAATCGAGAACAAAAGAAATCGAAAGAAAAGTACCTGAAAAACAGTCGATGGAGATAGAGAGAGAGCTTTACAGTCGAAGGAAATTTTTAGGGATTGGAAGTGATGAAAGAGGATGTCCTTTTCTATAGGATAAAAAATAAAAAAAAAAATAAAAAAAAATAAAAAAAAAGCGGTATAATTAAAATTTAACAAACGCTCGTTTTAATGATTTATGCAATTCGGTGAAACATGACCTAATGGCACGTTTAGTAGGTAGTAATAAAAAATATTAAAATGAAAAATACTGTAATTTTAGTTGTAATATCTATTGGTTATCTTTGGTCATGCTTGTCAAATTACAATAATCTCATTTTCTTCATAAAATTCATTTCAATGCATTATCACTGGAAAATGAGATATTATGTGATAATGAAAATTTATAAAATAAAAAAACTTTTTTGTTATCAAAGTTTTACAATGTGAATGATATGGAATTTTTAAATGAAATTTTATACTATAAATCATTCTCATTATCACTATTTAATACCACTAACCAAACGGGTCGTAAAATTAACCTTGTAGGAGTAGTATTTGATTGACGTTGATGTTGACGTTGACCATGATTTGATTGACAATGAGAGGCATTTGTGAGTTGTGAGATGTGTTTTATACTCCCTCCAATTCATCGCTCAGTTCTCATTTGTTTTAACACTCTCTCCAATGTATTTATTTAATCATTAATATCTCTAATTGTGCATAATTAAAAATTATGAAAAGTTGATATGAATAATCCTTGCATTGAGACGAATCATACAAGATCTCACTTGACTATGTTTTAACTTATAGATTAATAGCACAAATTAAGAGCAAGATATGAATAGTGTCAAAAAAACAAATGGAAACTTAGTGGTGAATTGGAGGGAGTACTTAATTCGTTCCAAATTACTTGCATGTTTTGACTTTTCACGCAATCTAATATCTTTAATTATGTATAATAAAAAATTGATATTAATAAAAAGTTATAAAAAATTGATATTAATAATCTTTGTATTAAAATGAATCGAACAAGATCCAATTTCACTATGTTCTAACTTATAGATATAAAAATAATCACAAATTATGGGTAATGCATGAATAATGAATTATTTTATAATAATGTATATAATATGAACGGATGAAGTATCTAATTTAAATAACTCAAATTCATAAAATATAATGTGTGTATGAATTTTTTTTGACAAGATTAACCGTTTAATTGAATCTATCAGTATTCGACTCAAGTTAATAGAAGTACAAAATATATCACAAATTGAACATGATAATGATTGACATTGACATGTAAACAAGCACGTTCAAAGTTAAATTGTCTATTAAAACATTGTATTGTATGGTTGGTCTGAAATATGATTTTCTTTAAATGTAAATTATTGATGTTTTTTACAAACCAAGTACTCTTGTGGAAAGTCTAATTCTTGAGCTATGAAGAGAAGTGATTTTATACGATAACTTTTCCAAAAGTTACTTCATTTGTAATTAGGTGAATATAAAGTTTCTTACAGTTTTTTTCCCATTGATCCACATAGTAGAGTATATGAGAGCTATTTATGATCAATAAGACTTGTACGATGATGATGACGACGAAGAAGAATTGTATGATAAATCTACAAGGGAAAACCCAAACCCAAACCCAAACCCAAACCCAAACCCAACAACTAAAGGGCATCATACACGGGTAAGTAAATACACATAAAATTTTCACTTTCGAATACGATCTCTTTTGGAGATTATCCCCTGTCAAGCATGGATTTTAACCCCCTAAAACCTGGATTGTGCAAAATCGAATACACGGCAATAACGAAATACATCTTACGATTAATGATTCACAATATTCTACGACAATGCCAAGATAATGAAATCTCTGGCCTCTACTATAACATGAATAAGAAAGCCACTACATTTGGAAAAAAAAAAACATCTGATCCACTACTTCAGTCTCATCATGATAACATCTATCTACACCGGGCGGGGCAAATACCAGTAATAGATACCAAATTAATCAGCAATTTAACACAAAAACTTCTACAGCAAGAGAGCACATTGCAGCGGCTTGCAGACCAATAATTCAAAGACTCTGAACATGTGCACAATAACCTGGGCAGCTGGGCCTCATTTTGCCCTGCACAGATTTTGAGCCAAGTGAGCACTTAATTTATAAAAGAGGCTAGAAACCAAATGACAGGGATATCGTCTTCCTTTCAGAAGGAAGAATGACAAAAAGACGAAAAGAAAAAAAACTACGGACCATATGACATGAAAAGCAACCAGCTTTACTTACGTATTCATCATCAGAGTAATATTGTCTCCTTTCAAAAGGATCCTCCCTAAATAAGGCAACGATGATTAGACAGTGTACTCAAATATCAACAAGTAAATTTTAAGAGGAAATTCATCTGAGCGTAAAGACTTACCTAGTGTTTTTTTCGTCTTCTTCTTAACATTCACCTCTTCAGCGTCATCCAACACCAAATTCATGTACTCGTCAAAGCCCTAGAGAAGACATTAAAAATTATACATAAATCAATACACAAGATGTTTCAAATACATGGGTGTTTCAACTACCTTACCTACTGATGAAGACTAACCTAGACCCTAGTAATACAACCTCCAAGTGAGTGTTAAGTATTTTTTCACAAAGGAGATATTGATGATGTAAGATACAGGATTCAATGTAAGTGGCTCAATTGGAGAGCTACATCTAAACTATTATGCAATTGAGGAGTGTCACGAAGGTAGTCATTACTTAGACAGACGAGTAGTCTAGTACTAAAATATGGGTCGTGATGTTGCACATTTAGAAGAGTTCATTGTAGGTAGATACCAGATTCACAGAATTATGATGCATTTAAAAAACTAATCAAGTCAATTAACGTGGGATATAATTGAGCAAAAGATTCTACGTTAAATGTACGGTTGGTTTTTAAGAAAACAAGTTGGTTTATGTGCTCAATCAAATGCTAACTATACCTTCCAAAACTAATGCTCAGCTCTTATAGATGAAAATCAAGAAAACAATGCACGGAATGCTACGAGCAAGAGAATTCAAATAACTGCCAGGGTGATTGTAAACACAATATCATATTCAAAGCAAAATTTCAGGAAAATTTTAATGCCACATCAAGACACCAGCACAGCGCCTTCCAAATACAAAAGGATGACTAAAGCAAAAAGTGTAGAGCTTTCAAGACATCATGTGGTAACAATTCATTAATGAAGTCCAAAATTGTGAATCTGACCCTAAAACTTTACTCATACTATACAATAGCATTTAAGAACAGAATATGAACCCCTCAAATTGGCTTCTTAATTTGGAGATGCACCTAAAGGTCGCCAAAAAAACCAAACTAAAAATAAATGAGCAATTTCCAAGCACAACCTATTGTCCCAATTCAAATACAAGTTCATTCAACAACTTTTCGAGATACTACTAGTCAAGAACAAAGTTAAACATTACCAAATTAAAATACACTTAAATCATTCTATATGAAAAGCAACCACTAAAGTTGACATCCCCAGCCATTTGTGATCATACAAGCTCAACATAGAGACCATCATCGAGAGCTTCCACACTTACATATAAATTTACAGGTCTTTGTAGAGATCTGAAAAGTTCCATCTTCTGGAAACTTAAATATATAAGCTATGTAACTCAAACTGGTATGTGTTATATCGGAAACAATTCAAAATACAAGGATCCGACAAACAAGTCCAGCCAAAACACTATGCTTATCAGGCTGGATTAGAATGTTCCAGCATTATGACAATTTGTCATACTAGACAATCCAACATGGACATGTGGGGTGAGGGGTAGGGGTTGCACACATAAAAGAAATTTATAATTATAGCTTCACAAAAAAGGAGGTCATAACTACATATCACACTACATAGTTCATGACTCTATATGCTAGTTCATCATCAATGGTCATGTACTCATCGTTAAAAATCAGTTTCAATGCATTAGTTAAGTATACTCAAGCCTCAAGGTCTTCCCATTCAAAAAATTCCTTCCATAAGGTCCCAAACAGAAGAGATGTAGTGAAAAAGGCCATACATAGTCTCTCAGCCCTTTACATGAAGGAACCATAAGACAATTTCCTTTTCCAAAATTAAAAATTCTAAATAAAAGAGAAGGAATCGAAAACTAATTCAATGGTGTTCATTTCTCAAAATTATGGCGCTTCGCAAGTTCACAACATCAATAACCAAGCTCAATCAAGAAAATCAAATTGAATTCAACAAACAAGCGAGATGATGTAGAAAAGGTGAGGTATAATGATTGTAACAGTGGGGAGGAGAAAATATGGTGATCCATTACCGACAAAACTAAAGAGGGAAGGATGAGGAAAGAGAGTTGTAAATAATGTGAGGGTAGAACAGCTAGTTAGCTACAGGTATTCGACGAGGACTAATTATGATTAGGGCAAAATGGCTACAGCAGTCAGCAGCCAACAGGGGTGATGAGAGGCCTGATTCCAATATCTAAGCGAAACAAGGAAATTTAGGAGTACTTTCCATTTTACTGGATTGATAAAATCGTCAAAGCTATGAAGTCGTCCAGTTGTTGTTGTGAACACTCTCAATAAGGTACCATATGCAAAAGTTTGATAACCATGACAAAATGTTTTTCCAAGAAAAAATATATATCTTAGAATTTAGAAATCAACACAACATCGTAACTCGGAGTATTTCTTTATAAAAGATAATTTCAACGTATCCTCAATGAACTAAAACATAGCTTAACGAAAACCTTAATGAAGTGAACCAAGACATTAATTAATGTGACACAACTCTCTCTTTTCTGGTAAATGGAGCATGAGGGAGTCAAGAATGAACAAGGAAAATACGCAAATTCAGTTATTAATCTTAAAAAAAACTAATAAGAAGGAATTTCATACAATTATACGGCCTTCGATCCTCAAATCCTTCTGCTCAAACAGCCAAATCTGAATACGAGCTTTCTGCAATTCAAATTAAAAAAAAAAAAAAAAAGAACATTTGTCCAGAAATTTAATTTAAAAAATAAATGTAAATAATTCAAATTAGGAATTTGAGGCTTACGCTTTGAAGAAACCTGAAGATCAGGTTCTGCAAAATAAAATAAAAAAAATTAAGAAAAAAAGTAAGAAGAAAAGCAAAAAAGAAGTTAAAAAAGAGAGTATGAGTTTACAATAGGCTGGGTCATAATCCTCTGAACTTTAGTGCTCGCCATTTTTGCTGCTGCTTAGGAGGTCTCTGCTAAACCCTAGCTTTATAAACCTGTAAATTGCGAGAGACGATTTGTGCGGGAATACTGGAGTGTTGTTTGCTTGTTGTAATTGACGTACTGTTAACGTTTTGGGTCTTTATAAAACAACAATATTAGAAAGTTACCATGCCATGCTGCCAAAGTTCTTAATTTATGACTACATTACATCAATTATATTAACAAAAAGATTAAAATTTGATTATATCCGTTTGATTTGTATATGAAATTTAATCAAATAATATTCACAAATTGTTTTATGAGAGTCTAACCGAAATTGCGTTTTAAAATTGAGGTAAATAATTCATCTAATATATATTATGAGAATATAGAAATCTATTTGAAATCGTCTCCTAGTAAAATGGTCTAACAAAAATTACTCAATAGTATTTGAAGTGAATTTGCATACTTTTTTAATCACTCATAAATATTGTCATATAATTATGTATTTTCATTTCAACTTTTTGTTCATTTTAGTTGTATTTTACAATCTTTGCAAATGAACAACCTAAACAATATTCTATTTATTTTCTTCAATACATGCAATGTCAAATAGTTTTACGTCTAATTAACTTACCCATTTTGACATATATTTAAATTTCACATTATAATAATCACTTTAAAAAAACTCTCTTAGCAGTGATCCAAATGTATTTTCTTTATTGTATATAACTTGATATACTTAAAACACTTATTTGAATAAGATGAGTGATGAGACTCATTCATATCTAACATGATTTTTATTCAAATTCTTGTGTTGAGTAATTAAACTAAACTTAAATCTCACGATCATGATCCGACTTAAAACGAAGACAGATGTAAAGCATAATTATCTATAATTAAGTTGAGACTCATGGCTAGTTAAAGATCTATACTCCGAGCCAAGATCAATAACCTAAATGCCCATCTCTTTTATTGAAAAATGGAAACACTACACAAAGAATTGAAGAGAAGCTTAATGAGCACAAACATTTATTTCACTTCCCGCAACATTACAGCTAAATTGCTAGTCCAAGAAACCAATTGTTTGTTCACAAAAACTCTCCGTTTACAGCTTGATAAGTCAAATAATAATAACTAGCTTTACAAAACTATGCTCTAACTTCATTTAGCTCTTACTTTCCTTCAAACAATTCAACCCTCGTGCTGTGTTTAGTAACCGTATCCTGCAATAGAGAACACGAAATTAGAATACAAAACATTCCCATATTGATTGAACACTCGAAAGCTTTGAGGCGAATTGCTTGCAAAAATATTGTACGATTAAATGAAATAATATGGTTTACTCACCAGAGTTGTCCATGGGGTTTCCTGCGGGCATTGGTTCAGGTTCTTTTATGTCAACAACTACACAGTCGGACATCAAAAATGTTTTTGCTACCGAAGATGCATGCTCCAGACAACATCTGACCACCTGATTATATCCAGAAAAGAGTGATATGTTAAAACCTCCATACATGATAACCATAGTTCACGGAGAACATCTAAATCATGAATCAATCTATTCAAATGTTGCATCATCAGGTGGTGAACATAAAGTCTACATGTCAAAACTCAGGCTTATATATGAAAGAGTAGATGTCTAGGCTGTGTTTCATTTCATTAAGCCGTTGCTTGGGTAGAGAGAACAGGAGGGAAAGAAAAAGACGAGATGAGACTCCTATAATTTGAATAATAAATGGAGAGGGGGAAGATGGAGGGGAAAAAACAGCTCTTCCTTCCCTGCACTCCTTTTCTCGACAACATAGGAAAGGTTTGGAAGAATTGAAGAAAAGAAACTAATTGTATTGAAGAAATAGAATATTGGAAATAGAAGTACTGAAGAACGGAAGCGGGGAAAAAATTGAAGAGATCAAATCCTTCAAATTCCATAAGAAACTAAACCCTCCAAAATTGGAAACGTTTGGAAGAAAAAATCACTGCTTTTTCCTTTTTCCACGTCCCTGCACTCCTTTTCTTTTCTTTACTCAACTATTATCCAATAAAACACTCCACGGAGATGGTGTGGGGATGGTAGAGGGGTAAGGGTGTAAGTGAGGAGCAACTATCATTCACAAATGTTGAATAACAAGATGAGCTTTATGACAAAGTAGCAAGTCAAGTTACCTTGGTTGGATCAATAATTCCAGCAGCCATCAAGTCTTCATATTGTCCGGTGGCAGCATTGTATCCATATCTTGGATTGTCATTTGACAGCACCTAATGCAAAGCACATAGAAGGTGAGATATCTATATAATGGACCCTTGAATGTAAATAATCTCTGCCTAGGACAAGGAAGGTTTAGCAAATCTGGATCATGACAATTAACACTAAGCTAATACTATCTAACAAAGTATATAGTATGCCTCAAGTCAATGCATTGTCCAACTCTTTTGAGATCTGTTTTAAAAGATGTCTTTTCGTCATTTTTATGGAAATTAACAATTCCAAGGGAATAAAGTGCAACCAAGTGACTTCTTAAACCGTATTTCTCGACAATTGACAGCAAAATGACCATCAAATGCTATACCTTTTCACTGACAACACTTCCGTTTACACCAGCATTTTTGGCAATTAATTTTAAGGGATAGCTGAGTGCTCTTTTAACAATATCTGCTCCGACCTGTACACAAAACTCAAGTAAATACGTCAGAAATACAAGGAATAGAAGCAAAGGCGTGCAGCTCCACAATACCAATACAATTAAGCAATAGCCATTGCAAAATAGACTAGGAAAAAAAATCAGACTGATGCATCCAAATAACTGAAACAAAACAGTAATTTCTCGATTTCAATTTGTTTGTTATAATTTAACCAAAAAGCTCTCAATGTAGGTCAAAGTGTGATAAACGAATTGAAACAGAGTGAATAACATTTAGCAATGACATGCCTAGGTCTTTTACAATGAACAGAAAACTGGAATAAACCATGCCAGATTTTTTCATCATTGTGAGTGAAAAAAGCCAGAGGCGTACTACAATTAAGGCATATGAACGACATAGTACACAATAAGTAATAATTTAACCAAACCAGCTGCCACAACAACCTACCCGTAACAGCCCAACGATTTTAGGAAAATACATTGACAACATGCTGCAAATATCAACCCCAGATATATCGAAAATAAGTCTAGATTAAAAACGTCAATCACGGAAATGGTATTAAAGTATCCCAACCTTCTCTTCTTCATTTACAAGTTGATCCTTAATAGCATCCACTTTAGATGAAAGCCGAAGTAGAGTGCATCCACCACCAACAACAATCCCTTCTTCAACAGCTGCCTGAAAATACATATATAAAAAACATGTGTCATTTAAAGGAATAACGCTAGACTTACCTTACCTACATTGGCAATTAATCAACAAGAAGTAACTGAATACCTTTGTTGCGTTAAGAGCATCTTCTACTCTCAGCTTCTTTTCTTTCAACTCAGTTTCAGTTTGTGCTCCAACCTAAATTCCCAAAAAAAGTCACAACCAGAACATATCTCTACACTGAACAATTTTTAGAGTACAGATCAATACAATTTATTGGTAACATACCTGTATCACGGCCACTCCACCAGAAAGCTTTGCGATTCTCTCATTAAGCTTCTCTTTCTCATACTCTTGTTCAGAAACCTGCACCAAAGAGACGTGTATCAGACAGCAGAACTGACAAGACCAAGCGTATCCGTCCAGAAATTCAAGGAAAATATAATTCACCTCAATTAGATTCTTTATTTGAGCAACTCTTTTATTCACTGCATCTTGGGTGCTTCCATCACCAACTATTGTTGTTGAATCTTTAGTAAGAACAACCTTGGCAGCATTTCCTAAAACCTCTTTGCCAGCCTTGTCCAATGTAAGCCCAACCTCATCTCGGATCACAGTTCCTGAAAGTAAAGAATCGAGAGAAGAAAATAAATCGAACATATTAAGCAACAAGCACTTCCGGCAACAAGGACTGGGTACAGAGTTTATAAATACTAACCTCCTGTAAGGATAGCAATGTCATCAAGATACTGACTCTTACGCTCACCAAATCCGGGTGCCTTAAGTGCTGCAATTTTCAATGACCCTCTCAGCCTGTTCACAACAAGAGTGGCCAAAGCTTCTTGCTCAATATCTTCTGCAACTATCAGCACAGGGTATCCTCCCCTGATAGCATCTTCTAAAATATTGATCAGATCCCTTGCATTTGTAATCTTCTTGTCAACTAAAAGCAACTGTAATGCACATGGAATATCAGTACAGACAGCAGCACAATGCTACAAACACAGGATAGAATCAAATTTTAATAATGCTCTTACACAAGTAGCTGACTGTATACCTTACAATTCTCGTACTCAACTATCATTTTCTCAGCATCAGTAACAAAGTAAGGAGATAAAAACCCACGATCAAACTGCATCCCCTCAACAACATAAAGACTATTTTCAGCGCTTTTTCCTTCTTCAAGGGTCACAACACCTTTTCTTCCAACTTTACTCATCGCTTCTGCTATCATATTCCCAACTTCATAATTGTTGCCAGCACTGACAGCTGCGACATCAGCAAGTTCACTATCTTCAACCTGAAAGATAACCACTGGTCAGTACAAAAAAAAAAGTATAATCAAGAAGGATTAAGGGCCTCAAACTACCTCTTTTGACATTGACTTCAGTTCAGATACTAATGCTTTCGCAGTCTTCTCAATACCACGAGTGATCAAAACAGGGTTCGCACCTGCTGCCACAACCTAACAAAATCAACCTTGATTTCAGTCGCACAATCTTTATGTGAAACAAATAAGTCCGGTAAAGCATCTTGATTAACCAACCTTGACACCTTCTGCAATCATTCCTTGTGCAAGGACAACTGAAGTGGTTGTTCCATCACCAGCTAAATCATTAGTCTTCGCGGCTGCCTGCCTCACTAACTTTGCCCCAATATTTTCTACTGGGTCCTCCAACTCAACCTTCAAAACGTAGAGCAAACACAATAAACTAACTTAAGTAATCTTATCTTATTTGAACTAGTATTGGCAAAAAACAAAGGATACATAGGATTACAAAAATTTATATACAACCTACACAACTCAATCATGCCAAATAGTATTGTATAAAAGAAATCAATTGAAATTTATACCTCCTTTGCAACAGTCACACCATCATTGACAATTTTAGGAGAACCATATTTGCTCTCTAGAACAACATTTCTACCTTTTGGACCAAGTGTAACCCCCACTAAATCTGCAAGTTTGTTCACCCCACTCTGGATAACAACAATACAATTTTGCAAAAAAAAAATGTTAGCCAAAACAAATAACTTCCAATAACAAAACAACTTGCAATTTTGAGGCCTATGACTCACTTGCAGCTTCTTGACAGCAGACCCATCTTTGTTAAAGTACAGTTCCTTTGCCATGGCATTGATCTTTGTCGAACGCGACTTCCTCATAACAACATTGTTTCGTCTACCAAGTGCACTAGAAGAAGATATAGAAGACGATGATGACAGCTTATCAGCACAAGTGAAGGGTTTTTTATCCGCAACACAAGCCCCAGGAGCAGCCATTGTAGACATGCTAGTAAATGCTGATGCCATTTATTCAGTTAACACACAATACCACTGCAGATAAACAAACCACAAAACATCATAAGCAATAAATCACAAGAGCCAATGAACAGAGCAACCAAAAATACTTCACTTCTACCCATCACTTTCTGTCAATATCCAAACTCAATTACACTCCAAAACCTAACCAACCTCAATTACACTCCAAAAATCCAAATCAACCCAAAAAACCAAAAATTCTCCTCGCAACAGATACTTCCCTTCTACCCATCACTTTCTGTCAATATCTAACTAAAACGGTAAAAACCATTAAAAAAGACCAAGCCCGTAATATTTCAAGGTACAAATACACTTAATTTGAGTTTGACAACACAAAGCATTACTTGATTAAATATATGTCGAGATGGAAATTAACATAGCTTAAATATATAACAATATAGCAATAACAGCTCACCATTACACATGAAAATGCAATCTTCAATGAACAAAACATTAATATTTCACATCAAGAAATTACAATATATCATCAATCAATGCAAAAAAAAAACTCATCGTTGAGATTTTGTTATAAAACATCAAAAAATAATCAGAAAAAAACGCACATAATAATGACTTAAACCTCGTATACAAGACATTAATGCAAATATAAATGTGATATAAAGCCATAAAGAGAAAATTACCTATGAAGTATCAGATATTGGCAACGGAGTGAAGGTAGTTGAAGAGCAGGAAAATAAGAGTGAAGTGACGAAAATAGAAGGGTAAGGTTTCGTGTTGTTGAACAAACCAAAGGAAAATGGTATTGGAAGTGATAGAGGGGGAATTAGGTTTAAATTGGGCTAATGGCTAATGGCCAATAATGGGCTATTTCACTCTTGAACCTTCTACTATGTCCTAGCCGTCCGATATGTGATTCATTCTGTATTGATTAGAACTTTAGAACCATCTAGAATCCTATTGGATTTATTTTGGTTTATTTGACAAAATAAAATAGGAAGATTTACGTTGAATCTATTCGTAATTTTTTTATAATAATTTTCATGTGTAATGTTTGGGATTATTCAGCTTGTCTAGGGCTCATACAATGCCAGGAACGGCACTGCATTCGGTCACCAGGTTTCCTCGAGAAAAATACCTCTCAAAGTTGGGATTATTCATAAATCATAATTAATCAATAAGTGGATTTATTGTAGGAAAATCATGATTAGATTTGATTATTCTAAGTAACTTTTCCAATAGAATACTAGAAATTTTTAACTTATTTTGATGCACTTGAAGATTGGACAAACAGTTGAAGGATTAGACAACCAAACATCTAATTATAATGTTTGGTATATCAATTGGTTGAAACAACTTATTATTGTGAATAAGTTGCTTATAAAATCAGCTAGTCAAACCAATTAATAAAATTAAGTTAAATCAGTCATTGTAATCAGTTATCAACTACCAACTATCAAATGTTTGTCAAACATCTTGTTGTTTGTCCGAAAACGTTGCGAAAATACATTTAATTTTCATTGTGAATTTGTGACGATAAATACAAAGATACCACCTCATGCTCATCCTAAGAGTCCCATTTGACTTTTGACATTGTTCATCATTTATAACTTGTGATTTATTTTTAATCTATAAGTTATAATATAATCAAGTAGGATCTTATTTGATTCAACGCAAATATCATTAATGTCAACTTTTACAACATTTAATTATGTACAGTTAGATATATTTATAATTAATAATAAAATTCTTGCATCAGAAAATGCGTGTAGTTAAATGAGACTATTAGGGTGATTAGAAAGGAGTAACAAATATTCATTTTGTTTGAACGCATATGATTTTAGTGGCGCACTCGTTCTTGATTAAAGCACTCGTTTTCGCGATTTAGATAATTGCATTTAAAGACAATGAAATAACAAATGTTTATTTATGAAATAGTTTCACACATATGAAACATGTCTGTCACCATTATGAAATGGTCGTAACTGCTAAGGCGTCTATGACTTCCACTCTGATTAAACTTAATCTTACCGAACCTTAATCAAACTTAGGCTTTAACAAATGCTTAAACACAAAATGTTACTCAAAATTAATTATTATTAACTAACATTAATCAAGAGAATCATGGGATAGCCTATTAGTCGAGAGTTTTTTTTACCCTTGTGGCGGAAAACTAATTCTTAACACCTATGACTATGAGTAGGACCAATTTTTTTCCATACTATTTGTGATGAATCTCTAGCACGCCTTTGTCTTGCGCCTTACTGTGATTAAGTATGGTTGTTGTAGATAGTCAATATAGATTTTATACAAATGGGTTGTTGGTTCTTTTATTCTACGACATCCAAATCGAGTCTTCTGATTCTTTCACATAAGTAGCCATATCTTCATCGTACTACTCCGTGTAAGGCTTGGTCTTATACGGTCATTCACTTATAATGTTGATTGAGTCGAAGCTGAAATAACTTTTATTTTGCTTAATGTCGAACAACTAAGAACTTTAAATTTGTTAACCTTCTTATGTTTATCTTCAGTATTGAATGAATATATTTATATAATAGTTAAGATAAGATAGTAACTAAGGAGACCAAGAGATTAATTAGTAGTAGACGATAAGTAAAAGATAAGATTGAATTGGTGTAAAAGAGAAATCTAAAGAGAACAACAACAAATTTTGTCACTTGCAAGACATTTTGTACCGTTCAATTAATTCGAACCATATATTTAGTTGGCATATTTTTATATTGTTGAATCCCGTTTGAACGACATTTCACGATTGTTTGCTTTTCTTATCGGAACTTGACGAAAACAACATTTTAGTTGAGGTAAAAATCGATTATCACCCATTTAGTTTGAAATTTGAATTGAGCTTTTGAACTATTCAATTTCGATCTAATTGTAGGTGAACCGGTCCATGACTATGTTTATGCACAAGACCAGGTGCCATAAGCCTTCATGTCAAGGGCTAATTCCAATTTAACCGACAATTCGGTTTAATTCCGGTTTAATTGTAGGTAAATCGGTTCATGATAGGTAGGGGTGTTCAAAATTACCCGACCCGCCCGACCCGACCCGCCGACCCGCCTCATAAATGGCGGGTTAAAACTAAAAAAAATTCAAAGTTCCGGGTCGGGTACCCGACCCGCCTTAACCGGGTCGGGTCATGGGCCGATAATTTATTGACCCGGGTACCCGTTTGACCCGGATAGCTTATTTTGAATTTTTTTTTTTAAAATTTTAAAGGTATTTTATTTTCTTGATTCATCTTCAATGTGTAAGGCTAGCTACCCTTTCCATGAAATCTCGAAGATAGGGACTGGAGCGGCAACCTCATTTAGGAATTAATATTTTCAAAAAGCAAAGGACAAAAGAGATGAGAAAATAAAATATACCATAAGTAGAACTCCATTACTTCGCAACTTTCATGTTATCCTAGGTGACAATATGAATCTATTCGAACAGCTAATTCTCTGTGGCAACCTCATTTAGGAGTATTCAAGCCCATAATTATTAATTCCTACTTGCTTATTCTCAGTGACAATATGAAAATTTGCTTCCCATCATTTTTACTTTTTGTTTTAATGCTTTCTTCCACTGTAACCAAATATTTAGTTGGTGATTTGGTTTATTTTATTTTGCTTCCTATCCAAATCTACTAATTTCTTCACTTAGTTTACTCGATCTTGCTAGTGTAACATATAAACTCGCGTTTGTCTACCTTCGATTGCCAAATATCTACTCAAAATTCGATCTTAAAAATAATAATTAAATTTGAAAAATCACCAAAAATAATAACCGGGTACCCGATGTCCCGACCCGTTTTATCCGGGTACCCGCTAACCGGGTACCCGCATTAAATGGGCCGGGACACGGGCCGCAAAAATAGGTACCCGGCTTTCCGGGTACCCGACGGGTACCCGGTTATGAATTGATAGGGGTGTCCAAAATTACTCGGCCCGCCCGACCCGGTACATAAATGGCGGGTCAAAACAAAAAAAATTGGAAAGACTGGGTCGGGTACCCAACCGTCTTAGGACTTCTCATACCGGCTTTACTCCTCACTCCTCAGCCTTCCATTCCATTCCAGCTCCAAGGCGCCGTTTCTCTTCCATTTTTTAGGGTTTTTACTTCTTTGTTTTTGGATCTTCCATTCTTGCTTATTCATTAATCTCAATCGACAGTCGACACTCGCCCCTTTCTCACTCTCAAGTCTTAGCCATCTCTCACACTCAATCTCAGGCGCCATTCATCTTCCTGTTCATTTTCAAGGTATGTAAATTGTAATTTTTTTTTTGTTAACTGGTTATATATTGTTAATTTGTTATGATTCTTTCGTTTTTTTTAGTTTGTTGTTTTTATTATTTTGTTTTGATTGATTTAGGAAATGTCCACATTTGGAGATAATAGCAATGATTTTTATTTTTATGGAAGATTATTTTGTATATTGTAATTAAGAACTGTGGACTTTATTTTGTTTGGACTTTTGTTAAAACTTTGCTTTGTTTAGGGTTTAATGCAGTCCTAAGAGAAATTATAGAACTGGGATACAAGCACGCTGTATTGTTCATCACTGTCAAATTTTTAATCTGATCAAAAACAAGATGCAAGTTCTTCAACGAATCGCATCTCGCAATCCTCCATTAAGCTATTACAGTAGCGAATCTACTTTATCCAAGTTTTTTTCAATCCCTAGTCTCAAACATTTACTAAATTCTAGGGTTTATTCGAGTGATTCCAAAAATCATGGTGATAATGATGATAAACTTCCATGGGATACTTCAGTAGGCAGTAATGAAAAATCTGTCTGGGACGATTCAGCTTCTTCGTGGTCAACTGGTTTAACTAAAGACCTTATTGATGGAGAAGCTGTTGGCCATAGAGTTTCGCCACTTTCAGCTGCTGGTGGAGGTGATTCGGTGTCGAAGCAGGGTTCGGTATCGCCCCGTGGTTCAATCGGAAAGGGAGGGAGGCAACATTGGGGTAATATCAAGAAGGAAGCAAGGCAAGGGTGGAATAAACTGGGGAAAGAAGATGTAATATCGGATGAAGAGGCTAGTTTGTTGATGAAGCAAATTAGAAGTCCTGGTGCTAGAGGTTCTTATTTGAAAGATTCTGAAAAAAAAGAAATGTATAGGTTACACAAGGAGAATCCTGAGCTTTATACTGTGGAAAAGCTTGCTCAGGATTTTAGGATTATGAGGCAAAGGGTTGTAGCTATTCTCTGGCTTAAGGAGCAAGAGGAAGAAGAGGAGAAAAAACGAGGCGAGCCATTGGATGACTCTGTTGAGCTTTTGCTTGATACTTTCCCTGAGTAAGCTTCATTTTATGGTTGGATTTCGTTTTTGCTGAGTTTTATTTTTATGTATTTGGTTTTTGATTGTGATTGTGACGGATTATTCTCAATTCATAGTTACTTTGATATGATTACTAGTATTTCTATTTCTTTTGGTTCATGTTAGCCTAGCTATTTGCCTTGCCTTACTGTTTGTCTTGCCTATGACGTTTACTGGGTCATTAGTTTTCATTTGCATATCAAGGGTCTCACTTGCCACAACCACGTTAGCTCTTTTGATAAGGATATGGTGTGGCGTCAACCAACCCTCCTCAGACTTTTATAATAGTTTCTATTAGTTGCATGTATAATAATGATGATGTTGACGATGTCTTATCAAAGCAACCTCTTTGTTAGCGAGAGTAAGATTGCATGCACTCGACCCTCCAATTCCAGTTTGGTGGGCTGAGAGTCACTTAGTTTTATTTGGGTAATGGAATGTTGAGGTTTTTGTTTGTGGTTAGAGGACTTTTGAATGTAGATTGTAAGAATTTTTGTTGAGCCTTTTTTTTGGTGTGGATTTGTTATTGATTTTATTTTTCATTGGTAGAAGTTAATATTTCCATTATTAGTTTAAATTATGCTACTGATTTCTATTGTTTGTGGATGGAGGGAGTATCTGATAAATCATTCACCATTTGATGTTATGTGCGTATTACAAGCGATTGATTTATTGGATAACTGTACTTGTTTATTGCATGTGCTCTTTCATTGTTACATAATCATGAATTCGTTATCACGACCTTCACATGTTAACTCATACCTTTGGAATTAGTTTTCTCGTTGTTAAACAAGGTGCATGAAATATTTGTGCTCCAAAGGGATTTTTTGACTAGTCACTAGTGTTGTCGGTGTATGGTTATTGTTTAGGGAAGAGGAAGAGAGGACAAGAGCTAGGCACGTTAGGAAGGACAATATAGGAAAGGGAGAATGGGCTAGTTATTGTAACACCAGCGGAGCTTTTTCCGGAAAATGACGGAAAGTGAACATGTTTTATGTATTTTTTAAAAATTTTTGCAATCCAAATGGATATATTGGAACACAAAGTTCTTCACGAAGGGTACATGTGAATTGTACCAAACTTACAAGAGTATCCTATGGAATTACCAATGTAAATGCTTGCATATTCGGCTCATTGGTTTTCTTTCTTGTGTTTTATCCATCGATTGATGATATATTGTTTTCATGGTTCATTTCTGATGAGCATGAGTAAAAAGACATCGAATATCACCCATGTAAATAATTAAATAGATTTATTGTAGGTCTAAGCCCATGTCATTTTGTATGTATTGGTTATTATTAATGAGAAAGCCATGTCAATCATTTTGAGAAAGCCATGTCATTTTGTATGATGGTTCACTCTTGTGTTCAAGTTGTGGTGGCTGTTACTTTTTGAATCGAAGGCCAATAAGTACTAACCTCTCCGTTATCTTTTCATCAAGTTAAGGCTATTACATTCGAATTCTCTAATTCTGTCATGGGTGAGAGTTTCTTTGGGGACATATGAGTGGTGTAGTTAGCATTAATGCAAAGAGGCATTTGCTCATGCCACTGTGTTGAGCATTCAGGCCAGTGCAATAAGCAAGGGACTATTAATGGTTCTAGCCACTCTAACTTGGGATTTTGCGTGTATGGGTCAAGTATTGTGGAGTTTCCTGCTCCCATAAGGTATCTTGAGCCATCGTCTGTCCTGAGCTTTGTCACCTTTCGGTATATACTTGAATATTTCTACTGGTTTTAAACCCCTGTTTTCTTCATATGTATATACTTAGACTATAACCGTAAATCATTTTGTTTTGTTCTGCTTTTATTATGCACACTTGTCTCCTATTTAGCCATTTATTATTTGCATTCAGGGTTGAATATAGTATAGATGGATCATTGGTGTTACTTCCTCGCATTTGTTTGAACCCAAGTATCATATTGTACAAAATGAAATGAAATAAATACCACCATCACTTCAATGTTAAACACCAAACATAGATTTGCTTATTCTTGTAGTTCTGTCTTTATACTTTGCAAATTGTCCGATTAGAATACCTGATGAAATTGGATTTAACTATACCCTATATCTAATACTTGGCATTTGATTCAGCATTACCAATTAAATTACGCTGTTGTTTCTTTCTTGCAGATTCTTTGTCTCGTATGACAGAGAATTTCATGTAGCTGCACTTCCAAACAAACCTGATTTCAAGGTCATGCCTGAGGGTTGGGATGGCACCACTAGAGACCCAGATGAAGTTCACTATGAGATATCAAAGAAGGAAGATGATATGCTGTATGAAGAGTTCCTTCAAAGATTTAAGTTTAACACCATGAAAGTAAGTTTCTGAACTGAGCTTTTCTCTTTCATTTTCTTTTCCGATCTTGAGTCCTGAAGTCCATCTACTCAATACCAATTTCATTAAGGTTATGATTACACTTTGATGATGAGTTAAATTTCTTTTCATTTACTTGTGGTTAGTTGCCTCTGCAAAGAGCATGTAATTATTATATCCAGGAGGAAACTTTATCGTGGTATTACATCAAGGCTCTCTTGGTGTTGCCGCATAAATTCATCTCTAATCTCTTGTTTCTCAATGTAAAAATGTTGTATGGTATCCATGCAAACTAAGGGTCAACTTTTGCCCTTTTGAAAGACATTATTATATATGATTTAACTTATCAGTTTTTCATAATGCTGTGGGTTTATAGTCTACTAGGATAGAAACTCGTGCAATGCACGAATTTTTTAATACATTGATATTTTAGTGAAATTTTATACGATCGAAAATATTAAATGAAGGTGCGTGATAAATTATTTATATACATACATTGTGATTAAAAAAAGAATTAAATATAAAAAACACAAAATAGGTTGTTAATAAAGAGTTTATAAGTTTTAAAACACATCTTTATATACTACATTCTCATTATGATGACATTATTTCAAAATCCTGCCGTTTTAAATTTATAGAAATTTTGTTTCAGTTGTCAAAATCCATGTTCATAAATAAATTAATCACTATACTATTATTGCTATAAATAAAAAAAATTACTAGTCAAAATCTCTGATCTCATTGATATTATTGTCATATTGTCATATAATTATTATACTAAACTTAAAAATCCCTGGTCAAGTTTAATCCTGCCGTATTTAGGAAAAGATTCCTGGTAATATAATTACTATACATATTAAAAATCCTTGGTCATAAATAATCTTGTTATATTTAAAAATTCCTGGCCATAAATACTCCTGCCAAAAATACTGACCAATAAAAAAATTACACTTGTCACTCCCATATTCACTTGACTTTTTCATCACTATACATTAAAATTAATATATTGTATGATTTGCTGACAATGGTGTATACATGGTCCTTTATTGACTATATTTTATATGTTATTTATAAAATTGTCATATTGTGTTTGTTATGTCATGTAACGCAATGTTCATTTTCAGTTCAAAGGAGAGGTGAAAGTTCACAAATACAGTAGGAGGCGCCCATCAGATGGATGGGAGTTTACGGTGGAGAAGTTGGGTCCTCGAGGAAAGCGTGGTACAGGTGGTGGATGGAAATTTGTGAGTCAAGCAGATGGATCAACACGGCCGCTAAATGAGACTGAGAAGGTGTATGTGAAGAGGGAGACTCCTCGTCGTCGTCGGAAGATTCTTCAGGCAACGACAACAACAACAACGAAATCCAAAATGTTTAGATTCCAAAGGCCTCCCCAAAAGATTCGTTAGTAAGAAGCAATATTTTTTAATTCACAACTAGAATAACTAGGCCAACAAACTTTTTTTTGAGTTCATTTGTATGATAGATCTGTTATCTCTGCTCCAAATTTGTATGGTAGCAACTTAGAAGTTTTGTATTCCTTGATCTCTTGTTCGTTGCAAGTTGCAACTTAGCAGTTTTTTGCTTAAAATCTGTTATCTTGGCCAATTTGATTCTCTGAATGTTGGTCAAGGGAACTTTTCTGTGTTTTCCCCTTTATTATAGGTGTAGACGAGGGCCAAAAGCTGATGAATGTAAATGGTATTTGTTAAACATCGACAACTCCGTTTGCTCGTTCCACTAATTTGTAAAAGGCCTTTTAGTAAAATATTTTTGGGTGTCTTACAAACGGCTTATACAAAGCCTGATTTAACCAAATGATTTTAGTTGTCGATTTGAAATAGTGGATCAGTGTTCAATTAAATTTAGGGAAATTGACATTAATAATAATATTTTTTTTCTCAGCTGAGCTGAATTGTAAATAGTGTGATTAATGTCTATTTTACAAAAGATTTTGCTTTTCTTCAAAAAAAAAAAAGATTTTGCTAGTGAAAATGAAAAAAAAAAAACATATAAGATTTCTTCATAGATAACCCAATTTTTGATAGTACTAATCCCTAAAAGATGACCAAGTTTTTAGCCTTTTACTTAGGGACTAGGGTGATACCTAACACTTGAAGATTGACAGTTCAATAAACAAGCTAAAACCTTTCAGCATTCGCAATCTTATGAGTTCAAGGAAAACATTAACCATTATCTATTTAAAATTCTTGTTATTAGCATATTTAATTTGAGAAATACTCCACCTACTATTTATCCATTCTACTTCAATAGTGAATATAGACGATTACAGATACAATATTTGCATTACTTAATTTATAGTGATTATGACTCGTAAAATTAGACGTTGTGGCTATGATTTATAAAAGACCTAAAATTCATGAATATAATTTATTAATAATTTTTTCTTTAAAATAAAATAACCCGAGTCTATAGTTCACACCTCCATAGCAATCAACTTTATAATTGCTAATATCTTACGATGGAAATATCTCATACAAAAATTTGTATTCTGTAAATAAAACTACTAAAGTTGATGTACCCGTAAACTTTACAATTACTATGGACTATGGTTAACTATTATTTTTGATTAATCAAGTAAAACATTGGAGCCTATGTGGACTAACTTTTATCCTACCTATAATCACTCTTTTATTTATAAATAATCCACCACTTCAATCGAAGTATTATACAAATGGAACTAAATGGTGGTGACTGGTGATTGGTGAAGGAAGAGTATTACTACTACTACACATGAATTGAATGATCCATCAAAACTCTTAAGACTCCCCTTTTGCATAATCACTTACTTCCCAATCCTAAATCCAAACATGACAACTCCAATTTCACAGAGATGGTGCTTCCTCTTCGTGCTCCTTTCAATGGCGGATTTCTCTATCGGAAAACTCTTCTTCCATCCATTCAACGTTACATATGATCACCGATCACTTATCATCAATGGTCGCCGTCGCATGCTCATTTCTGCTGGTATTCACTACCCTCGCGCTACTCCCGAGGTCAATTTTTACTCTTCTCTTTCTTCTCATTGATTTTTATTTTACTCTTTTATTTGACTTTCCTGTTAGGAATTACTTGATTGATTATGTCATTGATTATCTATAGATGTGGCCTGCTTTGATTGCTAAGGCAAAGGAAGGGGGTGCAGAAGTGATTGAAACTTACACTTTTTGGAATGGACATGAGCCTATAAAAGGAGAGGTTAGGGGATTTTTTTTTTTTTTGTATTTTTTGTTTTTTCATCACAATCATACTCCTTAATTTTAATTTCTAATGATAACTGTAGTATGATTTTGAGGGGAGATATGACCTTGTCAAGTTCGCAAAGCTGGTTGGATCAAGGGGTCTATATTTCTTCCTTAGGATAGGACCCTATGTTTGTGCAGAATGGAATTTTGGGTATACTTCTTTTTTTCTGTTCTTTGTTATTATGTGTTACTCATTTATCTCTTTTTGTTTGCCCAATTCAATTGTATGTTATTGTTAATCCCTTATGTTTGTTGCATTTGCTGTTACGTGTTACTCCAAGCATGCCTCTTTATAAATTATATTTGAACAATTTCTTTTTACTATTTCCCTCAATTCTTTTTACTGCAACATTTTATTCATGCATGATATCTAATATTGATTTTTCAATACATCTAGTTGTATATAAGTAAAATTTATAGCGTGTTGATCTTATCAAGGTACATAAATAAGTATATCTAAATCCTCGTAGGACAAGCTTTTGTTTGCAATATTGGTAATGTTTTTTTAGAGGTTTTGTACTTCGAGCTGCGTATGATTACTGTGATTTATCGTGGAAAATGATAAGCAGCTAATTGTGGGTGGTGACTAGTGGATGATAGATGTTATCATATAGGTGCTTATATATAAAGGGAATCATCCTCCACTTATGGGAATCGGAGATGATGAAGGGTCTTCCTGACTTGAGAGATTTACGAGTTTGAATAATGTTGGTTGTTGATGTTATTCAATTTTCATTTCTTTTGGGATTGGTGTTGTCACATGCTTGATAAAACGTTTACGGGAGTAGAGAGTATATTTAGTGTTTCAATGCTATTTTGAGAAATAAGTGTTGAGCATACTTAATATAGTAACACACATGCTATATAAATGTTTTCTTTGGCATCGGTAATTTAGGATATAATTTTGGTCTACTCAATTTTTGGCGACCCATCTTTGTTATCAAGGTGTGGCATTGTTGTTATTTTGATATTTTCCATGGACTATGGTTCCAAATGTGCTTTATAGCTAACTATTAGCTTGCTGTGTTCACTTTAGTGGCTTTCCTGTGTGGCTGAGAGATATTCCTGGCATTGAATTTCGAACTGATAATGCACCTTTTAAGGTAAGCATACTTGTGTTTATCTGGTTAGCAAGGATTTTATAGGTTGCTGACGTGCCTCTTGTATTTTTCTTGCGTTTCTTACCTTTTTCATGAAAATTGTTTGATGAGTGCCCCACAAGACCGCATTGGCTTTTTTATGGTAAACATAAGTTTTGTATTATGGAGATACCAAAGGGGAAGCCTAATAGCCTATAGTCAAAGGTCTCACGTCTTCAAGTTATCATCCAACATTTTATCTGCAAAATCATGAGAGAAATTAAGCACTTTTTGAGAATCCAGCTGTTGGCTCATCTACAAACTTTCAATTCATCAATTTACAGTTTTATGTTTTGTCAAATGCTCGACAATCCCAGTCTTAAAGTGGTCATTAAAAAGAACTAGGACTTAGTACGATTTAAGATGAAAATAGAGCCATGTCGATAACTCATTTTCATTCTGAGATGGTGTATATTAAATAGCCAACTACCAGTAGACTACATTTGGAACTTCTAAAGGTTGTTGATTGTTAAAGACCCACATATTGCATTATGCGTGCTTTTTTGTCCTCAAATCATAGCGAAAAGTCTCAGATGGGTCATGTTTGTGGTAACTTATGTGAAACCATTGGCATAATCCTTTCAGATCGCTCCAGCTTCAATTTGAAGCTAGCTCACCCTCACTCAACCTTTATAAAAGAGCCCTTGCTGAATAATATTTCTTGCTAAAAAGAGCGTCATAAAGGAGCACAAACAAGTGTTGTTTGAAAATGATAAAGTAGCACACAACTGATTTTCAGCCATTACAATGCAAATGTTTTTGTGGTTGTTACGATCACATGGTGACCATAAAACCATTACAATGCGGTTGCTAGTGCAGCCCACATTTTGCACTATGTTCCAAATCTGCTAATTGAAAAAAAGTTTATAAGAAGGTGGTATTTACATCATCCATTGATTAATAGATAACAACTTCAACAACAATGCAAAAGCTATTGTAGTTTGAAAAGATGTATCAACTACACAAACAAACTCTCCTTTTCCCCACTTTCTAGTGCTATGTTGCACTGAACTTTAAGCAATGTATGGAGTAAATTTGTGTATGTATATATGTAATTTATGTACATGTGTAATACAAAAATTGTTGTTTGATGTAGAATGTTTCTTTCCAATTGAACTATAGTCACATCATTGATTGTGTGTTCCTTCGTTGTAACAATTATGATGCGTGGGATTTCAACCTCCCTTTTCCTTGTGTGTGCGGGGTTTGGGTTGGGGGGGTTAATATATTATAAATGTAGCTGTAGATTCTGAATAACTTTGTTTACTTGGCCTTTCAGGAGGAAATGCAGCGGTTTGTGACAAAGATTGTTAAATTGATGCGAGATGAGATGCTCTTTTCTTGGCAAGGAGGGCCAATAATAATGTTGCAGGTTGAGTGACAATTTCTTCCATTTTGAATTTGGACACTAGGTATCTTCTTGATTAAATCATAATTCATGCAAAAGCACAAAAGAAGGGACGTATGTAGTTTGAGTGATGAAGTTTATATGTAATGTTTAAAGTTGATGTCGTGATTGATTTAATCCGTCGATGAAGCCTAATGTTGTGCCATATTTTTTCAAAACTTTATTTCTTTTTTCAGATTGAGAATGAATATGGAGATGTTGAAAGCTCTTATGGTAAAAAAGGACGAGATTATGTTAAGTGGGCTGCTAATATGGCGAGAGGGCTTGGTGCTGGTGTCCCATGGGTTATGTGCAAACAAAATGACGCTCCTGATTTCATTGTAAGTTTATTGGCATTGATGTATTGCATGCAACTCTTTCCTTTTTTAGGAGGGGAGGGGGAGGACAAGATTGATTTATGAGACTTCTGATTGTTTATGAGAACTTTGCGAGTTTATGAGGTTTGCAAACATTACATAGTACATGAATTCACAATACTAACCCGTTTTCCTGAAAATTATGTGTTCTGTTATTCTGCTTGTTCTTCATGTGGTTCTATATGTGTGACTGAAACACAGATTAATACTTGCAATGGCTACTATTGCGATGGCTTCAAGCCAAACTCCAACAAGAAGCCTATATTTTGGACTGAAGATTGGGATGGATGGTATCATCTCTATCTTCTTTAGTTAGTTTCATGCTTTTAAGCAACTTCACAACCTTTTATATATTGTGTGGTACAAAAAAGTGTTTTACCTTGGCTAAGCTTTTCACAAGAGTGATAATTTTGATGAAGATGTTAAGAAATTGCATTTAGACTAGTACCTCTTTATGAGTCAAAATGCTGGGTTTTCATAACAGAACATTATAGGAATATGTGGTTTTTCTGTTGGGAATGTTAAGATGGATAAGTAGATACATAAAGGATAATATTCGTAATGAAGAAATGAGAGGGGTCTCGTGGTCACGAAAATTGAAGATAAAATGAAAGAGAAGTGTTACGTTGGTTTGGACATGCGCAAAATATCCACAAAATGTATATGTCAAATTATTGAAGGTTGAAACTTGGGTGGATTCAAAGATGACATGACAAATTAGAATATATTGCACTTTTTTTTGGTAAAAGCCGTAATACAAAACCAAGGAATTACATAAATTGTACTAGACTACTAGTATGATATGGACTTGAAGCGTTACTTCTTTTAATTGGCCACCGCCAAATTTATTGTGCTATGGAATTATTGAAGGGAAAAAGGGAAGCTTTTGTAAAAATGTAGTGTGTTTGTATCAAATGATGCTTTGTGTTCTCATATGGCCTCATCTAATTTTTTTTCAGGTACACTACTTGGGGTGGAAGATTACCTCATCGACCAGTTGAAGATCTTGCCTTTGCTGTTGCTCGCTTTTTTCAAAGAGGTGGTAGTTTTCAAAATTATTACATGGTAATATACCTAAGTCAACTACTTTTGTTGCAATGTTGTCAATTCCGTTGAGACTTTCATTTTATATTCTTTTAATTTTTATGATGTAAGGGGAATGCCCACTTTGAGCGGGAGTTTACCCCATTTCCCATCCCTCGGGGAAGCTTGTCAATTGCCTCAATCTCCCTTCTCTCGCGGAACTTTATAGTCATGCTCACCTATACGTAAATGATTGCACTTGCTACAAGAAATCAAGAATACCTGTTTTGATTTTCATTTATTAAGCATTCATTTATTTACAGTCTTGTTATAAATGTTTCTATCTCTTTATTAATTGGTCTTAAGATTTCTCAAAGTAACTTGAAGTCATGACCGACTGTCATGTAGACTGTATTTTAGGCTTCTGGGAGAATCTTGAAAAATTGAAGTGGTTTGTGTCCACCTCTCGGAATTGTCCCAAAGGGTCTATTTTGTTGAAGATTTCATGTAAATTTTGCTTCTCTGGCATAATATACCTTTATATACTTGCTTTTAGGGCCATAATGTTTAGACCTATTCTTTTTACAACAACAACAATGTCAACTACATGAATCTATGTATTAGTTTCAATGGTAGTCCACATGGATTCTTCTCTAATTATTAAGTATTTTACAATCTCAATATGTTAGTCTAGATCTTTCATATCCTTTTCCATTCCAGGCCTTTAAGTCATCTTTGTCGTACTTTACCCTTCTTTTCACGTGCACAAATTATCTTATTCAATTTTCTTTCATCTTTTCTCCTATATTTGCAACTTCTAAACCCTGCCTACTCATTCATTGAAGCATTCACATTTTTAGTACCCCCGTCTTCCTTCTATAATCCTTTCTAAAAGCCCAACATTATGATCCATATAGCACCATATAGTGGCGTTAGTCATTGGATAAAACTTGTCCTTTAGCTTTAGGGTCGTACTATACACCTCAATCACATGATATTCGAGTAGCTGATCTCCATTTTTTCCACCAAAAACTCAATTCTATGGTCACATCTTGTTGGATCGCTATTCAGAGACCAAGGATATTTGAAGCATTCACTTGGAATGATTTATTTCTGTTATAGCTTTATAGTGCTTCTTGTTATCACGTTTGTGCTAAATTTACACTTCATGTACTCCGTCTTACTTCAACTTGATTTGAACGCTTGTGTCTCCAACTCTTGTCTTTATTGTTCTAACTTAGCATGTACCCTATGTCTGGTCTAATCTATTAAAACAATATCATTTGCAAACAACATGCACCACGACACGTCTCATTGTATCAATAAAGTGATCTCATATAGGACCCTGCAGAAAGAAAGGGGCTTGAGGCCGTGCCTTTATGAAGTCCAATCATAATTCGAAAATATTGCGTTACCGCTTCACATGTCCTAACATTCGTCTTTACTTCTCGATACATATCTTACACTTTACCAATGTGTTTTCTAGGGAATACCCTTCTTTGCCATTGCCCACCAAAGTATATTTTTTTGGTTCTTGGTTTCTTGTTGTATGCTTTTTTCAAGTCAATAAAACCATATGCAAGTCTTTTTTTCTATCCCTATATGCTTCATAAAATAAATTGCTTTCATTACTGATCTCCGTAGCATAAATCCAAATTGGTTCTTTGGTATGTTGGTACATCTTCCCATACATTATATGTATCTGAAACTCTTTCTCATAACTTCATCGTATGACTCACGAGTTTTACTCTTCGATAGTTGGAGCAATCTTGGAGATCTCCTTTGTTTTTGTAAATGGGTACTAGAGCACTTCTTCTCTAGTCATTGGTCATCTTGTTTGTTCTCCAAATCTTGTTGAATAGATATTCAACTAAGTTAATCTAGTCGTCCCTAGGCATTTGCATGCCTCAATAGGTATACCATCTAGTCAACTAAGGAGAATGTAAGTCATGAATTAAGTTATAATATTGGAGGACCCTATACTCCCGGAGTACAATTTACACGTCATTGTATAAGCCTATCATTAGCCTGGTGAAGTGTCACAAAAAAAGTATCATATAATGTAGCTATGGTTTTTGCAGATGGAACTTGGAATGAGGTATTGACACCTAAATTCTAAATATTACGCCTTTTGTTTGTAGTATTTTGGTGGAACAAACTTTGGGAGGACAGCTGGGGGTCCATTCTATATTACAAGTTATGATTATGATGCTCCCATAGATGAATATGGTAAGTGAATCAATGTATGTTATTGTTTTAATGAATATGCTAGCTGTCTTTGCTTCACAGGCCTGTTTGAGTTTCTCTGAAAATTTCAAGCCTTTTCATCCAGGTCTTTTAAGCGAGCCTAAGTGGGGTCATTTAAAGGATCTGCATGCAGCAATTAAGCTTTGTGAAGATGCTCTTGTTGCAGTTGACTCTCCTCATTATGTCAAGCTAGGACCAATGCAGGAAGTTCGTACTAGACTTTGACCATTACAATTTGTCTAAAGTATTGAATTCTCCAATTCTGCAGGGAGGATCTGTCGTCCATTTTTGTTTTCCCATGAAGCCAATAGTTAACCATCTTTTGCTCTGACACAATTATGGCTTATATCTATGATGCGCCGACACGGCTATAGATATTCAACTCGGGCAAATTCTGATTTCAAGGACTGGGGACAATTAGGAAGTCCAAATTGCACATATGGACTCGATGATAACACTTTACATAAAGTTTATATATTTTTTAAGTTATGTTTTTTTTTATTTGTTTTCGAAATTGTTTTTAATAATCAAATGTAAGTAGTTATTCAAAATGGGCGCTCTCTAAACTAAAAATCAGATGGTTGATTTTTTTTAATGCCTTCCTTCCTCACTGTCAACTGATTCTCTCTCTCTCTCTCTCTCTTCCCCTTTAAATGGTCTTATTCATCCTCTAAGCAAAGAACCTTAATTATTGACATTATTTCCTGGTGGATTTTTTCGGGTGTTGGAACCTCATTGTAGTACCAAGCTTACAATCTTCATTGGAAGGTTGGATTTTTAGCATTATTTGGTTGTCACAAATACATATCGATAATCTCTCTTAAAGCAGTTGTTCGTGTATGGTTTTTCAATTTAATTAAGATCGCATTTCGTCTTTTGCATTTTTCAGGCTCATGTTTATCACAAACAAGGAAATGGAAGGTCAAGACTAAGTAAATCTGGAGATGGTAGTAGGTGCTCAGCATTTCTGGCTAATATCGATCAACATAATGTAGCTTTAGTGCATTTTCGGGGTCAGACGTACAAGTTACCTCCTTGGTCTGTCAGTATATTACCAGACTGTCAGAATGTCGCCTACAACACTGCTAAGGTTTTGATTCTCTTAGGCATTTATTTATCCTGAAGTTAATCTGTCTGCCTGTCTCTATCTGTTTTACTGCCTTACCAATTTTACATATGGTCTCATTTTCTCTCATGGAATGTTGGCTTTGTATTGCCTTTTAATTACCACTCCTGACTAGTATATTGCCATGAGGTCCATGACTATACTTCGTCTTCTCATTCTGTTGAAAAGGTCCGGGTGTTACTTTGTATTGCACATAAGCCCATTGTATTTTTATGTGGCACCTCCTTTTTAGATGTTGGAGTTTTAGATGTTCAAGTCATATAGGATTGTAAAAGTGCTGAAAAGAGGCAAAAGTTGGTCCAACTCGGTTTTCATTTTATAAAAAAAATTAATTTTCAATAGGCTGCAGCCTGCATTGGATGTAAATGGGACTGCTGCAAAAGTAACAATGTACACTGTATTTGGATAAGTTTTGGGGGGAAAGGAAGGAGAAAAAAATATCCCTTAATAACATGGAAGATGAGGGAATGACAGAGGTGTTAACTTTTCTGCTCTTATTATGCCATCAAACTTGTTCTAGCTCCATGAAAGTAAGAGCCTTACTGGACACTGCTGTCCACATCTCAAAATTGAAACATTTACAAGTAATTGTGTAAGATATAGTATGTGTACAGCCGCACAATCAAACCAAGACGATGTTATGTGTTGTAGTCATTAAAATGTACTCTCAGTATTGAGGGATCACTGATCTGAGGTCATAATTGTTAATCTATGATCTTTAACTGAAGTTTAGCGCTGGGCGATGGGCAATGATCCATTCTTTAAACTTTAAAGTTTGGAGCGTGAGTGCGTGACAGTGTAGATTGACTTCTGTTTTTCTTTCAAATCTTCCTAGTTACGGAAAATGTGTTTTTTTTGTTGGGAGATATTTTCCTTTATCCAGACTAATTGTGGTCCAAGCATAGAAAAGTTGTCTTTAGGCTTCTCCGCCTCTTCAATTTCCCTCAAAAAACACATTATCATTGTGACAATACAGGGAACCCTTGTATATTGACTCTTTCTGTTGCAGGTTGGGGCTCAGACATCAATAAAAAGGCTAGATTTTGATACACCTCATCTTTCAAACACACCTGTAGTACAACAGCTGTCGCGTCAGGATAAGGCCTCATTTGTTTCGGAAAGCTGGATGACATTAGATGAGCCGGTTGGATTATGGAGTGCTAATAAATTTACTGCACAAGGTATCTTAGAACACTTAAATGTGACCAAGGACTCCTCTGATTATCTTTGGTACTTCACCAGGTACTTTACCTTCATGATTGTATATAGTTTGTTAAAAACTTGCTGCAAACTTTTAGAAATTAGCACAAGTAAACATGATTTCTAGTTCTTGACTTCACTTGTGCCGTTGTTAATCTGTCCTCTTTATTGCTGCTCATGGCCTTTGTTATTGCACTTCTTTTTCTTTGCCATACCATTCTTGTATTTATACTTCAGACCTAAGAGTGATTTTTATTTGCGATAAAATTGCTACTCAGTCGTAAGCTTTAAGTAGTCTAGTTTACCGCAGTGTGCTGTTCTTTTGCTGTTTTGCCTCATCGTAATTGTTTCTTTTATTATGTTTAAGGACAATAATTGTCCATTACTCCAACTTCTTTAAGTGGCTCCCACTTAAGCTCTCACTTAGGCTCCCACTATAGAGGGGTTTGGGGGGTCAGTAGTACACAACCCGACCCTTGTGTTAACAAAGAGGTTGTTTATAGACAAACATCTTATGCAACATCACATGACTATATAGTGCACATGATCACCAATTGGTTGTTGGCTTGATATTCTTTAATTCGTTAAAATACTCAACAAATGAAGAAGTGCATTGCTCATGATTTAATAAGTCATTTTACTAGTCCATTCTAATTCGAAACAAAGAAATAAAATTTTGGCCCTGAGAGATTGGAGTATTGAAAACAGCTTTCAAGTATAGAAAAAAGAACAAAATTTGATTTAGAATACTTATCATTTTTCATGGTTTTTTGATATTATTTTTTTCAGGGCATAAACAGCCAATCCAATTCTCTTATAGACCTTTTCGATTGTGTGATACTTGTGACTGAGTGACTCTGTAACTGCTTTATAGAATAAATATATCGGAAGAAGACGTGTCATTTTGGAAGAATAACGGAACCCATCCAGCTCTTACAATTGATAGCATGCGTGATGTGGTGTACATATTTGTTAATGGAAAACTTGCAGGTAGTCTCTCTCTCTCTCACCTGTATCAGAAAATTTTATTGATGAAGGGAAAAGGGATTGTATATTGTTCAAGATAAGTGAGATCGGAAAACAAAACCCCCTGGGCCCCTACCCTTAGTAGGAAAATCGAACTTGATCCCTTTTCAAGATATTTTTGGTGTGTCCATGGCAATATCCTCATGTTAGGTGGACACATGAGTTATGTATCTTAAATTACATGTTTTTGCATGTATCTTAAAGCTAGCATAATCGACTATCTAATGGAACAAGCTCTCATACAAGTTATGCCAAACTGGGGTGGTTAATAGTTTTAAATATTGCTGGTATAAATTACATGTTTTTACTACTGTCAAGGCTCATTCTAGCTCTGAAAAGCACCTCCATCCACGGGGAAGGAGAGCTCAAATAGGAAGAGGGTGATATTCACGATAGCTCTCGATTGTCAAACAGGTGGGACTTGGGAGAGATAAAGTCAAACAACCTGAAAATATTTGGAAATCGAAATTCAAAAATTACACATGGTGGTTCCTACAATTCTGCAATTGTTTTTCAAAACTTGACAAAATTGTTATGGGTTAAGGCTAATGGCCTTTTTGAACAATACTCTTTTGATGATTTATGCAGAAGTGATTGGAGTGTCTTGTAGTAGCTTGTGTTTGGTATTGTTGCCTTGTTGGGGATTTCTCATCCCTCGTTGTTGTACCCTTTTGCTCCAATAATACAATTTTTCGTATCAGATAAAGATATCACATTTCGTTATCTTCTTGCTTCTTGTGGTTTGCTGAAGCAGGACCTTCAGTGGAAACTCTGAACAGTATTGATATATTTATCTTTTAGTTTCTCTAGTTTCATTGTCAAGTCCTTTTTATTAAAGAATACCAAGTTAATCAGGGGAGAGTGCTGCAAGCTTTCTACTTTCTATGTCACATGTTTTTGAAGTTCTTTGAAAATTTTCTATCCTCAAAGTTGTGAAGGCAATTCTTCAATCTTTTTTCCCTCTGGGCTGTCATAATCTAATTGAACTCAAATACGTACTTCTATAGTGACCACAAACAATTCAAACATGTATCTGGAACTACAGGTAGTGGAGTTGGGCGTTGGGTACGGGTTGCACAGCCTATCAACTTGCTGGAAGGATATAATGATGTGGCATTGCTGTCTCTGACAGTGGGTTTACAGGTTTGCTTAATTTTGTCATTGTGTGGACACGTCCTTGCAGAATTGATCCAGTGGATGCTTATATTTTTCATGCTGCTTTTCTGTTTCAGAATTATGGTGCCAACTTGGAGAAAGACGGTGGTGGTTTCAGGGGCCAAATTAAGCTTACAGGACTGAAGAATGGAGACATGGATCTATCAAAATTATCCTGGACCTACCAGGCAATTCTCCATCTCTTTGATGTTTTCAACTATACTCAGTGGTACTGTTTGGGTGTTTGATTATGAGAAATATTTCTTTGGTTTGTGCGTGAGAGGAAGTTTAGCCGTTTCACAAACCTTTCATTGAATTCATAACTTGTTTCTGTTTTCGAGCTTTTCCTGTAAATGACCATGAGAGGTGCAGATTTGCACTTCATATAAAAGTTTTCTTTGTTGCATCATCAGTGTTATGTATCATCTACATCCAAAATTGTAGGTTATTTATTTGTTGTTCTTTCTTGATAGTCCTTTATTACAGTAATTTTTGAAATGACCTTTCTTTCCCTCTCTAGGTTGGACTGAAAGGTGAAATGCAGGAGATATACGCATTAGATGGACATGAGAAGGCAGCGTGGGTTGATTTGACGACTAATGGAACTAAAATCCCCTTAAGCTGGTATAAGGTATTTTATTTATGTGTAGATTGTAATACCTTTGAATATACTTTTAGCAGATCAAATATTTGAATTTGGACAAAATAAATTAGAAATGAAATAAAACAACAATAGCTTTTTGAGCATCTGCTTTCATGCAACATAACTATATAAAGCAACACAACCAAGACCGTCCCAATAGATATGGAGGCAACCGTGACTAAAGAAATACTCGAGTGTCCATTAATTACTTACAAGAACAAAGGAGATGCTCAAGATTGCTCCAACTATCGAGGAATAAAACTCATGAGTCATACTATGAAGTTATGAGAAAGAGTGATAGAGATATGTTTGAGTAGGATGCACCAGCATATTAGAGAACCAATTTACTTTATGAGACAAATATGGAGTATTATTACATGGTTTTATTGATTTGCAAAAAGCATACGATAAGGTACCAGGAGAAGTACTTTGGTGGGTAATGAGAGTGGAATGTATTCTAAGAAATACATTTATATAATAAAAGATATACATCAAGAGTATAAACAAATATTAGGATATGTGGAGGGACAACAAAGGTTTTTCGATCACAATTGGCCTTCATCAAGGCTCGGCCCTAAGCTCCTTTCTCTTTATGCAGCAGTACTAGATGAGATCGCTCGATCCATACGAGAAGATGTGCCTTGGTGGATATTGCTTTTGGATGACATTGTTTTGGTAGATGAGACCAGGGAGGGGGTAAATCCTAAGTTAGAACGATGGAAACAAGAGTTGGAGTCATGAGGTTTCAAATTAAGTCGAAGTAAGATATAGTACATGGAGTGTATTTTTAGCACAAACTAGATAACGAGTGGCACTATAAAGGTAGAAGAGAAAGAAATCGCTCCGAGTGGATGCTTCAAAATTTTGGATCCATATTTTCGAGTATTAAGGACATCCAACAAGGTGTTACTCGTGATGTGACATCCAAAGACCAAAGCCATTCTACAAAGTGCTTGTGTGCAACAGGAAAGGGCGGGAAAAAAGGTTAGATAGAAAGAGACAAAGGCAAGTGCTTCCCTGAGATTGTGCGAAATTTAGTGAAGGGTTTTTTTAATTTACAAGTTGTGTTCTTGATAGCAGCATGATCCACCTCCAGTATGATTGCACATAATGTAGTATTCAAACATGCATTTCCTTGGTGTTATCAAATTATGCAAGGAAACTTTTTGGCAGATTATTAAAGCTGACTAATTTTGTTTATTCTGTAACAGACCTACTTTAATGCACCTGATGGACTAGATCCAGTTGCTCTTGATTTAAGAAGTATGGGTAAAGGCCAGGCTTGGGTTAATGGCCATCATATTGGAAGATACTGGACTTTGCTCTCTCCACAAGATGGATGTAAACAGTCTTGCGATTATCGAGGAACATATGATTCAAGCAAGTGCACAACCAACTGTGGGAATCCTACTCAAGTGAGGTATGCAGTGTGTTCTTCGGTAAACTTATTTTGAAGAAATCTATAGTCGTCTTCGTACAGATTCAATAATGATCAACTTCTGTTCTTTTTTGGTGGTAATTATGACTTTATAAGGCTTCTATTCTGATTTCATTATATGGAGTATCACGCAGTTGATCCTCGTTGAAGTTTACTCTCTGTTAGACTTTTGAAAAGTTTGTGTTAAGGTTATGGAATCAGGAACTCTATTTCGTACTTTGAACTTTCAAGGTTATTGTGGGTTTTGGCGGGAAAAAGACTCAATTGACTGCTTTTTTTTTTGGAGGGGGGGGGGGGGGGGGTGGTGGAAAGGAGTTCAGTTAATATTGTGGCCATGGTGATTTGCTTGTAAAGCATACACATGGCCTCTTTTGGGTATCTGCTTTAGTTGGTGTCACAAAGTATATAGATAGCAATATACTCTATCATGCAAAAAATTGCATGGATGCTTTTAACGTATAGATTATGAATAATTGTGTTTTTACATTCCTTTCTTTTACTAGGTATTAAGGCTTAATGATCTTTCTTCAAGATGTTTGGAATACCTAATTTTTGGTTTTTGTCTCGATCTATTTTCAGATACCATGTACCCCGTTCATGGCTGCAGGAATCAGATAATTTACTGGTTGTCTTTGAAGAGACAGGCGGAAACCCATTTGAGATCTCATTGACAACACATTATGCACATAGCATTTGTGCTCAAATATCAGAATCTCACTATCCGCCACTGTCGAGATGGTTGATTCATGGCTCTGTAGATGGACACGTCTCCATCAATGACACAACACCTGAAATGCATCTGCATTGTGATGATGGATATGTAATTTCTGTGGTATTTGCCAGCTATGGGACTCCAAAAGGTATCTGTCAAAAGTATTCCAAAGGCAGCTGTCATGCACCGAAGTCTTCCAAGGTGGTTTCTGGGGTAAGTTTTGTAAAGACTCAACACATAATGCTCTTAATCTGAAATTGCATATGGCTTGAAACTGGAACTTTGGTTGCCAAGGAAGTTTCTGGTATCAGAACAAGGAACTTTTTACGTACCTAGCCGTATCACCGTACAACTTTTAGAAGTCAAAATGATCAATTTAAGCTATGATAACTATCTCACGCGACACACTCCTGTGTGATTGTGGCCTAATTACCTTGACAATCCTGGCCTTCAAAGCAAATGAGACAAATGATTTCTTCTCCCCTCTTTGTATACGTCTTAACTACGAAGTCCTGCAAATTTTCAAAAATTTAGTTTTGTGATAAATTTTTGAATTAATATTCTTAAGAAAAAAGTTCTAACGGATTACATTGCACATGCCTCATTTTCTCAACAGCTCTGCGAAGGAAGACAAACTTGCTCCATAAGAGTTTCAAATGCTGATCTCGGTGGTGATCCGTGTCGAGGGGTTGTTAAGACCCTCGCTGTTGAGGCAAAATGTGTATCATCACGTGAGGCAGGGTTTTCATCTTTCTAGATTTTCTAAATCTGCTTGTTCTAGCCTGCAAATTTGTGTATAATCCTCCTGTCCATAATTTCTGTATACAACGAGAAGGCACCATCTTATGTATTTCCTGGCGCAATTCAATAATATGGTGCATACAACACTTCTGGTCTGCATGACCGTTAAGAAGGTTTGCCTGTGTTGTCTCTGTTATGATTTCAGTTGCGTTCACAGTTGGTTTTATAGAATAATAAAATTAATATTTGTTCGATTCGCTGAAAATAAACTCATTTATTGTTTAGTTTTTAAAAATTTCGCCCATAAGTATATTTGCTAATAAAGTGAACTCATCTTTTTATATAGCCATCTTCAAAATTACTTTGTATGTCAAATAGTTAAAAATATATAATAGTTGAGTTTATTTTCAGTAATCATACCGTATAGGTAGGTTATTTAAATATAAGTAATAGATAGATTAAGTTTCATCAAATCTAGCAAATGTTGATTTATTTTTGATGATTTTTTCAATTTTAAAAGATTGAGTCTTATTAATTTAACACAATAAGAAGTTGAAGGTTAAATTTTGTCAGATTCTTATTTGTTGAGTAGCACCAAAACAATGAGACAACACAAAGGAAATACAGGGTTATAACTTATAACCAACAATAATACAATAGACTTTAATCAAAAAAATTCAAAGTCGGGTGAACGAACACTAAAATTGTACGCAGAGATAATTCAAGTTCAATCTACAAAAGTTCCGTGCTGAGCAAGGATCAATCGAAGGTGTATCGTAAGCAAACCTTACCAACATTTTTGCACAAGATTCGAATTTGTGACCTTTTAGTCACATAACATAACGACACATTGACTTCGTGAACGCCCTCTTTCCTTATTAAATTCTCTTTGAACAACTGAAAGTCAAAAGGAAAACCTCTCTTTTATACTGCTTTCTGACTTCCCTCCAACATAGAATGCAGGTGGTGCTTAGGGGATTGGGATTCTGTTCAAATAATCAAAGCCCACAAAAGGGGTTGTGAATTCTGATGATTGCTGGGTTAAAACTACAAATAAGTAATTGAAACATAATAAGGCAGACCAAATTTGTAAAGTTAAAAGCAAAATGGTCTTTAAGGTTACAACACAACAGACATGAATATGTGATGTATCAGCATCGCTCGGTCGCAAGTCGCAACCATAAGAATGTATATGGCTGCTTACGGTCGAGTACAATGAGTATAAATAATTAGAATAGAAATCAATTAAATGCATAGAATACATTATGCTCCTACCTTAGCCACTAAGACTCTTATATGTGATCAAATTTTACAGGAGAAAGAATGGATTGAAAAAAAAAATCCAAGATCTACAACAGACAATCACCCCAGGTGCATCACTTCAAATTTCACGAACGATTACACGTACATAGATATATGTGTGAGCAGCATGCTTCGGTTTTCTACCAAGGTAGGCACCAGCACCCCTGTGAGATACAAAGGAATAAGCAAATTAAGTGAGCTGTACGCAGCCAATCGCCTTAATCATAAGGAATTCTTGTTGAAATACTCCACATACCTTTGAATTTTTACTTCTATGATGCTTCTTACGATCAGAATGTACAGTACTAGATGCTGTACCAGATGTATTTCCTATACTGCCGTGCCTCTCTTCTTTAACTTTGTCGAAAATGTGTGTGAACCCATCTGCTGATGTTGGGTCCGTATCATCCCATTCTCCAAATTTTGGAACAGAAGCACCTCGATCAGGCTGCAATGTTTCACTTACAAGTTTCAAAACATTTTGGAAACTATTCAATGCTTTTGAGTTTTAAGTGACAGTTTCTCACCCACTTTAAACTAAAGATATTAGCTGTTGAGAAGATACAAGCAAGATTCAAAAGAACAGTCGGGGTTCGAAAATGTTACTCCAGTTTCATTAACATACGACAAAAATAACTTGACAAGTACGAAGCAACTCTGAACAGAAGATCATCTAATAAAACACTATATGGAGAACATATTTCTTTAAATCCATCCAATGAAGAAACAAATCAAATGACCGGTATTTTTAGATAAAGCTAACCCTTTTCCAAGCCACCCCTTTTAATTTGCGTCGATCCTCTCAAGTTCATTGAATAATGTATCTTCATATCAATCGTATATTACTTAAAATACAGCCACAAGTGCAACATGGGTACATATGTCTAGGTCTTCTATGGTCATTCAGTAAAAACTTGGCAATCTTAGCCCAATTCAAGTGTCATGTTTCAAATAACGGGTATTTAAGGGAAAATGAAGCATACGAGTAAAATAGCATGCAAAAAGGGGGGGTGGGGGATTCGGGTGATGGATGTTTGACATTTATCCTTAAATCATGGTACTCACACTTTAACTGAAGACAAAAAGGAAGAAATAATAAATTACAGTATCATTGCCTCGAGGAACCGGTCTCAGACGTGATCTTCCAGGAGTGGACGGGGCCAAACCGTGACTTCCTTCAGAAGAACCCTTCCTCTCTCGTGACGGAGAAGAAACCGCACCTCCTTTGGCACTAATTTTTGCTTGGTAATGAGGATGCAATGGAGAGTGGTCAGCACTCCGAAAACCTCCTCCATTTCCTCCTGCAGCCCTTTTGGGCTTACCACTGCTTACTTCAGCAGGTCGATGATGAGATGAATTGATAGAAGCTTTACGCCCTGCATCAAGACGTAATGGAGAATCATATGATCTCTGCAGTTCACCCTCTTCTTCAACAGAAGAAATTGCGCCTCCTTTGGCACTGATCTTTGCTTGGTAATGTGGATGCAACGGGGAGTGGTCAGCACTCCGAAAACCTCCCCTATCTGCTCTTGCAGCCCTTTTGGGCGTATCACTGCTGACTCCTGCAGATTGATAATGAGATGAATTGATAGAAGCTTTTCTCCCTGCATCAAGGCGTGCTTGGGAATCATATGGCCTGTGTAGTTCGCGCTCTTCTATATTATCATGTTTTGCTCTCACAGCCTCTGATCCTTTTCGTGTCTCCAAATCAGGATTACGTGAAGAACTCGTTGACTTCACCTTATCCCTTGATGAAACTCTTGCATTTTCAAAGTAGGTTGTGTAAGGGACATTTTCTTCGGTATCCCAATCCCCAAACTTCAACACATTTGTCCGCTGCCACAAGACAACATACATATTAATGAGAAACATAGGCTGAATAAATAATGATCACTCATTTGGAAAAAGCGACCCATGTTATACAATGTGGTTTGCATTGAGAAAACAAAACTCCTGTAAAGGGTCAAAGGCATTTAGCTCACTAGAGAAGAGTCAGAGCAATGCGAAAAGATTTCACTTCAGGTCACCCCATTCACATTTTTGAGCGAATCGCATATGTATTGCGAATGTATGAGTATATCCTATGTTAGACTCACTGTCACATGATTCACTAATTTCCTTGCGAATTGCGAATCAAAGTAAACGAATTATGATCAATTTTGGGCTACTTTAGTGTCATTTTGAGCGAATCGCGAATTCGAAAAAAGAATTAACTAGCAAATTATATTACACTAGTTAGACTATATGAATTCTTTAACTAGCCTTATACTACAAACATAATACACCAAGCATAGCAAAGAAAGTGCTCTTGAACCTCAACAAAAACCACTGAATTAAAGAATAAAAGTATGAAATTTTTTCCCTTTGGTTCAACTAATCGACTGAAACCATTTCAGTGGAACTGATATTCCATAGACAACATTTCTAAAAGGAGATCACAATTCTAGATTGGTTTTCCATTGTTAGGATCATAGCATAAAAGTTTTAGGAAACAGAAATGGAAATGGAGTATGATAGATGTATGGAAACATC
This sequence comes from Amaranthus palmeri, assembly GCA_019776075.1. Lineage (NCBI taxonomy): Eukaryota > Viridiplantae > Streptophyta > Magnoliopsida > Caryophyllales > Amaranthaceae > Amaranthus > Amaranthus palmeri. The sequence continues at coordinate 1,201,621 of JAAKBH010000295.1, forward strand.
GTAAGGGTTGAGCCGGAATGTAGCTTCTCTTCCTTACAAAGAAGACAGTTTTTCACCCTTAGTATTCCATTCTTAACAATGGAAATTGAAAAAATTGTTTATACACCAAACCAAACACTCATTATGTGCTCTAGTTAGATATTGTCTAACAAGACAAGCAATGATTATCTCCTATGTGTAATAGGATTATAGGAATCACAACCCAATATAAGCTTTCTAAATTCTGAGATCGCCTTCATCATAAAACAAAGAAAGAATTACTATCTTAAGTATTAGCTACTTAAAGAAAGAAAATCTTACATACAAAGGGAGGAAATCTAACACAATTCATCATTGTATTATCAACTATTTAAAAGAAATTTACATACAGGGGTTCGACTCTCACCGCCTACAAAAAGGATTAATATCCTCTCTCGGTTGACAATAGGGATTCTCTAGCCTACCCCAGTTAAAAAAATGTTCATACAAACAAAGTTCAGTGATCATAGCAACTCCATGAACTTCTTTTAAAGTGTAGCTACCCAAATGAGCAATTGATAAATATTCTAAATTGAAGAACAACCCAGATCACCAATATACCAAAGCTTTGATCTTTACCAACAAGTTATTTCATTAATCAATCAACTACCCATAATTTAGCATGTAGCTCAACTTCCTCACCAAAAACAAAACGAAAAAAAAAGAAAGAAAAAAAGCAGAATAATTAAGAATTCAAGATAGAATTTAAAGAAGGCAAAAAAAAAACCAGAAAAGCAAAATCCATGAATCAGAATAATCCTAACAAAGAAAGTACTTTACTAAGTAAAATGATAAGTACAGAAAGATTAAAACTTACTGCCATGTTTGTTGGAATCTAAAGCCTGTTTTTGTGGTTTCCAATAAAAAAAGTGAGTATAGAAAGTGGGAAAAAGGAGAATTTTAGAGCATAATTACATCATAGAAAATGGTGGGAGTAAAAGGGAAAGGGAGAAAAAAGGAGTGTTTTAAAGGTAAAAGAGGAGCCAACGAAGATCCAAGCCATGGGGGGACAAACACATTGACTCCGAATCAATGGATGACAATACCTAATTCCTAAGCTGAGTGGGGTCCATACTCCTACTCCATAGCCAAACATGGTCTCTTAAGTCTTAACCTTCTTCCAAGTTCGGAGTTCCTTATTTACTGCCAGGGAAAAATGGCGGTTATCTGCCTCGTTTACGCAACTGTAAGCTACAGGACTGACAATTCAGAAACATAAGAAGTATTTTTGTTTTTTGTTGGAGAATATACTCCGAGAAAAGAGGTAATACTCAAATTTTTATTCAAAAGTAGTAATGCTCAATTAAATTTATATCTTTAGGGTCACTAATATTTTTATATCTTTGATTAGATAATGTTTGTTGTTCTAACTACTCTATAAATACAAACTTGATTATAAGCGATTTTTTAAGACTATAAATATATATTGGATCAACCCAATAAAAACGGTCTCATCAAGGTTGTTTCATTTGAGATGTTATATAGGTGAAATTGTGGGTAAAGACTAAAGAGTATGCTTTTAAATCATAATAATATAATTCCCTTTGTGGACATTCTCATTTGCACTTTGCACAAGCTCATTATAAATAAATGTCATTCAAAAAATTAATTAATAATTTAATTTTTTACTCATTCTTTGTGAATAATCTCACCTTTAAATTAATTTTTAATAATCCAACATTGAATGGAATATTCTTTACATCTCTGGAAAATATCAATTTCTTTCCTTAAATGGAATATTCTTTGCGAAATGTCAAATGAAAACGGGAGTAGTATAATATTGTGCATGTATTACATATTAAGTTGTTTTGAAATTTCCAGGTAAACTTAGTTGGAATACCTACAAAATTCACGTCTAATTTGAACTTCCAGAAACGTAAATCAGAGATGAACAACCCCATTTTTACAAAACGTACAGAATAAGTTGTCATTGAAAGACTGAAGACCAAATACCAAATACTAAATACCAAGTTTTCTTGTATATGAATTTCATTTTGTATTGAATATACTCCAAAGCCTCAAGAAACATTGTTTTGCAACGTATTCATTCTATTGACGAAACCAAAATGGTATCGAAAATTAAATTGGATAAAACGACATGAGAAATCATAAAGATGCTAGCATCTATGCAAAACTACTTCTGCGAAATCTACTAAATGAAGATACAAGTATATAATATAACACAGACCATTTCTCATCAAATGTCTAGCCTCCTAGTTAAATACTCATTGTTGTCCTATAAATTAACATGCACAAAACTGATTATATATCTTCTTCGCTGCGTAGTGTTGAATCATTCAAATGTTGGCCTCTGTTAGGACCATGCAGGTTCTAGAATTACATATCCCCAGCTGTAGCCAGATTGAGGAGCCCAAAGGCCATTCAGTAGATTTCGCATCAGCGAAGCCCAGCTTTCTTTCTATAATGCATTTTTGTCTAAATTATTGGAGGATTATCGAATTGTTACTCTTATTCCTTTGAGGAATCACGTTTCTCGTTTGCAAGCAAAATTTTCACTTCAAGCACCTGATTTTCTTCGCCATATTCACAATGTCCTGGCTACGCTCCTGATTTTCGAATTTCAAAAGCTTCTGAAGCTCTGATGCAGTTTCAGAAATGTTTTCCTCCTTAGCACACACATTTGAGTTAACTGCAAACAGGACTTCATTCACATCTTCCTCAAGTTGAAGGCAGTACAGGTGGCTAAAAACCTGAGGAGAAAAGGAACAGGATTAAATGAATCAGAAGTCAGAACCAACAGGGTAACAACATTTCATGCTGAGGAGATCTGTCCAGAACCCTACCTTCCCCAATAACCCACCTCCCACAGTATAACAGAAAACACTATCAGATACAAACTGCTTTATCGAGAAGGATTACAAATTAAAAAGAACTTTCTTCTGCCTAAAGGATTCCCCAAAATTCATTTACTCCATATTTTTTATTAATATAGTATATAATTAGCATACAAAACTATATCATTCCCAATGGCTGCTTATGGAACTCTCATAAATGTGTCTGTGTCCTAAACTATAGGTGTGTGTCACTCATGCAACAACTAGTGTACTGGAAAAGCATTGCCATCATACTACATAAAACAAATATATTCAGATGAGCAACACATAATTATAGCACTGTGATTTTTGTGTTAAATAAATTTAAGATTCAAGCTCAGATGAAGGTCTAGTTAGGACTTGTAAGTTGAAACTATCAAATTTAATTCTGACAATATACATAACCAATAAATTCAGACAAATTCAGAATCGAGTACAATTACTCCTTGAGTGATCTTGAAAATAAACAAGATCCAATGATCAACATAACTGAATCGACTCTCCCATGAGTCCAATCTGAGAGAGTTGATGGCAGTGATGACAGAATCAAGGTTGTAAACACCTAATAAACGACAGCTCCCAGTCAATTTTCTTACCTCATTCATCCTTGAAACAACCATTTCCTTTATGGATGGAGATCTTGAGACCAAATTAATGATAAAAAGTCCTTGCTCCGAAAGATTGTCCTTAACAGATGCAAAAAAAGAATCTTCTACGAAATCCGCAGCAGGGCAAGATAGTCCGGAACTGTAACAAGGCAAAACCAGATTTAATGCTCCACTATAAACTTGGGGGAGGGCCAGGGGGGGTAAAAAAGAGTTATCACCTCGAATCTGACGAGTCTACATCAATAACAATTATGTCGAGTTTCCGGATAAGAATGTTTTGCGTATTATTTGTGACTGAAAGTTGATCACTAATACTCCCCTCTGGTATATTGTTGTCACCCACCTCTAGGGGACTAAATTTGGCAAGATTTTGAAGAAACTGAATCCCATCAGCAACGTGAACCTACAACACGTCAAAAATGATGGAAACAACAGTTATAACTCAAAATGGAAAGTAAACAACAAATGAAAAGTATATAAACTGATGTGGACGATTCACATAGGCTATTGTAGGAAGGCACAACTTTTATTAACAGCAGCCACAAAACATTCAAGGACATCTTAAATTTCTAATGGCAAATCCAAACGAAAGTGACTCAATGATTTTACAGTTAACAGCAATAATTTTCATTCTTCTCATTCATCCAATGCTAAACCAACTAAGGGAGACAGTAAACAAAGCAATAGGAAGACTCAAACAAAGCAATAGAAAGATCATCTTTTTGGAAAAAAAAAGGGGGGTGAAAAAGAAATAACCATGTAATGTTTAAGCTGCATAAACACAAGGGAGAGCACATTTACAACATAAAGATTTAAAATGATAGCTACATTACAATGATGGTAAAAAAATTACCTTCAAACGCTCATCTTCTAGAAAACCAAAGTACTCTTTCGCAAGTCTTACCACCACAGGATCCAATTCAACAGCCTGCAAAAGATACCAAAGTAGATAAGTCTAAGCACTATATTATGCAGAAGTTCTTCACAACTAGAAATGAAATTACCTCAATATGAAGAAAGTGCATGCACCGATGGAGAATCATTGGAAGTAGACCAGCTCCAAGACCAATGACAAGAGCTTCAACCTGTAATAAAAAAAACATTATGCTAAGCCATTGCCTATGGTTAATACATATTGAAAAACAAAATAAACCAAGGGTCTAAGAAATGGTTTGTACTTTTCCACCACTAGCTGCTATTCTTTCCAAGTAAGACAAGATCAGCGTGAACCCAGCAATGATTCCAGTGTGATATGAGCTAGCCACAAAGGTGTGATCAACTTGCATATTGTTGCTCAGCTCTGTGAAATCAAAGAGGACAGGGTAAAGTATTAAGAGATTAAGAGAAAGAACTTCAGCTTAACAAAACTTAATAGGACTTCATATGTTGAGAAAACTAAGAAAATTTACTACAGAATCTCCTTCCAATGAAGGCTAAGTGTCACAACTAGTGTCGGACTTCGAATTTTAACTATTGGCGATCCACGAAATTGATTATAATAATCACAATAAAACAAGAAAAACGAAGGGTTCATGACATATTTTACTTGAGATATTCAACATTATTTACAATTTTCTTTAGAATATTATAAATTGTAGTGGGCCTTGCCCTAAAGGTCTGCGATTGGTCACAATCCAACAGCTCTGCCGCACACTTTCAGAGTTTTGATCGGTTTCTTTAATTGTTTTTAACATGTGCTAAAACTTTGTCTTGAGAAATAAAAACCATTCTATGATTCTTCTTTGACGAAATTAGCTTCAACGATTGTGTAATTAATTTTATAGAAGGGTAAAGGCGTTTTTTAATCCTTCCAAGAGATTCTTCTACCTCACGGGGATTACATAGAATGCAAATTTGGTGTTTTGATAACAATAACAATTTATATCCACAATTTCTCCACTAATTGATGATAAGTTAGAACAATCCGAATGCTTTTAATTTTTATATGGTTCTCTGTCTGTGTGTCACCTAGTAAATCCTCTTCAACAGATGTGTTTTCTCATTGGTCAGAGGCAAGCGTTATTTAATTGTTCCATAAATATTCGCAACTATCACAAAAAAGTTAGTTGACAGTTGACACATTTCTTTTGAGTTTAGACAGTATAATCCTAATTTCTTGTTTTCATACTATTTTAAAACAAATTGTTGTGTATCATGTCTTTAAATTTGTCTTTAGGTTTAACTTAAAGAAAATTGGATATATTAGTTGTCAAAGTTGTGCTTTGGCAAGTGTGCAAATCTTAATGCGTCAATTAGTTCAAGACAGATAAAATAGATAAATGCTTAAGTGCCTTTCTACGAGTTATTGTCTTGGCCTTGGTCTTGGACTTGGTCATGGTCTTGATCATGTCATGAGTCATGGCCATGTTCTGCACATCCAAAAGCCTTCAGTTCTTGGTCCAAACAAATCCTGATTTAAATTATTAAAGCCCGATAGCACTTTAAAAACTGATTGGGCATAAATTAGAACTAGATACTGGGAGGAAATAAAGCTTTACTAACTGCTTGAAACTAACAAATTATAGTGATGGTAAATAAATCTCCCTTGGTTAAATTGTAGTTACCAAAGTCCAAACTCGTCCCAATTTCCCATCTTTAAAAAATAAAAAAAGCAGAAGACAGAATATATATATTCGACGAGCAATAAGAAATTGAATCTATAGATTAAGAAACTGAACATTACCACTAGTCAATGACTGTTGTGATTGGTTTGATTTTGGTTTTAATTTTTCCTTAGATTTGACGGGGGCCACTACCTTGTTCTCTCCACCTTCATCAGCAAGTATCTCAGATGTTTTATTAATTAGCAATGCTTCTGATTGAACTAGGCCCTCGGTCCTTTGGAATGTAAGGCGGCGAAATACAGGCTCCTTTGATGGGGAAACAGAAGCAAGATGTTCTTCAACATTTTCATAAATAACATCCTCAACTGTTATTCGCCCAGTAAATTGTGATGTCACCTACAAAGTAAAATATAGGTACTACTAAGAAAAGACAGACGCTCATCTAACTCCAAACAAATGAGGTACATTCAATAAAAAACTACATAGATCATAAATGTACACAAAAATAGACTAATGAGAAAATAAGGAGACCGCTTTGCAAACCAAGGGGTAAAACACTCATGGAGTACCAATTAAACAACTGAAGTCTCAACATAATGGATACTCACACAGGTGACTCGGTAAACATCACAACACAACTTGCATCAATGGTTTAACACATTTTCATAAACATCTCCAAATTCAAACTCAAGAAGCAACAAGCAAATTATTCCAGTATTTTTTTTTTTTTTTGAACATGTTGAAAATTTCATTAGCCCTTGCTTAAGAAAGAAAACTTCTCACATAGAAATGATTGCCTGTCAATGCAGTAAATAATCTGGGAAGAACATCAAAAAAATGTGAGAAAAAATAGTTAAGAATAAAATTTTGCCATATGGAAAGATTTAGGGGGGTGTTTGGTAGAAGGGATTTGAGGGGAGGGAATGGGAATTCTTATGTAGATTTTTAAATGTCTTTGTTTGTTAAGAGGGAATGGGAATATGGAGAGGTAAGGGAATGGGAATTTTTAATGGTAAAGTCCCTAAGAAAAAAGTCCTTGGGGGGAGGTGGTAATTGAAGTTGGGACTTGGGACTTAGGATTTTGAGATAAATTTAACCAATTTTTAATCTAGTCTCATCCTTTACCAAACAAAGACATGAGACATTTTATCTTAAGTCTCACTTAAAGTCTCTACCTTAAGTCTCACCTCTAAGTCTCACAATTCCCATTCCTTCCTACCAAACGCCCCCTAGAAGTACTGGAAGCTGGGAGAAAAAAACTTTTGAAACTACAAACAGGAATAGAATTAAATGGTCAACCTGCTATGGAGTGGAGACAGAAGTCAGAACATCAAATAATGAAATAGCTAAGCCTTGAAGCAAAAAGTCATGCTTCATTCTCCAAAAATTTTCCAATTACAATGTAATTTGAATGAAATGGAGTTAGATAAAACATTAATATATATACTAAACATCAGGAAACTAACCTGGTGAACTATATTACGGTGCTTGATTCCGTCACCAGCTGTCATAAACCTGCAAATGATTGATGATTTTGGTTATGATAAAGATGCAACAAAATAAAATCTCACAGAATCAGAAATCAATTAGACAAACTAGAAGATCATTTAATACAAGCACATACTACTATTATAAAGTTGTAGAAGAATTTATCTTCAAATATCAACGACATGTAAAACCATACTACTATTATGAAGTTGTAGAAGTATAATTTCTTTTCAAAGAGATCAAAAGATTTTGAACAGCAACGGAGCAACTCTTTTCCTACCACCATCGAGTCATCTCGTCATTCGCAAATAAATATCTTTCAAAGAAAGGTCGCCCAAAGAAATTCCAATTCTGACCATTTTAATAACATCAATTATTTTGCACTAGCATACATGAGGCAGTGCTCTAGGAGGAACAAGTTTGGATTACCTAATAGAACCATCAATATGATCCTTGATAGAGTAAGTAAAGATCATTCAGAAACTAACTCACAACCAAAGCTGTTGAGACTAAAAGTCTTCTAGAGCTTTAATCATAGCCCAAGCAACATGAAAATTGATAAGATTGAAGATGGATTATTAAGGCTTTGCTTCACACGACTAAGCTAATCTATACCTCCTCTTCAAGTTAACTATGCACAGAATGTTCTACTAATTTGGCCATAATAAAGTCACATTATTAAAGAGAGGAGAAAGCTAAAAAACATACGGTATTTGAGCCCCAATGTCATGTTTTGCGGGTTCCAACAGCTTAACAAGAGGTGAAAGATTTTTCTGCAAAACAGAACGGACATTGGCGTCAAGAAAATACAACAGAAATTTGGACATTTCTCCATTTATTCCAGTTGCTATATGGACCTACCATTTTCTCTCATAAAATGGCAACCCGTGCAGCAACTAACTAACAAATCTCATAAAAAAATTAGCTTTACCTGAATCTGCTCCATACTGAGATCAGCATGACTGGAGTCCAACCTAATCTAAAATCAGCATACAATCATAAGTCAAAAAGTAGCCATTTAAAGCAACAAAATATAGACAAAAAAACATCACAGATCAAATTTAAAGATCACCATTATAAGCCGAGCAGCCTTGGCACTCTCAACCACCATCCATTGTCCTTCTTCTGAAGAGAATAACCATTCCTGGCCCCTAGTCTGCAAAGTATAAAGTTAGCAATATCCAGTGTAACAGGTCACCAACATCTAAACAATATTGTCACGTCGAATATCTAAAACATGCCGAAAGCTATAATATTAAAACTAAACACTTATTTTCTGAAGAGCTGAGAACTCTTATCGCTTGCAAAGTTTTAACTGGCTTAGGAATAACAAACGGGCTTTGCGAATTCGTTTGCCTGCTGAACATCTTAGTCAAACATAGAAATAAACTCATAAGGGTGTAAAGTTGGCCGTTGTTATTGTACATCAATGTGTAATGAATTTGCAAGTAGGGTACCTTAGGGAATGGCAATAGAAGTACCTTAGGGAACTATGATCAATTAAAATATTCAAAGCAGGAAATTTGAGGGAAATGAGAGAAGAAATGCTCTAAACAATGAGAGTAAACAAAGAGAGAGTGAGAGAGATCATCTAATCCATCGTTGAGCGTTTTGTATGAGCGGTAAGCTCATTGGAAAAGATCAGAACCCTACAAAAGTTCCAAATTCCTATCTTTTATATTTTTACTTTCTCTTTCTATCTACATCTTCCTCTTCCACCTCATCTTGCCCTCAATGTCAGTTCATTATACAGTTGTACAAATATAACGATATAGTAAGTCCCAGCCCAAAGAGAAGTGATGAAAAGGATATCACGAGTTATAACTGAAAATTTAAAAGCAAAAAAAAGATTTTCAGCAATGTATTCTTGTGGAATATATTAGTTGTAGTAAGTATAGTATGACTAACCTTAGGCACTATGAAGACAGCACAATGGTACGAAAAGGGAACAGACTCGAGTTGAGCATCTAGAACTACAGCTCTGTAACGGGGATTAGAACCTCCTCCCCCTAATGTTAACTGAACTCGTCGACCAGGGCTAAGCTCCATCAAATCACTTCTGGCCCCTAGTTTCAGATCTTCAAGAGAATATATTATATCAGAACCAGCTAAATAGTTTTTGCGGATTTGACTTTCAGCTTGGAGCGCAGCATAGAATCCTCGCCCCTAACAACAAATAGGACAAATTCTTTTAGCAGTTTGAGATACAGGTTTAATTGAGAATATAGTCAATGAACACATTCAAGGAACACATCTCAAAGCTCATTGATAGACTTTTCACTTTTCAGTTATGTAATCCTGACTGTCACTAATAGTAAACCCAGCTTTCAAAAAGGTTTGCATGTGATAATGTACCAAAGCACAAACCAAAGAGATCAATTGATCATCTCCACATTCCCAACACAGCACTTCCCTCTAATAGTCTCATCCACCCGGTCTTTCACGTATCTCAACTAAAACCAGCTGTGGGCATTCCTGATTCTGTCGACATTCCTCCACACATTTCTGCTGATTTGGTTTTTGTTACCACCCCCGAGGATATTCTGGCTGTGCGTCACCCCAGCCCCTCTGTGTGGGAAGTTTTGGTCCAGTGGCAAGGGTAAGGGGGGAATAGGTGTAATATTCTAGAAGGAATCTTATAACTAATCCTTAAGGGCAGCAGGTTGTTAGGCCTAAATAGCTCTATAAATATGCTTATGTAATAATGGATTGTATGCATGAAATACTAATACACTCTCCTCCTTCTCTAATTCTTCTCTACTGTCTCTCTCCCTCTCCCTCTTCTCTTCTTCCCCTGTATTCTGTTCTTCTCCTATCCCTAACCTCTTTTCTTTCTGTTTCTCATCTATTTCTGTGTGTGCAGTAGCTCGATTCCTGACAAAGTGATACCTAATAAGATCTAAACATGATAATAGATACTCCCTTTGCCCCTAAGAGATTGTCACACTGCCTATTCCTTTTACGTGTCAAACATTACTATTTTGATTAGTGTACCCACCACTTTCTTTAATTTTTATCCACACATGCACATCTCTCATTTTCTCCCATTTTTAATCAGAAATTGTTGGTGATGCAATTGCAATCTCTTAGGGACGAGGGAATACAGTCTGCAGCAACAATCAGAAATTAACCATGGACAAAGAAAAACTATTACCTGTTCCCCATTGCAACCAATTGAGGAGTGATCAAAAGATAATGTTAGTTCATCAACAACAGAGGAGTCCCCTTTAACAGCCACCACCATGAATGTATTAAGGCTAGCCTTACTGGACAGTTTCTGAGGTATGCAATGAAGAGTCAATTTCCACCCAAACCGAAATTTGGGAAAAAGTAATCCTGAAATGAGAAAATAAGTAGTTAAAATAATTGATGTACATAATCCAACAATGATGATATATCTTGGGGCTATAACCATCTGCTTACCAAGGGACCAACTTAACTAAAAATTTATGCTGATGGGACACCTAAGATATATTATATACTCTATCACATCCCTTCATTTCGGAGTTATTTGGACTAGAAGTATGGATGCAGCATATGCTCTCTCAATACATGGCGCTATATATTACACTTGAAACAATAGGGGAAGAATGAGATTCAAACTTGTGACCTAAATCAAAGCTTCTTTAGAGAACCTATATAATATGTCAATCACTAAAACCTAAATACAATCTTTGAGCAAGTCGAACATAAGGTATTCAAGCTTCTTTATAGAACAATCAGCTTTATACAATACTATATTCTTAGTTGGAAAAACAGGGATAACGAAAACTGGGCAAAAGGAATGGCTGCACATAAAATGAGCCAGCTATTAGATACAATAGTTTGATTAAAAATTAAACACATAAACTATACCTAAGACGTGTGACTCTGCCAAGGTGAGACAAATAAACTTCCCTCCAAGTTTTAAGACTCTTTTCACCTGATGAGATGCCAAAATTTGATGTGAAGTAAGCAGTAGGAAACAAATCAAAACCAAATAAGAAAAATAATCATAGAAAGTGTGCGCCAACAAAATTCTTAAAAACACATAGAATATAAGAATAAGCAGTACTCAAACAATAGATCAAAATACCTCTGATAAATATTTATCTCCCAGTTCTGAACCAAACTCAGGCTCCATCAATGCATCCAATCCCCCTTTGTCCAGAACCACATCAAATGTCCCATCATCAAACTGTAACAAGAATTGAACCACCAAAATAACTCAATAGTTCAAAAGCTAGTACTTTCAAGGTAGTATAATCAAACTTATCCAGGTCCACCATTGAAATTCCGAAGTAACAGGTAAAAACACTCCAATATTCTACTACGAACCTGTACTGCTTTTGTTTAGCAATTTGCACTTCAAATTGTCAAAAAATTAAATTCACAATATCGTCCTTTAAATTACAATCAGATTTCATTTTGTCAAATTGCCTCCCCCTCCCAAATAATATCGGTAAACAAGTAGAAATCGAATTGATTTTCTTATTATTATTATTAAGGGTATATTCCATTGATTTTCTTATTGCTATATATACATGCTTATATACAAATATAAGCTATTGTATTAGGTTGGTGGGCTAAATATACAATAACACAAGCTCAGTTGAGCATGACATATAGTTTGGTAAACAAAATATAGTCAGCTCAAATACAACTAAAACAACATAAAGGGGCAAAAATAATCAACATATAACAACAATATAGCAACAAAGGATAAACAATTTATTTCTTACCGTTGCAATTTTCACCATCATGCACAATTCAACAAACTATCCAAACCAAAATCTAAAAACTCAAAAAAATATCAGAACAAATGAGAATTACCTGCATAGAAGTGATGTCCATAACACGCCAACGCATACGAGGGCGGTCTCTGACATTGCGGCGAAGCATGTCGGAGATGACAACCTTGGAAAAATCAACATTAGTAATATCGTGAAATCCGGCATCGTACAAATGCTCAGAGAGCCGGGAGTTGCCGCAGCCAGGGACTAGAATCTGTAACGGTTCCGATGCAGAAGAAGACGACGAAGATGGTGAAGATGATGAAGACATGAGATGGATAAGAGAAGGTTTGAGTTGAGGCCATTCAGCATACCACTCGAAGGAATCTTCAGTACCTCGAAGAGTGAAGAATTTGTCCCAGTTCTCTTTTTTGGTGAAATCTTCAAGGGTTGATAGCAAGTCTTCATTTTGGGGTTTAGGGTTTTTGCTGTGAGATTTCTTTTTCCCCATTTTCTTCTATGTCTGAGCTTTGGCTGATAATTGAGGGAGATAGGAAGACAATATTTTTGGGATTAATTAATTGAGTTCAGTTGTACTTTAGCAGTTACCTGACTTCATTAGGGTTTGGTTTTCTTATACAAAATTATGCCCGAACGATTTTATTAAATTTTTTTGGATATTTTTATTTAAGATTAAAAATCAATGGTTTTATGTTTTAACCATCTCAATATATCTATATACTCATTCAATAAAATGAAATATATGATTTTTTCATATATTAAATGATATAACCTAAAAAGTAAAAAATCAATCAATATTGATAATATTAGTCATAATTAGAAAATAAAAAAAGTCAAAGCTATAAACATTAGTAATAAATACAATGATATCATCATTGTGTTGTAGAGGTAAAATTTTTATTGAGAAGGTAACACGTAAGCAATTTTAAATAATGATGACATCAAATGTGTTTTATTTTAGTAATAGTTATAGATTATAGATTTGAGTTAGTATCTTAGTGAGACCGTCTCTCATATAAACAGTTCTTTTATGTCAGCTCACTAATATTTTACAATTAAAAAATAAATACTAACAAAAGTGTATTGTACATGTTTTAACGTAATTAAAATTAATGTTTCAACCTACAGTTGATATTTTAGTTTATTGAAGTTGACATTTTAACATAGTAAAGTTGGTATTTGAAGTTTGTATTTTAATCTGTTAAGTTGTTGTTCTAACCTAGTAAGTTGTACACATATTGAAGTTACCCCAATGACTCGTGAAAAAGTACTCTATTACCTATTTGTAATAACAATTAACAAATGAAATGTCCAAGATTGCTCCAACCAACAAGAATAAAATTCATGAGTTGTATTATCACTAATATGCAGTTATGGGAATAAGTGAAAATAAGTGATAAATAATTACGAGAAAAATGTGTCTTCATATCAAGGAGCTAATTTGAATATATGTCAGGGTGATCTACAGTGAAAGAAATTTATATTATGAGACAAACAACGTAATAGGTTATAAAAGAAAATCCTTGTATATGATTTTTATTGATTTGGAAAAAACATACGACAAGGCGCTAAATGAACTACTTTAGTTGTCAAAATAAAGAAGATCAATCCCAATAATTACATTAATATAAGGCGAACTATGTATCGAGAATCAATAAAGTCGAATGTTAGCACATGTGGAGGAGTAGCAAAAAGTTTTCCAATTATAATTGATCTTCATTAGCACTCAACCCTAAAAGCCTCTTTCTTTTTTGCATATACCATAAATGAGATAACTCAATCGATACAAGGATTCATGCCTTAATGCATGTTGTTTGTTGTTGACATTGATTTGATATGTACGAATATGGATGCAACTGTTGAAGCCACGAAGTTTCAAATTAAATTGAACAAAGACAACGTACATGGAGTGTAACTATAGCACAAACGAGACAACGAGAGACATTATAAATCTATAAGAGAATTAAATTGCTCAAAACGGATGTTTCAAAATACACTAAGTCCATACTCCAACGTACAGGGGTCATCCAATAATATGTGACCAATAGAATTAAGTTTGAGTAACAAATCAACGACCAATAATCAATGTTCCTCCGTCCCAATGAATAAATTCCATTTTTAAAAAGTAAAGAGGGCTAAAAGTTGCATAGTGGGTTAAAACACGATAATAGAAAACAAAAGTGATGAGTCTTATTAAAAAACGAGACAAATTTATTAGAAATAAATTAAAAAATAGAGCAAATTCATTAAGACAAATAATTAAAAAAAATACTTAGAAATAATTTAATCTTTTATTGCAACTTTTGATTAAACTTGAATAATCCTAATTATAAAGGGTGCTTGATAAAAATACACTAAGGTAACCTCTTTGTTTTAATAATAGTTATTTTACATAAAAAAACTAGATACAAAATTAAATTATATAAAATTTAAACTTTCTAAAAAAATTTTAAAATAGAAATCAAGTTAGTCACAAGAATTTTTTGTTTTTTTTTCTTAAATTTAAGTTTTATATTTTTGTTATTTTATTTTATTTTAATTTATTTATTTCTGTTGCAAATAACCTGCAAAAATCAATCACCATTTAGACAATAATGTTCTTAGAAAAGTGACCATAAAATTGAATTTATTAATCGGAATTATTCTTAAGTAATCCAAAATTAAAATCATAAAAAATTAAATTAATTTAGATATTCCAAATAACCATACTTTTTTTTTTTTTTTTTTTTTTGAAAATATAACCATACTTGTTTATTTACCAAACATCAACCCATAAATAACATCCTATTATTAACTAGCTTAAAAGTCACTCCAAAAACTAACAGTAACACAATCATCAACTTCTCGTATTCTCTTTTTTCTAATACCTGTCCGAAACCCTATATTTTTCCCTTCAAGCTCCGAGCTAAACAAACATGGCGGATCCCAACAATGGCGGCGCACGCCATATCCTTCCCATTCCCGGAAAGCGCAACGTCCTTATTACTAGTGCTCTTCCTTACGTCAATAACGTTCCTCACCTTGGCAACCTCATCGGCTGTAAATTTTTCTCCTTTACTTTTTTCCATGCTTCAATTATTTCTGGTTTTGATTCAGCTGTGTAATTGATGAAGTTTCCTGATTGTACTTGAATTGGAATGAATTTGAATTTCAGGTGTGTTGAGTGCGGATGTTTTCGCGAGGTATTGCCGGCTTCGAGGTTACAACACTCTCTACATTTGTGGAACGGATGAGTATGGTACTACTACTGAGAATAAAGCTATGGAGGAGAATTGTACCTTTAAAGAAATCTGTGACAAGTAATTTTTTTATTCTTCTCTCTTTTATAAAAACTCTGGCTGATTGTGTTTTGTTTAAATCAACTCCGTGTGATTGGTAATCTCAGAAAGTTGAAATCTTCGGGGTTACATTGTTTGATTTTGCTGAGGAAATTTGAGTATGCTTGCTGTTTCAAATTATACATATTTTTGTGTGTGTGTGTGTGTGTGGAACTGTGGATTAAGGAACAAAGAAATTGAAGAGTCAATTCATGAGTTTTGGGTAAACGTTGATTAATTTAAAAAATGTTTGTTAGAGGGTATTGTGCTCAACCTCAAGTGCTGTTAATGTGCATGTGGGCGCATGGGAAGACTTGCATAAGGGCCCTACGATTTTTCTTTTAAAAAAATTCAGTCAGTTTATCACTTACATATACTCTTCCGCTTTTGAGCCCACTCGTGGGAATGCCAACCGTTAATTTCGTTCTCTAAATAATCAATACTCAACACTTACATATAGGCGTGCATGAATGTTATTTGAAAAACAATGCAGGAAGATGGGTACCTAAATGTAGTTTTCTAGTATTTTAATGTTATTATTGTTTCTTTTTTGGTAGGTACCATGCCATTCATAAGGAAGTGTATGAGTGGTTCAACATAAGTTGCGATAAATTTGGACGCACATCAACCCCTGAACAAACCGAAATTTGTCATGCTGTCTTTAAGAAGCTGTTGGAGAACAATCGGCTTTCTGAGAACACACTACAGCAGGTCTGTTGAATTTTTTTATCTTTTTTAATAAATTGAGCTCTTCCACATTTTCATACTGTAGCCATTGTCTCACTAAGCGACCTGCCTGATTTTTTCCTTGATTTGGTTAACCAATTTGCAGCCTTATTGTGATACTTGCGAAAAGTTTTTAGCTGATCGGTTTGTTGAGGGAATTTGCCCGACACCTGGCTGTAATTATGAGTCTGCGCGAGGTGATCAATGTGAAAATTGTGGGAAGCTTTTAAATCCCACAGACCTGAAAGAACCTAAATGCAAAGTATGCATCTTTCCTCTGTTTACAAGTATTGATGCATTTAGATTATCTCTGCATGGGTTTATTACATTATTAACGATCGTGCATTTTTTTATAATACATTCCTTGTGTTGTCGGGCTTTCACTATGAAGTGTTTGTTCCTTTTAAAGGACTTTATTTGTAATGTCACAAACTTACGACAATAATGCTAAATCTTTAAACCCAGGAAATTCAAATTATTATTGATGCAGATTCTCCTCCAATCCTTCATGCTATTGTCCTATGCTCTTTGTGTTAAGTAAATCATAATTATTTTATAAAGTCCCTTGGATAAAGCCCTTTAGAATATAATTGTTTGTTCTCTCTAAAAGGACATGGATTTTTAGAAAGGAATGAAAGGCAAATAAAATGTCCTTCATATGGATAGGATTGGGAGGGAATTTGAATAAGGAATTATTTCATATTTTGTTAGAAACTAATCTCTCCAACAATGAGGACACTGTGAAGGAAAACTCGTCACCGTTTCCTCTTCACTTTCCTCTTTTTATTCCTCTAATGCTATCCAAACAATACTTTACCTTTTTAAATTTTGGTTTAATTTTCTCTAAACTAGAACATCTTCGTGAAGAGGCTAGAATTATATGCTTTATAATGATCAAATTTGGATATGTATCTTAATAACAATTTGATGTTCCTAGTGTGTTCATTTGGCCATGTTCCTAGTGTGTTCATTTGGCCTATTTTTTCTAAGACTAATTTGATGTTCCTAAGGTGGTTGATCTTGGTCCCTTTTAAATGGTTTTTACCTGCTCGTAGAATATATATGAAATACTTTGTGTCCCATTGGCTGTGATGCAACTATTTATTGTGGGTCATCCCTGCTAATTGATAAACATTCTATCCCTGAGAGATTGCTCACTTTTTGTTTTAGTCCATCTCTTTTACTCTGCATATACATATATCTTTTATTTTTTTTTCTCACTTTTGATCCTACCAACACTATTTTGTGGTCCTTATAATATATTAATACTTGTGCCAATTATGTGTGGTATAATCTCTTAGGAACGAAGGGAAAACAGTTAAAAAAACTAATATTTTGGGCCCCTTATGTTATGAGTCTTTTGCTCTATTGCATCTTTTCATTTTGTTTATTTTGTTTTCAATAGTATTCTCACCAACATGACCTTTTGTGACCATGAAATTGTAAGCTATTCATTTTTCTAAGATCATGTTTAACTAAATCTCTGTTTGCAACATGTGCTTTCTAGGGTATTTTTAATGCTATTACTTATGAAATCATTGAAATTTTTATTTGGTAGCAAATGCAAATTTATTAAAGTAAAACTTTAAAAAGCACTAGATACTGCACAAGGCATGGATTTATGCTCTTGCAGTGGGTTAGTGCAATGTGAGTATACCCCAATTAAATTAGACTTACGAAAATGGGTCCCAAACCCGTTATTGAAAAATTATGAAACTGGATTGGTCTCAAACCCATTGTCTTGGTATAGCTAATTAAGGGTTTACTCCATAGAATAAAAACAATGCCACATCATATCGCATCAGGCACGTTGTAAAGGTGTAAAAAACACGTTTTGGGTCGTATCAAAGGATGTCTTATGGTTTTGAACGATGTTTAGACGCTAAGATAACTGCATCACTCCTGCAACTGCATCATCATTCCGTCACCATGATTGCAACCGTTACCACATTTTTACACTATGGTGCACTCTGCTTGGCTGTACTTCAATTCAAAATAGTGAAGCATCATAACTCTGGTCCCTATTATACATCCCTTTAGGCCTCGTATGATATTGTTTTCCTTTTTTTGTAATTCAATTGTTCCAGGCATGCCAATCTACTCCTCGCATCCGTGACACAAATCACTTATTTCTTGAGCTTCCTTTGCTCCAAGACAAGCTACAAGAGTATGTAAACAAGATGTCAGTAGAGGGATCATGGAGCCAAAATGCCATTCAAGTTACAAATGCATGGTTTAAAGAAGGACTTAGACCGCGATGTATCACTAGAGATTTAAAATGGGGAGTCCCTGTCCCACATGAAAAATTCAAAGATAAGGTTAGTTGGAGTATTATGATACTTATCTTATTCTTAGCTTCATTTTTTCTTGTTAATATTCTAGTTTGTTCGACTGTCTAGTGGAATCCTGTTTTTTAAAAATTGACTTTTGTTTGGTGATCCTTGTAGGTCTTCTATGTTTGGTATGACGCACCACTTGGGTATATTTCAATCACAGCTTGTTATACACCACAGTGGGAGAAGTGGTGGAAAAACCCTGAAAATGTTGAGTACTATCAATTTATGGGCAAGGATAATGTGCCGTTCCACACTGTAAGATTCAATATGATAGTGGTTTAACTTGGAAAGGCTAACAAAAGGCATATAAGTAAACAAATGATGAATAAAAGAGATTCAAAGATCATATGCAACAATTACTTAGTAGTTGCATTTGAAGGCTGATCATGTCAGGCTTAATGTTGTTGTGTTCCTTCCTTGAAGGAGATAGGGAATGGGCATGAAACACGAGGAATACATTTTCTTATTTATGTCGCTCTGCATGGTTTTATTTTTGTGCCTTGTTTTATTGTTCAAATTTCAACATGTCAAATTTCTTTTTTTGAAGTCTTCGCCTCTATGGGTGAGAATGAGGGGGAATGGTCAAAATCGTTTTGTTTCTTGTACAACATTTCATTATCCGACTGCCATTAAGTGTTCTGTCATACCTAAGGAAAAGGCCAAGAAGCCCATTTTGGTTTATCAAAGGCGCAACAAAGTAGCTGAGGTAGCAGAGGAGTAAAAAGCTATTATAACAGAAATTAGTTATGCATTTTCTAGAAGGGAATCTTTGTAACCAATTTAGTATAGCATGAGAGTAATTGCTAGCTATATATACTACTATGTAATAATTGGTTTGGGCATGAAAACAGTAATACAATACATTCTCTTCTACCTACACTATTCTTCTCTCTCTCTATAATCTAATTCTGTACTTCTTCTTCTCTTCTATTCTGTACTCTTCTTTGCTATTCTTCTTTTTCTTTCTTATTTTCGGGCCAGCAGCTGCCTGGTTCATAACAACTTGGTATCAGAGCATCTCGGTTCTAGGCGTTGATTATGGGCAATCCCACTAACCAACAACGCATAGGACACCTCGAACAAGAGGTAACTCAGTTGGAGGAAAGAATGATGATGAACCATGCAATTTTGGAAAACAAACATACTGACCTGGAGAAATCAGTGGCTATGATTTTGGAAGCCCAGCAAAAGTTGCAGGAAGGATTAAACCAAATTATTGCCGGAAATTCTACTCCTCAACCACGACCCAGCATTTTGGGCAGCCCACCCATCATTCAAAACAGACCGACAGGTAACACTCATACAATCCCTACCTCTTCTAATACCCATACTGATTGGCAACAAGCCTACTCAGAATTACAGCCCATAGACGAACCGGACCATCGATTAGGGCAACGGGAAATTGGGGGAAATCACTGGAAAACTAAACGACTTGAACTACCTACCTTTTCGGGGGAAAATCCGGATGGCTGGATCATCCAAGCTGAACAGTTCTTCTCATTTTATAAAATGAATGAGGAAGAAAAAATGGAGGCAGCCATTTTGAGTATGCGTGGTGATGCCCTATTTTGGTATCAATGGGAGGAACAGGAGGAACATATTTCTATGTGGAGAGAACTAAAAATGTTGCTATTAAGGCATTTTAGGCCGCATAATCAGGGAAGTGTGGTGGAGCAATGGGTGGCAGTAAAACAATGGGATGGAGTAGCTGAATATGCAAAGGAATTCATTGAAAAATTAATTCCATTGGGGAAGAAAGCTAGAGAGATTGCTTTGGGGGTCTTTATTAATGGTTTACGTGAGGAAATAAAATGTGAATTGAGATTAATGGGTCCCACCACATTAAAAAAAGCAATTGAATGGGCAGAAGGGATAGAGGAAAAAAACCGGGTCCACTTCCACTTAAACCGCCACAACCGACAAATACCCACTCAACCTAAGCCTTACCCAAAAAATTACCCACCATATATTAACCCACAAAATCCTACCCCACAAAACACTTACCCATCCATTACCTACCCTAATCCCAAACACAACCCACAAAACAGTAAACCTTCCATGGGAAAACGCTTGAGTGAGAGGGAGATGCGGGAAAGGAGGACGAAGGGACTGTGCTTCAAATGTGATGACAAATGGTCTCTGACCCATGTTTGTAAGAACAAAGAGTTGAGGCTAATCTTACTTGATAGTGATGATGAAGCTGGAGATGAAGGAGATGAAGCCACATACGAAGCGGAGAGTGTCGACCCATTATCGGGAATTACATTGCAATCTTTGGTGGGATTTACCTCACCAAAAACTATGAAGTTAGGAGGAATAATTGGAGGAAGAACCGTGATTATTTTGGTCGATTCCGGCGCTAGCAGTAATTTTATTTCGACCCGTGTAGCTCGCGATTTAGGGTTACCCATTTCGATGTGTGCGCCTTTTGGAGTTACTTTGGGTACGGGATTGAAGGTGTTCGGAGATGGAGTTTGTAAAAAAGTTGAAGTGGAGGTACAGGGACTAAGAATCATTGATGATTTCTTCGCTCTTGAATTGGGCAATGTCGATTTAATCTTGGGAATTCAATGGCTGGAAAAATTAGGGAATGTTTTGGTGAATTGGAGGACTCAAACGATGCGTTTTACTTGGGAGGATAAGGATGTACTCTTACAAGGGAATCCGACCTTGCGTTGTTCACAGGTTTCCTTGAAGGCTTTAGCCAAAACCTTACAATCTGATAAATATGGCCTACTTATTGAATGTAATGGGCTGACCTCTACTGATTCCACAAACAACCTTTCCATACCACCTTTCTTACAAAACATCCTAACCGACTACCCTACTGTTTTTCAACCCATTACCCAGCTACCTCCCCGGCGGGAACATGACCATGCTATCCTTCTAAAAGAGGGCAGCGACCCCATTAGTATCAGGCCGTACAGGTACCCCCATGTCCAAAAAGGAGAAATTGAAAAAATGGTGCTCGATATGTTAAAGGCCGGTATCATCCAACCATCATCCAGTCCTTTTGCTAGCCCTGTGATTTTAGTGAAGAAACGGAATGGCTCGTGGAGATTTTGCGTTGATTATAGAGCTTTAAACAAAATCACAGTTCCTAACAAATTCCCAATTCCAGTAATCGACGAGTTATTGGACGAATTGGAAGGTGCGACATGGTTTACTAAGCTTGACCTCAAATCCGGCTACCATCAAATCCGAATGAAGGCTCAGGATGTCTCAAAAAACGGCATTTCGAACTCATGAAGGGCACTACGAATTTCTCGTTATGCCCTTCGGCCTTACAAATGCACCGGCTACCTTTCAATCGCTCATGAATTCCATCTTCCGACCTCATTTGCGTAAGTTTGTTTTGGTGTTTTTTGACGATATACTGATTTATAGTAGAACTATGGAAGATCATCAAATTCATGTAGCTACTGTGTTGCAAATATTGGTTGATAATGCCTTGGTGATAAATAGCAGTAAATGTCATTTTGGAGTTCAACAGGTGGCGTACTTGGGTCATGTAATTTCATCAGCTGGCGTGGCAGTAGACCCGGATAAAATTTCGGCCATTACTAATTGGCCTATTCCTAGCAACATCAAGGAACTCCGGGGGTTCTTAGGTCTAACTGGCTACTATCGACGGTTTGTGTCCGGTTACGCTCAAAAGGCGAGGAAACTAACGGAGCAACTAAAGAAAGATGCCTACGCATGGGATGATGAGGCTACTGCAGCTTTTGAAACACTCAAATTGGCTATGACACAAGTTCCTGTTTTAACTATGCCCAACTTTGATAAACTCTTTGTGGTGGAAACGGATGCCTCCGGTCATGGCATAGGGGCTGTTTTACAACAAGACTCGCATCCGGTGGCTTACTTTAGTCGTCTCTTGGGGCCGCGTGCTCAACAAAAGCCCATATACGAAAGGGAACTTATGGCCATTGTTTTCTCCATACTCCGATGGAAGCACTACTTGTTGGGGCGCAAGTTCTTGGTTAAGACAGATCAAAGGAGTTTGAAGTTTATTTTGGAGCAACGCGAAGTAGGGGCCGAGTATCAAAAATGGGTGATGAAGTTGCTTGGCTACGACTTCACCATTACATACAACCCCGGCGTCTCTAACAAAGTGGCCGATGCTCTTTCCCGACAACCGGAGTCTGCCATCACATGTGCCCATCTTAGCACCATCTCTATGGATTGGGACACCTTGGATGCTGAGGTCGCTAAAGATACCACACTTTCTCGCATCAAGGCAGCCTTAGAAGAGGGCTCTGAGGCACCCCCTGGTTTTTCATTGAACCATGGTAAACTTTTTTACAAGGGTCGTTATGTGCTTGCTAAATCATCCCCTTTTATTTCAGTGTTGCTGCAGGAATATCATGATTCACCCTTGGGGGGTCATGGAGGTGAAGTCAAAACATATCGCCGGTTAGCACAAGAATGGTTTTGGGATGGTATGCGTCGCCAAGTCACCCATTATGTTCGACAATGTAAAGTGTGCCAACAGCAAAAAGCTTCTTATCAAACTCCGGCGGGCCTCTTGCAACCTTTGCCCATTGCGACTCGTGTATGGGAACATATCTCGATGGACTTCATAGAAGGACTCCCACGATCGCAAGGTGTTGACACGGTGTTGGTAGTCGTGGATCGTTTTACTAAGTATGCCCATTTCTTAGTACTACGACATCCCTTTACGGCTAAGATTGTGGCAGAATTGTTTGTCAAAGAAATTGTTCGGTTGCATGGTTATCCTACTTCCATCGTTTCCGATCGAGATCGTATCTTTTTGAGCACCTTTTGGAAAGAGATGTTTCGCTTGCAAGGGACTAAATTAGTCCGGAGCACCGCGTTTCATCCACAAACCGATGGCCAACTGAAATTGTCAACAAGGCATTGGAAACTTTCCTTCGTTGCTTCATCAACGGGCAACCCAAGCTATGGGCCAAATGGATCGCATGGGCTGAATTTTGCTATAATACCTCGCCACACTCCACCATTAACATGCCCCCTTTTCAAGCTTTATATGGGCGACCTCCCCCACACTTGGTTCGTTTTGGTCACTCGTCTACTGAAGTTGATAGCTTGGAACAACTACTACAAGACCGTGATGCTATGCTTGATGAGATACAATTCAATTTGGTTAAAGGCCAACAAACCATGCAACATTATGCCAATGCCAAGCGTCGTGAAGTTAATTTCAATGAAGGGGATCTTGTGTTCTTAAAACTCCGTCCATATAGGCAAAAGTCTCTTGCCCACCGCCCCAACGAGAAGCTGGCTCCCAGATATTACGGCCCTTATACAGTAATTCAGCGGATTGGCAAGGTTGCTTATAAGCTGGAACTTCCTCCTTCAAGCCTTCTTCACCCAGTCTTCCATGTATCACAGCTCAAGTTGGCTCAAGGGTTCACCTCAGCTTCTGCCACTCCGCCCCCTCTTTCTGATGAGCTGGTTTTGGAGTCCCAACCTGCTGACATCTTGGCTGTTCGTACACCAACTCCCAACACTTTGGAGGTTTTGGTTCAGTGGCAAGATCATTCACCCTCTACTGCCTCATGGGAAGACTATCACAAACTTAAAGCTGCTTTTCCTTGCTCTCACCTTGAGGACAAGGTGCGTCTTTTGGCGGCGGGTATTGTCATACCTAAGGAAAAGGCCAAGAAGCCCATTTTGGTTTATCAAAGGCGCAACAAAGTAGCTGAGGTAGCAGAGGAGTAAAAAGCTATTATAACAGAAATTAGTTATGCATTTTCTAGAAGGGAATCTTTGTAACCAATTTAGTATAGCATGAGAGTAATTGCTAGCTATATATACTACTATGTAATAATTGGTTTGGGCATGAAAACAGTAATACAATACATTCTCTTCTACCTACACTATTCTTCTCTCTCTCTATAATCTAATTCTGTACTTCTTCTTCTCTTCTATTCTGTACTCTTCTTTGCTATTCTTCTTTTTCTTTCTTATTTTCGGGCCAGCAGCTGCCTGGTTCATAACATGTTCTCACTTAGGCAGGGTTTGGTGTACGCAATTTTGCCATTGTTAATAATTAAAAGAGGTTATTTTCTATCGACCCTAAGTAGCAAATATCATCAACAACAAATTTATTATATCAGTGCACATGATTCAATGAGTCGTTTCAATGTAGTACATTATCATCAGAGCTAAAGAATTGCAAATATTTGGCCCCATCAAGAAGGGACACTAATAACTTTCAGTTTTAGCATTTTGGAATTTGGACACTGCTTGGTGCTTATCTCAGTGACTGTGCTTGGATCTTTGATTCCGTGTGTTTCAATTTTACAGGTCTTCTTTACATCTACACTTCTGGGCACGGGTGAGAACTGGACTTTGATGAAGAGTATCAGTTCTACAGAATATTTGAACTACGAAGCAGGTCAACCGACTCTCTTGCGGTCGAATACAATAATCTTTTAGTGCATTTTTCTGTTGTGGTTTTTTTTGGCGTCCTTTTGGTCTATTTCTTTATGGTTCCTTAGAAGTCTTTGTCAAAAAAAGAATTTTCTAATATCACATACTCCCTCATCCCTTTTAATTTGCCTTATTTTTTATTTTAGTCCGTCTCTCTAATTTTGCCCATTTCTATTTGGGATATAACCCTACCATTTTTACTCGCTATATTCTCTCTCTTATATCTATATTCCCGTCACTTTAACTTGCTATACCCAACTTCTCAATCTCCATATCATTGACAGTTGGGGCAAAATGACTGGGACATAGGAGTAAATAATTGTTGGTGTGTGTATTTCAAAAGTTTCTAAGTGCTTCACTTTTTATTTTTGATATGCAGGCAAATTCTCCAAAAGTAAAGGCATTGGAGTTTTTGGGAATGACGCCAAGAATTCTAATATACCTGTAGAAGTGTGGAGATACTATCTGCTAACGAACAGGCCTGAGGTAATTCATAAGTAGCTAAGCGCTAGTATGTTTAAGTTTAGTTGCATTGAAGTCCTTAATCCTGGATAATGTGTATTTATTAGGTATCAGACACATTGTTCACTTGGGCGGATCTTCAAGCAAAATTAAATAGTGAGTTGTTGAGCAATCTAGGAAATTTTGTAAATCGGGTATTGAGCTTTATCGCTAAGCCTTCAGGTAAATGTTTTTTTTTTCATGATCATAATTCATAGCTATGTTGCTTGTTTTGTCTCTTCTTGATAAAATGTAGTTAATAATAGACAGTGACGTGCATGTGTCATGCTAACATGGTTCGTGATACTCTGCTAAGTTTCGTTGTCTATTACATAATTAAATGTCAGATTAATCTATTACGTAATATTGTTAATTACTCCTTTTGTCCGAATCAAGCTTTCTTGTTGTCCCAACTCACCCTCAACCACTCATAATTAATGATAGTGATATGTTTTTATCTACACCCATAGTATTAGTTATATAATATCCATCCTATGCTCACTTCATCTTAGTATTGTTTGGATTCCCTATCATATGTTGCTATGTTAGGAAAGCTGGTAATATTCCTAACACTTAAAAATCATCCAACTGCTAATTTCTACAACATTAAAAAGCCCTCATACCTTCAAATTTGGTCTTGTGGCCCTGCCTAGTTGTTTTTTTTTTGGGGGTGGGTGGTGGTCAGATAAAGGTATTCTTACCCTTGTAACAACAAAAAGGTTGCATCTAGTTGACCCTTGGTTGCAAGTACCATCTATTGCTTCACAATTGCCGTATATAAGGAGCACATATGATTTAGTGAGTCATTTACACTTGTCCGCTGTGATCTAAACCAAAAACTATGAATCCGACTCCATCGAAAATGGACTGTTGATATGTTGTGTTTTTTCTTTGGTTTTTATAGCCCTACAACAACTCGTCTTTTTGATATCGTAGTCCAGATTGTGTGTATTCCCCATTGACACTTCTTTGAAGTGTGGCTCATATCGACAAATCTGCATGAAAAACACTAGTTCTAATCATTCATTAGGCTCAGAGTTCTAATGTTCCTTGATTCAATTTGTTCCTTTTGCAGGTCAGGGATATGGTTCTATCATTCCTGATGCTCCCCAGGCGGCAGTGCATTCTTTAACTAAATCACTAGCAGAAAAAGTAGGAAAGCTTGTGGAGCAATATGTAGAAGCCATGGAGAAGGTAATTTCTTGTTGGATGTATATTGAATGAATGGTTTTCTAGAAGAAAGTTCAAATAATAATGCAGTAAAGTTTCTTTTTCTGTGCTGGTTAATTTAGCTATTTGAACTTGTTTCCATGCAGGTCAAGCTAAAACAGGGACTGAAAACTGCAATGGCCATCTCAAGTGAGGGAAATGCATATTTACAGGTTAGCTTACAAATCCACTGTATCAGTAAGATTACAATAAACGAATCTTTATTAGCTTACATTGAGGTTTTTCATTGGAAAAAATAGTTTTTGACATGGCGTGTAGCGATTACATTGTACTCTGTTGTGCAGGAGAGTCAATTTTGGAAGCTTTACAAAGAGGATCAAGCTGCATGTGCAGTAGTCATGAAAACCTCGGCAGGACTTGTTTATCTCTTGGCCTGTTTATTAGAACCTTTTATGCCATCTTTCTCAGTTGAGGTGATTGACTTGATTATGTATGAGACATTATTATTATTGGCATTTTGGCTGATGTAGTTCTTATGCGTGTTTGTCATACGTTTGTTTAGGTACTTAAGCAGCTTAATATGCCTCAACTTCAAGTATCTCTTTCAAGTGAAAATGGGGATCTTGAGAAAATTAAAATAATCTGGGATATTCTTCCTGCCGGTCACAAGATAGGGAAGCCGGAGCCATTGTTTAAAGAACTGGTATGCATATAGCATAGTTTTATGTTGTTTATTGTCATATCCAATTTCCTTAGTAGGTGAATCAAATTAGAGGTTTATTTTTCTAGACATTTCTCTTTTAGTGCTGCATATTATACTTCCTTTTGAGGACGTTTATAAAATGTTTGCTTAAATTTTAGAAAGATGAAGAGGTGGAATATTTTCGGGAGAAGTTTGCTGGAAGTCAAGCTGATAGAGCTGTCAAAGCTGCTGCAGAAAATGCTGCAGAGCAGTTGAAAAAAACTAAAGTTTCAGGTAATCATTGCTATTAGCTTTGACTCCAACTATTATTTGTATGATTTGAGGTTCTTGTATTTGGACAAAGTTGAAAGGTCACTGTGGAATGAAAATATCTATTTTTTTTTATTAAGTGCTAATTTTTCAGGAAAACCCATTAAAGCTCTAATTGCTAGTTGCCTAGAATAATAATTTGTTCTATAGAATTCTTTCTGTTTCCATAAGAAATTTATCTACGATCAATTTCACATTTTGACTATAGCATTCTCGCCAACTAATTTTATCTTAGAGAAAACCCATTAAATACAATTACTAACTCATATGTAGGATCGAATTTGTAAGCCTTTCACATGGATGAGAACTCTACAAAACAAACATTTTGAGGTGCCTTGATATCCAGAAACAGATCAACCCTATGAAAGCCGTCCCTCTTTTTGCTTTCCATTTGCAATGCTGTTTCATTCATTGAATCATAACTTGTCTCCTAGTCCTATTTGATAGGTTGGTTAAAGCTATAGGATTAGCTAAAACTTGATCTCTGGATGCAGTTGACAAACGTAGCTGTCTTTGCAAGAAAATCTGGGTAATTCTAAGCTGACAATAGTAAGGTTCATTAAGAGCAGTTTTTATTTGGTCTTTAGCATATGTTCTAGAGGAAGGGACTGAATTTGGTCTCTCTTTGGAAATAATATCTTTTGTTTCGAAAACAAGGATGAACTCTGACATGGTGATCAAAGTTTATTTAATCAAGGTGCAATGAGGCAACTTGACTATAAAAATATTAGGTGGGTTGCACATGACCTGCAGGTAATTTTGAAGAGGATAGTTTAATGGCAGATCAAGTACTCTATTATATGGGAATATTTTTCTATTGATATCAATGGGATATCTCTCTTCTATGTTGAAGAAAAGATAGTGTGTACATCCATATTGTTAAATTCCCTATTGAAACTGTAGAATACTATTGTTTTACAGCTCAATATGGCCTTACGATCCAATTTACAACTTTACATAGCTAGTTTAATTTCTCTTGACTAGGAAAATCTTACAAATTTAAACCACATTCAATCATGCTAACAAAGCTATCAATAGACAGATATAGTAGTCAATCAGCGGCTATTTAATGGGTAAACAACTATTTCGTATGTAATAATTTATAATATAAGCAATATCTTGATAATATATATTAGTTGAATTTAATATTATGTGATTCAATTCGATTAGGTTTAATGATAAGATGTAGAGTCCCTTTCAATTCAAAATTTATGATAGTTTGTACATGAATCAGTACTTCATTCTTCGGCACAATGGAAAAACCTTTGAGTCTGTACAATGGTTATTTGCGGGTGTTGACCTGTCTACCCTGTCATAGGTTTCAGTGTCACTGAAATGATAGTATACCATGATCAGTGGGGAAGATGTAATAGTAACAGAAATTATCACCCAAGATGGTTCTTATCTGGTTCAAATTCAATGTACTAATGAAGATGATTGATGCCAACTGAGTACCAAAAGGCTGTGGATATGTCTTGATGAAGGTTTTGAGATTATATTGAATTTACCATGGTTACTGCATATGAAAATTTTTGTTTCCTTGTTCTATCACGTTTCAATAGATCAAATGCTTATGTAATGTAATTATGATGATCATCTAGTGCTTCGATTTTCTATGTGAATCAAATATTCCAATCTGTTACTTTTCCTTCTCTCAACCTAGTGTTTCAGAGTTATCCTGTTGATTCTTGCGTTTTTGCTTAGTGTACACTTTGTCTCTGTTTTTTTTTGAGCCTGAGCTTGTAGCTTTTGTGTTTTATGATATTATAGCATATTGCGGATGTGAATTTTTGTTAGAATATATGTGCAGATTGTAGCGCTTAGTTTAAATCATTTGAGTCATGAATTTATAAAATATTTTTCTGCAGATAAGAGTGACAAGAAAAAGGCAGCTAAGGCTGCTGCTGGAAGCAAAACTAAGGCAACTTCTGAAGCAGAAATTACCATTGCTAGACTTGATATTCGTGTTGGCCTGATAACAAAAGTTCAGAAGCATCCTGATGCAGATTCCCTTTACGTAGAAGAGATTGATGTTGGTGAAGCCACACCTCGAACTGTTGTCAGCGGTCTTGTCAACTACATACCTATTGAGGACATGCAGGTAGTATAAAAAATACACATCAATTATTTTAGTTTTCGTTATGCTTAATACGAGATATCTCGTGGATGTTGCCATGTCGAAGAGGGGGGGGGGGGGGATAGGACTTTCTGATGTTTGATTTTATTTGCAGAACCGGAAGGTCTGTGTTCTTTGCAACTTAAAGCCAGCTAGTATGAGGGGTATCAAATCTCATGCAATGGTACTTGCGGCTTCTGACAGTGCGCACACAAAGGTGAGGGCCCAAAAAATTGATTAGATCATGACTTTGAGGTGCTTTTTATTGATGTATGTCTGAACTTAATAAAGTAATGGACTCCCTCTTTCTTAATCCAGGTTGAATTAGTTGATCCACCTAAAGATGCCCCCATTGGAGAGAGACTCAAGTTTCCAGGGTTTGAAGGTGAGCCAGATGATGTTCTAAACCCAAAGAAGAAAGTGTGGGAAACATTGCAAGTGGATTTAAATACAGATTGTAATTTGGTAGCTCGCTTCAAAGATTTGCCCTTCACCACTTCCGCTGGTGTCTGCAAGGTTTTGTCCATTGCAAATGGATCCATAAGGTAGAAATTAGAAATACACTCTAATTTCTGGGTTTGATTGACACAGAAACAACTTTTAAAATTTAATTTACAAATTCAACAATAGGGCAGTTTCCATCCCATGACTACTTTTATCTTCTTTCCACCATGATGGAAACTGTTGAAAGTTTTGGTATGATCCGTACTTGCTTCAGTAACATTTACCCGAACTCATACTCCAAGGCGTGGATTAGAGTTTACCTGTTTTCTTAACTGTGTTTAAGGTGAGTGGTGGTGCGTATTAAAAGGACGAGAGCTGTATTCTTGAATTTTCTCTAGAATAATGAAACTCTAAGCTTGGTGTTTTCGAAATTGCCCTTTTTCAGTTATCTCATTAGCTTTCTATCCTCTGGTTTTAGCTTATGGTCTGGTTGATTGGAATAACTATGATTTATCGTCGTAATAGCCGATGCTAATCAGTTTTATACTGGAATCCGAATCCATGCAATTTACTTTGGTAGTAAGTCATCATTATCATAGCAGGAACCCCGTGCTATAAAAACTAGTGGTTTACTGCCAATATACTGCTAACAATTAGGATAAGCCTTGAGTTCAAAACTTGGACCTTTCCTAATTGGTGCCTTCCCAATTAATCAAACTTCGAAATGGATAATTTTGATGGTACTTCGTTGTACAAGGAAAAAAGAGCCGACACTTAGAATTAAATTTAGGATTTTAGGATTTTGTTTGGAAAGAGTGGTACATATTTCTCCATTTTCCTGATGGTAGTTATTGAGAGATAAAGTTGCTTTTTGCACAATTAAAAAGGAATAATATTGACATGTTTATGAGGTAATTTTCAATCCATATGAGTTGACATTATTGTTATTATATTTATTATAAAGCTATTTCATTTTGATCCTACACTAAAACATAAGCATTCATATTTTCGTTTTTTTTAATATTCTTACTTCATTCGATACATTTTCAACTTTTTTATTAGAAGATATTGTTCTTTCTATGTTTTAAATTATTTTAAAACTGAATAATGCTTCTATGATAGATTGTGATTCTAAAAAGTTATGAAAGTAAATGTTTTGATTAAAATACACTAATGTTATACATAAATTTGTTATTAATATTTTAGCACATTTAGAATTTCCAACATTGTTATAATCGGCTTTTTATCTTGGAATATTTTTTAATAAAGAAATTTTCTGGGCAAATATCAGCAATTCGTCACATATTGGATTAAATTACATATCATGTAATCTCAATTTAGTTGTAGTCGGATTTTATGAGAAAAACCTCTAGAGAAATGTTATCTAGAATTTTTAAGTTTTTTATTAATTTATTATATGATATAATATTATATGATTAATGTTACAAATGCAATGAAAGTACTCAAATAACTAATACACATACTTGAATAGTAGCAAACTTTGTGATTTTACTTGACTTTATATCTTTAATAAATCTTTGACAGACTTGTATAGATGTATTAGACGATCAAATCATCTTTTGAATAATGAGCTACTTTTGTGAGAGGTCGTTTCGTGATAAAAAATCATTACAATGAGAAGTTTATATGCGAATAATTTATATTAGTTGGAATTAAAAATCATCTTTTGATTAATGAGCTACTTTTGTGTTTAATTTATAAGTGTAGTAATTAAAAATTTCAAGTAAAGTTAGTGTAATTTTAATATCAAATAATAAAAAAAAAATATACTCGCTCCTATTCAAAATAAATGTCCACTTTTCTTATTTGGTAAAGTCTCTTTACTTGTCCACTTTCTATTTTTGGCAAAACTTTTTACCTAAATACCCCCAACTATCCCAACTTATATTATTTAATAATACCCCACCTAGGGATGGCAACGGGTCGGATCTGGGCCGGGTCTAGGTGGACCCGGATCCAGATCCGTTTTCAAGCACTGGGTCCAGATCCGGATCCGGACCCGCGGGTCTATTTTTACAGGACCCAGATCCGGATCCGTGGATATTGCGGATCCAGTACCGGGTCCGGGTCCAAAACGGGTCCCACTTGTTTTTGCCCTTTTTAGTGTATTTTCGAATCGTTTTGAGATTGCGACGATGCTATTCATAGACTAATGATAATAAATACATAATTTCACAATCTAGTACTTAAAAAAAATATTATACAACTACAAATTGTCTCCAAAATATCCAACGAACAAATACGAACAAATTGAAGAAACAACAATCTCTGAAACAACAAAAATACGAATTTGATGGAAATTCAAAATCATGTCCAAAAAGAAAGGTAAAAGATAATTGTAAGAGTAATTACAATTATAGTTATGAGAATCATTATTATAAGAATGGCAATGCAAGTCATTACTTTAAAGTCTAAAAATAATGTTTCAGAATGAAGAAGAACTGACCAACAACACAAGTTTACTTACTGACTGTATGTTTAAGCTAAGCTTTGCTATCAAAAAAAAAAAAAAAAAAAGCTAAGCTTTGCTACAGTCTTATAACTCACATCCTACTTTTATTAATTATCAATATTATTTTTTTAAAAACTGATTTATATTTTTTTTTAAAAAATGGGTCTGCGGGTAAACGGGTCTGGGTATTTTTCTCAGATCCGGATCCGGACCCGTGGAATTTAACTGGACCCGGATCCGACCCGGACCCGACGGGTCTATTTTTTTAAGACCCAGATCCGTGAAAACGGATACGGATCCACGAATCCGGGTCGGGTCCAATACCCATTGCCATCCCCCACCTATCACCTTTTCAATTAGTATAATCACTTAAAATACTCCACTACCACCTTTTCAATTATTATAATCACTTAAAATACCCCACTACCACCCCACTACCATTTTTTCTTAAAATCCGATCCAAACCCAAAGTGGACACTTTAATTGAATATGAGGGAGTATCAAATAATTCAAACTTTTAAAAGTTATTTTTTACTTCCTCCGTTCTTATTTACTTGCTACGGTTGCATGGGCACAAATATTAAGGAGTTGCTGTGCAATGATGAGTAGTAGGTGGAAAGTTGCTTTTTTGGAATTTTTTAATATTATTTGTTGAAAAATGAAAAAGAAAAATAGGAGTAATTAGATATAGAGTAGGATAAAAGTAAGAGTAGGTATAACTTTAAATCATTGGTTTTTTACTAAAAAGGAAATGTAGCAAGTAATATAAAATTTCCCAAAATGGAAAATGTAGCAAGTATTATGGAACGGAGGAAGTATCTGAAAATAAATCGAGTAGGATGAGTAGATGACATTCTCAGATGTGTGATGACGTCCTTAACTCCTTATATGATTGACAAAGACAAAAGGAGACTAATTAAATAATTAGGGTTTCATCCGATCCCAATCTCAATCTCACTCGCTCTCTACTATTCATCTATCCTCCATCTCTGCTTTCTCGCCGGCAACGTACATTTAGTCGCCGGCGATTCTGCAGTTGATTCCCTCCATTGATTTTTCTTCATCTTCCTTCTTTGCTTCATTGTTAGTTTTTCTATTTCATAGAGATTCAACTTTTTGCAATCGGTCATTAGTTCTGTAGAAGAAGATCTGAAATTCTACCTCATTCTAGGTATTTCTCTATGTTTACACTTCTTTTGTTAATTTCTCCTTAATTTTGATTTTGCGTTGATCAATTTAATGTTAACTATTACTGAATTGGTTAAGACACTTATTTGAAAAAAGTATTTTTTCGTTGTCGTGTGTAATTTGGTTGATTTAGTTTTTTGTAATTTGAACTGGAATTATAACTTGTTATGTTAGGAGGTTTTAATCTTTGTTTACTTTTTTTAAATGAGTGAGTAGCGAAAACTGACAATGCGTAGGCTGCTAGCGCTTAACTGTTAATGTGTTTTGTTATCAATTTGTTAATGTGCAAATATACAGACTTGATTGGAAACTGAACAAAAGAAAGAACATAATGTTGAGTGTGTCCTAGTTAATTTCTGATAATGTATTTGGCTAATCATTTAATATCTTTGATTTATGATCTATTTATACTTTTATGATGAAATAGATATATTTAGTTTTAAGATGCAAATATGCCTGTATGAAGTTATGAGGTGTAATTTGGTCTTGTGAATAAAAATGCCCTGGATGCTCAAGTGAGGTAGTGTGACAGATTGGGAGTTACGAAGTCCTAGTATATATAATTTATGTGAAGTATACACAACACTCCATTACTGCAATGCCGCAATGCAGCCATTAAGTAGCTCCCATTATGGCAGGGTTTGGGGGCCGGATGTATGCAATTTTACACTTGTTAGTGATATCAAAAAGGTTGTTTTCTATTGACCCTCAGTAGCAAAATTCATCAGAAATTTATACAATTGTACTTTGTGGATTATAAAATTGCATAGCAGTGGTACTTTTGTGATTATCACTATTATTGTTGTCCTTCAATGTGGTATTATGGTTGTATCAACCTACTAGTCCTGTTATAGTAATGTTTCGTGCTTGTTTAATGCTTCAAAAGCTTGTAGGCTGTTGTCCACGGTACATGATTGGGCTTATTATGGTAATTTTTGATTTTAACATGAGGCGACTAGATTGATGTGAGTTGTTTTACCATTTATGGAAATTGGAATATGAATCTATTTTATGAGATAGATTTTGGGAGTTATGCTACCGTCCCCATCTGATGGTATTGAGGTTTTGGTTTTCAGGTATTCGTTTATGAGATTCTTACCTTATAAGTTTGTTGTAGGTTATCGTAACTGCTCGAGGAAAGGATTGATTATTCATATTAGTTTGGGGGAGCAAAGTACCTATTTTTGCACATTTTTCAGGGAGCATCTAATTATTGAATTATGGACAATGGAATTTCAAGCTTTTGGGGTCCTGTGACATCTGCCACTGAATGCTGTGAGGAGAATTATGTTTATTCATCTTATATTGCTGAGTTCTTCAACACAATTTCAAATTTTCCTGGCATCCTTTTGGCACTTTTTGGTCTTATAAATGCCCTGAGACAACGTTTTGAGAAGAGGTTCAGTTTCCTTCACATGTCCAACATGGCATTGGCAATTGGTAACATGCTTTATCATGCTACTCTGCAACGTGTGTAAGTCGAGCTTCAAATTTTCGGTTCTATTTGTGTTGCTTAATGTTTTTTTTGGTTCTTGAGTTATGGTAGTTGCTGCTAGCAATTTTAAGAGCAGTCCTGTGGGCTGTGAAAATTTCATTTTGTATTTGGATTTATCTACGTAAAAATCCAGAATATTAGAAAGTATATCATTCAACCATCCTATGTGCAGGTTTCTTACGATGATCCATTGATGGTTAGCAGCGAGATATCATTTATGTGGTGTATGAAAATGATTATATGTTAATTGTTACCTGTGTGTTGGAAGGTGGTCGGTGGAACTTCTTGTACCATTTTATCTCCTCTCTGTACTTTATAGCTTATGTTCTGTTTATTTTAAAAGCGTCTTGACTACTTTGACCTTAGAGCCCTTTAGTTTCTCTAACAAGTAGATAAAAGTTTGAAGAAACATTTAGAGAGATGTAGGAAAATTGACACCATTTTTGTCTTTCCATTATTAGCCGGGCATTGGCTTTGAAGATTGAGGCGGATTGGGGTTTTGATTAGTGAGATGGGGTGGCCATAGATTTTTACATTTTGGTTGCAACTTTAGGGCTTTGTTACAAGCAATTTCAGGAATGATCTTCATGTTTCCAAATGAGACAATCTTTCATAGTTTGAGTTCAAGCATACCTTAATTATTTGCTTTGTGTAAACTTATTGAAGGATCTATAACAACACCCAACATGGACCCTAGTCACTCCCAATATGTAGGTGGTCAATATGTAATTGACTCAATAGAGCTAGTCAAAAGCCTTATACGCCGCTTGTAATTTCATGTTTCCAAATTCCAGCCAAGTGTTTTCTCATTAGTGTGACATATGATATTGTTGATCAAAGGAATTATGGGCTCATCCCAGCATGAGCTAAAAATTACATAATGAACAAGCAACGTATAAATGGTGTGAGTAGACTTTGAAATTCGTGGGCGCTAGTAGAGTGGGAGAATGCACTTTGTTCTTGGATCATTTATAAGATGCGTGGATGATTTTTATCTTGTACTCTTCTTATTTATGTGAAGTTGCATATGATGTTTGCTAGCAAAAGTCAATAGAATATCACCTCTTTGTTAGTGTTATCACTAACAAGGGTGAGTTTGCGTATATTCAACCCCTCCAAATCCCATTCCGAGATTCATTTAATGGCATCGGGGTTAATGGAATGTTGTGTTGTGGTGAATGATTTTTCATTCATTTTCTGTAAATAACCTTGAGTTCAGAGGATATAGACATGTGTTGTAGTTACCTAGTCCATTAGGTTTTTGTTGAGGCATTAGAATTGCATTATAAATACTTTTTTTTTTTTGAATAAGTAATAAATTTTGAGAGGTTATTGCTTTTTAAGTTTGATACTGCGGTATTTATTATTTTGCATGATCTCCTGGCAGGCATCAACATAGTGATGAAACACCAATGTTTTGGGAAATGCTACTTTATCTCTACATACTCTACTCACCAGATTGGCACTATAAGAGCACAATGCCAACTTTCATCTTTTTCTATGGTGCTGCATTTGGTCTTCTGCATCATCTAGTTGGGTTTGATATTGTCTTTAAGTTGCACTATATGTTACTATGTCTTCTTTGCATCCCTCGAATGTACAAGTATTATATCCACACTGGTGATTTCTATGCTAAACGGCTGGCAAAGTGGTACTTGGCCACATTACTGTTGGGTAGCCTGTGTTGGTTCGTGGATCATGAGTTCTGCAAGAAATTTGCTAGCTGGGGTTTTAACCCACAGGGTCATGCTTTCTGGCACGTCTTCATGGGTTTTAATTCATATTTTGCAAATACATTTTTAATGTTCTGTCGGTCGCATCAATTAGGATGGGAACCTAAAGTTGCCTATTTCATGGGGGTTCTCCCTTATGTGAAGATTCACAAACCGAAGACCCAATGAAAACAAGCTGTGGAGATATAGATTTAGCATAGTTGTGTGGTATTGCATCTTGGAGGCCGATACAGTGACTAATTTTTTGTTTCTTTGTAGGCATTTTTCCGTTGGATGTAAATGATATTTTTTTTGTTTTGGATACATGTGAGAATCGTAAATGTAAACCCCTAGTTCATGGTCTTGTACCATATCCAGTTGTTCCTCAGTTACATGCAGTTTTGGAATTACTAATTGCACACTCTGAACATGGTTTGTCCAAGTACGTAAATTTTCTTGATGATAATATTGAAAACAGGGCCTGTAAGTATATCAACATCTCACCATGTTTTGTTGAAATGATCTGACATCTGATGATGTTCCCTACGTCATTGTTGTGATTCCACTACGGTAATGAGCTGGATGAAGATGTAGGATCTTTGCATCACCTCCATCCTCGTCCTGGTTGACATCCTCTGAAACTAAAGGAGGAGATCAACTTAACAACATTTTAGCTGAAAATTATGGAATCTTGTATCAGAAACAACCTCCAATACATTACTAGGGAATCGACTCGAAGCCAGGCCTAAACAATGATTTTGATGATCTCCTCTTTATGTGTCTATGGAGACGTATTAAGGGGTAATATGGGTTCATGTTGTATCTCCTCTTATTCAAGTTAAGAGTTAAATAAGGTTCGTGATGAGCAAGTTAGATTTTCTTGTTTTCTTTCCATTTCTCATCCATGAAAGCATGAATTGTTTCGGTTTCTAGTTCTTAGGGATCTATTTTGATTGTTGGCACAAAATCCCCAAAATTTTTTCTACCCTTCATTTGGGTCCCAAAAGAGATATTTTAGATGAATATAACATTACTCGAGTCATACAACCTCTTCTCTAAGCGTGTCTACCAAAACATACACTTAATAACTCTCTAGGACTTTATATAACCTTCAATCATTCCAGGTTTTAAGGGGTCTAATCTATAGATGTACATTGAGGTGTTGAGCTGGCTTTGGGCATGACATTTTAGGTTATATCAATTTACAAAACTTATGTGCATGTAAATCTTTCAATTCTAGTTTCATTTTCATTCACGGGATCGAGTCTAATT
Source organism: Amaranthus palmeri (assembly GCA_019776075.1). NCBI lineage: Eukaryota > Viridiplantae > Streptophyta > Magnoliopsida > Caryophyllales > Amaranthaceae > Amaranthus > Amaranthus palmeri. The sequence goes on from JAAKBH010000295.1 coordinate 1,240,048, forward strand.
ATATTTCATTTTGATCAATCAGATCAAATTCAGATCTTATCAATTCAAATACTTCGATCAAACTATATCCCAATCAAACTTATAATAGCTGAGTTTGTGCCCCCATATTCCATATTAAATTACTGGTTATGATATGAATGAAATTAACCCAAAAATATTTCTTGAATCCTAAAGTTTAAAGTACAAAAGCATTATAATTTTAGATTAAATAATGAATATCAAAAATAGAATCGGTTATATAAGAATTTTGTGGGAACTTTAACTTAAACTAGACCCAACTAGAAGCAATAACTAACCCATGCGCCTCGGCTTGTGACAGCGAGCGACGCTCTTATTTCTCAGTTCCAACGCCTATTACAGAACAGAGATCACCACCGCACCGACAACACTCATTGGTTCTCCGCCAATTCCTACCTGGGCTCACTTGTATCCCCACTTTCTCCGACGCTCTTCAAACCTAGCTGCTAGCTCACCCAACTTGTTTGTTCAGGATTTCTGCATTTGATTTCGATCTCCTTGAATTCCGCGAAATTGCACAATCGAGAGCATGAGAAGGTATTTCAGCGCATCAATGAATGTACTTTTTTTTTGGTTCAGATCTCCTAGTATTTTCTGCTTCAGCTGTTTCTGTAATTCTAACTATACGTTTAGGGCTGGAGAAATGGGACAACGAAGACGACAACTGAAACAGTGGAGTGGAGGAATGAAGGGAATGGTAGGGAAGCTTGCAGTTGCCGCATTTGTCCTTGTTTTTTGCACTTTCTCTCTCTTTTCTTCGAGGTCCACAATCCGATCTACCACTAAAACTGAGGTCAGTTCCAAGTGATTGATTTTTGTCTAACATTAAATTCTGAATTCAAAGTATTCGTTTAGTTGTGTTGTGTTCGCTGGGATTGTTTATGATTTTCACGGCACTTGCTGGAAAGTAATACAAGTATTTAGGAAGTGTCCTTAATAACACAGATTTTGCAAACTGATAACAAATTACATGAATAGTTAACTGGTAACAGCATTATTTCCTTATTATAATTTGCAAAATTAGTATCTGTCACATTGACTTGGATTATTCTATCTCTTAGTGTGTGTTTGTGCGAAAATTAGAAAGTTTTGGTTCCATGAAATCCAATAGAAAATTTGTTATACTCTCTTAATTGTATACGTCTAGAACATCTAAGAACAACTAAAGTTCAGCTGGAAGTTAATGAGTAGCTTTAGGGATCTTTAAAATCCTTAAAAGGTGTTGATTTCTGCTTTCTACTGATCTGCAAACGGCTCTGCAAGTTAACTTCAAACTTGAATTTTTCGGCACAAAATTAAAATTTTCAAAAGAGCAGGATTTCTTTAAGGGAAAATTGTTAAAAAAATAACTAGAAAAACTTCACTTTTGTGAAAAAATACCTAGAACAAATTTTTTTGCCAAAAACTACCTAGAAAATTTAATTTGTTTGTCAAAACATACCTACTAACAGAAACCGTCAATGTTTCCGTTAGTTTCTCATGTGCTGGTCACGTGGCCACTTCACCCATTAAAGAACTCCAAAGAGCAGCAGCATTATCATCATCTTCCTCATTCAACAAATAAGAACCCTAATTTTTCAAAAAACCTTTTCCTTCACCATTAAAGAACCTTCTAAATCTATTTTTGTGGTGTTCAATTTAAGTTTCGAAAATCAAGCACAGTATGTTTGGAAGATGAATGGAATGGAATGGCATTCAGGGCTGCGTTTAAAAGATGAAGCACAATATGTTTATTTTGCTGTTTTGAAAACCTAACTTTAGGTGTTTGATTTGGGGAAAATGCGTTTTGGAACCCACGTGTTCTTTCTAATTTTTGACTTTATTATTTTTTTTAATTTGGAAAACTAACGGAAATATTGACGGATTTTGTTGGTAGGTATGTTTTGACAAAAAAATAAATTTTCTAGGTATTTTTTGATAAAAAAAAATTTGTTCTAGTAGTTTTTCACAAATGTGAGGTTTTTCTAGGTATTTTTAAAAATTATTCCTTTCTTTAATTTTTTAAGTTTCTACAGAAAAAATTGAGGTTTCAGGCAATGTTGGTAATCTAATTTTGCGCTATTTAAAAGTGACGCTTCCTTCTTTCATCATATTATATGATAACTGTTGCTGGAACTTTGAAATTATGCTGCTGCATCTGTCAGGTAAATGTGGAGAAACTTTGGCAAACTGCGCCTTCTGATGGCTGGAGGCCGTCTTCCGCACCTCGTTCTGATTGGCCACGTAAGCTTCTTTTTCTTGCGAGATAAGCTATATACTTAGATTACTACTATCATTTTAAGGTTTAATTTTGTTTATCACACCGAAGCTTTCCTTTTCACCTTTATTCCAATGCTGCAGCACCTCCGACTCAGACTAATGGTTACCTGCGAGTACGATGCAATGGTGGCCTGAATCAGCAGAGGAGTGCAGTAAGTTCCATCTATAACTTTCTGTTTAACTGAATTTCCTCTATGACCCTTTTGGGAATTGCATATGTTCCTTGACTTTCTTGTTGATTACTATTGCAAGCTCTAGGTTGTGTTAAACAGTCAAAAGACTCGAAACATGTTTTAAAAATACTACCCCCAATTGGCGATTGCTTGCCCAGTAAAGTTAATCATTCACATATATTGCTTAACTCACGATTCATTTTAATGCTTTTGGATAGCGGTGTTTGGTTTAAATGGAAATATATACATAAAAGGTTAAATTGCTTAGTGTTCATTTGGAAAATAGGTAATAGACTAATTGATCAGGCTATGAGCTACTTGATTTTTTCCATGCAGTTCTAGGAAGATGGTATGTTATTGCCAGGTATCTTAGGTTCCTAACTGATTGATTGCTAAGATTCTCGCAGCATTTTCTTGGTTTTGTCTTTCTCCTGTTGGCTTGAAATGAGAGATTATCAATGACTTGCACTGGCTTTTAGTTTTTCCATGAAATTGAAGGTGCTAAGTACAAGTTCTCGTCATATTTTTTATTACTATCATACTATGATATAAAAGGTTTGGTTATGCCATCATATGATATTTTCTGTTGCAAGTTTGTTATTGGATGGGTTTAGTGCTAGTGTCAGTTGAATTCAAATGTTGTACATATTTTGATTGATTATTCATTACGACATCAATGCAATTGTGAGTTTGGCTCCCTGATCACAATGTATTCTCTTATGTAATCTTGAGTACTTTTTTTGAACTCAGTATAATGTTTTACCTACCTAACTTTCTCCTGTTCTGTAGATTTGTAATGCTGTTCTTGCTGCTCGAATCATGAATGCGACACTAGTATTACCTGAGCTGGATGCCAATTCTTTTTGGCATGATGACAGGTATATACTTGATAGTTCTTTCTTTCTTATATCTATTTGCTCTATTATTTAGCAGAACATCTAAATAATAAAGGAAAAGGATGAGTAGAGGAGTATGTCTAAAAGGTATTCCGTTGCTTGGGCAAATGAAAGAGGGAAAGGTAAGGAGGTGTTTTTTCAAGTCTTTCTTTTTTGGAGTATATAACGGAAATAAAGAAAGGAAGGATGAATAGTGTTTTTTTCATCCTTTCTTCTTCCTTGCCATTTGCTTATGTATGTTTCCATGCTGTTTCCTCTTTGGTTTTGTTGTGTGAATTTTCAAAAAGTGAAACACATCTTTTTTCCATGTAATGATTCTTTGTTGTGTCTGTAGTGGGTTTCAAGGCATCTATGATGTGGAGCATTTCATCAGGACATTGAGGTATGATGTGAATATTGTAGAGAGCATTCCAGAGATTCGTAAAAATGGAAAAACAAAAAAAGTAAAAGCCTATCAGGTATGCTTTGTTGTTTGTTTGCATGAAATCTAAAGCAGTAATGTGTATGCTACTCTCATACATGTTTTGCTTTTTTTTTTTCTTTATTCAGATGCGCCCTGAGAGAGATGCTCCCATCAGTTGGTATACAAATGTTGCTTTGGAGAAGATGAAGGAGCATGGTGCTATCTATCTCACTCCCTTTTCTCATCGTCTAGCTGAGGAAATTGATAATCCTGAATACCAGAGGTTAAGGTGTAGAGTCAATTATCATGCCCTGAGATTTAAGCCGCATATCATGGAGTTAAGCCATGCAATTGTGAATAGATTACGTGCACAAGGTCGCTTCATGGCAATACATCTTCGTTTTGAGATGGATATGCTGGCATTTGCTGGGTAAGTCATCTTTTTGTGTTAATTTTTGAAATTGTATTCAAGATGAATATCATTTTGAGAGATTTCTCGTCTCTGTTCTTTTGCCTCTATTCCTTACTTACAGCAGGTTTTTGTTGATGAATGCATATTACTTATATTGTTTTAAATGTGTTTAAAAGAGCAAAAAGGACTTTTACATTTGTTGTAGGACAAACAACAATTGCTATTAATGTTTGGCACCTAGAGACTATTTGATATAGTCTTCATTACAATTTTTGATCAAATTTTCTAGGTGTTTTGATATATTTAACCCCAAGGAGCAAAAAGTATTGAGAGATTATCGGCAAAAGAACTTTGCCCCCAAGAAACTTGTCTATGATGAGAGACGAGCTATTGGAAAATGTCCGTTGACTCCAGAAGAGGTATGTGATAACCCCATAGTCATTTTTTTTGTGATCTAAGTTTGCAATCGATGATTGAAATTTATGTAAAAAGATTAGCTAAGATAAGATCATTTTCCTCGTCTTTTCCTGATTGTTGAGAGAAGCCTTCTTTATCTTTTTAGTACTCTTGAGACTTCTTGCCTCAAACTCAAATGAGAAAGACAATAGTTATACAGAGTCAAAAGACAACTATATTGAACAGAGTAACAGTTGCTTAATTTGTTGGATCGCATTCGTAGGAATGTGTAACCTGTTGAGTATCCTTGTTAGTGTCTTCTTTTCTCTCACGAGTACAATTCACAAGCACTCCCACATGTATATACGTTGGTGTTTTTCATTGCAATCAGAGTAAAAATGCCTATATCCAATATAGAGGTTGCTGGTTAAAACCTCTTTTGGTGACAAAGGTTCGTGTATATAATTTATATATCATCAAGTTTCTACTGATTGCTAAGCTTTGCCAAACTTATGGAGTAAAACTGTAATTTTTACTTTAAAGAATGAATTTTTTAGCTGCTTCTGACTGTAACTTCATCACTTTCTGGAAGAATCTTTCAGTTGATTTTCTAGCCTTTTCTGTTAACTACAGTTCAGCGATCTTCATGTTGTAGGTTGGCCTTATCCTACGTGCTTTGGGCTTTGATAATTCTACCAGGATCTACCTTGCAGCTGGCGACCTTTTTGGTGGTGAACGTTTCATGAAACCTTTTCGGTCCCTTTTCCCGCATCTTGAAAACCATAGTACTGTTGATACATCAGGACAGCTAGGAAAGAACACAAGGGGTTTGCTGGGCTCAGCTGTGGACTACATGGTTTGCCTCCTTGCAGATATTTTCATGACCACTTATGATGGGCCAAGCAACTTTGCTAACAATCTCCTAGGGCACCGCCTTTACTATGGCTTTCGAACTATAATCAAGCCGGACAGAAAAGCTCTTGCCCCGATTTTCATTGACCGAGAAAAGGGGCACTTTGCTGGTTTTGAAGAAGCTGTGAGGAGTGTAATGTCAAAGACAAGCTTTGGTGGTCCCCATAAGCGCATATCACCTGAATCATTCTACACCAATTCATGGCCTGAATGCTTCTGTCAAATGTCAGCGAAAAATCCTGCTCATAAATGCCCGCCAGAAGACAATATGGAAAAATTACATAGCCGATTAGAAAGTGAGGTTTTCGGTAATCTCTCTGCAATGGAGTCAAACATAACTGATTCTGGATCTCAGAGTTAAAGGAATCTTTGATTTTGACATCTGAAGTCATATAACTCTGTGACATCTACTCAATTCTGAGAGGAATAACATCGTAGGCAGCTTTTCATTCTATCACGTTATTAGTGCAACGAGGAACATGGAGATCCAATTCAGATGCATTGAGGAGCAGGGTGAACTTTTGCAACATGGAGCAGTTGAAAGTGATCGTCCCGGAGTATATGGAAAAAAATAGGGAATTATTTGATTAGATTTAGAATGTGCAAGCAAATTTATCAAACTCGAGCGTAATTTTGTTTTGTATAGTAGTAAGCAGAATGGCCATAGGGTCACAAGCCTTTATCTGTGAAAGGGTATTGTGGATCATCATCATTCATCGGGAAGTATAGTCATGAGTTTCATTATATATATTCTTTTCTGAAATCCGCATAGATGGGATTCATTATAGAACTCATTGCTAAGCTGCTACTTTAATCCTAATCCTAAATTAGTCTAAAAATAGCATAAACATGCCTCTTTGTCATCAACACTCCTTTGGTACCTTCATTGAGTTGAGGAACTGCAAGTTGGTTGGAGGTGCTCTCCTTTATATCCCAAGTCAAAATATTTGTGTTCATTTCATACGTTCAATTGTTGCATTTTTTCAAATTTCAAAATTAATTATTCCTTTATCATACAATTTAATAAAGATGATGTAAAATTACACATGTCAATCTCACAAGCAATCTTATTTAAGGAAATTAAATTAATTAAACTAAATATAAATATAAATATTTGTAATCAAATGCTTATAGAAGGCATTGAATTAACTACATAGATTCAATTTAAAAATAGCAAGTCGGCATTAAAATAATACTCCCTCCGTTCCAGTTTACTTGTCCCATTTTCTTTTTTGGCAATTCCTCATTACTTGTCCCATTTCCTTTTTTGGCTATTCTTTTTTTACCTAAATACCCTCACTTTTCCAATTCCCAATACTCCACTACCACCTTTACAATTAATTTAATCAATTAAAATACCCAACTACCACCTTTTCCAATGGACCCTACTACTACCTTAATATCCGTGTTTGGTCAAATGGGACAAGTAAACTGGACCGGAGGGAGTACCTTTCTTACAAGTTACAAATAATTCTTTATTGATTGAAAATAATAACCTTAAAAATATAATCACATATCTGATTGATATCAAAGATAATAAATTATACAAAATTACATACTCTTAAAAACTAATAACCTACTTTACACTATTTATAGAATCAATATATTATAACTATATTGAATATTGTATATTAATTAAAAAAAATACTTAATAACAATAATTTAAAATTGATAATAATAAGTTTATACTTAATATTTAAATATTTAAAGCTCCATGCATTGCATGGGTTTCTAAACTAGTATCCTATATCTGTGTCCATTTGATATGTTCAACCGTTAAACTTTTTAAAATTTTAAAACATATTTTCAATTTTTCAGGGTGAACTAGATAATAACTACATGTAAGAAAGAAATGAAATTAATTATTCTTATAAATAAACGAACTAAAGTCAAAAGTGAACGGAATAACCCTTAACCAAAGGTTAAGCCTTTGGCTACCTCTATTAGTGTCATTTCTTATTTCTAATCATTAATCATTCTTTTGATATTGGGTGAGCCAATGGAAATGTATGAGTAACATGAAGAAATCTAATGATATGCCACATAAAATATTCTTTATCTATTAGTTTCAATTCTTTTTAATTATTAATTAAATATACTTTAATATTTCTATTTGTTTTATCCATAACAATTCGTTTAATTGAGTCCTAAACAAAGAGGTCAATATATTAGATTTTCAAAACAAATACTAAACTATTAAAATGTCCTTTTTTAGACTTGTTTGGAAAAAAAAAATCCCAACACTTACATCTTTCTTATACTAAAAATCTCAACATTAAAATATTATTTGTAAAATCCTAACTTTAAAACAATTGAATGAAAAATATACATAGATCTAAAAAATAATAGCAAGTATTTGTTGAAACTTTTAAAAAAAAAAATTAAATTTACTACATTTTAATGCAAAAACTAAAGGTACATATATATAAAATTAAATTTTTCTTTATTTGTTTAAATAAGTTTAGCTTTACTAAATTATACTCAACTCCCCTTTTAACTTAAAACTTATTCTCAATAAAAAAGTGTTTTCAAAACCCTACGCTATTACGACTGTGAAAGCCCTAAAACCTTGGAAGCCCTAATCTTCGAAACATTAAAACTGATTTTACCATTGTGGTCTCTCTCTCTCTCTCTCTCTCTCTCTCTCTCTCTCTCTCAGGATTTCAGAGCAAAGCATAATGGGGGAAGAAAATGAAGCAGAAGTGAAATCATTTACGGAACTTGGTGTAAGCGAGGAGTTGATTGAAGCCTGTGCCGCATTAGGATGGACTACTCCTACCAAAATTCAATCTGAAGTCATTCCTCATGCTCTTCATGGTCAATATTTCTGTGCTTTTTACTTCAATCTAGGGTTTAGGGTTTTGTTAATTAATTGAATTTGTCTAACTTCGTTGTTTTTTGGTTTATGGATGAATCATCAGGAAAGGATATCATTGGGCTTGCTCAAACTGGGTCTGGTAAAACGGGTGCCTTTGCATTGCCCATAATTCAGTCGTTACTCAATACCAACCCCCCTCCGCCCTTCTTTGGATGCGTTCTTTCACCTACTCGGTCAGTTTCACTTTATTTTTTTGGAGAAATTGTCATTGATAATGCAACCTGTACTCGATCCGCCGTAAATAAACCCACTTATTATTTATTTTTTTTAATAAACCTACTGAATTGGGTACATTGCTCATAGGATTCCTAGCATGTTTATAACCGGTAAAAAACGGTTAGAACTTTTTTTTTTTTTTTGACATTTTAACCTCCTTCCACTGCATTTTCTTCCACCTGTAATGTACTCCAACTTTCACCATTTTTATGTACTCCATCTTCATTAACATCTTTAAAATCATGATGTATCAATTTGCTTGAAGAAGTTTTCAATGGATTTTCTGAATTTTTTTACTTATTCCATTTGTATGTAGCAACTCTCATTATGCTTGCATTACTTCCATTCATTACAGGCCATTATGCAATTTAAAGTAATCAAAAAATCTAAAATTCCCAACACTGCATACTTCCATTCATCTCCCAAAAGTAGAATCCAACTCACATTAGTGCATTGTTTACATTACATACCAATAGCAAACGATGAAGCATTACGTTATGATTCTAATAGATGTTCAAATAAACATTGAAGGAAATCAAATAAAAAACAATGAATGGAATTCAAATTACTTACCATTTTGCAGAGTGAAAGGTTAACTTGTTAGCAGCAACAATGGAGTTTAATTGCCTTTAAAAATCCCATTCAGTTTTTAATGTGTCTTAAGAAAATGTCTTTAATTAAGGGAGTTAAAAATTGAGTTCATGATGGTGGAAAAGAGAACATGAGTTAATGTGGGTGGCAGAATTAACGGCAAACTCATTTTTTGATAACTAACCGGCTGTAGGTAATCTAGGAGTGCTATGAGCAATGAATCCCTATAGGTGGGTTTATTTAAAAAATAAATAATATGTGAGTTTATTTTCGGCGGATCAAGTATAGATTGTATTATTATTGACAATTTGAAGCTAATGGGTTCCCTGTTTGAGTTAATGGGTTCCTTGTTTCATCATATATAGTATTGTTTGATGTGCATATGATGTAGGGAGCTTGCAATCCAAATTGCTGAGCAATTTGAAGCTTTAGGAGCTAGCATTGGACTACGAACTACTACGGTAAAATTGGCTTTCTTTTCATCATATTAGCGAATGTTACATAGTTGAGTTGATTATTTGTTTGAGGTATCCAATGAAAATCTGATTGTAATTGCTTTCTTTACAGCTTGTTGGTGGAGTGGACATGAACCAACAACAAATTGCTCTCGCCAAACGTCCGCATATCATAGTATGTGCTGCTTACATTTATTTGTTTTTTTGATACTGAAGTACTTGATTTACTTTTGCATTGGATTCATGTATATGTTATAATGGTTGAAAAAACAATTCAATAGAGTCCCAAACTCTATAGAGTCTATAATTTTTAGCCTCTTTCTTTCCTTATTAGTTGCATCTGCTTAATATTCCATGTGCTTTCAGGTGTCTACACCTGGTCGTCTTATGGATCATTTGACCAATACCAAAGGCTTCTCACTTCGTTCCTTGAAATACCTGGTAATATTGATTTGTTGCAAGTTCCAACCCCTTTTTTGTTTGGATTGTGTACTTTGTTCTCCTTTGTTCTCGTATTTTATAGGTCTAATTGAATGCATTTGATTTTTTTTTTCATGTATTATGGAAATTAGGCCTGCATCCATTATCCTATTTGTCTATTGAGCAATACCTTGATCATGTTTCCTCTTGTTATCTTGAAGGATGATTGTAAAAAATCACATTGACCTTACATTACTTAGATGTTGGTGCAATAGCCAATATATGATTATTTATACAATTATTTATAATGGTTTGTTTAAATATATGGTTTTGGGAAGAATGGGAAATTACTATGACGTTGATGGAATGCGTGTTGTGAGGCTTTGTGATGGTTGGAGACTTGGAGTGCGTATATAATGTTGCAATCAACCCTCTAGAAATTTTTATTGTTTGTGTTTGTGTACATAGTAACACATTGTCAATTTTCTACTGTCACGTCTTTTAGTGTTCATTATGTTGAGATTCACCCCTACTTCCCAGTCCCATTAAGGAGAATATGGGAAATGTAATTGGAAATAATTTTTTAAATATTTTCTTTTTGTTTGCAAAATGTCTATGCATACCCATTTGTCTTGCAATTGCTAAATTTTGTTATATTCCTTGTTTATTTTAAGTTGGATTTTATTCTCATTGAGGGCTTTGTGTTCTTGCCTTTTGGTTTTGGTGAGAAAAATGAGTTACTATCATTGGTGGCCTAATGCTTCGATATGCAAGTCAATTACAAACAATAATGTACCTGAAAAATGTTGTATACATCGACCTTTTTTGATGTAATAGTTTTGTTGGAAAAGTGGAAAATGAATCAAGGGACAACATTGGTATTAGCTATCATAATTTTGATTCCCCTGTATGTTTGGCTTGAAAAATACTAGAATGAGCAATTCCAACCTTAACCACCCATCATCTTCTCTAATTCTTTAAACATGTTTTCTTTGTATGTTGGTTTCATCTAGGACCTTTCAACATTGCAATCACCACATAGGTGACCATCCTAGCTAGACCCCCTTTATCATTATTATGCATATCACACACACTGCTTAGTCCATTACCCATCAAAGTTGATGAGTTGGAATGCCTCTATCCACCACATCTACCCTTGTCAATATTAAGTTTCTTAAACACCATCGTAGACCATTGAAATCACATCCCAGTAGCCCATAAGTCATAATCCTCAATCCACCACCTTACAAAAAAGGGTCTTAACTACTCTTAAACGACTTAACATGAGTTGTGAACCAACATAGGGGCACGAATGTCAATAGTTGTGTTTTTTTGGCTTCAAAACCAAAAGGCAAAAATTTGATTACATGAGGCTACCAAAATATGGTTGTACTCATGTCAACACGACATATAATGGGACACATGTTGGTTGGACACGATCACCTTGATTTTTGTCTAAATTTGATGTTAATTGAGTTGTAGCATTTGCTATTGTTAGGTTCTGTTTCTCACAAGTTTCAAAGTAACAACAATAAATCAAAATATGGGAAAATTTACATGGTAGCGACCTATTTCTACTTGACTTGGGTTTGGGTGGGATCTTAGTATTCAGTACTTTACTTTTGAATATTTTGGATACAAGGACATCGTCCTAGTATTGGATACGAAAAAAATTAATTTCTTGAATAAAATGTAAAATATTTAAATTGCCTAAACATATATAAAAAATATTTCATTAATTAATATATATAGTCAAATAAAATTAATGTAGGATCAATTGACCATTCTTATTCTTGATTGGACTTTAGAAGAATTGAAAATATTTTTTTTTTTGAATAAAAGAATTGAAAATATTGAATTGCCTAAATATATATTAAAAAGAGTGCAAATCAACAATGGAGAAGGCGTGAAGAATGATGATGATTTCCATAAAGATAATTTTGGTGAAATTTCTTCAATTAGGCGACCATAAGCCCTAATTTTCAACCTTTATGCTGCAAAGTTAGGGCTATAATTTTCAGATCTAGTCTAGGGATTTGAAAAATTCATAAACCCCAAACTTACGATACTATTATAATCTATTTCTTCTGGATGTCGTACCTATGTTCGGTGAGTGTACTAGACGCATATCCAACATACTGGCCTCCAGTGAGACGATAAAATTGGCAAGTTCTAGTAACATAGGTAGCAACCAATTTTCAGTAAACGCGAGTGGTAACATTTTTTTTTCCACATGTTAGAAATTAATCATCACGTTTATAAAAATTGTAGCAAAATCAGTCAAGTATTTGTTAAAAATGAATGAAAAACCAAATATGCCTTTATTGTTTGTATTTTATGTATTTTGAAAATAAAAATAAAAGAAAAAAACCCTAGATAACCCAACTCCACCCAGCACCATCGAGTTACCCACCACCACCCATGCGCACCTGGGGCACACCTAGCACCACAAAGCCTCACCCACCTTACCCCCTCCATTTGCTCCTCCATTTGCATGTAACCATCGTGTTTTCCAACCTTAATCGGCCTCGTCATCCATCGCGACCATTACTTTAGCCACCACAAACGCTACAACTTAGGCACCATTATCTGCCAAAAAACACGACCACTCTAACAATCCCTTCATCTCGAACTAGATGTTGCTTAACCCACATCGAAAAACAAGTTTGATGCTAGGAGCCCCTTGGATGAAGGATGTTTTGGGGTGTAAGGTTGATTGGGGGCTGTGTTTTTTTGCTGGGTATTGGGGGTACAATGGTGGGACAATAAGGAAAATGATTGCACTGGTGAAGGGGTTGGGAGTTGGGGGAACGGTGGGGAAGGGTCTGGGTGGATGAGTTCAAGGGTTTGATTTATTAACATTATAAAAGGCAAAAACTTTATAAAACCTTATAGTTAATGAACTGTGCTAATTTTTACCTAATTTGCAATGACTTCTATAATCTGAAACCTTGCTACTACCATGTGGAATTAACTAAAAAAATTGCTACCACTCGCATTACCTTAAACCTGATTGCTATTATGTAGAATTTCCCTTATAATATTTAGCTCTTAATGTTTTTTAAACTTAAGTTCATACTATGCTTACTTTTTATACAAAGATGTAAATATTGTCGTGTATGTGTTCAAATTATTGTACAATGTCCACATTCTCGAAATTAAAAGATTTGAGGAGTCCGAGACATGTGTCAGAGAGCGTCTTGGATCTACTTTTAATAGATACCAATATAATTTGGATGGGGACCATGTCTTGTACCAATAGTTTTCTTTATTTCAATTAACTTTTTGGTATTCATGCTTTATGTGATGTTTCTTTACAATGTTATCCAATTAACATTATTGATCCATTCCAATGTTACTTAATGAAACTGATGGGCAAAATTGGTCAGAGTTTTGTATTTTGTTTTGGAGTTTTATACATTCTTGAGTAAGAGTATATCTTGCCGATCTTCGGCAAACAATGGAGTAATTTTCTTATGAGTTAAATTTACATTTTCATGTTTGGTGCAACTTGCAAGTAGGCAAGTATCATACTACATGGATGTTTTCATTTAGTATTGTTGCTTCTTAATTCTAATTTGACAACTTGTTGGCATGTGTACTAATAATTGATTTTCACTAATTGTAGGTGCTGGATGAAGCAGATAGATTGTTAAATGAGGACTTTGAGAAAGCACTTGACGATATTTTGAAAGTTATTCCTCTTGAAAGAAGGACGTATCTATTTTCTGCCACTATGACGAAAAAGGTACAATGTGACATTCCACTTATGCAATCAAGATGTGTATACTCATTAGTCATTACATTTTTTGTTCATCATATTTGATTGTTTGTAGTAATTAGTTTTAGTGACAAGAAAGAAAGTGAATGGAACTAAATATAAGTTGATAGGGGACAGGGTGTCAAAATTTGTGATCACCTATTCTTGACGTGGCTTTCACTTGTTTGTTCTCCCCAATTTTCTTAATTTATTGTATGGGAAAAGAAAAAGTTAATACAAGCTCTATTTTATATTTTAGGTGATTAGATGAGGCTCTTTCCTCACATCTATTTTTATGCCTTCAATTTTGCAGGTTAAGAAGCTCCAAAGGGCTTGCTTAAGGAATCCAGTTAAAGTGAGATTCTGATGTGCTATGTGAAAAAGATATTCTAAAGCTTGTACATTTTCATTCTCCCTAATGGTATATTTTTGTTCAGATTGAGGCAGCCTCTAAGTATTCTACTGTTGACACTTTAAAGCAGCAATATCTTTTTATTCCAGCTAAATACAAGGTTTGTCTTCTTTTGAATATCTTGATTGTTATATAATGAGTGAGAAGCTATCTGGTGGAATTCTGGGACTTTCTTTCTTGTGGCTTTGATAATTGATGAACGACGATATGAGAGTGTGTTTTGCAACATGTTTGATGAGTATTTTTGGAGTATAAGAGAAATTGGGTAGTTATTGTATGAATCAAACACAAAAGCCTAAAATTTTGTGGAGTTTTTTTTTGAGATTTGCTACTACTGACCTTTCGTTACTACTATATATAATATCCCTTATCATTATTATTATTCGCTTGAATCATAATACATTACTATGGGTTTATAATTGTCAATTGTCTAATGATAGTTGACAAAAACAAGTGATTAAGGTATAAGGTATTTTACACAATATATGTTAATTTTCAATGGAAATTTAGAAGAACAAATTATAAACATGCTGGGTAGGGTTGTAGAGCGTCTAGAGGGCTCTACCCATTTGAGCCCTTTTTATATTTTATTTGTCAAACCCATTATTATATGCTACTTAAAGGTGTCATCATATAAATATTATGCTCCATATTTCATATTTGATTTACACCTCTTATAAAGGCGCATTTGTGCAAATATTAATTGTAGTTGAATAAGACAAATAACAAACAACAAATGAGGTGAGAAAATGAGTTGATGAAATTTATAGAGAATGAAATTATGGATAAGAATTGAGATTAAAAGAGAATTGTGGGGACCATTGCTAAAAGAGAAAAGGGTGCAAAAGTAAGTAGGACAACCTAAAATATAAATTAGGTTAAATTAAATGGGACATGAGTATTATGGAAAAAGAAGTTTTGCCGCCATGGTTTAAATCATGGCCAATAGGTATTTGTTAGAATAAATCTGTTCGTAGCTTTGTTTCTTGATTTATCTTTTTGGTGTTAAGGTTTTGGCTATGACGTTGTTGATGTGCTTGTGTTGTTGCGGTTGTGTTGTAATTTATGTGTTTTTTAATCCATTGTATGGGACATGCTTAGTCTTAATGTTAAGATATTATGTTACTTCTGATTATTTAAGGGCATATTTGTATAATGCTTTGTTTTCTACCTGCGACATTTAAACCTTTTTTTGCTATTTTTCTTGCTCTCACATCCCTTGAGTTTTCCCCTAAATAAAAATTTTCTTTTTTAATTTTCTTTTTCGAGAGAGTGGGTGGAGAAAGAGTGTGTACTGGATAGATAGAGATACAAAGTAACAATCCTAGTAATAATGGGGGAAAACACAAACATATACGTTTTTGGAATTTGGGGCAAACTCAAGGGACAAATAATATTTTGCTAGTGAACTTCAATATGTTGTATGCTGTGTTATATACCCAGGAGTGTTATCTCGTTTATATTCTGATGGAGATGTCTGGAAGTGCAATGGTTTTCACTCGTACGTGTAGTGCAACTCTTATTTTATCTGTCATGCTCCGAAATCTTGGTTTAAGGGCTGTTCCAATCAATGGAAGAATGACTCAGGTTTGCTTCCTACTTGTGTACTCTTGCGTCCTAAGTACTATTAATATTTATTTCTTTATATATTTATGTCTTATATATTTTTAGTTATATCATATTTGTCCTTTCTAAAATAAATTCTCCTTGTGTTGTAGGCAAAACGTCTTGGAGCACTCAACAAATTCAAAGCAGGAGAATGCAATATTCTCATTTGCACTGATGTAGCGAGTAGAGGTCTTGATATACGTTCAGTGGATATGGTGATTAACTATGATATTCCTGCTAATTCCAAGGTTAGTTTTTTCATGCATGTTGTATGCATGTTGTCTTAAGTTCTGTGAATTATGCCTATTTTCTTTTTCTCCAAATCTCCAATGCTTATGCTGTTATATGGATCCTTGATGGATCAACCTGTGTCACATGATCGCTCACTTCCCTAGCAAATCCCAATTCGATTTGGTTGTTCTAATGTTCTCATTTGTGGGTCAAATCGCGTGAATAATCAATTTGAATTTGTAAAATCATTGACTTGATCTTGAAGGGGTTTTATTCTGAGAGAAAATAAAAACATAAGCCGACTTACAAGGAAAGAGAATTAGTGGCATCCCTTGATTTCCAACTATCCCGTCCAAAATCGATATGCTAATTATTATAATCGGAATTGTGTGGTTGTCTATTGATGCGCCACATGGAAGAGGCGCTTAAAAAAGAGAGAAAGTTGATTCAATAGAGCATTGGCAGCTTCCTTGAGTAAATGAAATTTGATTAAACCCTAATGTCTTCTCCACGTAAGAGTTTGTATGTATTAAATGAAACAAAACCTAAGAAATTTCTCCCACTCCAAATTCCTTTTTTGTTCTTTTTTCTCTCGAAGTTTTTATAGTTTTTATATTGGGAATTTTGGTATGTACATTATTATGTGACAAGGGCCTTTAATTCTTCTATCAGCTTGATTTTCAATTTTTCTTGCAATGACATTTGTCTTATATGGGGAGCAAGACAGACTCTATTTTCATCAAATACT
Source organism: Amaranthus palmeri (assembly GCA_019776075.1). Lineage (NCBI taxonomy): Eukaryota > Viridiplantae > Streptophyta > Magnoliopsida > Caryophyllales > Amaranthaceae > Amaranthus > Amaranthus palmeri. Next base: position 1,256,836 of record JAAKBH010000295.1, read on the forward strand.
CTAAAAGCAGAATTTGACGCAGGATTAGAAATCATAATTGCAGGGATATCCTTTGCAATTTTCGATAATGTTGGATATTCAATGGATTTTTCTTAAATATTAAAACAATCTTGTACAATTTAAAATTGATTTTTAGAGATAAATATTATTTCAACATGTGAAAAGGATGAGGATGAAGAAGGTATATAACTATGACTATTGATTAGTAATGCATTCACTTATCATTGAATGGATGTTAGGCTTGTACAGATGAAGAAAATCTTGCATGATCATATACGTCTAGTATCTTCTGTATGCCAATAGCAAGTTCTCATTCTTCATCGGCCATACCTATTTACGACTTGACGTACATTCATTTTGAAAATATGTAATATAATTGTGTTATGACGAGATAATATTTAATTGTTTTTAACAAATCATGGGTCGAGTTCCAACAGTTTAACTTCCGATATATCTTTTTAATATATTGTGGTTATATAAATGTTCGTACCTCTTCTCAACTTGTTTTATCTAACCCGTTAGCTATACTTATGGGATCTAACAAATTATCTTTTAATACATGCTTGTCAATATAAGTGGATTCAGGAGCACATCATCTTTTTTTAATAAAGAAAAGATATTAAAAAAATCCAGTGTACTTGAGGGATAAGTTTCATCCATGAAACTACTAACATAATAACCGTTAGTTCAGTTCGATAAAAATCCCCCAAATAAACATTCTTTTAAAATCCAAAAGCTTTCATCCATTTAGATTATAAAGATCTGCCAGATAAACATTCTTTAAAGACGTTAGTATACTTCGATTGCATCTAATTGACGATGCCATTATGGATTTCAGGATTACATACATCGAGTTGGAAGAACAGCTCGTGCTGGAAGGTCAGGGGTTTCCATCTCATTAGTAAATCAATATGAACTCGAGTATTTCATCCATATAGAGAATTTGATAGGTGAGAAGCATTTTGAGGTTTGTGATATGCAGTCTTTATTTTTGTGGCCTTTGTTAACCATGTGAACTACAGGCAAAAAGTTACCAAAACACCCTGCCGAGGAAGAGGAAGTTCTGATCATGTTAGAGCGTGTTTCTGAGGCGAAAAGGATCGCACATATGGTATATATATTTACACTGTTATTTTTATTTCTCTTTTGTTTTAAAGTGATGACTTTTTAGTTCCCTGTCTTGTTATGTTCGCCTTCCTGTTTATGCTAGCTAGAAGATATTCAACGTGTTAATTTCCTGATCCTTGATCTTCTGGATAGACTGAACTTTAATGAGTTGTAACTAGACTATTTTTTATATTTCGTGTAGAAGTTCTTTTGAAAAACTGCTATGACAATAGGATAATAAAAGAGTAGATGAGAGATGACTAGCATATGGGTGTTTTCCAAAGTTGGGTGACTGGGCAACTAGGAAGAGGCTCTTGTGACAAAAGTAGAATCTTTTGATTTGATCTTAGTTTACACGGGGAAGTTTGTGTGGATTGATATCGTGCACAATGCAAACATTGTAACTTATAGGCAAAGTTATGTGATATACAACTAATACAAGTGCTGAAAAGAAAGTGGTATTTTGGAAACCTGAAGGGGTGGAATTAAGCTTTTTAATGGAGGACAATGCTTGTGGTTTCTTTAGATTGCTTTGTTTGAGTAGGCTCATATATGTTAGCAAATGATTTCAACTTACTGTTGTAATAGCTATATCAAACTTTGCATGATGATGACTTCGAAACTTCATTGATACGGCAACTTTGAGATTTGCCGAGGTTGGGGGCCAGCGTAGTTGATACTTGATAGCTACTAGCTACCTTTGTTTTCCGTATTATTTGTTTTGGATTATAGTCATCAAACGACGCTGTTCTCTGGGATATGTTCGAGTCATGTGAGGGAGCCTTGATAAAATTACCTCATGGGACATTTTTGTCTGAATTATTTTCATATTGTCGATAACATTTATGTCAATTTGACGTGTGTTTGTGCTGGTCGAATAAAAATAATGTCACCTTGAGAAGTTCAACCATCTTTAAATTCAGTGAGAAATGTATGCTGGTGTAGGGTGTTTCATGACTAAGAAGTGTATTAAACTGCTGAATTTGTTTTCACTCACAGAAAACCAAGGAGTCAGGGCAGAAGAGAGGAAGAGAGATGGATGATGAGGAAGGGGAGGAGATTCAGAAGTACTTGAACAAGGGCAACAAAAGTGGCAGCAAAAATGGCAAGAAAAGTGGCAAACCAGCCAAGAAATTTAGAAGATGAACTTCACCTGATTGGTTTCACCGGCTTTTTTGTTAGAAACATATTGGAGCTTTTAGTTTATTGGCAAAAGCCAGAGATATCTAATGTTATGTAATTCTATGGAACTAAAGAGTAACATTTGGTTGTTCATGAAGCCAGTGATAACAAATCTGTTCCAAAGCTGTAACTGACTTGCCAATGTGCGGCCTATATTTTTTTCGGCATTTTAAAGAAAAGAAAAGAAAAGAATTAAATAGCCCATTTAATTTAATTATATTTATGTAAATATTGATTGTAATATTACTATTTGATAATTTTAATTCTTAGAATTAAGGATATTTATTGTGAAGGTCGAGTTAATAAAAGAAAAGAAGCAAAATGGCGCAAGTAAAAAATACGAGAAAGGTCCCACTGATTCTAAACCCTCATATAGTCATATGTCCGTACTTTACTTCTGCAATTAGTTCTTCATTCATAGTTGTCAATCTAGTGATTTTAGTTTCTTTAATTTGAGTACTTTCTGAACTGTTTGAAGTATCTTATTTGATTAGGTTGCATGTTCTATGTACAAGCACGTAGTATTATGTCAACATAATCCATATATGAAATTTAATTCAAAAACTATAGTGCTTCATATCAAATTTGTATAATGTAAATATGCTTCATCTCAAACTTGTTCAAGTTAATTTTTTTCCCACACATGCTTGATATTGTACAAGCATGTATATGTTAAATGAGCGATTGTTCGACTCATACACATTTTGAATTCAGTTCCTCATGAATTGAATGCCACTTTGATAGCCGATTTTCAAGTTGAATGACACTCAATAACATTCAAGTCAATAGAGAAGCAAAATCAAAATCAAAATCTCAATAAGAATACATCACATTACAAAGGATAAATTACATGAACCACATTAAATTGTAATCATTTCCTATTTTTGTTTTTCAGGAGCACCAAGAGACAATGAAACTCATGTAAGAGTACAACACTAAGACAATGTTTTAGAAATGCTTTTAAACAGACATTTACAAGGGCGGTAAAGACAAAAACATACAAAGAAGGTGATCTACAATGTGCACAAGTTCAAGAAAAAAACCCCAAAAAGAATGTCATGGAAGATGGAACGAAGCATAACCAGAAAAATCTAGCTAGAAGGAAGAGCCCTCAGCTTGTTTGCAACATAAAGCAGATGACTGATATTGGTTGAAGGATAATTCTGCAGGAGCTTGAGATTGGAAGTAAAGTCACCAGCAAGAAGCCGTCTCCGGATGAGAATTAACATCGCACAACAGATCCTTAGCAGTGTTTCCTGCCAGAGGTAACTATCAGCTGATAGTCTTTCTAAAGCTACAAGAATATATGTTGCATAATGCAACTTTTAGCACGGATGATATTACATAAAATTTAATCATCTAAAATGCGCTTGTATGAATGTTAGAAACTGTGGACATATACACATTAGCGTCTTTCATATAAGTATAATTACTATTCTTGTGCTGGTAGATTACAAGTTCAGTACAATCTACCCCTATAATATTGCAAGTCCATATTACCTGTCAATTTGAATTTATTTTATAACTTTTCCATTTCTTTGCCCAACAAGTCAGCAGGTTTATGATTACTCTGCTACAAGACAAGGTAGTTCACACATAGCTAGAATAACTCGCAACAGGGCATATATCTGTTACTTTTAGACTCTCTGATTCATAAAAGAAATGGAGAGCACAGTTCATACATGCTACCTACCCTATATTAAGTACGTTAATGTTAACAAGACACAAAAACCAATCTGCTCATTAACTCGAGCGTTCCACTGTAAAATACTACACTGGGAAAGTAAAATAAAGTATATTAAAAACCAACACACCTGTGGCCCTTCAGAATCACTTAATAGAGTGTCCCAAATACGAAGGCTGTCAGTGAAGTCAAATTCTTGAGTCAAGAGAAGAGTTATCCATCTAAATGCATAAAACTGGGGATTAACCTGTCATAAAAAGAGAAGGCAGTTAAGCAAATATTAAATAAGGTTAAGGTGTAAAACAAGCTTGCACATCTAACTCGCAAGTTGCAACATATGCTTTTCCATTCAAGGAATGATTTATGCTCTGCATTTAAACGAAACACCGGCTCGTAGGAGGTACTATTATGAGATTGATAGTAGAGTACACCAATTGGACCATTGGATGAATGCAATTGTTTGATAGATGGGAACGACCAAGTGGGTGTGTAAGTGATATGAACAGAATAGAGATAGCATAAGGAACAGTGCTAATAAGAATAGGTAAGTGGCCATGTGGGAAAAGTCTTGGGAGTTGGGAGGCTTTGCAAGTCCTTATTTTCACACCCCTTCTTAGAGGTGAAGCTTCAAATTAGACATGCTGCTGTTTGAGTATTCAGTTTGTTTATCGGAATCATGTTGCAAATTTCTTTCTTTTGAGAACATTACTCTTCTACTTCTATTAAATAAATGTCTTCATTCAGTCTGCCAGTGGCTATTGTCAATCTGGCGGCTAGGCAATATTAACTATTAAGGGGGTGTTTGGTATGAGAACATAAAATGTAATGGAAAAGGAAATGATAAAGAGGAGTAAGGGTAATAGTATGGGTTGTAGTTATATGTTGTTTGGTATAAAAATGTAAGGGAAATACTTACTTTATCATAGAAGGAAAGTTTGTTACTTGACATAAATGAGAGGTAACAAAATAAGGGTATTCATTACCCTTAAGAAAGGGATTGGGTTAACCTAATATCATACCAAACAAAAATTGTGGAGTAATGGTAATTGAATCCATTACTTGGTATTAAAAAGTTCATACCAAACACCCCCTAAGAGTAGTGATCAGCAACAGAAGAGCCAGGTACTCAACTCCCATGTATGAGAAAGTGGAAAGCAGAGACATTTTATTTCTAATCTATTATACTGCCTACTTACACCTCGAATAAATGTAATAGAAATAATGAAACCTTCATTCTATTCTTGCGCAATAGTGCACTAATTTCTTTCGTGAGATGAGAATATCAGTAAAGTCATTGCTTAAAAGTAGCATAAGAATAAATTCAATTACAGGTCTGCAACATCACCACCAAACACAATACGGCTCCACCTCAAATTGTCGATGAAAGTCGATATTCATGTGCATGTATCAAAGATTATGATAGTCCTGAGTTATAAAAATTCAATGCTATGCTATATAACAACATGCTACGCTATAACAGCAATGCTAACTAAACATTATGCAATGCGTTTTTATATGGTTCCAAGTTGAAGCCCCTTTATAGAAGAAAAAAAAAATTCAAGTGAAATAAAATTGAAGGATGCATTAGCCATACATGGAGCTTGGAACAGAAATTTGACCCCTTAAAAGTTGTAATTGCATATTACCTTACAAGTGACCTCCAAGTGACGCCAAAGCTCTTCATCGTGTTCCTTTAAAAGCAGGGACAACTTTGTGATTGTGGAGCGGATTCCAACTACACTATTATCAAGTTGCTGACAGAAATTATCCCTGAAACCACTAAGCAACTCGACAAAACAAAAGAAGGTATCTGCTTCAGCAGCAGCCTGCAGAAATACAGAGAACAAATTCACGCAGATTACAACATGGAAAAACAAGACAAGAGAGGTGAGTCAAATCTTGAAATAAAAAGGAATTAGTGACTGAAGAAGGAAAGAATGGACATAAGATGAAGCCAAGGAACAAAGAGAAAAGGAGCTTGGAGAAGACTGAAATTGTAGAAAAAAAAAAGAAAAAGGTGCAAAGGTGAAGATAAAAGAAAGGGTAAGTAAACAATTTAGAGCAGAAGGAATAGTAAAGAAGAGAAAATCCAAAAAAAGAAAGTCCATCCAAGGGTTTAAACTATCGCTTTAGGTTATCAAAGTAGGGATTAAGGATACAACTCAAATTATTAGTGGTTGCTCCAATTCCTTGTATAGAAAGAAGTAACACCATAAGAGCAGATGGTAAAGACAAGCATACCACATAAGTGGTTAATGACGCTAAAAAATTTCAAGATACAAGAAGTTAGTAACACGCTTATGTTACATGTACATAAATCATGTGGCCCCCGTATAGGCAAGGGAGCATGAGTAGGTCGTTGGATTTGATCTTGTGGAATAAAACATAGTTAAGTTGTTAACTTTATCTTTTACCTTATATTTTAAATAATTTAGAGCCGGCACCCGATAATACTGATTGAGTACCCCTCTTTCAAGGATCAACACTTTTATGACATATGGCGAGATGAGGAAAATTTTCTGACTCCGTGATAGCTCAAAAGGACCCTTAGTATGCCTTGGCAGTCACACCATATTGCATTTGTGGGCGATTTGGCTACAGAAAGGAGATTTTAAGACCCAAAATATATCGATAGGACCTATAGAGAATGTGGGAAAATATTTGGAAACATTTTAAGTAAACATTCGAGAAAGGTAAGATATATCCCATTTTAAAGACTATAAATCACGCTTTTAGGGTGTTCTGACTAATTTTATGACAATGTGAGAATACAATATAACAATTAAGTCAAAAAACCCTAATCCGGTAAAAAACACCCTTTATATGCCTTTGGTAGTTGCACCACAGTGCATATAATAGCTATTTAGCTAGAGTAAGGAGATTCTTAGGACCCATATATCCAAAAAGGACTAATAAAGAGAGTGGAAAAGGTTAGATGAATATTCTAACCAGCGCCCGAGATCGGTCATAAGTACCTTATTTTAAAGGCTGTAACTCACTCTTCCTAAAAATTTTTTGACAGAGTGAAATTGCCATATAGTTATCCTCATAGGGTTTCCACGACCCCTAGAAATCTATGAATGGCAACAAAAATACCACACAATGAGCTCCAAAAGACCCTTTATATACCTTGACAGTCGCACCATATTACATATGTGAGCAATTTGGCTAGGCTGAGAAGATTTACTAACCCCAAATATATCGATAGGACCTATAAAAAACAATGAGTGGCATAAAAAACACCACATGATGGGCTCAAAAACACCCTTTATATGCCTTGGCAAATACACCAAAATGCATATGAGAAATTAAGCTAGAGCAAGGAAATTTTAAGACACCAAATACCGTGAAAGAACTTAAAAACAGTGTGAAAAAGGTTTTGAGAATATTCTAAGTCGGTACCCGAGATAGGTCATAAGTACCTTATTTTAAAGGCTATAACTCATGCTTTCAGGCTGTTTCGAAAAGCGTTTTGACAATGTGAAATTATAGTACAAGAATCCTTATTGGGTTTCCACGACCCATAGGAAAGAATTAATGGCAACAAAAATACCACACGATGAGCTCAATAAGACCCTTTGTATGCCTTGGCAGTCACACCATATTGCATATGTGAGAAATTTCGCAAGAGTGAGGAGATTTTCTAACCCAAAATATATCAATAGGACTTATTGAGAGTTTGGAAAATGTTTTGGGAAAATTTGAGCCGACATTACAGATCGGTCTTAAGCATCCAAATTCAAAGGCTATGATTCACGTTTTTGAGTATTCTAAAAAATTTCAAGAAAATGTGAGAATGTAATATAACAATCCTCATTTGGCCACCACGCGCCGTAGAAAACCATGAATGGAATCAAAAAGTCCACATGATGGTCTCAAAAACACGCTTTATATGCATTGGCAGTCGCACCACTGTGCATATCAGAGTAATTTTCATAATAGTAAGGAACTTTTAAGACACCAAATATCCCGTAAGGACTTGCAAAGAGACTGGAAAAGGTTTTAGGAATATTCAAAGCCAAAGCCAAAGATAGGTAATAAGTATCCTATTTTAAAGGCTTGAACTCACGCTTTCAGGCTGTTTCAAAAAAAATTTGACAATGTGAAATTGCCATAAAGGAATTCCCATCGGGTCACCACGGCACCTAGAAAACTATGAATAGCAACAAAATACCACACAATTAGCTTAAAGACACACTTTGTATGCCTTAGCTGTCACACCATATTGCATTGGTGAGCAATTTGGCTAAAGTGAGGAGAATTTTTAAACATCGATAAGCCCTATAGAGGGTTTGAGAAATGTTTTAGAATATTTTGAGCCGACATCACAGATAGGACATAAGCACCCAAATTCAAAGGCTATTATTCACGCCTTTTGGGTGTGTTTAAAAATTTAAAGAAAATGTGAGAATGAAATATAACAATCCTCATTGGGAAAAACCCTTCACTAGAATACTATGTATCGATAAGAAAAATCCACATATTGAGCTCAAAAACACTTTGTATACGCCTTAAAAGTCGCACCACAGTGCATATGATAACTATTTAGCTAGAGTAAGGAGATTTTAAGACACCATATCTCCCGAAAGGTCTTATAAAGAGTGTGAAAAAGGTTTGATGAATATTCTAAGCTAGTGCCCAAGATAGGTCATAACTACCTTATTATAAAGGCTATAACTCAAGCTTTCAGGCTAATTCTAAAATTTTTTTGACAATGTGTAATTGCCATATAGTTATCCTCTTTGGGTTTTCACAACCCCTAAAAATCTATGAATGGCAACAAAATACCACACGATGATCTCCAAAAGACCCTTTATATGCCTTGACAATCGCACCATAGTGTATATGTATTTGGCTATAGTGAGGAGATTTACTAACCCCAAAAACATCGATAAGCCAAACTGAGAGTTAGGGAAATGTTTTGGAAAATTTTGAGCCAACATCACAGATAGGACATAAGCACCCAAATTCAAAGGCTATTATTCACGCTTTTTGGGCGTGTTTAAGAATTTCAAGAAAATGTGAGAATGAAATATAACAATCCTCATTGGGTAACGACCTGCCCTAGAAAACTATGAATGACGTCAAAAAATCCACATAATGAACTCAACAACACCCTTTATATGCCTTTGTAGTCGCACCACAGTGCATATGATAGCTATTTAGCTATAGTAAGGAGGTTTTAAGACACCATCTACCCGAAAGGACTTACAAAGAGACTAGAAAAGGTTTTGGGAATATTCTAAGCCGAAGTCCGAGATAGGTAATAACTACCCTATTTTAAAGGCTATAACTCACGCTTTCAAGCTGTTTCTAAAAAATTTTTCACAATATGAAATTGCCATATAGGAATCCCCATTGGGTCACAACGGCCCCTAGAAAACTATGACAGGCAACAAAATACCACACGATTAACAAAAAAAGACTCTTTGTACGCCTTGGCAGTCACGCCTTATTGCATTTGTGAGCAATTTGGCTAAAGTGAGGAGATTATGTAACCCCAAATACATCGATAAGCCCAATAGAGGGTTTGGGAAATGTTTTAGAATATTTTGAGCCGACAACACAGATAGGACATAACCACCCAAATTCAAAGGCTATTATTCACGCTTTTTGGGTGTCTTTAGGAATTTAAAAAAAAAGGTAAGAATTAAATATAAGAATCCTCATAAGGTAAAACCTTTTAATAGAAAACTATGAATGGAACAAAAAAATCCACATAATGAGCTCAAAAACACATTGCATATGTCGTGGAAGCCGCACCAAAGTGCATATGATAGCTATTGAGATAAAGTAAGGAGATTTTAAGACGCCATATCTCCTGAAAGGACTTATAAAAAGTGTGGAAAAGCTTTGACGAATATTCTAAGCTAGCGCCCGAGATAGATCATAAGTACCTTATTATAAAGGCTATAACTCACGCTTTCAGGCTGTTTCTAAAAATTTTTTAACAATGTGAAATTGCCACATAGTTATCTCCATTGGTTTTTCACGACCCCTAGAAATCTATGAATGGCAACAAAAATACCACACAACAATCTCCAAAAGACCCTTTGTATGACTTGACAATCGCACCACCATACTGCATATGTGAGCAATTTGGCTAGAGTGAGAAGATTTACTAACCCCAAATACATCGATAAGCCCAATATATAGTTTGGGAAATGTTTTAGAAAAATTTTGAGCCGACAGCGCAGATAGGACATAAACACCCAAATTCAAAGGCTAATTCACGCTTTTTGGGTGTGTTTAAGAATTTGAAGAAAATGTGAAAATGAAATATATCAATTCTCATTGGGTAAAACCCTTTACAAGAAAACTATGAATGAATTAAAAAATGCACATAATGAGCTCAAAATCACCTTGCATATGCCTTGGAAGTCGCACCACATTGCATATGATAGCTATTTAGGTAGAGTAAGGAGATTTTAAGACACCATATCTCCCAAAAGGACTTATAAAGAGTGTGGAAAAGGTTTGACGAATATTCTAAGCTAGCGCCCGAGATAGGTCATAAGTACCTTATTATAAAGGCTAACTCATGCTTTCAGGTTGTTTCTAAAAATTTATTGACAATGTGAAATTGCCATATAGTTATCCCTATTGGGTTTTCACGACCCTAGAAATCTATGAATGGCAACAAAAATACCACACGATGAGCTCCAAAAGACCCTTTGTAAGCCTTGATAGTGGCACCATAGTGCATATGCGAGCAATTTGGCTAGAGTGAGGAGATTTACTAACCCTAAATACATCGATAAGCCTTATAGACAGTTTGGGAAATGTTTTGGAAAATTTTGAGCCGACATCACAGATAGGACATAAGCACCCAAATTCAAAGGCTATTATTCACGCTTTTTGGGCGTGTTTAAGAATTTCAAGAAAATGTGAGAATGAAATATAACAATCCTCATTGGGTAACGACCTGCCCTAGAAAACTATGAATAACGTCAAAAAATCCACATAATGAACTCAAAAACACCCTTTATAAGCCTTTGTAGTCGCACCACAGTGCATATGATAGCTATTTAGCTATAGTAAGGAGGTTTTAAGACACCATATATCCCGAAAGGACTTACAAAGAGACTGTAAAAGGTTTTGGGAATATTCTAAGCCGAAGTCCGAGATAGGTAATAACTACCCTATTTTAAAGGCTATAACTCACGCTTTCAACCTGTTTCTAAAAAATTTTTAACAATATGAAATTGCCATATAGGAATCCCCATAGGGTCACAACGACCCCTAGAAAACTATGAAAGGCGACAAAATACCACACGATTAACAAAAAAAGACCCTTTGTACGCCTTGGCAGTCACGCCTTATTGCATTTGTGAGCAATTTGGCTAAAGTGAGGAGATTATGTAACCCCAAATACAATGATAAGCCCAATAGAGGGTTTGGGAAATGTTTTAGAATATTTTGAGCCGACAACACAGATAGGACATAACCACCCAAATTCAAAGGCTATTATTCACGCTCTTTGGGTGTCTTTAAGAATTTAAAAAAAAATGTGAGAATGAAATATAAGAATCCTCATTGGGTAAAACCTTTTAATAGAAAACTATGAATGGAACAAAAAAATCCACATAATGAGCTCAAAAACACATTGCATATGTCGTGGAAGCCGCACCAAAGTGCATATGATAGCTATTGAGATAAAGTAAGGAGATTTTAAGACACCATATCTCCTGAAAGGACTTATAAAGAGTGTGGAAAAGGTTTGACGAATATTCTAAGCTAGCGCCCGAGATAGATCATAAGTACCTTATTATAAAGGCTATAACTCACGCTTTCAGGCTGTTTCTAAAAATTTTTTGACAATGTGAAATTGCCACATAGTTATCTCCATTGGGTTTTCACGACCGCTAGAAATCTATGAATGGCAACAAAAATACCACAAAATAATCTCCAAAAGACCCTTTGTATGACTTGACAGTCGCACCATACTGCATATGTGAGCAATTTGGCTAGAGTGAGAAGATTTACTAACGCCAAATACATCGATAAGCGCTATATTGAGTTTGGGAAATGTTTTAGAAAAATTTTGAGCCGACAGCGCAGATAGGACATAAACACCCAAATTCAAAGGCTATTATTCACGCTTTTTGGGTGTGTTTAAGAATTTGAAGAAAATGTGAAAATGAAATATAACAATTCTCATTGGGTAAAACCCTTTACAAGAAACTATAAATGGATTAAAAAATGCACATAATGAGCTCAAAATCACCTTGCATATGCCTTGGAAGTCGCACCACATTGCATAGGATAGCTATTTAGGTAGAGTTAGGAGATTTTAAGACACCATATTACCCAAAAGGACTTATAAAGAGTGTGGAAAAGGTTTGACGAATAATCTAAGCTAGCGCCCGAGATAGGTTATAAGTACCTTATTATAAAGGCTAACTCATGCTTTCAGGCTGTTTCTAAAAATTTATTGACAATGTGAAATTGCCATATAGTTATACCTATTGGGTTTTCATGACCCCTAGAAATCTATGAATGGCAACAAAAATACCACACCATGAGCTCCAAAAGACCCCTTTATATGCCTTGATAGTAGCACCATAGTGCATATGTGAGCAATTTGGCTAGAGTAAGGAGATTTACTAACCCTAAATACATCGATAAGCCCTATAGAGAGTTTGGGAAATGTTTTGGAAAATTTTGAGCCGACATCACAGATAGGACATAAGCACCCAAATTCAAAGGCTATTATTCACGCTTTTTGGGCGTGTTTAAGAATTTCAAGAAAATGTGAGAATGAAATATAACAAACATCATTCGGTAACGACCTGCCCTAGAAAACTATGAATGACGTCAAAAATCCACATAATGAACTCAAAAACACCCTTTATATGCCTTTGTAGTCGCACCACAGTGCATATGATAGCTATTTAGCTATAGTAAGGAGGTTTTAAGACACCATATATCCCGAAAGGACTTACAAAGAGACTGGAAAAGGTTTTGGGAATATTCTAAGCCGAAGTCCGAGATAGGTAATAACTACCCTATTTTAAAGGCTATAACTCACGCTTTCAAGCTGTTTCTAAAAAATTTTTAACAATATGAAATTGCCATATAGGAATCCCCATTGGGTAACAACGGCCCCTAGAAAACTATGAAAGGCAACAAAATAACACACGATTAACAAAAAAAGACCCTTTGTACGCCTTGGCAGTCATGCCATATTGCTTTTGTGAGCAATTTGGCTATAGTGAGGAGATTTACTAATCCCAAATACATCGATAAGCCCTACCGAGAGTTTGGGAAATGTTTTGGAAAATTTTGAGCCAACATCACAGATAGGACATAAGCACCCAAATTCAAAGGCTATTATTCACGCTTTTTGGGCGTGTTTAAGAATTTCAAGAAAATGTGAGAATGAAATACAACAATCCTCATTGGGTAACGACCCGCCCCAGAAAACTATGAATGACGTCAAAAAATCCAAATAATGAACTCAAAAACACCCTTTATATGCCTTTGTAGTGGCACCACAGTGTATATGATAGCTATTTAGCTATGGTAAGGAGGTTTTAAGACACCATATATCCCGAAAGGACTTACAAAGAGACTGGAAAAGGTTTTGGGAATATTCTAAGCCGAAGTCCGAGATAGGTAATAACTACCCTATTTTAAAGGCTATAACTCACGCTTTCAAGCTGTTTCTAAAAATTTTTTAACAATATGAAATTGCCATATAGGAATCCCCATTGGGTCACAACGGCCCCTAGAAAACTATGAAAGGCAACAAAATAACACACGATTAACAAAAAAAGACCCTTTGTACGCCTTGGCAGTCATGCCATATTGCTTTTGTGAGCAATTTGGCTATAGTGAGGAGATTTACTAACCCCAAATACATCGATAAGCCCTACCGAGAGTTTGGGAAATGTTTTGGAAAATTTTGAGCCAACATCACAGATAGGACATAAGCACCCAAATTCAAAGGCTATTATTCACGCTTTTTGGGCGTGTTTAAGAATTTCAAGAAAATGTGAGAATGAAATATAACAATCCTCATTGGGTAACGACCTGCCCTAGAAAACTATGAATGACGTCAAAAAATCCAAATAATGAACTCAAAAACACCCTTTATATGCCTTTGTAGTGGCACCACAGTGTATATGATAGCTATTTAGCTATAGTAAGGAGGTTTTAAGACACCATATATCCCGAAAGGACTTACAAAGAGACTGGAAAAGGTTTTGGGAATATTCTAAGCCGAAGTCCGAGATAGGTAATTACTACCCTATTTTAAAGGCTATTACTCACGCTTTCAGGCTGTTTCTAAAAAATTTTTGACAAAGTGAAATTGCCATATAGGAATCCCCATTGGGTCACAACGGCCCCTAGAAAACTATGAAAGGCAACAAAATAACACACGATTAACAAAAAAAGACCCTTTGTACGCCTTGGCAGTCATGCCATATTGCTTTTGTGAGCAATTTGGCTATAGTGAGGAGATTTACTAACCCCAAATACATCGATAAGCCCTACCGAGAGTTTGGGAAATGTTTTGGAAAATTTTGAGCCAACATCACAGATAGGACATAAGCACCCAAATTCAAAGGCTATTATTCACGCTTTTTGGGCGTGTTTAAGAATTTCAAGAAAATGTGAGAATGAAATATAACAATCCTCATTGGGTAACGACCCGCCCTAGAAAACTATGAATGACGTCAAAAAATCCAAATAATGAACTCAAAAACACCCTTTATATGCCTTTGTAGTGGCACCACAGTGTATATGATAGCTATTTAGCTATGGTAAGGAGGTTTTAAGACACCATATATCCCGAAAGGACTTACAAAGAGACTGGAAAAGGTTTTGGGAATATTCTAAGCCGAAGTCCGAGATAGGTAATAACTACCCTATTTTAAAGGCTATAACTCACGCTTTCAAGCTGTTTCTAAAAATTTTTTAACAATATGAAATTGCCATATAGGAATCCCCATTGGGTCACAACGGCCCCTAGAAAACTATGAAAGGCAACAAAATAACACACGATTAACAAAAAAAGACCCTTTGTACGCCTTGGCAGTCATGCCATATTGCTTTTGTGAGCAATTTGGCTATAGTGAGGAGATTTACTAACCCCAAATACATCGATAAGCCCTACCGAGAGTTTGGGAAATGTTTTGGAAAATTTTGAGCCAACATCACAGATAGGACATAAGCACCCAAATTCAAAGGCTATTATTCACGCTTTTTGGGCGTGTTTAAGAATTTCAAGAAAATGTGAGAATGAAATATAACAATCCTCATTGGGTAACGACCTGCCCTAGAAAACTATGAATGACGTCAAAAAATCCAAATAATGAACTCAAAAACACCCTTTATATGCCTTTGTAGTGGCACCACAGTGTATATGATAGCTATTTAGCTATAGTAAGGAGGTTTTAAGACACCATATATCCCGAAAGGACTTACAAAGAGACTGGAAAAGGTTTTGGGAATATTCTAAGCCGAAGTCCGAGATAGGTAATTACTACCCTATTTTAAAGGCTATTACTCACGCTTTCAGGCTGTTTCTAAAAAATTTTTGACAAAGTGAAATTGCCATATAGGAATCCCCATTGGGTCACAACGGCCCCTAGAAAACTATGAAAGGCAACAAAATAACACACGATTAACAAAAAAAGACCCTTTGTACGCCTTGGCAGTCATGCCATATTGCTTTTGTGAGCAATTTGGCTATAGTGAGGAGATTTACTAACCCCAAATACATCGATAAGCCCTACCGAGAGTTTGGGAAATGTTTTGGAAAATTTTGAGCCAACATCACAGATAGGACATAAGCACCCAAATTCAAAGGCTATTATTCACGCTTTTTGGGCGTGTTTAAGAATTTCAAGAAAATGTGAGAATGAAATATAACAATCCTCATTGGGTAACGACCCGCCCTAGAAAACTATGAATGACGTCAAAAAATCCAAATAATGAACTCAAAAACACCCTTTATATGCCTTTGTAGTGGCACCACAGTGTATATGATAGCTATTTAGCTATAGTAAGGAGGTTTTAAGACACCATATATCCCGAAAGGACTTACAAAGAGACTGGAAAAGGTTTTGGGAATATTCTAAGCCGAAGTCCGAGATAGGTAATTACTACCCTATTTTAAAGGCTATTACTCACGCTTTCAGGCTGTTTCTAAAAAATTTTTGACAAAGTGAAATTGCCATATAGGAATCCCCATTGGGTCACAACGGCCCCTAGAAAACTATGAAAGGCAACAAAATACCACACGATTAACAAAAAAAGACTCTTTGTACGCCTTGGCAGTCACGCCTTATTGCATTTGTGAGCAATTTGGCTAAAGTGAGGAGATTATGTAACCCCAAATACATCGATAAGCCCAATAGAGGGTTTAAAATATGTTTTAGAATATTTTGAGCCGACAACAAAGATAGGACATAACAACCCAAATTCAAAGGCTATTATTCACGCCTTTTGGGTTTCTTTAAGAATTTAAAAAAAATGTGAGAATGAAATATAACAATCCTCATTGGGTAAAACCTTTTAATAGAAAACCATGAATGGAACAAAAAAATCCACATAATGAGCTCAAAAACACATTGCATATGTCGTGGAAGCCGCACCAAAGTGCATATGATAGCTATTGAGATAAAGAAAGGAGATTTTAAGACACCGTATCTCCTGAAAGGACTTATAAAGAGTGTGGAAAAGGTTTGACGAATATTCTAAGCTAGCGCCCGAGATAGATCATAAGTACCTTATTATAAAGGCTATAACTCACGCTTTCAGGCTGTTTCTAAAAATTTTTTGACAATGTGAAATTGCCACATAGTTATCTCCATTGGATTTCGACCCCTAGAAATCTATGAATGGCAACAAAAATACCACACAATAATCTCCAAAAGGCCCTTTGTATGACTTGACATTCGCACCATACTGCATATGTGAGCAATTTGGCTAGAGTTTGAAGATTTACTAACCCCAAATACATCGATAAGCCCTATATAGAGTTTGGGAAATGTTTTAGAAAAATTTTGGGCCTACAGCACAGATAGGACATAAGCACCCAAATTCAAAGGCTATTATTCACGCTTTTTGGGTGTGTTGAAGAATTTTAAGAAAATGTGAGATGGAATATAACAATCCTTATAGGATAACGACCTGCCCTAGAAAACTATGTATATTGTCAAAAAATCCACATAATGAGCTCAAAAACACCCTTTATATGCCTTGGTAGTCGCACCACAGTGCATATGATAGCTATTTAGCTATAGTAAGGAGATTTTAAGACACCATTTATCCGGAAAGGACTTACAAAGAGAGTGGAAAAGGTTTTGGGAATATTCTAAGCCAAAGCCCGAGATAGGTAATAAGTATCTTATTTAAAAGGCTATAACTCACGCTTTCAGGTTGTTTCTAAAAAATTTTTGACTATGTGAAATTGCCATATAGGAATCCCCATTGGATCACCATGTCCCTTAGAAAACTATGAATGGCAACAAAATACCACACAGTGAGCTCCAAAAGACCCTTTGTATGCCTTGATAGTCACACCATATTACATATGTGAGCAATTTGGCTAGAGTGAGGAGATTTACTAATCCCAAATATATCGATACGACCTATAGAAAACAATGAGTGGCATAAAAAACTCCACATGATGGGCTCAAAAAAACCCTTTATATGCCTTGGCAAATGCACCAAAAAGCATGAGAGCAATTAAGCTAGAGTAAGGAAATTTTAAGACACCAAATATCATGAAAGAACTTAAAAATAGTGTGAAAAAGGTTTTGAGAATATTCTAAGCCGGCACCTGAGATAGGTCATAAGTACATTATTTTAAAGGCTATAACTTATGCTTTCAGGCTGTTTCGAAAAAACTTTTGACAATGTGAAATTATCGTATAGGAATCCTTATTGGGTTTCCACGACCCCTAGAAAAATATGAATGGCAACAAAAATACCACACGATGAGCTCAATAAGACCCTTTATATGCCTTGGCAGTCACACCATATTGCAAATGTGAGAAATTTCGCAAGAGTGAGGAGATTTTCTAACCCCAAATATATCGATAGGACTTATAGAGAGTTTGGAAAATTTTTGAGCCGACATTACAGATCGGTCATAAGCATCCAAATTCAAAGGCTATGATTCACGCTTTTTGTGTATTCTAAAAAATTTCAAGAAAATGTGAGAATGTAATATAACAATCCTAATTTGGCCACCACGCGCCGTAGAAAACTATGAATGAAATCAAAAAGTCCACATGATGGTCTCAAAAACACCCTTTATATGCATTGGCAGTCGCACCACTGTGCATATGAGAGCAATTTTGATAGAGTAAGGAGATTTTAAGACACCAAATATCCCGAAAGGACTTACAAAGAGAGTGGAAAAGGTTTTGGGAATATTCTAAGCCGAAGTCCGAGATAGGTAATAAGTACCCTATTTTAAAGGCTATATGCTTTTAGGGTGTTTCGGTAAATTTTATGTCTATGTCAGAATAATTCCCATTGGGTCATCAAGTGCCATAGAAAGCTATATGTGAGCAAAAATTCAATATGATTAACTAATGATCAATGAAGAATGCTCTGCAAAAATTATTTTAAAGTGACAAAATAAGCAGACATGTTACTAATTGATGGATTTGAAATTTGTCAACACAACAACCATTAGACAACCAAATTACTTTGCTCTAATTTTATGGGTTTCATCATTCTAATTCTCATGTTTCCCAGTGACTACAAAATAATAAAAGAATTATATATACTTACATCATTTTCCTCATCTGGATCATTTCTAAAAACATAGAAGAGGGGTGCCAATATCTCATTCATTCCTTGTACATATCGTATGCCAGGATTTAGCTTGGCAAACACAATCAATATGTTCATAAGTGCTTCCTATAGTAGAATAAGAGACGTATTATTAGATGGACAAAATTTGAAAATTCCACTAAACAATCGAATAGATAAATAAACTGACCTGGTTTAATTTTGCAGAAATTGTGTCTCCAGAGAAAAATGGCATATCTGGGTGAGTTCTTTTCACATCCCGATCAATCTGCTCAATGATCTCTGTATCCTAAGCACACATTGTAAAAATCAGTTTTCTTATCTTGTCGATGCATTTATTGAAAGAAACTTGATCCGTACAGAAAGAAGTCCATGCAAATTTCACGGCATAACAATAGGATGAAACTAAGTTATACAAACGAGCAACTAGCTAGAGCAGAACAAAGATCAAATGTGTAAACAAAATAGAATCAAAAAAAGAATTGTAATTACAAAAGATATCTTTCAGTCCAAGTACTAAACTCCCTATCTTCCAATTTACATCAAGTTAATGACTATCTGATCATCAATAAGAAAAGTAGCACCAGCCTCTATCAATATTTTCTAACCATGCTCCAAGTCAAACTATTAAGCTACAGTTAAGTCAACAATGCGAGTAGCTAATGTGATGGTGGAAGTTTAGTGTATTAACCTGAAAAAACTGATTCCAGAGACTTGATTTTCCAAGGCTAAGAGGATGTTCATCCTGATTAATTTCTGATCTTGAAAGTACACAACGACTTTCACCTTTGAGTTCCTGGTTATCAGCAAGTGATGACTTCTCCAGCTTCCTCGAAATTTCAGACTGACTAACCACATAGACATTCAGAAATAGAAAACTAAAGTTGTTCCCGAAAAAAAGAGTGACATTGGATTTTGAACTGGCTATAAAAAAAAAGTAGTTCAAAAAATAGGAGACAGAATAGGAATTAGGATGCGTACGGGAGACATCAAGAGGTCGTCCTTAAAATGCTTGTATTGGGACCTTTTCTTGGCTAATTCAGAAGGCCACAATGTCCGATCACTAGGGAGATACCCTAATAGGAGCTGCCAATTGAATGCAAAGCTTTAATCATTTACACAATTTGATTCATAATTAGATATCCAGATAACATAGTAAAAGGAAACGTACTTTCCAGACAGTAGAGCGGATGCCAGGAGCATCAGGAAGGCCCATGGACGCAAGCCTCCTTACTTCCCTCATATTAATCACTTTCTTGGACAACTTTTTGAAAAAGGAGTAGAAATTAGGTTACGAAAAAAAATGAAAAAGAAAAATAAAAGGAAATGAGAGAGAGAAGAAAACCTCGACTAAGAGGTGAGCTTGACGAGAGATCTCCTCGGGAGAAGGTTGAGAAGTAGATGAAGTGGAAGTGCCATTAGAATGTGAAGAGTCAAGAATTGTAGACGGCGGAGGTGGTGGTGGTGGTGGTGGTGGTGGTGATGGTGGTTTGACTGGAGAAGGAGGCCTAACGATGGATTGGGACACAGAGAGATCCAGTTGAGGTTCGGAGATGGAGATAGTGGAAGGAGGCGTAGACCAAAGAGAAGAATTTAACCATTCTGGAACCTTCTTCTTCTCCTTTTCATTCACCATTTTTGCTTTCACTTTGATTGATTGATTGATTTATTGATTTGAGGAAAGAAGAAAGAATTTGAGGAAGAAGAAGGAGAAGAAGAAGAAGAAAGAACACGTGGTTGTGTTGTGGGTCAGGGCTCAGGGCTCAGGTTTTAACTTTTAACCAAATTCAAGCTTACAACGCCTAACCTTCTCCATCCACCCGCATTCTGATTCTATTAATTTACTCTCATCGATTTTTAAACCTTGTTATTTATTTTTCAATTTGTTGCTTATACATTCATCAAAAGCCTCTTGTAATTTTGGTCAAATATTTATCAAACCCAATTATTCTTCAAATTTATTTACAAATTGTTATATTTATAAATTATTCTAACTAATTTACCTTTATTTTAACAAAAATATTATACTCCTCCATATTCACCCAAGTTGTCCCATTTCCTTTTATGGGCATTTCACCCAAGTTGTCTCATTTCCTTTTTTGTCTATTTGTTTTTTACCTAAATACCCTCATTTTTCCAATTAATACCCAACTATCACCTTTACAATTAATTTAATCAATTAAAATACCCTACTACCACCTTTTTGGTGGACCCCATCCCACTCTTAATATCTGTGTCCAACTCAAATGGGACAACTTGGGTGAATAGGAGGGAGTATAATACTACCAAATAATCATTTGATATTGGGCAATTCAAATGATTCCAAGTTCCAACAACAAAAACTTGAACAAAATAAGTAAAAATATAAAAATTTCCAAAAAAACCATGAGGAAAACTTATTTTCCAAAATAAACATGTAAATCTCCAAACTTATGTAAGGGAGCTTGTTCGTTGTTACTAAAGCCAAACAAAGAACAAAGACAATAAAAAGTCAAAGAAAGGTTTTGTCCTGTTAAACCAAGGTTTCTTTTGTTCGTTGTTAGTAACAACGAATACCTTTTTACCTAAGTTTGGAGATTTACGTATATTCTGGAAAATAAGTTTCCTCATTTTAGAAAATTAATTTCACTTTGTTCAAATTTTCTTCCAATAACCGCCTCTAACCTCAAAACAAAAGGACTTATTTTGTGAAATTGTGTATTAGATGCAAATACAAAGGTGACTCACATTGATTTTGCACTGCCCTAACTCATTCGTCCCTCTTTTAATGTTTAATGATCGCTCATTTTAGATTTTTCACTATTTTGAATCTTGTGCCAATGTGCAAATTTTTATTAAATATTTAAAATTTAGAATCAATAAAAAATATGTGCTAACCGGTCTGATTCAATCAAAAATAAATGTTTCCTATGAGTAAACTAAATTGATGATTTAATTAAATTTTTTTTACAAATTTACTGCATTTATATTACGACAATTGTATGATTGTAATATATCTCAACTCATTTTAAAAATATATTTTTGAAATCTAACTTTTAATGTACACATAATTGTCCTTAAGCATTTGAATGGAATAAATAATTTAGAACATGAGACATGTTATTTTGGATTTCTCTTTTAATAGAAGTATTCTTTTTCTCCGTATCATTTCTTTTTTAAATTGCTCATTCATTTTGCATCATTTCCTTATTTGGAAATAAAACTCGCCAAATACTTTTATTCTCAACCACATATTTAAACTCACTTTTAATATAATTCATACAATTTATTCTTTCTTTTCATTTGATGAACAATCTCACTTTTTTCATACTTTATAGTAAATCAATTTCTTTCTTTTGACCCAATGCCAGTAGAACAAAAGGTGTATATTACTTCCTAGTTCCTATAGATTCGATAGAACTGGCCGTAAAACTCATGTTTCATCATGAAATTCCATTGTACCCGAAAAAAGATGAGCTCATCATCATCATTATCATCCTACCCAGTATATCCCGCTCATAGAAGACTATGGGCAGGGTCTGGGGAGGGAAGGACGGCGGCAACTCATACCCGTAAAGGAGAGCACGGCCAAAAGAAGAGTCCCCCGGCTCGAAGAAGATGAAGATACGTATCTGCCATGAGAAATAAAAACAAAAAAAAAAAGTGAAACGAAAAAAGATGAGCTGACACTGTAAAATAAGTCAAGAAGGATTGAGAACAGTGAAAGCTGGTCAAGTGATGTAAATTTTTGCATAAACAGAATTGTTAAAAGAACATATAGCAGGTTGGATCAAGCTGTGAGTTGTTACAGACAACCAAAAGATATAGAGCAGAACGACACATACCAATCCAAAGCTAATTGCATTTACGTTATATCCGACTCAAACTAGTATAAAAGGTAAAAACCTTCAGAGAACACCAAAGTGAGGATTCTCAATGGCAGATTGCAATTCTTTTCCAGCTGAATTAAGCACTGCTAAATCAACCTTTTCCCTAGCCAGAAACAAGAATTCTCCATCTTCCGTCTTCTCAAATCCACACAGCTCAAGGAATTCAATGCCTCCCTTCAATCCGCCAACTCTATCCTGCAATAACCAATGCCATAAAACAAGCTCATGTTAGACTACTAAACAATTTGCTGGCTGCTCAAATCAGTACAGATACAATCCAACATTTGATCATGCCATTACCTGAAAAGCCTGGTTGGTAAGTCTAATTTTCCTATATTTTTCCTCGTCTGGATGCTTCACCACATTGCCTGCGTAAGTAAAAAGCGTCTGGAACGCTTTTTTCACCCTAGCATCCTCGTCCTGGTTCAGCATTGCAAAAAATAGACAAAACAGTGTTAAGGATAATTAGGTTGCTCATATCACTATTTTATGCATCAAAGACATACTTACCTTATGATTTTTCTTTAGTGATCGAAGGCATTCTCTCATTTGCTCAGCTTTTGTTACAGGCTTAACAGGCAAACTAATCTGCAGTTCATAGATTTACACATCTTAACATAGCAAATTCAAATTTTACTAACTTCATAACTATGCTCTTCTAGACAAGTTGTCACCTTTTTCTCCTCAACAGCAGGTGCAGAAGGTTTTGCAGCAACAGGATCCTCTGGAGGCAAACCAAGCTTCCGCCTTCTCTCAGCCTGCGGAAACATGACACTGATTTGGTAAGGTAACTGGTAACTAATTATGAGTCCCAGATATTTGACACAATCAACAGAAGTAGAACCACAAATATCCAGGCCATGAACTTCGTGCTAAGGTAGAAGCTGTAGCGGTGATGCATCATGCATAATAAATATGAAGTGAACCTCTTTTTTTCTTCTCTTCCATCCTTTTAAATCTTCCCATCCTATTCCTAGCTTTTATGTAACCTTGGGTCTCGAGCTCACATACAACATTCGAGTGGGTTTGATACAAACAAGCAAAAATCGCAACAACCAAACCTAAAATTAGTTCCCCTGAGGGCAGTAAACCAAGAAACACTGGAATACTGGATACTCATAGTCATATATGAAGTGGAAACTTAAAAAAAAGTAAAAATAAAAGGACAGATAATGAACAACTGCAATAACAGGACTTGAAGGCAGCGCCAAGCCTAGTGCAAAAACACGCTTTCAGTCACCTGTGCCTATATTTTGGTTGCATTAAGCTCAGAAACTTTTACAATACAATTGCTTTACGGTTATGTGATTAATATTTTGCACTATGGCACTGCGGTGCAAAGACAACAAAGAGGAGGTGAGAAGTCGAATTTTCCTAAAAAATACATGAAAATTGAAAAAAGACGGGATCCGGAAATACCATATACACACAAACCCCAGTTATTTAACTGCACAAGTCGAAAAGTTACTCTTTCATGGTTTCATCATCATCCCCCCCCCCCCCCCCCCCCAACAACAAGCTTTCTCTCAATGGTCAATTTTGGACCAAAAATAAAAGACAGTTACATGTTACTCTTTCACCCCTCCCCACTTTTCTCCCAATAGTATATTTCAAATGATACGGAGATATGGACACACGCAGCAACAGCAAATCCCTACCTTGAAAGCTCCTATTGGAGTGAACAAGTCCGCCAAAAACACGTTGATGGAATATCAACATACAAACATAAAACCTCGTCCAAAACGTTCTAATTACCTTAAACAGCTAAAGTTATATAATAAGGCAGGTAAGGAGTCAGAACCTTGTCTTCTTCCAATTTCTGGCGAATTTTTTCTCGAGCTCTTCTCTCTTCCTCTTTCTCCGCCTTTCGAAAGGCTATCAAACTGCCAAAGCAATGTGCATCAAGTCACACACTGAGCATAAAGGTCCTTTCTGTAGCAGTAAATAAATCAAAGCAGATCATGTAATTATTTTACGAGATGAGAGATATGAGTATCAAATTACTACAAACCGTTTTCTCTCATTTTCTTCTTCAATACGCTTAGCCTCAAGTAGTTCCTTTCCAATTCGAATCCTTTCCTATATAAACTCCAAACAAATGTCAAAAGTGTGACAATGAGCCAATATATCCCTCAAGCTGCAACATATTTCATTTTCAAGAAGTTGTAAACTGACATTTTTTAAAATTTTAGGGGACACAATTTTCAGATATTTTTCAATGCTAAGCTTCACAAACTCTCACCATAGCATCAGCAAAAAAATGGGAATGTAGAAAATATAGGATCGCAGAGCACTTAAGTATCTTTACTGTGGGAGTTATATGCAAAAATGAAGCACAATAACGAAAAGTACTGGTGTGCTCAATTTATAGTTCCCTTACCATTTTGAACTTTTCATATCTCATAACTCATGTAATTTTACCTATTTCCAACAGCTGAATATACAAGGTATTTCAGGCTTTTGTTACTCCAGTTTCAGGAATTGTCAAAAAATACTACAGCTTCAGGTTCATTTAAAATATGATGTTTTATCATTATCAAGAAAAAAATTGTGTTTTATGATATCTCAAAGATGGTGAATTCAATAATATTTTTGAGCTTATTGTAGCTTCCACTATCTCAATAAGAGCAAGTCATAAAATCTGATTATGAATGTTAGAAGACAAGCATATTCAGAAAATATATTATTTAATAAAATGCTTTGTGGATATAAAAACTCTCACCCGCCCTTCACTCAAACATATATCAGCAGAACAATTTATTGTCATAAGTATATCACACCACTAACAGATGTACCTTTTCTTTCTCTCTTTCCATTTTCCTCTCTTCCTCTTCCTTCTTCTTGCGAGCCCGTTCTCTGAAAAGACAACATCAAGAAAAAAGTTATGAGGCATATCAAAAACAAAACAGATTATAAAATTTACAACAATTTTTGAACTCGCTAGAGTCCATTACAAACCTCCTGAAAAAATCCCAATTACAAATGCATATTTAAAGAATCATAAGAAAGAAGACAAATTAAAGATAGCAAAGCTCATAAGGAATAGCAACTTGGATCAAGCGAGCACTTCGGTATGAAAGGCTGAAAAAAATACATAGATCTTAATCCTAATCCGGGCAGCTACTGGAATTAAACTACATGCAACAGCTCAAACAAACCGGAGAAAGACAAGGGAAGCAAAGTAGCAAATCCGCTTTCAGTCCAGTGTTAGCCATCCAGTTATCAACTCATTCTAAGGTATAGTATTAAAGGAATGAGAGGTCCACAAATACCTTAGCTCCAACAATTTTATCTTCTTTTCTTCCTCTGTAAGGGAGGGTTTAGGAGGCTCATTTTTACTACTGGCGAGAACCTGGAAACAAATTTAGAACCAATTTATAGCAATCAGTGACAAATATTAAAGTGGTTGTTAACTAAAAGGGACGAAAACAGTAATTCCATCTATGGCAATTAAGACTAAACACAATAATATCGAGACAAAATATAAATGAAAGGATAATGGACCCAAGGGGACAAAACTCTAAATATATAGCAATGTAGCACCTATTGGTGCTAGAGAACCTATTCGCCCAACTAATTAAAACTAATAAGATTAAGAACCAAGTAATAAGCATGTGAGAGTATTAGTGTTCGGTAGAACGAAACACGATTGAACATGTTCTAAATTATATTGAAAATACGTTGGGAAGAACAAGCTATAGAATTGCAAAGAAAACATGAATTGCCAGAAAAAACGCTTCACGTGAGTGGCATGTTCAGGATAAGTCGACAAAAGAACAGCTTGGAAGGATGTTTTAGGAACAACTACATTGTTCAGTGTATAATATGCCAATAAACAGCCAAGGAAAGCTCCTACGAATTGATTTTGTGAAACAAAATTGAGCTGATGCCAAGAGAACTGTTCTTTAATAAAAGGATAAGTGAATACACAACAATCCAGTCTCGAGGAGTTGATAAGAAAGGCAAAAACATCATAGTGAAAAATGGCCTGAATGGCACGTAAGCGTCCATAATTATCATCTAATAATATGAAGTAGCAAGGAAAAGAGTATAGGACAGCCAAGACAAAAAAACACACAACATATTTAGCTAATTTAGTTGACGACATGTGTACCATGGGCATCTGATCTATGTCAGCATCATTCTCGTGTTCAACTATCCAATTTACTGCACTCTCAAGGCTTGAATTACCTGCATTTATAACAGGTATGTTCAATAATAACATATCATAGTTATATCTCCAACCATACACAGGGAAGCATATGCCAGCCAAATTCTCAATCATCCAAATTTTGACTTTAAAATCTACGTGTAATAAATATGTGCAAATTTGCCAAAGACTCCTCAACAAATCAGGAAGGATGCTTCCCAACTCGTGAATCATACCTGAGCAATGAAGTGCACGGGTAGCCCTTGCAAGTGAAAATCCCATTCCCTCGAGTTCCTCGAGCAGTTCTTTATTAACCTCAGGAACCACCATTTCTGTGAAGAGCAACAAATTGACATTGATTTGATAGATACTTAGATTAAGTTACACAGCACAGCAAGCCAAGTGCAATCTCCAGTGTAGTACTGGTACTATATTAAGCACATAAAGTTTCATTGATTCACTTTTGAACAACGTGGGATCTCAATTCTCTCCTAAAAGCCGTTATTAGATACACTCCAGTCAATCTAACTAATTCAATACAAAATCTGTCTAAAAAACAAAAAGAAAAGGATATTTTCTTCTTCTCTAATATAAATCAACATCTAAGTCATCCAAAAGCAACAATTGTATTAGCATTGTCTCTTTACTATACAGCGAAGTAAAGCATCAAGTTTTAAATTAGTTCCAAGAAAATTCTTCTGCATACATCTCCAATTCAATATCTTTTAAATTATGAGATGTTCATAAACAAGGCAATGGATGTCATCAGAAGAAAATAGAAGAGAAAATACAAGCTACTAATATGCACAGTCTCCGTTCAAACGACTAATTCCAAGTAAATATCTATCCAACGAACAAATATGAAGAATTTTTCTTCCGCAGTAGATGACTCAGCAACGCGGATAGAAAAACATCAATATCGTCCAAGATCAATAATTATATCAACAAATAACATGTATCCGAAGTCATTCCGAAGTTCTTGCCATACTTGTTAGCAGACAAATATCCAAATTGAGTTAATCGGAACTAATGGGGACGCGAAATCAGCCAAAAGTTGAAATTAAAATTGAATTGATGAAATGTTAACCAAAAGGTCCAATACTACATTTAAATAAGGTGTGAATAAAAGAAGAAATAGAAGAGAACGTGCCTTCCGATGAAGCACTGGCGCTAGCATCAACGTCCATAGGAGTAGAATTAGAAGTGTTGGGTGATTCTAAATTGATGGGTTTGGTAACTTCAGAAGTCTTATCCACAAAGTCAATATGGCCAGTTCTTTTGGTATGCAAATCAGTCTCCTGAAAGTGAAAAATAAAATCGAAATTCAAGATTGGAAAACCCTAAAATAAAAAATCCAAACAAGAAAAGAAAAGAAAAGAGATGGTTACAGTTTTGGATCGGCAAGGTTTGCCGCAAGAAGAACAAACAAGACTAAGAACGGGTTCAGTGGATTCAGAGAAGTTGGAGTGCGAAGTAAGCTCGGCATGTTCTTGAGCTTCCTCTACAGATTTGAGAAGCGCTCCACAGTCTCCGCACTTGAGCGATACGCCTGACATTTTCAAGATGATTCAAGTATTCCTCCAATGTCGACGATCAGACCTTTGTATAAGTACTTGTACGATCTACCGACGTTTCATTGAAATTGAGTTGCTTACCAAACCAGATCAAGCCCAACGAAGTCTCCTAGGCTAGGAGTATTCCATAATCTTTAAATGAAAAATTTTTATTTTTATTATTTGAAAGTAAATATTGTTTTAACTTAAAATTAACTCTATTCAAATTCTTATTTGAAATTTTGAATTGTCTCAACTCTCAACGTAAGGCATATCTAATACATACTCTCTCCGAATCAGTTTAGATGTCTCATTTGGGATTTCATGGATTTTAAGGGTTGAGTGGAGTTCATTGAAAAAGTGGTAATTGAGTATTTGAATTGATTAAATTAATTGTAAGGGTGGTAGTTGGGGTATTGGAAATTAGAAAAGTGGGGTCAGGTGTTAGTTGGGTATTGGAAATTTGAAAGTAGTAAAAGTGGGGTATTTAGGTAAAAAAAATGATACACAAAAAAGTAAATGTGACAATTAGTATGATTTTGTCAAATTAAAAAATGGGACATCTAAACTATTCGGAGGGAGTATAATTTTCTTTTAAGTATGTTTTTTATATGAATCAATTCAACTACATTGGCTAATAATATTGACATATTACTGATATTGTTATTTTAATTATATTTGCTAAAATTGTTGACGTTGTGTCTTTCATTATATTGACTAATAATATAAACAAAATTTGGCATTTAAAAAAATTTCCCTCATTTTATCATAAACTACCAATTTACACAAGTTTTTTCTTAATTTACATATTAAATAGATATAAGACAAATTTAATAGGACGGATAAAATAGAAAAATTGGGATCGTAGCACTCTTATTACCGGCTATATATTCCAAGTATACAAGCTGATACATTACTAATTGCATTTATTAGTTTCAGACTCAGTAGTTGGTTTTGTGAGTAGTGGTACTGGTAGTGTTAGGTTGTAGGTGTGCCACCTTTTTACTTTCTTTGTAACATTATACTCCTACTTGGTTTTGATATGACATTTTCCCATACAATATGTCACGATCGAATGCAAGTATTTCATACCGGAGCAAGTAATATACAGGAATAGGATATAGGAGTATAGGACACTGTATGTTGTTGACATAATTTTTTTTTTTTGAATACCTTGTTGACATAATTGAATACTCCAAATATGGAAAAAAAAA
This sequence comes from Amaranthus palmeri, assembly GCA_019776075.1. Taxonomy (NCBI): domain Eukaryota; kingdom Viridiplantae; phylum Streptophyta; class Magnoliopsida; order Caryophyllales; family Amaranthaceae; genus Amaranthus; species Amaranthus palmeri. The sequence continues at coordinate 1,286,373 of JAAKBH010000295.1, forward strand.
AGTCCTTGGGACTTTGATCTGTGTGTTCATTAAAACCTGGCATTGAAGCATGATGTGCACTCTAACTCTAGTTTCTATATATATATATGAGTGATTCACCTCTACAACATCAAACAAGCAACAATGAGTGACTCCATTTCAAGTGATAGCGGTTCTAATTATAAGAAGCTAAAGACAGAGGAAGCTCCTTCTGAAATCTCTAAATTTGTGACTATCAAGTTTATCAATCAGGTCTGCTTTCTTTTTCATTATTTTTCATTTTTAAATCGTTATCTGATTTAGAGAATACTTGTCATTGAAATGGTAGGAGAACGAGGAAACGTTTATGAAGGTGTCGCGCACAATGAAGCTAGGAAAAGTATTGGATGGGTATTGTCAACACAAAAAATTGACAGAGCAGATAGACTTTATATACAATGGTTACCGTATCAATCGTTCTTTAACAGCTGAGCAGGTAACAACATTTTGTTAGTAGTATCTGGACTAGGACTAGGATGGATTGACGATCAAAGATGTGTTTATGTAGGTTGGCCTTCAGGATGGAGATGAGATTGAAGTCCTAGCCAAAGTTTATGGGGGTGGGTTACCAGTACCACATCCACATTGTTGTTGCTGATGTTGTTTGCTTTTGGCTAGTAGGAGTACATTGTTGTTGCTGTAGTGGTAATTTAGTTTAAATCTCAAGCATTAATGATCTTGCTAGGAAATACTCTATGTTCTTGTTACTCTCTAGTCGAAAAGTATTCTTTTGTCCTTTTAAATTTCCTACTAAAAGTAATATAATATAGGAGAAATTCACCACATCATTTCCACGGAAAGATAACATGGTAATTTAGCAAGAACGAAGCATTATGCATGTTATGAATATGATTGACAAGTAGATGAAGATTTGGCATTTGTACAAGTTACTAACATTTAAGCAATTGCTAGTAATATTTAATCTTAAAATTAGGCAATCATTTCAACGAATACCTAGAGTAGAGTCATCACATCACCATTCACTATTCACCAGTGTAGTAAGCTTTAGCTCCTACATTTCTGAAACTAAAATAATGTTGAAACCTTAATCTCAAAATATGAGATTGGCTTTTAGCTCCTACATCCCCCAAGACTAAGGAAATAAAATAGCAATAAAAGAGAAATTACGAGTTCATCATTTGGATGGAACAACTTGAAGCTTCAAACAAAATTGTGGTGATGCAACTTTCCATCTTCTAAAGATAGATCTATGTTTCCAATGAATGTGGGTGATATCCTTCCTTTTCTACCCTCGGCCTCGTTAATAGGCTGCAACTCGTAGCAATAGAAACAATAACATCTCCAAAAGAATTGATGTAGCAACGAATGAAAACTTAGGGGCAGCAGTTGAGTCATCGACGGTAGGAATTGGTGGGGTCATATAGTTGGGATTCACACCATTACCAGTTCCAGGAAACCCACCCAGGGTTGTGGGTGAGGTAGTCGTGGGGGTGAGCGGTGATGCTGTTCCATAGGGGTTGTTTGTTGTTGGTGAATTATTTGTTATGGTCCCTGCAGTACTGCAAACATCCACAACATTTAATTGTGTCAATCACATACAACTATAGGAAATCATCCATTTCAAAACTGTAAGCTCAACCTCTAAGTGTTATCAACTATTAACAATTAACATTGAACACTGCGGTTAGCCTAGAGACTATATTGGAAAAAGTAAATTTACACCTTTCATCAAGAACATGGCAGCTTGAAAATAAGCTTTAGCACAGGAATTTCAATATTAGTCGATTAATTTTTAGCATTAATCCCTAAACTGCAAATTGATTTCAAAATTTAACCAACCAATTTAAGTCTTTAACCAAACCATTTTAATACTTCCTCCGTTTTTTTTAGTTGCACCATTTTCCTTATTTGGAAGTTCCCTATTACTTGCACCCTTCACCTTTTTTGCCAAAAAAAACACCTTTATTACTCTTACACCTACCCATTAACCCACCTTTATTACCCACCTACCAATATCAATTTATTTCTACCCACCTTCATTTGTGTTAATTACTCCCTCCACCATCTCTACATTTTCCAAGTGACATTTTAATTTTTTACCTCTTCATCTCATTATAAGACCTACACGTGTAAATGAGGTTTCATTTTCTAGAAGTATGGTTTAATTTGGTGTGGTTTTCATTTTCCCATTATCACAATACATGTAAAAATATTAACAATATAAACCAAAGTAACAAAAGTTTCGGATCAAAAACTATTTGACATGTATATTGGAAGGACAAGAATTGCAATTTAGTAGAATGAGGTTACAAAATAAAAGTACCACCTTCTTTTCAATTTACTTGTAACGTTTACTTTTTTTAGTCAGTTTAATGTATTAATTCAATCTTTAATATCTCTAAAAATATATGATAGAAAATTGTAAAAATTTTATATTAATAATTTTTGTAATGAGATGAATTAAACTCACTTGACTATGTTTTAACCTATAGATAAAAAACTAATTACGAATTAAGAGTAATAAATGAATTGTGCTATTTTGTCTAATTTTTGTAATGAGAAAGTATATAATTTGGTATTGAGGTCTAAAACAAATTGGTGCAATTTTAATTAACTTACAAAAACAAACTGCAATATAACCACAAACAGAAGACAAAGGGTGAATAATAATTAATCTCTTGCAACTTGCAAATTTGCAATAGTAGAATGTTAATAAATAGAAAGGAATCCAAAGATGGTGTGATGTAAAGAGTAGAAGTGCATGCTGAGCAGAGAAGTGCAAACACGCTACAGCCTATAAACATAATCTTACGTGAGCAGATGCAGTATACCAGTACTGTCTGCAGCAAAGCATCTGTAACAGGACAGGACAGGACACTAGTAGAAGTGAAGTGAAGTACTTCTATTTATTTAGAAGAAAGAGAAACAATGCAACCATTTTCTCTCTTCCTAATCTTACGTGAACTTGTCCACACTAGTCCATTGCAGTTTGTCGGTACTCGGTAATTCTAATTTCACATACAAAAAAAAGGCTAGCTAATTCCAAGATAAAACAGATTTAATACGGGTAAAAATATCAAATTACAAGTGAGCAGACCAATATGCTCCTCAAAGAAAGAGAGTCACCCCACCACTGTCCACTGAGCAATGCAAAAGCTTTTTTAAAAAATCCCATCAGTTCAATGGTGGGTTTCAAGGTGCGGGACCCACTGCACACGACGATGACATGCATTACAGGACCCACAGATGTTGTCTTTGACCAACATGTGAACGTTGCAGCTAAACTCTAGTCACTCACTACTCATTACTACTCTATCCTCTTCCATTTGAAGTATCAAACACTAATTGTTTTATTTTTAAAAGTAATAATAAATACTACCTCCGTTCCATTTTAGTTGCACCATTGGGTTTTGGCATAATATTTAAAGGCTGTCAAATCAATATGGTAAAAGTAGAGATGATGCATGATTGATGGTGATATGTGGGGTAGAAATAAAAAAAATTATTATAAATAGATAGTGGTTGTGACTTATGGGTATATTAAATAATTAATGGGATAATGTATGATTGATGGTGATATGTGGTAGAAATAAAGTGAGGATAAAATAAGTAGATTATTTTTGCCAAAAATAGTAATGTTGCAAGTAATATGAAACTTTCAAAAATGAAAAGTGTTGCAAGTAAAATAGAACGGAGGAAGTAAAAAGAGAATAAATTGTGTAAATAAAATGTAAAAGAGTTAACATGTATGGATAAAATTAAAAGAAAATGAAACAAATTTAAAAAAATAATACAAATTAAATAGAACAGAGGTAATAATAGTCAAAAGTTAACATGAGTTGGGATAACAAAAATTTAAACTTAAGTATTTCAAGTGTACACAAATGTTACTTGTAAGTACTAAGTAGTAACAAAGCCTTAACTTAAGTACTACAAGTTAGGAGCATAGGAGTATTAGCCCATATTTTAAGGGTTTCCCTCCTCAGTCCTCTACAAGGAGAAAAAACAAAAGCCTATATTAGTACTGTAGTCTATAATAGAAGTACTCTTATATTCAAGTTCACAAGTAGGTAGTATTAGGCCTGTAGAAACAGCACTCATAATAAAGAAGCCTAGTTTTCCAATATCAACTTTTATAATCAATTCTAAACCTAGCTTGGCTCCCGTATTTGTAAGTACTAGCTATAGCTACCGCCTACCAAGTACCAATAACAAAGAGGGCTTGTTGGAGTTACTAGTATTAATTCTCCAATAATGTTGCCAGTAATGTTTAAAATGAAAATCTAATGCCACATTATATACTACAATTTTTTTTTATTGTCCATTTTGGGTTGAGCACATATATTAAAAAGTAATAATTGGGGTATTTTAAATGATTATAATAATTATAAAGGTGGTAATTAGGGTAGTTAAGTGATTATAATAATTGAAAAGAGGATAATTAAAGTATTTTAAATAATATAAATGGGGTATTATGGTCTTTACTTGTGTGAACATAGGGTATTTAGGTAAAAAAATTTTGCCAAAAATAAAAAGTGCACAATTTGGGTGAGCTAACTAAATACGGAAAGTGGACAATAAAAAAAAACAAAATGAGTATAATAATAATAACTAATACTACCTCATACTAATTTATTAGTCCTATTTAGTTTTTTACACTTGCTGAAACAAAGCTTTATTAACACTCAATATCTGATTCTCTAATTATTTTAAATTAAAAATTCTAAAAAATTAATATTAATAATCTTTGTAGTGGAGCAACAAGCTGAGCTCCACACCCTTTTATAATAATAATAATAATAATTATTATTATTATTATTATTATTATTATTATTATTATTATAAATTCATTGAAATTGCAAGATTAAGTATTAAATCTCACAAAGAAGTAGTTTTTTTTTGGAGAATGTTGCAATTTGAACGTGAAAGAGTACTATTTTTCAAATATGGAATGACACATGTTTAAGCAAAAACCAAACGATGTTCTATAATTAATCACAACCTACAGGCTACAGGCTACAGGCACAGCAAACTACTCGCAAACTAGCAAACTAGCAAAGCATTCAGATTAACACGATTCAATAAGTTAGGCAGCGTCAAAAAGAAGATCCCCTAAACAAATATTCTTTTTTTGTAACAAAAGCAGACAAACATACTCTATTTCCAGATTAAATTGGACGCAAAAAATATACTAGTATATAAAAAAAAGAAGAAAAAAAAAAGAAAAAGGTAGTCCACCTGGGAGAAGCAGGGTAGACACAAGATCCATAACCTGTGATCGAAGCAATAGTATTAAAAAAAAAAGAAAAAAGAAAAAAGAAAAAAGAAAAAAGAAAAAAGAAAAAGGAAGATACAAACTGGGATCAGTCTGAGCAAGGGTGGCAGCGCCGGAGAAGGAACAGGAAGTAGCAGCCATATGATTCCGCTGGTAAAAACTATTGAAGGCATAAGAGGCGTGTGCTTGGAGTGTATTTGGAAGAAAACAAAGACCGGACTGCTGAATAGGGCCGCAGTCGGCACCAGCAACACACGCATAATCAAGTGCTGACTGCAACACATCGTCGGTGGCACCACTGCGAGCCACGCACCAAGCACCTTCCACACCCATCTTTTCTGTTTCAGATATCACTACTAATACTATTGTTACTGTTAACACCATTACTTTTACTAAATCTACCTCCTCCATTTTCCCAACTAAGTTTTACTCGTTTAGACAATGGAATAAGCCAAGGACGCGCGTTATAAGTTATTGAGTTTATAGAGAGAACATTTCAAAAAAAAGAGTACTCCATATAGAGAGAAACAAAACAACATGCGCAGGCCAAACCGGCTTTTTTTTCAAGACGGGCACAAACAAATATTTTTGCAAATAATTTTCGACAAAAAAGAAATAAAGTGTAGTAATTCTAACAAAAATTGAGTCGTTCGTAGTTTTCACAAATTTAAAACGTAAAAGATAGAAATATTTAATATTTCTATAATTAACACTCAAGGGCTTGATTTGGTAATAAATATTAAATGCAATGTTATAAAATTATAAATTACTATAATTAAGGTTGATGTAATTTAAAATCAAAATATTTCGTGCCCAATATTTTTTAAAACACTATGTTTTTTGTTTTCAAATTTTCAAAGTAAATAGTTGACAAATTGATCAATTATTTCATTGACCACTATGCACTGGTTGAGCTTAGTTACATCCACCAATCGGATAAATTATCTACTATAAATAGACTTCAATTAGTAGACTTGACTAGTGATATCCAACTCACCTATAACAAAAATATTTTGATGATAAATAATTTAAATACCGAATCAACCAAGTTTTTTTTTTGGCAAAAGCTCCATTACATCTCCCTATAATGTGACATCTCATGAATCTCAGGTTTTGCTTAGTTTAATACGCCTTTTTTTATAAAAAAAAATAAAAAAAAATTCACATCAAAAAAAAGGAAACACAAATTCACTAATAATTTTCTTTCCTTTTACCCCTTCCCACATTTATTCTTCTGCCCATTTCAATAATCAAAATGTACACTTAGTATTGATTAATGAATTCTTCCAATTTCTAAAAGTAACACTTATGGCATTCTACCTTTTTAACCCCTCTAGACTTTAGTAATACTACTACTACTACAATCTATTTAAGAAAAACTGACAGTACAATCATTTTATGTATGTTTAAACCAAACAAACTGAATTGATGACTTCAACTGTACAGGTATAAATATAATATGCCTCGTTGAATATGTCCGCTATCCTCCTCTTTCGAATCCTGACTTATGCAGAATACTAGCTTGATGACCAAGAATCTGACTCTCAAAAACCAAACAAACTGAAATAAGTAATGAAAATTGTCACTTTACTATTACTATTACTATAAATAATAAAGGAGAATTAGAGCTAATACTTCATTTTCCAAGCAAGGGTGTAGGATCAAATTTCACCTAATTCTACCCTAACCCTATGATAAAAAAATACTTATACTGTATAGAACAATTATTTGGTCATTCCTTAATGTCTACTACAATTAATTTGATGATTCATGGACAATTCATAATATCCAAATCAAAATGTATCAGCTTCCTAACCACAAACACAATGTATTGCAGATTTGAGATCAGGAATCAGGAATCAGGAATCAGGAATTTGGAATCTGAGAATCAACAAAACTTGCTCTTATATCGAATAAATTCATCCACAAAAGTTGTGAGCCTTGTGACTAACTAAAATTCACTTGGCTCGTGATTTGATCAATATCAATAAATAAAAACAATTTTGTATCTGTCTGTAATAGTATTCAATTTCGTGAAATATGTAATACAATTAACTTATATTCAGTGATCAACTGATCATTCAACTTCAAAGTGATGAGCAAAACATCAATTGATCACTCCCCAGTCCCCATCCCCATCCCCATCCCCATCCCCATCCCCAACCAATACATACCAAATCCAAAAATGGGCATCTTGATTCCCGATCTCATTCTCTTACAACCACCATTCTGTCTTCTCTCTTTAAATTAAATTTCCTCATCTCCCTAAGCGAAAGAAATGGAACACAGTTTTTTTAACCAAAGAAGAAGTACCTTCATCAAGGCCTCACTTTCTCGTAAAACAGAATGTAAGCTTCACTGCGGAGAACCTCCTCCAAATTTGTTACACGAACACATGCATCACTCGCATAATACCATACAGAAAGACCTTCTCCATTTTCTTCTCCTGATCTTCCTCTTTGCCTATCATTGCCTCGTACATACGCCACATAATGCCCATTTCTCATTGTTCCGGAATGCACCACCACTCCAATCAAACGATAAATGCAATTGCCTCTCTCTGTGGACCTGCAAGTTTGGTTCTTCCAGTTACACCTCATATTTCAAATTTCAATTCAACACCACACCACATATCCAGAATAGATTTAACATGGGCTAGAAAGCACACACGTAGCATAAATTAGCAGGGTGTAGAAACACACAAAATTTAAAAGTCAGCACTACAATGTGTGCAGCACAATTTACATGAACAAACAGATGATCCCTTACTCTCCAGTTTCCCGTAGTTCAGAGCCAGCTTTATATAAATGGAGAAAGAGTTGAAAAATAAAAGCTAGATTGACGATATACAACTGTACATTCAAAAATGACAAACAACAGATGTACATTCCAATTCAAAGGGGCATTTTAAGTGGACAGTCTAAAATTTAATCACAAAATGACGATGTCAACGAAGCCAGGCTAACCAAAGCTAGAACACAGCTTCAGATGCTACTCAAATCCTCAAATTGGTAGCTCCAGCACAAACATCTTAAAAGGGAAACTGAGAATAACTTGATTTGCCGCTTTCTTCTGCTATGATCTCCTTGTAGTCAGCTTATCCTATATTCCTATCTACACGCAAACAATTGTCTAACCAACAGGGAATCAAAACCTATCATACAAATTTACACAAGTTGTCTTCGCGACCGATGTAGAGTATACAGTCCTAACTATTACCTCTAGATAAACACAGGCTATAGGGAAATTTGTTTCTGAGAGTGCCTAGAACACATAACAAAAGAATATTTAGAAAAAAAAAAAACCAAGCACAAGGTATAAAACTCAGAACCTTGAACTTGCAAGATCAAAAACAAGCGCAACAAAAGAACTACATTCTGATAAAGGATTCCCTTCCCTCATCATTATTTCAGGCTGCCTGATCAATGAATTTCAAGGGAAGGGACATGTTGCCCTCATTGCCAAAAGACAAGCCAACAAACCTAAAAATTATAGAGAAGACCCCTTTCTAGAATCAAAATAAGATCTAAAATGAATTTAAATAAGAGAAATACGCCAGACCCATCCCTAACCTCCCATCACTAGTTTAAGGACTCGTACTAGAACTAATCACTTTTTTGTGTGCATGAGGGGATGAGGAAAGGTCAAACATCAATACAAAAGCTTCTGTAGGCTATGAATAAACTCAAAATATGCACCTGAGTAAACATTATGGACTAATATCAACAGGTATCGGAGAAAACATTCAGATAGGATTCTGCTATTTTGCTCCACATATTTAGGTTTGTAACGTCCTGGCGTCCTGCTTCACAAGAATATCATATAAACAGGAGACAGCTATCCTCTAGCTAAACTTTTCTCCTTTTTCTCCATTTCTTGAGGGGTTGAGGATACATCGGAAAAGTTGGGATGTTCACATAGCAATATGGGCCCTAACAGTTCATACATGGAAACAAAATAACAAACCATAAGAAAATTCAGAAATTGAGATGTAGAACATCCACAATTAAGAAACTTCAACTTAAATCTTCCAAACCTAATACCACTAACCCAATGTTTGTTTTCACTCACTAATTTCTCACAAAAAATGAAAACAAACACTACTTCACTCATTTAGCATCATTTACTATTTTGCTCTGTCCCACTCATTTTGCATCATTTCTATGCATCATTTCTATATTTGGACAATAGTCTACCAATTATTTTAATTTCATTCACACATTTTAACTTTCTTTTAATTTATCCGCACAATTTACTCTCTCTCCCTCTCTCTCTCTTCATTTATTAGCAAAGATTAATCTTTTCTTAAAAATATCACACTTTTCGTTGCTACTAATTCAAAGGGACAAAGTAGTACAGTCATCTTTCTTGATCTTCTTAGTTCACTTCCATTTCATTCTACTTTCTCTGCCCTGGAAAGGTATAGAAGCATCATCCATCCCGTATTTTGAGAGGAGTTGCTTATGCTATTCTTTATTGTTTTCAAGTTCTCTTAGAAAATATATTCAAATCTAACAATATTATGGCAGTAATAATTGCAAACAGCACAGGAAAAATCCTCCATCCCTCAATCACACAAAAACTTTCAGAATTTCCACAGAACCAATAAAAGTTCACCTTATTCCTGTTAAATTAATACAAGTGAACCTATTGTATCCTACAGCAATCCACAACAACTCCTAATATCCCATAAATAATGTTCCCATTTTTCAAGGATTCAATTTCAGCTGAAATGACGAAAAGAAAATTCCTACTAAATTAGTACATCAACAAAGAAAACTTCATGATACCCAATTTAGGATTCTCTCATTTGATACTTACTGGTGCTTTTACTGCAAGGCGGATGTTTATTAATTATGCAACGCCATCATGCACTGAAATTGCTAAAACTAATTCTGAACTATAGAGCAATACACAAGCCAAGGACGCATTGTAGAGCAAAAGAATGGGTCTCAGACAGTTGTGTCCACCACAACAATCAACATCCTAGCTATATGTGTGTCTTCAGAGTCTACAAACCACATCATGGTGTTTGCATTACTTCTAATCAGGTAGTTTTTTAAATCAGAACGCTGGTAGCAAATCTACCTCAACATATACTTGATCATCGAATTAAGTCTTCTATCTCAGAAGAGAAACCGTTTACTTCCTCTACCCAAAAGTAGAACTTTCAAGCAAAATATTATATAGCTACAACATTCCATTATCATATACACAACCTTATCGTTGTTAGTAAGAACACAATAACACTAACAAAGAGGTTGTTTCTAATTAATCCTTGGTGGGAAACATATGTGCCACTTTACATTAATCAAAAGTACGCATGATTTGAACCATTATAATATAGTCCATTATGATTCAATTTACTGTTTTAGTTCAATTACTCAGTTCATAGCATGGACATAAACTATCATATAGCTAAAGATTGGAAAATGTCTGGTCAAATAGAATCAATCAAGGCTACTTTATCAAGATCCTAATTGCAAAAAAAAAAAAAAGACAAAATCCAATTGGATGTATAAGGAGCAAAATCATACAGCAGACGGCAATAAAAAAAATTTTAACTTCATCAAATCAAGCATGCAAAGGCAAGAGTCTGGAGATAGATGGGCACCTGTAATCCATAAAAGGTCCAACGTCAAGAAATTCCTTAAAGACAACATGGCCATTCAGTTTATTTAGACGGCCAACAGCATCTTGTCGAAATCGTTTTAAGTGAATAGTCAAAATTGAAGGACTCTTGCTGATAAGTATTCGTTTAGTAGCGTCTCTCATCACCTTAACACACTTCAAATCAACTTCCTCTCCCCCATCTTCTCTAGATTCCTGTTTCTCACCAAGTCCAGAAGGCCCTTCATCAGGCAAATGATTATTACAATGGAAATCAACAGATTTACCAACGGAAACAGCTGGACTAAAATCTGCACAATCTGGCACACATATTTTCTCTTTCCCTTGTGGCAAATTTGAACCATTGCTATTTATTGGCCTAGCATCAAAATTCTTCAGTTTCTCATCCATCTCAATGTTAACATCGTTCTGATTAACCAAAAAGACATTTGAGGAATTCAAAGGATCATCACTTGCTGGCAAAACTTCAGAGCTCCAACATTTGTCATTGGATAAGTCTGTCATGGTTTCTAGCCGGTTTTTCTCCATTCTCCCCCTTCGCTCATTAAAAAGTTTAGAACAATTTTCGCAATGCCAGGCATGCTCACCACACAGAAGCTCAGGCTTTATGAAATGTGCTAAACAACTCTCCACAGTTACTGATGAAGTTGTATCATCAACCTCATCTGGATCAGACTCGGTATTGTTCCCCACTAGAAAGCCATTCCCCAAATGTTCACCTACCTGGATATTTTTCACGCCTGTCTCGACAACCTCGGGCTCATTGAACAAATCACCAAGGCCATCAAAACCCAAAGTATCTTCTCCATAACCTACAACAGATGAAGAGATTTCAGTATCTATCTTCAACCCTTCCCCTTCAGTTGCACCATCTTCCTTGTAGGTAAGCAACAATATTGCATTGCTCTGCACCTGCAATGGATGCTCTAAAGAGCAGGCATTAGCTGTGGATTCCAAATTATGATTCACACCACTAAGGTGCACACTAACTTCACCACTCGACTTGGCAGGCTCAAAAATATCTTTGGAATTGTCACCATTTGTTTCAGAATCGTGTGACAATTTAGCTTCAATACTTGACATAGTTGTATCTTGCAAATAAACAGTGTCGTGATTGCCACCCTCGCTTCTAAGATCTTGAGTAACAGAAAATTTCTCACTCTCAACAGCCAAACTGGGATCATGTGACAACAATCCAGGTCCAACAAAATCCAACCAACACAAGCTATCAGCTTCTTGGTGATCATCTCCTTGAGGCACTGGTTCTATAAAGTCCAACCATGACATATCATCAGCATCCTGAGATACACGATGTGGCACTTGAGCACCAACATAGTCAGCATCAATGGAGTCACTACCCTGAGTCACCTTTGAATTTCCATGTACCACACTACTGGGTTCAACGAGGTCTGCTGATGAAGCACAGCCAAGAGAATTACCCTTCAAATTCGAGGAAGAACCAGTGCTGCTTGAAGTGTTGGAGCAACTAGGAGCAATCCCCACATCTCCATTTTTACTCGGTTTAGGGCGAGCCTTACCCCCTCTTTTGGGAGGCAGCTTTTTCTTCGTGCGAGCCACGGGTTGAACCTTCTTTGACAGAGGTTTCTTTGTTGGCACAGGAAGGGACAGGTCCAGGAAAGGCTCATACACCACTGAAGAGTGCCCACATTCAACACAGCAGACAGTGCTTGATGTTTGTCCCCCAAATATGGCATCCACAAATGTTGCACTTGAACAAGGAGATTTTTCGTGTTCAGGGAAAGAACTTTTTGATTTGTTTGCATACAACTCTTCAGAGGACATCCCATCAAGCAAATAACGCAGCAATTCATGACTGTCTTGTTGGTCACCTCCCCTAAACTGAGGAGCTTTTGCGCAAACAGATCCAAATAGTGATTTGGGGTTTATAACATTTTTAACACCGTACTCAAGGCTAATTTCAACAAAAATTTTCTTTAAAGCACTCGTCAACGGACCCATGGATCCCTCAAATTTCAGTAAATATTCCCGTAATATATTCATTGCCAGAAGATTCTGCATGACAGAATTAAAAAAACAAGTGTTCCCGAGATTCACCAACCCTCTAATCGAATAGAAATCTTTACCATTCGCCACACTAACTACTTTGTTTTCCGATTTTACATCATTGACAACATTTCCACTTCCAAACCAGATATCTTCCACATCAGCTGAAGGCGCTTTTGGAGATTTCTTTTTCAATAATTTGACAATATCCAACAAACCGTCTTTCTGCTCAGCTGGATCCTCGGCTTTCTCCACAGCAAGAAGTGTGCTGCAAGAAAAACACCATCTTAAATGAGGATTTTCTACTTGAATCACCAGAGGATGGCGACTTTGTCTCACATGTCTAAGCGCATGACTTTGAGGGCTATTTGGAAAGCCAACACCTCCACACGAAAATTTTCCACATTGTAAACAAACCCATGTGGCTTTGGATTCTGAAGCGCCCTTCTTTCCCAATTTATTCTTCCCTTTACCAGGCTTCCGGTCTTTGACACTCTCTCTGCAATACTCACAGCAAGTAGATTCGGCAGATTCAATCTTGGATAAGACGCACTCGAGATCAACAGCATTCTCAAGATGGACACAAACTTTCCGGTCGCTTTGCACGACATTCACATCATCTGCAATTACAGAGCTCTGACTATCTTCCTCATGAATGGGTTTTGGAGTAAGGGCAGAACCACGCTTCTCTTTGTCCTTCTCTTTACGAGCCGCCTTCTTCTTTACCCTTTTTCCCATTATTATTATTATTATATCCTATAAACCACACTACAGAAGAAACCAGGGAGAAAAAGATCAATGCCCAAATCCAAAGGACTCAGAAACACATTAAAGGCAATTAAAATACTCCAACTGTACCAGACCAAAATCAAGTCATTATACAAACTTATACAAGTAAAAGGAGACTACAATGAATTATATTAGAAGATTAAAAACAAATTAAGTTCATCTATTCTTGACTTCATACAACAGTAGACAAAACAGACAAATAAAAAAAAAAGATAAACTAAAGTGAAGGATGAGCAATTGAAAACCTAACTGATAAAGTGTCAAAAAATCCTATAGATTAGAATCAGAAGCGCAAAAAAAATTTAAAAAAATTACAAAAAAAAAAAAAAAAACCACACGGCAAGAAATAGAAAGCAAAAAGTACCTGCAGAATATGAATTGCTGGCGCGGCATAGAGAAGGAAGAAGTAGTCCTAAACTAATGAATGAATGAATGAATGATAAGTGTTCTTAATCTTAATCTTAATCTCAATCTTAAACATTTAAAAGAAGGAGATGAAATAGGAATAAGAGGCGACAAGCCCTAAACAGAAACTGAAATAAAAGAGGACGATTGGGGTTCTGGGGAAAAGGACCTCAGAGGGTTTATTATTAACAACCCAAAACTCAAACATCTTTGTTTTAGATCGTCAAATCAAATCTATCCTATATAATTATCTCTTTTTTTAATTAATCAATCACTTTAAATAATTAATACTATTAAGATATTACTCTTTTCGTTTCGTAAAGAATTTTTCATTTATCATTTTGGGTATTTCATTTGGTCTTCCCATGAGAAATCTTCCATTTACTTCACCCGTTCTAATTTACTTGCAACATTTGTTTTTTCACGCAGTCCAATTCAATATTTTAATTTTGGATATCTCTAATTATGTATAATAAAAAGTTATAATTTTTTTTCTTTAAATAAAACCTGGATGAGATTATATATCATGCTCGGCCAAGATCAACAAACTTTGGAGAAAAGACTCCATGCAAATTCTTTCACAAGCAAGACCCGAATCCCACCTAGCCACCGTTTGGACTACAAAGTTACCATTACGGTGCACAAAACTACAACCAAACCAATATGTCACTTTGTTAAAGCAAGTGACAATGTTCGAGACTTGGACGTTAGCTTTGAACACTTAGTCGAACATGCTTTATCATGTACTTTGGAGAATTACAATGAAGATGTGTCGAGTGTAAGTGATTTGAGGTTTGAAACGGTTCATGAGGTGCTTAACGCGGGGCAAATAATGCTTCACTGAAAGAGGGAATCATGCCTTGAACGAGTCAAGGCATAAGAAGAAAGGTTAATGCTTGATTAACTCTCAAAGCAACAAGGAAAATGAGTCAGAATGTGGCAGGGGAGGTGTGCTCGTTAAAGCAACAGATGGCTCGTTAGAGCATATACACAGGCAGCAGGCAGTGAGTCCATTTCAAGGCTACTCATTCGAGCAAGGTAAGTGCTCGTTCAAGCAGCACAGCATAGGATCCCATTCTGGTCTTTTGGTCTACGTTTGCATTGATGAAGAGCTTTGTATACCTTTCTTTATTGCTTGTTTATTGTGTAGTTTATTATCATGCTTTATTATAGAGTTAATTAGCATGTTAATTAGGGTGTTACTTGTGTTTTATGGTGTTCAATGTGAGACTCTAAGAATCACACCCATCTTCATCCATAAAAGGGAATGTAATTCTTAGAATAAGAGGCACCACAAACACACATTAAGAGTAGACTAGTCCATTGCTTAGAAACTAGAGGAGTGTTCTTACTTTGCATTAGTATTGTGATCTTGAGAGATTGTTCTCAAGATAGGGGGTTTATTATAATTGTATTGTTGAATCTTTTATAATAAAACATCATTTGAGGAGGAGGTATTAAAGATACCTCATAAACACTTGTGTCTTCTTTTACATTATTTTCTTTGTGTTCTTATTGTTGAACCTCGCTTTGTGACGCACGTTTTCACACTTGAATATGTTTTAACTTATAGAATAAAAACTAACCACAAATTGAGAGTGATGAACGAATAGTGTCATTTTGCCTAGTATTACGACTTGCGACTAATATGTCACTTACAATCTTAAACTAATCACTTAAAACCTTACGATAAATACTTATGCCTTACGATTTGAAATTGATCATTTTTAATTTGTAAGTTATACTTATAGGATGATTAAACCAAGCTTTAAATACAAAAAAGTCGTCACAACACCATAAACTACACCTTTTCTTAAATGGTGTTGCTGTTATGAAATTTACATTTCTAAAGGCATGGTACAACATAAGTAACAACCATTTGCATTATAAAAGCATTAGAACTATATGTATCCTAAACAATTGAAGGGAGAATACGAATGGGAATTGAGAGGGATTGAAAGTACATAAGAAAGATTTTGTTAATTTTCATTCTTATTTACTCATAATAAGTCGTGTCACGACGAAATAATCTTAATAAAGAATTAGCTCGTCACTCTCAGTGATTTGCTTGTCAAAACTGAGGTGAGGGTTTAAGACTTCAATTCCCTGATTCCGCTTGTTCTCATCAAAGAAGCTTCAGGTTCAGGTTCAGGTTCCCTCTTCCAAGATCAAAATGAAAACGTCAAGGACTCGAGGCAAATTGCATATGAATGTAACACCTTTCACATGGTTGTCAACTTGTCATACAACATGATGGTTCAATAATCATGGTCAAAATACCTATACATTAAGCAGTCATGCTACACTTTTTTACATCAACATTCAACGGGTTCGATGATGTAATAGGTGGCTCTAAGTATGCAGAATAAATGTAATAATGCATCTTTTCCAAGAGATGTAATTGTTTTCCATCATAGTAGGAATTCACGTACTCGCACTGGCTTCTTCACTGCATTTGTAAAACCCTGCAAACAAAACACACATATGAAGTAAAATTACTAATAAGATACATCTTTGCACGTACAAACAGGACCTAGGTTTAATAACAAAATGTATTCCAAGAACTGAAGAGAGCTACGGGCCAAGAATCATCTTGTTTCGATTAATTGATGCATTCTGTCATTCATCCTCACTTGGTCCAACCATACAAGGGTAGCTTTATTTGGTTATAGCATAAGGTTGAATTATTGAACATCGCAGCCATTGATCCGACATGAACTAATAGAACTTGACAGCATTGTATAGATTGAGAGATATAGGTTGAGAGATATTATAGGCAGATAAACTATTTATTCATTACACAATACAGAGCCGATTGTTATCTATTAGTCACCATCTTTTTGGAAAGATAATAATAAGACATAGGGATCCACAATTGGTTCAAGATGAAGAGCCATGATTTATGTTTTTCAAATGACAGTCTTGGCTGATGAAACTAAAACGAGTGTCAATTACAAGTAGGAAATAAGGAGGCATAAGTTAGAATTTTGGGTTTTGAAGTGAGGCAGAGTAAGTTGGAGATGGAGTGCAAATGTAATACTCAAATAGTCGCATGAAGAAACAAAATTATGAACATGTAGCAATTTTAGAGGATAAAGAATCACCACCGAGTGTTTCAAGTACCTTGGGGTTAATTTTTTTGATTATAAGGGGAAAAGTGTTAGTCATACAATTCAGAAGCTTTTAGCGAAGCCCTTGTAGGCTACGAACTTCAAATTTGCATATGTTTTGCACTATTTTCTACAAATTACCCCCTTTTGCAATTGTTCTAAATTTTTTTAAAATGATATAAAATTCTAGTGCAGCATTGGCAGTTTGAACGTACCTCGTTGAATTTGAATAAGAGATTATGCACCTCTTTGTCTACTCTGGATTGCTTTTCTTCAGTACTATCTACATTGTGGCTCGATTTTTTAAATCTAGCAAGAGATGTTTGAAAGAATTAGGACAATTTCTCCAGAAATTCCTTACAAGAAAGAAAAGGCATAAAATCAACTGGCACCCACATGCTAAGATAAACATGGAAAAACCCATTAATTCGATCAATAACTACAAAGATACTACTATTTAAAGGAAAAATAAGAAGATATTGTAGGTCTCCAACCAGACTACAATCTTAAATAAAAATCCCATTAATTCGGATATACATAAAAGGCTTAATAGTGCACGTATTCAGATGGCACTTTTGTAAATAATTGGACACTTTCTAAAAGGTGTACCTATACATGCTTAAAATGTGTACATATTCGAATGACATTTCTGTAAATAATATGAACCTTTTTCCTCACAAAAATATGTACATCTTTAAGATAGTATGTAAACCTTTTGCTAAAAATGATTATCACTCTGGTTTTCAGTTTTCACGACTTTAGTTGTTTACATATGATATGCCTATATATATAGGAAGAAGTTCAAGTGAGAACCATAAGAACCAACCTGCCTGACAAAAAAGTATTACTTTTTTACTAAAAAGGTGTTACTTTTAGGCGAAAAAGTGTTACTTTAAGAAAAAAATTCTGAAAAAAAAGTCGCAAAAAGGAAGAACTAAGCTTTTCTTTCAAATAATCACACAGAAGCTCCACCAAGATTCTATCTTACTATATCACCTAAAGCTATTCCCCAAGGCGGAAAACAAAATCATAGAAATAAAAGATAATTTTTGGAGCAGCCTTAACTCCCAGTCCCTTAGTAGTCTTGAAAGGAGTAAAAAGACAACAATAAATAAGTTGCCAAATCTTTTTTGAAAATATAGACAACAGTGGCTGCTCCACTCAAAATAATCTGAACTATGTACAATGTCTTCCCAAAACACTCCTAAGTCCCAGTTGATTCGAAGCATCACCCTCTTCCTTTATGCTTTAGTGATTTTATCTGTTATCACTTCTTTCCCTTTGCTCAATACCAAAGTTGCCACCAATCTCCCACAGCGGTATTTCCACAGTTAGCCTCCTTTCCTTTTACTTAAAACAAAAGGCCACAACCTGACTGAACCTGACTGACCCAAAAAATTTAAAAATGGTTTGATTTGACTAAACCAACAAATTCGTTTTTAAAATGCCATGTAAATCATGAATGTAAGAAACACAAATTTTTGGTGTCTAAGATCTCACAAAAGCATTCACATATTTAAGTCGCCTAAGAGGGCACCATTTCTCTTTGCAAGGGAAAAACCACTGCAATGGCAGAGAAACACAACCCAACCCAAATGCAGAGAGAATCCTATTAGAGCTGAGATTTATGAATTATCTTAGCTTTCCTTTGCTAAGCATTTGACATAGCCATTGCTCCGCCTCAAGATTATGCTTTTATGCAAACCCTAGCTCATCAGTCTTGTTACTTGTTCCAATCAAGCGACTGAGGACAAGAGTTCGAAAAGTCCATGATGTTCTTATTTCCATCGTAGATGAAGGATGTGAAACCCATCATTCAGACACATCGATCCAACTATTTGACGTTCTCTATGGTACCACAACAGTCTCCTTCAACTCTCATTTTCTAATCCATAACACAAACAACCTCCAATCACACTTTCAATCATTTTAACACGCCCTTGTAGGCATTCAACAACAGCCATGCCAAAGTGGTAAATCCAGATAGCCCGGATAGATAAAAACAATTTCCCATGAATTCTTTCAAGTCCATAAAAGTAGTAAGGGTACAGGAGAGTCTAATTCAATTACTAAATTTTGGTTCAAAACACAACCTTTTATTCTTTTTTGTTTTTCATTCAAATGAATGACTCTATTCAATTATAAGAATCGCATGATACCTGCCAAAGAAGTTCATAGAACCAGCTGAAGGCTTCTTCACATTTGCAGTGAATTTAAGCTTCATAGCATCAGCTGGAGTTCCACCAAACCCCAGGGATGATGTAAATCTATTCACATTGGGTAACAAGATGTCCTTGGGTGACACATCCGTCATTTTCTCTTTGTTGTAATAAACACATGCAGCCTCGTGCACTTTGGAAGGCTCCGAAGTGCCATTGTGCTGATTCTTAGAAGCATTGAGTTCCCTTTTGGAGTTGTCGGTTGAATGCCTGAATTTAGATAAGCTTTCTTGGACTATCTTGTGTTTCTCAACCTATATCATTTGGATTCGTGGTTAGATATAAAACCAGAAAGAAAAAAAGATATCAAGCATGAATTGAAATGCATTCAATTGATGAATGAAATAAATCTGAATACTAAGTAGCCATCAATAAAACAGGTCCAAGGTCAAGCAAGCCTAATAAGGGTGATCTTTGTCTTTGCCTCATTCTCCCATCGTCCCAACCCATTTTGAATTGTGATCACGCCATGATTATCCTCTCTCCTTTCTATATTTGTTGATCTTCCTTTTTATTATAGTCCTCTAGTCTTTGACTTTTGACTCTCTAAGCCCAGCCTAGGAAAGAGCCACGTGACATCACAGAAAAAAAAAAATTTAGTTGCTGTGATTACTGTAATGGTCGCGCTATTGCGGACGCAGCACATTGCGGTGTTACGACTCCATACATCACAATTTGAATTGTTAACATAAAAAATCATTTTATCATAGTAATTCATGCTTTCTAGGAAAAAAAAATACTTTAGTTAAGCTTATAATAAACCTTTTAGAACCTGATACACTTTTTAAAAAAAAAATAACGGTTGATATGTTAGAATAGTAGTTTATAATTGTGGTTACTCAAAGATTTTAAATCACATGTTAAGTAACGGAGTTTTACGGTTCAGTAAGCTCAAACTCCATTATAAAGCAAATGTTATGTAACATAACAATCTCTTTTTATTCCTGCTTGGCATTGAGGTGATGGCATATTGTTGTAATCTTTAAATTCTTTTTTCAGATCCTTCACCTTTTCTGTTCCCTTTCCTTCTCTAGTCATAAAGAGATGTATTTGTTTTTTTAATATTGATTCCCTCTTGACCTATGCTACAAGGAATTGTGGACACACTCATGTTCGATTTCTGGCTATGGTTGTTGGCTACGAAACCACTGCATCTCATTTTAGGCTTAATTAAAGAAATCTCATAAAATGACTAGGTCAAATAATTGGATACTCAAATCTACACTTGTATCCTGCGCTTCTGACCAATGCATGTAGCATAGCTCTAGAACCTTTTTTTTAAAAAAATCGTTTCCTGTTTATGGAACTTTTCTAGTTTGCCACTTATTAATGTACTGGCACGCTCTGCACTTACTTTTTTATGGGGGGTGAAAGTTTTGTGTGATGGTATGACCATAGTGAGCTTGAAAATTAAAAGACAAAATTCTAGAAGGTAATACACTGCTTTATTTTGTGGATCAGAATGTTTGGGCATATGAGAACATAATGATGGGAATTGGAATAGCGAATCTACTTATCTACTTATGTTGCTATTGATGTGTAGGCCATGAACACCTGGAGCGTAGGTTGTATCCCATTCAAGTGTCACAAAATGTCCTTCCCAGATCGCTAGGCACGAATGAAATCACTCAATGTGTTGTACTTTAAACCAAGTATCAATTAATACTATAGTTCTAGATTTACAGAGAAATACTCAAATTAAGGAGAAAACCATCAAAAATTAAAGTAAAGAACTTAAAAAGCCTACTTAAAAACATACATTTAAGGGTCTCTTTGGTATCATTTCGATTTTACAGTAAACTGTTATTCCATAAAAACAAAATCAATTTCTTTTCCAATCATCATACATACTTCAACACTATATCTTTGGAATTTATCAATCTTGTAGCTTTAGATATAGCTTTGAAATAGGTCTAGATTATAGAAAAATTCATTCATTTTGAATATCTAACCTAAACCCACGCTCATAGGATCTGGAAATTTTGAACTCAGAGTTATTTTCATCATATACGATGGGTGGAGGAAAAAAAACGCTTAAGATACTATTTTAGCATCCAAAATGAGAGTAATATGTCTAGAAAAGGTCATGGGTCAGGATGGATTTAGGTTCGGCCAAAGTTTATAGATTGAGTCTAAGTTAGTCTCAAATCTATGGACTGAATTTAGTTAAAAAAG
The DNA here is from genome assembly GCA_019776075.1 of Amaranthus palmeri. Lineage (NCBI taxonomy): Eukaryota > Viridiplantae > Streptophyta > Magnoliopsida > Caryophyllales > Amaranthaceae > Amaranthus > Amaranthus palmeri. Next base: position 1,307,981 of record JAAKBH010000295.1, read on the forward strand.
ATTAGAATTATCCAAATTCTTTGGGTATGCGAATTCATTGGGTATCAAAAAATAAGAACAAAATCTTTAAATTAGGGTTAAATATAGATCCAAAAAGGTTTGAATGGGTCACCGATTCATGGAGCTGGGCCAACTCTATTGGTTGGGTCTAGTACTAGTTGGTAAAAATTAGTCACATGTCGGGTATCTTTGGGTAATTGGGTTTGAGTTAAAGGGTTGAATCACAACTGGATAAGGTGAAAGTTTCGGATATGATTCGAATACAATAGACCCATACCGATTATTTTTATAGGACCAAGAAAAAATTGTGACCCAAAGTTTTGAATCTGAAATGGCTCACAGATCAGTGGGCTCTATATAGGGTTCACATCTATAAATTAAGTATGGTTTGAGTTTGGTTTAATTGGTCAAATTTAGTGTAAAAATTTTAAAGTTAAATATAATTATTTTTATTGACCAAGAATCGCTCCTAACTCAAATAGGACTTTTACATTAAGGTCGAGTTTTAGGTTAAAGTTTGGGGCAAGTCCAACTAAGTAATAGACCCATGAATGCATGCTCATACTTGGTTATCATGTGATTAAAGGACAAATTTACCAAAACATATATTATAAAACCACAAAATGTGACATCATTTTTCTATTGTGGTTTTGTAAAATTGGACGGAAGTTGTTTTATGGCGAGTCTAAGTCACATACCCCATGCTCTTGGCAAGGTCATGTCATGTCAATAAACAATAATAAATGGCACACTGTTTAAGAGGGGAGAGGAGGAAAAGAGAGAGAATTACCAAGTACGAGAATGTGATAAATCCATATCCACAACAAGAGGGGTAGATTAGTCATTAAGGAAGCTTCTAGAAAAAGAATATTATATAAAGTTGTTAGGCTTGTTAGCTATAAATAGTATAATGTAATAATGTAATGGGCATGATTAAGAATATACACAATACATTCTCTCTCTAAATTCTGTTTTCCCTCTATTCTATTCTATGTATTTCTCCCCTTTCCCTATCTAATCCCCTCTCTTCGTACTCTTCTGCTTCTCACTACCTTTTCTTTCTTATTGTATTGGCTGGGTTCATCACACAGAATCATAAGATAAATCTAATTGACTTAAGTATTTAACACTCTCTTAGACTTAAGGAAGAGGATTAGACATAAGGCATGAAAAAAGTTCGTAAAATTGTCAAATTAAGATTCATAAGTGCAAAGCAACACGAATTCCCCATCACAAAAAATGTTTTTAGCTACATATTCAGTATTAGAAGTACAAGACATTCAAATGTAATCTTTAATTACCAATCTCATACCTCATACACGAGAATTTTCTTGACAGCTGATGAAAGTTCACAGTGTCCAGGTTTGCAACCCTAAACAACATAAATTTTATGTGAAACAAGTTTGTACGAAGTCCAAAGGAAGCATCAAATCAAAGTTCGCAAAGGTTCCTACCTTGAAGGTCATGAAATCCTGAATGGGTGGATCCAAATTCAATGGCAAGGAACCCATCATATCATCATTCATTAATTTATTGGAGTTTGTGCTCTTATACGTCAAAGATAATGAAACCATAGTGTTGATTAATTGAGCCAAATCATTCTTCTCTTTCTCTGAAAGTAAATGCACAGCGACCTGTGCCAAAACAAAATAATCTCATTTATGATCCACATAGAGTTCATTGGTGATGAAACCCATCAAAAGCTAAAGAAAAGCTTGGCTACAACAAGTTAGCAATAGCTTCCAAAATTTCACCTTTTAAGTTTTTCAATGTACTTTTATTTATTTCCAATATAAGCTCCCACATGGCTTAAATTGTATAAAAAAGTAATTAGAAAGATAAGCAAATCTTTTCTAATGGATTTTCCCCTATTGCGGGTATAGTATTTCTCTTGTACTTGTAGTAGATCTATGTACATGCTGTAGGTACATCTAATCATCAATTTCGTGAAAATAAACATGGTTTAAATTTTACCTAAAGCAATACGCACAATTGTGGTACCAATGTCTAATAAAAAATTAGTGCACAAGGGAAATAGAAGAGTTCAGCTAACATATGATTAGATAGCTAATCTCATAGTGTAAAGATGTGGTAACAAACACAATTACGGTAGCGACACGATGATGTGGTTACTATAGTGCTAATTATTGGCTGAATGCATGAAATGCATGAAATATCCCTTGAAACAGCCGAAGATGTATATTTTTTACTTCTTTACAATGTAGGATTCATCGGTTCTTTTGTTTTCTGACAACCATTACAATGAGGCTGTTGCGATGCAATGCATCCTTGGTTTTGCACTATTGCTGAGCTGGAATTTCCGGCACAGAAGCAGCAAAATCTGACAAGAACCACTAGCAATGACCTGAAAGCGTTAGTGTGCCATCAGTGCAAAGCTCACTAGTGTTGCAAGGGAGAAAGAGCGGAGGCATACTTAGTATCCATTGAAGAGATATCAACAAATTTCGTTGATTATATATGATAGTTAAATTAAGATCAGCTCACTTTTTCTTAACAGAACCCTCCTCTCTTTAGAAAATAGTCAACCTTTTTGCAATAACAAAACCCTGCCGAATATCATCAATTGCAGCTTCTATCTAAGCTCCATCTTCAATAAATTTCTAGTTTATTATTGTTCAAGAAATCATCTTATAGTGAACTTTCTCCAGAATATTTTCCATCTCCCTAGAGTACATTCAAAAATCCCATAAGTAGTCATGTGTCAATCTCTTCCATTCTTCTTTATACAAGTCAGTTCTTTATTTTTTTCTACTCAACTTACATCACACATTCAATTACCCCAATGTCATTCATCAAACCAAGCTAAAATTAAAAGATATCCTTCCTTCAACTTTTACAAATGGAAATCAAATCTAATATTTTGCCTTAACTCCCCCTAACTGGATTCTTTGGAGTTGGTGTTCCTTGCCTTAAAAAGACAATGAACTAATGATCCTCACGTGGCTCAGCAACTTTTCTGCCTTTGCCTCGATTGCAACCATCACCTTTAAACAACCCCATATTGTTGGGAATAAAGAATTGGCATTTTGTGTCTTGAAAATTTTGATAATATTTAGAGGTTTTGTTTAGGTAAGACATAAGTTGCATAGTTTATCTTAGTTTTATTCTGAAATTATTTTAGATTAGTAGTAGATGCCATGGGCTCGTGACTTTAAGTATGTGATTCTTGCTTAATTGAACAATTATCTTGTAAATTGTTCCTACTTGTCTAAGGCCAGAGATTGAGGAATTATACAAACTATTTAATCCTTCATTATTTATATTCATTCGTAAATGTTGTTAAGATGGTCCACTTAATCAATATCTATGTTAGGTGATATCAAGTGTGTTAATCAATGTAACATGATCCGCTAATTACCTCGCGAATCAAAAAAGGCAAATTATGGCTGCTTATGGACTATTTTTGAGCGAAGTGCAAATTCAAAAGATGAATTTGCCAGTGAAATTTGTTACACTGATGTTAATCAAGTAAAGGGACAACAAAAGAAACTCAGCCATACATTCTTTTTCAAGCAATGTTATAGTGACAGAAGAACACAGTGCATCCAATTACATCAAAATTCAAAACCTAAAGCAGAGTCTATAATTTGTTCAACAATGATAAACGATTAGGTGATGTATTTACCGGCCTCAGATCAGATGGAGAGAGAATATGCAACAATGGAGAAACAGTATCTTCAACAAAAGAATTCAATGACAGATGCCTTGAAACACAAGGTGCAATTTTAGATTGCCAAGACCGCAAACACTCCATCCTTTCTGTAAGTAACGAACGATACCTGAGTGTTATACAAAGATATGAGCAAAGAGCAACAATAAATTTTTTGGCTACATTATGATAACTTTTGCCAAGAAACAAATACCTTTGAAAAGATTTGGGCCATTCAATAGGTTGTGATTCCACACGGGCCAACAACAGATGAATTGTGATGGTGATAAAAGAATAATACACTGGAAAAAGCATGGAACGTCTATGTAAGGCATGTGAAGAAATTCACTACAATAAACCAAAGCACCATATTACCAGATAGTGACATATTATGTGAACGGGTAACACAATGATGGAGTAAGTCGGAAACACCAAGAGCATTCAGGCAATGTACCTTCAAAAGAGGACCAAAGTCAGACATTAATAACAATTTAACTGCAATATAAATCTCAATATATGGTTGGAACTCAAGATTCAAAGCATATAAACAAGGGATACCGTCTTTTGCAGCAATGGGTCGTGATAAGGAATCTGCAAAAAGTTCTCATGAATACCGTCAAAAATTAAATCATAATCATTCCTGCAAAATCATGGGTAAAATTGTCATTCCGTCACAAATAAGAAGAGCATCCTATAATTACAAGCACATCACCTACCGATTGGAAACCAAAGAAAATAATGAATCATGTGAATCATAAGTCTTTCTCAAGTCAACATCACATTTATGACTTTGCTTAATTTTCCTCTTTTGGAATACCTACAAATGAAAAATTAATCATGAATTTCAATTTTTTGAAAGAATCAACCAAGACTGAAAGGAAAAAGGAACTACTGCAAATCACCTCTTTCCAAACGTCAAAAACACTTCGTGTTAAATCCTTTCGACCAATTACTTGAGAACTTAACGCTACCTAGGATACATAGTCATGAACAAGTAAAGATAAAAGCAGTATTTAATCACAAGAATATGATTTCCTCTACATCAGCTTTGCCAATATACACTTCATGAATTATATGCATTTTTTATTTATTATTGGACATTCAAAAATGAACATATTATGAAAGAAAGAAAATAGAGTTTTAATGTTTGTCTTAAGAAGAAAAGAGAAAGGATGGATATTGGGTTTCTGTAAAATTCGGCTGGACTTAATGTGAATGCTAGCAATTATCGGGGAAAACACGAGGCGCCATTGGAATGTGTTATTGGACATTCAAAAATGAACATATTATGAAAGAAAGAAATAGAGTTTTAATGTTTGTCTTAAGAAGAAAAGAGAGAAAGGATGGATATTGGGTTTCTGTAAAATTCGGCTGGACTTATGTGAATGCTAGCAATTATCGGCCAGGGCAAAGTCCATATGTGTTTGTGCCAAAAGAGCCAGTTCAATTTTTATGAAATAAGTTTATTCTGTGTTCCCCACTCCAACAAAAACTCCCAAACAACAAAGAAAATCGCTTTATAGATATAAGTTGTTCACAAGTTTTTAAGACAAAAAACCTATGCGCTATCATAATGTATATGAGGTCAATAGAATAAAAATAGATATGTTCAAACAAACAGGAAGCAAGGGGGTTACCAAATTGAGAGATTCCTTCTTTTTGTGGAGAAACTGAAGTGTGTTCAAACACGAGCGGACATCACATTCTGATTTCAATTTAGAAAAGAAAACTAGGTCACCCCTTGGCACACAACAACGTACATATCAAAAATAAAACTTTTCGAAGAAAAAATAAACTAAAACATAAAATCAAGAATAGAATATTTAATAAGAAAAAATCATCCCTTTGGCTTTGGCTAACTACAAGACAATGAAATATCAGAAAATATCACATGTCTGACACATGAGAGGAACTCCATAGAGCTAAATGCCCTTCAGAGTGTTGTTGTGAGAGATCTCCTCATAACTAACAAAAGCGTGAATATTGAAGTATCAATGAGTTTAGCAAGCACGAGTTGCACTTATGGTTGTGATCTATATCAAGTCTAGAGGCTTTTAAACTTCCTCGTTTAACTTTATAATTCTAACATTATTAAGCTTACAACCCTAGTTCCGAGTCCTTGTCCTTGCTTCACACACCAATAAATAATTTTTTTTAGCTTTGGAAAATCCTAGTCTTGATCAAAACGATGAATAAAATGCTATTACCAAAAATGCCAAGCACTTCTCGTCTAGGTGAGGTTTGGTGGAAAACATTATGATTAAGACTTAATTGGTATCATCATTTGCAACTTCTAATAAATAGGCGCAAATGATTTAATGAGCCATTTTAATATAGTTTACTATAAACTAAAACAAAAGAACTAAAATTTTTGGCTTCATTCAGTCTAATTTAGAATGGACGTAATTAAGAAAGATGAATATGATATGCCATATGTCACCACCCCAATGTTGTGTGGTTTCCGCCTATGCAAGGTTTGAGGGGATCAAATGCACACAATTATATCCTTATAACAAAAAAAAAAGTTGTTTCTGATTGACTGTGTAATTAAGTAAAATTAATGACAAAAACAAAATATAAACCTATAGAAGTCAATCAATAAAGAGATTACTTGACAAGCAATTATGCCCTCAGAAAGAAAGAAGAGAGCTACGAAGCATGAACATTAGAGAGCAGAGCTCCATAAAATTCTATTTTCTGTGAAAAAATTGCAGAACATGCACAGGCTACCACAGACAAACATGCACCTGTATATTCAGCAAGAGCAGCTAATGCAATGGAACCTATCCTCATTCCCTCCCTTTTACAAATGTACTTCAGCCTACAAAAAGCATATTGCAATATCAGTCACTTCACAAACACTAATACAAATAGAAACAATCATCGCATGAAGTACTGAAACAAGAAAGCTCATTTAAAAGTGTATAACTTGAAAGCAAGGTGATGACGAATTAAGAAGACCATCAACCTCATATGCAGTCTTCTTCTTATGCCATTAGAGACTTTAAACTTTAAAGTCAATTTCCACAAGGTTGCACGTGTTTCTACTTTCAAGTCATTGATGGTTTAAAAGTAAAAAGTGGTCAACAACATTCAGCATGAGTCACCTTTGTGGGGATACGCCCTTAGAAAATCAATTTCCAGGTTGTTTAAGCCTTCTTTGTTTGCAATATCCAGAAGCACTGCAATATTACTTATTTAAGAATTCCTAATGATTTGGAAGAGTTGATTTTGAGACTTCTAAACATTATTCTGTTGTAAAGTGGGGAAATTATGAGATACATACTACATAGGGCACAAGAGTGCCTCCTTACCAGAAAAGAGCTTATGTAAATTCTATTGAAGTTTTTTGTTCATCAATGTTCCTTCTATTGGCATCAAGACTGGAGCACAACTAGCTTTATACCCTACATGTTCTTCAAATAAGGAACTCATACATTTCAAGTCCTCGATGAGGGAGTCTACTAAGTCATTCTGTTAAGGAGTTATTCACTCATTCTTTGAGAGTTCAGTATAGATGGACTTAAAGGTTTAGCCCCTCAGTAACACTTAATACTTCATGATTATTTGGGAAAGTTGCTTCATGATAGTTCAAGGGCATCGGAACTTGTCTCTCTCCCAAACAACATAATTCTTTGTAGAGTGCTAATAAAACGAGTATATTGTAAACATATAATATTATCTTATACTCCTATGCGAAACTGTATCAATAAATATGACAGTTTAATTGTTTATATTATAACCACTAACAAAAAATTTGATCAGTTAAATATGTCACATCGTAATTTAAACTCGCAATGGCATTTGGTAAAATGGAAATTGATCAGGTTCTACCAGCATGCCCCTAAGAAAAAGAGCAGGGCCTATATGTCTTCGTTTTAAACCCATTTCTCTCTCCGGCCTATCTCCCTCTAGTCCGTCCTTCTAACTTTTAGATCTTCCACTTGCCATAACCATTATAACTACCACTGAAAATTCCCCAAAAAAGAGGACAAGATCGTACCAACGCCATCTTATTTTCCAAGGGACGGGGATATTTTGAGCATAAATTCAAATAATGGTTACAATCAGCAAGTGAAAAATCCATAAGAATTATTGTTAGGGATATTGCAACAATTAATTTGTTTCAAGGTAATTTTGTACTTTTTTGAACATTCATAAGTCATGCAAGTGAAGATGGGATAGGACTTAGGAATTAGGTAGTGCAGCTTTCTTCTAAAATTTCATTTTTCTTTAAGAAATTGTCTTAAATTGTATCAAAAGAAGTTAATCACTTCCATTGATCGTTTGGGGTAAGGGAATGTTGTATTGCTATTGACAATTTGGCAAGAAGGTTGAGGATGAATAAATTTAGACAATTAATCTTAAGAGTATGCATCCAAATGATTGTTTAGTAAAGCAATTATGGGATTAAAACTGTAATAGTGATTTGTTTTCAATAACATTTCCTAAATTATGAGGCCAAACATATCTAGTGTAAATACAGTTTCTAGAAAAAGTGCTTTTGAGAAGTAGAGAGTATATACTACTATAGTATATTCGAAGCGCGGCCAAACAAATAGATCACCTCATCAGATATACCTTGCATGTAGAGCTAATATAGTATATATCATCTCAGACAAACAAATATCAAAGTATTGTACAAAAAGATTGATATTAGGCCTTAGCCAACAATAGATCACTTCTTCTTTAAAAAAAACTTTACCCTCCATTGAGCTCTAAATTAATTGATGTGCGACACCAACATCCAGAAAAGGGAAAATAACCTAAGCTTCTAAGAGACACCCAGTAATCTTACTTAGATCTGTCAAGAAGATCGTGAAAACGGAAAAATGTTCACACTGCTCCACACTAAGCATCAGGGGAATTGACAAGAGTACGAGGAAGGTAAGTAAGGGGTCAGAGAAGAGCAAGAAGGTTAAAGAGAAGGAAAAAAAAAAAAGCTAAAATCACTATTAGTACACTAATAGATATAAAAGGTCGCATGTCACCAGTATTTTGAAAACTTTGGGTATTAGTTGGGATTAGTGTGGATAGTTGGGATTACTTTGAGAAGATGGCCAATGGATGGGACTGTTCAAGTCAATATTCCTTAATTATTGAAGTTAATTTAGCCATTATTCTTGCTGCTTTTAACATAACTTTCTCAATTGCTAAGACAAACTGTATCAGCTGCAATAAATGATGACATGTTACAAAATTATTAAAAAACAAACAGCACCATTTAGGTATGCTTTAAAAGTTCCATTTGGAGCTCTACGACTAGCTGTTCAAACATCACAATTCACATCTTTAATTAACCCTACATTCATGCAATATTGAAATGTCTAACAACAGTTATAATTACCTGCTTACCACGCGATTCACAGTTGGCTTAGCAAATACATGAACCCTACAAGGCCAGTTTCTCTTATCAACAATATAATATCATCAAAATATTATGTTAATAAATCTACATCGTGCACACAAGGTAATAAAAATAGCAATCACTATATTTCTTGTCCAAATACCAATCAGTATATACTCATGGTTGAAGGGACAACTCGTTATCCCTTCTGCCTGTCTTTTCCAAGTTCGTCTAATATTTATCTAGTCTGACCTCGTTGACATCATTGTTGTGGACCTTATTCTCTATAAAATGATAAGCTTGGGACAAGGTCTTGCACTTATTTTAATTGACTACTTTTTCATGAAAATTCTATGAAGTTATAACCAATACTCCAAATTTCAAACAGACCACAAAAAAAACTATTTAAATGATAATTCCAAAGAAAAATTTAAACAACAAAAGAGAAAAGTAAAGTGTTGAACTCCCAATAGTTTTTGGCATCAAACTTCGAATTGATAGACATAATGAAGTATGAAAATTATAGCAAAATAAAGTTGTTGACTCACATTAAGCTACCTAATCATTACATGCAGAAGCTAGGAAGATAGAATTATAACATAACTCAGGGAATACAAAAGATAGAATGTGAGAAGCAAAGGTTATATATCTTGTATCATATGTAAGAGGAAAACATTTACTTTGCTACATGACGTAGAGATCTTAATGAAGGAGCATAGAGATCATTGCATATACATATCACCTGCAATCATATCCATTCATTAGACTACTACAGTCGTTTAATTTCTGGTTCAGTTTTAAAATTGATCTTACAGGTCGTGACAATGAAACTGATTTTCGCCCTTTGTTCAATGATTTCTTTTGCCCCTCTATAGATCTTTCAATGCCCAGACAAGACTTCTTTTCAGCTGCTACCTGAAAGATAAAAGCAACTGATAATACTGGTCTTACAAAAGCAGCTTACCATGTCTAGTGACACAACAATTAAGTCTGCTTCAGTTTCTCTAGATAAAGTATGCTTCCACAATATGCAAAACTTGCTACAATCAAGAATACAATCAAGATTTTAACATGTTGCTAACAAAAAGGCCCATCCAAGAGAGGTATAAGAATAACTCACATAGTTATTAAGGATTGACTGACTAAATTCAGCTGTCTTATTCAGTTGTATCAAGATCCTATAGTTCTCCGAGTGTCTTGCAAGCAATAATTAAATTCCAGTTTGAAGGGTGATAGAGTGATTTATAACGAAGATCAAATACATTTGGTATAAAATATCTAAATTGTCATCAGGACGTACTAGACTTAGATCCAGTGTCTGTGTTACCACAAGATTGCGGACAATTCAAGTCGGAAAACAGAGTCGTGAGTTCAATTCACCATTTTAAAAAATTTAAATTGGACTGAAATAAAATTGGGTCCAGATTTTTGGGTTACGAGAACGTAATATCGCAAATCAAGGCACATTTGGGGTCGATTACTTTTATGGATTAATAATGTACATATGTATAAGATTACAATAACTAAACAAGTAAATAATCAATGTTCTTTTAGTATACTCCTAGTAGATTACAAGTCACTATAACAGTCCAGTACTCATTGTGTGTCTAAAGCCCGCTTATCATGCAAATCTTACCCCTGTAAAAGGTGAAAAAATGGAAAAAACTATCACAATCTGCAGGTACACTTTGATTTTCGTGTGTACAAGTTAGTAAAAAAAACGAAAAAGGTGTACATATGAGTAAAAGGATTTTTTTATAAAAATAGCCTTAGAGTTCATTTCTCTTCTTTAACTTTTAAGAGGAGCCTCCAGCAAATCTGTTTTTTATTTCTTCTTCTCTGTTTTTTCATCTTTCTCACGACAATTCTCCCCTCTTAGGCTCTTACTACACAATCTTATCCCTTTCACCAATTTGTAATCAATGGCTTCAAAAGAAAATTGTTGTTTTTGAACGTACTAGGTCAGGTCTATAGAAAAAAGGGTCTAAGTGGTGTACAGTGTACACCACCAACTTGGGTCGGGACTGAACCGTAATTAGAATTGAATGACCAAGATAGTTGATCGATAACTAAACCTTCCATCTCGACAAAACATGTAAAGATCAGAGCTTTGTCCATAAGTTTTTCCACTTTTATCATGAGGGTGTTAGATGTTTGACAAGAAACTCGGTGTTCTGTCAGCACCAAAACTCTTTCAAATACCAAAAAACGTAAACAAAAAGTAACAACGATAGGAGGGTAGAAAAGTTCTCACCATCTTAAGTAAGACCTCAACTGCACCCTTTCCATCCCCAAGTGCTCCATCAATTTCATCAATCACCTGTTAAGCTCATATTGTTTAAATGTTTGGTGAATAAGTAATATATAATTAAAAAACTCAGAAGAAAGACATCCTTTAATATGTAGAGAGCATAAAAAGAACTACACAAATGCAATTACCAAACATTTGGGTTTTGAGTAATCCATGACCGAGTTCATTTGCACTGCATCCAAGATCTTTGCTTCAATTGAAGTTGATGACCGGTCATCACTAGCATTTATCTACATTTATCAACCTCAAATGAAATAATGAAAACAAAAACACCAAGAGAAACAAAAACGCAAAACATTTGTAAGCACAGTGCAAAAACAAGGTCACATTACATTGCATCGACCGAATTGTAAAGGTATTCAAAAAAACAATCCCGATATTTCCCGCATTGAAATGGTGTAAAAAATCGGGTTTGGGATATTATAGGATATTTCACGATTTTGAGCGATATTTAGCGTTTTTATAGCCGCATCACTCTCATTAACACATTGTCCCTCTGTTACCTCGACATTTGTCATAAGAAATGTATCTAATAATTTTAATCAATAAAGCGAAGCCAATTTTTATTCTTCTATTAAACATTCCTTGCAGTAAAAGACAAGGGATGACACTCAATTTTATTCAACTAGAAAAAAAAAAGAACAAAAATTATGCTACAACACTCTACAAAGAGTTACAACAATTTTGTGTTGCACGCAAATATGAAAAAAAAAAAAAAAAGGAAAGAAAGTTACATTACATGAGGATAATAACCAGATGACAAGTCTTAGCCCTGCACAACTCTAAACGCAAAAGGTACTAACATATATACTAGTTTGATTTAGGGGATTTCAATTTGAAGATGCATAAATTGATTTTCAAAATATGGACATCAAAATCATTTCAAAATAGGGAGAGTAGAATCATATGATGTACAAAAACCAAACAAGCAGAAGGAATCATGAACAAGAAGTAACCAAACCACATTAACCGCATATAGTTTATGAGTATTAGACATTTTCAATGATGAATTAGTAGATACTAGATAGCAACCTCCACAACATGGTATCCACAGTGTTTAGCAGCCACATGTGCAAGAGTTGTCTTTCCTAATCCAGGAGAACCACAAAGCAAAAGTACCTGCAATTATTCAGATATCAAAACTTAAAAACAGCTAGCCACATTGAGCAGGAAAACGCAAGGCAGTGAAAAGTTAAAAAAAGCTAACTATTCATTCAATTAAAATACTAAAATATTTTTTTCAGTCCAAAGTGATTTATTGATGTCCCCTATCATATTGATAATTAATGCAAGAAAAACATAAGTGCATGTCGCCAAAAAGATCAATAACACAATTCTATTATAAAAATCATCGGTAACATCTTTTTTTGATCACACATTAAATATCTTAAGATATAGGATTTGATTGAACTTCACCTAAAGGGTTATAGAGAAGAGGGAGGAAAAATAAAACCTTTGCACCAGAGACAACAAAGAGGTTGTTTATGATACTTACCTACAATAATCCAAGCTTTGCATTATTTTCCTACAATAATCTCACTTATTGATTAACCATGGAAAATCCCAACTTTAAGGGGTATTTGCTTAGAGTAAACTCGGGTAACCGGATGATCTGCTATAGTAGGTAATTTACCAAAAAAAAAGTAAACTAAAAATTAATGTAAAATTAGAAAAAAAATTTAAATTTTACATAAAAATTTCCGAAATAAAAGAAAATAGAAAAAATTTAACATTTTTTACATTTTTTTCAATATTTTATTTAAAATTATCTTTTTCTAAAAAAAATAGAACTCTATATCGCATGTCATCTAATTATTGGGTTTACTTTAAAAAATTACCTCCTAAAGCTTGGATTATTCATGGTTAATCAATAGGTAGGTTTATTGTCGGAAAATCATGAAAAGGTTAGAAAATCATGCAACCGTTCTAGAATTTATGTTAACAAATGAAGATTTTAATCTCTAAACATTTTCTGATGTAACCACATTGATAGACGCGGTGAACATCCAAAGTTCCAAACAAAGTGTCATTCAACTACCAAAAAAAAGCGTTTGATATAAGACCTCATACAAGGATAAACATTATAATATAGAAATACAAAGATATGGGATACACAAGATTACTCTATCTATAGAAGAATTAAAATATAAGTTACAATATGAAGTTATGGAAATTATGGGAAAGGGTAACTGATCATCATCTCCCAACATGCACAAGCATTTCCTAAAACCAAATTGTTTTATTTCAAGACGATCTATCATGGGCAATTAATTAAAATTTACATAGTTAAAAAAAGATTTTTTTCACTTGATTTATATTGATGTTAAGGTGTATGGAAAAGTACCAAGAGAAGTAGTTTGGTGAAAAAAATGTCACGTAAATGTGCAACTATAGTCCAACATATGCATGAGCATAAACAAACTAACGTTACCACATGTGAAGGAGCGATCGAAAAATTCTCAATCATGATTAATATACATGATACATCAAACATATACTTTGAACATTTTACCTAGATGAGATAAAAAGACCTACTCAAGGAAACGTTTCATGATGCATGTTGTATAATGATGATATCATATTCGTGGACAAACTTTAGACAGCGTACATGATAAGTTAGAGATGAGAAGGCAGGGGACAAAGTTAGAGCGTTGAAGTTCTTTTGGTTCATATACTCAACCCCATATTGTTAGGATTAACCTTTGGCATGGTTGATTACAAGAAGTTTATGAGCACTCATCTACATTCACATAATGAACAAGCAAAAGATCAAAGTCATGGAACACGCCACTCATTGAATAAGGAATACCATTCAAGCATTACCAATTTTATACGAACATCTAAAAGCTGACCTTCTGATCTGGTGTCCCTGAAACACTCTGCATCTTAGTTTGTGATACATCAATGCTATTCAGCGTATTCTTTTCCAGCTCTGATGTAAATGAATTTTCCATGTACTTTCCAAACGGTTTAGGTCCTCTGCTCTTCCCCGGGAAATTTGCACTTGACGTGTTCTGATGGTGGGGAATAGAAGAATGTCGTCTCAACGCACACAAAACCTCTTCTTCAGTGTCTCTAATGTGATTACCAAAAACACTAGCGTCCCATTGTTTGAACCAAGAGAGAACCTAATGCAAAAATTTACCAAGAAAGAAAAGTAAGAACGAAAGCCATTAAGTGAAAAGTTCATAATATAGCAAAACAGTAAAGTTACCTCTCGATTTGTTAGCTCGTCACTAAGAAGTTCGGTAAAAGATCTTGGAGCATATTTGTTTACCCAGAGGTCCTCAGTCATAATTGACGTATCTGAAGGTGATAAAGGGTTCTGCACCTCAGAACTATCTTGCAAAGCCTACACCAACATAAATAAACAAAAAAATAAGGTCACTACAATGAACGGAATATTCAATTTCACAAAAGTTTGTATTTGAAATCAAGTTTCAAACTAGGTTGTGAACTTGTGAAGGAAACTATATTGATGGACATGTACACGCATACTCAAAAGCTTTGAATAATTTTATTTTTTTTTTTTTTTGTTCTTAAAAGGGACACGAATATGAAATAACATTAAATCCAAAGAAAATGTTAACCCTCCAAGTCTGAGAATGGCAAACATTTCTCAAACCTAATTCTTTGTTTGGATCAAGGAAATGGAGGGAAGGAAGGACGGAAATGAGGGGATAGATTTTCCTCTATTTGAAGACCAAATAAGGAGATGAGAGAAAGGAATTGAAACTTGGAAGGATGATATCCTTCACATAATGTAAGGACTTGGGTAGTGCAACTAAGCAAGTAAAAAATATGAAAAATCAGAATGAGGATATGGGATTACCTTCATAAGAGCATCCTGCTCCGCTTTCTGCAGTAACAAACTAAACTGATTCTGAGATAATACCTGTAAGCAACTGAGTCAGGCACGACAAAGATCAAACAAACAAAGCGAGATAAATTCGTAATGGGACTGGAGACATACCGCTAAAATTGGGAGGCATAGTGAATTTGTTAACATTGCTATCACCGAATGAAATATTTTTTTTATCAATCTTGGCATAGATTCGTTCGCCAGAACCGGAGGGTGAAGTGACTGGAACATAATCGCCGTCGATATCGGAGGCGTAGCGGAACAAAAATTTGTCGTTGTCGTGGTTAGGAACCCTAACCCTAACCCTAACACAGTCATCATCGTCAGATCGAGGACGTTTCTTCTCGTTGGAGGGAATCTGAGAGTGAAATTCTTCATTCTTATATTTGCCTTCGTCAATACTTTCTTCTTCTTCTCCTTCTTCTTGTTGCAATTCCACTGGATAATCTTCCTCCTGCTGCTGAATCTCCAGCCATTCAAGCTCATCTAAGTCGGGAAGTTCCATTGCTCAGATGAGGAAAGGAATTGGTGGCGGTAAAATAAGTCCCAAATCAATAGCCTGTGTACAAGACCAACTTTGAAATAAATACTCCCTCCCATCATTTAATTTAATAACTATGATATTCAATTTTAGCGGTTTTTTTTAAAGAAAATTTTTAGCAATTTTTATTTATTCGTGAACTATAAGTAATAAACAAATCTTGCATTGTAATAACTTCAAAAAAAAAAATCTAGCATTGTAATACTGATTATTTAAAATTTATTTGTATAATTAAGTGAAATGGACTAAAATAATAAATATTGTAAATTAAATGGGTCGAAGAAAGTATGTATGACATCAAATCGTGTGACTATATTTTCAGAATGGAGAAATTCAAATAAGTAATAAATATGTTGAGTATGTTGGTGGTAAAAGCAAATTATTTGTATTCACGTCCAACATGTAAATTCAGATGAACGTGAAGGGTGGTAAAATACTCACTTAGACTTATTGAAGAATTGTAAGTGCAACAAAGTTCAAATACCACTTACCTTTCTCTTATCAGATACTCTCTTCTGAGACACCTTAGTCGTGCAACTAGTTCAAACTTCAAACCTAATAAGTTTTTAAGAATATTTTAACATATAAATTTTAAGATTTAAAAGGACAATTTCAAGAATTAAAAATTCAATTTTAAGACTTAAAAGGGTCAATTTCAAAGTTTGTAATATCAACTTTAATGTTTCAGTCATCTTAGTTTAAAGTTAAAATGAGGATTTTAAGTCTAGCAATTAGTCTTTTTAAGTCTTCAAGTTATTCTTTTAACTCTTGGAATTGACATTTTAATTTGTAAAATTGATAAAAGAAAATGATACATAAAATTGGATCGGCCCAATAAACGGGTCTCACAAGTAAAACGGTCTCATCCAAATTTATGTGTTCTCTCATATTATTCATATTCAAATCTTATTACTACTTTGAATTATTTTATAGCTTTTTTTTTACGAGTTGTAGAATGGAGATATTTAGATATTTAGCTTTTGAATATTTTTGCAGATTATCATATGTAATAAAGTTGTAGTAATGTATTTTGATTATTACATGCCCGAAGAGAATAAAAGGTTAATTTTACCGCGTTCAGGCCAGCGTTGTTATATGGGACAGAATATTGGCCCGTAAAGAAGATTTTCGAGCAGAAGATGGAAATAATAGAGATGCGTATGTTGAGGTGGATGTGTGGTAATACTATGACAGATAGGACGAGAAACCAGGACTTTAGGAAGACATTAGGGATTGCACCTATCTCCGCAAAGATGTGGGAGAATAGGTTAAGATGGTTTGGGCATGTGTAGAGAAAGACACATGACGCACCAGTAAGAAGGATCGAATGCATCATAGTGGAGTGCAAGAGAGGTCGAGGAAGACCTAGGAGAACATGGAAGGAACAAATGAAGAGTGACTTACATGAACTCAACCTCTCCAGGGACCTGACCAGGCATAGGGGCAGTTGGCGGCGCCTTATCCACGTCCTAGATTACTAAACTCGTCCCTTTTACCTTCCGTTTGTTATTGTTCTCTACCTTTTTCTTGCTCTTATCTTGGTATGTGTACATTTGTCTTTTGCTCTATTTGTCTGCTGCAGGTTTTCTTACCATAAAGATATTTCGCGAGTCGGAGGACTCTTTAATTACACTCTCCTCTATGAGTATGAGTTGTCATCATTCTTTCCCCCCACACCTTGATTACAGATTTCTATGAGCGAGGTACACTGAGTATGATGATGATGATGATTATGATATGTACAGAATTGAAGTCTTATATTTCGCTTGATTTCTATGTTTGGCTAATATGGGTGTAAGATGCAGGATTTCAGATATTTGCAGATTCTTCTCTTTGAAAACCCTTGAGCCGAGGGACTCTTTTGACCGCCCTCTCCTTATGGGTATGACATGTAGTCTATCTTCCTTCCCCAAACCCTGACCATAGATATAGTCTATGAGCGGAATATACTGGATATGATAATGATGACAGTCTCGTTTCTAAGATTTTAATGGCATAGGGCAAAATAAACAATTAGGGCTCTTTTAGGTGATAGGTGTACTATATTTGTGAAATCAAAAATTAATATAAAAAATAAAAATAAATGATTTATCTGTTCGATTGGGTTTTTTGGTCATCAAAACGCACTACGAAAAATTATACTCCCTCCTATTCACTCAAGTTGTCCCATTTAGTTTTTCACACTTGCCAAGACAACATTTTAACCCTTAATATCTCAAATTATTGTTAATTAAAAATTATAAAAAGTTGATATTAATAATCTTTATATTAATACGAATAAAACAAAATCCCACATGACTATGTTTTAACTTATAGATTAAGAGTAAAATACAAATTAAGAGTGATAAGTAAATTGTGCCTAAAAGCAAATGGGACAACTTAAATGAATAGGAGATAGTATATTCTATTTCATTATGCTACATATATATCTTGAATCCTGCATAGCCCAAAATCATAAAAGTTTAAAAATATACAATTATACGTTTAAAAGAAATCCCATTTGATTATATCTTTTTTATAATTAGTCAAAATATATAAAATAAATTTAAATAATACATCATATCAAAAACATTAGTACAGTAAAGAGAACACTATTATACCGGACTGGATTATTACATTTACTACAATCTTATCCTTAAAGATTCAAAAGGATTGTTATTTACGCTAAAAACAAACATCAACTGCAGTTTTACATAAATAAAAACTTAATATTTAATGTACGATTTTAATCTACAACTAAAAAACAAAAAATATTTTGACGATCGAAAATAATAATTTTAAAATTACTCTAATAAAATATACTAACAAATCAAAATCAAGGATCAAAGCTCAAATCCAAGCACATTGTGGGATGTGGCTCTCTACACCAAGAATAAACAATTTCCAAGAGAGGCAGCAGTCTTAAGCCGTTGTATTATAAGTTGGCACACTCAGATAAAACTTAGTATTCTTGAAGTCATCCAGCAACGGGTTGTAACCGTCTTTGGTTCTTGTTTTCGAGGGTAGCCCGAATTCTTCCATGAAAGCAGAGGTATCAAGCTGCATATTGAATTTTGAAGGTTATAAAGGCCAATTAAAACATAAGATGTGAAAACAATTAAAGCTACTGCAAAGCCAAAAAATGATTTTAACCTCAAGGGGAAGGAGGAAGGGAACTATATTATCCCAGCACTCGTTATTCACAAACATCAATTACGCAGTCCATCTACCTATATATATATATATATATATATATATATATATATATATATAGGGGTAGGATCAAGTGAAAACACTTAAAGTGGTGAAAACTGAAAACCAGACAGAAGTATACATATCGTAGCAAAAGGGGTACATATTATCTAATAGGGTGTACATATTTTTTTTGAAGAAAAAAGTTCATATTATTTACAAAACTGCCATCTGAATATGTACCCCTTTTAAGCATATATGTACCCCATTTAGCAAATGTCTAACTATTTACAAAACTGCCACCCAAAATGTACTCCATTTGAGCTTTTATGTACCCCTGTTTTCAGTTTTCACCATTTTAATTGGTTTTCACATGATCCAAACCCTATATATATATATATATATATATATATATATATATATATATATATATATATATATATATATATATATATATATATATATATATATATATATATATATATGGTCAAGTTCCAGTGAAATGCTTATATGAGAACTGTGAAAACCAATCTCTCTGATAAAAATGTGTTATTTTTTCATAGAATAGGTGTTACTTTTGGACAAAAAAAAGCTACTTTTGTTTTTAAAAAAGCTGGTACTATTTAGCAAAAAAGTGTTACTTTCAGAAAAAATATATACAAAGTAATACATTTTTCACAGAAAAGTAACATCTTATCGTGAGTTTTTTTCAAATTTTTTTTCCTAAAGTAACACTTTTTTGTCTAAAAGTATCATCTTTGTCTTCAAAAAAAAGTAAAACATTTTTGCCTTAAAGTAACATCTTTTTAGTTAAAAAAGTAACATTTTTTTGTCAGACAAATTGATTCTCACGATTCTCGCTTGAACTTCTTCATATATATAAAATTGATTCTCACGGTTCTCATATAAGGATGATTCTCACTTGAATTTCTTCATATATATATATATATATATATATATATATATATATATATATATATATATATATATATATATATATATATATATAATATAGGATCTAATAGGGAGGGATTTGAAAATAAGAAGGATAAGAAAGAATTTCATCCGTTAGATCTTAAATCAATGATCCATCTAGCATGCAATTCAGAACAGAAAATAAATTGTGATGTTTTCTTAATTAATATGTGATACTTTCTGTATAAACATGTATCACTTGAAAGTGTGATATTTTCTAAATTAATGTGTGATGCTTTCTTCATAAACATGTGTAACTAGATCTTCTGCTATAACAATTTTTTTTTAAACCGTTCAATCTTAATCAATCAACGGTAGCTACTCCTTCCTATCCTTTCTATTTTCACACCCCTTCTTATTAGATCTCTATCCTCTCTCTCTCTCTCTCTCTATATATATATATATATATATATATATATATATATATATATATATATATATATATATATATATATATATATATATATATATATATATATATAAATCAATTAAAATGGTGAAAACTGAAAACAAGTGTACATAAAAGCTTAAATAATGCATATATTCTGGTGGCCATCATGTAAATAATTGGCATTTTCTAAAAGATATACATACTTCTTCCGTTCTGATTTACTTGCTACCATTGCAAGGGCACAAAGATTAAGAAGTTACTGTGCAATGATGAGTAATAGGTGAAAAGTTGCTTTTTTGGAATTTTTTAATATTATTTGTTGAAAAATGAAAAAGAAAAATAGGAGTAATTAGATATAGAGTAGGATAAAAATAGGAGTAGGTATAACTTTAAATGATTGATTTCTTTACTAAAAAGGAAATGTAGCAAGTAATATGAAATTTCCCAAAATGGAAAATGTAGCAAGTATTATGGAACGGAGGAAGTATATGCTTAAAAGGTGTACATACTCGGATGACATTTCTGTAAATAATATGAAATTAATTTATTCATAAAAATATGTACAAGTACACCTTGTGCCACATTATGTATATTTCATTCCGGTTTCACCATTTTTCACGGCCACTACAACATATTAGGTTAGTGCAATAACAAAGTAATTGACCTTTATTATTCCAATCAACAACAATTAATTTTCGAACCCTAACTCACTGATCATACCTTCTCACGACTCACGCAATCTTAAGTAAAAATTTGTATTTTAATTTTCTAAATTGTACTCCCTTCGTTCCTTTTTGTTTGTCCACTTTAAGTTTGTCCACTTTTAGAGAGAAATGCAAAATTCGATTTTTGAAGTATATATTGATGATAAAATATATTCATGTGAGATCTTGTTAGATTTGTCTTGATGTAAAGTTTTTTAATATGTAATTTTTATAATTTTTTTGATGCATTTTTAGCGATATTAAGGCTTAAAATTTGCTAAAAAATGCGTGCAAAAGGTAAAGTCGACAGATAAAAAGGAACAGAAGAAGTAATATTAAAAAGTTCATTGATTATTTCTTTTATGATATTAGCTACTTTTATGTAATTTTGTGACTCTAAGTTTGTTTTAGTGCGTATGTATGCATGTGTAATTATTTGTTTCTTGATTCCTTAATACTTGATAATAATTATTAATTGACAACACAAACAAGTTCACAATTTTGCGGGTTAGTTGATAACACAAATCAAATTCACAATTTTGTTGAGATAAGATGTTTTCTTTATTTTGAGATACGGTAACAGTTAATAAGTTAGTGGAGTTTCAATACTTTTTTTTCGTTCTATATGCATCATTATATCTCATGATTTATCAAGTAATACAAACATTAAATATTGGTTAAATTGGACTTTAAAATACGTGTTAAAATATTGTGCAACTCTATTCCTAGAATCTTGGGTCCACCCCTGTTGACCAGGCCTCTCCAAATGAAAGTTACATATATTTATGGAAAAAACAAGGGATATGATCAATGTCAAAGTAGAGATGTGAAGACTAGCGTTAGATTAAATAGCTTTCAAGTGAGATGCGCTACTTACAATAATAGTTCGTCTCTTTTTTCTATCCTTCGGAGGATTTTTGTGACATGTCTTTTGCCATCCGGAGCAATAATGATCAATGCGTTCCAAAAGCCAAAAGTCCGTTGGAAAAAAGATATCGGCATCACCCTGCAAGACAAAGATAAGAGAGAAGAACAAAGAACAGAGATACAAATTAGAGAAAAGAGAAATCATACTATATAATAAAACTGGAAATGTAAAATGGTGACTTCATAGATCTTTGCCAAATGAAGCAATTCTGGACTTGTCAACAGGTCCATACATGATGTGGTTTATTGGTGTATAATGTTAAAGTAAGGTCATACAAAAGCAAGATAAGGTTTTATGGCATCAACTAGATGTTAGTCAAGGAGATGAATTCATGTGAGCGATACATAAAGATAGTATCTAATGTATGCATATTGACTAGTAAATAAATAGCTGCCATCCACCGCCTCTTCTATCAAACCCAAAAACATTGTTTTGTTCACGAGCATACAAGAGCTTCACTATCAAATTTTCATGCTTAGATTTGATTACTAGGTACAAGAAATGATCTTAATGGCTCCTTTTTACTTGTAAAATTCTTCCAAACGTTTAGGATGAATTCAACAAGGTACTAGTTGAGGTTCCGAGGAAGGCTACCATTGCTTGTATTTTTCGGATGAGAAATGAAAATGTAAGCTTTGTCATATTTGGGGCTTTACAATTCAATCATAAAAATAGTCTAATAGATAACTATATAAAATTTTATTTTGGTACAAAGTAAAGCAACAAAGCCAAGCAAGGTCCTCAAGTGATACTATACCTCATCCTAAACTTCCTATTATGCTCACTTGTGCTGGATGCAAGAAGTATGGAAAGGAGATAAGTATAAAATCAACGAAAACATATGGGTCTTAGGTCATAGATAATGAAGATAAAAGGATAGAAAATGTTTACATGGGTTTGGTCGTGCAACGAAGATTAGTAGTGCACCAGTCAAAAAAGTCGAAGATGTGCTTAAAGACAAAGAGTTGATGGGAGTAAAGAATGACATGAAGAAATGAGAATTGCGAGAGGTTGAACCATATGACAATAGAAAGGAATGAATAGAGGAAAAAATATATATACAGATGATTCACGAAATTAATTTTCTTATCATCATCATAACAAGTGTATCCCGATCATAGAAAATTATGGTCAGAGTTTGAGGAGGGAAGAAAGGCGAAAACCCATACCCATAAAGGAAAATGTGAACAAAGAGTCTCCCGACTCGAGAAAGATCCTTAGAAAGAAAGGTTCCTGCTGCGAAAAGAGATGAAAGAAACGTAATCAGCAAGCTTGCATCTTACGACATAAGCTTGGCCCAAATACCTGAACTTGGTTGTACTAGTAACAACTTATTCACCAATGGCCACCTCTGACTCTATTATCAGCAATGTAAATTAATTTTCTTAGTTGCAGATAAATACTTATATGTAATATTCAGAGAGACCTAAGGAAAGGAGAATCTTTATAAAGTGTAATAGTATGAGTACCATTAATATTAAAAAAATTAAAGTAAGAATTATCAAATCGGATCAGAGGGAGCATTAGATAAGGTAAAATAACGTAAAATCTTTCTTAGCATTAACTCTTTGGCAAAGTTGCTTTTTTGTGTAGGCATAGCCGACCTCATATTATTAGCATTAACACTTTGGCAACGTTGCTACATTTGAATTTTTTTTTTCCTTTTCTGTCATCATTTTTATACTTGAAATCTATAAGATGACAAATAGGAAACAAGTAAAAACTAATGACTTAGGTGTAGGGGAAAGTGGGAAACAACAATCATTTCCTTAGAGGAAAATAGAGAATTTATGCGAAAAATACAAAAATTAGAGGTGAAGGGGCTTTGATGAAAATTAAGCTAAAAAAGTCCAATGAGCTAAATAGTATAAATATTGAGGTAAGGAGATGCCTAGAGACGATTGGAGTAATTTGGCTAACTGATCTATTCAACAAGTTTGAAGGACAAACAAGATGCCTAATGACTGGAGAAGTACTCTAGTGCCCATTTACATGAATAAGGGAAATGTCTAAGATTGCTCCAACTATAAAACTCATGAGCCATATTATAAAGTTATGGGAAAGAGTGACGTATGAGAGGATATACAAGAGCCAATTTGGATTTATGCCATGTAGATCTAAATGGAAACAATTCATCTTATGAGACAAATGATGGAATACTATAGGGCTAGAAAAAAAAAAGATTTGCACATGGTTTATATTCACTTGAAAAAAGCATACGACAAGGTACCAAGAGAAGTAATTTGGTGGACTATGACAAAGAAGGGTATTCCCAAGAAATACATTAATATAGTGCAAGATATGTATCAAGAGGTAAAGATGAATGTTGGGACAAGTGGAGAGGCTAGGGTTTTTAATCACAATTGGTCTTCCTAAAGGCTCAGCCTTAAGCCCCTTTCTTCTTAAGGCGTAAACAAGATATGACCAATAGAATTATATGTGAGTGGCAAAAATGGATGGCGACTACATGAATATTATGTGATGGATGTGTGCCCCTAAAGCTAAAGGGCAAGATTTATCAAAAGGGAATAAGACCAACGCTACTATATGGATCAAAATGTTATGTTTTAAAAAGGATCACAATAAGAAGATAATTGTAACAGAAATGCATATGTTTCAATGGATGAGTAGCATACCTAGAAGGGAAAAATCCAAAAATGAAGATATAAGAAAAGCTTTAGGAGTTGCAAATTTTGTGAGAAAGATGAAACAAAATTGTTTAAGGCTTTAAGCTGAATTGGGCATGTGCAATAATGGGGAATTAGTGACCCAATAAGGAAGATAGGAATGGTCAGCTTAAGGGATTCAAAAAGAGGGTGATTTTGATGGTATAAAATCGAAATGAAAGAAGAAGAATTCATGTGGATGACCATTAAAACTGATATATCATTCGTGTAGCCAACCCCAATCTCTTGGGATTAAAACTCTGGAATTATTGTTCTTGTTGTCATCTTTCATATAGTCGATGATATATAGAGCTAAACAGAATACATATAGAAAGCCAATTGGATAGCATAGAAAATGACTCTGTGAAAACAAATTTCAAAAGCTAGAACATGAAAAACTATCATCAACATAGCACAAGTGCCTCCTACTCAAAGTGGGGTAAGGAGATTCATGGGAAGATGTCATATATTCCACCAAGAAAGACACCATTTTCAACCACACGTGTTAGCATTGCACTAGTCAAAACCCTGGACGCAAACATCAATTATATCTACACTTTACAATGTGTATGAAATGTAAGATTATCACAGTTCAACTTTTGTTTGCCAGGTCTTTGTAAGTGAAAAGGGTGTAGCATTACGAATCTGTTAAGACTTGCAAGTCCTATTGTCTTAGCATATCATCTTCTTAATAGTTTCAAGTCATATTCAATTTATCCATAAGATCAGGCACACTGCACAAAAGTACACCTCTCATTCATCCTGGCACTAAAGATGCAAAATTTCAATTCTAGCACAAGACCTTTCCAACCTGGAAGCCTATCTAACTCAACTTTTTTAATGATATGAATCACAACTATTGAAAGAAGGTTAAATGTAGAAAGAACATAAAAAAAACAAACAAACAAACCTTGGCATCGAGGTAGCTATCATAATCCACATTATAGCCATCAATCTGTGCAAAAAGGGGGAGAAGAAAGGTATACAATTAGCTTTGTTTCAAAAGAAAAAAGGGAAATCATCAATAGTACCTCTAAGTTTTTGCACTTTTATCAACAATACCCCTGAGTTTTTTCGATTATCAATGGTACCCTCGTGTTATTGAGTGTTTTACAACCGTAACCTTTTCTATTTTTTTCCCGTCCAAAATCATCTTAAACCCTTAACTTTTTTCTTTTTATTTTATTTTTAAATTTAAAATATTAAAAAATAAAATAAAAAGAAAAAAGTTAAGGGTTTTTGACGATTTTGGACGGAAAAAAATTAGAAAAGGTTCTGATTGTAAGACACTCAATAACACGAGGGTACAATTGATAATCGAAAAAACTTGGGGGTGCCAAAAGCAAAAATGCAGAAATTAATGAGATTTGTTTTGCAGAGCAAAGCTTTAGATTATACATAAGGAAATTAGTTAGCAGAAAAATGCAAAAAACATTTGAGCCAATTCCAGGAGGCCAATTTGTGAGCCATACTTATAGGCAATTTTAACCACAAGATGCTCATGTTAAAGATTTTCCTTACATGATTTAAAGTTTAGACAATTAGTAAACTAATAATATGGATCAAATACTACAAACTCATCACAAATCCAATGTCAGAACAAAAATGTCACCAAACAAGTAACGAAATACAAAAGACAAATTTTAGAAAACTAGCTACAACAAATATAAATGTTAAGATGAGATCATGACATTACAAACTTCCTATTATTTAAAAATTATCGAGACAAATCATAAAACCCTAGGAGATCTAACGTGTGTAAGCTGAACTACTGCAGTAGGAGAAAATAGAAGAAAAAAAGTAAGTGAGAACTTTAGGAAAGAGTGAGAATAAGTAGAGTAAGGATACTCAAAATGGGAAGTGTTGCAACTAGAAGGACAAGGAAGAAGTATCAAACAAGTTCAAACAACAAATAATAAATCCCACATCATTGTGGCATGACCAGCAAGTAGTTAAGAGCTATGTTACTTGGACTCGGATAAGAGTATCGGATACGGGTGCGGATCCTAGTGTCCGGTACGCCATTTTTGAAATTTAAGGATACAGGGGTACCGTCTTAATATTGGATACGGGTACTGGGATACAGAAAAAAGAAAAAAATCAATTATTATACACATCATTTATTGGGTAAAGAAAATTGAAGTCTTCCAATTTATTACCATAAGCTACGTTTTTTATGGTCCACTTACCGAGCAATAAAAAACAAAACAAAGTTTGTTAACAAACAACATGCCTTTGGTGAAAAACAAAAAAACAAACAACATTAAGTATGGTCCACAAAGTTTGTCAACCATTTAAAAATACTCCCTCCGAATCAGTTTAGATGTCCCATTTCCTTATTTGGCAAAACCATACCAATTGTCTCATTTCCTTTTTTGTCTATCCTTTTTTTACCTAAATACCCCCACTTTTCCAATTTTCAATACCCAACTACCACCTTTACAATTAATTTAATCAATTAAAATATCCAACTACCACCTTTTTAATGGACCCCATTCAACCCTTAAAATCCGTGAAATCCCAAATGAGACATCTAAACTGATTCGGAGGAGGTAAAAGATTGCCAAGAATTAGAAAATAATAAGTGGTCGGCACTCGGCAGCTGTCCTACATGCCTTTTCTTATTTTCAGTGCCACTGCCAACTCCTTTTTTCAAGTGAGTGGTTGACCCAATTTCAAGGCTTCTTCCAATGCCAACCATTTACAGAGATAGTTTCTCTCTCTTCCCTCAAAACTGCAAAAGGCTCCACGAAAATTTCCAATGAAGGCTTTGATGAAGGGGAAAATTAAAGATTCACCATGCCACTACCATTCGCCATGTCCTTTCGATCAAAAACCCTAAAGTTTCAAGTTTTCAATAGAAAATTTAAGCAATGCCACATCCAAATCGTAAATCTAGCCATCTAGGATTTTTTGATTTCATTCCTGCAGTACCCTTGTTCACTCCGGCATTCCGGGCACGTATCCGACAACGGTATCCAAACTGACCGTACCTGACACCGGTACAGTGGCGAAATAGGCGAGTCCAAGTAACATAGGTTAAGAGTCTAGACCATTTATTTACATAAAAACAGTGGTCAGTGTGGGCAAGACTAGCTCAAGCAAGCAAGCACAACTGTAGCCAGTTAGAGAAAAATATAGGAAATACAGTCGAAGCAATTGATATATATTAAAGTACGAACAGATAATCCTATTGAGTCTAAAGCAAGTAGTTAAGAGTCTAAAGCAAGCATTATGCAATGGCAAGTAATACCTTTGCTGACACAAGCGGAGCCCTTACACCAGGTATTCTCACTTCTGGTAGGTAACTAAAATCTGAAGCAATTAATGACATCTTTGGTCTGGCACTATGTAAAGCCTCCATTAATTTCTGTTAAGAGATTAGTAGCCATCACATTTTCATGTCATTTGTAAATCATGAGTTGGAAAATTTTGTTTGATTATACTCACTAGACAACCAGTTGGTAGCCAACATCGTCGAGACTTTGGAAAAACTTTGGCAAAAATACTTTTAAAAGCTGTTGTTACACCTCTTGTTGGTCCATCAATCTCCTCACCCAATATTTCAATGCAAAGCGTAATGAGTCGATCTTGCAATTGTCTGTATGACTCTGAAAGAGTTTCCCTGCTACTTACGAGTTGATTCCAAACGACATCAGGTTTAAGAGTCACAGGGGTATTTCTAGAAAATTACATACTAAAGACACAATTATAATGGTTTGAATTCTATGCACAGTTGTACACAATTTCTCCTCAATCGGGGGTTCAGAGCAGTCAAGTATTTCTTATCTCATAAATAGAGTCAGGTTACTATAGGGTTTGGCATGCTTTTCCCGCTTTTTTGATCATGTCATTATTGGTTTGCACATCAATATTTTCTAGTTATGAGCTTTTAATTTTTGATCGAGTCTTGGATTGATTTTGGGTCAGATTAAAATTTGACAAATAAGAAGTCAAAGACACAAATCACATGGGCATTGCAAAAAATAACAATGCTTTGGGTTCAAAGCACACAATTCTTCTCAATGAAGCACTCAGTATTTACTTGTCTATTTATGAGAAAAGTGGTCCATCACACATGGGACTTGAAAGTTGCAAGTACAACTAGATGCAAATTTTACCAAATTTTACTCATGACTTTTACTTGTTGAATTAATGGAAGATGATGAATTTTTAGCTAATTCGGCTAATTGTGTAGTGGTGAATTGATTTGCCCCTAAGAAAAGTGGTCCATCACATCTTTTTGCATTGTAGTTTCACAAGAGAACTATGAGTCAGACTTTTTCAGATAAGTAGAGATCATTGGGTAGCTCCCTAGAGGATTGGGGATTTCTTATTTTTTAATCACTGGGTCTAGGAGAAAGTTAAATTCTTAGCATCACTATGCGAAAAATGCAATTCGTCTTTTTGAGCACGTTACTCTAAATGATCTTTGTTGGAGTAATTAGGAGATTGTAATGTAGATTTTAAGTGACTTTTTTGGGATTACTCATTCATAATTTGTACCTTTGATAATTATCCCATTAATATAATTTTCTTAATCAAATTTTTTTAAAAAAAGAACACAATACGAAGATGAGGTTAGTTGGGATGCATACCTTACAGAATAAAGTTTAGAATGAGGTCATTAGACAAGGTCTTGGAATCATAGACATAGAACACAATATCAAAGAGAACTATTTGCGTTGGATTGGAATTTGACTATGTGCAAAAAGCAGTGAAAAATACACTAATTAGGAAAGTGCAAACTTGGAACGTGATGGATCTCCTAAGGATTAATTTTGATGTTCTATAAACCAATATCAAAAATTGATGAAGCGAAATAATGCAATGTGATTAGCGATCTCTCATGTTCATTTGTTTTGGTTGGTGGAGTCATCCTTACTTTGGAATAAAGACTTAGACATCGTTGTGTTGCACTTAATGTAAGAAACTATAAGAAAGATTACGCTAGTTAAATTACAAAGTTATTGCTTATACAAATCAGAATGACATGAAAAACGTGACGAATTGATAGCGATAACTAACTTGGTTTTCTAGAGACACAATTTTAAAGTAAATGAATTCAAAAAAAAAAAAAAACACAAAACACCATCTCCAAAGTTAAAATAATGGTCATAATTAAGAATGCAAACAATATGGTAATAATTTACGCAAGTTAGGGGTTAAGTTTCATAAATATGTCCTTCCGTACTTGTTTGTCAATGTTTGATTTCTTTCTTATCAATTGCAACCTAGATATTTTTTTCTATAAATATAAAAAAGTATAAGATTCAATAGATAGGTATTTTAGCAGCAACACAAGAGAAGACAAGTGTGGAGCAAGTGGGAGGAGAAAAAAGAAAATGTGAAAGGGAGTGGGAAGAGAGAAAGAGAGAGAGAGAGATAAGACATCATTTTACAACTTCACATAAAAAAGTGCATATAATTTAATGTGCATATAATTTAAATTACACTAACAAATATATAGGGAACACAAGAATTTTAGGAAGCCTACCACTCAATTTGCTTCTCGACCCATACTTCTTCCCAAGGTGACGTTTGATTGTTTGAGTGAATAAGATCATGAGGAAGATTATCAAGCACCTGAAATGCATCAAGAAAAAGCGATTTGCTAAGTATGTTTCTTTGCAAAAGCCACCCCAATTTCTAAATAAAACCCCTCGGACCCGCTAGAAAAGATATGAATATAGATAAGTGACAAACTGAGATGTGGACATTAAAAGGCTCAATACCTAAAAGGCTACAAGTTAAAGCCAAAAACTAGGAGAAACATTATTTGATGGCATAAACTATAATTGACATTCACATATCAAGCATAAACTATAATTGGGAATGTGCGACGACATACAATTCTCTATCATCTTTTCCTTAATATTTGCAATTCCTAAACCTTTTCTTATATCTTAGTTTCGGACTTTATCCCTCAAGGTAAGCTCATCCAACCATAGAAGCATTTGCATTTTCATTACTCTTATAGACGCTCACCATTTTTGTCACCCACACTTAAATTATGGGTCATATCTTATTAGATGTCCCCACTACTCTGAAATATGGACCCAAGGTATTTGAAACATTCACTTGAAGCGATTTCTTTCTCTTTTAGCTTTATAGTGCCTCTTATTATCTCATTTGTGCAAAAGTTACACACAAAGTACACTGCCTTGCTATGACAATTTGGAACTCTGACTTCAACTCTTGACTCCATTGTTTTAACTTCGCATTTACCCCATCTTGGTCTCATTTTATCGAATGCGTTATCGCATCTATGACTGTTGCAAAAAGAAAGAGGCTTAGGGTTGAGCTTTGATGAAGGACAACTGTGATTGCAAAATCATTTGTAGCCCCTCCACAAACCACACGTCCTAACATTTATCCTTACTTGTCTTTACATATCTTACACTATATTTTTGACATCTCCTTTGTGTTTGTAAATACGCACTAAAGTACTTATTCTCCAATCATTGGGAATCTTGTTTGTCCTCCAAATCTTGTGGAATAGACCAGTTAGCAAAGTCACCCCAATCATCGTAAGGCATCTCCATACTTCAATAGGCATCTACATCTGGCCCATCCACTTTCTTTAGATTCATTTTCTTCAAAGCCCTATCCACCTTTTATTTTTAGGAAAAATCACCCAGAATAATACGACCTTTCACTGATTTCCCAAGAATAATACGAACTTTCAATTAACCACCGATAATACGAACTTTGACATGCATTTTCCGCTGGCATACATGACCTATTTATAACCAGTAGTACAGTTCTTTTTTTGACCGTTGCTCAGCAGGTTTCATCTCGTATTAATGGTGGTTAATTGAAAGTTCGTACTACCTGTTGAAACCTGCTAAGCAACGGTCAAAAAAAAACATGTACTACCGGTTATAAACAGGTCATGTATGCCAGCGGAAAATGCATGTCAAAGTTCGTATTGTTGGTGGTTAATTGAAAGTTCGTATTATTCTTGGAAAATCAGTGAAAGGTCGTATTATTCCGGGTTATTTTTTCCTTATTTTTATTCTTTCGCATAAATTATCTATTTTCATCTAATGGAATGATTGTAGTGTCCACTACAACATAAATTTGTCCTCCATTATATAACTCGTCAAAATACTCCCTCCATCGATCTTTCATGTTCTTGTTAAGAACTAGACAATATCATACCTTAACAGTTATACCTCAATAGTTACAACATCAAGGCCAGACACTTTCTTTAGCCTAATTTTCTCCAAAGCACTTCCACCTATGATTTTTTAGTCTTCGCATAAACTCTTGATTTTCTTCTATGGGAGTAATGATTGTGCCTCTTATAATATTTTCATGTTCTCTATTAAATAGCTTGTCAAAATATCTCATTCGTCGATCCTTGATGTTTTCGTCCTGAGCTAGAATGTTGTAAACCTTATCCTTGATACATTTTACTACACATGTCATTAGTTTTTTATTGTCTCCTTTGTCATCACACAAATACATATTTTTTCCTTCTTAAGAATGCTAGTTTTGTATTAATTTTTAATTTCCTAATATATGGTTGCGTAATCCTCATTCGTTCATTACTTGATGCAAGAAAACATTTTTATTTTCCTTGATCATTACCTAGACCTACTCAACCACACCTTATTCTTCATTACCAAGATAGTACTCTCTGATTTTTCCTTAAATCTCCTTAGCTATTCGAGTTTGACACAATCTTTCATCGCTATCCATGTATCCTCCACACTTTAATTCGTCTCTCAATCATCAACAAATTTCCGGGCAAAAGCTTTAGCATATCTTTTTTCAATCTCTACCATCTAATCCTACATTCTTCTTTGACTTTCTTTACCTTTAGTCTTGCCAGAAAACAAACATCTAGAATAAGGAGTTTGTGTTAGGTGCTTACACGCAAACCTAGACTAACCTAATCATTAAGGCAACTACCTCTATATATCAACTATGTCAAAAAGAATTCAAATTGGATACTTTCTTCTCAAACCATTTGTTATCAACCAACAAATTGTATGAGTGTAAAATCCAAAATGATACTTTCATAGCCGATTTTTGACATAGCTCTGCACCTCCAATATACATATTCTCATTCATTGTTATGCTTTGGACCATATCATCGAGATCCTCCTAAATTTCTCTTTTATGCCATGTTTGGGAACGATGATTTTATTTGAAAATTCATAATTGGCTCAAATTTATTGTTTAGCAAATCAAAACTTTTCAAATTTGGATTTAGATCAAATTCCGCTATTGTTTTTAAAGTTGTTAAAGTTGAGAATTTGAGAATGATTACTCAAACCTTGTCATTCTCAAATTTTTCATTTATGATTTCATAATTGAAATCCATAATTTGAAATGAAATACTTGTTCCCAAACACTACATTAATTGATTTCGAAATTCCCACATGCGGTACATAGGCACTTAGGAGTTAGGACTTAGGAGATTCAAACTCTCTTTACCATATATACATAATATTTTGTATCTTTTTTGGTTTTTTGCTTGTAATATTAGTTTTATATCTTTGTTCGTAAAGAAGAATAGTATAGTATGGGTGAGAGATTCTACACATTGTGATGACATATCTCAAGAACAAGTTAAAAAGGCAACATAACAAAACAAAGTTCTACTACCTCTAGCATTATTACCCAACATGGCTCTTGTTGCACATCACCTACAAACAAATAATATTATTATCAATTAAATTGATGGAGATAGATCTATGCAAATATTACACAATAAGAGTTGAAGGGAATTACATTTAGACAGTACACGAAAATAACAAATAACAACTTCTCAAGACGGTATAATAACACATAATCAACTTAGAGATTTCTCTATCAAATGTTCCTTATAAAGGCAATATTATTTATCAAGTGAAATTTGATTTAGTTCAACGAGAAAACAACTGAAAATGGGAAAAGAGCGCACCCCATCCATTTCGATCTGAAGCATCACGACATTCAACCATAAATCTGGATTTGTGGCTATTAACTTGGCCCACGGTTTCTTTTTGCATTTCAGCTAGAAATGGACTAATCTCTACTGATCTGCACAAAGAGATGGATGAACTTCATCAATTCTAATATGCCTTATAAATAGATGGAAATATTTAACCTTGTAGGGTTCAACATGTTGACACATTATTACTCTCCTATCCTATTATTTTAAAAATGAATATGGAATCCCAAATTCCAATTAATATCACCCTATACCCCATAGAAAATAAAACTCTTAAGATCATCAACAAATTACCCTATAAGTTGCAAAAGGTCATTTCAATTGTACCATCGCCTAGTTCAACTACTTAATAACTAAAATGGTCACTATTGAAATTTCCAAGAGAGCATCAAAACAAAAAGAACCCTTTACAGACCAATAGATTTCTTGCCATTACTTGCATTTATTGTTAAAGTTTCATGAATTGCGTAGAATCTAACCAACAAAGGAACCAAATCCTTCATAATCGTTGATCATAAGAATTAGGAAGACTTAATGCCATAAACCGATACGCAAGGTAAACAAATACTTTAGGAAATTTCATTCGTCGCACTCCGAAAAAGAAAATTAATTAGTATATCTACTATCTTTAGTTTTTTAATAGCCACACTTACCCTTAAAAGTTCACACATAAAAGGGAGAATTTTAGCTTTCAAAAAGAAAACACTAGTATACAAATCACTTCATCAATGAAGCAGTTATATTACACAGTTTGTGTGCAACTCATATAAAGCACAATAAGTCACAAATTAATTAGTGAGAAATCAATAAAGGCTTCAAAGATCTATGATATCAAACAGCTCAAATTAATTCTAAGTTATGTAGCGAGGTTTTGCAATTTTGTAAGCTCAAAATCTAGTATAAAGCGACCATTATGTAACATAACAGCCTTATTTTTATGCCATAGATCCTGTTGCATAAAACAAAATTCGATGTGATATGATAAAAAATAAGAAACAATCACATTGAGTCTCAAAAACTTAGAAAACGTAATAAAAATAAGAAACAATTACATTAAGTCTCAAAAACTTAGAAAACATAATAAAATTCAAACACCTACTTTTGGACAAAATCATCAAATGGAATTTATCCATGAAGTCGGACTGTTCAACAATTAGACATGGGTATACAAGTCTGAGTACAACTCTCAAAAAAGTTCCTTCTTCAACTAAGGGATAATAAGTTCAAATTTAATCAAGACATGTGTAACGAACACACCATACGTACTTTGTTGCTTCAGGGTAGTGGAATAGAATGAGCTAGTATGCCCATTGATCATTATGTGTCTTTAACGCTCTAGTACTTGTCAAAAACTAAAGTATAACGACAAGGAGCATCGTTGTCATGACATCATTGGTATGCCATCATCGCATAATAATAGTGCCGATACACTACAACTCTCTTCTAGTGCTTTCTATTTCATGATAACGGTAGAGTTCATTAGTCACTGAACTCGTTAACATAAAGGTAAAGCTAAAACATGATCACCATTATGGTACAAGAATACAAACCGAACTAACATATTCTAATACCAACTATAGCTCATAAAGGTTGTTTAATGCTGATATCCATTCTACATTGTTAACTACCCATATTAGCCATGTATCCTCCACAGCCACCAAATATACGTAACATCCCTTACAGATTAGTATGTAGTTTATTGGAAGCTATGAATATGTTGTTGCCTCAATGTGTGTACGGAAATCATGCCCTTTAAAAACCACACACTAAAAAAAAAGATGCAGAAAGTATTATTATTATTAAGAAAGTTTAACGTTGTCACACCTCAGCCTCAAAAATAAAAACCTCCGAAGTCTGAACTCAAGTAAAATACTATCAAGTAGAGCATGCTAAGCATGAAAGCAAGCAAAATTACTATTGGATCAAGTTTTTATGAGAAGCAGAGTCAAGTATTGTGCATGGCTAAGAACAAGAACTATGAACTAGGAAGAAGAAAGAAAATATGTGAACAGAAGTTGATGCTCGAGTGTGAAGAATGTATGCATGGAGACGGCCAAATTGTATATCCAGGATGGAAAACTATATGTATTAGCCAATATATTAAATTTTGGAAAGGGCCATATTGTATTTTTTTTCCAGGCATACAAAAGGGCTATTACGAGAAATCATAAGGTGCAGCCATTAAGAAAGTCTCATGGGAGTGAGAGCTAAAGAGAAGTTCCACTTTTAAAAAGACAAAAAGGAATCCAGCTCGTGAGATAACTTTGTAATTACTCTTTAGATAAGTGGGATTTGCCTTAATAAATTGCATGTTTTTTGTAGTTTCATATGTTTGTTGTACTTTATGCCTTGCTAAACCCCTCTCCCCCTAACATTTACCTAAAGCAAAAACTAAGTAGTCAATACTAGAATCAAAAGTACAAGGCCAAATATGGATAGCATCAACATGTTGCGAATAATAAAGACTATATTAGAAACTATGAGTACCAACAAAAC
The DNA here is from genome assembly GCA_019776075.1 of Amaranthus palmeri. Lineage (NCBI taxonomy): Eukaryota > Viridiplantae > Streptophyta > Magnoliopsida > Caryophyllales > Amaranthaceae > Amaranthus > Amaranthus palmeri. Next base: position 1,343,990 of record JAAKBH010000295.1, read on the forward strand.
ATAAGTTTGAATTAATCGCCCAAAATCCACATTCATGCCAACAAAAGCAAACCAAAATCATGTACCTACGTGTATGTCATGTTTTTGTAAACACGTGGTGGTGCATTCAACATCACGTAATCCATAATACCCTTAGCACATGTTCCTGATCCACCACCTATTTCATAAATCTGAATGTGAAAATGGAAGGATCAATTGAGGATCTAAAATTCTAGATATAAATAGCAATTAAATGATAACAACCATTTATGCCCAAGGAAAACCATGTTCCCTAGTAGCAAATCATCCAATAAACAGTCAAAACTCAAAACTAAAAGTAGCACTAGTGAGTAGTGACAAATAAATACAATTGTAAAAGAGACAAGGAGACAAACAAACTCACTTTTAGAGGAACGGAAAGATTAGCAGTACGCAAAATGGCTTCGGCAATCCCATGTGCATACCATGGCTGCAAGAGAAAAGTTTACAAAATGAAAAGTATATCTACAAACGACAAAATTGATCCACAAAACATTAGAGAAACAAACACCACAAAAAAGGAGCAAAAGTAAATAGATAAACGTTGAGCTAGTTCTTTAGCGTAAATGGCATCAAAAGGCAAAAACACTTAGAATTACGTCTGTTGAATAAGATCAATAAGTTAATCAAAAAATATTGTTCCATATGAGCAAAATTATTTCAATTGATTACATTATGTACATCAATCTACACATATTCTAAACCTATAGGAATAAGGTGTCGACACGCAATAATACAAAAAAAATGTATTGAAGGATAAAAGATGACCTTAAAGAGCTCCACAGGAGTAAACCATGAGATTTGACTTTGCTTGTATATGTTATTTAGATGTCGCAAATAAGCTTTCCTGCCTGTAATTGGAATTGCATAGTTAAAAGGGGGGCTTAATGAATCTCAAACTAAGGATAATTAAAAAAAAAAAAAAAGTAGAACCTTGAAGCTTATTGAAGTTGATAGAAGATTTCAAGACTCCAACTGGAGCTGATCTGGTTCTCTTAGAGAAGTAACCATGAGAAGGGTGATATAGAGCAGCATGTATGAAATCACGCACCTAAACCCCAAAGAAACAAATAAATATAATAATTATAATTATAAAATAAAAAATGTAGAAGAAGATGATGTACCAGCATGGGGTTGTGTGAATCAACAAAAGTGGAGAAGAAGGCATAAGACGAGACTGCACATAAATATAATTATAAAAAAAAAGGAAGGGGAATAGGAATTAGGAATTAGGAATTAGGAATTAGGAAGAGATGAGGCACAGGCACCTATGAGTTTTGAAGATGGAATAGTAATAGTAGAGATTGTTGCAAGAAAGGAACGCGTAGCAATAGCATTAGCCATTACTATTAGGCATCCGCTTGCTTCTCTTCGCTTTTCTTCTCTTCTTCTCTTTCACTTCTCTTTCACTTCTCTGTCCATGGGGGGAGTCACTGGCTTTTAGCAGGCCTCCGATCCATTAAGCCCTAAACTCTTGACCCACCAACAATAACCACCTTTACTCATAGGTTGAGGAATTTGTATCTGATGCTGCTTTGAGGGATATTTTTTCTAATTAAGATTAACTCTAAACTCAAAGACTCAACAATTTTTTCAACTTTTCCAAACTTTTAAGGTTCCTTTTTCGATGATAATTTAATTTTGTTATTGGGATGATTTGTTCCACATTAACAAATAAAATACTCTTGCGTTTCCATTTTAAAATTCAATAGAGCTATTCTAACATTGTCATATGGTTTTGAGATGCTATATTCTTAACTTAAAAAGTCAAATGGTAGGTCCGAAAAGAATAATGTTTCTACCCTGATTGATTACTTTGAGGTGGATGTTGAAATGATTTGTTCCACATCAGTGAATTTAAAATGGCGTGCACCATGTATTTTTCCTATTATATGAAGACATTTACAATAAGTCATGTGGGATTTGGTGAGAGAGATGTGGTTATTTGATCTTGCTTTTTACGATTGATTTTTATATTTTTCCAATGCTTTCCTCAATTATATTACGTTTGCCTAAAGAGAGATTAACTTTTTCAATTTATACAGTTTGAAAACTTTTTTTCATAAAAGTTAACGCATGTTAATTTTGTAGATGAAGAAGATCTTGACATGTTTCTCTTTTTCTATTTTTAACAAATTTTAGCTTTAATTAAATACATTTTTTATACTTCATCGGGTAAGGTGTCATTTAAATATTTAAATGAAAATTAAATAAAAGTTTTACAACAGCAACTTAAAATGAAAATTAGTCATTAGATTAGATGAGATGGGTGTTATTTGGGATGGTAAGAAATAGTGAGGTGGTGGAAGGTAACGTCTCGCGTGTGAATTTGTGGCTGGCGTGAGACTAGGAAGTAGCAACGTTGAGGTAAAGAAGACGGTGCTAGAATCAATCTATACTACTATAGTCTCCCTTTCCATTTTCAATCAATTCTAATTTCTAGGGTTCTAAATTCTAATTGTTTTTCAAATTACCTTTCTTCAACATCATTCAATCTTCCACCTTCCACGATCACCCCCTCAATCTCATTTTCAAATCTCAATCTTAATCTCAATCTCAATCTCAATCTCAATTTTATTCTCGACTCTCCCTGGTCTCCTTTACCTCAACGTTCAATCTTGCTCAATTTTTGGTATCCTCTGAATGCCCCTCTCTCTCAATTATGTATGTAATGTCTCTTTTTGTTGCTTGCTGTAACTAACTCGATTATGTTATCTGCCCTGTTCTTTCTTGTTTCTTTTAATTCAATTACTCTTATGTTGTTGAGCTTGTTGTTTTCAATATCTATATTTTCAATTGATTTACTTTACTTTTGTGTTTGATTTTATAATTTTATTGCAGGTGAAGCACACTGTTCACTGTTCACACTATTCGTTATTATAAAGTTATTAATCCATATGCCTATGGCATGCCAAGTTATTATACGGTCATGGACCTTGTCTACTTTGGTTGGTGCCTTTCTTGACCTGGCTATTGCCTTCTTCCTCCTATGTTCTTCTGCAGTGGCCTTTTTCCTTGCTAAATTCCTTGCCTTCTTTGGGTTAACCCTCCCATGCCCTTGCAATGGCTTCTTTGGCGTTCTTACTCAACAATCTCCCTGTCTCCAGCGCCTCTTACTTGATTTCCCCAGCAATACCATTTCCTCTGTTCAGCTGTCAGTCAAGTCCAAGTTCCCCTTTGATTCCATTCTAGCCAGAAAACATCCCTGCCAACTTAACTTTAAACTTTTGAGAGAAACAATCTCTGATGGCGGTGTGCTTGAGTTAGAAGGTGAAGCATCCTGCACTTGTTGCTCTGATCCCAGAAGCTCTCAACACACTCTTTCTGCTTCAAACTCCTTTGGTGAGTTTGACATTAAGACCAATACTGCTGCTACTCAAAGGCCAAGGGTTGGCCTTAGGCGTGGTCGCAGAGAAAGCATTCAGTATGGAAACCTTACATCATCCTCTTCTTATGATCACTTGAGGTCTGACACCCGGGCCATTCCTCGGTCTACTTCTGATCCTAGTATATTAGAGGTTGTTGAAAGTCCAACACTCTTCAACTTCCGCGGTAATTTCCTCTTTCTCCTTTTAGGTTACATGTTGAACATTCTATCCGCTGTAATTTTTGCAATTCTGTGTTAATCCGTCGGATGAATGTGCTTTTTGCGACTTTAAAATAATGGGGCTGACTAACTGAATGAATTATGTGTTTTTGTGCTTGGATGCTAGTCTTTGATAAAGTGAATCAAGACTTTATTTGTTTCAGTAAGTAAATGATATATACATGAATATTATGTATTTATGTTAATAGTTTGAACGTGCATTGTATCTGCAGTTGTTTCAACTTCAATAATACATTCCTTCTCAAAATGCTCCTATTTTTTTGACATTAACTATATGTTTGTTGGAAGGAAATAGAGGGAAAGGAAGGGGAAAAATAGAGGGATGATATTTCCTCATTTGTATATCAAAATGGAAGGGAAGAAAATGGAAGGGAGGGGATCAGAGGGAAGAAGTTCTTACATATTATATCAAAAAAATCCTTCAAAGAATTGAAAGATTTGAAAGGAAAACTCATTAATCTCCTTTCCCTCTCTTTCCCTTCCTTGCCTTCCTAAACTCTATCGAAAGACACCCTTTTGGATTTACGGTGTGTTTGGATCGAGGGAAAACGAGTGAATGGAAGGGAACCGACTTTGAGGGATGAGAGATCTCTTGTTTAGATAACAAAAAGGAACTGGAAGGATGTAGGATCCCTCCTTTGGATAACAAAAATGGAGGGAGGGATTACTTGAATTATTTTTTCATGATTACAATTTCTACAAAGGTGGAAATATTTGGAGGGATCATATGCACTCCCTTCCTTTCCCTCTTACACAAACAAGGGAGACCTACCTTGTATTTCTCTCCCCTTCCTTTTTCTCCCCTCCCTTCCCCTTCCCTTCCTTTTTTTCTCTCCAAAAATTGTTATCCAAACACACCCTAGAGGTATTGGCCTAATCTTGTGTTAAATCTTTGTTTGTCAAATAGCTCCATTGTTGGATTTGATTAGCCCTCTTAAGTGGGACCAATCCTTTGACTTTACCATATGGAACAGGTTCCTTCATGTGCTTTGTCTTTTAGAATTTTTTTTTCTATAATATGCAGGAAAATGATTATTTGTATTACTGTATCTGGATGCTTCATATGCCTCTTGATATTTTCAAGTATTATGTATTACACGACAAATATCCTTTTTTGTTCCAGAAAGGACAGTACCAGATTCTGAGTCCAATCATGCAACTGATGAGAATAAACTCATTTATGAAAACGTAACATCTTTTGAGAACCTCAAGAACAATTTGAGGCTAGATCATGGCCATGGGCTTGATGGTGAAGATGAAAGTGCAATCAGGATATTGGAACTAGCACTTGAGGAAGAACAAGTTGCTCGTGTTGCATTGTGCACTGAGCTAGAGAAAGAGAGACTTGCTGCTGCCACGGCTGCAGATGAAACGATGGCCATGATTTCACGACTGCAAGAGGAGAAGGCATCCATTGAAATCGCGGCTCGACAGTATCAAAGGATAATTGAAGAAAAATCAATTTATGATGCTGAAGAAATGGATATACTTAAAGAGATCATTGTCCGGAGAGAGCGGGAAATACATTTCTTGGAGAAGGAAGTTGAAGCCTATAGGAAGGTGTTCCAAGAAAATAGTGGGTTGGACTGCCAGTCAAATATTACACAAGGACAGAATGAGGGCTCTATTATTGATTTTTCTACAGATCCTATGCTGATTCTACAACAACTCAGTGAATCAATAGATAAACGGAGATGTTTTGAGAATATGAGCAACTATCCAAATTATACCCCTGCCCTTGTTAGAAAGCAAATTTCCACTCTGCCTGAGGGGAAAGAATCGTCTATCCTTCAACCAGACCACGATATTAAAGTTATAAATGAACCAGAATGTTCTCAACATTCAAGTATTATTCCAGGTTACCCACATAGCGATGATGAAACTATTCAAGATGTACAAGAAAAAGGAATGCTATCTACAGATAAGAATACCTATGCTCAGCTGTGTGAGTCAAGCAGCTCTCAAGGTAAAAATAGTGATGTTTATCCTCAGCAGAGAACAATATGTGATGTAGTAAAACCTTATGATGAGGAGCCTCATGTACATGATGTCTATATCATTGATTCCAAATCTAGTGTATCCAAAAATACTGATGAGATGGAAGATGGCCAACTTCTCATGCATAACAATGCTTATAATGCAGTTAGAAAACACGAATCACCATTGTGGTCATCTGATTCTCAGAAGTTTGATGGTTCTGCTGACAAGAGTTTGAAGGTTGAATTAGAGATTAATAGAAGCTCCTCAGACATAGTTGATCGGTTCCCAACAGCTAGCAGCTCACCGGATAGAAGTTTTGTCTCTGATTTACGGCGCAATTCTTTGTCAGTTGTTGATCTCGAGAGACTGAAAATAGACAGTGAAATTGGATGGCTGAGAGCGAGATTGAGGGCTGTTCAGGAAGAGAAAGACAAGCTCAAGAGCTCTTTGGAGCACCGGGAGAGGGGAAAAAACGAATTGCAGCTTCTTGAGGATATAGCTGGTCACATTCAAGAGATACGTCATCTAACAAAACCTGAGAAGGCTGCACGCCAGGCCTCTCTACCGCCTTTATCTGATAAGGTATGCTTCTAAAATTTTAGTCATATTGCTCACTAGATGCTCAAATCAGGTTACTTTGATGAATTGGTTGTGTACTCTGTTCAGGTTGTGTGACTAAGTTGGTTTAAAAAGCTATGGTGCATGGATAAGATGTTGCAATCACCATCTTCTTTGGATTTTGTTATTGAATTTGTGGTTCAGCTAGTGATTCAAATATGTAATCCAGTGCGATGGGTCACTGTTAATAACCTGTTCTGATTTCACTAACCTACAAATGAAACAAAGAACAACTTTTCTCTATCTATTCAGTACACTTGTGACAATCCTCATGTTTCTAACATATTTTGGAGTCATGAAATAACGATGTTTCTTAGGTGATGCAGTGTTTGCAGAGTACTGAAAAGGACTAAGTATCAATCCTTTGCAAAGTATTTGCATTGGCACGAAGAACCGTTTGGTGATCTAGACTACCATGGTTGCTTAAATATTTTATAATATTTTGCAAGGTCGACTATGACACTATCAAAGGGATTGATGAGTTAGTTGATCATTTTAAGTTGGGACTTTAATTTTCAATTGTATATAAGTATATAAATGGGCCAATGAGATTGACGAGGAAGATAAGAGAGGAGAGATGCTTGTTTTGGGGTGATGGCGTTAGTGGTGGCAGCCTTAGCTGCAGAGGGCTCCATCAGGTGGCCTGTCATGAATGATGGTGCTTCATAAAATAAAATCACATAAGGACTGTTTGCAGAAACGGTCGCGATATCCCGGAAAATGCTATGCTATGAATTTCTTGAAATAAAATAAAATCACATAAGGAGAGTTTTGAGCATTTTTGTTGTTGAACTACAATTAGTATGCAAATATATGCCCATAGCTTATATTATTGCACTATATGAGGTACTTTAAATGGATAATGACATAATTTAGGAGTTGATTATCTTGTTTAATGTTTTAAATTATAAGTAACAATAATTTAGGTGATCTGTAATGATTAAAGTAATGGGTATTAATGAAATTAATGAAATTATATTGTTAAACCAATGTTGCCAAGCTGTCGGTCATAGTCTTCAGCAAATTATGTGCAGACCATACTAAATGTTGCTATGTAACTGCAATGATGTTTGTGTTGGCTATTTTGTTGTGGAAGTTTTTTTTTATTATATTTCGAATTAGCCCTCATATTGTTCATGTTGCACTACATTCGGCAAGGTATTGAAGTGATATTTTATTGCGACTGATAGTTTTCTCTTGCAAAAGCTGGAGTGTTGTGCTAAGAAATGTATCAATGACTTGACAGGCCACATCAAAGAAAAGACGTTCTCACAGTGTCTCACAAGGTGTTGGTCGAAATGAATCAAGTTAGGGTATCGAGCCTTGTGTTCTGCATGATCCGAAGGCTTTCATCTGCGCTTTTCAGGCCCCAGGGATTTAGAAGCCTATACAATTTGAATGTGTTGAGAGCTGTAGAGCACTTGGCAAGCAATGAGTTTCAGTAAGTTGTGCAGTTTATAGTTAGAATCTCTGGTTAATGTTCCTACCTTTTTCTTTCCCGAAGTAGACGATAGCTCTTGCTAAGAACTCATATGGGGTTGTAGGCTTCCCACAGAATGTTTTGTATAATTTTACTTGACATGTGAATATGTAGATGTATATACACGTATATATGCTTGAAAGAAATCACTGATATGAATGTATGAATTATGAGAAGCCCCTTTCCAAATCTGCTTTGTGTTGAGTTGCAACAGGAGTATGGGTCACTGGACCAGGGCAAGCTATCGAATGCCAAAAGTATTGTAACTAAATGATGTGCTTGTTACACGTAGTTCAATGGTAGCACTTAAGCATGGATTGGACATTGGGGGTATTGTTATCTGTAGTCATCTATTTTCAAGAGTGCTACTGCCACAATCTTGAATCTACAAGCCTACAGAAGATTTTAAAACTAGGGTGTACGTATCATAAGCCTACTATCTTGTGAGAGACGTCTCTCATAGAGACAACCTCCGAACAAGTTCACATTTTTGTTTTCTCTTTATCTGTATTAATCGGGCTATTTAACTCATATATATTTAATGCGTCTCTCACAACAATTTGTGATCCTAATATCAGATTCCTTTATCTAATGTTGAATTTTTGAAACATTTTTCTTTTCCCATGAAAACTTTAAGAACTAAAGATACTTCTTTATTAATTCTAATTTCATAAACTCATTTTTCTCATTTTGTGATATCTTGATGATTATTTTAATTTATCAGATAAATTATGGTATTTCTTGCTAGCTATTACTTCAAGATGACCTTTCATTAAATGTAGTTTATTTAATTAAATAGGTGGCGTTTGGCAAAATAATTTACTGAAAAATTTATGTTTGTTTTAATCCAATTAGAGGGTTGGGTGGTCAAACAAGTCAATGCTTTGGTAAACTTGATCACACATTAAGTTAAAAATTAAACAATAGCTAGTTAATTACTCTTGTGTTAGACCATATCTAAAAAAACGACTTCAAAACAAGAGAAATCCACATTCTTATTGTCTCTTTAATTTGTATCAATTGGGCTTTTTAGTCTATATATCTAATGCGTCTCTCGGGGAGACCGTTTCTCACAACAAATTGTGTAAAAGTAATCATTTAAGCCTTAAAAGTGATCACATATGCTTTAAAAGTAACCACCCAAGCTTTAAAAGTGACCACGCAGTAAATTAAAAATGATTACATAGTCTTAAAAGTGATCAGATAAGTTTTATAGTAATCACATATGCCTTAAAAAAAACACATAGGCTTTAAAGTAAGTATTTACAATAGTAAAAAGCAATCACATATGCTTTAAAAGTGTTTGCATAAGCCTTAAAAAATGTCACATAAATATAATCACATAACATATGCCTTAAAACTGATCACATAGTAGGCTGACCCATTTACCATGTCTTAAATATAGGACGATCGCATATGAGATTGTCTCTTCTTGCATTGAGAGAATCAAACTGGATATCACCTGATTATATTTTAATTTAAATTGAGAATAAAGTACGCATTATGATCCAGTTATAAACAATGTCCAAAAATTTATTGTTGGAAAAAGTGAGGGATTGCGGTAGTATAGTTTGTAGTTTAAAAAGAATACTAGGTATTTACCCGTGCTATGCACCAGTATTCAAAAGATTTTTGTTATAATAGATTTATTATACTCCCTCCGTTCCAGTTTAGATGTCCCATTTGACTTTTCACACATGTCGAGGCAACATTTTAACCCTTAATATCTCTAATTATTCTTAATCAAAAATTATAAAAAATTGATATTAATAATCCTTGTATTGAGACGAATCAAACAAGATCCCACATGACTATGTTTTAACTTATAGATTAAGAGTAAAATACAAATTAAGAGTGATGAGTGAATATAACCAAGTTGCCAAATTACAAAAAATGTTTAAAGTTATGAACAATAATTACACATGTGCGTATGTATATCACTATATTTTTTTTGAAATGGTGTATATCACTATATAAGAAAGTAAAGAAACACACTACAAATTTAAATTTAAAAAATTTACTTGTAAAATTTTATTATTGCACAAAAACTTTTAATTTATTATTTAATTATTATATTAATTACAATGATTATAAAAATAAATAAACGTAGTGATTATATTTGGTACCCGTGTATAAACTTGATGTAAAACTTGATAACAAAATATACCTGTACGAAAGATAAAAAATAATTATATTTGGTATATGAACTTATTAATAAACAAAATATTTTAAAAACCTCAAAGAACATTATTGTTCATTTTCTTGGATAACAATATATAAGGATAAGAAAAATAAACTAAAATAAAAAGTACAACTTAAAAACAAATAAATATAATAACCAAACTAATAATTCCTTTATTTTTTTAAAAACACCAAAACTAAAATCAAAATCTTGTTCATTTTCTTGGATAACAATATATAAGGATAAGAAAAATAAACTAAAATAAAAAGTACAACTTAAAAACAAATAAATATATAATAACCATACCCATAATTCCTTTATTTTTTAAAAACACCAAAACTAAAAATCTAGTAAGTCATATATCTATTCTTTGAATACAAATGACATAAAAATTTCGACAATATTTTGAAATGAAGTTGAGATGCAATACTATATGATATATTGTGATATATATTGTGAAAAATCGATGCTCTTTCATCTTGTTTTGGAACTTGATAATATTTATATATAGTATAGTTCAAATTTAATGGAGGTAACCAAAGGGCTTGTTGGTTAAATTTTGTGAAAATAGTCTTTCAATGTTAATTTAATAATATTACTTTTAAATTTCAATAATAACTACATTTGATGAAAATCCAATCTTGTTAAGTCTAAAAAGTTGATCAAGAGTCACAATAATCTTCTAAGTAATAAAGTCCTATTATATATGAAGATGAAAAGTCTTTCATTTATAAATAAAATAAAAATAATACCTACAATTAATGAAAACCATATCTTAGTCTAGAAAGCTGATTAAGAGTCACAACAATCATGAAAGTAATGAAGTTTTATTATAATCGAAAATGAAAAGACTTATTTATAGATAGAATAAAAATTCAGCATTAATAAGAATTGACAATAGAATGAGGAAAACATGAAATAAAAGCCAAACACTCTTCCATAGTGTGACATGTGGCAAAAGTTTTCTTGTATTATAATATATATATATATATGATATGATGGCTATTAAAATGTTCATTATTATTCACATTTGAGTTATCTCACCACGTTAGAGAAAGAAAAAAAATAACTTTGAAATGTTAAATTTAAAGGTGATTTTCCTTGGCTTATACATGTTGTAACAACTCAACTTACCGTTGACTGAGCAAGTCAGGTCATTGTTTGTGCAGAAGAACTTTACATAGAAGTAAGAAGAATAGTTTTTTCTCAGGAAAGCCTTTGCATATTCTCAACAAAACTATTTCTCCATCCACTCATTAAAGTAGACGAGGTAGTAATATAACAATAATGTTAGAATGTGGCTTTCCTTTAATTTTTATTTGGACAAAATGTGAAAAAATACCTAATAAAAAAAATTTTGTCAAAAAATACCTAATAAAATTATTTCGAGTACCAATTGACGTTTTCCTTTAGTTACCGATTATTGTAGATACATACTAACTGTTACATTCACTTCTTTCTTATGCTTCTTTGTTGCTCTACTCCTACTCTCTTTGATAGTAGGTACCTAGTGTAAACGATTGAAATGTGACAAGTACTATTAGCAATAATATATACAAAGATTGAATATTTAAAAATAATCAATAGTAGTAATTATTCAAAAAATATGTGAAATTATTGCCTAAATATTATTACTTTTTTGTATTGTAGATGAATTTAGCATATTGTAATTTGTAATGTTGAATCAACCATCATGTTTAGGATCAAGATTGAAGTTAAACTATAGAAGGGCAAAATAGACATACTTATAATATGAAGAATAGATTCAAGAATTAGGGATTAAATTAAGAAAAACCCTATTTGGTTTGAAAAAAATAAAAGCATGTCTATAAAAATTCATTTGATGTTATTATTAATACTAGTAATTAATAATAATAATTAATTTATTGGAGAAAGGGGTTAGATTAGGCTAAATTCATTGACGTCATAAACATTGTTATCTCCCTATAGTCTCTCCTGCTTATCTTCTACAGTGTAAACTCTAAAAAGGTATGTTTTCCTTTTTCTTCATTATTATATATATTATTATTATGATCGTCATTCATTTCAGTTACCTTCTATTTAATTAATATATACGGAGTTCATCATATAATTATTATAAGATTGAATATAGTAATAATTAAAATTAAATAAGGCGACCCTTGTTGCTCCAAATTCGATCTCATTTGTCATAAGCAGTAATTGTAGATTTAGTTTTGTTCATTTAATCATTTTGCAATTTGCAATTTGCAATTTGCATGAACGCTAAATCGAATTCTAATTTCAATGTTATTTATAATTGGATCCGTTTTGTTGTTTTGTGCGCAAGTAAATGATTAAACTCCAAAACTCTGAAACTGTATTTCGTATCCTACACTAGCAGATTGCCATTATTTTTCTCTATTATCCATATTCCATCAAGTAATAGACCCGACCCTCCATGGCTCCATTACATTTTAAGATTCGATTTCGAGCTATCCAGTGTTCCATTTGTAATCCAGTGTTCCATTTGTAATCCTTATGATGATTAGTGGTAATCGTAAATTTTATAGGAAAACATACGAGGGAATGGTGGATAAAGGAAGCAGTGCTAGTGCCTATCCAGAACCTCTGGCCAAGTATGAAGAGGTGGTCGCCGATCCTCAACTCTTTATGGTCACTCTTGAGAATTTCCATGCTACTATGGCCACTAAGTTCATGTAAGATGCTATACTGCCTTTAAACTTTCTAGCTCAGCATCATTATTCTTGTACAATTTTCAATATCTATGTCTACTTCCAAATGTTAATAATTTCTATGGATTCATTTCGATCATATAACAGGATTCCTATAATCGGAGGCCAGGATCTTGATCTTCACAAGCTCTTTGTGGAGGTCACTTCACGTGGTGGAATTGACAAGGTCAGCTTTTTTCATCATCAATCTACCTTTGTGCCATTCTAAGCTTTTGCCTATTATTTGGATTGCTTTATCATTTATCAGCAAACTAAAGAGTGCTTTTTGTTTCCCAACTAGTAAATTGTTTTTCTAATAATGGGTGACACTCAATGTCTGAGTTTCTAAAATATGATGCAATTTTCTGGTGACCTGTTTGTTTTCACTCTTCTAGTCTGAGTGGAAGTACATTTATTCATTGACCATAGAACCCAACTCCTTTTTCTTTTCTTTTCTTTTCTTTTTTTTTTCTTCTGATTTCTACTTCCAATTGGAGTATAGATTCTAATAGAAAAAAGATGGAAAGATGTTACATCCGCTTTTAACTTCCCAGCCACAGCAACGAATGCTTCTTTTGTGTTGCGTAAGCACTATCATACATTACTACAGGAGTATGAACGAATCTACTACTTTAAAGCAAAAGGTTGGTCTCCTGTACCTGCTTGTATTGGTCTGGTTCTAGCTTGAGATCTTTTGTTTGATATTTTTTGTACTACTTAAATTTGTTTTGCAGGTATTATGCAGAGACCTAATGCTACACCTGTGGCTTTCCCTGGATTGGCTGGAGTGTCAACGACTCCCACACCTGCTCAGCCAGCAAATGTTGAGCAGCCCAGGATGAACACTAGAGAATTTGTGTCTGGAGGTCTGCTTTTCATTTGATAAGAAGAGATTTAATTGTTCCTCAAATACACTATTCAACGAGGTTGCATTTAATTTCATATCCTGTTCTGTATCTTTATCAACATTGAGTTGACATAAAACATTCATGTTCATGGTTTGACTTGAGCTCCTAAATCCTAATCACTAGTAAAATGGTTCAACAACACAGCAAATCCTGCTATTCTGTTGTAAAACTTTGCTTCCTTTGAACATAGAGAACACCTGATCAGATGTTTCAACATTGTTTTGATTTGATTATGGCATCTAATCCTGAATTGGCATCTGATTGCTCGTGTGCAGTACCTACAGCACCATCTGTGGGGTGTCCTGTCATTGGAGTGATTGATGGAAAATTCGATACTGGGTATCTTGTAACTGTCACAATAGGCAAGGAGAAACTGAAAGGAGTTCTGTATCAGACTTCATCGACTAATTCAAATCAAGTGCAGCAAACATGTAGTGTCGCAATTCGCACAACTGACAGCACTCTTGCAACATCAGGTGCACTTCATAGGAGGAGGAGGAGGAGGAGGAAATCTGAGTTAAGGAAGAGAGATCCTAGTCACCCTAAGCCTAATAGAAGTGGTTACACCTTTTTCTTTTCTGAACAACACCCCAGATTGAAACCACTCCATCCAGGAAAGGACCGGGAGATAAGTAGGATGATTGGTGAGCTTTGGAACAGTTTGAAAGATAATGAGAAAGCTGTAAGAATAGGATTTGAATTTTATTTCATGATGTTATTGTTAATGACAAAAAAACATGTTAAGTTTGCACGTACTTACCATCTACATTATTCTATCTCAGGTATATGAAGAAAAGGCAATAAAAGATAAAGAGAGATACAGGATGGAGATGGAGGATTATAGAGAGAGAGTGAATAGAAATCAGGTGATCAGTGATGCAATACCAATACGGCAGTGCTTTCCTGATTTGGATGCAGAAATGGAGGGGGAGAAAGTAAATGATTACGAAAACAATTCCAGCCAGAGTGAATCTGAGGATGATGAAGAAATTATGGAGAAGGATGATGAGGAATTCTCAGTTACAGAGACCAATCCAAATGCGGGTAATAGAGGTTTTACTGAAACCTCAGTAGGAGCTGCAGGTGAGTTTCAGGTAATTACAGGAGAGGATGAATTAGCTGCTACTGCTAGTGCAGAAGATGAAGACTGAAGAGGGGAGCAAGTAAGTAATCTTGGTGGGGTTGAAAATTTCACTACTGTTAGTCTGCTATTACTATGGTAATGGTATAGCTAGGCAGTAGGCACCCACTCCGGTAAATCCAACAGTATCAAATGCTTTATATCCTTTCATTGTACATTGTTGCTTATAGAAGGATTTTATTAGAAATATGATTATGGAAGCTTATCCATCCAGGAACTAGGAAGCATGAAGACAGTTTTGTAGAGAAATATTGCTGAATTTTTACTTCTATTTTGTTGCGTGCCAATAAGCTACTCATATATATTGCTGCTCAATAGCAAGCTAAGAACCAGATTGTATTTGATTACAATGTGAGGGGGGGTGATAATGAAAGCATATAACTTATCCTGGGCTGGGCTGGGCTGGAGCAAATCGATGGTTGAAGACTTAGGAGCCAACAAGTGAACCAACTATCTAGCCATTTGAGGGTAACGGATGAACCAATAGATGACACGGTCCACGTCTTCACCCACAAAGAAACTTTTAAGTTATCTACCCATTTAGTTCGAAAATAATTTTTAATGTCAGGCGTTATTCAGACTGAAAGGACAGGTAATAATCTCACTCAAGGATCACAATTAAGATTTTAGTGAAAATTTGTGTTGTGTCAATGTGTATGAATTAAATATGCAAGTGTATGATGATTGATGGATGACAATAATCAAGACAAAGATTTATGGTGGTTCACCAATCTTGGTCTACATCCACCATTTAGCCTAGGATTGATATTAATGTGTTAAAAGGATATATTACTATAGAGTATTAGTGTGGGAAGAGAGGAACTAATTAGTAAGTAATTTACATAAGCTAGCAAGTTTGCTCTAATGTGAGACTTTAGTGCAACTATAACCTAGCAATACAAGTGTGTTTTTATAAGGGAAGAGTGGAGTAGAAATGCTGTAAGGGGCAGCAAGAGAGTACAAGCAAACAACAGGCTCGATCAGAGGGGTCAGAAGCTTGCCTTGACCTACTTGCTCGATTGAGCGCCCGATCGAGCGACAAACAGGTGGGTATTTTCAGCTTTCTGATCTTGCCTTTTCTCTTCTATGCAACTTTACGATCTCCAATACTTCTTACATATTGCACTTGGATTGAATTTATGCACTCTTAGTCTTCACATGTAAAGATTTACACATTTAATAGTACTATGTACTATTGATTCCCATGCAAACCAAATTACCAACATGTGATGGGTCATCTTTCTAACTTACACTAACTAAAATTGATTAATCACCTTAATCATAATTTGATTACTTGGCAAACATAAGTCACCAATAATCTTATTACAGACTCATCACATTATTTAATTTTATCTTTTATATCCCAATTCAATTTCAAAATTCAGATTTCAAATAATAGAAAAAAAACTAGTTGCGTGATTTCATCCACAACTTTTTTGCTAGTTTGAATTGTGACTTTATCTCATTTCATAGTATAGTTCAATACTTTAGAGTTAAGATAACCTTAAAGTTTAATTTAAACTTAAACAACTAACTTGTGGTTTGGGAGAGTCAATTAAGATAATCTTATTAGAAGTATACAAGCGACTAAGCGAGCAATCTGATAAAGAGGAGTAAGGGTAAGAATATGGGTTGTAGTTATATCTTGTTTGGTATGAAAATATAAGGGAAACACTTAATTGATCATAGAAAAGAAATTTGTTAGTTGACATAAATGAGAGGTAACAAAGTAAGGGTATTCATTACCCTCAAGAAAGGGATTGGATTACCTAATATCATACAAAACAAAATATATGGAGTAATGGTAATTAAATCCCTTACTTAGTATCAAAAAGTTCATACCAAACACCCCTTAGTATCTATTTGCATTTTTGAATTGAAATAATCAATCAAGAGTCGGACCAAATATGTGATAAAGGTATTATGGCCTTTTGGCTTGGCTCTAAAGAGCTCAAAATCTGAATTCAAACTCAGTAATTAGATAAACTAAATGCATTGATGGCAAGTAATGATAAAAAGTTCATAGGATTATAAAAATAATACTCTAAATTTTGCATACATAAGGATGTAGTCTAAATCTTTTAAAAAAATATCATACTTAAACTTTATTTTTACAATCTAAACCTATAAAATTTAAAAATTATAAAATTAAAACCTCACAATAAGAATCAGATCAACTAAAGTTTAGACAACGTCTTAGACTATGTCAATTTCTAGATAGAGATGATTTCATATGGAAAATTTTTGAAATTAATAAACTTTAAAAAGGTAAAGGTAAAGAATATTCTCAGTAACCCGCATATGGCAGAGTTTGAGTGGGGGTTTTCTTTTTGTTGAAAGAGCTGACAAATCATACTCATTCTTCATGGAGAGAGTAAAGAGAGATGCGTATAATCAAAATAAATTTAAAAAGAAGGAATGAAATAGAATATAAATAGTAAGGTACTCCTAGTATAAACAAGTTACTTCTTGGTCCCATTGAAATTATAAGATTACACAAATTTAAATGAAAGCTTTTAAAAACAAATATTGCAAACAAAATAGGAAGGAGAGAATATTTTGTATTTGAAAAGAGCTTTTTGACTTAATGAGGCATGGCCCATGCTGTTGAATGAAAACTCCATCTATATTCCACACAAATCTCAATCCTCCCTCATTGAACAATCAACTGTAGACTATAGTATTACTACTAGAACTGAATAAACCAACTACTTCAACAGAAAACTGCAAGATACATCCCCTCGTTTTCATTTAGACTTACGTCTGTCTGCCCTGCCCATTGCCCATTGCCCATTCCCCATTCATGCCAGTCTTAGTAAGCTCAGCTCTGTTATTAACCCCTAATCTTTTTATTCCTTGTTTTCCAAGTTCCAACACTAACAATCTTATATTGCTTTATTATATAGTATTGTATATTTTTTTAATAAAAATGAGCAAAAGCATAATAGTAACAAGGAACTTTCTACGGACTTACAACTATGTTATACAACTCTACACAACTATAATTAAAAGGAAACCTCCATCACCAAAAGGAAAAACCCAACAAATATAAATCTTTCAATTCTAAACGCAGCTTATAGATAGATGGAGAAATCTCGTATTATAAGAATCGTATTAATTATGCTACAAATCCATGTTTATGTGAAAACACGTATAACTATCAAAGAAAGAAAAACACAAGTTATTTGACTCAAAATAAAACACACAATTTCTAAATTTTTTTTTTTAAATAAAATTGTGTTCATGTAGTATCAGAAAGCAGAAGAGCATCCCAGATGGAATCAATGTCTAAGGAAGGCATTCTACTTAACTGGACTGCATCAAGACTCGGATCTGACGAAGCTTCATTAAGGCTTCTTTTGTTAATCTCAATCATTTGAGAGCTTCCAATCATTCTACCCTCCAACTCAAATTGCCATTCTTTCCTCATCGAAACTAGGCTGGATGATCTGCTTGCAGTCGAATTAGGATCCGACATGTTATTCATTAGCAAGGATGACGCTGGAATAAGATCCCCCGTTTTTTTCAGGGAATTCAATCCATTTTGTTCAGATATGGTTTTCAACTTTGCTTCAAGAAGGGCAGCTGTAGCTCCATTTATGGAATTAGTCTTGAGTAGATGCTTCTGATCTGGGAAATTTAGATGCGCATATTCTCCTCTCAACATATAAGCGGCAGTATCATAAGCAAAAGCAGCATCCTCTGCTGTGTCAAATGTCCCAAGCCACACCCTTGTTCTGTTTCTTGGTAATCTGATCTCAGCTACCCACTTTCCCCAGTGCCTTTGTCGTACTCCCCTATACAACTTTCCTGATGCTGCTGATGAAGAAGATGTTGTAGGCGATGAGCTCTTGTGAGAGTGGAGCAAGTTCTGCAGCTTTCTTCCAGTGGATTTCTTCATTGGCCGAGTCTTAGTAGGACTCAGTTTAAATTCATTACTCCCAACTTTTAATGAATAGTCCTCGCTCATTCTTAGCCATTGATCCCGACCACCTGGAAGGTATTGATTATGGCCACGATGTAGCAAGGGATCAGCTAGAAAAGCATGAGTAGAGTGGCCGAGTGGTTGGGACAAGGTTAAGCCAGAAAGGTTGGTAGGAGTAGCAGCAGCAGAATCGGGGGATGTTTGACTAAGCGGATCAGTAAGTGCAGAAGACTTGAAAAAATTAACAAAAGTAGAGGCTCTAGGAAATGTAAAATCAAGGCCAGAACTAGTAACAGTTGCAGTATTGTGGTCTAGGATCAAATTATGTTTTGTGTATTCACAAGTGGGCTCAAATTGGTTACAACCTACTATCTGTGTAAAGGATAATGAATTGAAGTCATTTGTACAAGTATTGGATTCACCATCACCATCACCATCACCACCCAAGAGATGAGACTTGGTTACAATATCATCTAAAGCAAAGTGAGGTGGCATCTCTGTTTGCATGGAGTTTTCCAACTCTAAACAGGGATCCTCCATGCAGCAGGCAGCAGGCAGCAGCAAAAGAGGTTGAATATATTCACAAGAATAAGACTTTCAAAGAGAAAATAAAGGAAAGCAAGGAAAGTATAAGCAAGCAAGCAAGCAAGCAACTTGTATTAGACAAGACAAGAATCAATTATTAAAATTCAAAGAGAGGAAAGGGTTTATATATGAGTTAGATCTAATTAATGAATAAAGATTAAAGAGGGAGCTGATGGACTCTTGGACGAAGTCGTGCCAGCCATATTCCATGTCCCCATCTATGACCAATAAGAAAGTGACAACTCATTTCTTATTAGCTTACTTGTCCTTGTATATGTTATATACTAGTATTCTTTATCACCATAGCTACCTTTTATTTACATTCATAATCATGCCAATAACTGAAGTATTTAATTGTACCTTTTTCCTCCTATATTTAGCCACCATGTGAGTTTTCATAACATCCACATGTCATATTGTCATCTCATTCCACTTTACATCACTTCATTTTATTCATCCTTTTTATTTTACTAGGTTGAATACAACATTAAGCAACCATTCCTTTAATTTTTCATTTTTCAATTATAAATTGTTAGTCCCCAGTCCCACCAATTAATTATAGCTTACTCCAGCATAACAGCTAAAAGTATCATTAAAAAATAGCAAACATAATTTTATATGTAATCACTACTTATCGACATATTAGGAAGCAAAACAAGGAGGATTGTTAATATTATCACTGAAAACTATTATTAGGTTAGGACTTATTAGGAGTGATTATATTATTAGTAAATAAAATAAAGGGAATTTGCTCAACAAGCATGACCAAATAATGAACAGCTTTTGCAGATAAGAATAGTTAATTAATATGATTACCCTTAATAGGCTCAATTAAGACATTAAGATATTCCTTAATTAGGCTGTCCCAACTCCTAATGGCATTAAAGGTGTCTCTTGAGATGAGTGGTGAGACAAATATAAAAAGCAAGATAAGTTATAAAAACAAAGGGGGAAAGTAAGTTAAATACCAAGGAGGTTTCCAAATTTGGTCCCAATCCTATAATGATTGGGATTGACAGTTAAGACACTCTGATGTTGAGTTTGCAGTAAATATACTCCTCCTCCTAAAGCCACTAACTCACCATTTCTTCAGGGAATTAATTATTAATGAAAAAGAAAAAGAAATACTCTCAGTAGTATTCCCTTCTCCTAAATTCGAAACAAGGAACCAAAACCAACTTATGCAAAGAAAACCCTCTAAACTCTAATTTTAGACTCGGGCCATTTGGTTAAAAATTCGTTAATCTTGAATTGTGTTATATACAAAATTATAACTCAAAAGGATGGTATGCGGTTCATGAAACGCTACTAATAAAAACAAGAAGAATAATTTTAAAAGATAAAAAAAAAAAGAGGTATCACAGTATTGACCAATCAACAACTCCGACCTTGTGTACATGGAATTTGACCTACAATAGTTGATAAAGCTCTAATAAGAACAACCAACTGGAGTATACAGAAACAAAAATACTCTACAACTGTAGTGGAAAACAGTTCATTTAATTTAATATAAAATCAACACACAAAAGGCGTCGTGTTTGATAGTGGAGAGGAGAACTGGATATTGGAGAAGACCGCCAGTGTTTTGTCATTCCCATTCCCATTCCCATTTGCAAAATTTTTATTTTATGTCTTATTTGGAGTAAATATATTTATTTAATTAAATAACTTAAGGTAGTGTTTGGGAATGAGGATTTTATTTGAAAATTTGGATTTCAATTTAGAAATTTGAAATCATGAATTTGGAAATAACAAGTCTAGAGCTCTTATTTTGAAATCCATAACTCACTCTTATTTTCTTAAGTTATTAGAATTTGGATCAAATCTACATTCTCAAATTTTAGAGTAGCCAAACACATAATTTACCCAAATCTATATTTGCAAATGAAATTCATGTTCCCAAACATACCATAACATATTTTTAAATTAACCTTTTCATATATGGAAAAAGAGGGCCATGTGCTACTATGCGATCGATCACTTTGTACACCCTCAAAGACCCCTTACCTATTCCTGTTCAACAACAGCCCACAGGCCAGGCGTACGTACTGTCATTTGTCAATTGCTCTTCTCAACAGAAGTAGCTTTAGTTGAAATGAAAACCGAGTTGCTGTAACTTGTACCTGCTCCATCACCTCATGCTCAAACCAATTGTCTACTACGCAACTGGATATTATTACGTAATCCTTGACTTGACTAACTATACATTGCTTCATCCTCCATTTGTAAGCAAAACATGAAGTAATTACTACTCACAACATTATGTGGACATGCAACGCATCCGTATGAATACAACTTTACAAATTACAATACATAGCTAAAAGTATACCCCTAATAATGATAGTAAGGGCTTGGGCTTGGGCTTGGGCCTGGGCCATGGCCATGGCCATGGCCACCTCAAGTTTGTTAGCGATCATGTGCTCACTAGTCACTACTCTAGTATTCTACACGGTAACAAAAATTTGAACTAAGAGTATTTATCAAAAAAAGCATAGAACAAGACCATTTTCAATTTATTTTCAAATATAAGCGTGCAATTCTCAAATCTGAGGTTTAGGTTGTTCGCACTTACTAAGTGCAAACAGGGTGAAAAGGTGAAACAAGTTGTTCGCAATTACTAAAAACGAACAAACACTTTACTTTATTTGACTAGTTTATTTTTGTTCGCAGTTACGAAGTGCGAACAGACCCAAACCTGTGTTCTGGGATATTAGGCGCTTATATTTGAAAATATGTTGAAAGTGATCTTATTCAATGCTTTTTTTTATAAAAATCTCATTCATTTCAAATTTTCCACGGATATGAACAGAATATAACACGCCTCCAATCCAAACTCACAAACAACTCCTTCCGGTTCCTATCAAACAGGAGAACTACTAATTCAAACTAGTAAACCAGAAATAATTTCATCTCAAATTAATTTTAAATAACAAAAATTAGATTAAATTTTTACCTAAATTAACTAAATATAATGATTTCACCTAATCGCTTAAGTAAAAACATTAGAATAAGATTTTTAGTCCAAATATAATCATTTGACCCATTTTAAAATATAAGTTACAAAAAAATTGAAAAAAAAAAGTAGATAAACTACTACTATACTAATTTTCGAGAAAATTAAGAATTTATTTTGTTTCATGTTCATCTATTTTTAAGAAATATTTTAAAATGTTAATAATTAAGATTTTTAAAAAATTTTTTAAAGTCATACAAGGGTTAAAATAGATTCGGTTAAAAGGACCTATTTAATAAATAAACATTTCAATCCAATTAGTATTAACACAACTAAAATCTAACCCTAGGAGCTCTAGCGAGCAGCGAGTCACAGATGGTTTCTTCCGGCTTTCTGGGGCGTATGCCAGAGCTCAATAGGCAGTAGATAGCTAATTCAAGTGTGCCTATTTCACAATTGCACTTCAAGCACTAATGTCTGATCTCCACGCTCTCACAAGACCAAGGCAATCATTGATGACTGATATCGGATCCTCTAAGAAATAAAATCAGTGCGTACCAGCATTTTCAAGGTTAACAACTATAGTCACAGATTCTCAATTGAACTTCTTGTCACCTTTGAACGAATATCCAAGCGTAAATACAAACAAATGAACATTAATAGTCCAAGGAGAAAATATTAGCTATAAGGGGTGTGGAAGGATTGAAATGTGTATTTAAGTGATGTAAGAAACACAAAAATCTACACACTTCAGTCAATGTGGCCTACTTTCACACAATTGAGAAAACAGGAAGCATTTCTTAACTTCATTAGAATTTAGAAGACGACAAGATAAAAATACTAAAGTTAATTTGCTCGCACTCTTAATAATAACCCTTACGACAGTCTACCCATAACATCACACAACCATAATATGCCTCCCAAAAAACCCTAAATAAATCTCCATAAGATTCTAACATGAAACAATAGTCCATCACTGCAGGAACTACACCAAAACTGATCCACATAAAGGTTCTCCTAATGTTAAAAATTACAGAAAGCAACTTGGCGTAGACACATAGCCAATTTCTAGTCCTGAGTTAACTATAAGCCAGTATGCAAGCCTACTTTATCAAAGGTAACTAGAAAAAGAAAGACAAAATTTACAGTAAGTTTGAATTGGGGAAGGGAATTGGAAGGAGAAATTTCTTCGCATCTTAAACAAAATGAATTCTTCCAAAATTGGGAAATTTTGTAAGGAAAACACACTTATGTCTCCTCCCCTCCTCTTTCCTTCCCTCCTCTCCCTTCTTTTCCTTCCAAAAATGTTATCCAAACATAGTGTGACGTAGCATTGTTGACATACTTGAAGCCTAACCAATCTGATAACTAGGCTACAAACTGGATATGCTATAAGCCTATAAGTTCACCTCATTCCCAACAAAAAAGCACGACAACTAGCCTATAGAAGAACAAATTTATCCCCATCACTCTGTCTATGTACTTGCCTAATCCTAAAATTTAAAGTTTTACATTTTCAAAAATTAGTGTTAGCCTGTTAGTGGTTAAAATTTCATATTCATGCACTAACAAAAGTTCTTTCGATTCGCAGCTCTCCATATAATGCCCAAGTTAAGTAATCTAGAGCTGCTTCCTTTACCAATCAATTGAGCTTAACAAATCATGTTGAAGTAATGCGCTATGTTTGAGAACATAGACAACAAGAAGAATGCATATGAAGATAGCATCCCAAACATCACTATAAGAGTATACAATTAGCAAGACAATAAGGTAAGAAAGAAAAGATATAAGGTAAAACAGAAGTGAAATGAAGAACCTTAAGGGTCAATATTCAAGATTCAGGTACACAGGTGACATGACAATAAACAGAGGAAAAGCAGTAGGTATACTAGTTTGCTTTTATTCAGGGAATATAAGTAATGAAAGAAAGAGGATGTAGTGGCATTATTTCTTGGTGCTGGTACCTCCACCACTACTAGCTTGGCCTGAACCGGCAGCTTTCTTAGCCGCCTTCTCTTGTAGTGCTTTTCCATCCCTACATATAAATTTGACAAAAAATTCATTTATTTTTTCAAAAAACAAAGTATGAAAGGATGGATGGAAGTTGGAAGAAAAGTAATGGTGTAAATGAAAAATGAAAAAAGGGGGCAGTATTGGGAAAACCTTTCTCGGCGTTGCTCAGGGGTTAAGCCATCATCTTTCTTGGCACCCTTCTTGCCACTGCGAGCCTGAGCTCTTTCCCGATCCTTCTCTCTCTGATTACCACGTTGGATAGATTAAGGAAACACACTTTAAATGGCAAATGGAGTATCAATTAAATCAGAGCAGATCGATTGATAAATTAAAAATAAAACAAAATTAGGGTTTTCCTTTTCTTATAGTTATGTATTGAAAAGGCAGACAAAAAGAAAACAAAAGAAAAACACAAATAAAAATTCAAAAGGATATGAGTCATTGTTATGAAATCGAAGAACCTGCAACAATTGACAATAATTGATAACAAGAAGAAGAAGAACAAAATTCTTCTTCTTTTTCTTCTTCGAGCTCTAGATTTGACTTTCCCTTTTTTCTTCTTTTCCTTGTTTGTTGCTGAATCCTAACGACTAAGGAAGTGAGGATAATTGTTAGCGTATATTAATAAGTATAATTATGTAAGGACCGTACGTTGGAAAATAAAACGGAGTCGTTTTGTATGAGATTGTCTCTGTATTTGTAACAGTTTGAAAATTTATAGGAGATGCTTGAATGGAAGGAAATAAATGTAAAAAAAAAAAAAAGATTTAAATTGTTTGAAAAGTAAAATAAGAGAGAAGAGATTTAGAGGAGGGAATTAGAAGTACTTAATACTTGTTGCTAAGATTTAAATCTGTCTAAAATTGAAAATATTTAAAGGGACTATCATTATTCATACCCCTTCTTTCCCTTCCATTTCTCTCCCCTTCCTTTCCCTTCTCTTCCCTTCCCTTCCCTTTCTTTCTTTTCTCTCCAAAATTGTTAAACATAATGTAAATGCAATTTAGAAAAAAACATAACCTAGACTAACAAAACACTTAATAATGGAACTATTTTGGAAAAGAATCAAACGCATAATTAAACCCAACAAAAAAATTTAAATAAAATCATAATACCAACCCAAGGTTTAGAAAGTCTCTTATTAATACAACCTTTAAACATAAAACAATCTTCTACTAAATAAACAGGATTCTATTGATCCAATGTCCCTACAACATACTACATCTCATGAAAATAAGACACGATTTCAAGTTGAACCTATCAATCACCATATTTGCAAATAGTCACTATCACCCACTAGGTGGCAGGCCACATAAATGATAAAATGATACACACGTCATTATAAACTGAGTGTACACTTCTAATTCGACTAGAACACTTTGGTAAATTTTAAGAAAATATTTAGTTTAGAAAATAATTTTTATCAGCCTTTCAAAAGGAAGAAAGATTAAAATAATGCATCAATGTTTTCCAAAGAAAAAAAATCACTAAAACATCATTGAAGTCAACACTTGAATCAGAGTTTAATGTAATCAGTATCTGTCAATTCTCAGGGTTATTAAGTGAACGCACACTAGAGTTCGGAGCTTGTTCCTAAACATCCATTATTTGGGGATCGTCATCCCTCAAATCAACACACAACTTGCAAGATTTTACTTTGATCGACCTAGTTGGATGCTACAAACTAAGCTTGCAGGCTTTTCCATAATAACTTAATCAAAGTTCATACCCCTAGGCCCTAACAAAACATTAAAATCATACTTCAAAAAAACTCAAACTAGACAATAAGGTTTCATACTTAATCAAATACTTCGATTCATTTTTTGTCATAAGAGACTACTGAAATAAAGTCACATTTCATACTTAATTCAGAAAAAGTTTGAGAATTCACATTAAGTTCTAAACAAAGAAAGCTTTCCAAAAAAATGAGTGTGATCTCAAGATAGTGAAAATGTAACTCTTGAATACTTTAAACTCTAAATTTTACTGAAGTGTGTGTGTGTGTATCTGTGTGTGTGTGTGGTATAAACTAGATAATCCCCGTGCGATGCACGGTTTTTTTTCATTAATTATTTTAAAAAACAAAGAAAATGAATTCTAAATTATTGGTTATTGATTTTCAATAGTCATCCTTTTTTCATGATGTCATCTTTGTTAGATGGAGAAAAAAAATTTCATAAGTTGACACCTCATCAATTTTTGAGATTACTTATGTCAGCTATTTTTTTGCTATAGTATTATGTATAGATTTGATGAGATTGATGAAAAGAAATTTAGACTTTCAAAATATAAATGTCAATATAAGACAAAAGCCGTGTCTTTTATTTTTAAAAAGTTTCCCTTTTTTTGCAAATTAAATTTAGTTATTTTGAACTGCCCTAGAGATGATCTTCAAACAGATCCTAACAATTTGTAATTTCAATAATGTTGAAGGTTGCTTGATGACTGATGTGTAACATAAAATTAAAAATAAATTGTCGGCCAAATACGTTATATAAATTACACTTTGGTGATTTATATAGGGGTGCAAGTGCAACGTGGCCAACCTTCACGGCTTCACCGTAATGAACTTCCGCCTTTGAGCACTCTTCATATGTGTTCAGACATCAAGCCGAGGACAACCAATAGAGTAGAAAAAGAAATAAACTACTTAAATAAGGAATAATCAATAAAATATCGTATGTTGCATTCAACATATCAAAAGTCTATTATTATGAGAGTCAAATCTCAGATGGTTTTTCTTCACTCAAACCGACAAGGTCGAAAGAATCTGTTCCTGGATGTTTTGATATTACAATATCCCATCTACGTTTGTACCTTATTATCTTACATGCGACTCCTTGCGCAAGAAACTCTGCGTAACGGACAAGAAAAGTAAAAATCACATACACATTTGGACATGAATCTATTGAAAGTAACACAATTTAATTGTATTGAAATATCACGCATGAGAATAATAATTAAGCAATAGGTGCAAGTATTTACCTTTAACAACCTTAAGAATGCCAAATAGAAGTATACAATAACAAGCCCATCTCAGTCGAGCTTCACATTTGAATACAATAGTGTGTCTCTTGTAAGGGGCATGTTGACAAGAAGATAAACCTGGGTACAAATACAACATACACTGTAGGGATTAGACTCTTGTCGCCATTCAATACTATTGTCATTAAGTACCAAGGTAGCATGTCAAATTGTCAATGTCCGTATTGGAAAGCAAATACATGATGAGTAAGTTTGCAGCGCTGAAGATAGTAGGCAAAGGACTACTTGGACAAGCATTGAGTCAATGAGAAGATCGAAGAACTTAATGCTCAAGCAAGCTGCCCAAATATACTCACACCTGTATTCAGGCCAAAGACTTCTAGACATTCTAACTTCTCTTCACCTAATGTTTAGAAACTCTTACTACAAATAACCAACTTTATCCATCACATAATTTAATGTTCACTACAAATAAAGAAGACTCAGATCGTTGGGAATATGATTACAGAGGTATTAAGCAAGAGCTGAGGAAGTATTACGCAGGAGCAGAGTGGTACCTAGCCAAACACCACACCACCAGGAAGGAGAAGGTTCCCACGCAAATCTATTTTATCAATCATCCTTGCCATCAGCAGAACTCACCAAAACAACTCAAAAAACTAGGAGTGCACCCCAAACAATAAGCCAAATATCAACCACTAGTCCCATCACTATACCCACCAGGCCACCACATATCAGCTCCATAGTATTCAATCTATGACCTCCCTCACCCAAACAATCAAAACCACACATAATCTTTTTGGATCTTTCTACCACCATCACCACATAAAGCCAAACGCTATCTTTAGCCCTTGCACCAAAAAACCGACCTACCCAACTGCGAAACCTAACTAAAAAAACGAGTCCCCTTCAGTCATATATTCCCACCTTGAGCTTTGAAGAGTGAATAACGAGATTACTTCTCCTTTAGGTGCCAACGCTGAGAAAAAAATATCCATTCCATACGCATTGTATAGGCAAACATAGGGAAGGAGAAGGAAGGAACACTAAGGGAGAGAAGAATGAAGAACCAGTATTCTGCACTAATTCCACTTTCCTTGAAATCTCGGATGGTGGCTGATAGGAACACGATAAAGAGATAAAGAGACTTTCTTGAAAGGATATGCTCAGAAGGTTTTGTTGGATTGTATATATCCAGATATAAAACCCACAATAATGGACAAAAAAGGGCACCCACCTACTCAATCCCACAACAAAGTGCAACAATTACTCTAAACACATTCCTAATCACCCCCACGCCATAGTCATCATCACAGTATCCTGCTCGAAAACAGGTCCAGATGGGGGAAGATAACCCGTACCCTCCCAAAAAGAGGGCAAGGAGGAATGTTATTACTCCCAAGTAGAGAGCCCTACACATAGAGAGATATAAGCACCAAGTCCTCACCAACAAAACTAACTGCATATCAAAACACAAGCTAACTAAGATTGAATCATTACCTCCAAACTCCTATCAAATTTCAGCCCAAATTCAACTAACCCTAATTTCACCGGGTCATTCGCTCAACCCAAACCTCCCACTTTTTGCTTACTCCTACTTCGCAAGTCTTCACATCCTCTTAAGTTACAAACCTTAGGAAAACTAAAGAGCCCTTTCACATCTAGGGTGGCTAGTGTAATAACGAGTTTGAATCAAATTTTAGGAAGTTGTATAACAAGCATTATTTAGAGTTTAGGTGTCACAAAAACTCGAGATGTCATGTTCGAAAAATAGCTAAATGTAGGGTAACAAATTCTATCATGGCATCAATCTAGTTTCAATATCATCAAAAACAATTGTTGAGAATAATTGCTCAAATTGTGTAGTGTGATATCACGATTAACTAATACCGAGTTTGGGGTGTTTGAAATTTAATACAACCTCCAAAATAGGTTACTCCATCCCATTCCAGTCAAATGTCCCATTTGATAATGCACCAATTTTAAGAAAATGGGGGAAGGGACTAAATGAGACCACATGAGAGGGGTAAGGGAAGATGTGATAATTTAATGACCATTAAGTATATAGTTGAATCTCATGAGGGTATAAGTTAGTGAAAGGGTTACCAAATCGGTAAATGTGACATTTGATGTAAATATAATGCCAATAAAGAAAATAGGACATTTGATTAGAATATGAGGGAGTACTTGGAGACTATGAGGTAAAATTGAATCATCACAAGTTGCCTAGAAGATACATTAGTAAGACCGGCAATTGAGCGTATTGCTATCTAATGTGGATTCATACTGAAGAATTGTTCTTTGTACCGTGAGGTTAGTCCTTCGTGTTCTTAGAGCAAGTGTGGAATGGTCACGTCTGAAAATGGATAAAATTTTAACCAAGCTTTTTGATGAATTCAACATTTCAGATTGTGGAAGAGATGGGTCACCATGCTCACTAAATGGAATGTTGGATATAATAGCTTTAGAAAGAGTTGTTTGGGGCCTCATGGTGATCCTCATAAATCTTAATTTTAATATAGAAAATAAAGGAAGTTGTGCTATGGCTCAAAGATTCTACTTTGCTAAGAGAACGGTTCCTCATAGTGATCCTAACAACTCACATTATAGATATAATGTAAAGTGCTAAAAAATCCCCATAAGCACCAACGACATTCAAATGCTCTATGGCTGGTGACCAACTACAACTTTGGAGTCACCCTAAGAGTACGATAACAACGACTAGATTTGCTTAGGTGATGTCGAGATTGTGGGTAATGCAATGACGTGTACATGTACATTAATGGTCATTTTCTTCAGAGCTCATTTATCTCTCTTTAGTGATTGGCTAATTGCATTTTGTCTCTTGCACAATCCATCGTTTTTTCTTCTCTATGACACCACCAGACGTAATACACCACTTATATCTCATAATAAAAAAAAGTCCCTTTCTATCTATCACCTTGGATTTTCTGCACAATCATTAATCAAAGACCAATCGTCCATCAAATATCATAAACCACTTGTATCCCGACAATCTCACGCACTTGGCTCGCAGACTAACCCTTTATGCTCCAATAACACACCAGGGCCCTTGTTCTTTTTGGTTTAAAGCATAGATTTGAAGGGAATGCGAGATCTCAAAGGGTAGGATCTTCAGAAATGACTGCCTTTTCCATCCAAAAAAAAATTACATGGTTTGCAGCCTCCAATCATCCACAATTAACTCTAAAGTCTATCTCAAAAAAAAAAAAAAAAAAAAAAAAAAAAAAAATCTAAAGTCTCCAACCATTGTACCCCAAGCACTAAATTGAAATGCCCCAACTTCAATACAAGAAAATCATTGGTTGTAGTGATGCCCTGAAACGACATAGTCACACCTTTACACTCTCCCTGACAAGGAGTTCCCAACATGCTTGAGCACGGATCACCTCATCAAATTTCGCAAAAGAATTACAATCCAGACCTAATTGTCGAACAAGGGATGGAAAAATGAAGTTTTTTGTGGAACCTAAATCGATTGAAATAACCATAGATTGACATTGAATTACCATTTGTAACTTCATGGTTTTTAGTTCAATCAAGCCTATATCAAAACTTAAGGATCTCCCTGCTTTAGAGATGTCTTCACTACTCATCTCTTCAATTCCAATGTCCTTTGTATCCTACGCCTCAATGTCCTCCTCCTATAACATGATTAAGGGACCATTTACCATCATATTTAAAGCATAGACCCTTTAAACTATTTTCGCGCAATTCCCTTTCTGAGGGTTTGAGAGTCTACTATCTGGGTTTAAAAGATAAGGAAAAGTTGGGGGTGTAAGTAGGATTTCGATTTTTGGGTAAGGCAAGCAATGAGCGATGTGGAATATAGGTTTGAAACTTTTTTTTGGATATATGGATCGAATGGTTCAAGGGCTATGTTTTGAGTATGTTTGAATATATTTATACATGCAGACCATTCCATGGCCTTCTTTAAGGTGGTAGGGTCAAATATTCTAAGTTCCTTGTTGATATGCTCTTTCAGTCCATTAACAAAAGCGCATAGCATAATTGAAACTGGAATCTCCATGGTTGTGGCTTTCTCCACAAAATCTCTCCTATACTCGCCATAGTACCACCTTTTGTTTCACTACTAATCATTGCTCACACAAAGTCCCCTTGTTCATTAGTCTAAAGAATTGAAGAATTAGTGCCTTCAGATCCTCCTAAGATTTTATTGTCCCAAGCTGATTATCCATTGATCCCACAAGAGGGCATCACCGTCCATGCTCACCATCGTTGCTTCTAAGCGTAGAAATTGAAATATTTTTCAGCCCGTAACAACCACCCATCTAGGTTGTCTCCATAAAATATGGGAATATCAATGTGTTTGTGCATCCAATTACCTCCTATATTCTAAATTTGACCTTTATTAGGAAAATCAGCATACAAATTGTTTTGGTATGGGTACAAAATTTCCACCAAAGTTAGTGGGATTAGGATTCAATCCAAGATTAGCTTGCAAATTGGGGTTATTTGGATTAATCTGATTTCTTTGATGGGTGGGTGAATTTGGGAAGTGGAGAGTGGTTGGGAATTGGGATGGGAGCGAGTGGTGAGTGATTCAAGGCTGGGATTGAATTTGGAATTTGGCTAGAGGACGAAAATTGAAGATTGAAATTTGGCTTTGGCAGATTGGGAGAGGTTCCAAGTTCGTTGAAGGGCAAGAATGGAGGTTGAGAGTTCATTTGAGGTTTCTGATTGGGAATATTTGGCACGTTTTTGCGCCCAACAAATGGCAAAAATGGGAGTTTTGGCACGATTCCAATTTCATTTAGACTTAAGTCCTTTAGGGTAACTTGCGAATTTGCTTGACCATCTGCAATCATGGAAGTGATGGTATTCTTTCATTGAGTCTTGATTTTTACTCATCCTTTCTTAAAAGAGAATATTAGATCTGTAAAGGTATAAGATCCAAATCTTGCTCTAGAGTTTCAATCCTTTGCTGATTTGTAGGGTTGTCAATGGATAACATATGTTATAGATCAAATTCTAGGGGTTGATTGATTAGGAAAAACAAGGAAAAATAAAGGGGAAAGGTTAAGTAAAAGAAGAAAGAAAGATGAAGGGAAGACCGGAAGAATGTTGATTCGAGCACAACTTACTCCCAATTAGCGCTATTCAATTCACAAGATGAGCATGCCTTACATTCTTATATTTCCTGACATCACAACAGAACGGTCATAACTGAATTATTCCTTTGGCACAGGTAGCGGTAACAGCTCACCAGTACTTGCATCCATACCAACAACAGCAGCAAATGCATCACAGCTAGCTTCTTGATACACCTATTGTACATAATTAGCTCCTTCTCTAGTGAATCAAGTATGACAGAAACCCACCTTTTTTCAAAAAAAGAGAAAGGAAAGTGATAATAGGAGATATCCATTAGAAGAAAGTAAAAAATGGGGTGAAAAGATGATAAAAGGTGGTGAAAAAAAAACCCATCTTTTTTCTGCCCAAAAATATCCTACCACTAGATATGCTCTAATCAGGTTTTCATTTTCTCCGCTTCACAAAAACAAAGAATAATAATTCAATTTTAAATTATCAACCACCTATCCAATTAAGGTATAATAAGCTAAAAATAGACTAAATAATTTCACTATTTCTCTAATAAAACTATCACAAATTCTGAATTTTACATGTTTAATTATTCAGATAAAAAGTTCTCACAATCTCATCCACCAAATTGTTGCAAACTTGGCATTCGAAGTGGAAGCCAAAGGCTGTAAACTAAGCAAAGTATTCCAGTTCATTATTAGTCATATAACTAACACCGAAGTACTCAAGTCGAATCTATCATAAATCATCAATAAACAATATGTTGTTCGAGAAGTCAGTTGCCAATTAGAAAGGTTTTCACCACAAATGTGATAGGACAAAGAGATATTATTGATAGAGTATTTCAATCTGAATAGAAAGTCAAAGCATTTGTGACAACTGGGCTAAAATAATCCCATCACTAGGTGTTATAAAATCACAAAGATGACAAAAAATTATCAAATATATAGTAATAGTAGCCTCACCCCAATTAAGGTTGCAAGCAATAGAAGTAATCCGGTGACCCATGCAAGAGTTCGTCTCACTAGTGCCACTTCAGCATCAGCAGTTGAGTTCGATGTAGATTTCACTTCCTCCAAAAAACGCAAGGAATTTCTTGAATCATATGTGACGTCGAGCATTCTTTGTGGGAGTGAAGAATTTGCCTTACTGAAAAGGATGATTCCAACAATTTCACCTACCATAGTCAGGTTTTCAAAGCAAAACAAATTATCAAAGCCAAGATAAGCCGGTCACTTTCAACTTCTAGCATCCAAATCCAAATTAAACGATAATTACTTGATGCATATATGAACCCCTTAAGTTCCATATTTTCAAAAGACTTTTAAGAGCAAAGTAAACGGAAACGCATTCAAGCTAAAGAATGAAAAACAACAATGCAACAATGCCAAAACATTAATCCCAATGTATGGGTTTGACTACATAAACAAAAACATATCGACGTGAGAGATCATGAGTAACACAACTAATTCATTCGGTCCAACCTACTATTATTCAATCCCAATCATCATCCACGTATATTCTCCTCCTATACTCATTTCGAGACAAAATAACATAGATCTAATATCCCCAATCTTCCACAAATGAAATCTTTTGGATGCCCACCATTTAGGCTCATTTATCTAATGGAAGTATGCCAGATTTATTCTACACGCCTCTAACACATAATTTGCTAACCACTCTACCATCATGAAACCAATATAATTCTATTCTTATCTTTCCATAACACAATATACATATTCTATCATAAATCTCTTGGCCTATGTCTCTTGCATGCAAAGAATGTTAATCATACATTTTTTTCTCATAATATCTACCTACTTTAAGGGTTTGTTTGGATGGAAAGAAATAAAGGGAAAGAAAAGGGAGGGATTTGATCAATAATTATTGTTACGGTCTCAATCTCTCCAAATTTGGAATGAAATAGGGAAACTCTCATCTCCCTTCCTTTCCCTTCTCTTCCCTCCTAAAAAAACAAGAGTTACTTCCTTTAATTTCTCTTCCCCTTCTTACCTCCTTCCCGCTTCCCCTTCCCTTCAATTCTTTTCTCTTCAAAATTTTTATCCAAACATAGTGTAAGTACTTCTCAGAAAGACTGCAACATTCTAATCTTAACTTGGATACAAATTTTTTCCTCAGTTTCTTAACCCTAAAACCTAATAGTCTCTTGTATTTAGTGCACAACTATCAAAAAGTCATTGGTATCCTATGAAAAGCATACTCGCTACCAAAAATTTTAAGCAAAATTAATTAAAAAAAAAAGTGTATGTAAATTTGTTATTGCAATGAAGCCAACTTATTCATATAATCTTACGTATAAAAAGATGAAACGAATGACAAACAAGGTGAAATACTTGCCATGTTAAACCTTCTCAAAAGTCATAGTAGAGTACCTTCATATCTTTCTTGTAGTGTCTCAACGATTTTGGATACTGTAATGAGCAGCAATTCCATACCTTGTTGTGCAATATCTTGTGACCTATACACTTCTTGCAGAACCTGTAACAGTAATAGTAACATACTTGAGGTCACATTTTTCTTAGGTAGCTAACTTGCCATGTCACTCAGTGCAACCTTTCTCAACCATTCTCCTTCCATGGCGGGAAATAAAAATCTTTAGCATTAGGGGAAAATTTTAAATGAAAACTAGAAACAAAATACTTCATCTATTTTTTTCCATGCAACACGTGTAAAGAGAAAATGTTGCGAGTAAATTTTTTATGATAGAGGAAGTATTTGTCTACAAAAATAATAATGTTAAAAGTCTTAATCCTATCAAACGGGGACAAAAGAAGAAAGAAGGAATAAGAAATTTCTTGAAGGATCTTGGTACCGATTGCAAAAGAAGAATCTTTAAGCAATAGTAACTTAGAATTAAAATGAGATGGTACCATATGTTTGTTTATTGTCTTGTAATGTCCGCTAATAACTTGGCTATTGAAAACAAGAGCGAAACCAGAAAAAATAAGTGAACTCAATAATTTAAATTTAGAATTACATTAGTTACCTATAAAAAGAGTGCAGTGCACGTTATGTATTTTAACATTTTTACCAGAATTTTGAATCTCAATCATTGCACATGATTCGCGGATTCGCCCATTGCACCCACAAATCCCAATTGGATTCAATTGACCCCATTCGGAGTTCATTCGCGATTCACATATGTCAAATCACCGATTCAGAAAATGAAAGAGGAATGAAGAGGAAAAAAAAAAGAAGAGAAAAAAATATAATCTCATTTGTAAGTGCCACGCAGGCAGCACAACAGGAAGTGTCTAGGGTTTCAAAATGGGAGTGTGGGCTTAAAGGAATTAATTGAAGGGTATGGTCAAATGGATCGTTTGAAATAAATCAGTACATGGACCAAATGCTTAATTTCTTAAGTTCTTTTCTTTAAATAAGATTAATCAAAATTTTAATTGACTGAATAACCCCTAGAACACTTTATTAGCTCAATTTATTACTAATACATGTTTTTTGTACTTACCTTAGAATTTCTCTCATTCTTGACTCTTCAAGTTACTCCACATTTTACTAAAAGTTGAGTATTTTATTATATCTATAATCTCCTCTCAGTTTAATTTTATAAGCTATATTTAATTCTATATTAGTAGATAAAGGAAAACCTAAATATCTAAAAAGGAGATCCCCTTTAGGAACACCAATAGCATCAAGGACCCTAGCTTCTTCATTCACCTAAACTCTAGCAAAGTATATAGCACTATTGCTACTATTAATGTGCAAACCAAAAGCCCTAGCAAAACCATCAATCACATCCTTAAGCTTGACCAAAGAATAGGGGCCATTCTAAACTTATATCATAGGCGTTTTCTAGACTATTGAACTATACAAGTAATACATAATTCATGATGACTTTATAGTCTAGATAGAGTGTTCTAGATCAACGGTCCCACAAGACGCGTTTTTCTAGACAACTCTAAAGTCGTCCCAAGCCATCTCCAACTTTACCTACC
Organism: Amaranthus palmeri; assembly: GCA_019776075.1. Lineage (NCBI taxonomy): Eukaryota > Viridiplantae > Streptophyta > Magnoliopsida > Caryophyllales > Amaranthaceae > Amaranthus > Amaranthus palmeri. Next base: position 1,380,137 of record JAAKBH010000295.1, read on the forward strand.
CACGATGATTACATGTTGGTCCTTAGGTCGCCAGAGACCTTATCCAAAATAATTTCATAGCTAACAAATATCGTTTGCCCCATGAAAACAAATTGTGGTCCCGATGTCGCGAAAAACGACTATAACAGAGTACCAACTTGAATTGAGACTGATGCGATGTGAATTTTCAAAAACAATACACATAAGGATGTTTTAAATTTAAAATTGCATTTTGTCTAATGTTAATATGCAATAATATACCCATAAATATGAGGTACTTTTAGTGAATAATTAATCAACTTGTTAGTTTTTTTGAAGTTAATTAGCTTAGTTTATTATTTTGTTTAACTGCTAAAATATGAGTAACTATAATTTTAGTAATCAATGGTAATTTAAGTTAATTAGTATTAAAGAAATTTTAAAGAGGAGGCAAATAATGTTATAACATTTAAAATATCGTTGTAAACATAACAATCAACGCTCGTTTTGACCATAAAGCTCATAATGGGCGTTACGTAACGTAACGAGGGAGATTTTATTCCATGGTTTGCCCCCTAGAAAGCCTAGTATAACCAAAGGGCCCAGAAAAATTGATACACCCAATTTTGAATTAAATATTATATATACTATTTTCAGACACACGTAAATCTTCATACAACTTGTGTCAATACTTTTTCATAATTAATGATAATTCATTAGCTTATGACTACTTGTTTGATAATTATTAATTTTGGGTTTTTGGATTTCTATCAAAAAGTAGTGCTATTTTGTTGTATTTTTTCTTTAATTAACTTATTTGAACAAATTGGTACTTAGTTTACTAAAAATAAATTAGTAGTTTATTATTATCACTTTAAAAATGGAGATACATGTATGTACTCAAAAAGCTCATATTTAACTTTCGCACAGGGCCTATAAAAAGTAAGAATGTGTGAAGCGTGCATGTTAGGTGAGGATGGGTAAAAATGTGAATTAAACCCAAAACACTTAATGAAGGGACATTGACCAATTATTTGAACATTTTCTGAATAAAAAATGTTGCAACTTTTTTGAAGGTTAAATGCATGGTTACAATTTACAAAGCAAGGGATAAGGAATATCTTGCAATAATGAGTATTACAATAAATCAAAAACTGTTGACACCATAGGAAGTATCAGAGATGGTGGAGTAGTGGAGAAATGCAAAAGATAAAAAAATTATCACCTTAAAGCCCTCAAAATATCCTGCCACAAGTTCAGCAAAATTTGCACTTTCAGACAAATCTTTTGTCGTCTTTGTAAACTTCCTTATGTTGTTAATCAAGCATACTAGACTAGTGGCAAATTTTCTATCAGCTTTCTGCAAAATATGCAAAAATAAGTTAAAATAACCAATCCAAAGCCTAATACAAATTTACAGCGGATAAAGAGATACAAATAGCCATTAAATAAATAGACCATTCAAATAAATTCAACAACCTTTGACATGTGAAGACTCAAGTTGCATCCGCTAGGCAATGGGATGGTTAATTCTCCATTTACTAATTTGATGTTATCTGACTTGTACGAGCCACCAAAATGAGATGCCTGATATCACAAAAGACGAAGACGGAATGGACAGATGTAAAAAAGTGGAAAGAGACTTTGTGCTGTGTGAAAGCAGGCATAAATAAGTGAACACTAACAAATTCACTGAGATCTTTGTCAGTTATAGCCGTGTTATAGTCATATTCTGGTTCATTCAATGAGAAATACGCAACTCCTTCTACATCTGCAATGTATAAAAAGAGGTAGAAGTGAATCACAGTAACTGTACACAGTGAAAGCACTGTGTTTGCAGTACATGCTCACTGACATACCTGGAAGTACGATTTCAACACTGTCAGAATTTCTAACCACTTTGCTCTTGAAGGCGCTGCTCAAAACAGCACTGTCGGGGTAAACCATTTCTTGAGAATCTGTTTAAAACCATTGTCAGTTATACCATAAGAAAGAGATTATAATATTAGAAAAACAAGCAATAGGTGGAAGAACCTTCGGCAAGCCCAATTTCAAGCAAAAGAACATGGTGTGGCTTATCAAAGGGATTGGGCAATAGAAACTCGTTCAACTGCAAATCACAAATATACTTATTAAGCCACAAAGCAGATCTGTAATTCTGTATCCAAAGTATTAGTTCTACACACAAAATTGACAAACCTTAGATGAACTAGCAATTGAGAGTGTAGAAGGAGGTGCCAAACCAAGCAAGACGGACACTGCAGCACCAACCTCCATGATTGACATTGAAGTCTGAAATAGCACAGTCTAGAAGTTAAAACAGCAATGCAGTAACTAAAAGCAACTCGATTAAAGAACTCGGGAAAAATAAATTTACATGACCAAAAATTGCAATGTCCAAAGAGTACAAAAATGCTAGAAGTTCATGATAAGAAAAATCATTCCATGCACTGGCTCTAATACTCTTGGCTAAATCTTGAAGAAACTTGCACGTCAAGTCATCAAGTGCAAGATAGCCTAATAAACAACCAATTCTATTACACATCACAAACACTAAATCTATACTTTGTATCAAAAACAAAATTATTTTGCAAAATTGGGCTGTTATTTCTTGCTTCCCTGTATCTTTTCTTCTTGTCACTCGACCTTCCCCATCTCATTTCTTTCTCCCTCCCTTCCACCTTACCTGTCTCTCCGCATTTTATATGCAACTTTTCATTTATTTTTAGGTTTTCCATTTACATTTCCTTCCCCTCACCCTTCCCTTTTGATTTACATATGGAAGTACTACTTATGTATATAAATAAATACAAAAATTCACCCATCTAATCATCCATACGTGTAAACTGTTTTCTCTATTTTCTAACATACAATTAGGCAATAGCATTGAAAACTCCCCCTAGCGGTCTGGCCGAATAGAAGTATGAGCGACATCTTTCACATTGATCGATTTGTTTTAATTTATGTCAGACCCAGTGCAATACTTATTCATATTATGATGATGATAACTCAATGCACTACCAATCAGGTTAATCAACAGACACACATGATAATTTTCAACTTACGAGTTACGACTTGTTTGTCGTACTCGTAGCCATGATTTTGAACTTTAATATTTAGAAAAATAAACTTCATATAATACCTCAGCAGTTTGGTGCGGATGCGAAGGACTAAAGCGAAAGTACCGATGCTTAAGGCCGTCGATGAAAAGCAAGGAGCCAGCATCATCGGCCTGCAAATAGGAAGAAAAAGAATTAAGATCGCGTAATCGATTAGTCTATCAACAAATTGAGATCGAGAAAGGGATTTTTCTGTCAATAAATTGAGATCAAAGCGATTTGTCTACCAATAAATTCAGATCATTTCTAAAAAAATTGAGATCAAGTAAGCGATTTGTCTATTAGAAAATTGAGATCAGATAAGTAAATAGAGGAGGAGAAATATGGAACCATAGTTTGAAGCCATAAAATAGAGAACACAATGAGGAATTGCCAAGGGCAGCGAGCACGGGAGCCTGAATCCATGGCGATGCGATGGGAACTTGCAGAGGGTCAGAGAAAACAAAGCAAGCTTGGATAAGAATATCTGATGCGATCTCGTTATGTATTCTTCCACCGTGCCATCGTCTATGTGCCGACTTGTACATTGTATTTATTAAAACTTTTTAAAATCATTTAAATTTAAATTATTTTTGTTATTAATTTATTAATTATTCTTTATCTTTATTATCATTATCATTATACCCGGTATATCCCACTTTGGGAGGAAAGGATGATGGTAACTCATACCCATAAAAAAGGATACGGTCTTAAGAGTTCTTCGACTCGAGAAAAATCAAGAGATTTTCCTACAATGAGTATGACTGAGTGAAGAAGTCAACTCCACAAGTCTGCATCTTATCACACAATATTAACCCTAAAACATAAAATAAAAATACATAAAATGCATGTAAATAAAATAATAATAATAATAATAATAATAATAATTACTCCCTCTAATTCAAATTATTGTCCACTTTGGGTTTGGACCGCATTTTAAGAAAAATGGTAGTGAAATATTTTAAGTGATTATAGTCGTTATTGAAATGGTGGTAGGTAGAGTATTTAAGTGATTATAATAATTGAAAATATGGTAGGTGAGGTATTTTAAATAATACTCCCTCCTATTCAAATTAATTGTCCACTTTACCTTTTTCACACATGCCGAGGCAACATTTTAACCTTTAATATCTTTAATTGTGTATAATTAAAAATTATAAAAATTTGATATTAATAATCTTTGCATTGAGACGAACAAAATAAGATCCCACATGACTATATATTACCTCATAGATTAAGAGAAAAATACAAATTAAGAGTGATTAGTGAATAGTAACCAAAAAGTAAAGTGGACAATTAATTTGAATAGGAGGGAGTATAAGGCGGGGTAGTTGGGGGTATTTAAATAAAAAATATTTGTCAAAAATAGAAAGTGGACAATTAGAGTAACTTTACCAAAAAAAGAAAAGTGGACATTTAATTTGAATTGGAGGGAGTATTATTTATTAATTGCTCCATCCTATTCAATCTAGTAGTCTCGTGCATTTAGTTTTTTCACACTTATCGAGACAATATTTTCACCCTTAATATATTTAAGTGTGCTTAATTAAAAACTATGAAAAGTTGATATTAATAATTTTTGCACCGAGACGGATCAAACAAGATCTCACTTAAATATGTTTTAACTTATAGATTAAGATTAATATACAAATTAAAAGTGATAAATAAACACTGATTTAAAACTAAATAGAACAATTATAGTATGCAATGTTTATTTTATTCGGGTTATAATCATTAAAATCAAAAGGCGTAACTATTGTAACCATGTCACCCCTCACCTTTTCTCTCCTTCTTTCTCTTCTTAGTTCAATATGTTGAAGGTTGAAGAAAAATCCTCTTACATTTTTCTTGTTTCAATTTCAACCATCTTTTATGCAAACTTTTCACCATGTCAACCACCTCATTAA